>JAQQTP010000049.1:1250000-2500000 GCA_029884605.1 Ormosia emarginata | reverse complement strand
TAATGCGTCATTTTAACCCAACTTATGGAGTCAAATGAGCACCTTTCTGATCATTGCACACTTAACTCAACTATATTACAAGTGAGTAATTTGTGCATTTAGATAAATAAACTATACCTATCTCGCTCATATCTGGCTCTCCTTACTAATGCACTACTTGAGTGACCTGTGTCATACTAGAGTGCTCAAGGTTCCAAATACCTACTTTAGGTAACTCCTAATTCTTGGAATACCTAACAATTTGAACTTCCATACTTAACTTAGTATTCAAGGAAGTAACTCTCTTCCTACATGCATCTCCAACTTAACTATACTACTTGAAAGTTAAGCATGTTTATGGTATACTAAATGAATATGGCAAGTTTTCGAGTCATAGTTCATCCTATTATGTATTAAATAATGCACGAGAACTCACTTAACTAGAGAACTTAGTACACAACCATCTCCAATTAGGAACTAAACACACAAAAATGACTCCACTCGAGTGAAACTAACTCATGAGTGGTTAGTACTCGCAACACTTTGTTGCTTAAAATTTTAGGTACCCTTCCAAAGTAATCCACTACTCTTGGATGTCCTAAGGCTCATACCTTTACTAACTAACTAGAGTGAATGCTACTAATTCATTCTAGTACACTCGTATCTATTACACTATCTCATCACATCTTGTGTGATATCTAATGCAACACTAAGTGCCTAGGGTGTTATATACGTACCTATAGCAATCCTTCATTATTGGATGTATAAAGGATCTAAACTTTCTCATCTATACTAAAGGGTTGTTTCCTTTTTGAAAATATCCCTATTAGCATCCTAACACACTCCAAAAAGGATATATAAAGAATCCCAACAAGTAGGAAACTTCATTTCAACAAGATTCATATCTTGACATTTCCTGATTTATCACCTAAAAAGGTTGATTTTCATAGATGTACCAAATGTACATCTTAACTTCTATAATTATGAAATTTTACAGTCCAATAGCCTTACATGTTAGCTTCATAATGCCACTGGAATCAGGTCATTCTGATATCTATAGCTCAAGTTATGCAACAAATAATACAGGCTGTCAAGATGTTGCCCTGTCTCACGCCTAGGTTTAAATTTACCATGCCTAGGCGTGGCACTCTCTGTCTGATCAGGATCCAAGACTAACCAACCCACACCTAGGCATGGTTAAGTCATCCCTTAGCGTGCCCTTGTGACAAAATCTTTTACAGAATTATGCAGAAGTGTGGCACTGTTCCGTTGGTGCCACACACGGAATTTGATCACTTCAAAACTATTTCTTGATGATTTTAAGTCCCAAACAATTTTACAAACATGATGGGAACATAAAACACTAATTGATTTAATCAAAAATTGATCCAAACACAAAATCACCCATCAAAATCCCAAAATCTACACTTGAAGCATTTTAGGTCCAAATGGATAGATTTTAGTTTCTAATCCAAACCTTAAGCATGAACAAGTCATAAACAATATTTATAACTCATCTAAGCAAGAAAATCACTCAAAACACCTTTAAATCTCATTTTTACATCTTAAACCTCAAATAGTGTAAACTTGAGAAATAAGAAAGAGATGAAGTTTTAAACTCAAGAACCCCTACCTCTAGTATAGATGAGATAAAGATCTTAAAGCCTTGATCTTGCTCTTAGATCCTCCTTCAAGCTTTGAGCTTTGATCTTGATCTTCCATTGATCCTCTTACTTTTCCCCATTTCTCCTCCTTTGTTTTCCTTCTTTCTTTTCTTTTCTTTGGTTTCTATTTTTGTTTCTCTCTTTTCTAGTTTTAGCCGTGGGATAAGGGAGAAAATAAGGAGCCAAAGTCCAACTTTGGCACTTAAGCCTAAAGCTGGAACTTTATATCTGCTAAGAACACTTGAATTTAGCTAAATCATGTTTTCCAACTTCCAACAACTTTCAAATAAATACTAAGATTCATCAAAATTATTGTTTCACCAATATCTTAATTTTCCATATCTACTACTAGTCAATCCGGCATTAAAACGCACAACCAGTATGCCTAAAAATACCAAATTAACTCTAATTATTCTCAAATTTTAACTACACCTTATTCACCCTATTTGTGACTTAGAAACAAACTCTCTAGGTTTATTTCTCTCAACTTAGTAATTTATGCCAATATCTAAGTCATTTTAAGTTACTTTTCAACTTTTGGGTTATAACTCAGTGCCTAAATGAACTCAATTTGTCACAAAACTTAACTGACATGTTATATAAGTATAATAGTACCTTTGAGACCATATACAAGCCTAACATATTTTCTTAGGATGTTACATTCTCCCCTCCTTTTTAAAATTTTTTCTACAAAATTGCTCACCTCATGCAAACAATTCTGAGCAAACTCACTTTACTTGGGATTCCAACTCCTAAGTAGTCCTTTCAGTACCAGCTTCACTCTACCATACTCTCACCAGAGGAAATATGCTTACCTCTAAGCTCTTGGATTCCTCTGCCTATGGATGGTAAGTTGTACTAAATCTTAACTTAGCTCTAAACTTCTTTTGCAAGGCTTCCCAAAACTGAGTGTGAATCTAGGATTTCTATCAAAAACCACATCCACTGAGACTCCCTGCAATCTATCTATCTCTTTCAAAAGTAGTTAGAATACTTAATGTAGAGGATAGCTAACTCTACTTGTAACACCCCAACTTTTGAGTGAATGACCGTTGTGTCCTGATTTTACTGTTTCTTATTTTTCTGCATGAAATACAAGTATATTTTACAGGCTCTAATTTTATTTGATCGTTTTGCGTAATTTGCTTTGAGACAGTAAAATAAAAAATTTTGTCAAATTTACTGTTTTAAATTTTTTTGTGTGAAATACAGATATATAATACTGTCTGTAATTTTATTTGAGTGTTTTAAGTGATTTGCTCGGTTGTGGAGAAAAATGAAAAAATGACCATTACGTCCCAAATGTACTGTTTTCAATTTTTCTGTATGATACAATGTTTTATATTACTGTCTGTGATTTTATTTGGACTTTTTGTGCGATTTGCTTCAGGGCAAGAAAATAATAATTTTCCGGACCGGGGAGATCTTGTTTTGATTATTCAGAGTTGGGGGATCTTACTAAACCCAATTCTAAATGATATTGTTGTGAATCTTTTAATTTTTAGGATTTGACTGTACAATAAAATAATTTTGTATTATTATAATATTGTTTTATTAGTCAGTACAAATAAGTGACAGCGAACCCGAAAATGTTTGCGGGACCCACGTTTAGTCATCAAGTGCTTTACACGTGGACCAATGAGGAACTGGTCAAAATTGGTGGCTGTGACTCATTGCAACGGGCCAATAGAAATTCGACACGTGGCGTGACACCTCAGCACCATGACTCAGCAGATTTCGGAAGGTTCCAGAAGCGGTGACTCGCCCTGTGACTCACCGTAGTGACTCACCTGTTCCAGAAGCTTCTATGATAACTCACCATGCTGACTCAGCGTTGTGACTCATCATTGATGACTCAGCTGATGACTCAGCGCTGTGACTCACCATTGATGATGTAGTTATGACACAGTCAGTGACTCAGCATGCTGACTCGCCATGCTGACTCACCTGTTTTGGAAAATATCTATGCTGACTCGCCATGCTGACTCACCCGTTCTAGACAGTTCCACGATGACTCATCATACTGACTCATCGTAGTGAGTCACATATTCTAGAAATTTCTCTTTGATGACTCGCTTTATGACTCATCAAGGGCAATCAGTAGAAAAATGATCAATAATAATTATTACTCTGTTAATATAAGATAAAAAAAAATCTATGTATATTTTATTATCCATTAGACAATAAACACTGACTTTATAAACAGTAATTATTGTTCATTGGTTAAAGTATACTATAAAATATACAGTGTGCACCAATAGAAATTGGTCAACAAAAATATCAACCAATAGGAATCAAGTTTGTAAATATTCAACCAATAGAAATTGGTCAAGAATAATAGCTTGACTCTTTAAGGACCTATAGGAAGCAAGCTTTTAAACAAATATTGGATTTCTTAAAGTTTGTTGGTCTACGGTGAAGGAGAAAAACAATTACTCTAAATAGCCAATTCACTTTGTGAATTCACGTAGAAGACTTTGTGAAATGCATGTAAAAAAGCCAAATTGAATAAAAGGAAGACTAGTCAATATTGATGGCTTTTCTTTGTTGCTTTCTACGGCAAAGCAAGCTTTTGGTGAAGCAAATATTACCATTCAATTCTTGCTATCTTACATTTAATTAACCAAGTGAGACAAAGTCCACATTGGTGGCTTCTCTTCATGTTTCTACGGCAATGCAATGCCTTTAGGAAGGCAATATTCAACAATTCAATTCATTCTTACTCTCAATGCATTTACGGCCAATGCATTTGGAGGGAGTAAAACCAAACATAATTCTCACCTTCTCTCAAAGTGATTTAGGGCCATGCATAATAAAAGGTGATGAGTTAACTTCAATTTCATAAAGCTAGTCAATTTTGGTGGCTCTCCATTTAACTCCTACGGCTAGCACATTTGGTGACTCTTCATTCTTCCTATCTCTTAAACAAGAAAAGCTCTCAAATATTTCTTCTCCTTTTCTTCTCCAACCTCACGGCCTCCTCACCCTTTTCCATCACTCACTCTTCTATAATTCTAAACTACCTTATTTCTTATTTCCTTACTTCACCTCAAGCTACTTTGTAGTTAAAACCTAAGCTTAAATCATCCTTTTTCTACCTTGTTCTTCAAAGCTTAAGTTTGAAGCCTTGAAGGTAGGGTTCTTTAATCTTCATGTTTCTATCCATTTCAAAGTTCTAATCATGATTTTAATCCATGATTATTTTAGTTTAGAGCCTTAGGTATTAATATTGCATGTTTTCTTTGTTTTTCAAGAAAACTCTTGGTGGAGAAAATTTGCTTGAAGGAGACATACAAGGAGCTTTGGAGGTTCTTCAAGAGGTAAGAGGGAGATTACCCTCATCAACCATGTGTTGGTGGTGAGGAATGTATGTGTTTGTAGTGACGAATCCATAAGGATTCATTCACTTGATTGTTTATAGTCTTTCCTAATTGTGATTGATTATGTGTGAAAGCATGTCTAATAGCTTTAATATTTTGTATGTGTTATGTGTGTAACATGTCTAATAGCTTTAATATTTTGTATGTGTTTTATGGTTGTTTTAGTATATGGTATGTATATATATATGTATGATAATTATTGTAACATGTAAATAATATACAAGGATTTGCATGAGTGTTCCAAAGAACACAAATCCAAGCTCACGGCCTCAAGGCAAAAAGGAGAACCAAAATGTTCTCATCAATTTTCTAAAAGTGAAATTTAATTAACCTAGGAAAATTGACAAGTTACCAATTTGTTTAGAGTAAGAAAAATGAATTTGTGGATCAATGGATAAAATTAGGTATTTCGGCCAACATGCCTAAGTTGAATGTTTTGATTTCTAAAACCATTTTCTAAAACAATGATTTAATGAATTTAGGTGATACAATGAATTGGACATTGATTTAGAAGATGAAAAATAATTTAAGGATCAAATGCAAAGACTTTGTTAAATTTGGCCAACATGCCACATACCTTTTATCCAAATCTATTTTCTAACTGTTGACTAGATAATTTAATAACAATAAATTATACCAAGAGTTTTATAAGAGATTAAATGTATGGAAATAATTAGGAATGAATTATAAAGCATAGAATGATTTTCGGCCAAAATGCCAAATTTAAATGTTTTTGATTTATAGAATTATTTTCAATTAAGGTTAAGTAATAAATGCCAAAAGGATTTTATTACAATGAGTTTTGAAGAAATAAATTGATTAAAATTAAGTTTAAGAAGTTTAAACAAATGATTTTTACTGTTAGAAGAAAATACAGTAACTTTTGTAAATTGCTAACATATGGCTCATATTATATTTTGAAGCATGTTAGTGGTTTTCAAAAAGTTTAATTATATGGTTTAAAAAAAATTAAGTAAATGGAATTTTTACAGAAAAGTTAGGAAACCATTATTATTAATTTTCTAAGTAAGATACTGTCAGTTTTTATTAAAAACGGACAAATAAGATTGAAAAGATGTTCAAAAGACAGTATACGGTATGAAAAATATTCTATGTAGTTTAAACGTATTAAATATTATTTTTGTTTGTTTTAAATAGTGATTTTTAAGGAATTCGGATAAGAAAATGATTTAAAAATCTTACGCGATTGAGAAAACGTATTAAAAACTCTACGTGATTTTAAAAATAGAAAAATAAATTTACGCGATTTAAAAACGTTTATAAAAACGACGAGATTGTGAAAATGCGATAAAATTTCTACGCGATTGACCGAAACTGTATATTTTATACTATTGAGAGTATTCTGTATATTTTTCTGCTGTCGGGCTATGAGGTGAACCCGTACAGGCTTTGGAACAGTATTTGTCCGGTGGGACTTACTGTATATTTTTATCTTTGAGGGTATTTTGAGAATCTATATTTCTGGACATCTATTGAGTTGATGCCAATTTTGGTAGATTGATTGACGAGGTGAATCACATCGTATTGTCGGTGCGATAAGCGTAGTGTGGTTCGATTTTGAATGAACTTGGAGACGTTAGTGTGATTAATTCCATATGTGGACAGTTGGTTGCTCTTCTGGGCCGTAGTAACTGGTAACACACTAATGGACTCGACACACACTATACTTAATCGAGATCTTGCAAAGTCTAATAGTACATTGCCTGTAGTGCCACAACGTGAGACCGTGAACTACACCACGCCTTGGACAATGGGTTCCATGTGACGTGGGGCTATAGACACAACGTGTGACAGCGCAATAGTTTGGTTGGGCAGCCGTGGTACTAATAGATTTTGAGGATCATTCGCTCTCTGATGTCTGTATGTTTTTAGCTCCATGGAGTAGGATTGTGTCATATTGCACATGTATCTGTGTTGTTATTTATTATATTTTTATATATGATCTTTTATCTGTGATATTATATGTTTATATGTTGTATTTTGTCTGTACATTATTATCTTTTATCTGTGATATTATATGTTGTTATTGCATTTAATAGTTATTTTATATTGTTATGATTTACTGTTATGGCATTTTATATTGTATGAATTGTTATATCTATCCTAGTAATGTTATTGTAGTTTATTTTATTATGATATATGCTCATTTAAATTAATTTTAAATTGATAACATGACTATATTGGTATTATCTGTGTGTATGGAATGACCTTGTCATTCGTATTATTCTTTGCTACCGTACTGGTATTGGTGAAAGGGGATCTCACCTCTTTACTGTATTGCTTGTTGTGTTTTTATTGTTAAATTCGTATAGTAGATGAAGGAAGTTTCTTAGACCTACTGGAGGCTATGTTCTGAAGATGGTGACGGCGTCAAGGTGTAATCTTCCAAGTTTCAACAGGATGCAGTTGGTGGAGAAACGAAACATGTAGGTTGGATTTTCTCGTTAGTGTTGTTATCGTGCTATTAGTAGTAACCTTTATTGGGTTTTCTACTGTTTCTCTGAGTCTGTAAATGTTATGTTTTAATTTGCTGTTGAATATTTTGTGACATATATAATATGTGTATTAATCAATTCAATCTAATTTCTGTTTTACTTATAATTTTTGGTAAGTTTATATTTCCGCAAAAAGATATTTTAAAATTTATCTTTTAAAACTCAAAGCTTTTATAAAATAATTTCATTTGGTTTTATATTTTATTTAAAAATGTGACGCCCTATGGAGGGTGTTACACTACTTCGAAAAAAATGAGCAGATTACTCAATCTTTCCACCATTACCTAAAACACAACATATTCTGCTATGTCCTGTATTATACTAGGCCATCAAAGTATCTTCCTTAACTCTTGAAACAACTTAGCAGCCTTTAGATAGATGGCATACTTACTCTTGTGAACTCCTCCTAGAATCCCTTCTTTGATTCCTGACTCTCTTGGAATACAAAGTCTGTCTCTAAACCTTGTCATTCCATCTGTTGTCATACTAAAATGTTGTTAGGTTTCTAATAAGATCTACTAACTAATGTCCCTTAGAGCTTCTTTCCTCCTTTTGAGCTTTTATAATTTGAGTCCTTAACTCTTTTACTATGTGCATGTTGCTCACTAAGAGAATATATGGCATCATAGTTACTGCGAGACTCAAATCCCTGAAACTCTCAAGAAATTCACTCTCTTGGACCATAATTTGGCACACTTGTAAGGATTTCCTACTTAGTGCATCGGCCACTACATTGGCCTTACCCATATGATACTATAACTCAAGGTTATAAATAGTGTATTTTGGATAATGATTAAAATTTGAGATTAAATACAGTTGCCAAGTCCACCAGAAAATAGAAACCTTACAACCAGTTGTAGTTAGCAAAGGTCAATCCACAGAGAATCAATTCAATCAACACTATAATTCAGTTTCTAATTTAGACTCTAAGGATTAACAAGCAATACAAAGAAGGGTTTTTTTTGGGTTTTTATGGATATCGAATCAAATCAACAATAATAACAATAAACAAACGAGAATTAACAGATTAAAGAATTTGGTTAAGAGATCTAATCCACCACTAGATTTATATGACAATGCTAGCCCACATATCCATTTATTCTAACATGAATAATTATATTTCTAAGCAATTGTGAGATGAAATCTATGTATTCCTTAGGTTTTGACCAATTTAGCAACCGCTCAAATTAACTCCTAATCACCGATTAGTCATAAAGCAACCACTCTTACAACTATCCAGTAATTACATTAAGATTTAGAAAACCAATCACACTAAGATCTAATCACACACCGGATTAAATACTTAGAACATATATTCCTCTAGATCCATTACCGCAACCGCGCATAACAAACCCAGATTTACCACTTTTAGCATTTGGCAAAGAGTATGAAGACATTTACACCATAAACATACGTCCTCTAGTTTTATTACTGTAACCGCGCATAATAATCCTAGATCTACCACTTTGAAATTGGCAATAAGCATAAATACCTTCATACAACAACAATATTCATAAATATATGAATAGAAACATAACTATGTTGAAATAAATGAATATGCAGTGTTCACAATATCAAAACTAGGGTTTCATCTTCCCTTAACCAAATGAGAAACTTAGCCACACATATCAAAACGAAATCAACAGAAAAACAATAGAAAATCATAGTTTTAGAATGAAAGTGCAGAAGAAAACTAAAGAGCAAACTAGTTTCCAAGGGGTGGGGATGTTGGAGATCTAATTGCTTGAACCCAAAACTCTAATCTTCAATCCAATCTCTCTTCCTTGGTCTTGGCTTTCCCCTCAACTCCTTGGCAGCCTCCAAGGTCGAACTCCCGTTCTTGAGAGCCTAGCATCCTTATTTATAGGCCTCTTGACCTAATTCCTTTAATTTCACGCATTTTCTTCCTCTGACACGATGACACGGCCCAGGCCGTGTCAGCCTCTGATTCAGTTTTTCTCAGTTTTGTCAAAACAACAAAGGACACCACCCCCCATGTCATGGGACACGGGCCGTGTCACTTTGCTTCCTCATTTTCAGCCTAAATCTTCAACAAATACCCTTCTTTCCTTACTTCAAGAGGTGGTATTGATCTTTATAAATCCTTGGTTCCATCTTCAAGTGGATAGCAAGCCTCGTTTAAGGCCAATGAACTCCAACACTCAAAGGTTTCTTGAAAAGTACAATTCAATTATGAGTGTTTATGAACACATTTAGGCTAAGTTTCATAACAAGGTTCCAAATAAGCTAAACATTAGAAACTTAGTTAAATGGTAGCAATTAAGCACAAATGGAACCCAAAAGAATCAATTATAAGGCACTCAAGCTATGGAAATAATTGACAGATCAAATACCCTCACACTCAGCCATTTGCACTCCTGGGCAAAAATATACAATCAAGCACAGTTTCCCAATAAGCCATGAAAGTGCAGAACAATGAGCAAAGACCTATATGCTTTAATGTTTTTAAAGAATCTGAGCAATCATAAAATTTCCTCTCTTTTCTTTCCAATTCAGCAAGTGAAATCAATCAAAAATTAGGGTTAAATTAATGTGATAAATCCTCACTGATATGCTCTTCACTCAAGTGATTTAGGCTTGTGTTTACTCTCAGCCAACTCATGAAAACATGCCTTACCACAGGCTTATCAAGCCTCTACTTCTCTACCACTAAGGCCACATGCACACAAAGATCAAAAAGTCTTCACTCAGGCTATAATGGGGTCAGGGTCAAGGTAGGATACATCAAGGATAAACAAAGCTAGACCATAGGAATTAGAAGAGTAAAATGGAAAGATATTCAATCAATGCAATAAGAATTCCCAACAATCTTCAAATTCTAATTTCTTTTTTGTATTTTTTTTCTGACCTTTCTTCATTCAATACTCAACTTTAACCTTTGTCTTTGTCATTTTTCTTTTTTATCTCTCTCTCTCTCTCTCTCTCTCTCTCTCTCTTCTTTTTTTTTTATAAACCTTGCATCATATTCAACATGATAGTTTGCCAATAATATATTTTTTATATACATGCACAGCAAAGCAAACATATCATTGTTCCCCCCACATTTATTCAAAAACCAATTCCCAACATAATCATTAGGCTTTTCTACTCCCCAAGGTAGGGTAACAAAATGGTTTTTCACTTTTAGCTTGAATTGAGCTTTGATAGATGGAAAAGAGGTCAATTAGGCTCAAAGGGGTAAACAATGGATAAAAATGCAAGGACGACTATTTGGCCAGTGGTTATTTTGAAAAAAAAATGCCTTTTTCATTTCAATTGCATGCAGTGGTCATTTGCAGCTTAAACGAGAGTCAAGACAAGTTTTGAAAAACATATAGCCATGAGTAGAGTCACACAATCAAAGAACCAAAAAGGCTTAAAATTACTCATTCACAACATAGCCCAAAAACTCACTAGGTCTCGATTCATCACTTTTGAATTAAACCCTTCAATTTTCAAAATCTCACTTGACAAAATTGAAATCAAGAAATTTCATTCCATCAAGCTTAAAGTTTTAATGAATTTTTCTAAAAAAAATTAAGTCATTTGCTCATCATTCAGGTCAGTTGAAAGCTCATTGGAAACTGAAAGCCCACTAGAAAAAAAATATCCACAAGAAAAAGTTCAATTAAGATCATCACACCCCCACACTTAAAGCAGACATTGTCCTCAATGTCTATGCATACACAACAAATGATAATTTCACAATAAAAATAGCAGTGTAATCCAAAGACAATAAGAACTAAGAATCCTCAATAAAATTAATAAGCAATAGTCACAGTGCAAATGAAGGTCTCATATAGTTCCAACATAGTTATCCCAAATCAAGTCATACATCAAAATAATATGGGGATACATTAGGATGGGGGAGAGGGAAATCGCTGAAGTAGAACATCAAGTTTGCTATCAATGTTGTCCATCCTCTGAGTGGAGAAGTCCTCCCATGCCTAGAAATGATCATCAATTAGCTGGAACCGAGCAGCATGGTCCAGCTCTAGGCGATCAATGCACTCTATGATCTCATCATACGAAGCAGCTCGAGAGGATGAAAGTCCAGCCCCTGCTGTGAACTAAGAAGGAAACTCTGGGGGCTCTGGGTCCTCCTCGTGCTCTTGGGGTGTAGGTGCCCAAGGTCTTCTAGGTACAGCATGGCTATCACAGCCCACCAAACGTAGCACACCATTCTGAAGCTCACACTACTTCATGGCTAGCAGAATGGGGCCATCAATAGAATTGGGACCCTTCACAGGTTCCTCATCAAGCATATCCAAGTTTAAGCCACACTATTCAGTAATGATAGTAACATACCCACCTAATAGGATACAACCAACCTTAGTCGATCCCGTATGTTTGAAATGTTGGCATAACCAATACCCTCTATTTACAGGTTCTCCATGAATCATACAATGAAAGAAAAATAATTCAAGCTGACTTATGTTACCCTGACTCTCCCCCCTGCTACAGATGGTGTTAACCATCCATTTCTGAATGTACCTATAGGCAGGTGATCTAATTTTGGAGGCTTTTAAAGATTTGGGGTTATAGGTATCGGTTCCATCAACAATGAGACTAGTCCACACACGATCAGGCCGAAAAGTGCGGGGCGTCATGTTGTGCCCCTCAGGAAATCCAAAAATAGCACTGAATTGGTGAATGTCAAGAGTATAAGGTGTTCCCAACAACTCAAAAGTAATCACACCAAGCCACTCAACTTGGTTACTCAGAGGGTACAATTTACAGTCAAATGTGGATATGAATTCCCTAGTGAGTTCAACATAAGTGGGTGCATTCAATTTGGCAAATGTGTCCCAACCTATTCTATGCAACAGGTTGAAAACTTCATCATACAATGCTATCTGGTGCAATGTACTAACATCTAAAAATCAAGTGGGAACAACCTCTCTAGCTAGTAATGGATGAGGATTTACCTGAAGAGGAGGAGAAGGAGCTCCTGGAGGTGGTATATTCTTCCTAGCAATGGTTTTGATGCGTTTCCTTGGAGGCATTTTGAAATGGGAGGAGATGGTTGTCATGGGTACTGTTCACGGTGGTGGTGGTGGTGACCAAAAGTGGTGGTGGTCATGGTGGTGGAGAGGTGGGGATGGAGATTTTGAAGAAATGGTGATGGAAAAGTGTGGATTTCGTGAAAATGGAAGGAATAAAGGAGAAATAATGGTGTGGGTGTTGATTTGGAGGAAGAAAAATGAAGAAACGTGGTGGTGGCTATGGAGGACGTGGTGGTCTCGTATGGAGGGGATTGAGGATTTGGGTGGTGAAATTTGAATAGAAATGGTTGGAAATTGGAAGAAAATGAGTTGGATGGGGTTGGAGGTTGATGGAAATGGTGGATTTTGGCGGAGAAAGGAGAAAAAATTGGTGGAGGAGAGGGTGGAAGGGAGATGGCTGTGTAGGGGGGAGGGAGTTTAGAGGAAGAAGATGAGGCAAAAAACCCTAAAATGGCATTTTAGGGGAGCTATCACGAGGACACGACCCCCTCCCCCGTGTCCTTTGCTATCTTGGAAGGGACTTCCTGCTCAAGGTGACACAGGCAATGTCAATCGACATGGCCCCCCCAAGTCCTTTGCTGCCAGAAATACATTAAAACACATACAAAATGGCTTATTTTGCACAGGAATGATAGAGGAATCCTATATTAACATCATGAATGGTGTTGTGCTTTATAAAACACATAAGAAACACATGTTAACAACATAAATCATGTCATTAAACATGGTCCAGGGTCTTTTAAAGTCAGATTCCCAAGACTATACACATAGCCGTTCTTGAAGAGATTTCATAACATTCGAAGTTCGTGAAGCACAAATCCATAAGAATCCGTCTCAAAAGTCAATAAGGTATAACCTAATGACCCTTTACTCAGTCCATTCACAATGAATTAAAATGAAACTTCTCAGATTATGGCAATCATTCCAAAAGAACTTAACTTGATTACTCAGAAAAGCACAACAACACCACAAAACAGTTAATTCTCAAAATTTCTCTTCCACCACACTCTAATCAAGGTTCAATCATTCATTAACCAATCAAATAATGTACTCAAGCATACACCAAGCCATCCAAAACACAAGGATTTCCAATGATTCAAGGACAATAGTTCAGAAGACATATCAAGATTCATTCTACCTAAGAAACTAATCAAGAAAACTATAGAGAAACATAAAATAAAAGAGAAAGGAAAGCAAATATGATTTTCTTGATGATGGGTTGCCTCCTATTAAGCGCTTAGTTTATTGTCCTCAGCCCGACATTGTGACATCTTTAATGTTCTTCATGTTGTGGAAGGAGAAGGGTCATATCTTCCATTTTTGCACTTTTCAGAAGCTCATGGTAAGGCTTGAGACAATGTCCATTGACTTTGAATGTTTTACCAGATGCCTCACTCATGATTTCTACTGCACCAAAAGGAAAAACATAAGTCACCACAAATGGTCCAATCCATTTTGAACGTAGTTTACCTGGAAAAAGTTTTAGTCTGGATTGGTACAATAACACTTTTTGCCCTTTGGTAAAATTCTTCCTAGAGATCATGTGGTCATGGAATGCCTTTGTTTTTGTATTATAAATGAGGGCATTCTCAAAGGCCTCATTTCTCAGTTCTTCCAACTCCTGCAGTTGGAACTTCCTCTGCTTCCCAGCATCTTCCAAGTCCAAGTTGACTTGCTTAACAACCCAATAAAAATGATGTTGCAGCTCAACAAACAAATGACAGGGCTTCCCAAATACCAACCAAAATGGGGACATGCCAATTGTAGTCTTAAATGCAGTCCTGTAAGCCCATAATGCATCATCA
Source organism: Ormosia emarginata (assembly GCA_029884605.1). Classification (NCBI taxonomy): domain Eukaryota; kingdom Viridiplantae; phylum Streptophyta; class Magnoliopsida; order Fabales; family Fabaceae; genus Ormosia; species Ormosia emarginata. The sequence goes on along the minus strand of JAQQTP010000049.1, from coordinate 2,485,650 downwards.
AGTTTTAAGCTCTAATCCTTGCGGGTTGGATTCACAGTCTTTTCAACTATTGACTTGATTTCACGATTGGACAATTTAGTTTGCCCATTTGTCTGTGGATGATACGGAGTGGAAATTATGTGCATCACTCTATATTTCTTCAGAAGTGCATCAAATGATCTGCTGCAAAAATGTATCCCTTGATCACTGATTATGGCTTTTGGAGTTCCAAACCTAGAGAAAATATGTGACTTTACAAAATTCACAACAGTTTTGGAATCATCAGATCGGGTGGCTTTTGCCTCTACCCATTTGGACACATAATCAATAAATAAAAGAATATATGAAAAACCAAAAGAAAGGGGAAATGGTCCCATGAAGTCAATGCCCCATACATCAAATACTTCCACAAAGATGATCGGGGTTTGAGGCATTTGATTCCGAGGACCAATATTACTTGTTCTTTGACAGAGGTCACAAGACTTATAGAAGTTATAAGCATCCTTGAAGATTGTTGGCCAATAGAATCCACTGTCAAGTACCTTGTTAGTTGTTCTTTTTATGCCAAAATGTCCTCCACAAGCATAGGTGTGACAAAAAGAAAGAATGGAGTGAATTTCTGAATCCGGGATGCACCTCCTGATAACTTGATCTGCACAATGTTTCCAGAGGTAAGGGTCATCCCATATGTAATATTTACTATCACTCCACAGTTTATCTCTTTGAGCTTTGTTCCAGCTCTCTGGAAAGTCTTTGGTGGCTAAGTAATTGATAATATCAGCATACCAAGGAATTATGGCCTTGATGGCCATCAGATACACATCCAGAAAGCTTTCAATGATTGGCATTTCCTTGTCTTTAGTCACTAGCCTACTCAAATGGTCTGCTATCGATTTTTCACTTCCTTTTTTGTCTTTTATTTCCAGGTCAAATTCCTAGAGCAGTAGAATCCATTGGGGCAATCTAGGCTTCGCTTCCTTTTTTGTAAGAAGATACTTCAAAGCTATATGATATGAGAAAACAATCATTTTAGAACCAATAAGATATGATCTAAATTTTTCTAAAGCAAATACCACAACTAGAAGTTCTTTTTCCATTGTAGAGTAATTCAATTGAGCATCATTTAGAGTCCTTGATGCATAATAGATAACATAAGGCACTCTATTAACTCGCTGTCCTAAGACAGTCCCTACCGCGAAGTCACTAGCATCACACATCAGCTCAAATGGTAGTTCCCAATTTGGTGGCCTTATGTCAGGTGCAATAGTCATCAATACCTTGAGCTTAGTGAAAGCTCCCATATATTTCTCATCAAAATTAAATGGAACATTTTTTTGCAGTAATTTGCACAGAGGTAATGATATTTTGGAGAAATCCTTGATGAACCTCCAGTAGAAACCTACATGACCAATGAAAGAACGAACTTCCCGCACACTAGTGGGTGGGGGTAAAGAATGCATGAGTTCTACCTTAGCTTTATCTACCTCAATTCCCCTAGTAGAAATTATATGACCCAACATTATACCTTCCTCTACCTTGAAATGGCATTTTTCCCAATTCAACACACGGTTAGTGTCAATGCATTTTTTCAACCCATTGTTAGATGTTCTAAATAGTTTTCAAAACCATTTCTAAAAACACTAAAATCATCCATAAAGACTTCTATGATACTTTCAATATAATCAGAAAATATACTCATCACGTATCTCTGAAAAGTCCTTGGTGCATTGCAAAGTCCAAAAGGCATTCGCCTATATGCAAAGGTACCAAATGGACAAGTGAAAGTGGTTTTGTCCTGATCTTCTAGAGCAATGACAATTTGATTATAACCTGAAAATCCATCCAGAAAACAATAATGAGAATGGCCAGCTAATCTTTCCAACATTTGATCAATAAAAGGTAAAGGAAAATGGTCTTTTCTAGTGGCCGCATTAAGCTTCTTGTAATCAATGCAAATAAGCCACCCTATTTGTAACCTGGTGGGGATAAGCTCATTTTCAGCATTTCTTACCACAATAATTCCATATTTCTTTGGTACTACCTGGACTGGGCTTACCTACTTGCTATAAAAAATGGGATAAATTACCCCCACACTTAGGAGCTTTAGTATCTCCTTTTTCACAACCTCCATCATAGAAGGATTCAACCTCCTATGGGGATCTCTCACAAGTTTAGCACCCTCCTCCATTAGAATTCTATGCATGCAAATGGAGGGACTAATACCCTTGATGTCAGCGATTGACCAACCAATGGTCGTTTTGTGCTCTTGCAAAACAGCTACCAATTTCTCTTCTTGTTCTTGGGTGAGTGACTTTGTAATTATCACTGAAAGTGTGTCCTTTTCTCCCAAGAATATATATTTAAGATGATCAGGCAGTGCTTTTAATTCCAATTCAGGTGTCTATAGAACAGAAGATTGAGGTACATCAGTAGTAATTGGTAATTCAACAAAAGAAACCTCATGTTCTTCTGAAGTGGAGGAGAGCTCTTGCAAGGCAGCTATGACATCATCAATGTCTTCATCCCATGGCTCTCCTTCATCATCTTTATTTTCTCCATGTACATCTAAGCTTTGAGTCAAAACTGTATCAAGATCATTACAATGGTCAGACTCAAAAGCTACAGAAATTAAAGAATAAAAAAAATCAAAAGAATCAATTAAACAAGTTTAGCGCACATCACTCGGGTATCTTATGGCCTCAAAGATATTGAATCTAATCAGTTCCCTATCAAATTCCATTATCAATATCCTGGAATGCACATCAAGTTTTGTCTGAGCAGTCTTCAGAAATGGTCTTCCCAACAGGATAGAAGCAGAGTTGGGGGATTTGTCCTCTTCCATGTCCAACACGTACAAGTCTACTGGAAACACTAACTCATTCACCTGCACTAAGACATCTTCCACAACACCCTTTGGGTATGCATTAGATCAATCAACCAATTAAATAATAACACCAGTAGGTTCCAAAAGACCCAAGTATAAAGATGCATAAATGGAATAAGGCATGGCATTTATGGATGCACCTAAATCAAGCTTTGTTCTTTCAAACCTAGTGTTACCTATAGTGCATGGTATGGTGAATGTGTCAAGATCCTTGTATTTAGTTAGGAGTTTCTTTTTTATTACAGTTGAAACATTCTCTCCCACTTAGACCCTTTCGTTTCCTTTTAATTTCCTTTTGTTAATGCATAGTTCTTTCAAAAGCTTGGCATATCTAGGTACTTGCTTAATGGTATCTAACAAAGGAATGTTAACTTCCATTGTCCTAAAGGTTTCTAAGATCTCTTTTTCTGCTTCTTCTTTCCTAGTCTTTAACAGTCTACTAGGAAAAGGTGCTTTAGTAATATATTTAGGAAGTGGTTTAGGAATACTTACCTTAGGGGTTTTAGAACTTTGCCCCTCTTCATTTGCTTCCTTGGGTGATTCATCTAATTCATCTCTCTCTTTAGTGATTGGTGGAGAAGGTTTAGGTTCATCCAACGTCTTCCCATTTCTCAACATGACAGCACTAGCATTTTCTCTTTAGATTTATTTCTGGTTGTGAGGGCAGTTTCCCCGAAAATTAGCTTTGAAGCTTGTTGAAATTTGTGGCTAATTGTCCCACTTGGTTCTATAGGTTGTTGATTATGGCCCTTGTTTTTTTTTTGTTGAAATTGCACATTATTAGTGGCCACTTACTTCACTAAATCTTCTAATGAAGGTTCAGGTTGCCTTGGTGCTTGAACTTGCTACTGTCTTGGAAGGAAAGGTGCTTGTCTTTGCAAAAATCCTAGAGGTCCATAAGCTGGAGGTTGATTCTGGGGTGGCTTTGCATAGCTGAAGTTAGGATGATCCCTCCACCCCAGATTATATGTGTTGGAGTAAGGGTTGTAATTTTTGGAAGTTCCAAAATATCCTCCTACTGTTTTTGCCTCCTTATTTGTGTCATCTTGGAGAGTGGGATACATATCAGTATGATGTCCATGTGAACAACAAATCCGCAAGCATGAACTGGTGCTTTTCCATTGTCCACTAACCGCTTAACCAAAGCAGTTAATTAAGTCATTCGTTGCTGTAAACTAGTCATTTCTTCCTCTTTAACTACACTCACTCTAGTGTCATTTCTAGAGTAGAATTGTTGAGCGTTTGCAGCCATTCTTGCAATCAAATTTCTAGCATCTTGAGGAGTTTTATCAACTAATGCTCCTCCACTGGCGGCATCAATCATATTGTGATCCATCACTTGTAAACCCTCATAGAAATACTGGATTAACAGTTGCTCAGTGATTTGATGTTGAGGGTAGCTGGCACATAGTCTCTTAAATCTCTCCCAGTAGTCATGAAGTGATTCCCCGTGCCTTTGTTGAATGTCGCATATTTCTTTTCTAATGGTTGCGGCCTTTGATGCAGGGAAGTATCTATCTAAGAAAGCTCGATCCATATCTTACCATGATTGGATGGATCCAGGTGGCAAATAGTAAAGGCACTCCTTGGCAGAATCCTTCAGAGAGAAAGGAAAAGCTCTGAGTTTGACTTGTTCTACTGGGATTCCTGCAGGCTTTATGCCGGAGCATACCACATGAATTTCCTTCAACTGCTTATTGGGGTCTTCTCCAGGTAATCCATTGAAAGATGGCAAGAGATGGATTAGGTCGGACTTCAATTCAAATGCCTTTTTATTTTCTAGAATTTCAATGCATAGAGGTTGTTGATCCAAGTCTGGAGCACCCAATGCTCTTAAAGTATCTTCTACCATTGTCACTTCTTCAATTGTCTCAGACGACTTTGATGTCTTTGAACTTGATAGATCAATGTGACAAGCAGCTTCAATGTCAGCAGGTGTGAAATGGAAATTGGATGGATGGAATGGAAATTGCGGATGTGAGTTGAGTTGATCAATGTAGCTCCTCAAATTCTACAAATGTTCATCCAATCCTTCAATGGACATCAACACCTATAAAACACTCAGAAAGAACATATCAAAAACTTAAAAAAAAAAATTAAAACAAAGTCAAAAATAGGAAACAAGTTAATAGCACAAATGAAAAATTAGTTCCCCAGCAATAGTAGCAAAATTCTTGGTGTATTTTGGATGGTGATTAAATTTGAGATTAAATACAGTCTCCAAGTCCACCAAAAAATAAAAACCTTACAACCAATTGTAGTTAGCAAGGGTCGATCCACAAAGAACTAATTCAATCAACACTACAATTCAATTTCTAATTTAGACTCCAAGGATTAACAAGCAATAAAAAAAGGGGGGTTTTGGGTTTTTATGGATATCGAATCAAATCAACAACAATAACAATAAACAAACGAGAATTAACAAATTAGAGAATTTGGTTAAGAGATAGAATCTACCACTAGATTTATATGACAATGCTACCCCACATATCCATTTATTCCAATATGACCAATTATATTTCTACGCAATTGTGAGATGAAATCTTTGTTTTCCTTAGGTTTTGGCCAATTTAGCAACCGCTCAAATCAACTCCTAATCACCGATTAGTTATAAAGCAACCGCTTTTACAACTATCCAATAATTGCATTAAGATTTAGAAAACTAATCACACTAAGATCTAATCACACACCGGGATTAAATATTTAGAACATATATTCCTCTAGATCCATTACCGCAACTGCACATAACAAACCCAGATTTATCACCTTTAGCATTTGGAAAAGAGTATGAAGACATTTACACCATAAACATATAGTCCTCTAATTTTATTTCCACAACTGCGCATAATAATCCTAGATCTACCACTTTGAAATTGGCAATAAGCATAAATATCTTCATACATCAACAATATTCAGAAATATATGAATGGAAACATAACTGTGTTGAAATAAATGAATATGCAAGGTTCACAATATCAAAACTAGGGTTTCATCTTCCCTTAACCAAATAAGAAACTTAGCCATACATATCTAAAATGAAATCAACATAAAAACAACAGAAAATCATAGTTCTAGAATGAAAGTGCAAAAGAAAACTAAAAAGCAAACTAGTTTCTAAGGGATGGGGATGTTGGAGATCCAATTGCTTAAACCCAAGACTCCAATCTTCAATCCAATCTCCCTTCCATGGTCTTGGCCTTCCCCTCAGCTCCTTGGCAGCCTCCAAGGTCGAACTCCCGTTCTTGAGAGCCTAGCATCCTTATTTATAGGCCTATTGACCTAATTCCTTCAATTTCACGCGTTTTCTTCCTCTGACACGATGAGACAGCCCATGTCAGCCTCTGATTCAATTTTTCTCAATTTTGTCAAAACAGCAAAGGACACTACCCCCTCATCTCATAGGACACGGGCTGTGTCACTTTGCTTCCTCATTTTTAGCCTAAATCTTCAATAAAGACCCTTCTTTCCTTGCTTCAAGAGGTGGTATTGATCTTTATCAATCCTTGGTTCCATCTTCAAGTGGATAGCAAGCCTTGTTTGAGGCCAATGAACTCCAACACTCAAAGGTTTCCTGAAAAGTACAATTAAATTATGAGTGTTTATGAACACATTTAAGCTAAGTTTCATAACAAGATTCCAAATAAGCTAAATATCAGAAACTTAGTTAAATTGTAGCAATTAAACAAAAATGGAATCCAAAAGAATCAATTATAAGGCACTCAAGATATGGAAATAATCGACAGATCAATAAACCTTGAAGAACTCCATTTGTCTCTTATGCTTCATGTTTAGCTTCCTCTAATCAAACAAGTACCTGGAACTATTATGATTACTGAACACCTCTACTAGACTCCTTATAAGTAGTGTCTCCAAATCTGTAAGGCAACACCATGATGATTAATTCCAAATCATACATAAAGTAGTCCTTTTAGTGTAGATTTATTTGCCTCGATGCATAGGCATCTACTTACCCATGTTGCATTAAAACAAACCCTAGTCCCATTTTTGAAGCATCACTAACTACCTCAAAGTTCTCATGGGGATTTAGAATTACTAATACTAATGTAGTAGTCAACCTTTTCTTCAACTCTTAGAAACTATACTCGCAAGCTAAAGTCCACTAAAACTACTACCTCTTCTAGCTGACCTAGTCAGGGTAGCACTAAAAGAGAAAGTCTGTTGATAAACTTTCTAACCTCGGTCACAATGTAGCTCAACCCACTATACCTTTGCTTAAACTTTACTAAGGCTCTCTGCAATTCCTCCTTGAGAAATTATATGACACTATACATTGTACCACTTGTAACCAAAACTAACTCTTGGCTAACTTGGAACACAACCACATCTCTCTAAAAGTTTTCAAAACTACAGTAACATACTGGCTATATTCTTCCATAATCTTATAAACAATTTTAGAGATAGTCTCTTTCTATTTCTGATTCTAAGACAACTAAATCTTAGATAAACTATACTTGGCAAACTACTTAACTCACTTTATTACCTAACTTAACTCATCCTAATGTTCTTTGTAGTAAGTTGGCCCTACTTTACTACACTTGCATAAGGGCTTATCTCACTTCTTAGAATGGTATATAACTTCATTTATTCTATTACCTTTGATAGTAAGTTTTTCACACTTTACTATCCTTGGCAAAGAGCTAAACTCACTCTTACCTGAGACCCTTGGTAGGGAGTTTAACTCACTCTTACTACCTCTTACATGAGTGTTTTTCTCACTCCTCACGTTCCTTGACAAAGAGCTTAACTCACTACTTTGTCCTCAGTAGAGTGTTTATCTCACTTCTCTACCATACTTGGCAAAATTTATTTGGTCTCACAACTTGCCTGATGTGGAGGGATTTGGAGGGTTACTTCCTCTGTATATCTGGTAAAGGGTTTTACTTACATCTTTACCCTCACAAGGTGCTTTTCTCACTACCTTGTGTCACGACTCTATCCTTAGCAAAGAGCTTTGCTCACTACTTTGCAAAGTCAAGGGGTTTAACTCCCTCCCTTAGTTTGGATAATTGTGCATGACTAATACTCCATTACAACTCAACTCAATAAGAGAAAAGAACATTAATCAAAACTTACATGTTTAATCCAACTTTTACTACAAGAGGGTAAACTATGCCTCTATAATAAGGTTAACTTTCTTATCAAACTTGTATCTAGCTTACCTTACTATTACACCTCAGGTGGTATTCTAAGCCACATTGTTGTGTTTAAGGTCCTAGACACCTGTTTTAAATAATTCTTAACTTTCAGAATGCTCAAAAGTTTTAACTTGTACATATATGTTAGGTGGTGATTTCTCTCGTGAAATACCTCTATGAGTGTCTCAACACTCTTTAGAAAACATATATGTAAAATCACAACTAATAGGGAACTCAAATTCCACAAGATAAAAATCTTGGAATTTGCTATCTATAGGAACTTAATTGCCCATTTTCTCAACGCTTAAACGCTGACCTCCAGTACCAAGCTGCGTGTTTTCTGGACTTATCTACTTCTATAACACTTTTAATACCTTCTCTAAGTCCAACATCAAATCTTACATACTTCCAGTTTTCATCTGGACTACTCATAAAATAAGAAGAGAACTTAGAACATTCTTCGAGTTGCTCCCCATCCTAGTCCACAGTAATATCCCCCTTACTCAAGTCTTAGAAATTTTGATTTCTTTGCTCTCTGCAACCCTAAGGAATACTACTTGTCTAAGAAAGTAACTCTAAACACCTCTCAGGTGATTTGAGTACTTAATATCTCTAGTAACCTCTTAGCTTGACCTACTAGCTTTCGGTCTCTCTTACTAACTGATAAGAAGCGAAGGACACTCATTGTTCATCGGTGCATGCATGACCACAAAGATCTTTACTATCTCTTGAAGCCATTTATCAGCCCTAACCGAACCATACTCTCTATTAAAGAACAAAGGAGTAACTCTACTGAACTATAAGGAATCCTGATTCCTCTTTTGTTCCTTATTGTCCATCGACTTCCCTAGCAAGTCCTTTTATAACTTTTCTAATGGTCTTCTACTAATAGTAGTTTGCTCTCTCATTGCAACAACCATTTCTCTAAGAGCTCTGGTCTTTACCAGTCTCCTAGTCTTATGGGTTCATCTGGTAGTTGCCATAGTTTCCTGTTTACACAGATAACAATTAGCATATATACCTAAGGCAAGTCATACAATTACATTTACATATCTCACTATGAGATAAAAGAATGCACAACACCTTAATAAACTACTGCTCATGCCTAAGCATAGTCAGTCCATACCCTGGCTCATCAGGATGAACTGCTCTGATACTATAATGCAACATCCTAGGACAGATATCTGGATATATCTAAGATATACAGAGATAAACAGTGCTAGCTACATCACTTACTACTAACTAACTACTAATATATCTAAAACAACCATGCAAGTCACTATAAAAAGCCTTGAGAGAATGCGGAAAACTTAAACTTATACATACATACATATATATATATATATATATATATATATATATATATATATATATATATACATATATATATATATATATATATACATATATATATATATATATACATATATATATATATATACATATATATATATATATATATATATATATATATATATATATACATACATATATATATATATATAGGCAACCTTAGCCACAAAAAGGCTTATGGTAATACATGCCTCTGAATATAACTACAAAGCGAATATAAATAAAATACATAAGCTTTATCTAAACAAGAAACAAGTAAAACTAAACTACACTAGTTTTTCTGTTTCTTGAACTTCTTACTCTATGACAATCCTTGACTTGCATCTAAAATGAAAATACAGAAAGGGGTGAGAACATAAAAATTCTCAATAATAAACATATATTTCATGGAATAATAACTATGTGAACTACATACATAATTAAACTAAAAATTATACAATCACTCATACAACTGTATAATATTATCTATAATTACTAACATAGGAGTTTCCTCTACTATAATTGATAATCGCATAATACCTAGTAGTATAGCCAAACCAATAGCCTACATGTTGTTAATATAAGCAACTACCCATATAATCGCATATGTCAACAATAATAGATAATTGCCCATACAACTGACTGTAACTGCAAAGCTGATGATTTAACCCTACCTCTACTTGCTCATTATAGGAAACTCTAGTTCCACGAACACTTGCTAAGTTAAGGAGTGAACTTATCACATCCTAGTCCTACCTAAGACAAAGGAAAATTGTACTCCTCACTAACTGTAAACTTGCTCATAGACTCAACTTATCCTTGTGAAAGAGTCTATCTTAACTAGTGCGTTATTTTAACCCAACATATGGAGTCAAATGAGCACTTCTTTGATCTTTGCACACTTAACTCAACTCTACTGCAAGTGAGTAATTCATGCATCTAGATAAGTAAACTATACCTATCTCACTTATATCTGGCTCTCCTTACTAGTACACTATTTATAGTGACCTATTGCATACTAGAGTGCTCAAGATTCCAAATACTTACTTTAGGTAACTCCTAATTCTTAGAATACCTAACGATTTGAAATTCCATACTTAACTTAGTATTCAAGGAAGTAACTCTCTTCCTATATGCATCTCTAACTCAACTATACTACTTGAAGAGTTAAGCATGTTTCTGCTATACTCAATGAATATGACAAGCTTTCAAGTCATAGTTCATCCTATTGTGTATTAAACAATGCACAAGATCTCACTTAACTATAGAACTTAGTACACAATCATCTTCGATTAGGAACTAAACACACAAACTTGACTCCACTCGAGTGAAACTAACTCATGAGTGGTTAATACTTGCAACACTTCGTTGCTTAAACTTCTAGGTACCATTCCAAAGTAATCCACTACTCTTAGATATCCTAAGGCTCATACCTTTACCAACTAGCTAGAGTGAATACTACTAATTCATTCCAGTACACTCGTATCTATTACACTATCTCATCACATCTTGTGTGATATCTAATGCAACACTAAGTGTCTAGGGTGTTATATACCTACCTATGGCAATCCTTCACTATTGGATGCACAAAGGGTCTAAACTTTCTCATCTATACTAAAAGGTTGTTTACTCTTTGAAAATATCCCTAGTAGTATCCTAACACACTCCAAAAAGGATATATAAAGAATCCCAACAAGTAGGAAACTTCATTTCAACAAGATTCATATCTTGACCTTTCCTGGTTTATCAACTAATAAGGTTGATTTTCATAGATGCACCAAATGTACATCCTAACTTCTATAATTTTGAAATTTTACAGTCAAATAGCCTTACATGTTAGCTTCAGAATGCCACTAGAATCAGGTCATTCCGATATCTACAGCTTAAGTTATGCAATAAACAATACAGGCTGTCAGGATGTTGCCCTGTCTCACACCTAGGCTTAGTTTTACCACGCCTAGGCGTGACACTCTCTGTCTGATCAGAATCCAAGACTGACCAACCCATGCCTAGGCGTGACCCCATGATAGAATCTTCTGCAGAATTCTGCAGAAGTGTGGCACTGTTCCGTTGGTGCCACACACAGAATTTGATCACTTCAAAACTGTTTCTTGATGATTTTAAGTCCCAAACAAGTTTACAAACATGAGGGGAACATAAAACAAATTGATTTCATCAAAAATGGATCCAAACACAAAATCACCCATCAAAACCCCAAAATCTTCACTTTGAGCATTTTAGGTCCAAATGGATAGATTTTAGTTTCAAATCCTAACCCGTAGCATGAACAAGTCATAAACAATACTTATAACTCATCCAAGTAAGAAAATCACTCCAAATACCACTAAATCTCATTTTTACATCTTAAACCTCAAATAGTCTAAACTTGAGAATTGAGAAAGAGATGTGTAATGCCCCTAAATTTAATAACCACGACACAATCGCCATTATGCCACAGTCACTAAATTTAGGCGTGCTACAGCTCAACAACAAGTTTCCAAATTTAAACATTGTACATATATAGAAAATATGAGTCACGAATGAAATATATTTAGTACACAACTCTTAAAATACAATCATCGAAGGAAAATATATTACATATATAAATATATTCATCCTTGACACAAAGCACCGGTAACACGAAACATAATACTTACATATTCTAATAAAAGATGATGGGTACAAAAACACTAAAAGGGAAAGTAGTAACCTTGGGATAGGTACTACTAGCAGACAAAGCCGCAACCCCTATATATATAACACTTGGTGTCCTAGTCGACACACCAGGCATTAATGCCCCCAGGAAGTTACACCCGTATGTAACCGAAGGAATTTCATCCAAACGCCATATCGATAACAATAAATCAGCCCAAACAGTACGGGTGTGGTCTTTCTTCTTCTTCCTCGCGATCTTTTATCAAATATAAATATAAAACAGAATGACACAGTAAAGAGGTGAGAACTCCTACATCAATACCATCATGGCAGCATGGAGATAGTACAGGCAGTAATACCGTCCAAATACAACAAGCAACAGGCACAATTATTAACAGACACAATAATATTATTAGTCAATCATCAACTTCATACATCATTTAAGAGATAATTCAATAGATAGTCATTTCATCAAACATAGGTAATCGGGCAAGTATAGAATGATGCAATGATATGCAGACTGTTATGCAAATGCGCAATGTATAATTTTCCTATTCCATGGAGCTAGACACAATTTCGGGGATAATGATCCATAAGACATGCCTGTATCTTGTCAAGTATATTCAATGTAACAGCCCCAGCCACCTCATTCGATACCCATTGGTCTGTTCATTAGTGTCCCAGTCACCTTATTTGCTACCCTCTAGTCTATCCATCGGTGTCCCAGCCACCTCATTCGGTACCTACTGGTCTATCCATCGGTGTCCCGGCCACCTCATTTGGTACCCGCTGGTAAAATGTATGATTATGACTCAATGCATACACACGTGTAAATGTTATAATTATCAATGTCATGAATATCATAATCATAAGCCATCATTGGCCACAACAGTCATCGACAGTCATTAATAGTCCTAGGTCCCCACTTGTGGGCCAGGTAGCAAGTTGTCCTTCATTCTCAATTATATAAAACCTCCATTATCATTTTAATATTAGAATTATACTTCAACTTCAACACTTTTCCCATTGAGTTTCACTACGGAATATATCCTCCTAACTTTCACCTAATCCTTATTACTTTAATTTAAAAAATTCTTCTCTTTGTCCTTAATAAAATTCACCTAAAATGAGTATTTTAGGTTTCTCAAAACCTCCCCTACACTCTAAATTCTTGTTTCCCTAATTCAATTAGTCCTTCTCTTTGTTCTTAATAAAACTTATTTAATTAAATGTCTCATGATTCTCAAAACCTCACTTTCACTCATTTTCCTTAATTGGATGAGATTCACTCTTGTAATGAGAGTAAGATTTCATTTATTTTCCCTTTTCCATTTTATGAGTTCCTAATCCAATGTCTAATCACTTAATTGTTCAAAACTCTATTTTAATGCAAAACTTTATCTTAGTTACCCTAAGTTTCCGTAAACCCTAAAATCATTGGACCCAATATTCATCTTCTTATTTCATTATTTTCATTCCTCAACCAATCCATGTTAAATTTAAACTTTTGAATTCCAATTCACCATAATTTTAGTCATAGATTTTCATTTTTCCTCTCCTCTTGGTCGAGACCCTCAACAAAGGTCTCTAGGTCCAAATTTCCATCAACTCATCAATTAATGGCTTAAGTTCCATTTTAGCACAAATTTTGGTTCTTAGTTCATCATTTAAGGCCACAAGGTCGTGAGTTCCTCTTCAATATAGGCAAAGATTCCTTATCTTCCATAATTTATTTCAAGCATACAAAATATTATAAAACATCAAGAACACATAATAACAAAACATTAAGCAACAATACTATACAACACATAATCATAAATCATCAAACTCAAGCAAATCAAATGGGGAAATCCACACATGGAACCCCCCATTCTCAACCCAAATTCATCCCTCACCACCATGAGTGGTTGATGAGGATGATTCTCCCTCTTACCTTAAGAGAAGATCAAAAGAGAGCTCCTTGATATCTCCTTGAATTTTCGTCCACCACCAACAAGCAATTCCTTAAGACAACAAGAAATCAAACATTAAGTCTAAGCTTGATATGAGACAACTATGGATCAAGATCATAGTTTAACACTTTAAAAATAAGATTAGAAGTGAAAGTTCAAAACTCCACCTCTAGGTCTTCAAAAATTAGACTTAGAAGAAACACTTGAAAATGGATAAATTTGAAGATGGTCTCAACATGAAAATATCTTATAATAGTGTCTAGATTTAAGATCAAGGGTTTGTTGGAATTAAACAAGGTTGGATGGTATTTTGGGGGCATTGGCCGTGAGTTATAGGAAGAAAAATAGTGTAGAATGTCCAGAGGCGAGTGCTTGAGTGCTAGCCTTACAATGCCTAAGCGCTGGCTAGACACGTCCAACATTTTTTTCTCTGCCAACTGAGCACCTAAGCACTCCATTACCAGCACCTGAGCGTTGACTACTCACATGGAGAGAAAAGAGAGAAGAGGAAAAGTGAGAGAAAAGGTGAGAGATGGTCCAAGAACAAGGCTTAACTAAGATGGCTATGGATCAAAACATAGTCTAAAACCTTAAAATGAAAAAAAAGAAGCAAAGATTAGCAATTTCACCTCAAAAACTCTAGATTAGAGCTTGATGTCTCCTTGATAATTTTCATCCAACTCCACCACTAAAACCCTAGGGTATCAAACTTTCACAATCAATAACCAAAACTTGAAAAGAGAAGCCCTTGGTCACAAAGGTGACCAAGAATCACGAAAATGAGAAGAGAAAATAGGAAAGTCATGAACTTTACCTTAAAGCTTCAAATCTTAGGGCTTTATGGAAGAAGATGAAAATGGTAGATTTGGGTGATGGTCACAAAAGAGAAAAACTTCAAGATGATGAGAAGGTGCAAGAAACAAGGTTGGTTGAGCAAGAAGATGTGGATGGCCAAAAATGGTGGTTTGGCCGTGGAAGAGGAGAGAAAATGGAGAGAATGGGTGAGCTCCTTCGAAATAATTCCAACAAGAAGGAAAGTATTCCAATCAAGATGTAGATTCAAGCAAAGTGTAAGCTTAAAAATCAAATATTCATGGAGGGTGGAAGGATATGGGTGCTGTCGGGGTGGAGAGAAAACAGAGAAGAGAAAGTTTGAGAGAAAATGAGAGAAGAGAAAGTGTAGAGAGAGAAAATGATAGTAAGCTTTTTGAATGAAAAGGTGAGTTTTGTTTTGTAAAAAGGATGACAAATTCCCACCCATTTTTGCCCCCAAAAACCATAGACCACATGGATAGGAGAAGGGGAAGCTTCCTTGAGAAGCCTTATGGAAAGCTTCCATAAGAACCATTAGAAGCTTTTTCTCAAAAAGTCAAATAATGTGACATAAAGTAGATTTTCTAGATAAGGTGATAAGGATTTCTAGATAAGGTGATAAGAATTTTTTTGCTACAAGATATTATCAAATGGACAAAAATTACTATTAACAAAACCAGGATTTATTGTCCAACTGATAATAAAGCGTACTGCGATTTTATTTTATCAGATAAAATCTCGAAAAATAAAACTCCGTAAACTGTGACCATCTCGGGTTTAGTAAGATCTCTCGTCGATGTTTTCACATTCCAAAGTTTTCAAGCCTCGGGAAAATATTTTATTTTTTCGGCTCCGCCCAGTGCACACGTAAATCAAAAAATATATTAAAATAATCAAACAAGTCAAATAATTCTAAAAAAAATTTCAAAAATCACAAATATTATAAAATGAATATAAATCATGAAACAAACAAATTTTCCGGATGTTACAAGATAAAGTTTTAAACTCAAGAACCTCTACCTCTAGTATGGATGAGATAAAGATCTTGAAGCCTTGATCTTGCTCTTAGATCCTCATTCAAGCTTTAGCTTTGATCTTGATCTTCCATTAATCCTCTTGCTTTTCCCCCTTTCTCCCCCTTTGTTTTCCTTCTTTCTTTTCTTTTCTTTGGTTTCTATTTTTGTTTCTCTCTTTTCTGGTTTCAACCGTGGGAGATAAGGGAGAAAATAAGGAGCCAAAGTCCAACTTTGGCACTTAAGCCTAAAGTTGGAACTTTATATCTACTAATAACACTTGAATTTAGCTAAATTAAGTTTTTCAACTTCCAACAACTTTTAAATAAATACTGAGATTCATCAAAATTATTGTTTCACCAATATTTAAATTTTCCATATCTGCTACTAGTCAATCTAGCATTAAAATGCACAACTAGTATGCTTAAAAATACCAAACTAACTCTAATAACTCTCAAATTTTAACTACACCTTATTCACCCTATTTGTGACTTAGAAACAAACTCTCTATATTTATTTCCCTCAACTTAGCAATTTATGCCACTATCTGAGTTATTTTAAGCTACTTTTCAACTTATGGGTTGCAACTAAGTATCTAAATGAACTTAGTTTGTCACAAAACTTAACTGACGTGTTATACAAGTATAATAGTACCATTGAGACCATATACAAGCCTTACATCTTTCACTATTCCTTTTGGAATTTTAATAGATCTATCAGCATGTAGAAGAGTTACAGAAATTAGTTTTAACTCACCTAGGTTGAGTTGCTAATAAACTGAATATGAAAGCAAATTAACACTAGTACCAAGATCAAGTAAAGCTTATTCAATTTTATGCTCTCTAATAATGCATGAAACTGTAGGACAACCAGGGTCTTTATGTTTCAAAACATTATTGTTCTGAATAATGGAGCTTACCTGTTCAGCCAAAAATGCCTTCTTTTTCACATTTAATTTCCTTTTAACTGTGCATAAGTCCTTCAAAAATTTGGCATAAGAAGAAACCTGTTTGATAACATCTAACAATGGAATATTGACCTTCACTTGTTTAAAAATTTCAGTGTGGTGGTTCAATTTCCTTGAATTCCTTAATGCTTGTGGAAATGGGGGTAGAGGCAAGAGTTTGGTCTCATTTGGCCAGATGACTTATCAACCTCTTCCATTTCTTAGGGGATTGATTCATCATCTCTCTCACAAGGTTCAGGAATTTGTTTTTCAATAACTTTTCCATTCCTAAGAGTTATCATTGACTTAACTTAATCTATTTGTTAGTTTTCTAAACTATCCTCATTTAGACTGTACTGACCCTTAAGATTCGGTTGAGGTTGAGAAGGAAATTTTCCTTTCTCGTGAATGGTGAGTGCAGAAGCAAATTTGGCAAGAGTGACTTTTGTAATACCCTTAAACACATGTTAGACTGGTAAATGGTTACCAAAGGTAGCATTTGACTTGTTTAGCATGCCAGAGAAGTTTTGTGACAAACTGAGTTCGTTTAGGCATTTAGTTGCAACACAGAAGTTGAAAAGTAGCTTAAAATGACTCAGATAATAGCATAAGTTGCTAAGTTGAGGGAAATAAACATAGAGAGTTTGTTTCTAGGTCACAAATAAGTCAAGAAAGATGTGGTAAAAGTTTCAAGAGAATCAGAGTCAATTTAGTATTTTTAGGCATACTAGTTGTGCATTTTAATACCGAATGACTAGCAGCAGATATAGAAAATGATGAGAATTGTGAAACAATAGTTTAGGCGAATCGAATGATTTATTCTAAAGAAGTTGAAAACTGGAAAACTTGAATTAGCATAATTTAGGTGTCCCTAGCAGATGTAAGTTTCAGTGCAGAAACTTAAGTTAATCTTTTTCTTTAATTCCCTCCATGTCCCACAGAGAAAGAAAGAAATGGAGGAGAAACGAAGAGGGAGAAAGCAGAAAGGGGAAGAAGGAGAGGAAGAAGATCAAGGATCAAGCTTCAAGATCAAGAGTCTTCAAGAGGTGGGGGTTTAAGACTTCTACTCATCTATTTTCTCTATATTCTCTATGTATGCATATAAACAACCTAATATGCTAAATGGAGTTCTAGAGATGCTAGTTGTGTTTGGTTTGCATGGATATGTTTCTTAGATCAATTATGACTTGTTCATGTCATAAAATAAATTCAGAAACCTAGAAATATTCATTTAAACCATTGATGCCTATTTTGAGGGTCTAGGTCAAGCATGTATGATTTTGGTTCAAGAATCCAAATCAAGAGGTTTAGAATGGTGATTAATGTTTTTCTAAGTGTTAAGGAACTAGTTAAGAACTTAGAATCACTTAGAAACTGATTGGAAATGGCTAAAATCCATGCAAATGACCATCGGAACAGTACCATGCCCTGCAGAATTATGCAGAATCATGCTTCTGTTATGGGAGCCGTAGCGTGGGGAGTGTAGCACCACGGCATGAAGCCTGAAAATCAGAACAGGAAAATTCTGAATAGCCTATAGTGTTTGTTGTATAACTTGGGCTATAGATATCGGATTGACCTGATTCCAGAGCCATTTTAAAGCTAAGACATAAGGCTTAATGTGGTAAGAATTTCAGAATTTTCTACCAAGCCAATTATTACCAGATTCTGTTTGAATTTGAGGCAAATTCTACAGAAAAGGTATTCTGGCAGCTAGTAAACCAGATTGCATAATTTCTTACTCCGATGTCGTATGGACATGAAACTAGTGCCATTTTAAAGATAACATGAAGAGCTTATTGCTTGCAAAATTGTAGAATTTTCCTACTTGTGGTTTGTTCCCAGTTACAATTTAAAGTCAGGTCAAAACCGGGTGAATCAGAGAATAACCTGTTTTGGCTCCTACAAAATGTCGCATAACTTTGGCTACATTTAACCAAATGAGGCAAGATTTATGGCATTAGAAAGATATGAGAGAAAGCTAGTTGTCCCTAAAATTTCAAAATTTCTGAAGTTATGATGCACAATTGGTGCACTTATGAAAAACAACATTTTTAGGTGAAAATTGAGGTGTTTTTGAGAAAGTTGGACACTAGAAACTTTAGTAGCACCTTAGGCAACTTAGTGTTGCATTAGATATCACTTAAGATGTGATGAGATGGTGCAATGAAGACAAGTATACTAGTATGCATAATAGTATTCACTCTAGTAAAGAATGAGAAAGGTACGAACCTTAGGATATCCAAGAGTAGTGGATTATCTTGGGAAGATACCTAAGACCTTGAACAACAAAGAGTTGTAAGTAAGAATCACACTTGAGTTAGATTGCTGGAGTAGAGATAAGATGAAATGGTGTATCAGTTCCAAAGATGGAATGTTTATATACTAAGTCTCTAGTTAAGTGAGACCTTGTGCATTGTAGAATACATAATAGAATGAATGTTGACTTGTAAGCTTGTTACATTCATTAAGTATGCAAAGTTGTAGTGAAATGCTCATCATTTCCTTAAGTAAGGTTGAATGAGGCATTAGCTAAAATAGACTCTTTCACTAGGATGAGTTGAGTCTATAGGAAAGTTAAAATGGTGTTTATGTAAGAGGTAAACATAACACTAAGCTTTTCACACACTAGTTAGTTAATCTAGTATGTATGTGAAGAGAAAGAACCTTAGTGCAACCAAGATTAGTGGTTTGCTATAGGTAAGTATCTAACATCTCAGCAACATAGTGTTACGTTAGAAATCACTTAAAAGATAAGATTGATGAGGTGGTGTTTAGATACAAGTATGAGGAATGGTCTGGTAATGTTTACTTGAGATTGTAACGTTATATGGCGAAAGGTCATTTAGCCAAAAGGAAAAGAATCAAAGAAGTTCCTAAGGGGACAAGTATTTCTAACCAAGTGCTACGATTACATGTAGTATGAGGTTACAGATTCTCCTCATTACAAAGGGTAAACATAAGAAGCCAAAGTTCCTAGTAGAATATGCTTAGATCATAAAGAAACTAAGTATATAAGTACATATGTAAGTCTACGAATTAGTCAAGTAATATTAATCTTGGTAAGTACCTTTGATGTTCATTCATGGAGGAAAAAGTAGATAGATGGGTGTCCGAAGGACTTTTGAGAAGGACATAATCCTGATGTCTCGATAGTGCCAAGGCCAAAGGAGATAAGTGGGAAATCCAAAGACGCTCTTTGAGCAAGGATGAAGCCCAAATTTCTCAGTGTGCTAGGATATGTATAATGTGAGGATGAGCTTTCCCTATATTTACCACTGGATGATATACTGAACTAGTTCCTAGCAAACTTCTTTGTTTTCAGCATAAAACTCTATATGTATTTCAAAACAAAACCCAGCATATGCATTTCATCCACATACTCTTAGGATCTTCTTAGGCATATTCATATTACATATCATTATCATTGCATTCACGGACAGTTGTATGGGTATTGTCCATCACTGTTGGTATTTACAGCTATATGGGTGTTATATATATTAACAGTGTGTAGGCTATCGGTTGATATCACACTACTAGGTAGTGTGCAGATATGAGAAAAGAGGAGGAAACTCCTAAGTTAGAATTATAGCATCTGTTATATAATTGTTATATACAATGTTATAGTTAGCTGGTATTGGAATTGCTTTTACTGAGAATGTTAATTCTCACCCCAGTTGTTCTTCCATGTAAATCCAGGCGCAGACACAGGTATGATGGTGCAGACCCTGCTTAAGGTAAGAAGATAAAGCATGAAGACTAAAGTAGTTTTTATTACTTTATATAGACAGAACTTATGTAATCAGTTTATATTTGTTTTGTATGTTGTATGTTATATGTATTATAATAAACCCTCTTGTGGCTAAGTTTGTATATATATGTATGAGGTTTAAGTTTTTCTGTAATCTCTCAAGGCTTTCTATAATTACTCAGTTGTGATTATGGATATATGTTAGTATGTAGTATAGAAGTGACGTCTCTAGTACCAGTTATCTTTATATATCTCTGTCTAACTAAGATATGTTTAGATATCTGTATTAGGATGTTACATCTTTTATGTCAATCATGGCTTGAGTGTTTTGTTTATTAATGACCTCTTGCTTTTCCATGAATGCATGCAGTATTCCTTCAAGGTTTTTCCTATATGGTGAGACATAAGGTGCATATCCTTGAGAATTTTGAAAGTTCTGTTGTTCCTGAGGAGGCGGTGGTTGCATAAATTGTGCATGATTATTATTTCTTCAGCTGAAATTCGGGTGATTTCTCCATCCCAGATTATATGAATCTGAAAAAGAAGATGTGAATGACTTTTTAAAATTATTCATTACATTTACTTGCTCATGCACAACTTCTTTAAAAACAGGTATCTTTGGACATTCATTTATTGAGTGTCCTAAGTCATCACAAATGCCACAAATTTCTTCATTTTGCACAGATTTGATTTCTTTCACTTTCCATAATTCTGTGGATTCAACCTTTCTAGCCAAACTGGTGTACCTAGCATTTGGACCTTCTTCTTGACTAAGATGATATTTTCCTTTACTAGCATTTGCAAGGTTATATCTAATTAAATTTTCAGAAGGTTTAGCACTATGCCAAGATTGAGAATTTTCAGCTAAATGGTTTAAATAATCTAAAGCTTCTTTAGATTTTTTATCAAGAAACTCACTGATAATCACATATTTTATTCATTAAGAAACCCTTATGTTTAGTCATTTACACTCTCCATATTCTTAATTGATTGAGTTTGGTATGATTTTGTGAGTTTGAGCTCAAATTGGTCCTAATTGAATATTTCCAGCATTATTGAGATTTGACACTGTTTCTGTATTTTGGCCATAACTTGAGTTCCTAATATCTGATGAACATGAATTTTACCTTGTAGGAAAGCTAAGAGGAAGCTCTACAACTTTGATGAAGATCTCGAAGTCTGATTCAGATGTCTAAGGGACCTAAGTTGACATGGAATTCAGAATACGAGTTCTGTCAGTAGAATCCGAACAGTGTGCACTCAAAAAAATCATATCTCAAGATGTAATAATGGAGATGGGCTGAAATTTGGACATTGGATATTCAAGATCCAAATAAACAACTTTCATGAAGAACACATTTTGAGAAAAAGAAGTCTAGTAGGTCATTTTGAGCTTGCAAGTCGGAACAGAGGTGCTGAAGTTGGGTTTGAGCAACCTACGGTATTTGGGACATATCTTGGGCTTAAGGAAGCCAAATTGGACGAACCAACTATCCATTTTATAGCCAAGACAAGGATCTACAACTTTCATGAAGAACACTTTTCTTGGTTCTGAAGTATAGTGGGTCGTTTTTGGCTTCCAAGTCAGACACGAAATTTTCGTCCTCAACCATCCACTCATCCATCCACTAATCCACTCATCCATCCACTAATCCACTCATCCACTCATCCACTCATCCACTCATCCACTAACTCACCCACTCATCCACTCATACACTAATCCAACCACTTAACCACTCTACCCACTCATCCACTAATCCATCCACTCACCCATTCATGTCCATAATTTCCCACTCACCAAAAGTCCTTTGGCATTTTTCACTAATTCAACCACTCAACCATTCCACTCACTCATCCACTAAACCAATCCACTAAACCAACCCACTAATCCATCCACTCAAACACTCCACTCACTCACCCACTCATCCACCCACTTCCCTTTGTCATTTTGTTACCTTAGACTTCTATAAAAGGCACCATTTATCATGAACAAGATGTAATTCTCCTTCATTTCTCTCTAAGTTTCTTCTTGCTTCTTCATAGTTTCTCATAGTTTTGTATATTTTGATGCTCCCTTCATGGTAATGGAGGGCTAAGCTACTTTGGGTCAATTTAGAACTCTTGAAGAGATTGTGGTTTGGATTCTTGAGACCTTGGTTATGCATTGTATTTGATTTGTAATTGAATTCCTCTTTCTTCTTCTTTTTCTTCTTCTTGATCTTGAATGCATGAATGGTGATTCTATTTATGTTGATCTGATTGATCTTGGTTTAAGATTGAGATTTGTGATGAAACTTAGAACTGATTGATCTAAACTAATCACATAAATGAAGATTGAGATTTGTGATGAAACTTAGAACTGATTGATCTAAATTAATCACGTAATTGAAGAGGTTAGGTTACTTGATTTGTGCCTAAGTTAATTGAATTCGGTACTTGAAATTAACATAGATTTTCATGAATGGTGCGATTGCGGATTTGTGTTTATCACTTGTTAATTGAATTCTAGGCGATCGTCTAGTATGAATTCTGGATTTGATGCAGAGATCTCGGTTAGATCCAAATTAACAATTCAATTGCGCTTCAAGTGTTTTATGAAGGGTCTATGATTGAATCCACCCAATCTTGGATAGGTTTCTCAATTGACTACTCTTTA
Organism: Ormosia emarginata; assembly: GCA_029884605.1. Lineage (NCBI taxonomy): Eukaryota > Viridiplantae > Streptophyta > Magnoliopsida > Fabales > Fabaceae > Ormosia > Ormosia emarginata. Next base: position 2,462,513 of record JAQQTP010000049.1, on the reverse strand, counting down.
ATTATCATTTCTTCCGTTAATTTTGTTAAGTACGATATTAAACTGTCAAACCCCCCTTTGCTAACTTTCACTTGATTTGATTAAATTACATCTACGATCCTTGAGGAGACGATCCGGTGTTGTCACTGTACAAGCTTAGGTAATAACTTCGGTTATAATTTTGACCGAGTTCGGCGCTCGTCGAATTTTGGCGCCGTTGCTTGGGGATTAGTAAGTGTAATCTTTTCATTTTAAGTGTTTTTACTAACCTTTGCTTTTTATTAACTTTTCTAACAATGGACCATGCATAATGGAGTCAAAACTTGAGGAGTTGACTTCTTTGGTAAGACATATAGTAGTGAGACAACAATTACCTCAATGCAGAAGCTACACTTGTGTGTAACATTTGTTTTTGTTCATCTCACCCCACATATGCATGCCCTACACTTCAAGATATAGCAGTTCTATTTTTCCAGATCAATTTGTTGCAAAGAAATGGTTATTTTCCCGATGAACCACGCTTCCAAAGAAGAAGAATGTAGAGTTATGACCCCTTCTTCAACACATACAACCCTAGTGAATACTTGTCCGGATCCGGGATATGGCAATACAAAGATCACTACAAGAACAATCATTTCAATATGAGCAGCCATTCCAGCGATAACAAGTCCATCAACCACAAAACTTGAGCCTTCATGGGAGGACTTGATGAAAACCCAAATTGAGTTCCAAAGAGTTTCACTGCCACTATTCAGGATTTAACAACCCAAATTGAGCATATGACAACCACTATTAATGAACTGAGAAGTCAAGAGTCAGACCAACTCTCTTCCCAAACAATTCCCAACTCCCTGCATTCTAATTGTCATATTGATTTACCTGCAGATTTAGTTGAGGAAACTCATGATGAGTTGTGTGCTGAATTTCCTGATTTAATTGGTTTTGATGATTCTATCAATTGCAACTCATGTACTGATTGTGACGGTGATATAAAATGTGTTATGTGTGCTGAGATTTCTGCATATTTGAAAGCTGATGATTCTGTTTACGCAGCATCTAATGATATTGAAGGGTCTATCAGCAATGCAGTTGCAGAGTCTACAACACATAGGGAGGTGGAGTTGAAGGCCATTGAGGAATTTTCAAAGAAGGAGGAAAGTCAGCAGATGCTAGTAACTACTGAAGTGGATTTTGTTTTTAGGCCATGGTCCAGCATTATCAATGAAAGCAGGATTGCAAAATTACACGTATTGCATGCCATTGGTGAAGTCAAGGAAGACCAATGGGACTCCAATGTGAACCCTCATGCTTCAAGCTTCACTTGGTCATTACACTTCAACCAATGAGACCGTAGTGGAAGCTATCATGTTGTGTCAACCATAACCTGGTCATCACGTTTCAACCAATGGGATCCTGGTGGAGTCTTTTCACCAACCTCACTTAATAAGACCAATGGACACCGCCTCAAACAGTATTATGAACTTCCAGAGAATGCAGAAGTGGAGGTGATGAACCTTCTCCATCCGCATTATGAATAAAAAAAAAGAAAAAATAAGAAAAAAATAGAAAAAAAGAAAAAAAAACAGTTGTGTGTCCGACAATGAGAAAGGTAGTGCCATTCAATTTTGTCACTCGGAAGCAAGTGGAGGTCACTTTTTTCTTCAACGACAACAACTGCGAAAATCTTGCAGTATGGATTTTATTGGCCTACTTTATTCAAGGTTTGTTACACCTTTTGCAAAAGTTGCGGAAATTAGTCAAAAAGGTTCTGCTTTGAGATTATCATCTGCACCTACTCCTTGAAAAATTGAGATCCAGGTGGCGCGGTTCTTTTGCTGTCAAACACGTGTATCCTCTCGGGGCCGAAGATATTGAGGATCCTAGGAATGGTAATGCGCTTAAAGTTAATGGACAAAGACTCAACCATTCCTGGAAAACCAAGTTCTTGAGTTCTTTGTGTTGCCGGTTAAGTGGCGGATACGGTACTCCGTGACTCTTAAGTCAGTTTATTTTTCAGTTTCCCAAAATAACTGAATCCTTCTTCTCCTTCAAAATGGATGTCATTCTTTCAAACCTGAGAAAACATTTTCCTTCTCTTCCTCAAAATGCTCTGAGAAAAATCTACAAAGTTCGATGTGAAAGATTGAGACTGTTAATGCACAAAGGTATGCCAGAAGATGTACGATGGATAATTGAAGCGAAGGTCCGATTAGCAGTGAGTCCTCAATTTCATTTGACTCATATATGCCCTGGTCTTGGAAGAAGTTCATATTCTAAAAGGAGAAGAGCAAAAAGGTTACAAGTCTGTCACAAATGTGGACGATGGAACTGTAACAAGCGATGTCGTACTAAGGGGATGGTTTCCGCAAATAGAGAAGATAAAATTTTCTTCATTAAGAATGGACTGAGTAAGGAGTCATTAGATGATATCTTATTGACTCTTGAGACGCATTCTTGTGGATTGGTGCATCGTGAAATTCTTAAATTGTGGAATCTCTTCAAGGATGAAGAACAACGCTACGATCTTGGGAATCGACTCTAAAAGACCACATTTGCCAATTTATAAGAAAATTGGATGGGAAGCTTATCCTCGACTCATAGAAGATGTTTAAGCCGTTCTTGGACGGACGCTTAACTAGAGGCGGATGTGAGCCATATCCACAAACAATCTGTACATATCTTCTTCTTCTTCTTCTTCTTCATGTCATCTCTCAAAAAAAAAAAAACAAAACAAAACAAAAAAAAAAAAAAAAAAAACAAAATAAAACAAAATAAAAACAAAAAATAAAAACAAAAAATGTATACTTCTTAGGGTTGGCTTTGGTAACACACACCGTGAATGGGGAAATGCATGCATCCTGATCCAACCTTCTTAATTGAAAAACAAAGAAGGTAGATTGTATTCCACATGTGAGGCAGCCAGTCGTATTATGGCCACTTGTCCCTTTTGGGAGCCCTATGTTATCTTTGGTCTTGAATGGATCGAATCTTGGTCAACAATGCTTTGGCACAAAGCCGAAAGAGCAGACTACCTCCATCCCAATCTTAAGTAAGTATACACTCATCTTTCATCAAGTTTTTCTAACAATTTCAAAAAAGAAAAAAAAGGACGTGATGTCTACTGCACTCATGACGCGCAGTATAAAAGATAAAGATATGACATGGAAACCGTACATACAGTATATATCATCATTTTCTATTTTTTTATCTTTGTATCATTTTGTTGTATTTTGATTTTTGTACAGACGATCCTTTGAGCAGGGTCCTTCAGGGGTTTCTAGACTTCTTTACCTTGATGGTTTTCTTGAAGTCAAAAAAAAAAAAAGAAAAAGAAAAAGAAAAAGAAAAAAAAAAAGATTCTGTGTTTCTTAATTTCAACCTTTTCTGACAACATCCAACCTACCCTTATAGGTGCAATTATTCCCCTTTCCATTCTTTTTCTTATTTAAACACTCCATTTTCCTTCAACTCAGAGACACTCAAAGGGAGGAAGAGTATAGAATGGGGGCTTCTATTCGTAACCTCAAAAATGTCTGTGTTTTTTGTGGGTCGAGTTATGGGAAGGGATTAGAGTTTGTAAATGCAGCTAGCACTCTTGGTCGATCACTTGCTGCGAGGAATATTCATCTTGTATATGGGGGAGGTTGCTGATAATCACATATTTTATTCATTAAGAAACCCTTATGTTTAGTCATTTACACTCTCCATATTCTTAATTGATTGAGTTTGGTATGATTTTGTGAGTTTGAGCTCAAATTGGTCCTAATTGAATATTTCCAGCATTATTGAGATTTGACACTGTTTCTGTATTTTGGCCATAACTTGAGTTTCTAATATCTGATGAACATGAATTTTACCTTGTAGGAAAGCTAAGAGGAAGCTCTACAACTTTGATGAAGAGCTCGAAGTCTGATTCAGATGTCTAAGGGACCTAAGTTGACATGGAAGTTAGAATACGGGTTCTGTCAGTAGAATCCGAACAGTGTGCACTCAAAAAAATCATATTTCAAGATGTAATAATGGAGATGGGCTGAAATTTGGATTTTGGATAGTCAAGATCCAAATAAACAACTTTCATGAAGAACACATTTTGAGAAAAAGAAGTCTAGTAGGTCATTTTGAGCTTGCAAGTCGGAACAGAGGTGCTGAAGTTGGGTTTGAGCAACCTACGGTATTTGGGACATATCTTGGGCTTAAGGAAGCCAAATTGGATGAACCAGCTATCCATTTTATAGCCAAGACAAGGATCTACAACTTTCATGAAGAACACTTTTCGTCGTTCTGAAGTATAGTGGGTCGTTTTTGGCTTCCAAGTCAGACACGAAATTTTCGTCCTCAACCATCCACTCATCCATCCACTAATCCACTCATCCACTCATCCACTCATCCACTAACTCACCCACTCCTCCACTCATACACTAATCCAACCACTTAACCACTCCACCCACTCATCCACTAATTCATCCACTCATCCATCCACTCACCCATTCATGTCCATAATTTCCCACTCACCAAAAGTCCTTTGGCATTTTTCACTAATTCAACCACTCAACCATTCCACTCACTCATCCACTAAACCAATCCACTAAACCAACCCACTAATCCATCCACTCAAACACTCCACTCACTCACCCACTCATCCACCCACTTCCCTTTGTCATTTTGTTACCTTAGACTTCTATAAAAGGCACCATTTATCATTAACAAGATGTAAATTCTCCTTCATTTCTCTCTAAGTTTCTTCTTGTTTCTTCATAGTTTCTCATAGTTTTGTATATTTTGATGCTCCCCTTCATGGTAATGGAGGGCTAAGCTACTTTGGGTCAATTTAGAACTCTTGAAGAGATTGTGGTTTGGATTCTTGAGACCTTGGTTATGCATTGTATTTGATTTGTAATTGAATTCCTCTTTTCTTCTTCTTTCTTCTTCTTTCTTCTTCTTCTTGATCTTGAATGCATGAATGGTGATTCTATTTATGTTGATCTAATTTAATCTTAGTTTAAGATTGAGATTTGTGATGAAACTTAGAACTAATTGATCTAAACTAATCACATAAATGAAGATTGAGATTTGTGATGAAACTTAGAACTGATTGATCTAAATTAATCACAGAATTGAAGAGGTTATGTTACTGATTTGTGCCTAAGTTAATTGAATTCGGTACTTGAAATTAACATAGATTTTCATGAATGGTGCGATTGCGGATTTGTGTTTATCACTTGTTAATTGAATTCTAGACGATCGTCTAGTATGAATTCTGGATTTGATGCAGAGATCTCGGTTAGATCCAAATTAACAATTCAATTGCGCTTCAAGTGTTCTATGAAGGGTCTATGATTGAATCCACCCAATCTTGGATAGGTTTCTAAATTGACTACTCTTTATTTATCATTTCTTCCTTTAATTTTGTTAAGTGCGATCTTAAACTATCAAAGCCCCCTTTGTTAACTTTTACTTGATTTGATTAAATTGCATCTACAATCCTCATGGAGATGATCCGGTGTTGTCACTATGCTACAAGCTTAGGTAATAACTTCGGTTATAATTTTGATCCGAGTTCGGCGCTATCAAAATTTTGGCGCTTGCTGCCGGGATTAGTAAGTGTAATCTTTTCATTTGAAGTGTTTTTACTAACTTTTGCTTTTTATTAATTTTTCTAACATTTTTAACCATTGTCTAGTGTATTTTGCTTATTTATTTGTTTTTGTGTGATGCATGACTAGGTCTCGAGCCGATAACTTGGTTGACTTTGATCCCGAGATTGATAGAACCTTGCATAGCTTGATTAGAGCTCGTAGGCTAAGTGCAAGAATTGCTTCTGAATTTGATCTTAATATTGAGAGTGAACTTGAGATCTTGAATAATTCTCAAACCATGGTGATAACATGCAAAATAGAACTCTTAAGGAACTTGTCGCTCCCGATATAACTAACCGGTCTTTGTGTATTCAATACCCGATCTTGATGCTGATTTTGAGTTAAAATCTAGATTGATACATTTGTTGCCCAAGTTTCACGGTTTTGCGGTGAGGATCCCCATAAGCATCTAAAGGAGTTCCATGTGGTTTGTTCAACCATGAAGCCACATGGGATCTCAGAAGAGCACATCAAGCCGAGGGCATTTCCTTTCTCACTTGCCGATACAAACAAATGATTGGTTATTTTATCTTTCACCAGGTTCAACAATGTTGGACCGACATGAAGCGGTTGTTCTTAGAGAAATTTTTCCTCGCCTCTAGAGTCGCTACCATTAGAAAAGATATATGTGGCATAAGACAAATGACAGGGAGACTTTGCATGAATATTGGGAAAGATTCAAGAAGCGTGCTCGAGTCGTCCCCACCACCAAATCACCGATCGCTCTTAATTCAATATTTCTATGAAGGCTTGCGCCAAATGACAAAGCATGGTGGATGCTTTGCCTCCGGAGGAGCCTTAGTAGACAAGACCCCTCAAGCAGCAAGAGAGATTTGATAGCAAACATGGCAGCCAACACCCAACAATTTGGCACACGAATTATTACCTCAACCAGAGGAGTCAATGAAATTCAATCGTCTCATGTAGACCAATAGAGAATGGAACACGACTTGATGAATTAACTTCTTTGGTGAGGCAGTTAGCAATGGCACAACAAGCACCAATGCAGATTGCTTTGCAATCGTGTGTGACATTTGCTCTTGTTCATCTCATCCTACTGATGCATGCCCTACACTTCAGGGATGGTGGTTCTATTATTCTAGAACAATCTTTCGGCGCTTGGTATTTTTCCTGGTAGACCCCAATATCAGCAATCACAAAGAAGAAATTTCCGGATATGATCCATTTTCTAATACCTATAACCCTCGGGCCGGAGGGACCATCCCAACCTAAGATATGGAAATTCGTCAACAACAACAACAAATTTCTACCAACAAAGGTAACTACGCTTTAGATACCAAGCTACAGGCCCTAGCAACAAGTACCAACCACCTGCATTTAGGCAAGCACAACCTGCTCCGCCACCCATGCAGCAGCCCCTCCAACTACCTGTTCCAGCAGCCACTCCAGCTGAGCCACCTTTCGAAGACTTGATGAAACAATTTTAGCAGAATGTCAATGCCACCATCCAGAATTTACAAACTCAAATTGGGCAGATGGCAACCACTCTGAGTGAGCTGAAAAGTCAAGGGTCGAACCAATTGCCTTCACAAACAGTCAACAACCCAAGAGGCAATGTAAGTGCCATTAGCTTGAGAAGTGGCAGAGAAGTTGACGGTCCTACTCCACCACAACCTGAACTACAAGTGCAGCAACCAGAAGGTGACCAGAAACAGAAAAAAGTGGATAGCTCAGTCCAAAAATCTATGACACAGAAGAAATGTGCAGAGAATTCAAATATGGTCATTCCACTACCTTTTCCAAACAGAGTCACACAGTCCAAGCATACTGCGCAAACAGAAATAGAAAAAGAAGTCATGGACACATTCAGGAAGGTGGAAATCAATATTCCCCTCCTTGATGCAATCAAGCAGATTCCCAAGTATGCCAAATTCCTCAAAGAGTTGTGTACTCACAAGAGAAGACTTAAGGGTACTGAGAAAATAAGCATGGGCAGAAATGTTTCTGCAATGATTCTACCAAGCATGCCACAAAAATGCAAAGATCCTGGAACTTTCACAATTCCTTGCACAATAGGTAACTCCAAATTTGAACATGCAATGTTAGATTTGGGTGCTTCGATTAATGTCATGCCTATGTCAATTTATAAATCCTTGAACATTGGCACTTTGCAACCTACTGGTATAGTGATTCAATTGGAAAATAGGACCACTGCTCATCCTGCAGGAGTGCTAGAAGATGTATTAGTTCGGGTGAATGAGCTAATTTTTCCAGCGGACTTCTATGTCTTGGACATGGAAGATGAGTCTTCAAAGAAATCATGCTCCATTAATTCTAGGCGACCATTCTCAAGACCGCCAAGACCAAGATAGATGTGCATGCTGGCACCCTTTCTATGGAGTTTGGCGATGATTTGGTACAGTTTAACATTTTTGATGCCATGAGACATCCCCTAGAGGAGCATTCTGTTTTTCATATTGATGTGATTGAGATGCTGGTTGATGATGTTTATGCTGATTTATATGCTGAATTCCCTGATATTGCTGACTTTCTGGATTCTGTTTCTTGTGATACATGTGTTGCTTGTGATGTTGAGCCATGTGCTGCATGTGCTGAGATTAATGCAGTTATAAGTGGTGATGTAGCTTCTGACTTGAATGGTACAACATGTGAAAATGAGAGTCGAAGTATGACGAATTTAGTGTTCTTTGAGTTAGTTGTTTCAAATAGCTTCTTTGCCTTCCATTATACACCTCCATCCTTAGAGTTGAAGACTTTGCCGGACCATCTTAAATATGCATATTTAGGAGATGGTGAGAAGTCGCCAATGATTGTTGCTAAGAATCGCAACCCGAACAAGAAGAAAAATTGATGCAGGTTTTGAGGCATAATAAGCAAGCCATCGGATGGACACTTGCAGATATTCCTGGTATTAGTCCCTCCACATGCATGCATAGGATTTTATTGGAAGAGGATACAAAACCAGTAAGGCAACCCCAAAGGAGGCTGAACCCCTTGATTCTAGATGTGGTGAAGAAGGAAGTGACCAAGCTACTTCAAGCTGGCATTATTTATCCCATATCGAGACAGTAAATGGGTGAGCCCCGTGCAGGTTGTTCCCAAGAAATCTGGGGTCACAATAGTTGAGAATGAGAATAATGAACTTCTACCCACAAGAGTTCAGAACAGTTGGCGGGTTTGTATTGATTATAGGCGGCTTAACCAGGCTACCGGAAAAGATCATTTTCCACTACCTTTCATTGATCAGATGTTGGAGAGGCTAGCTGGCAAGTCACATTATTGTTTTCTGGATGGATATTCAGGTTATTTTCAGATTCATATAGCCCCAGAAGACCAAGAGAAGACTACTTTCACTTGTCCATTTGGCACATTTGCATACAGGAGGATGCCGTTTGGTCTGTGCAATGCTCCGGGCACCTTTCAAAGGTGTATGGTAAGTATCTTTTCTGACTTTTTAGAGAATTGCATGGATGTGTTTATGGATGATTTTACTGTCTATGGTTCTTCCTTTGATGCATGCTTGGATAGTCTGGCTCAGGTTTTACATAGATGCATTGAAACTAACCTTGTTCTGAATTTTGAGAAATGTCATTTCATGGTAGAACAAGGTATAGTTTTAGGACATGTAATATCTAGCAAGGGTATCGAGGTAGATCCTGCAAAAATAAATGTTATTTCATGCTTATCTTACCCCACATGCGTGCGGGAGGTTCGCTCTTTCCTTGGTCATGCAGGTTTCTATAGGCGGTTCATAAAAGATTTCAAAGAAAATTGCTCTTCCACTATCCAACTTGCTACAAAAAGAAGTGGAGTTCCATTTTGACCGAAATGCAAGGATGCCTTCAATCACTTGAAGCAAGCATTGACCAATACACCTATCATCCAGCCACCAGATTGGACACTTCCATTTGAGCTCATGTGTGATGCCTCTAATTATGCTTTGGGAGCTGTTCTTGCACAAAGGGTCGGTAAAATATCTCATGTCATCTCTTATGCTTCAAGAACTTTGGATCCTGCACAAGTCAACTACACCACCACTGAAAAGGAACTTTTAGCAATTGTTTTTGCTTTAGACAAATTTCGATCATATTTGCTTGGTTCTAGAGTGGTTGTGTTTTCGATCATACAGCTCTGAAGTTTCTCCTGAAGAAGCTTGATGCAAAGCCTAGATTGATTAGGTGGATTTTGCTCCTCCAAGAGTTCGATATTGAAATCCGTGATAAAAGTGGAGCGGAGAATTTAGTGGCTGATCACCTAAGTCGTATTGAAAAGGAGGCAGATACTTTACCTATCCATGATGTTTTCCCTGATGAGCAACTTTTCAAGCTGCAAGGTAACACTCCTTGGTTTGCTGATTTGATAAATTTCTTAGTTGCTGGTGTTTTCCCTGCACATTTTATTAGGGCTCAGATTGATAAATTGAAAAGTGAGTCAAAATATTATGTATGGGATGACCCTTATCTGTGGAAATTTTGTAGTGACCAAGTCATTAGGAGATGTGTGCCTGATAATGAATTTCATTCTATTCTTAGCTTTTGTCATACACTTGCATGTGGCGGTCATTTTGGTCCCCAAAGGACTGCTAGGGAAGTTTTGGAATCTAGATTATATTGGCCCACTCTATTTCATGATGCATATGTGTTTTGTAAATCTTGTGATCAATGCCAAAAAACAGGAAACACTTCTCGAAGGAATGAGATGCCCCAGAAATCCTTATTGTTCTGTGAGATTTTTGATGTATGGGGTATTGATTTTATGGGACCCTTTCCTGTTTCTTTTGGTTTTGTTTACATTTTGCTAGCTGTTGATTATGTATCCAAGTGGGTGGAGGCGAAAGCTACTCGACCGATGATTCCAAAGTTGTTGTGGATTTTGTTAGATCACGATTTTCTCGCAGTTTGGAGTTCCAAAGGCCATCATCAGTGATCAGGGTTCACATTTTTGTAATCGAAGCATGGAAGCTTTGATGAAAAAGTATGGGGTCTTGCACAGAGTTTCTACACCTTACCATCCCCAAACTAATGGGCAAGCCGAGATTTCCAACAGGGAGATCAAGCAGATACTCCAGAAGACGCTTCAACCTAACAAAAGGATCGGAGCAAGAGGCTTGAGGATGCTTTATGGGCTTACCGGACTGCTTATAAGACACCAATCGGGATGTCTCCGTATCGGATTGTTTTTGGAAAAGCCTGCCACCTACCGGTGGAAATTGAGCATCATGCATTTTGGGCAGTGAAAAGGTGCAACTTGGACCTAGATCAAGCGGTATGGAGAGGAAGGCTGCAGGCAAAGAATTGGAGGAGATCCGCTTGGAGGCTTATGAAAAAGTTCCAAACTTTATAAGGAGAAGACCAAAGCCTTCCATGATAAGTTGATTCTGAGGAAAACATTTGAGATTGGTCAAAAAGTTCTCCTCTATAACTCCCGCCTCCGATTCATGCCGGCAAATTAAGGTCTAGATGGGATGGACCATTTATTGTTACTAAGGTTTTTCCTTCCGTGTCGTTCGGATTAAAAGTGAGGTCACCGCCAAAGCTTTCATCGTAAATGGACACCGCCTCAAACAAGATCATGAACTTCCGAGAATGCGAAAGTGGAGGTGATGAACCTTCTCCATCCGCATTATGAATAAAAAAAAAAAAAAAAAAAAAAAAAAAAAAAAAAAAAAAAAAGAAAAAAAAAAGAAAAGAAAAGAAAAGAAAAAAAAAAAAATAGTTGTATGCCCGACAATGAGGAAGGTAGTGCCATTCAATTTTGTCACTCGGAAGCAAGTGGAGGTCACTTTTTCTTCAACGACAACAACAAATAAAATCTTGCAAGATGGATTTTATTGACCCACTTTATTCAAGGTCCGTTACACCTTTTGCAAAAGTTGCGGAAATTGGTCAAAAAGGTTCTCGCTTTGAGATTATCATCCAGCACCTACTCCTTGAAAAATTGAGATCTAGGTGGCGCAGCTTCTTTTCATTGTCAAACACGTGTATCCTCCGGGGCCGAAGATATTGAGGATCCTAGGAATGGTAATGCGCTTAAAGTTAATGGACAAAGACTCAACCATTCCCGGAAAACCAAGTTCTTGAGTTCTTTGTGTTGCTTAGGTTAAGTGGCGGATACGGTACTCCGTGACTCTCAAGTCGGTTTATTTTTCAGTTTCCCAAAATAACTGAATCCTTCTTCTCCTTCAAAATGGATGTCATTCTTTCAAACCTGAGAAAACATTTTCCTTCTCTTCCTCAAAATGCTCTGAGAAAAATCTACAAAGTTCGATGTGAAAGATTGAGACTGTTAATGCACAAAGGTATGCCAGAAGATGTACGATGGATAATTGAAGCGAAGGTCCGATTAGCAGGTGAGTCCTCAATTTCATTTGTCTCATATATGCCCGGTCTTGGAAGAAGTTCATATTCTAAAAGGAGAAGAGCAAAAAGGTTACAAGTCTGTCACAAATGTGGACGATGGAACTGTAACAAGCGATGTCGTACTAAGGGGATGGTTTCCGCAAATAGAGAAGATAAAATTTTCTTCATTAAGAATGAATCGAGTAAGGAGTCATTAGATGATATCTTATTGACTCTTGAGACGCATTCTTGTGGATTGGTGCATCGTGAAATTCTTAAATTGTGGAATCTCTTCAAGGATGAAGAACAACGCTACGCCTTGGGAATCGACTCTAAAAGACCCTGTTTGCCAATTTATAAGAAAATTGGATGGGAAGCTTATCCTCGACTCATAGAAGATGTTTAAGCCAATTCTTCGGACGTTTAACCGAGAGGCGAGATGTGAGCCATATCCACAAACAATCAGTACATATCTTCTTCTTCTTCTTCTTCTTCATGTCATCTCTCAAAAAAAAAAAAAACAAAACAAAACAAAACAAAAAAAAAAAAAAAAAAACAAAAAAAAAAAAAAAATGTATACTTCTTAGGGTTGGCTTTGGTAACACACACCGTGAATGGGAAAATGCATGCATCCTGATCCAGCCTTCTTAATTGAAAAACAAAGAAGGTAGATTGTATTCCACATGTGAGGCAGCCAATGTATTATGGCCACTTGTCCCTTTTGGGAGCCCTATGTTACGCTGGTCTTGAATGGATCGAATACTGGTCAACAATGCTTTGGCACAAAGCCGAAAGAGCAGACTACCTCCATCCCAATCTTAAGTAAGTATACACTCATCTTTCATCAAGTTTTTCTAACAATTTCAAAAAAGAAAAAAAAGGACGTGATGTCTACTGCACTCATGACGCGCAGTATAAAGATACGCCATGGAAACTGTACATACAGGTATGTCATCATTTTCTATTTCTTTTCTCTTTGTATCATTTTGTTGTATTTTGATTTTTGTACAGACGATCCTTTGAGCAGGGTCCTTCAGGGGTTTCTAGACTTCTTTACCTTGATGGTTTTCTTGAAGTAAAAAAAAAAAAAAGATAAAGAAAAAAAAAAGATTCTGTGTTTCTTAATTTCAACCTTTTCTGACAACATCCAACCTACCCTTATAGGTGCAATTATTCCCCTTTCCATTCTTTTTCCTATTTAAACACTCCATTTTCCTTCAACTAAGAAACACTCAAAGGGAGGAAAAGTATAGAATGGGACCTCCTATTCGTAACCTCAAAAATGTCTGTGTTTTTTGTGAGTCGAGTTATGGGAAGGGATTAGAGTTTGTAAATGCAGCTAGCACTCTTGGTCGATCACTTGCTGCGAGGAATATTCATCTTGTATATGGGGGAGGTTGCCGTGGGTTAATGGGGGCTATATCACTTGCTGCATATGTAAGAGACAATCGTTTTAGGTGTCATTCCTGAACCTTTAGCTCAACAGTAACATCAATGGAAAGACAATTGGAGAGGAACTTAAAGTATCATCAATGCATGAACGCATGAAGATAATGCTTGAAAACTCGATGCATTCATTGCCTTACCAGTGGTTTTGGTACTTTGGAAGAGATTTTTCAAATTGTCTCTTGGGCTTGAACCGAACATCCACCATAAACCCATTGGTTTGTTGAATGTTAATAATTTCTTTGATCTTTTGTTATTTTTTCTTGACAAAGTCATGGAACGTAAATTTATCACTCCTTCGGCAAGACAACTTCTTATCTCTGCCTCCACTATTGATGAGCTCATTGATAAATTAGAAGCTTTTGAGTATGTACCGATAAGGTATTAGCTCGAGATAGATTGGTCAACAGAAGCGGCAAATGAAGGAAGTAACAAGAAACAAAAACCCGATCTGACACTTTCTCTTTAATGGTTTGATTTTATTTAAAAAAAAAAATTGTTGTTTTGTTTGGAAAGTATGATATGATTGTCATGGACTTATTAAACCAATTAGTGATGGCAGAGTAAGGAGTAATTTTACTCTTGAGACGCATCTTAATTGGTGGCGAGTAAGGAGTTTTTTTTTTTAGGTAGTAATTAATTAGTATTAAATTGTGGAAGTACTAACGTTTTCTTGTTTGATTTCTTTTCGTGTCCGATGCGCAATCGACAAGGTGCTTCTTTCTCGCTTGGCGTTGATTCACTCCTCATCAGTTGTGTTGCTCTTTTCTTTCCGTTTTATTTATCACTTTCACATTGAGGACAATGTCTATATTAAGTGTGGGGGAGAGATTTTAGCAAGTTTCTTTTTTGTTAAAAAAAAAAAAGAAAGGGTTCATTGCATGATTGAATAACTTTTCTCCATTCTTGAACTGATATGCTTGGTGATGGATGATTGAATTGATGAATTGAGTTTGATGGATGCATACCTTGTGAGATTTTGAGCCTAATGGATGGATTCAACATTTGTGTCATTCTCTTCTTTCTTGTGTGATTTTCACTCATGTTAATGACCACTCTAGAACTTGCTTTGATTCTTTTTGAGGCTACATTTCACTTGCATGCATAAACATGATTGAGGCCCTCTTTCTTAATTAGCTAGTTTAACCAAATAGCCAACCTTGTTTTCAATATGATATCAAGCACTCTTTTGACTTCTTGAAAATTCTCTGATTCCTGCCAACCTTGTATATTTTCCTTTGCTTAACCCCTTTGAGCTTATTTGACCATTCCTTGTTTCTAGCTCATTATGTGCCTTAAATGAGAAATCGTGTTCTTACTTTACCTTAGGGAATAAAAGAACATTAGCTTGGTTAATGGATGAGTTTTTGAACAAGTGTGGGGGTGTGTGTACAAAATGGTTGTTGAAAAAGAAAAGAGTGCCCAAAAAAAAAAAAAAAATGTATGTATATAGTTATGTTCATATATATAAAAGAAAAAGAAAAAAAAAAAAAAAAAAAGAAAAAAAAAAACCAAGTGTTTAAAAAAAAAAAAAGGATTGGGAAATGAATATGTAAAGGGATATACACTAGAGTTGGGATGAACTTTTATGCTTGTTATTTGAACTCAGCTCTCATTTGCTTTTATTCTCTTTAGTATTTATCTTCTCATATCCATTTTATCCTCTCCTATTACCTTGACCTCACTACAACCTTGAATAAAGTCCTCATGATTTGTGTGTGCATGTGTTTTGAGTAGTGGAGAAGTAGAAGATAAGCAAGCTTATGGTAGTACAATTTTCATGGGTTGAATTGAGTGAAATACCTACCCTTTAAACACTTGAGAGATTGAGAGGGAATCTTGTGAAGATCTATCATTCTCGATTCATGTTGAAGATACCTTGCTTGTTGGTTTGAGATGTGGAGAATTGTTAACTCATGAATGTTTTGATCCCTTAAACCTTTGGTTGTTCTTCTTGATTGTAAAATTTTGGTCTTGAGTTTTGCCCAGGAGTGCAAAAAGCTAAGTGTGGGGGAATTTGATAATCACATATTTTATTCATTAAGAAACCCTTATGTTTAGTCATTTATACTCTCCATATTCTTAATTGATTGAGTTTGGTATGATTTTGTGAGTTTGAGCTCAAATTGGTCCTAATTGAATATTTCCAGCATTATTGAGATTTGACACTGTTTCTGTATTTTGGCCATAACTTGAGTTCCTAATATCTGATGAACATGAATTTTACCTTGTAGGAAAGCTAAGAGGAATCTCTACAACTTTGATGAAGAGCTCGAAGTCTAATTCAAATGTCTAAGGGACCTAAGTTGACATGGAAGTCAGAATACGGGTTCTGTCAGTAGAATCCTAACAGTGTGCACTCAAAAAATCATATCTCAAGATGTAATAATGGAGATGGGCTGAAATTTTTACAGTGGATAGTCAAGATCCAAATAAACAACTTTCATGAAGAACACATTTTGAGAAAAATAATTCTAGTAGGTCATTTTGAGCTTGCAAGTCGGAACAGAGGTGCTGAAGTTGGGTTTGAGAAACCTACGGTATTTGGGACATATCTTGGGCTTATGGAAGCCAAATTGGACGAACCAGCTATCCATTTTATATCCAAGACAAGGATCTACAACTTTCATGAAGAACACTTTTCGTGGTTCTGAAGTATAGTGGGTCGTTTTTGGCTTCCAAGTCAGACACGAAATTTTCGTCCTCAACCATCCACTCATCCATCCACTAATCCACTCATCCATCCACTAATCCACTCATCCACTCATCCACTCATCCACTAACTCACCCACTCATCCACTCATACACTAATCCAACCACTTAACCACTCCACCCACTCATCCACTAATCCATCCACTCATCCATCCACTCACCCATTCATGTCCATAATTTCCCACTCACCAAAAGTCCTTTGACATTTTTCACTAATTCAACCACTCAACCATTCCACTCACTCATCCACTAAACCAATCCACTAAACCAACCCACTAATCCATCCACTCAAACACTCCACTCACTCACCCACTCATCCACCCACTTCCCTTTGTCATTTTGTTACCTTAGACTTCTATAAAAGGCACCATTTATCATGAACAAGATGTAAATTCTCCTTCATTTCTCTCTAAGTTTCTTCTTGTTTCTTCATAGTTTCTCATAGTTTTGTATATTTTGATGCTCCCCTTCATGGTAATGGAGGTTTAAGCTACTTTGGGTCAATTTAGAACTCTTGAAGAGATTGTGGTTTGGATTCTTGTGACCTTGGTTATACATTGTATTTGATTTGTAATTGAATTCCTCTTTTCTTCTTCTTTCTTCTTCTTTCTTCTTCTTCTTGATCTTGAATGCATGAATGGTGATTCTATTTATGTTGATCTAATTTGATCTTAGTTTAAGATTGAGATTTGTGATGAAACTTAGAACTAATTGATCTAAACTAATCACATAAATGAAGATTGAGATTTGTGATGAAACTTAGAACTGATTGATCTAAATTAATCACAGAATTGAAGAGGTTAGGTTACTGATTTGTGCCTAAGTTAATTGAATTCGGTACTTGAAATTAACATAGATTTTCATGAATGGTGCGATTGCGGATTTGTGTTTATCACTTGTTAATTGAATTCTAGACGATCGTCTAGTATGAATTCTGGATTTGATGCAGAGATCTCTGTTAGATCCAAATTAACAATTCAATTGCGCTTCAAGTGTTCTATGAAGGGTCTATGATTGAATCCACCCAATCTTAGATAGGTTTCTAAATTGACTACTCTTTATTTATCATTTCTTCCTTTAATTTTGTTAAGTGCGATCTTAAACTATCAAACCCCCCTTTGCTAACTTTTACTTGATTTGATTAAATTGCATCTACAATCCTCATGGAGATGATCCAGTGTTGTCACTATGCTACAAGCTTAGGTAATAACTTCGGTTATAATTTTGACTGAGTTCGGCGCTCGTCAGTTGCCGTGGGTTAATGGGGGCTACATCACTTGCTGCATATGTAAGAGACAGTCAGGTTTTAGGTGTCATTCCTGAACCTTTAGCTCAACAGAACATCAATGGAAAGACAATTGGAGAGGAACTTCAAGTATCATCAATGCATGAACGCATGAAGATAATGCTTGAAAACTCTGATGCATTCATTGCCTTACCAGGTGGTTTTGGTACTTTGGAAGAGATTTTTCAAATTGTCTCTTGGGCTGAACTGAACATCCACCATAAACCCATTGGTTTGTTGAATGTTAATAATTTCTTTGATCTTTTGTTATTTTTTCTTGACAAAGTCAGTGGAACATAAATTTATCACTCTTTCGGCAAGACAACTTCTTATCTCTGCCTCCACTATTGATGAGCTCATTGATAAATTAGAAGCTTTTGAGTATGTACCTGATAAGGTATTAGCTCAGATAGATTGGTCAACAGGAAGCAGCGAAGGAAGTAACAAGAAACAAAAGCCCGATCTGACACTTTCTCTTTAATGGGTTTGATTTTATTAAAAAAAAATTTGTTGTTTTGTTTGGAAAGTATGATATGATTGTCATGGACTTATTAAACCAATTAGTGATGGCAGAGTAAGAAGTAATTTTACTCTTGAGACGCATCTTAATTGGTGGCAGAGTAAGGAGTTTTTTAGGTAGTAATTAATTAGTATTAAATTGTGGAAGTACTAACGTTTTCTTGTTTGATTTCTTTTCAGGGTCTGATGCGTAACTGACAGTGTGCTTCTTTTCTGCTTGGCGTTGATTCACTCCTCATCAGGTTGTGTTGCTTTTTTCTTTCCGTTTTATTTATCACTTTCACATTGAGGACAATGTCTATATTAAGTGTGGGGGAGAGATTTTAGCATGTTTCTTTTTTGTTAAAAAAAAAAAAGAAAGGGTTCATTGCATGATTGAACAACTTTTCTCCCATCTTGAACTGATATGCTTGGAGATGGATGATTGAATTGATGAATTGAGTTTGATGGATGCATACCTTGTGAGATTTTGAGCCTAATGGATGGATTTAACATTTATGTCATTCTCTTCTTTCTTGTGTAATTTTCACTCATGTTAATGACCACTCTAGAACTTGCTTTGATTCTTTTTGAGGCTATATTTCACTTGCATGCATGAACATAATTGAGGCCCTCTTTCTTAATTAGCTAGTTTAACCAAATAGCCAACCTTGTTTTCAATATGATATGAAGCACTCTTTTGACTTCTTGAAAATTCTCTGATTCTTGCCAACCTTGTATATTTTCCTTTGCTTAACCCGTTTGAGCTTATTTGACCATTCCTTGTTTCTAGCTCATTATGTGCCTTAAATGAGAAATCATGTTCTTACTTTACCTTAGGGAATAAAAGAACATTAGCTTGGTTAATGGATGAGTTTTTGAACAAGTGTGGGGGTGTGTGTACAAAATGGTTGTTGAAAAAGAAAAGAGTGCCCAAAAAAAAAAAAAAAATGTATGTATATAGTTATGTTCATATATATAAAAGAAAAAGAAAAAAAAAAGAAAAAAAAAAAAAAAAAAAAAAAGAAAAAAAAAAAAGAAAAAGAAAAAGAAAACCAAGTGTTTAAAAAAAAAAAAGGATTGGGAAATGAATATGTAAAGGGATATACACTAGAGTTGGGATGAACTTTTATGCTTGTTATTTGAACTCAACTCTCATTTGCTTTTATTCTCTTTAGTATTTATCTTCTCATATCCATTTTATCCTCTCCTGTTACCTTGACCTCACTACAACCTTGAATAAAGTCCTCATGATTTGTGTGTGCATGTGTTTTGAGTAGTGGAGAAGTAGAAGATAAGCAAGCTTATGGTAGTGCAATTTTCATGGGTTGAATTGAGTGAAATACCTACCCTTTAAACACTTGAGAGATTGAGAGGGAATCTTGTGAAGATCTATCATTCTCGATTCATGTTGAAGATACCTTGCTTGTTGATTTGAGATGTGGAGAATTGTTAACTCATGAATGTTTTGATCCCTTGAACCTTTGGTTGTTCTTCTTGATTGTAAAATTTTGGTCGTGAGTTTTGCCCAGGAGTGCAAAAAGCTAAGTGTGGGAGAATTTGATAATCACATATTTTATTCATTAAGAAACCCTTATGTTTAGTCATTTACACTCTCCATATTCTTAATTGATTGAGTTTGGTATGATTTTGTGAGTTTGAGCTCAAATTGGTCCTAATTGAATATTTCCAGCATTATTGAGATTTGACACTGTTTCTGTATTTTGGCCATAACTTGAGTTTCTAATATCTGATGAACATGAATTTTACCTTTTAGGAAAGCTAAGAGGAAGCTCTACAACTTTGATGAAGAGCTCGAAGTCTGATTCAGATGTCTAAAGGACCTAAGTTGACATGGAAGTCAGAATACGGGTTCTGTCAGTAGAATCCGAACAGTGTGCACTCAAAAAAATCATATCTCAAGATGTAATAATGGAGATGGGCTGAAATTTGGACATTGGATAGTCAAGATCCAAATAAACAACTTTCATGAAGAACACATTTTGAGAAAAAGAAGTCTAGTAGGTTATTTTGAGCTTGCAAGTCGGAACAGAGGTGCTGAAGTTGGGTTTGAGCAACCTACGGTATTTGGGACATATCTTGGGCTTAAGGAAGCCAAATTGGACGAACCAGCTATCCATTTTATATCCAAGACAAGGATCTACAACTTTCATGAAGAACACTTTTCGTGGTTCTGAAGTATAGTGGGTCGTTTTTGGCTTCCAAGTCAGACACGAAATTTTCGTCCTCAACCATCCACTCATCCATCCACTAATCCACTCATCCACTAACTCACCCACTCATCCACTCATACACTAATCCAACCACTTAACCACTCTACCCACTCATCCACTAATCCATCCACTCACCCATTCATGTCCATAATTTCCCACTCACCAAAAGTCCTTTGGCATTTTTCACTAATTCAACCACTCAACCATTCCACTCACTCATCCACTAAACCAATCCACTAAACCAACCCACTAATTCATCCACTCAAACACTCCACTCACTCACCCACTCATCCACCCATTTCCCTTTGTCATTTTGTTACCTTAGACTTCTATAAAAGGCACCATTTATCATGAACAAGATGTAATTCTCCTTCATTTCTCTCTAAGTTTCTTCTTGCTTCTTCATAGTTTCTCATAGTTTTGTATATTTTGATGCTCCCCTTCATGGTAATGGAGGGCTAAGCTACTTTGGGTCAATTTAGAACTCTTGAAGAGATTGTGGTTTGGATTCTTGAGACCTTGGTTATGCATTGTATTTGATTTGTAATTGAATTCCTCTTTCTTCTTCTTTTTCTTCTTCTTGATCTTGAATGCATGAATGGTGATTCTATTTATGTTGATCTGATTAATCTTGGTTTAAGATTGAGATTTGTGATGAAACTTAGAACTGATTGATCTAAACTAATCACATAAATGAAGATTGAGATTTGTGATGAAACTTAGAACTGATTGATCTAAATTAATCACAGAATTGAAGAGGTTAGGTTACTGATTTGTGCCTAAGTTAATTGAATTCGGTACTTGAAATTAACATAGATTTTCACGAATGGTGCGCTTGCGGATTTGTGTTTATCACTTGTTAATTGAATTCTAGGCGATCGTCTAGTATGAATTCTGGATTTGATGCAGAGATCTCGGTTAGATCCAAATTAACAATTCAATTGCGCTTCAAGTGTTTTATGAAGGGTCTATGATTGAATCCACCCAATCTTGGATAGGTTTCTAAATTGACTACTCTTTAATTATCATTTCTTTCGTTAATTTTGTTAAGTACGATATTAAACTGTCAAACCCTCCTTTGCTAACTTTCACTTGATTTGATTAAATTACATCTACGATCCTTGAGGAGACGATCCGGTGTTGTCACTTTGCTACAAGCTTAGGTAATAACTTCGGTTATAATTTTGACTGAGTTCGGCGCTCGTCACTCACTATTGCACATTTTTTCCACAAATTGTTTAGTTTCAGGTGTTAAATGTAACACCCAAACTTCCTAAATAGTTGACAGTAATTTTGACAGTTAACAGAATTCTACTGTTTAGTAATTTCTGTGCGCTGTAAAATTATTTTGATTATTCCGTCAGCGTATTTAATTGTTTTGAGTGATTTACTCCGTGTCAAGAAAATAATAATTTTCAGGCTGGGAAAAATCTTTATGTATTTATTTCTCTTGACTGTTAATTATTTTTAACAATCTGATTTAATTTTCATACGTTTTCTAATATTTGTGATTTTTTTGGATGATTATAAATTTTTATGGTTATCTGAATTTTTTGGGTTGTTTATGGGTCCCAATGGCCTTACGTGGGCCCAGGGTGAGTCCCAAAACATGAAAATTTTTCTACATATAAAAAATATGTACTGTTTAGACGGAGACAGGGGATCTTACTAAACCTGAATCTGAAAATAATTTTTAAAAAATTTCTTGTACTATGTAATGTACTGTATTCGTGGAGTTTTAGCAAATAAAAATAGAAATTTACTGTTTAAGTCAACAATAGTGGTTATGACAACTTTTGACAGACCAATAGGAAGCAAGTTTAATTCTTTTGATGGACCAATAGGAAGCAAGTCTAATATTGAAGACTTTGATATCAACCGTCGATTTATTCAACAGTGTAGGATTAGTCTAATAAAATGGCTATGTCCATTTACAACCATTGGATGAAGAATTAAATCAAGGGTGGAGATTTGATCTTATAAAGTGGCTAGGACCATTTGTGACCGTTGGATTCAGATTAAATCAACAGTGGAGATGGATCATTTATAACCATTGGATTTTGATTTAATCAATGGTGGAGATTTGGTCTTTCAAAATGGCTATGACTAATTATGACCCTTGGATTAAAAGTAAGAAGGAGTAATCTTGACCCTTTATTTTTGGAGATGCATCTAATGGCTAGAATTTTAAGGAAAAAGATCTAATGGCCTAGATTAAGTCTTCTAATCAAAAGTCTACCTAAATCCTAACCATTGATCTAATCAATGGCCTAAAATGCTCTAAATGGTGGCTTGAAAAAGATGACATTATGGAATGCATGCATGGAGGGGGGACGGTTTTGTGCTTCATTTTGGAGCTAAAGAAAAGCTTTATGACCATTATTACTTGTCTTGGTCAATATGCATCATAATTGATCACTTTGCACTCTTAGAAGAATGCGTGGAGGGGGGGACGATTTTGGTGAGTGCTTAAGAACATAGAATGGTTTCAAGACCATTATTATTCCATCTTGATCATTATTGATCAAGTTCAAGAAGCTAAGTTATCAAAGTTTTCTCTCCATTTCTCTTCTCCTCTAGTTTCGGCCAAAGCACCTAAGATTACCCTCCATCACTCAAAAATTTTATCCAACCTAGTTTCTTGAATCCTTACATCATTCTAAGAACATCTCTAGTTATGAGTTTTTACCAAATCATTCATCTTGAGCTTCAAATCCAAGCTTCAAGTTTCTATCAAAAACGACAAAGTTCATATTTCTTCACCCAATCTTTTAGTTTTGATTTTCTAAGCCATGCTTGAATCATGGTTTACCTATTCTTTCACTTGTTATTGATTTTAAGATTTGTTTATGATTTTTAGGGATTTTCCAAGGAGCTCCACGAAATTGATAGGAAGGAAAACCAAGTGTTTTCACTTCATTCTTTACCTTAACCAAGTCTAAGAAACCTTTCCCTCACAAAAATCAAAAATTTCATATTTGTTCTTCAAGAAGAACCATTCGGCCAAGATACCCAAAATCACTCTCCAAGCTCTTTTAATTTCATCTAATCATAGATCTTGAATCTACACAATTTTCTAAGCAACTTTCATGTTGGAGACTTTCTCTAAATCATTCATCTTTAACCTTGTTCTTCAAGCTAAAGATTGAAGCTTTATTGGTGAAATTTGTTAATCTTCACTTTTCTTTTGATTTTCAAGGTTCTAAGCCATGTTTGATCCATGGTTTATCTTGTTCAAGCTTGATTTACTAATAAATATATGTTTTGGTTTGTATTTGAGAAGCCCTTGGTAGTGAAGGACTTGGAAAAAGAAGCAAAACAAAGAGCTTTTGAGGATCTTCAAGAGGTAAGAGAGAGATTCATCTCACCAACCAAGTATGATGGTGAGAGATGGTTTGTGTATTTGATGGATGGTGAATCCATGTGAGGATTCATATCCATGGTCATGTAATAATTTGTGGGTGTTTATATGCTTTGATTATTTGTCTATGCTTGATATGCTTTAGATGATTTTATGGCTTATATGGTATGCTTATAATATGCATGATGATAATATGGTATGCTTATAATATGCATGATGAGAATATATTGAAATTATGTATATGTATGTCATGATGTGATGATAGAAAGGAAATCAATTTTTGGCTCCAATGGCCAAGGAGGAGTGGTCACGGTTTTGACACTAATGATTTGAGTTTATCTTGAAATTTTTCAAGAACAAGGGATATAATTTTTGATCCCTGGAACATGGTGAATTTCGGCCAAAACACCTCAAGATAGGTGTCACAAATTAATATTTTCATAAATGATGAAATGAGATGTCTAGAAAAACAAGAAAAATAAACAAAGGATTTATTTTTCAAAGAGTACATGAACATGGTTTTAGAAGGATTTTTATTGATTTATTTTGTGTAAAAAGTCTAAGTATTTTACTAAACAAGAGTTTTAAATGAAAAGAGCAATGAGTTGATGATTTTAAGAATTTGCAAAGAAAGTGAAAAATAAAAATGAACAAATGATTTGATTTCAAAGACCAAGTGCTCACTGTTTTTGTAAAGAATTTTTAATGGTTTTGTTTGTGTAAAACCATATCAATTTAGAAGGAAAAATATTTGATGACCATTTGAAAACAAGCACCACGGTTTTGAAGGTTTGGGAATACCTTGATTTTATAAAGGAAAAGTATATGATGGCTTCAATGGCCAAAGACTTCTTCACGGTGTTTTGAGAGATTGGAATAGTTTTGGTTTTATGAAACAAAGTGATTTCAAAGTGGAAACAAAATGTTTGAACAAAATGAATTAGTACAAGAAATTCAGAAAAGGAATCAGAGTATTTTATCACTTGAGAAATGAATTTCAGTATGTAAATGAAAAAAAGAGGTTCAAACACACCTCAATTTATTTGGAAGAGAATTGATTTTAGAATTAATTTGAGAAAAATGGAGAATATAATAGTGATTTGATATTTTCTAACGTGTAACTCATTCTTTGGGTTTTGGAGAGCGTTAGTAAAATTTTAAGATTTGAAACATTGATTTATATCAATGGAAAAGTGATTTTATGGATATTTTGGAAAAGGATTTCTTTTGTGGATTATATTGTGGAAAAAGATTTCTTGAGTAAAGAAATGTGGAAAAAGATTTTCTTGAGTAAGAAAATATGGAAAAGGAAGTACAAAGTCATAATATTTTGAGAAAAGTGGAAATGGAATTTTTGAAGGTTGAGAAATATTTTTTGTAATGGAAAAATGATGTTAAAAATGATATTGATTTGTTTGGAAGTCCAAAATAATGTTTGGAATATCGAGGAATATTTTACGTGGTTGTAAAATGGTGAAAAATGTTTTACGTGATTTTTAAGCTACGTGATTTGAAAAATGTTGAAATATTTCTACGCAATTTGGAAAGTGTTTAAATATTTTGAAAATGATGGAAAATGGTTTACGCGACTTAAAAGAATGATTTTTAAGTTACGCGATTGTAAAAATGGTGGAAAATCGCTACGCGATTTGAGTAACGTGTAAATGATTTTACGTGATTGAGAAAACATTGAAAAATCACTACATGATTTGAAAACGCAACAAGAACGTTGCAAAATTGTGAAAACATAACAACAATGTTGCGCGATTGTGAAAACACAACAAAAGTGTTTTGTTACTATAAAAACGCGATAATATGATTTCGCTGTTGAAAATACAGTATGATTACTGTTGGGCCAGAATGTGGACCCTAATTATGAGATTAAGAAATTAAACTGAGAATTGGCCAATGTTTGGACCCTGAATATGAAATAGTGAATTTTGCTTGTGATTGGTATTGGTGCATTTTATATGCATGAGCTAGTGTATGAACACTGTATGAGAAAATGATAAATTTTGCCTTTGATTGGTATTGGTACATTGAACATGCATTGGAAAGGTCCGAGGGACTGTATGAGGCTATTTTCCTAGGAGAGACGTACATCTCTTGAATGGGTGTGATATGCATAGTGTAAGTTACTTGTTGACCTTGGGGGTATCGGGGTGCGAGTTGCTTACACGGGTGGTTAGTCGCGCTTCTTCCCGTAGGTTAGACCGATGCAACACACCGATGATCCTGACTGGGACACTATTCTTAATCATGATCTCGTAAAGACTGTCGTGTATATGCTAGATGTGCAAAAATCAAAATGAGGATTATAGCACTTAGTCTGAGGCATTTTGGTACAAACAGATCTTTCGGATCGACTTCTCCGAATTGAGTATTAGCTTCATGGAGTAGGACATTGAGTCTATGTGCGCATGCATGAATCTGAGCATTTATATCTGTATGATATATTAATTGAGGAATATTGGCTATGACAATTGTTTTGAATACTTGGATGATGATGATAAATAATGTTGATGTCATTATTGTTATTATCGTATGATTTGAACTGATAAATATTTGAATGATGATAGTTGATTAATGTTGAGTGCATTATTGGAATTATGGTATGACATATCTGTATGGTATGCTATTTGTGTGATCTCTATGCTACTATGTTGGTATTGGCGTAAGTGATCTCACCTCTTTGTTATATTGTGTGATTGGACTTGGTGTTGTAAAAACTATAATAGACGAGACGAGTTGTCTTAGATATAACGGGTGACAAATACCTCTGCGTTTGGAGACAACATCAGAGAATGACCTTTCCAGATTGGATAGCTTACAATGTTGACAAAGAAGAGATGTCTGAGAACAAAGAACAAATGTAGAACAGATGTCTGATGTATAAAGATGGATATACAACAGAATACGTATGTAGAGTTTTTTTTTTATCGTTAGTGTTGTACCGTGCTATTAAGTAGGACCCGTGATGGGGTTTGCTACTGTTAAAAAAAGAGAGTCTGTTAGTTTTATATTTCTCTTTAAATTGTTAAATATTAATTAGTGTCAATATTGTATATTAAAGAGTTTAAATTTAATTTTCAGTATTACTTATAAATATCAGTAAGATTATGTTTCCGTCTTCAATAAGAAAAAGAAATTTTAAAACTCACCTTTTATAACTCAAACCTTTTATGAACTTCTTTTCAGAACATGAGTTGGGAGTCGAAAATGTGATACCCTGAGGAGGATGTTACATTAAACCTTCATAAAAGAAGCTTATGGTGTGCCATTTTTCAAAACTATGATATGGACAAGAATTTAACAAATCTTTAAAACGTTTCCAACATTGAAAATATGTTTCATTTGAATTTTGGGAAAAATTTTGGATTGTCTTTTCAAAATATTGGTTTTATGTGTTAGAAAATATTTCTTTAAAAACTCATAACATTTCTTATTATGTGCCAATTGATCTTGATTTCAAAGCATTAAGACAAGTTTTTGCTTCATCTTTCAAAGAAAAAGAAAATAATTTAAGCTTAACAATCTCTTCAGTATAAGTTTGGTCACTAAAAGTGATACATACTTCCTTAAATTCTTTTAGGTGTAAATATGGGCTTTTATATTCTAAACAATTAAAATTCAGAAATAAAGAAATCATACCCGGCTTAAATATAAAATTATTAGCATTGAGTGGAAAGACAAAACATGATGGACTAGAATTTTCAGATGGTTGCAAATATTCACGCATAGTTTGCAACGGTTGATTTTCATGTACATCATGTATACTTTTATTTTAAGTCATTGTGTTAATTGTGTGTGATTGTGATTCAAACAAATTAACATATAAAGTACCATGATTAATTTTAACCAGACGACCAGAATTTGAATCACGATACAAATTAAGCATAAATAAGTGACTTAAAATTAAAAAAAATAATGTAAAAGTCGGTGGTATAAACTAGCCATTAAATATCATAGTTAGTAAATTAGTAAGTTAATAAATTAATAAGTTAGAAAGTTAGAAAGTTAGTAAGTTAAAAAGCTAAAAGAGTAGAGAAATAATATGCCTGATGGTGAAGTTTACTTAAAGAAAGACAACCTCAATAACTTAAAACTTCAAATCAAATCCCTGACAATGATATCAAAAACTTGATATGAATTAAAAGATGCAAACCCAAGTGCAGGTTATTTCAAGTAATAAATTCTCGAGAGTCCGAGGTCGATCCACAAGGAATTGATGAAGAAAAATTCTTTGAGGTAAGGAAAATATTTTTCACAACAATAAAGGTGATAAAAGTTATTCACAAATGAAAAAGGATTTGTTTGGGCTAAGAGATCCACTCTTAGTAATAAATTAAAGACAAGATTATTTCTTTTTATAACTCAATTGAAATCTACACATAATAAAGTTTCCAATCGGAAAATACAACATTCAAAGTTCAATTAAGATTATATATGTAATATATGTAATTATATTATGGTTTCTTAAATTATCCACTAACGCCAACACTTGTAAATGGACTCAAGAATTCATTGTGTCAACCTCTTGTCTACAATGAATCAAGATCTTCACTTTACAAGGAAGGTTTCTAAATTGATTGGAAATAAAGTATAGCACATATAATGACTACTTGATAATACATCATTCAAGCACAAGAAAGAAATTAATCTAACCTTAATTTATTACTAAAAGTTTCACCCTTTCACCCAAGCAAAATGAAAATTAATTACTCATGAACAAGAAAAAAGAAAGAGATAAGAAGAAAAAGATGAACATAACTTCAATTTAGAACAAAAGAAAACTACAAGATAAACAAATAACACAACATGATCTTGATCTCTGATCAGCTAAAGCTCCTTTTTAAAGAGCTTGAGGAGTACAAAATGACAAAGAAGCGGTTTGATAATGAGTGGAAAATGCCAAAGGAGTTGTTTGATAATTGTGAATGAGTAGAAAATTATTGAGATGCTTGTCTCCCGAATGATTCGGTGCTGAACTCATGGCTAGCGTCAGAATCTGGAAAAGTGGTCTTCATAAAAGTTGTAGGCTTTTGTCTTAGCTTTCCAATGTCACTGGTTTCAACCCAATATAACTCCTACAACTCCAGATATGGGTTAATCTTTGTACACTACTCAGGCCCAGCTACAACTCCTCTATTCTGACTTCCAAGCCCAATTTGACTTTCAATCCAACCGAATTAGCTCTTGTGTTCTTCATGAAAGTTGTAGAATTTGGTCTTAACTTTCTAATGTCACTAGTTTCTACCCAATATTACTCCTACAACTCAAGATATGGGTTGATGAGTGCATAGATGTCAATCTGTCAAGATCAGCACTCTAGATCTTGCTTCAACTCCAATTTAAATTATCCAAATATGTGATTTAGCTCTTAAGGTCTTCATGAAAATTATAGAGAGTTGTCTTAGATTTCCTAAAGACCAGAATCACAGCAATCAAATATTTGCAACTCAAATTATAGCTAGTTTACTTAATGCTGCCAAATAGAAAAATTAAGGCTAATTCAAGTAATAATTTCTTCAATGATCTAATTAAGTTCAATATCATAAAATGTGACAAAACCAACATAATTAAGCTTAATTGAACCTTAAGAAGCCCAGTGAGAGGATTATAAAATGAATAAAATATATTATTATTAGAAGTGTAGAATGAAAATGTGATCTCAGATTTTTGCTCTCACCTCTTATAACTAACCCCTAAATTGGTCTTGCATCATTAGAAACCTAATGAGTACCAAGTTAGGTAATTTAATGTTAATTGGAGGTCTACAACTGAAGTTATGGACAAATCATTCTCAAAGGGTCTCTAATCCTATTGGTTGACTTCATGGGATGAAAACTCCATTAAAAAGTCGTAGTTTGAAAAAGTGGTCTGCATATGAATTGAAGATATATGTCTTAAATTTCAAATGCCACCAGTTTCAGGCCCATATCACATCTACAACCCAAGCTAATTAGTGCACACTACTCAGGTTCTAGTGACAGAACCTGTGTGCTGACTTCCAGACCTAATTAGCTCCATTATATGTCTGATTTATCTCTAGAGCTCTCATAAAAGTTGTAGAAATCTCTCTTATATTTCCCATAAGGTAAGATACATAATTTTTTAATATGTAGAACTCAAGATATGACTGAAATACAAAAATATTATAAAATCTCAATAATGCTGGAAAAGATAAATTAAGCTCAATTTGAGGTCAAACTTACAAAACATGACCAAGCTCAATCAATTAAGTACATGAAGAGTGTAAATGACTAAAAATGAAGGTTTATTAATGTATAAAATATGTGATTGTCAAATTCCCCCACACTTAACTTTTTACACTCTTGGGCAATTCACATAAGACCAAATCTAGGGAACAAGAAAAACAATACAAATTCAAAAGCTAAAAACTCTAAAAGACTCAATTTCCAATGATATTTAAATATGCAAAAGTTTACAAGCAAGAAGAGCAACCAAAGTTTCAAGGAATCAAAACATTCATGAGGTAATATTTCTTTACATCTCAAACCAACAAGCAAGATATCTTTAATTTGAAAAA
Organism: Ormosia emarginata; assembly: GCA_029884605.1. Classification (NCBI taxonomy): domain Eukaryota; kingdom Viridiplantae; phylum Streptophyta; class Magnoliopsida; order Fabales; family Fabaceae; genus Ormosia; species Ormosia emarginata. The sequence continues at coordinate 2,432,492 of JAQQTP010000049.1, read as the reverse complement.
CATGAATCAAGAATGATAGATCCTCACAAGATACACTCTCAATCCATCAAGTGTTTAAATGGTAGGTATTTCACTCAATTCAACTCATGAATAATTGCAATACCATAAGCTTGCTTATCTTCCACTTCTCTATTACTCAAAACACATGCACACAAAAATCTAGAAGAATTTATTCAAGGTTGTAATGGGGTCAAAGTAAGAGAAGGAAACAATATGGAAATGACAAGCTAAGTACCCAAGAGAATAAGAACATTGGGGAAGAACTCGATTGACAAGTGACAAGCATGAAATTTTACCCTTGATTCTATATTATGCACATTCTCTTTACATATTCCTTCTCTTATTTTTTTTTCTTTTTTTCGATTTCTTTTCTTTCACAACCTTTCTTGCATTTATTCTTTTTCTTTTCATTTTTTTATGGTTTTCTTTTTTTTTCACCAATCACCTTGCATATTACACATCAATTTGCACAACCTCACACTTGAACTATTAATTACCCACAAGGAAAAGAGCTCCTTAAATGAAAATGAACCAATACTCTCTCATTCCCTAAGGTAAGGTAAAAACATAGTTTTTCACATAAGGCATATAATGAGCTAAGACAAAGAATAGGCAAATAGGCTCAAGGGGATTAATCAAAGGAAAATTATGCAATGTTGACTATTTGGCCAAAGTAGCTAATTCAAGAAAGAATGCCTCAATCATGTTCTTGCATGCAAGTGAAAAATGTAGCCTAAAAAAGAATCAAAGTAAATTCTAGAGTAATCAATTACCATGAGTGAAAATCACACAAAAAATAAGAGAATGCCATAAATGTTAAATCCATCCATCAATAGGCTCAAAATCTTACAAGGTATGCATCTATCAAACTCAATCTACCAATCAAACATCCAAAAACCAAGCATGTCAAATTCAAGAAGCAAGAAAATTTATTCAATCATGTTATGAACCTTGAATTTCAATTGCTTCAAACTCATAAACTTCACAAATCTCAAAACATCACTGGCAAGCAATTAAAAACACATCATTTTTTTTACATAAACAATATTAAAAACGACATAAAATTTATTCCATCCCCTCCCCACACTTGAATTTTACATTGCCCTCAACGTAAAGCATAGAAAAATCCAGAATGCAAATCACCAAAATATTCATGGAAAGTAAAATAAAAGTGTGGTAAGATCCGTGTAAATGGCATCGAGCAAAGTCATCACTTCCACATTGTACTTTTGACAATCTTCATAAAAATGCTTAATTCTATGCCCATTAACCTTGATTGTCCTCTTTGTTATCACATCTTGGAGCCCGACTGCACCATAAGGAAAAACATTAGTAACAACAAATAGTCCATCCCATCTAGACCTTAATTTTTCGAGCATTAACCTAAGACGGGAATTATAAAGGAGAACTTTTTGACCACTTTTGAATTCTTTTCTAGCAATCATTTTAACATGGAAGGCTTTAGTCTTCTCCTCGTAAATTTTGGAACTCTCATAGGCCTCCAGGTAGATTTCTTCAAGTTCTTATAATTGCAACTTTCTTCGCAATCCCGCTTGGCCTAGGTCCATGTTGCACTTCTTTACCGCCCAATATGCTTGGTGTTCAATCTCCACAAGCAAGTGGCATGCCTTTCCAAAGATAATCCGGTAAGGGGACATCCCAATTAGTGTCTTGTAGGCAGTCCTATAAGCCTATAGAGCATCTTCAAACCTCTTGCTCCAATCCTTCCTATTAGGTTGAACCATCTTGTCAAGGATTTGCTTGATTTCTCTATTAGAAGCCTCGGCTTGCCCATTTATTTAAGGGTGGTATGGTGTGGAAACTTTATGCATAACTCTATATTTCTTCAATAAAGCCTTCATACTACGATTACAAAAGTGTGAACCCTGATCACTAATTATGACCCTCGAAATGCCAAACCTACATAGGATGTGAGACCTAACAAAATCCACAACCACTCGAGAATCGTCAGTCCAAGTGGCCTTAGCCTCCACCCATTTAGATACATAATCCACAGCAAGCAAAATGTAAACCAAACCAAATGATACAAGAAAAGGACCCATAAAATCAATATCCCATACATCGAATATCTCACAAAACAACAAGAGTTGTTGGGGCATCACATTCCTACGAGAAATATTCACTGTTCTTCGACATTGTTCATAATATTTGCAAAACACATATGCATCATGAAATAAAGTGAGCCAATATAATCCAGAGTCCAAAACTTTCCTAGCAATCTATTGGGGACCAAAATGGCCACCACATGCAAGTGTATGACAAAAGCTAAGAATAGAATGGAACTCATTATCAGGTGCACATCTCCTAATGACTTGGTCACTATAAAATCTCCACAAATAAGGGTCATCCAACACATAATATTTTGACTCACATTTCAGTTTATCAATCTGTGCCTTAGTTAAATGTGTAGGTAGTACTCTAGCAACTAAGAAATTAACCAAATCTGCAAACCAATGGTTATTACCTTGCAGCTTGAAAAGTTACTCATCAGGGAAGACAGTGTGGATGGGAGAAGAATCTACTTCTCTCTCAATTTGACTCAGGTGATTAGCCACCAAGTTCTTCGCTCCACTCTTATCACAAATCTCAATATTAAACTCTTAGAGTAGCAACATCCATCTAATCAACCGGGATTATGCATCAGGCTTCTTCAAGAGAAACTTCAAAGTTGCATGATCTGAAAATACAACCATTCTAGATCTAAGCAGATATGATCGAAATTTATCTAAAGCAAAAACAATTGCTAAAAGTTCTTTTTCAGTTGTAGTGTAGTTGGCTTGTGCAGCATCTAAAGTCCTCGAAGCATAGGAGGTGACATGAGGTACTTTGTCGACACTCTATGCAAGGACAACTCCCAGTGCATAATTAGAGGCATCACACATGAGTTCAAATGAGAGTGTCCAATTAGTTGGGTGGATGATATGTGTATTGGTCAATGCTCGCTTTAGGTGATTGAAATCATCTTTGCACCTTTGGTCAAAATAAAACTCCACATCTTTTTGCAGCAAGTTAGACAGTGGAAGAGCAATTTTGCTGAAATCCTTTTTGAACTGTTGATAGAAACCTGCATGACTAAGGAAATAACAAACCTCCCGCACGCATGTGGGGTAAGATATGCATGAAATGATATCTATTTTTCACATGATCTACCTCAATACCCTTGCTAGATATTACATGCCCTAAAATTATACCTTGCTCTACTATGAAATGACATTTCTCAAAATTCAGAATAAGGTTAGTCTCAATGTATCTGTGTAAAACTCGAGCCAAACTATCCAGACATGCATCAAAGGAAGAGTCATAGATAGTAAAATCATCCATAAACACATCAATGTAACTCTCTAAAAATTCATACTTACCATACACCTTTGAAAGGTGCCCAGAGCATTGCACAGACCAAAGGGCATCCTCCTTTATGCAAATGTGTCAAATGGACATGTGAAAGTAGTCTTCTCTTGGTCTTCTGAGGATATATGAATCTGAAAATAACCCGAATATCCATCTAGGAAATAGTAATGCGACTTGCCAGCCAGCCTCTCCAACATCTGATCAATGAAAAGTAAAGGGAAATGATCTTTCCTGATGGCTTGGTTAAACCACCTATAATCAATGCAGACCCGCCAACTGTTCTAGATTCTTGTGGGTTGAAGCTCATTGTTCTGATTTGCAACTACTGTAACCCCGAATTTCTTTGGAACAACCTGCACGGGGCTCACCCATTTACTGTCGAAAATGGGATAAATAATGTCAGCTTGCAGCAGCTTGGTCACTTCCTTCTTCACCACATCCAGAATCAAGGGGTTCAGTCTCCTTTGGGGCTACCTCACTGGTTTAGTACTTTCCTCCAATAAAATCTTATGCATGCATGTGGAGGGACTAATACCAGGAACATCTACAAGTGTCCATCCGATGGCCTGCTTATTCTACCTCAAAATCTGCATCAATTTTTCTTCTCGTTCAGGTTGCAGATTCTTAGCAACAATCACCGAAAGTTTCTCACCATCTCCCACATATGCATATTTAAGATAGTCTGGCATAATCTTCAACTCTAAGGATGAGGGGTGCACAATGGATGGTAGCAAGCTATTTGAAACAACTAACTCAACAGCATTAAATTCAGCATATTTCTGACTCTCATTTTTACATGTTGCATCATTCAAGTTAGTGCTACATCATCACTCATAATTGCATAAATCTCAACACATGCAACATATGGTTCAATATCACAGCCAACACATGCATCACAGGTAACAAAATCCAGAAAGTCAGCAATATTAGAGAATTCAGCATACATATCAGCATAAGCATCATCAACCAGCATCTCAATCACGTCAACATGGAAAACTGAATGTTCTTCTAGGGGATGTCTTATGGCATAAAAAATGTTAAACTATATAACATCTTCACCAAATTTTATAGAAAGGGTGTCAGCATGCACATCTATCTTGGTCTTCGCTGTCTTGAGGAATGGTCTACCTAAAATCAATGGAGCGTGATTTGTTGAAGACTTATCTTCCATGTCCAGAACGTAGAAGTCTGCTAGGAAAAACAACTCATTCGCCTGAACTAACACATCTTCTAGCATTGTTGTAGGATGAGCAATGATCCTATTTGCTAATTGAATCACTATACTAGTGGGTTGCAAAGTGCCAATGTTCAAAGACTTATAAATTGACATAGGCATGACATTAATAAAAGCACCCAAATCTAGTATTACATGTTCAAATCTGAAATTGCCTATCGTGCAAGGGATTGTGAAAGTTTCAGGATCTTTGCATTTCTGTGGCATGCTTGGCTGAATCATTGCAGAAACATTTCTGCCCATACTAATCTTCTCAGTACCCTTAAGTCTTTTCTTGTGCGTACACAACTTCTTGAGGAATTTGGCATACTTGGGAATCTGTTTAATTGCATCTAGGATGAGGATATTGATTTCTACCTTCCTGAATGTCTCCATATCTTCTCTTTCCATTTCTGCTTGCGCTATCTGCTTGAACTGTGTGACCTTATTTGGGAAAGGTAATGAAATGGCCAGATCTGAATTCTCTACACATTTCTTCTATGTCACAGATTTCTAGACTGAGTTATTTTTTTTTTATGAATTTTGTTGTTTCTGGTCAATCTCTGGTTGCTGCACTGGTAGCTCTAGTTATGGTAGACTAGGACCATCAACTTTTCTGCCACTTCTTAAGATAATGACACTTACATTGCCTCTTAGGTTATTGACTATTTGTGAAGGCAATTAGCTCGAACCTTGACTTTTCAGCTCCCTCATAGTGGTTGTTAACTGTCCAATCTGAGTCTGTAGATTCTGAATGGTGTCATTAACATTCTATTGGAACTAAATGTTGTTTGTGGCCATCTATTTCTTCAAATCATCCAATGATGGCTCGGCTGGAATGGCTTGGATAGACTGCTGCACAAGTTGTTGTTGTCTGACTGCAGGTGGTTGGTATTTGTTGCTAGGACTTGTAGCTTGGTATCTAAATTATTGTTGCTGCTATTATTGGTGGGGTTGTTGTTGCTGACTAGAATTCCCATATCTCAAGTTGGGATGGTCCTTCCACCCAGGGTTATAAGTACTAGAAAATGGATCATATCTAGGATGCTACTATGACTACTGATATTAGGGTATACCAAGAAAAATGCCTACTACAGCAACATAATAGGCTTAGGTGGTAGAATTATCTTCTTGGAATGTTGGACAGGCATCTGTATGATGAAGATGGACAAGAGCAAATTCCATACACCTTTACAGGCTCTTGCATAGGTGGTTGTTGTTCCACTGCTAACTGGCTCACCAAAGAAGTCAATTCATCAAGTATGTGTTCCATTCTCTGTTAGTCTACATGAGACAATTGAACCTTATTAACTCCTTTGGTTGAGGAAATGATCCGTGTGCCAAATTATTAGGTGTTTGCGGCTATGTTTGCTATCAAATCTCTTACTGCAGCAGGAGTTTTGTCTACTAAGGCTCCTCTAGAGGCAACATTCACAATGCTTCTGTCCATTGGCAGCAAGCCCTGGAAGAAATATTGAATCAAGAGTTGATCACTAATTTGGTGGCGGGAACAACTAGAACACAGCTTCTTGGATGTCTCCCAATATTCTTGGAAAGTCTCTCCTCTCATTTGTCTTATGCCACAGAAGTCTTTTCTAATGGTAGCAACTATAGATGCAAGGAAGAATCTCTCTAAGAATAGTTGATTTATGTCATCCCAACTCATTACAAAACCTAGTGAAAGGTAAAGCAGGCAATCCTTGGCTAAATTAGCTAGTGAGAAAGGAAATGCCCCCAGCTTGATGTGTTCCTCAGGGATCCCATGTGGCTTCATGGTTGAACAAACTACATGGAACTCCTTTAGGTGCTTATGGGGGTCCTCACCTGCAAGACCATGAAACTTAGGCAACGAGTGTATCAATCTAGATTTTAATTCAAAGTCGGCATTAAGATCATGATATTGAATACACAAAGACTAGTAAGTGACATCAGGAGCAACAAGTTCTTTAAGGGTCCTATTCAGCATGTTATCACCAATAGTTGCAAAATTACTTAAGATCTCAGGTTCACTCTCAAATTCAAGATCAAAATCAAGTTCAGAAGCAATTCTTGCACTTAGCCTACAAGCCTTAATCAACCTATGCAAGGTTCTATCAATCTCAGGATCAATATCAAACAAGTTATCAGAATTAGACTTAGTCATGTACCAATTAAAGCTGTAAAGGTGTCAGAACTCCAAAAACACAAAAACACACAAATCTAAAGTATAGAAATGGCTAGAAAAAATAAAAAACACATCAAATGAATTTTAAAAATCATGGGACCACCACAGAATGAAAACTACATTGATTTAGATTATCATGCAAAGAAAATGCTTCAAAAATTGAAAAAGTGGTCAAAACGATGGAATTTGGGAAAAAAGAGGATAACCAATGACTTAAATGGCCTTTGGGAAAAAAAAGGATAACCAATGACTTAAAGTCATTTTTATTAATATCATTGTCATCCCATTTCAATAATCTTCACCAAAAGTACTTCTTCTTCATTAGAGCGTCCCCCAATGCTCTCATCATGATCACAATAATTTGATTAGGGCATCCCCAAATCCTTTCATCATGACTACAGTCATTAAAAATGATTAAGGCATCCATTAATCCTCTCATCATGGCCACAATAATTTGACCAAGGCATCCCGTGATCCTCTCAACATGGCCACAATAATAATATCTAATTGATCAAGGCATCCCTTGATCCTCTCATCACGGTCGCAATAATTCTTTTTGCATATTGATTCATTTTTATCCATAAGACGACATTTCAACTTTATATATATTATATCATAAACAAAAACCATTATCCACATTAAATAAAAGCATAATTTAAGAGCACTTAGAATTAGCTTCTCGTAGCATAAAGAATAGTTTAATATAATAAACGAAAGTTCAAAAGAATAACTTGATAACACAAAAAATGAATCACGTCCCAAATTCTTAAGTTTAGACAATCTTTATTCGAGTAAATACTTGCATATTCGAGTAAATTTTATTGAAAAACTCAGTCACGTAGTGTTCAGTTGAATAAATGATGGAGTTATTCGAATAACTCTTTCATGAGTGAAATTTTTTAAGTGTTTCTAAAATGAGTTATTTGAATAAATCCAGGTTTATTCAAATAAAATGTCGTAGTTTACTTTTGCAGATACTAGCAATATCACTGTTTCTTTTAGCTAAACTAGAGCAATAAAAAAATGGACGTAAAATGATGGACTAGGAGATATGGGAGAAGAAATAAAGAGAAAAGAATGGGCTTTTGTTATTTCCTACCTCTATTAGGGGTTTCAAATAAGAAAGGAAATAGTTGAGACAAGAAGGAGTTGGTTGCTAAAAAATAGAGCAATTGATTTTGTGAGTCAGATGGTTGTTTTGTGACGTGAAAGAGAGGATGGTGAGGTATTTATAGTGTTAGAATTGGGCTATCTTACATAAGAAGATGATGTAGAGGATGTCATGGGCTGCTGTGTTGTCAAAATAGGAAAACATTTCTAAGAAAAAAATTTTCCCGTAATCATGCCTTTATCATATTTTTATAGAGTTTTTATAAAGTTTTTTTTTGGGCATGTTATTGGTTGTTTTTTCAAAGTTTCCAGAATTTTCCCTTTATTTGCATGCCTTCATATTAATCTCAAAGAAATTAATATTTGTACACTTGATCGTGTTTCATCTTGCATGATTCCAGTCTGCACTAAAATCTCCTCTCAAATTTTTATTAAGTTTTCTAATTTCTTAAGCTTCATCTAGATTCTAGAATTTTCGTGTTTAACTTGTCAAACTTCCTTTTGACATTTTCTCAGCTGATACGTTAAGTTCTTCTTCATTTAATGCTTGAGCACTTATCATTCTTCTTGTTCATACTTTATTATGCTTATTTCTAGATTTTTCCTATACTTTGTTTGCCCAAGACTAGCACAAGTCTACTGTGACCATTATTTTTCTAAATTCCAAGTCTTCCAAGTTTGCCATTTGTTCTTTCCAGATTTCTTTCATTAATTCCTCCTTCCTTATTTAGTTCCATTGTAACTAGATTAATGAAACAGAAAGAACTGAATGGAAACTAGATTTTTGTTTTGTTGTCTTACAACGTACTCTGCATGTTTTTTTTATATATAATTTGGTAAAGGTTTATTCAATTATCCTATTTTTTAGAGATGTTACATTCTTCCCTTCTTATAAAAATTTTGTCCTCAAAATTTCTAATTATTCTTAGAATTTTAATTACTTGCTCGAAAAAATTCTAGATATTTTCATTTAAAATCTTATTCCGCTTCCCACGTAGCATCTTCCTTATCTTGCCCTTGCCATAGTACTTTGACCATAGGAATAGTTTTATTTCTTAAATGTTTGTAAATTTTGTCTATTATTTGTATAGGTTGTACCTCATATGTCAAATTATCTTTTAACTGTATTGATTCGGTCTCAATGATGTGTGAAAAGCTGGGACAATACTTTCGGAGTTGTGACACATGAAACACATCATGAAGATTTGACAAGTTAGGAGGTAAGGATTTTTGGTAAGCAACAAGACCGATTCTTTTAAGGATTTGGAAAGGTCTAATGTATTTGGGACTCAGTTTCTTAGTTTTCAAAGACCTGCCAATTCCAGTTGTTGGGGCAACTTTAAGGAATACATGTTCTCCATCTTGAAATTCTAATAGTTTCCTTATTTGATCTGCAAAACTCTTTTGTCTACTTTGGGTTGCAAGCATCCTTTCCTTGATTAATTTTATTTGATCTGAAGTTTGTTCTACCAATTCAGGTCCTATTAAATGTCTTTCTCCAACTTCAAACCAATATAAAGGTGATCTATATTTTCTTCTATATAATGCTTCATAAGGTGCCATTCCAACACTAGAATGATGGCAAATTCTATCAGTGGTAAATAGGTATCCCAACTTCCTTTAAAATCTAGAATACAGGCCCTAAGCATATCCTCTAGAGTTTGTATTGTTCTTTCAGTTTGACCATCAGTTTGGGGATGTTAAACAGTACTAAAGGATAACTTTGTTCCAAAGGTTGTCAGTAATGATTCCCAAAACCTAGAAGTAAATCTTGAATCTCTATCTAATACTATAGTAGTTGGAACACCATGAAGTCTTACAATTTCTTTTATAAACAGTTGAGTTAACTTATTTAATGGATAGTTAATCCTAATCGGTAGAAAGTGTTCTGACTTAGTTAATCTATCTATAATTACCCATATAACATCATATCCTAAGTTAGTTCTTGGTAACCCTACAATAAAATCCATAGAAATGTTATCCCATTTCCATTCTATGATTCCTAAGGGTTGTAATAAGCCTGAAGGTTTCTGATGTTCTATCTTAATTTTCTAACATGTCTAGCACTGAGATCATATATATACTTAGCTATATTGGATTTCATCCCACGCCACCAAAATTGACTTTTAAGGTCATAATACATTTTATTAATTCATGGGTGAATAGTATATTTACTCTTATGAGCTTCTTCAAGAATTTTTCTCTTTAGATCAAAATTATTAGGTACGCATAATCTATTTCTGTACATAATTATCTCATCATCCATTAAATTAAAATATGAATGCTTTCCTACAAGTATCCCTTCCTTAAGAGCTTGCAAAAACTAATCTTTTTTCTGTGCCTCCTTAATTTTTGCTTTTAGGCCACAGGTAATCTGTAAAATACTTAAACAAATCTTATTTGGCTCTATGGTTACTGAAAGATTTAAATTTCTAAACTTTTCTATTAAATTCATCTCCTGAACCATCATATATGATAAATGTAAGGATTTTCTACTTGAAGCATCAGCTACAATATTTGCTTTGCCTGGGTGATACGTAATTTTCATATCATAATCCTTAAGAAATTTTATCCATCTTCTTTGCCTCATATTTAATTCCTTTTGATCAAATAGATATTTTAAACTCTTATGATCAGTATACACCTCAAATTTTACCCCATATAAATAATGTCTCCAAATTTTAAAGCGAAAACTACTGCTGCTAATTCCAAATCATGTGTTGGATAATTTTCCTCATGTGGCTTTAGTTGTCTAGAAACATAGACTACTACCTTCCTTTCTTGCATTAACACACATCCTAATCCCTTTTTAGAGGCATCACTATAAATTATAAAATTTCCTAAAGGATCAAGGATTACTAAAATAGGGGCAGTAGTGAATCTTTTCTTTAATTCTTGAAAACTCTTCTCACAATCCTTGGTCCACAAGAAAGGAGTTCCTTTTCTAAACAACCTAGTCAATGGCAAAGCTATTTGTAAAAATCCTTTTATAAATCTACAGTAATATCCAGCTAAGCCCAAGAAACTTTTTATCTCAGTTATTGTCTTTGGCTGTTCCCAATGCATAATTGCTTTCACTTTACTAAGATCTACCGCAACTCCTTTTTGATTAATCACATGTCCTAGAAATTTAATTTCTCTTATCTAAAATTCACACTTTTCCAATTTTGCATATAACTGTTTTTCTTTCAGAGTTTCTAACACTATTCTTAAATGGGTTTTATGCTCCTCTTCTGTCTTTGAATAGATCAAAATATCATCAATAAAAACCACTACAAATTTATCCAAATATGGCCTAAATATTCTATTCATATAATCCATAAATACAATAGGAGCATTAGTTAATCCAAATGGCATCACCAAATACTTATAGTAACCATATCTAGTCCTAAAGGCTATTTTAGGAATATCTTCTGATTTAATCCAAATCTGATGGTATCCTGACTTTAAATCTATTTTTGAAAATACTGAAGCTCCTCGTTCTTGATCTAATAAATCATTTATCCTAGGGAGTGGGTATTTATTCTTAATAGTAACTTTATTTAACTTTCTATAGTTTACGCATAATCTGAGACTACCATCTTTCTTTTTCACAAAAAAAAGACTGGAGCTCCCTAAGGAGATATGCTAGGTCTTATAAAAAAAAATTCTAATAACTCCTCAATTTGTTTCCTAAGTTCACTCAACTCTATAGGGGACATCATATAGGATGCAATTGAAATGAGACCTACTCCTGGTATCAAGTCAATAGAAAATTCGAATTCTCTTTCTGGTGGTAGGTTAGAAATATCTGGGGGGAGAACTTTAGGGTAATCTCTAACTATAGGGATAGTACTTAAATTCAGCTTATTCTTTGTTTCTGAGGAAAGAAGAGAAATGTATCCTTGAGTTCTTTCCAGTATACCCTGATCAACTTGGATGGCAGATAAAAGGGTATTTTGGGATTTTTCTTTATTAGGATTTGAAAGGAATGAAATAATTTTTATCAAGGCAATTTAAGATCACATGGTTAGAAGATAGCCAATCCATTCCCAAAATAACATCAAGATTTTGCAAAGGTAAACAGATTAAGTTTGCAACAAAAGGTTTATTTTCGGCAAAGACAAGACAGTTTAGACACGCATAAGAAGTTTGGACTCAATTTCCAGTGGGAGTGGTTACCAATAAATTATAGGATAACTCTATCACAGGTAAGTTTAGATTTTTCACACAATCATTGGATATAAAAGAATGTGTGGCTCTAGAATCATACAATATAGTTAAAAAAGTATTATTTATGAGGCACTAACCTGTTATTAAGTCTGGAGATTGTTCTGCTTCATGGCTATTAAGAAAAAAGACTCTTCCAGGGATTTGCGGCTTTGTCTAAGAGTTTTTGACTTATGGTGTTGTCGAAGGATTTCCCTTATTAAGTCTGTAGTCTCTTGATATATGTCCAGGTTTACCACAAGTATAACATATATGTTGTCTATATAGGCATGGTACAAAATGGACGCAAAATGATGGATTAGGAGATAAGGGTGAAGAAATAAATATAAAAGAATGGGCTTTTGCTATTTCCTACCTCTATTAGGGGATTCAAATAAGAAAGGAAATAGTTGAGACAAGAAGGAGTTGGTTGCTGAAAAACAGAGCAATTGATTTTGTGAGTTGGGTGGTTGTTTTGCGACGTGAAAGAAAGGATGGTGAGGTATTTATAGTGTTAGAATTGGGCTATCTTCCATAAGAAGATGATGTAAAGGATGTCATGGGCTGCTATGTTGTCAAAACGGGAAAACATTTCCAAGAAATATCTCTCCATGTAATCATGCCTTTATCATATTTTTATAGAGTTTTATCAAGTTTTTTTTTGGGCATGTTACTGCTTGTTTTTTTAAAGTTTCTAGAATTTTCCCTTTATTTACATGCCTTCATATTAATCTCATAGTAATTAATATTTGTACACTTGGTCGTGTTTTATCTTGCATGATTCCAGTCTGTATAAAAATCTCCTCTCTGATTTTTATTAAGTTTTCTGATTTCTTAAGCTTTATCTAGATTTCAGAATTTTCGTGCTTAACTTGTCAAACTTCCTTCTGACATTTTCTCAACTAATACGGTAAGTTCTTCTTCATTTAATACTTGGGCGCTTATCATTCTTCTTGTTCATACTTTATTATGCCTATTTCCATATTTGTCCTATACTTTGTTTGCCCAAAACTAACACAAGTCTATTGTGATCATTATTTTTCTAAATTCCAAGTCTTTCAAGTTTGCCATCTGTTCTTTCCAGACTTCTTTCATTAATTCCTCATTCCTTATATAGTTCTGTTGTAACTAGATTAATGAACCAGAAAGAACTGAATGGAAATTAGATTTTCATTCTGTTGTCTTACAACGTACTCTACATGTTTTTTTTTTTATAATTTGGTAAAAGTTTATTCAATTATCCTATTTTTAAGAGATGTTACACATCACTTGTTTAACTCCTCTAGCTAGCGAAGCAAAGCCAACAGCATATTCGAGTAACTTCTTTTCCTAGACTCTAACCCTCCTCATCGCCGTAGTTGATTTGAAGTGACTTGAATCCCAAGATGGCCAAGAGGGTGGAGGCATGCACACAGACTTCGACAGATGTAATTATTCATCCAACCAAGGTTGGCAAAATGTTGGACTGGCAGAGACCAAGACAAACCCTCATACGCGTGGCCAAAAGAGTATCTTGGGCTGGTGATAACTCTGAAATAGAGTTATTATGTCCTAATTTTGTGCTTAAATATATGCTAAGTCACTACTAGAAAAATCGTATTTAGAGACGAACAAAATCCATCTCTAAAATGTTAAAATTCCATCCCTAAATATCTAGAGATGGAATTAGAGATGTAAATTAATCTGTTGGTAAAAGTGGCATCACTGATTGTTAGAGACGGAAAAAATTAAAAAAAAATACAAGAAATACAAGAGAAGAACAACTCGGTAACCAACTTCAACTAAGTAAAGCCAAAGAAATAACATTGTTACCTATCATTCTTAGTAGAAGGATTACAGTTCAAAGGGGCCAAGCGCATGCCTGCAACACAGGGAAGATGTTTAGAATTCATAAATTTGAGACAAAATGTAATGTGCTGAAAAAGGACTCACAATTTTCTCCCTTTGTAAGGATAGTTCCAAAGCTACACACAGGTGCTGGTTTTTCTAATGAATCCTAGTTAGTGGAAGAAATGCAGGGTTAGACAACAATAATAGATAAATCATAAATCATAAATCATAGGACAATTATTTTAGAATAAAAAAGGTACTCAAGTAGAACACCATATACATTTGTAGTTTTTGGTCTTGTCATTGAGCGTGCAAGAAATTTTCTATAAGCAGCCTTCAATTTATCAACAGGTTGAGCATTCTTACAAAATGAGCAATCTAATGGGGGATGACATTTGCAAGTTTGCAACATATAAAAGTCATCGGTATATACAAGTACAACATTGAAGTTCAAAATGAAGTATAAGATAACATCCCACCAAAATACAGACACAAGAAACACACACTTATGAGTTATGACACTTGTGAACCACAAACTCCAAAACTAAAGACAACAGAATGGAGGGGAAATGCATCAACATTTGCCTTTCCAAATTTGTATGAAATGAAATCACAAGCACAAGCACTTTGAGCACTTAAACTAATATGAGTAATGTTATATCCTCTCAACAAATCCTCTTCGATCCCCCTAATTACTTAAAATCGTACGTATTAAATGAAAAATTAATATTTAATGTCTTGAAAACCAAAAAAGTATTTAATACTTTCTTCTTAAAGTAATTAGGAGGATATAATATTTTTCAATAGGTATAATTAATATATATTAGACAGCAACAAAAATAGAAACCAATTGATTCCCAAGCTTCTGAGATGGGGCTCGCTACCTAGATATGCCAAGTTCGAATATCTGATTAGCAGCTTTATACTTGTTCTTAGATTCTAAGTGCAAACCATATGGAATATAGAAATCAAAATGAATTTTTCCAATTCCATTTGCATCCAGAAAAGCATATATAACATCCGCATCAAAGCAATTATTTGCCTGCAACATCATCAATTTCTTGAGAATGTAAGTTCACATGAATAATTGAAGTAAGAAACAAACAAATAATGTGAGAAAAAAAATCTCAAAATCAAACCCACATATTCAGGTCACACTTTGAGGTAGCGCTTATCATCCTTATAATGCTTTGAATGCCAAAAAGTATGAACACACTGCTCGTAAATAACGATGAGCCCAGAATAGTCTCCACTTGGAGGAAAAGCCTCCTGAATCCACTTGATACATGTATTTTCAAGACAAAGTAAAAATAATAATAAAAAAAAGTGTTAGTTACTTGCAAAATTGAAAGACAATACTAATTGGGCAGTTGTTATGGCAACCATAAATTACCATACTCAGAGGGAGTTGTCAATTGGTTGTTACACTTCATTTTGGGTACCAGTACCCTTAAAAAAATATAGATAGCAGAGAGATCCCCTGTGTATTCATGAGAAGATGGAAGAATTACTCTCACTGTAGCCATGGGAGAAGAGGATCTTCACCTATGTATTCATCAATTGCTTCAATTAATTTCCTGAGAAAGCATTAGAGGAAATTAACAGTGAGAAAAATAAAAGAATATATAACACACATGCTATGCAACTTGCAAGCACAAGCTTAACCAAGTTCATATACATAGCAGCAAGCCATTATATTAAGTTTGGGAGTAGTCCTAAATTTATTGATAATCACCTGCCCAAATCACCTGCCCGAATATTGAGAATTATAATCCATTTATTCTTGCAACTACCTGAATCCTCAAAGCCTAACTCATCCCTGACCCATAATTGACATGTTATGCATCCCTTCAAGTCTTTAATTACAAACTACAGGCATTAAGGAATAGTATTTGTTAAGAAGTCTATCAACAAAGAAAATGCACTACTCACACAACTCCAAAATTAGTGTCATCAATATCAGTTGTTATCAAATCCAAACATGATAAATTAGGCCACCATTGCAGTCAAATTACTCAACTAATTTCTAGAACATGAACGTTTAAAAAACAAATAAAGAAAGAAAAAAACACATAGCAAGATTACCGCTGGTTCACTCTTGTGCTTGAGAACAATTAAGAAGCAAATCACATGGCTTTGTTCTTCTCCCTTTCTAATTCCAGATTCGCACCTTAATTTCATTCAAAGCTTCACACTCTCTCAAAATTGCCATTTCTTAGAACCGAAAGGAAAAACTCCATAAAAGAGCCCTTTTTCGTATCCCACTCTCTGAATCTTCCTTTTACTCCCTCTGCAGCACCTCCTTAGAACAAAAACGAAATAGAAAAAGAAAAAAAAAACCCTCTTTCTTCTCCAGCTCTTCCCTCTGAAATCCCTATGTCTTCCTCTCCTTCGAACCCCAAGGGATCGAAAAGAACTTCATTTTTCCTTTATGGAGCTTCATCCCTCAAAATGATTGTCCTCTTTGCGTCTTAGGAAAGAGTTTCTTGCATAGGTTAAGAAGGAACACAGTGGAGTGGGTGTGGGTGTGAAGGAGCGATGGTGACGAGGGTTATGTGAGAACGATATTCAGTGCGAATGATGAAGCTGAGGAAGTGTGCACATATAAAGGAATGAGCAGAAAATGGTGTACGAAGAAGAGAATTTGGGTGAAGAAAGTGGTTGGAGTTTGGGATGAAATTTTGGATTTGCAGAGAATTGGTGTTTAGGGCGTACGGTGGGGAAATGGCGGCAAGAGATGAGAGAGAGTGTGTTCTATCTCTTTTTATTTTTATTTTTTTTTTTCATTTTTTTCTCTTTTTCTTTCTTTTTTTCTTTTTCTTTTCTTTAATTTTTTCTCTTCTTTTCCGTTTTTTATGTATATTTTTATTTATTATTATTATTATTATTTGAAATTTGCAGTTGGGCTACGGGTTCGTTGAGTTATGGGTTTTGAGTTGAGTGGAACGAGTCTAGGTTTCATGAATTAAATAAAAAAAAACACAAATAAAAGGATATGAGTCAAGAACAATAGATTCTGATCGGTCTTAGTTTTACAGACAAAATTATAATTTTTTTAATTATTATTATTATTATTATTATTATTATATATTTTTTAATCAAAGAAAATAAATAAAATGCTGACAAAATCAAATAAAAGCTAAACAACACACTAATAGATTAAAGAACAAAATCAAGTAAGGTCTCACAAATAACACAACAGAAAGTGAAGTGTGAAGAACATATAACACATAGAACATGAGATTGGACATTGAACAAACAACACTGAGGTGAGGAAGTGAAACCGTGAAGGCATAAACCACCTTTAGCACTGAACAAAATTTGGTTAGGGTTTATACTAGCAATGCAGTACAACCAAAGTCGATGGGTCAGTGGACCAGTGGTTGTAGAATTGTTTTCGCATCAATGATTTAATATGTTAAGTTTTGATGATGACAAATACAAGATAAAAAGAATGATACTTATGCTTCATAAATGTGCTTAATAAATGACAAATGCATTATAAAAGAATATTGATCATGTTACATAGATGTGTTTAATGAGATATATTGTATCATGCATATGAAGATATTGAGTTATGAATTTGGACTAATTATGCTTGTGTTAAGTGAGTAATACTTTGTTGGATAGTCCAAGTATCAAGAGTGAGCATTGCAACAAGAAAGCAAAAAATCACAATCATGCTCAACTCAAGAAGAATGAAAATGATAAGATGTTCCAAGCATTTGCAAGATTTGAAGAGAAGAAAATTTTGGAAGCTTGGATTACATCAAGAATTGATGATGGCAAAAGATCAAGTCCCAAGGTTCTTCAAGAATAACTTATAGGACTTAGATCTTGTGTAAAGGTAAAAAAGAATCACAATAAGCTCAAATATGTTTTAACATCTTTAAAAAGTGTTCTTACATGTTTTAATGCCCAACAAACTATTTTTGGAAAGTTAGTCTTGGTGGTAGTTCAAACCTTTGAAAAATAGTCAAGTTTGTGTTTTGCAAAACTGACCTTTGGTCAATCTTTTGATCATAACTCTTAAATACTTTTATTTTTGTTGTGAGACTTATTTCATTTGAAAATAGACTCAAAGATCTTTCCAATGACTAGTCATTTGCTTTAATCGGATAAGAAATGAAGTAGTTATGACCTTTTAAAGTCAGTTTTCAAAACCAGAAATGATGTAATCAATTACACAATTCCTGTAATCGATTACAACTCTGGCAGTGGCCATGTAATCGATTACTAGAAGTGTGCAATTGATTACTAAGTGCCCAAAAATGTTTCTAATAGCTATAAACGACTAGTTTTCATAAAAAAAAATTATTTTTAAACACTACCAACAGCTATTTTATCATTTGGGCTCTATATATAAGTAATATTTGAAGCATTTACATCTCAATAAACACAAGAACACTAGAAATGATCCTTGAATCATCAAAATCATATTTTGAGCTTTAAAGTGTGAATCCTTGATACCCATAGAGCTTCAAGTTGTATTATCCACTCTTGAGAGAGTTTCTTATCATTCATACTTTGTTCTTCAAGTTGTATATCTACTCTTGTGAGAGTTTCTAATCTTTCTCTTCATCTTGAAATCATTGTAAGAGGGTGAGGTATCCCTCTAGAGAAAAGAGTGAGGTATCCTTTGTTTGTAAAGAGGGTGAGGTATCCCTCAAAGTTGTAAGGGTGAGGTATCCCTCAAGATTATAAAGGGTGAGGTATCCCTTGAAGTTGAGGCTCACAAAGGGTGAGGTATCCTGTAACATCCCGAAAAATATATATTTGATCATGAATATCCATTTTATATTATTCTTGATTTTTAGGAATTTTTCTAGAATTTTACGGGAACGTCGAATATTTTAATATATTCT
Organism: Ormosia emarginata; assembly: GCA_029884605.1. Lineage (NCBI taxonomy): Eukaryota > Viridiplantae > Streptophyta > Magnoliopsida > Fabales > Fabaceae > Ormosia > Ormosia emarginata. The sequence goes on along the minus strand of JAQQTP010000049.1, from coordinate 2,413,753 downwards.
TCGTTTTATGTGCACACTGGGCTGAGAATTGCTGAGACCAGTAAAACACTCCAGAAATTGATTATTTCACCATGAATAGTCGTTTTCCAATATTTGTGATTTATGTGAAATTTTTTGGAATTATCCGGGAACGATGAATATTTTAATATATTCCTCGTTTTACGTGAACATCGAGCAGAGTCGTGAAAATAACTGTAACGCTTTAAAAATTAGAAATTTATATGACGAATAATCATTTTATAATATTTTCAATTTTTGAGAATTTTCTGGGAATTTTCTGGAAACGTCGAATATTACAGTATATTCCTCGTTTTACGTGTGCACTGACCGGAACTGGGAAAACGCGATGTTTTCTCTGCGAGCTTTGGACTATGGATAAGTTGACGGGGGATCTTACTAAACCCGGGACTTGACACAGTTTACGAGGTTTCACAATTTTCGAAAAATCTTTACAGATACAATTAAATCAATACAACGAAAAATTCATCTGTCAGATTAATTAAATACTGACTTCTGTCAACTGTAACTATTATCTATTGGATAATAGTGTGTAATAAAAATACTATCACATTATCCTAATGCAATCTACTTTACATCTAATCTATCCACTTTAATTCAAATTTAATGATTAAATAATCAAGCTTCCTTAAGAAGCTTTGACCCAAGCATTGACCCATGTGCTTTGGCTTCCAAAGGAAGCCAATTTCCTCACCCACTCTCCTCTCTCTCACGTCTGCAGCAGCCACCAAAAAGGGAATGCATTGATTTTAATTATCCAAATATTACATTTAAGTCATTATCACCAAAAACACCATTTTCTCTCATTTTACGTTATTCCTCTTCTTCTTCCTTCTTCAATATTTCTCCTCCATTTCTCTTGTGCTCCACAGCCAGCCACCATCCAGCCCCTCCATCTTCACAAAAAAATTAAACAAATTACATTTTCTTACTCTCCTCACCATTCTAAACACCTTTCCCCCTTGGAGCTTCTTAAGATTCCATCATTTTCATCATCATCTTCAAGCTCCAACTTTGAGCATTTTTGGGTAAGTTCAAGACCACTCTTCTTTCCCTCTCATTTTCGTGCTCATGGTCTCTCCTATGACCACTCATGCTTCATTTTTCCAAGCCTTGGTATTTATTCTAACAAGTTACCATTTTTAGGGATTTTGGAGGCTAAATCCGAAAATACAAGGAGCATTCTTGGAGCTCTCTTGATTTCTACCCTCAAGTAAGAGGAAGACACTCCTCTTCAACCATTTTTAGCATCTAGGAACATTGATTGTTTGATTTGTAGAAGAACCCTAATGAGGGTTGTTCTTGAATTTAATGATTAATTATGCTATGTGTTGATTTTTATTTATTTATGCTATTGGATTGAATTGTTGAATATAATGGAATGTTAGATTGGATTTAATGACTTGATATGGATGGAAAATGGTTGAATGCCCTCCTTGGTGGCCACGGTTTTGAGGCTAGCAAATAAGGAAATTGTGGTAAATTGTAACAAGCATTGAATTGGAATTAATCAATAGATAAAAATGGGATGTAATGGAAGAAAAGAATTGAGATTGAAACCCAAGTGGTGGCCACGGTTTTGAGCCCAATTTGGGGTTATTGGTGAGCTAGTGTAACAAGTGAGGATCAAGTGAATTTAGAGTGTAACCAATGGTGTGGTGAGTTGGAAAGAATTAGGAAATGAATTCCTAGGGAGGTCACGGCCTCCTAGCCCTTTTGGGTGAAGCCATGTAATTTGGTAGCTTGAAGGCATAACCAATTAGGCAAGTAATAACCTAAGTGATGAAGCGGATAATTAAGGAATTGAAATGATTTGGTAAAATTTAAACTTAAAGGTGAATCCATCATAAGACTTAAGGTAAATCTAAGTGAGTAAAGAACATGAGAGTGTGAGGCTTAAGGGCTTACATAAGATGTAAATTATTAAAAATTGAATTGCCTTAGTATGTTAAATTGATTTTTGAACATGAACCTTGAGAAGAGGAATTAAATTCTAAGTTAGGATTCATAATGAACCTAATGATGCATTAATTGACTTGATGTTGATATTATGTTGTTATGGGTCCATGTGAGTGACCATCTATATATATTGATGCTTGAATTGGCCTAATGTGGCATATTATGGAATTGTATGAAGTCGTGAATCATACATGTTCATGCATAGTATGTTATGCATTGTGGATGTCCTTGTGGACTGTTATAAGGCCAAGTTGCCTAGGAGATTGAACACACCTTAGTGCGGTGCGAATAGACTAGTGTAGGTCATTGGTTGACCTTGGGGCGTCGGGGTGCGGGTTCCTCGCAATGGGAGGTTGGTAGCTCTCCCGCCCGTGGGGTAGACCGATGCAAACGCACCGACGATCCGGACCGAGACACCGTCCCATATCGTGATCTAGTGTAAAATGTCCGTACAATGCCATGATTGCGCATGAGAATATTATTGATAGCACGGCCTCGGCGTAGGAGTTACGTACATGTCCCGATCTTTCTCTCCGATTAGTTGAGTCTAGCTCCATGGAGTAGGAATTGAGAGAGCATGCATGTGAATCATGATATATATACTGTCATCATTAACTCTCACTTTCTGCAACTATATTTAATTGCCATTGTGATGATTATCTGCCTGAAACTGTTTATTTGCTTACCGTTGGAATTACTATTTATTATTTGAGTATGCTGTTTCTAAATTGCTATATGGGCGCGTGGCGCCGTTCTGTTTTTAGCATGCTATAATTAGTAATGATGTAGGATGTCTTACCTCTTTCTGTGTTCTGCTATTTGTTGTCTGTATTTATATTGCATCTACCGAAGACGACGGCAACGAGTTAGAAGCCCCTGACTTCCCTGGCTTCTGGCCCGAACGTGATTAGTGCTTGCTGTTGACGATGGGGACGCGTATGCGAGGATTTCTGGGTGACGTGCGTCTGACCTTCCTCGGAGGGCCAGAGTGCTGGCACATCAACCTGAACTCTGACCGTTGCGTCTACTTGGGGGACGTGTCCATTGCTCTTGCCTGGAGACGACATGAGGCACCCGTGATTACCTGCCACGTCAGCCTACGTTTAGAGTTTTACTTAACCATCCGTGAGATGTGGGGCGACCGCTACTACACTCCACGGGAGGACTCCTTTGATTCCACCGCTCGGGCCCCATCCCGTGCTTCTGTGGTTCCAATGGAGGTATCCTCGGATGAGGAGGATCCCGCTGAGGATCCTGACACGGTTCCTCCTCATTTGAGGGATTGATGTCACTGGTGGCTACTGATGGCTGCCAGTGTTTTTATTTTTGGGGGCCTGATGTATTACTTTTTGGTGGGCTGTATATTTTGTATATGCATGATGGTTATATATGCATGATTTCCTTGGGGCGGGTATAGTTTTGCTTTTTGGTGATGGCCAGGCTTGTATCTACAAACAATTGTATTAAAATTCTATATATATATGTATGCTATTCAGGTGCAAATTCTGTGTACTGTTTCATTTGTTACTTTTATTCACATTCCGCATTATTGTTACTATAAACAAAAAGAAAAAAAAATCTATTGCCAATTTTGCTCACATGGTTAAACATCAACTAAATATAATGAACCAGGTCTTAATCGTTTGTTTATTTAAATTTTCGCATTTTATTTCATTTGACAATGTGACGTTCCCTCCCAAAAAGGGGCGTTACATTAAGTTGGTATCAGAGCCCCGGTTTATGTTTTCTTTGAGTCTTGTGTATGAGTCTGTCTTGTTTGTGCTGTGTGAAATCTCTGTGGTTTGTGTTTTGAATGAATTTTTCTAACCTTCCTTGTGATTTTCAGTTAGCCTGAGTTGAAAAAGAGTAAAATGGCCAGAGGTGAGGAAATTATAGCTGCTGTTGAGGCGATGCAGCGGATGGCAGAAGTCATCGCGCAGCAAAATGAGCGTGCTGCTCAATAACAAGAACGAGCTACTCAACAACTTGAGGCGACTGTTGATGCACAGAACTTAGCAGAGTTTCGTCGTCATAACCCTCCTCAGTTTAAGGGAGAATTTGATCCTGACAAGGCTAGTCTATAGATCAAGGAGCTAGGAAGGTCTTTCGTGGCATGAACTGTGCCGAAGACAAGAAGGTGAACTATGCAACCTTTATGCTAGTGGGCAATGCCGAAGACTGGTGGAATGGAGCTCAGAGAGCACTAGAAGCCGAAGGAACTGACATCACATGGGATGTGTTCAAGAACAAGTTCTTGGACAAATATTTTCCTGCTAATGCGAGACATGCGAAAGAGCTGGAGTTTCTCCACTTGAGACAGGGGAACATGACTGTCAGTGAATACGCAGCCAAGTTTGAGAACTTGGAGAAATTTTCGACACATTACCAGCATCAGACTGATGAAGCCTGGAAATGCTGGAAATTCACCGAAGGACTGAGGTATGAGGTGAAGAAAGCTGTGATTATCCTGAAAATGAAGGTATTCTCAGAACTGTTGGACACTTGCTGTGAAGTTGAAGCCTTAGAACAGGCTAGAGACTCGAGAAACAGGAACTTTGGGCCTGTACGGTCCCAAAGAGGTGGAGGCAGTAGTTCTAACCGTTTCCAAAAGAAGCCCTATTCCCGACCAACGGGGAATCAGCAACATATTGGTGGAGGTTCTACTGAGAACCGAATTGGTCAGAATGCGGCATACCCGTCCAAATGCCTAAAGTGTGGGAAGGATCACCTCACAAGAGACTGCACGATAAAAGGAATCATTTGCTTCAGATGTGGAAAACCGGGCCATATGTCCAGAGATTGCAACCAAGCAAAGGCTGAGCCTTCAGTCAATGCAACTCGAGCGAAGAAACCGCAAGCTGGAGAACGAGTACCTTGTGATGCCGTTTGGTGTGACGAATGCACCTGCTATCTTTATGGACTACATGAACTGCATCTTTCGTCCTTACTTGGACAAGTTTGTTGTCGTCTTCATTGACGATATCCTGATATATTCCCGGAATCAGGAGGATCATGCTGAACACCTCAGCATAGTCCTTCAGATTTTGAAGGAGAAGGAACTGTATGCCAAGCTGTCGAAGTGTGAGTTCTGGCTTGACGAGGTGAAGTTTTTGGGTCATGTGATCTCAAAAGAAGGAATTGCAGTGGATCCATCAAAAGTAGAGGCAGTGTTACAGTGGGAACAACCGAAGTCGGTAACGGAAGTTCGTAGTTTTGTGGGTTTAGCCGGATATTACCGGAGGTTCATTGAAGGATTTTCTAAGATTGCCGGACCACTCACCCAATTGACGAAGAAGAATCAGACTTTTGAGTGGACTGATAGTTGCGAGCAGAGTTTCCAAGAATTGAAGAGGCGACTGACTACCTCACCCGTGTTGGTGTTACCTGATCCGAACGAACCGTTCGAGGTATACTGTGACGCTTCGTATCAAGGATTGGGATCTATTCTTATGCAACACAGAAAAGTGGTGGCCTATGCTTCGCGACAGTTGCGAGTGCATGAGAAGAATTACCCGACTCATGATTTGGAGTTGGCAGCTGTGGTTTTTGCTCTGAAGATATGGAGACATTTCCTTTATGGGGCGACGTTCAACATCTTCAGTGACCACAAGAGCTTGAAGTACTTGTATGACCAGAAAGAGCTGAATATGAGGCAGCGAAGGTGGCTGGAATTTCTGAAGGATTATGATTTCCAGTTGTTGTACCACCCTGGCAAGGCGAACGTTGTAGCGAACGCTTTGAGTAGAAAGACTATCAGTGCTTCTGCCCTGATGATCAAAGAAAATGACCTCATTGAACAGTTTAGGGATGTATGGTCGTTTGTTAGGTTGGAACCCGGAAGGATCTGTATGAATATGGTCACCATCTCAAGTGAACTAATGGAAGACATACGGGAAAAGCAGAAGGCCGATGAATTCTTGCAAGGGATAAAAGAACAAATGAAACAAGGCGAGAAAACAGAGTTTGAAAAAGGAATGGATGGAATTATGAGATTCCGAGGTAGAGTTTGTATTCCCCGTGACCAAGAGCTTAGGCGATATATTGTGGAACATGCTCACACCAGCAAGTTGAGTATACACCCAGGAATAACTAAGATGTATCAAGATCTAAAGAAATTGTTTTGGTGGCATGGAATGAAGAGCGACGTCACTAGATGTGTGTCGACTTGTTTAGTTTGCCAGAAAGCTAAAGTGGAACATCAAAGACCAGCGGGATTGCTACAACCGTTGTCTATTCCTGAATGGAAATGGGACAGCATTGCGATGGATTTTGTTGTGGGATTGCCAAGGACAAGGATGGGACATGACTCGATTTGGGTAATAGTTGATCGACTTACGAAATCGGCTCATTTCCTCCCGATCAATATAAAATACAGTTTGGAGAAGTTGACCCAGCTTTATATTGGAGAGATCGTTAGGCTACATGGTGTGCCTACGAGTATTGTTTCGGATAGGGATCCGAGATTTACTTTGAAATTTTGGCAGAGTTTACAGGCATCGTTGGGAACGAAATTACGCCTGAGTTCGGCGTATCATCCACAAACCGATGGTCAATCGGAAAGGACGATCCAATCTCTAGAGGACTTACTTAGGGCTTGTACTATTGAATAGACAGGGAGTTGGGATCAGATCTTGCCATTGATAGAGTTCACTTACAACAACAGTTACCACTCGAGTATAGGGATGGCACCCTATGAAGCTCTGTATGGAAGACGATGTCGGACGCCGTTGTGTTGGTACCAAGATGGAGAGCGTCTTACGATTGGACCAGATATCATTCAGTAGACAACTGAGAAAGTCAAAATGATCCAGGAAAAGATGAAGACTGCTCAGAACCGACAAAAAAGTTATGCTGATAAGAGGAGAAAGCCTCTTGAGTTTGAGGAAGGTGAGCATGTATTCTTGAAAGTCACACCCATGACTAGGGTCGGCCAGGCCTTGAAATCTAGAAAACTCACTCCGAAATTCCTTGGACCTTACCAAATTCTTCGCCGGATAGGTCCAGTAACTTACCAGATAGCCTTAGCCCCTATTCTTTCAAACATACATAATGTATTCCATGTGTCACAACTTCGTAAGTATTTGTCTGACCCAAGTCATGTTATAGCACCGGACACAGTACAGTTAAAAGAGAACTTAACCTATGAGGCACCTCCTGCGAGAATCGAGGACCGACGGATAAAGCAACTTAGAGGAAAGGAGATTCCATTGGTGAAAGTGATCTGGAACGAGACAACCGGTGATGCAACGTGGGAACCGGAAGACAAGATGAGAGAGCAACATCTTGAGTTATTCTGAGGTACGTAAATTTCGAGGACGAAATTCCTTTTAGTTGGGGAGTGTTGTAACATCCCGAAAAATATATATTTGATCATGAATATCCATTTTATATTATTCTTGATTTTTAGGAATTTTTCTAGAATTTTACGGGAACGTCGAATATTTTAATATATTCTTCGTTTTACGTGCACACTGGGCTGAGAATTGCTGAGACCAGTAAAACACTCCAGAAATTGATTATTTCACCATGAATAGTCATTTTCCAATATTTGTGATTTATGTGAAATTTTTTGGAATTATCCGGGAACGATGAATATTTTAATATATTCCTCGTTTTACGTGAACATCGAGCAGAGTCGTGAAAATGACTGTAACGCTTTAAAAATTAGAAATTTATATGACGGATAGTCGTTTTATAATATTTGCAATTTTTGAGAATTTTCTGGGAATTTTCTGGAAACGTCGAATATTACAGTATATTTCTCGTTTTACGTGTGCACTGACCGGAACTGGGAAAACGCGATATTTTCTCTGCGAGCTTTGGACTATGGATAAGTTGACGGGGGATCTTACTAAACCCGGGACTTGACACAGTTTACGAGGTTTCACAATTTTCGAAAAATCTTTACAGATACAATTAAATCAATACAACGAAAAATTCATCTGTCAGATTAATTAAATACTGACTTCTGTCAACTGTAACTATTATCTATTGGATAATAGTGTGTAATAAAAATACTATCACATTATCCTAATGCAATCTACTTTACATCTAATCTATCCACTTTAATTCAAATTTAATGATTAAATAATCAAGCTTCCTTAAGAAGCTTTGACCCAAGCATTGACCCATGTGCTTTGGCTTCCAAAGGAAGCCAATTTCCTCACCCACTCTCCTCTCTCACGTCTGCAGCAGCCACCAAAAAGGGAATGCATTGATTTTAATTATCCAAATATTACATTTAAGTCATTATCACCAAAAACACCATTTTCTCTCATTTTACGTTATTCCTCTTCTTCTTCCTTCTTCAATATTTCTCCTCCATTTCTCTTGTGCTCCACAGCCAGCCACCATCCAGCCCCTCCATCTTCACAAAAAAATTAAACAAATTACATTTTCTTACTCTCCTCACCATTCTAAACACCTTTCCCCCTTGGAGCTTCTTAAGATTCCATCATTTTCATCATCATCTTCAAGCTCCAACTTTGAGCATTTTTGGGTAAGTTCAAGACCACTCTTCTTTCCCTCTCATTTTCGTGCTCATGGTCTCTCCTATGACCACTCATGCTTCATTTTTCCAAGCCTTGGTATTTATTCTAACAAGTTACCATTTTTAGGGATTTTGGAGGCTAAATCCGAAAATACAAGGAGCATTCTTGGAGCTCTCTTGATTTCTACCCTCAAGTAAGAGGAAGACACTCCTCTTCAACCATTTTTAGCATCTAGGAACATTGATTGTTTGATTTGTAGAAGAACCCTAATGAGGGTTGTTCTTGAATTTAATGATTAATTATGCTATGTGTTGATTTTTATTTATTTATGCTATTGGATTGAATTGTTGAATATAATGGAATGTTAGATTGGATTTAATGACTTGATATGGATGGAAAATGGTTGAATGCCCTCCTTGGTGGCCACGGTTTTGAGGCTAGCAAATAAGGGAAATTGTGGTAAATTGTAACAAGCATTGAATTGGAATTAATCAATAGATAAAAATGGGATGTAATGGAAGAAAAGAATTGAGATTGAAACCCAAGTGGTGGCCACGGTTTTGAGCCCAATTTGGGGTTATTGGTGAGCTAGTGTAACAAGTGAGGATCAAGTGAATTTAGAGTGTAACCAATGGTGTGGTGAGTTGGAAAGAATTAGGAAATGAATTCTAGGGAGGTCACGGCCTCCTAGCCCTTTTTGGGTGAAGCCATGTAATTTGGTAGCTTGAAGGCATAACCAATTAGGCAAGTAATAACCTAAGTGATGAAGCGGATAATTAAGGAATTGAAATGATTTGGTAAAATTTAAACTTAAAGGTGAATCCATCATAAGACTTAAGGTAAATCTAAGTGAGTAAAGAACATGAGAGTGTGAGGCTTAAGGGCTTACATAAGATGTAAATTATTAAAAATTGAATTGCCTTAGTATGTTAAATTGATTTTTGAACATGAACCTTGAGAAGAGGAATTAAATTCTAAGTTAGGATTCATAATGAACCTAATGATGCATTAATTGACTTGATGTTGATATTATGTTGTTATGGGTCCATGTGAGTGACCATCTATATATATTGACGCTTGAATTGGCCTAATGTGGCATATTATGGAATTGTATGAAGTCGTGAATCATACATGTTCATGCATAGTATGTTATGCATTGTGGATGTCCTTGTGGACTGTTATAAGGCCAAGTTGCCTAGGAGATTGAACACACCTTAGTGCAGGTGCGAATAGACTAGTGTAGGTCATTGGTTGACCTTGGGGGCGTCGGGGTGCGGGTTCCTCGCAATGGGAGGTTGGTAGCTCTCCTGCCCGTGGGGTAGACCGATGCAAACGCACCGACGATCCGGACCGAGACACTGTCCTATATCGTGATCTAGTGTAAAATGTCTGTACAATGCCATGATTGCGCATGAGAATATTATTGATAGCACTGGCCTCGGCAGCCGAGTTACAGACATGTCTCCTGATCTTTCTCTCCGATTAGTTGAGTCTAGCTCCATGGAGTAGGAATTGAGAGAGCATGCATTTGAATCATGATATATATACTGTCATCATTAACTCTCACTTTCTGCAACTATATTTAATTGTCATTATGATGATTATCTGTTTGGAACTGTTTATTTGCTTACTGTTGGAATTACTGCTTGTTATTTGAGTATGCTATTTCTAAATTGCTATATGGGCGCGTGGCGCCGTTCTGTTTCTAGCATGCTATAATTGGTAATGATGTAGGATGTCTTACCTCTTTCTGTGTTCTGCTATTTGTTGTCTGTATTTATATTGCATCTACCGAAGACGACGGCAACGAGTTAGAAGCCCCTGACTTCCCTGGCTTCTGGCCCGAACGTGATTAGTGCTTGCTGTTGACGATGGGGACGCGTATGCGAGGATTTCTGGGTGACGTGCGTCTGACCTTCCTCGGAGGGCCAGAGTGCTGGCACATCAACCTGAACTCTGACCGTTGCATCTACTTGGGGGACGTGTCCATTACTCTTGCCTGGAGACGACATGAGGCACCCGTGATTACCTACCACGTCAGCCTACGTTTAGAGTTTTACTTGCCCATCCGTGAGATGTGGGGCAACCGCTACTACACTCCATGGGAGGACTCCTTTGATTCCACCGCTCGGGCCCCATCCCGTGCTTCTGTGGTTCCAATGGAGGTATCCTCGGATGAGGAGGATCCCGCTGAGGATCCTGACACGGTTCCTCCTCATTTGAGGGATTGATGTCACTGGTGGCTACTGATGGTACGCGGTGTTTTTATTTTGGGGGCCCGATGTATTACTTTTTGGTGGGCTTTGTATATTTTGTATATGCATGATGGTTATATATGCATGATTTCCTTGGGCGGGTATAGTTTTGCTTTTTGGTGATGGCCGGCTTGTATCTACAAACAATTGTATTAAAATTATATATATATATATATGTATGCTATTCAGGTGCAAATTCTGTGTACTGTTTCATTTGTTACTTTTATTCATATTCCGCATTATTATTACTATAAACAAAAAGAAAAAAAAATCTATTGCCAATTTTGCTCACATGGTTAAACATCAACTAAATATAATGAACTGGGTCTTAATCGTTTGTTTATTTAAAATTCTGCATTTTATTTCATTTGACAATGTGACGTTCCCTCCCAAAAAGGGGCGTTACATATCCCAAGGTGTGGTGAGTGCTCTATTGTGTAAAGGTTACAAGCACCCGTTGAAGCTTGAAGATATAGTAAAAAATCTCGAGTGATTGCTTGAGGACTGGACGTATGTCACAAGTGGATTGGTGGCTGAATCAGGATAAATCTTGTGTTTGATCTTCTCAACTCTATCTCTTTACATTTGTCCCTTAATTATATATGCTTAAGTTGAATTTGATATCTAGCTTATTTGCTTGACTTATCCTATAGCCTAAGTTGTATTTGTGAAATATCTAATAGTTGTACCTTTGTTGAACTTATTCCGCTGCATTTATTAATTGAGCTATTCAAAATGCTTACTTTCTTAAAGGTGTTTTAAAAATTTGTAATCACCTAATTCACCCCCCCCTCTTGGGTGATGGTTGCCATGGCTAATAGTGGTGATTATTGGCCTCGTCTCACCGCTAGAGGAGCATCGCCGAAGTGGATGGGTTAGTGGATTGATGGTGGTGACCAGTGGACTGGTAACGCTAGGGTTAAGGGACCGATGGTGATGAAAATGGAAAAATGAAGACAAATTTTGGAAAACAGGAATATAAAAGTAACTTATTAACGTTTTATTTAAAAAAATTAGAGACAGAAACAATTCATCTCTATCTTTTAGAAAAAAATAATTTTATTTATTAAATTACATAAATTATTTAGAGATGGAACAGATCCATCTCTAAATATATTTGACTTTTTAAAACGCTCATTTGAGCGAATAGAGACGAAAGTGTCATAAATAGTTTGGAATGTATTGACCTCAAAGCAAACTATTACCAAGCTAGAATTCAAGTTATGTGAGGTGACCTAGTTCTGTGGGAATTAGCACTGCATAATGAGCACTGAGAAGAATTTGGAATTGAATTAATATTACTCGGAGTAGTTCTATGTGACTGGTGAATCGTCGTGAATAGGTTGAAGTGCACTAACCTGAAAGCAGACTACTGCCAAGTGATTTAAATAAGCATTGTGATGAAATTGAATTTAAACATAATATTATGTTGCTTATTTGAAAATGTGTTTGTGAAAATATATTTGTAGATGTAAATTGTGATGTTTGATAAATATGACTTTGATATGTTATAAGAATCAATGCATGAGTTTGACATCATGTTTCTTATTTATAAATTGTTTCTAAAATTATTTATGAATATAAATTATGTTGTTTGATAATAAATGTTTTTTGGAGAAAGTAAATAATTAGAATTCTGTTTCGAGAAGAGGAATGACTAGATTTGGTTTTTGTCACTTTCTTACGTTATAAAAATGAGTTTTCAAAAGGAGATATTTTTCCCTGAAATAGCTGAAAGTATTGTGATGACATGTTTTTATTGAAACTACTGAGAATTCTTAGAATTCTCACCCTTATCGTATTATTTCCATGATATTTCCAAGACAAGTGACAGAAGATAGAAGATGATGTGCAGAGACAGAGTTTAGTGAGAGATATTCATTTTGGAAACATTTGTATTTTGTGATGTATTTAAGAGAATTTAATTTGTACCTAAATCTGTACACTTGTATAATGATATATATATATATATGATATAATATGTATGATATCCCAACCACTACAGGATCATATTTTTATATATCTCTTATATGTATTTTGAAATTTATTATACTTTATATAAGTGACATGCTTAATTTCTGTTACTAATGTATAATTTCGAATACGTTATTAGTAATAGAGTTAAGGATGTCACACTATGGAACTCTTACTAATAGTCATATGATGGCACGAAAAATTCTAAGGAATGACTATTATTAGTCCACCATGGAAACAAACTGCATAGAATATGTTTGAAAATGCCAAAAATGTCAAATATATGCAGATTGAGTCAATGCACCTCCATTCCCTTTGCACAATTTGGTATCTCCATGGCCTTTCTCGATGTGGGGAATAAATGTCATCGGACCTCTTAACCCCAAAGCTTCCAATGATCATCGCTTCATTTTGATGTCAATTGAATATTTCACCAAGTTGGTAGAAGCTTCCTCTTAAGCCAACATCACTCAAAAAGTGTTTTTGAAGTTCCTCAAAAGGGATATTGTCTACAGGTATGGAATTCTAGAAAGGATAATCATAGATAATGCTACCAATCTCAATAGTGCTGAGATTCAGAAGTTTTGTGAAAATTTCAAAATCAAGCATCATAATCCAACTCCCTATAGACCTCAAATGAATGATGCAGTTGAAGCAACAAATAAGAATGTCAAGAAAATTATTGCTAAGATGGTAGTGAACTACAAAGACTAACATAAAATGTTACCCTATGCTTTGCATGCGTATCATACAAATATATAATCAAGCACTGGGGCAACACCTTTCTCTTTGGTGTATGGGATAGATGTTGTTTCTCCCATAGAAATTGAGATTCCTTCTCTAAGAGTTTTGATGGAAGCAGAGTTGGAGGAATCTGAATGAGTGAAGACTCGATATAAGCAATTGAATATGATAGAAGAGAAAAGACTGACAATTATTTGTCATGGACAATTGTATCAAAGTAGAATGGTCAGAGCTTTTAACAAGAAAGTTTGTACCAGAAAATTTTGTTCAGTAGATTTGGTTTTGAAGAAGATTCTTCCTAATCAAGAGGATGCTAGAGGAAAATGTGTTCCGAGTTATGAAGGTCTTTACATAGTTAAGCAGACATTTTTAGGAGAAGCATTAATTTTGCAGAATATGGATAAAGAAGAATTGTCAAGGCTCGTAAACATTGATATTGTCAAGAGATTCTATGCCTAAAAAAAACTCATTAGGTTGAAAACCCGAAAAGGCGGCCTAAGCAAAAGTTAGGACAAATAAATAGGTAAAATCTCAAAGAAAGATGGTCTGAAACTCCTTGAAGGGTTCACCAAATTAGGGCAATTTTTATTTGCGTTCAATTGGATACGTAGGGGCAACTTTGTTTGCATTTAATTGGCCATACTGGGCCAACATTTCTGAAGGATTAATGAGAAGATATGCTAAAGAAAGTAGCAACAGAGATAGTGGTTGAGTTATCAAGCACTTGCAGGAAATCAATTGGATAAGGAACAAAGAACCAATACTGGGGCAAATTTTTTTATAAAATCCTTGCAATTTTCTTTTGTTTCTATGTTTTCATTTTCCAAATATGTGCCTTATCAAAAGTTCATGTACGGTTAAATTTCCAGAGTAATGAAGGGAAGTTTGTTCATTCAACGAATTTTTGTCCATTCATAAATGCATATTTACTCATTAAGTTATGTCTCAAATAAGATAAATTTAAGGTCAATAGTTTGATTTGACAATTCTACAACTATCCTTCAATGATTGAGTTAGACTAAAAGATCTCAGTAGCTTAAAGTACAGATCACAATGCAGCATTTGTTGGAAACTATTCGTTGCTAAGAAGAAAAAGGTGGGTAAAAAAAAAACTAAAATGAAGAAGAGAAATGAGCAAGTCAAGAAGATTTCAAACCAATCGAAGGGTCTGATGAAGAAAAGCATGTGAACAAGGGTTTGATTGGTCAAAGCTTTCCAGAGTTGTTGTTGGTTCAAATGACTTTAATAAATAAAAAAAAGAAAATAAAGAAAAAAAGACAGAGAGAAGAGAAAAGAGAGAAAATGAGAGAGAAGAAAAAGATTTTAAGTCCATTTCTAACAGGCACAAATGTTTTCATGTCATTTATTTTGAGCGTATCAGCTCTCTGCATTTTAAATTCTTTTGAACTCATCGACTCCATGCATTTTAAATTTTAGTCATTAATTTTGAGCGCATCGACTCCCTGTATTTTAAATTCTTTTAAGCACATCGACTTCATGCATTTTAAATTTTTATCATTTATTTTGAGTGCATCGACTCCTTATATGTTAAATTTCTTGTCATTTATTTTGAGTGCATCAACTCCTTACATTTTAAATTCTTGTCATTTATTTTGAACGTATCGGCTATCTGCATTCTAAATTCTTGTCATTTACTTTTGAGTGCATCAGTTCTTCGCATTTTATTGTTCTTGCATTGTTTTGTATTTATTTTTCTTTTTGTATCATCTTATGCATTCTCGAACAAAATTCAAGTTCATGTCTTTACTCGTTCCTTACAATGAGAATATGAAAAATTATGATTATTCTTTTTAACTGGTAAGAAACAAGTAAATAGGGATAACTGTGAATAATTAATTTTGTCCAAGTCATTAACAATTTTTTATTAAAAATAAATAAAAATATAAAAAAAGTAAAAAAAAAAAAAAAATAAAAAAAGGGAGAAAAGAAAAAAAATGAAATAAAGATAATAAAAAAATAAAAAATTATGACTCATTAAGCACCCATTTCTCATAACCCGACTCATTATCCAACCCATGACCCATATGCTACCAAACACCAAAAAAAAAAACCTTAGCAGCTACCATTAGACCCATCTCTGATCTCAAACCCAAGTCATCATCACTCTCAAAACCCTAATTTCCTCCTATAAAAACTTATAACTCACACACTTTTTCTACACACACATGAATTCACACACTTTTTCTGCCTACAGTCGTCACACAAAAATACCTTAGCAGCCATCATCATCAACTCTCACCACACATTAACTCTTATCACATACTCCTAAAAACCATCAACACACATTTTCTGACTCCACTTACCATTAATCTTCACCAACACACGTTTCAAACCAATGAACACAACAACCTAGCAGCAAACCCATTTTTCCTTCTCATCAAGTATACACACTCTTGCTTAGAAAGACATGCATAAGCAAAGCAAGGAAAGAAGAAGGTGACTGAAAAGGGGGAAGTCTTAAGCTTTTATTTGTTTCTCTATGTTGTAACAAGGTAAATCCTCTCATCTCTCTTTACCATAACATCATTTTTTTTTTGTAAATCTATGATGCCACTAGATGCTTGGATATCTGAGTTTAAGACAAAAATGTGAAAATACATTAGAAAATGTCATAGCCAATTCCAAAACTTCACCATTCTCCCTCTGTGAAAGCACCCAAAACCTACAAAATAACCTTGTATAACCCCATGGTTGTCTGCCTTGCACCACCAAAACCCCCTCACCCATTTAACCAAGATCCAGAAAATTATCCTAACCTCTCCTCAACATTACAAGCACTGAAACTCTTTGGAAATCCAAAGACACGAATCCAGCCACCTAACCCACTGTGAACCACCATGCAACATAGTTACTCCTCATCAGTCGAGCACCATTTAACAGCCACTCATTACCATCCCAAGTCAAGACCGCCACACACCGTCTAGTTGTTGCCAAACCACCGCAACCCAACAGGTCGAGTTAGACCTCGCCAACAACCACCCTCCATCCAGCAAACAAGTTGATGCACCCCTGTTGTGAGCTCACCATCTAAACCCTTCACCATAACCGTTGGTCAAACTCGACCCATTCCCATCCAAACCGAGGCCACCATTCTTAACACAACAAGCCACTTGCGAATCATTGTCGCGTGCCATTGCCTCGGCCACCGTCGCAAGCCAGCATCGGCAGATCGCACCTCTTCCTCATCCCATCAAACCACAATCTACCCCATCGTCCTCTCACTCCCCTGCGCGCGCACCCATGAGTCGCACCGTCAGGTCTGCGAACTACCAGATCTCGTCGTTGACTGCCACGCCTCTAACATCCGTGCCACACCGTCATTCAAACTACCACCAAAAACCCCTTTTCTTTTCTTGTTCTGTGTTTTAAATTTTCACAATATTTTTTTAAAAAAGAAAAATAAAAAAGGGTTTAATTAATAGCAAATGGTATAAAAAAAATATAAAATAAGGGATAATTACTCTGTAGGTCCCCAAACTTTTTGGGATAATTCAAATAGGTCCTTAAACTAAAAAAGTTTATAATTTGGTCCCTAATGTTCTAAAAATTTATAAGTTGATCCCTAATGTTCTAAAAATTTGTAATTGGGTCCTTAGATCATTTACAAATTTGTAATTGAGTCCTTAGATCCAATAACGGTTAGGGAGCCGATTACAAATTTTTAAAACATTATAGACTCAATTACAAACTTTTTTTAGTTTAGGGATCTATTTGAATTATCTCAAAAAGTTTAGAGACCTACAGAGTAATTAAACCATAAAATAATAAAAAATAAAAATAAAATAAGAAAAATTAGGAAGAGTAAAATAAAAATTAGGCATAATAGTTGTCCTAAATAAAAAATAAAATAAAAAAATGAATAAAATTTAAAAATTTTTAAAAATTTGAAAATTTTGAAAAATAAAAAATAAAAATTGTTTTAAGTTGTTTTGTTTATGATGTTTATATTTAATCTTAATTTTATTTTATTTTATTGTATTTACCTGGCTCATGGCACAACAATGTGTTGTTTTAAAATTGTGTTTACTTATTTGTCCTTGTGCATTCCTCATGTCTTTAAATGATTAAATATAAAAAAAAAATATTTTACTGTGACGATAATGATTGAATAGCGAATGTTATTTTCAATGTCATTTGGATCATAAGAGTTGATTGAGTAGCCTGATGCTAACTTGAACCTTGTGTAAGAATGAACCTTTTTTTCTTTAAAACAAAATCCATTTTGAATTTTTTTTCTTAATTAAAATCAACTAACCCACAATCATTTTTTAAAGAACTACGTAACTTTGAATTCTTCATTGCACCTGGGGATACATAGGAGCAGAACTCCTATTCCGCCAAGCCAAAAATTAAATTTTCATAATTTATTTGTCTATTTCATTTATCTTTTAATAAAAATGGTAAAACAAATATTTTCAAGAGTTTATAAAAAATTTACACAACTGACTTAAGGTACTGTCTCAGGACGGATGTGTTAGGGGTGTTGTTGGATTAAGTTTCCACCATTCCCTATACATAATCGACTCCTGAATCCAATCTAGTTTTAAAGACTATTTTCTAAGAAAGGTTTTCTAATTCAAATAAAATTGGTAGCGACTCCATTTTATATTTATATTTTTTTAAAATTATATTTGTTTGTCGTTCCCATTGCAGATCCCGGTCGCGACAATAGTGATCATTGCTCCTTCCTTATGATATTTCTTAGTGATTAAAGAGGGTATGCAAGTAAAAGTTGAGCATAACCTCACACAACCAAGTTAGTCCATCTAATACTATGAGAGCAAACACACATATTATTAATATAGATTGTCAATTGTCAAGACTTTCCATTAAACACTCATCTCAAAAAGGCTTTGGAGCTTACATTCACCCCTATTTTTTATGATCACAAGCGATGTTTGAAAATATGATAAGCTTGTAAGTGATAAGATTATTTCCATTTCTGCAAAACTGGTGAGAAGGGATAGAGCTTCAAACATGAGCAATGTAAAGTGCTCCCTATCAACTGATCAACTCATTTAAAACATTATTAGCAACAACAATAATTCAGTTTAAGATACATATCATGCAAGTTAAATTCTAATCTTTTGTGAGAGCAATTAAGCAAGAGATACAGAGGAAACATGAAAAAAAAATAAAGCATACAATCTCAACAAGATATAGGCTCCCCTTGAAAATATGCATTCATTTATAAATTTTGAATCAAACAGCAAATACAGCAAAGTACAAAAGATACTCCCAAACAAGCATACAACATATTTTCAACATCTTATCCTACTTCCTTTTTATCAATCATAAAAATGAGAGCATTTAGATATGGCAAAGAGGATTTTGGCATCATAGATGCTACTGAGTATAGTCATGAGGGGAAAATGAAGTCTCAAAAGATGTAGAAGAGGGGTTAGATAGCTACTTGTGAGTAGGATATAGGTAATGGGGCCACCTAGTAGTTTTAGGAAATTGCTTATTCTCATATTTGTCTTGCCACAATTCCTCAAACATCAAGAACCTATCCATGAACTCATGGACAGTGTTATAGATCTCCTCCACACCTTTGTGCAGCTTCTTCTGATTCTTCATCAAAGTTTGATTTTTCCTCCTCATCATTTTGACTTATAATATGAGCATTCTAAGTTTAGACCTTTGAGAGTGATATTTCTTCTTCTTGGTAGGCTTAGAAGGTGTGACAACTTATGCTTATGGTTGAGTAGTTCCCTGTTAAATGTCACTCTGCTCAATAGTTCTGGCTTGCGTTGGCTGCTTCATTTCATCAAGTTTTTCTTATTCTAACTACTTTAGGAAAGAACCAATTGAACACCTTTTCATTAAGGTACCTCTAATGCCTCCATCTAATTCCTCCAGGCCAAGATCTTTGAGGCTTTCCTCAAGTTCAACCATTATTTGCGCAATGGCATTAAAAATAGGTGATACAAGATGAGGAAAGTCAAACCTGGGGGTGAGAAAGGTGACTTGTCCCTTTGAATAAGCTCTTGAGTGAAGTGAGGAGACTGCTCAAAGAGAGATTCTTTCTTCAGTGTAGCTTCCTTCACAACAGCTTCCCTTTGCTTATCAGCTGTAAGGTTGTCATTGACATCTCCTTCTCTAATGCTTGTACAGGCTCAAAAGCTCCTTCTTCTTTTTCAATAACTTCTCAATTTTATCTTCTAGTTCTGCTCCAATCTTTTCTCTTTTCTATTCTTCTTCAATTTCTGTCTTTTATCTTTTAGTTCTACTCCAATCTTTTCTCTTTTCTATTCTTCTTCAATTTATGTCTCTCTTTGTTTTCATCCTTTTCAATATTCTCTCATTCTTTTTCTTGTTTAGCTTCTTATTTCTCGAGTGAGTGTGGGTGAGTATATTGGGTTGAGAGTGGAAATGTTGTGATCCATGGAGAGTTGGGTCATGATGGTGACAATCACAAAATCAGATTATTGAGTAGCTTCTTCAATAGTCTACTTAATGTCTTTAGCAATAGAATGAAGGGCTTGTTCATCATGTAAAGGTTCACGTAAGACTTCTACAAAATCAAAGAGAAGTTCTGAACTTTCTAGTAAGAATTGAGTAGAAGGTGTTTCTTCATGAGTGTGTTCATCAGCATATTGAGTAGACTGGTCCAGCTGTTCAGTAGACTTCTCTTCGACTTGAGCATATTCATGTCTAGTCAGCTCATCAACTTTGTCCTTCATCTTTTATTCTTTTGTTTGTTTTCCTTTATCTTCCTTCTTCTTAACTGTAAAAGAAGAGCATGGTCAGGGCAGTGCCAACTCAGCAGCCAGTTAGCTAGTTAGTTTCGGTTAGCTGGCATTAGCTATTAGTTAGTTACAAATGTAATTACATTTCAGCTTCATTTCCCTGTAATTTCAATTCATTTCATTTTAGTTGTAAGAAGTATAAATACTCTATAGATCATTTTCTACATTAATATGAATCAGATGAATTTTTCTTCCTTCAGTCTTCGTGTATTCAATGGAGGTCTCTAATACTTTGATGGTATCAGAGAGGGTTCTACCCGCTCTGCTTCTGTCGCGTGCAGCACTCTGATTCTTCGATCTCAATTTGTTTCTTTTCTTCGTTCAATCGATTCAATTCTTCAATCTCGATTTGTTTCTTTTCTTCGTTCAATCGATTCAATTGATTTCGATTCTCATTCGATCATTGAAAATGGGAAGAAATTCTAACAATAACAATTCTTCTACTTCGAATCAAGGCACAAATCAGGATCAATCTCTTGATCCATATTATGTTCATCATTCAGAGAACACCAGTTCTGTGTTGGTTACACCGCAATTATCTGGCAAAAATTATCATAGTTGGGCGAGGAAGATGAAAAGAGCTTTGGCATTAAAGAACAAGTACAAGTTTGTAGATGGAACAATTCTAGTAACAAATGAGTCGAATCTGAATTTTGCAGCCTGGGACAAATGCAACAATCTGGTGCATTCATGGATAATCAATTCCATGACTCCAGAACTTGCTAAGAGTGTTGTTTTCATAGAGAATGCCATAGATGTATGGAATGACTTGAAGGATAGATTCATGAGAGGAGACAGGATTCGAGTTTCATAGTTACAGCAAGAAATTTCCAATTTGAAACAAGGTAATCATACAATTTCAGAATATTTTACTGAACTGAGAACTTTATGGGAGGAATTAGAGCAATATAGGCCTTTGCCTCAGTGTACATGTACTGTCCCTTGTGGTTGTTTAGCCATGAGAAATGCAAGAAACTTTAAATTGGAAGACAGGATAATATAATTTTTAGTTGGCTTAAATGATGAATATCAAGGAGTGAGGTCACAAATCCTCCTCATGGAGCCTTTACCTCAGATAACTAGAGTTTTTTCAATGGTGATGGAGCAAGAACGACAGTTGCAAGGAGCTACTGACTCAAGAACAAATCTTGACAATGATGAATCAGGAGCTTTGATTAATGCTGTAGAAGGAACAAGGGGCTATAGAAGAGGCAGAGGTAATAGCAGTTTTCAAGGAAGAGGTAACAATGGCTTTCAAGGAAGAGGAGGAAGAGGTAATGGAAATGTGTGTACATTTTGTGGGAAGTTAGGCCACATTGTTGAAACCCGTTACAGGAAACATGGCTTTCCTCCTAATTTTGGTCGTGGAGGACCATCTTATGCAAACAATATCACTGCTGAAGATTCAGATAGCAAGTCAGTGATAGGTTCAGCAAAAACATAAAGTGAAAATGTAAGTTTGACAAAAGAACAGTACAATCAGTTGGTTAGTCTGCTTGAAAAGAGTTCTGTGAATTCTGGAGATTCTAAATCTTCAGTAAATATGGCAAAGGGAGAGAGTTACTGTCATGCAGCACATGGAGCAAGTAATCCTTCTCTAATGTCTTTTGATTCAAAAAGTAACAAATCAAGGTGGATTTTAGATACTGGGGCTACACATCATATTTGTTACTGCACAGATTGGTTTGTTTCTTATCATAATATTAGCCCAATTGCAGTTAATTTGCCAAATGGTAATTTTGTGAGTGCATCGATTAGTGGCAAAGTCAAGCTCACAAATGATTTAATAATAGATGATGTTTTATATCTGCCTCAGTTTGCAGTAAACTTGATTTCAGTAGCTAAATTAAGTAAAGCACGGTCATGTTCATTGTGCTTTGGACCTGATGGTTGTGTCATACAGGCCAAGGAGGATTTGAAGAGGATTGGTTTGGCTAAAGAAGCTGGCAGCTTATACTACTTGGAGATAGATCAGGTTCCATCAAGTGTTATTTCAAATTTAGCTACTGCTTTTAGTCTGAATACGCATGTGAAATCCTCTGCCATTCTTTGGCATTTGAGGTTAGAACATCTATCTTATGATAGGATGCATTGTTTGAATAAACAATATGAATACATTCCTGCAGCTGAGCATACTGCATGTGATGTATGTCATATGGCAAGACAAAAGAAATTGGCATTTCCTATTAGTAGTAATAATGCAAGTTCTTTGTTTGACTTGATTCACCTTGATATTTGGGGACCTTTTTCTACTAAATCAGTGCATGGCTATCAATATTTTCTAACTATTCTAGATGATTTTAGTTGATATGTTTGGGTGATGATGATAAAATTGAAATCTGAAGTATCTGCATGTGTTAAAAGATTCATTGCCATGGTAGAAAATCAGTTTGGAAAAAGAATAAAAGTAGTAAGAAGTGACAATGGGCCTGAGTTTATATTGCCAGAGTTTTATACTTCAAAAGGTATTATTCATCAAAGGAGTTGTGTAGCTACTCCTCAACAAAATAGGAGAGTTGAAAGAAGACACCAGCATATACTTAATATCAGTAGAGCTTTGATGATTCAGTCACAATTGCCTAAAAGTTTTTGGTCTTATGCAGTACTTCATGCAGTGTTTTTAATGAATAGAATTCCTACAAGGTTGTTAGGAAATAAATCCTCGTATGAGATATTACATGGTGAAATGCCTGATCTTAGTTGTTTGAAAGTTTTTAGATGTTTGTGTTATGCTTCAACACTTTCCAGCAACAGAAAAAAATTTGACCCCAGAGCAAAGAAGTGTGCTTTCTTAGGGTACAAATTAGGGATGAAAGTTTATATATTGGTTGATGTTCATTCCAAGGAAATTCTGGTTTCTAGAAATGTTCATTTTTATGACTTGGAATTCCCTTTTCATTCCACAACAAAGCTTCTATTTCATTTCCTTACACTACTGCTAATTCCTAAGTTATTAGTTCCATGCCAACAGTTCCACAAAATCAGCAAACAGTCACACCTTCTACTCTCATTTCATCTGATTTACCTTCTATTTCTACACCTAATAATTCTTCTTTAACATCTTCTCCTAACAGTGATCAATCAAATTCTGAAATTTCACCAGAACCTATTCTTTCTTCTTCTACCCGAAAGTCCACAAGAGTTAGCCAAAGACCTCCACATCTCAATGATTATGATTGTAATCATGCTTCAGCCATCCAATACCCTTTGTCTAATTTTCATACATATGACCATCTTTCACCTAAACATCAAGCCTATGCCATGTCTCTCACTTCTATTCCTGAACCTACCTCATACTCAGTTGCTAGCAAAGATCCAAAATGGGTTGAAGCAATGAATCTTGAGATAGCAACTCTAAACAACAACAAGACTTGGGAATTTGTAGATTTACCTACTGATGTTGTACCAATAGGCAACAAATGGGTTTACAAGATAAAAAGACATGCTGATGGATCCATTGAAAGGTTTAAGGCTAGATTAGTTGCTCAGGGATTTAATCAAACAGAAGGCCTAGACTATTTTGAAACATTCTCTCCAGTAACAAAACTGTCTATAGTCAGAATTCTACTTGCATTGGCAGCCATTCATGGGTGGCACTTACATCAACTTGATGTAAACAATGCTTTTTTATATGGGGACTTACATGAAGCTGTTTATATGAAGGTTCCTCACAGAGTTTTAGCTCCCAAACCTGGCCAAGTCTGTAAGTTGCTTAAGTCTCTTTATGGACTTAAGCAAGCTAGTCGACAGTGGTTTGAAAAGTTAGCTGGTTTCCTTTCTTCTCATGGTTTTGTTCAAGGACAAGCTGATCATACACTTTTTATCAAGTCTACCAAAGATTCTTTCACTGTGTTGCTTATATATGTAGACGATATCATATTGGCCGGTAATTCTCTTGGTGAATTTGATCTGATTAAAGCACTTTTGCATGATGCTTTTAAGATTAAAAATCTTGGGCAACTTAAGTTCTTTTTAGGACTTGAAGTAGCTCATTCATCCAAAGGGATTTCTTTGTGCCAAAGGAAATATTGCCTTGAACTATTAGCTGATTCTAGTCTTACTAGTTATAAACCAGCTAGCACTCCATTAGATCCTGCTGTTCGATTACATCAGGATTCTGGTTCTGCTTTTACTGACATAGCTGGTTATAGAAGATTGGTTGGTTAGTTACTGTATCTAACTACAACAAGATCAGATATTTCATTTGGCACACAACAATTGAGCCAATTTATGTCTAATCCAACTGAGGCACATCATAGAGCTACTCTTAGAGTATTAAGGTACCTCAAGAGATCACCTGGTCGTGGTCTTTTCTTCTCCAGAAATTCTGACTTACATATTCTGGGTTTTTCTGATGCTGATTGGGGAGGATGCATTGACACTCGAAGGTCCATCTCTGGGTTTTGTTTTTTCATTGGACACTCACTAGTCTCTTGGAAATCAAAGAAACAGCCCACAGTGAGTTGCTCTTCTGCTGAAGCAGAATATCGAGCACTAGCATCTGCTACTAGAGAATTGCAATGGATTTGTTACTTACTTACAGATTTGTCTCAGCTACCTTCTCGGTCCCCTGTCATTTACTGTGATAATCAAAGCGCATTACATATTGCGGCCAATCCAGTGTTCCATGAGCGCACAAAGCATCTTGACATTGACTATCACATAGTGAGGGAAAAGTCTCGAGCTGGTTTAATGAGACTTCTTCCTATATCTACTCAATTCCAAGTTGTAGACGTGTTCACTAAAGCTTCTTGCCCTCGAGTTTTTCGTGAGTATATCACTAAGCTTGGTTTGGTGGATATCTTCCACCCTCCAGCTTGTGGGGGGGTCTTAACCGTAGAAGAAGAGCATGGTCAGGGTAGTGCCAACTCAGCAGCTAGTTAGTTTCGGTTAGCTAGCATTAGTTGTTAGTTAGTTACAAATGCAATTACATTTCAGCTTCATTTCCCTATAATTTCAATTCATTTTATTTCTGTTGTAAGAAGTATAAATACTTTGTAGATCATTTTCTTCATTAATGTGAATCAGATGAATTTTTCTTCCTTCAATCTTCGTGTATTCAATGGAGGTCTCTGATACTTTGACTTCTTATTTCTTTTGTCTTTCTTCTTTGTCTTGTGAGTAACTTCTTCTTCTGCGTGTTTTGGCTTTGATGGGCGATCATATATTCTTTTGATTCTCAATTCCTCAACTTGATCAATTGATGGCCTCTTATCCTACCTTATCTACTTTATGTTCTTGCTTGTGTATAGTTGTCCTTCAGGCTTTGTATCTTCATCAGTCAAATCCAATCCAAGTGATTGAAGATCTTTATAAGTAGCATTTCATAGGGAACACTATATATGATCTTCTTATTCTCCATAACAACTTTCATGTAGTTCAGGATAATAAAGTGCAAATTTAGCGGTCTCATCATTTTTGGATGATACATGATCATCTTATCATAGTTAGTGACTTTCTCAAAGCTTTCTGCTCTGGGCAATATGAAATGGAAACAAAGGGAGTGCAGTACCCTTAACAAGCCAGTCAATTTGTTGGCTGTATGAGATGGCTTGACATCCAGAAATAAGCCACTCAACACATCCTCATCCCAAAGCCCATACCTTGTCTGTCAGCTCTGCTCATGATAGATCATTTGTCCTTCGGACTTGATTCTAATTACCTCAACTAATATCCTCTCTTTTAGTGTACAAGAGAGAGAAATATATTCTTCTATGTTATCAATACCAATATAGAAGGACCTTTCCATTCTATGATACACCCTCTCTGAAATCTTGAAGAACTTTCTCAAATATTGGTGCTTGATGTGGGGTTTAACATTGAAACCTGAATCAACAATCTCATTTAGGGATACCAACCTCTCTAGCATGACTGTCTTGTTTCTAAATCTTTCTTTAAAGCATAGTTCAATCTCTAGGGAATCAAATATTGAGGGGTTGGAAGCAGAACCATCAGATTTCTTCTTTTTCATGGTTTTAGAAGAAGGAAAAGTCTTGGATTTCTTCTTTGGAGGCTTATACTTTGCTACTCAGGTCATTAGGCACTGTGAACCTTCTCTTCCCTGTTCTAGGAACCCTTGACACATTGGGAGTTAATGGTGAGGGATTTTGTTCAATGTCTGACTCCATGGATTATGACACCACCACCTTTTCTCCTTTGAATGAGATTTCTTCCACACCCATTGGCATCTTCTGGGCTATTGTTTTGATTATCATGATGATGGAGGATTTGGGCTTAGTTTGGAAGATGAAAACATAAGGTTTTGGGTGCAAATGAAGAGTTTCAGGATCAGATTAGAGAGAGAAAGAGAGATGAAAGTTGAAATTTGAGAAAGAGGAAGAATTAATATGATGGATGAAAGTGAAGAAGAGTGAAAGGAACGAGTATTTAAAAAAAAAATTATTGTTGGACATTTAACAAAGTTACAGTTGGTGTCCTGTCATTATGATTAGGTGGATGTCAAAATTCTGGTGAAAACTAGCCGTTAGAACGAAACCTATTTCATAAGTACATATTGATGCACCAGACATGAGTAGAGTGATATGATGAGTCTGCTTATCTATAGATTCACTCTGCTCAAGTCCTTTTATACTGAGTAGTTCATCTCATAATCCTTCTCATGCCCATAATTAATCAATATAGCAAGTAATGACATATATAAACACTCAAGACACATAAAAGCATAGTTCATCCATATAATTTAATTAATTCAAACAAGACATATTCATATTTTGCTTAATAAAATTTAACCTATCTTCATTTAGAGGCTTTATAAATATATCTCCACATTGATGGACAATGTCTAGAAATTTCAACTCAAGATTTCCCTTATAAAGATGGTCTCTAATGAAGTGATATCTTGTTTCATTATGCTTAGACCTTGATTGCTGAATAGGATTCTTAGAGAGATTTATGGCATTTATGTTATCATAATAGATTGGAATGTGGTCAAACCTTAATGAGTGATCTTTAAGCTAATATTTTATCCACAATAATTGAGAACAACAACTTGTTGCAGACATGTACTTAGCCTCACTATAGATAGAATAATGGAGCTTTGCTTCCTAGATGACCAAGTCACCAAGGAATCTCCAAGAAGGTGGCAGCTTCCACATATACTCTTCCTTTCTACTTTATCAGTAACATAATCAGCATCACAAAAACTTGTTAGATTGAACTCTTAGTTTTTCTTGTGCCATAAACCAATGTTAGATGTACTAAGCAAATATCTAAAGATTCTCTTCATAACCTTTAGAAGAGATTTGTTTAGGATTTGCTTGAAATCGTGCACATAAGCTAACACTAAATACTATGTCAGGTCTGCTAGTAGTTAAGTATAGAGCCTATCATACCTCTATATGTCTTCTCACTTATAGCCTTACTGTAACATCCTCTCTAGTCTATTAACCTTAAAGAATGTTATAGAAGCTCGTTAACACTTGTGTTAATCACCTGTTAGTTTTGGTGATTTTTTGAGCTAGTTTAGGTATAATATTATAAAAAAGATGTGAAAAATATCTTATATTAGTTCAAAATTTAGCATGCTTAGATGATGGAAATAAATATGAAAAATTTATTTCTAGGTCACAAATTAATAAAATGAGTTGTGATAAGTTTTGGAGAATTAACTAAATTAGTTTGGCTTTTGAATAACACAGGATAAATGTTGAAAGGCCAAATTAAATAGGAAGGTAGCTTGGGAAATTATGAAATTTTGTGAGGATGTCAAATAGAGGATGGAGATTATTTTGGGAATGATTATAGGTTAAGGCAGATACATGTAGGCATATAAGTATAATTCCTTAAGTTTACCTTAACTTAAGGAAGAGTAATAGAGCTAAGTAATTATTAATGGTGTATAGAAATGTATTAAAGGATGAGAATAAGGACTAAATGAAGTCCTAGAATTTTCTATAACACCTATGAAAGTTAGAAAATGCATCAATGGAAGATTAAAGTATCCCTAAGAGATACAACATTTCCACTTAACCATGAAAGTCAAACGTCCTTATCCCTCCAAACTAATTTCCACCGCCTCTTCCTATATTCATCTTTTCACTTTTCTTGTCTAATTCTCACTCTCACTCATGGTTGGCTACAGCTGGAGAGAAATAAGAGAAAGAAGGAAGAAAGAAAAGAAAGAAAAGAAGTGGAAGGAGGAAGAAGAAAGAAAACAAGAAGAGGAAAAATGATAACTTCATCAAGAGAGTTAAGGTAAGGGGATTTATGCGTCTATACCTTCCTCTCTTTCACATCTAACTTCTCAAATTTTGCATGAATGAATTGGTTGAAGATTGCTTATAACTTTTACGATATATTAGTTATATTTTCATTCATGAGTTTGATAAGTTTGAAGTTATATATATGCTTGAGAATTTGAGATTGATGACATATTGGATGATATA
Organism: Ormosia emarginata; assembly: GCA_029884605.1. Taxonomy (NCBI): domain Eukaryota; kingdom Viridiplantae; phylum Streptophyta; class Magnoliopsida; order Fabales; family Fabaceae; genus Ormosia; species Ormosia emarginata. The sequence continues at coordinate 2,385,134 of JAQQTP010000049.1, read as the reverse complement.
GATTGATTCTTAATGCTTCATCTTATGGATTTTGGAAGGAATACATTTATATACATTTATATATATATATATATATATATATATATATATATTGTATGAGGTTTTGATGATACTTTGAGGTAAGGTTTGAATGGAAATGGAGTTACTATGTTTTTAAAATTATTTCTGGTGTAAAATGAACATGTTAATGTATTAGAGCATAGGTCTAATCAATTAAAGCTAATCAATTAGAGCAGAGATCTAATCAATTAGCCAATTCCAGAAATGTTTGATTTTGAGTGCTAATCGATTAGAGCAAAGGTCTAATCGATTAGCCAATTCCATAAACATTAGATTTTGAGTGCTAATTGATTAGAGCAGAGGTCTAATCAATTAGCCACTTACAGAATGTCACTATTGAGCATTGATAATCAATTACTTGAGAAGGATAATCGATTATCAGTTCCCTATTTTGAGTAAACAGGGTATTAATCTATATAATATGAAGAGATTTGATTGAGTTTACCAAGCAAAATGATTTACTTTATGAATGTGCACATGGTAAACTAGAAAGATGATGAAAAGGTGCATTAGATATATTCAATTGATGAGATAGATTGAGATGCTCACTTATCATGAGTATGAGATGTATTAGAAATTGATTTGCACCTTTAGAATATTAAAGTGGAGCTAGTATCAAATGATAAATTGAGAATTTCCTCCTTTACAAAGATAAAATTGAGCTAGAATTGCATTGACCTATAAACTATTCAAAACTAAATAGATATTAGGTATAACCCTCGTGATAGGAAGTGATCCTAAATAGAAAATGGATATAACCGTTGTGATAGGAGGTGATCCTAAATAGATATTAGACATGATCCTTGTGAGAGAAGGTAATTCTAAATAGATATTAGACATGATCCTTGTATCCAAGGATAATCCTAAATGTTGGGTAAATGAGGATAAGACATACCCTCTCTACCTAAGGTGACCTAGAATAGTATAATGTAATGATAGTCTGCTACTTATAAGCTGAGTATACCAGCATGATGAGTAGACTATCACCAAGTATTTGGTAGTGTGAGGCCTACATTCATTCCCTACCTTTAGATAATAGAACTCAAGGTTATATAAGGTGACCCTACCTATTGAAGTACATTGATATGGGTTCTGAGAATATGCTTAGCAAGATAATATTAATCGAGCACTAGTAAAAGAATTACATACGTGTAACCATTTTCACATCATTAAAAAGATGATAGCTATATATAGATCATAGATTTGAATTATGAATGTTTGCATAATGAGACTATGTAAATATTTTAGTGATAGTGAGTTATGACTCATATATGATATACATATATTCTTGATGTAGATTATGATCTATTTATGTTGTGCTGAATTTGATTATTAAGGATGAATATGAATTATTAATCAAGGATAATAATGGAATTTTTTGTCTCGGGAAGAGAAAGGACTTATTTTTATTTTTGCCACCATTCTATGTTATATTTTTAATATTGATTTGAATCCTCGAAGCAGCTAAAGTTATTATGATATCATTTTATATATTAGTTCTATTGAGAATTTTAGAATTCTTACCCTTTATATTTCTATTTTCCATGATAATTCTAGCGCAAGATCCTCTTGTGAAGTAAGGCGGAAGATATGGATGTAAAGTGGGATAGGCTAATTTTTGGCCGTTATCTTGTCTTTACTTTTGTGCAATGAATTGTACATAGTTTATTTGTATATGTGCCTTTAAGGGTCCTAGTTTGTATATTTAGTACAATGATGTACTAGTTTGTACAAATGAGAACTTCATATATATATTATAAATGTTTATTAAAGAATGTTATTAGTTTAATTGTGATTTACCTAATCCTAATTACTATTGTGTAAATCTGGATATACTATTAGTATTAGTATTCAGATGTTACACTTAGCTTGCTTTTCTTTACCTATCACAGTAGATGGGTGCATAGGTGTGGACATTGGCTTTGCATTCTCTATGTTGGACCTCTTTAGCAAGTCTTTGGTATATTTTTCTTGATAGATGAAAATACCAGACTTATGTTTTTTGACTTGCAAGCCAAGGAAGAATTTTAGCTCCCCTATCATACTCATCTCAAACTCACTCTTCATAAGGTCAAAAAGTTCTATACAAAGTAGCTCATTAGTCAATCCAAAGATTATATCACCAACATATATTTGCACAATGAGCAAGTCATTTTTGAGATGTTTTCTAAATAAGGTAGTACCCGCCTTTTCTCTAGTAAATCCATTTTCAAGTAAAAAATTAGTCAACCTTTCATACCAAGCTCTTAGAGCTTGCTTAAGTCCATAAAGACTTTTGAAAGTTTGAAAAAATGATTGGAAATTCTTCATTTTCAAAATCAAGTGGCTGAAGTACATATACTTTCTCATTTATAAAACCATTCAAAAATGCACTTTTCACATCCATTTTTGAAAAAGTTAGAAACCTATGAATGTAACAAATGCAAGAAATATGTGAATAGCTTCAAGTCTAACTACTAGAGCATAAGTTTCATCATAATTTATACATTCCTACTAGTTAAACCCTTGACTAACTTGTCTTGCCTTATTTCTTACCACATTGCCTTCTTCATCTAATCTGTTCTTGAACACCCACTTGGTTCCTATTAAAATGTGATCTATATGTGCAGGCACAAGTGACCACACATTGCTTCTCTCAAATTAGTTCAGCTCTTCTTGTATTGCTATTATCCAACTTTCATCTTTGAGGGCTTCATCTACATTCTTGGGTTCAATTTGAGATAGCAAGCCAAAGTAATTGTCTTAATTTCTGAACTAAGATAAGGTCTTCATACTAGCTGATGTATCTCCAATAATATGTTTCTTTGGATGAGCAAGGTGTTGTTTCCATTCTTTAGGTATTTGAGTAGACTCATGAGTAGGGTCTTGATTAGATTGATCACTTTGATCACTACTTTGCTAATTCTTTTTATTAGTTTGATCTTTCTCAGGCTCTTTCTTCTTTGATTTTTCATTTATGCTTAGCTACTACATATCATCTTCAATATTTGAATTTTTTTTTTCTCACTAGAGGAATTGGTATCATTGAAAGTCACATGTATACTTTCTTCTACCACAAAAGTTTTTGTGTTATAGACTCTGTATACTTTAGATATGACTGATTACTCAAGGAAAACCCCTTTATCATATTTAAGATCAAACTTACCTAATTAATCTTTGGTGTTTAGGATATAACACTCACATCCAAGTGCATGAAAGTTTGCAATGTTGGGTTTTCTTCCTTTCCACAGCTCGTATGGAGTCTTTTTTCAGGATTGGTCTTGTAGTAACTCGATTTAAAATGCAACATGAGGTGTTGACTATCTCAGCCCAAAAATATTTTAGGAGTTCATACTAACAAAGAAAAGTTCTAGCCATTTCTTTTATAGTGTGTGATTTTTCCTCTCCACAACTTCATTCTTTTTGGAGTTTTTGGGCAAGAAGAATTGTGTACAATATCGTATTCTTCATAAAAACTTTTGAAAATATAATTCTCAAACTCTCCTCCATGGTCACTTCTTATAGCAATAATACAAAATCATTTTTCATTTTGAACCTTTTTACAAAAGACCTTAAAGACTTCTAAAAACTAATCCTTGTGGCTTAAAATCACAAAATCATATATCTTTCCACCTAAGCTTATGGACTTGGTTGGCCGAAAAGATCAATATGTAGGAGCTCAAGTGGCCTATGTGTTGTGCCACCATTTTTTAGGTGAAAACTTGACTTTGTTTGCTTATCTTTTTGGTATGGTTCACATACAATGTTGTTATCAAACTTTATCTTTGGCAAGCCTCTAATAAGGTCATGTTTTTCCAATTTGAAATTATTTTCATGTTTATGTGGCCAAGTTTCTTATGCCATAGCCATTTTTCATCCTTTATAACAAAGAAGTGTAACGCCCCAAAACTATTACTATTAGTATATCCGAATTTATATATAAGTAATCAAGATTAGGCATGTTACAACTAAACTAATATCATTCTTTCCTAATCAACATACTAAATATACATAGGAGCCTTGTGAGGCAAAATAAAATACATATATAACAAAAAGATTATTCTATACTACTATGAATAGTTCATACAAACTAGTACATCATTGTACAAAATAATACAAACTAAGTCTTTTCAGGCATAAGTACATAGAAAATATTTACAAAACCACTACATATCTATAGGGATAAGGCAATGGCCAAAACTAGTAAATAATTCTATGCTACATCAACATCTGCACTTCTACTCATGGTCCCACTTTGGATTTATCATAGAAATAAAAGATACAAGGGGTGAAAATTATAAATCCTCAGTAAGTATACAAATAACATGTCATCACAATAACTCCAGCTACATCGGGAAAATAAAATCATAATTGTAAATAACACATAGAAAGGTGGCTAAAGCCAAAAGGGTTTCCTTTCTCTTCCTGAGGTAGAAATTCCATTACTAACATTAACCTCTAAATTCAAAATCCTCCATCATATCCAAATCCAACACATCACCAATAGATCATATATTACATTATTAATAGATCAAGTATTAGTCATAACTTATTATCACTACATTCACATTCTCTCATAATGCAAACATTCATTATCAAACTCATGATCTATATAAATAGCATTTTCACAATGTTATGATAGTGTTCAATCATGTGTAAATCTCTTTCTAGTGCTCATATATCATCATCTTTCTAAGCAATATTCCCAGAACTCATATCAATGTACCTCAATAGGTAGAGCCACCTCATATAACCTTGGCTTCTATTATTTGAAGATAATGAGTGAATTTGGGCCTCATTCTACAAAATACTTAGTGATAGTCAGCTTATTAGGTTGATATACTTGGCCTATAAGTAACAACCTACCATTACACAGTATCTAAGTAACCATGACTAATACTAAAGAGAATTGCATCTAGGATCACCTCCCTTTACGAGGATCATTTTCTGTGTTCGTCATTTAACTACAATCACTCCCCTTACGAGAATCATTTATCTAAGATCACTTCCTTTACGAGGATCATTATCTAGGATCACTCCCTTTTCGAGGATCCTTTATCTAAGATTACTTCTCTTACAAGGGTCCTTTCTAATAACAAATTTAGGATCACCTCCCCTTATGAGGATCATATCCAGTATCCTTTAAGTTTTAAACACTTAAAGAAATACTTTATATTTTCATACAGTTACTAACTCAACTTTAACATTCTAAAGGATAAATTTATGTTCTAATACACCTCATAAACATAATAAGTGTATATATCAAGATATATCATCTTAAAGATATATCTAGTGCACATTCATATCACTTCACTAGTGCAGCAAGTGCACAAATACACCAAGTGCACAATATCATCAATTCATAATATACTAAGTGCACTAGATAATAACCTCACAAGTAAACCAAGTGCACAATTATATCAATTCACAAGTATACAAAGTACTCATTCATATTCTAAGTCATTTTATTTAGTGAACTCATTCAATTCTCGTCATTTTTATAATATGGAACTCCATTTTCCCAAAACAAGGGTCTGATAATCGATTATTATGGTTTGGTAATCGATTATCAATCACAAATGTTCATATTTTATAACTAGATAATTGATTAGCACCTCTAATTGATTATCAATATCCAATATTGGCACTCTACAAGTCCATAATTGATTACTAACTCTGGCTAATCGATTATGACCAACTAGCATGTCATTTTGGAAGGGCATAATTCATTAGCACCCTTAGTCTAATCGATTATGACTTAAAATATAGCATTCTGGAAGTGCATAATCGATTACCACTCTTTGTCTAATCCATTATCACTCAAAATCCTAGTCTTCTAGAAGTTGATAATCAATTAGTCCTTGGACCTAATTGATTATCACTTGTGAATATGGAGTTTTTGGGCGTGAATAAAGATTAACACCTTACTCTAATCGATTATCTAGTGTATTTCAAACCATAAAACACAGCAAAAACACAGTAGCAGCCATTTCTTTCTATAATTTTATCAACATATCATCAAAACCTCATCATTCATCAGACAAACTATAATCCATGTGATGATCTAATAAGAATCAATCCCATAGAATTCTTATTTATATCACAAATCATAAACTCTTAAGGTTATAATACACACACACACACACTATATATACACACACACACACACACATACTTCAATCTCATCAATCTCATATATACAACCAAATCATCATAGAAAATCTCAACTAACTCATCCATATAGAATTTAAGAAGCAAGGAAAGGTAGAGAGCATGGTAGAGACACACAACAGCCCCTACCTATACTCCTTTGTTAGTGATGTTCTATTCTCATCTTGTTCTTCCTTTTCTTTCTTTTCTTTCTTTCTGCTCTATTATTTCTTTTTTTTCTTATCTTTGTCTCTTCTCTTTTCCCTTTTCTCTTCTTTACTCTATTACAGCCCACATGAATGAAGAGAAAATGAGAAACAAAGAATGACAAAGTCAAAGATGGTGGAGAACAAAGTTGTTGGAGTGATAAGGATGAATTCTAAAGTTTATTATGCCATCATTAGTGGGTTGGAGACTTTTATCTCTTAAGGATACTTTGATCTTTCGTTGATGAGTTTTCTAAGTTTCTTAAGTGTTAGGAAAAATTCTAGGACTTCATTCAATTTCTATACTCATCATTTAATGTTTATTATTCACCATTAACAACCACTAAGTTATATTATTTTTCATGTGTTGTTAAAAATATCAAACTAATTTAGTTGATTCTTCAAAATACACCACAACTCATTCTAAATATTTGTAGTTTAGAATTGAACTTTCTATATTTATTTCCCTTATCTAGGCAATTTGTGCTAAATTTTGAGTTAATATTAGCTATTTTCTATGTCTAGTATTGTAGCATTGTACCTAAATTAGCTCAAAAAATTACTAGAATTAACAAATAATTAGCACAAATGTTATTGAGCTTCTAAAACAATTATTAAGGCTAATAGGTTTAGGGAGGATGTTACAAGAAGTATCCTACATTTTGATGAGAAAGGTCCTCTAAGTCTACATAATATAGGTTTTGTTTTGAAGTGGATTCCGAGGTGTACCTGAGATAGGTACGTTACGGTGGTTTCCTCCTTACACAGTTGTAGCAAAGCGAGTTAGTCTAGGGGGTGGGTACTTGCAAAAGAACTCCAACGCTCAAGTCAAGCAGTGCATAACTAGGGTTTATGTAGTGAGATACTAGATACCTGATTAGGGTGACTTAGCCTGATATTTATAAAGCATGAATAGAATCGTAATGTGATCAGTATTAAGTGCAGGTATTTAGGATTCGTATCCTGCTAGGGATCACCTTCCTTTTATTGTTGGAGAGGATCCCTATAATATAGAAATGTTGATATTGTAGTTATCAGTAATTGGAGGTGATGATGGGTCCAATAATCTCGTGAGATCATGATTGACAGTTACAGATACTTTAGGGCATATCCACTGCACAAATCTAGTGAACTTGTTATTATGGCCAATGTCGTAGTCCATCACCTTTAGTTCTGGGGTCCTGACCACGTGTCACAAAGGCTTGGCTGGGGTATTCATGGCAGAGGCCGGTGGTACGCGTGTCGAGTCCTATCCCACTAGATGGGATCTCGAATTACGGTCCAAAACAGGTTCTTTTCCCTTTTGGCAATAAAGAAGGTTTTTCCATTATTAGCTTCTCTTACAATACATTGTGTTAGTTCAAACATTACTTCATAGCTATTGTCGCAAAATTGATTGATGATAAGATTATGTTTTAACCCTCTAACATAATACACATCATTTACTTGAGTAGAGTTAGTCTTACTAACTTTACCTATCCTAACAACCTTGCCTTGTCCTTGAGAGATAAAAATTTACTCCTATCTCCAATCATATGTCTCAAGATATAGCTTATGTTTCAAGGATTTTTTATAGCCAATCCCAGCTTTGGCAAAAACACACCTTTGGCTTCCAAGTAAAATTTCTAGATTCTAAGTGCCATTAACAAACTTAGTTAAGTCTTTCTTTAACTTTTCAACCTTCTTTCTCAATATGTTTACTTCATGGTTTACTTGTCTAGAAAGCTAATAAGGAGGTTGAGTATAGTTAATAAACTTGAGCTTAGTTAAACCTGTCAGTTCAACATTCAACTTTAGCAGACTCTCATTTTCCTGACTCAAATCACTCTTCTTAACCTTCAGAATTTCATTTTCTTTTAAAGAATCGAAAAGCTTAGTTTTCAAAACAACACATTTTTGTGCCAAGGTACTTGAGTCATTTAAAAGATTGTCAAAAGCTTTCTCGAAGCCATCATATCAAAGTTAAGTAGGTTCAAGATTTGATACCTCATCTTCACTATCAGATTCTCTTCCCATTAGGCAAAGTTTTGTTGTTTCTTCCTGCTCATCATCATTTGAGGATTCCTTATCAAGATCCTCCAATGTAATGTGCAATCCTTTCTTATTAATTCTCTTATTTGGTTTCTTTTTCAACAAAGCACATTCTAACTTTATATGACCTAGCTTTTTACACTCAAAGCATATAATTTGTCCTTTGTTACATGAGTCACGTTTTAAAGGATCCTTCTTTGGTTGAAACATTCTATTGCCTCTACTTCTTCTCCTTAGCATTCTCTGGATCTTCCTTGATAAAAGTGTTGTTTATTCTTCATCAGAGATCTCTTCTTTATCATATATTTCTTCATCTAACTCTTGGGTAGAGTTCAGTGCCAAGAGTTGATTAGAGTGATGAAGTTTCTGCTTGAGCTCTTATGAACTGATCTAAGAGCTATACAATTTCCTTTCTTAGGAATGTCTTCATTCATCTCAACTAGCTCTTGTTCATGAACTTTGAGAGAACCGAGTAACTAATTTAGCTGCAAAGCAGACAAATCCTTGGCATGTTGAATGGTGGTCACCTTGAGCCTCTATATCCTGGGTAGACTTCTCAGTAATTTCCTCATATGCTCTTGGTGTAAATAAGTTTTACCGAGTGATTTTAAGTCATTTATAATGATTATAAATCAAGCAAACATTTCATCTATTGTTTCATGCTCATGCATCCTAAATAATTCATATTGATGCACAAGCATACTCACTTCAGCCTCCTTGACTTGACTTGTCCCTTCATGAGCTATCATTAATGTGTCTCGTATCTCTTTAGTTGTGTTGCATCCAGCTATCTTATCATATTCATTGCTGCTCAAGGCACAAGTTAGGAAGAATTTGGCTTTAAAGATTACAATCTACTTATTCTTTTATTCATCAGTCCATTATTCCCTTAGTTTCTCAGTTGTCCTTCCATCATCATGCTGAACCATAAGAGTGTAGGGACCATTATCCATAATTCCCCATAAATCAATAAGTTGAGACTCATTAAACAGCCTCAAGCGATCCTTCTAGTAATAATAGTCTTTTCCATCAAAAGCAAGTGGTTTGTTTGTTAAGGCTCCTTCTACTATAATGATTCCTCCTTGCTAGTTTGCCATTTCCTTTTCTAGATCTTTTTCATCTCACATGGTTAAGTGTGGTCAACCTAGAGACTGGCCTCTGATACTAACTAAAGTTAGCAAAAGCACAAGAAGGGAGTAGAATTGTACTCTCTAAGAACTTTAGTTTTCTCTGTAAAACAGATAGAGTATACTCAACCTTTCTCAAGGTGATCTCTTGGAGTTGAGCAGATTCATAATAGACACACAATGGAGTTAAGTAGATTCATTTATCACTCTACACAATTCAGTTAGCAAAACTTGGTTTAACAAATAAAGATGATATCTTTATGAAGTATTCTTTAGAATAGTTCCTTTAAGTTTTTCAAGACTGATATTAAACCTTTAATACAAATGATGAGTTAGGATGAAACAGTTATAGCAAGATTTCTTTTAATGGTTCCTTCAAATAAAATTAACCAATTTGTAATTTCTTTTAGAATATTAGTTCAAATTCTTGAACAATGAGTTTAAAAAGTGATATAGAGACAAAGAGAGAGCAAGAATAGCTTAACATAGTAGTTTATCGTGGTTTACCCCTAACCGCTTAAGGCTATGTCTAGTCCTCAACTCCTCACTGAGATTTTCTCGATTATGATCAAGTATTCTTTTACACCATAGTTGTTCCTAGCTACAAACAAGTATTCATTGTTTCTACTTCCTAATGCAGTAAGTACAGAAACTAGCCGATAGACATAGCTTTTTGATGCGGCTCATACTATTTTGTCCTGTAGTAACTTGAGTAGTGTCTTAATGCAACTTTGCTCAACTTTTGTGCTACTTTTCTTGAACTCTTCTCATTAAGTCTTCTTGCTTCTTCAATTGAATTCTTATGCTTTAATGATTTCTGTATGTTGATTAGCAAAGAAACACAAGCTTTCTAAGAATTCATTTATGAATCTTTTAGTTATATGAAAGATTTTCTAAATAAAAGTCATGTTGACCTTGCTTATGTTTTGTTCCTGGATTAGATCATTTTGCTCATTCTTGTCCTAAGTCTTCTCAAGTACTTTGTGACCCCTTTCTTTAGAAATGGTGATCAGTCCTCCTTCCTTATGACCTGTCTTAGTGATTAAAGAGGATTTGCAAGTAAAAGCTAAGCATATAATCTCACACAACCAAGTTAGTACATCTAATATTATGAGAGCAAACACGCATATTTTCAACATAGATTATCAATTATCAAAACTTCCTATTAAACACTCATCTCAAAAAGGCTTTGAAGCTTATAAGAAAGTTTTGATGAATCTTCTCATTAGATGATACTTAAAAGACATGCTAACTTATCGATAGGAAAATAATATCAGATACTTGTCAAGGAAAGGACAGTTATCGTTAGAAAGCTTAAACAATTATATTCTTGAATCCTATAAAAGGAACCAAGCCTGAGGCTATGTTTGGGAGGATGGAAAGGGAAAGAATGACATGGAATGGAATAGAACAACTTAATGAATATGTGTTTGAAAGTTATTTTAGCAAGGGAGGGTCAATGAGTCCCTCCCTTGCCACTCAAAGTCTATAATTTTTGTCCCCCCAATTTGGTGGGCCTAGGAAGGAATGACTTGAACACTCCACTCGCCTCTCATTAAACTCATTAAACATCCAAACAATGGAGTGACATGTTCTCTTCTGTTTCATTCCTTTCATTTCTATTCTATACCATTATGAGTCACTCCCTTCCATTCTCTTTAAAACTTCTATACATAGCTTGAAGATTTGAAGGTTATGAACTTTGAAAGGTCATTTATCTATGCAATAGCAAACTATACCTTCTCATCTATACCTACCTAAACTCAATCATGTGTAATCCTTTGTTGGTCTATTATTAGCTTAGTAAATCACTGTATATTGTAACGCCCCTTTTTGAGAGGGAACGTCACATTGTCAAATAAAATAAAATGCAGAAATTAAATAATCAAACAATTAAGACCCGGTTCATTTAATCAAAGTTAACGCGTTTAATGCAGTAATGCATGAGAAAATAACGGTATATTTTTTTTCTTTTTTTTTGTAATAATACAGAAAGCAGAAGAAAGGTAAGGAATAAAATAATCAACAGATTTTCCACCTGAATAACGTGCATTTATATATATATATCAACATTTAAACACATCTGTAATTTAGATACAAGTCTGAATACCTCCAAAAAACAAAAACTATACCTGCCCCAAGGAAATCAAGCATATATAACCATCATGCATATACAAAATATACAGCCCACCAAAAAGTAATACATCAGGCCCCCAAAATAAAAACACTGGCAGCCATCAGTAGCCACCAGTAAGATCAATCCCTCAGATGAGGAGGAACTGTGTCAGGATCCTCAGCGGGATCTTCCTCTTTCGAGGAAACCTCCATTGGAACCACAGAAGCATGGGACGGAGCCCGAGCAGTGGAATCAAAGGAGTCCTCTCGTGGGGTGTAGTAACGATCGCCCCACATCTCATGGATGGGCAAGTAAAACTCCAATCGCAGGCTGATGTGGCAGGTGAGGACAGGTGCCTCATGACGCCTCCAGGCTAGGGCTATCGACACATCTCCCAAGTAGACGCAGCGATCGGAATTCAAGTTAATGTGCCAACACTCTGGCCCTCCAAGGAAGGTCAGACGCACATCACCAAGAAATTCGCGCATACGTGTCGCCATCGTCTCAGTAGAAGCTAGTCTCATTCGGGCCAGAAGCCAAGAAAATCGGGGTCTTTCGCCTCCTTACCGTCGTCTTTGATCAATACAGTATACACACATATAGCAAATAACAGAGATACAAGAAAGAGGTAAGACATCCTACCATCATTACTAATTATAGCAGCTAGAAATAGTACGGTGCCACGCGCCCAAATAGCAATTCACAATATCATATTCAACTAAAAAGTAGAAATTCCAACAGTAAGCAAATAAACAATTCCAGGTAGATAGTCAGCACAGTAAAAGCCAAATCAGTCATAGATAGGAAATATGAACATTAACAATGACAATGTATATCATGACTCACATGCATGCTTTCCCCAAATTCCTACTCCATGGAGCTAGACTCATACAGTCGGAGAGAAAGATCAGGAGACATGTCTGTAACTTGGCTGCTGAGGCCAGTGCTATCAATAAATTTTCTCGTGCACAATCATGGCATTGTACAGACATTCTACACTAGATCACGATATAGGATAGTGTCAAGTCCGGATCGTCGGTGCGTTTGCATCGGTTTGCCCCACAGGCAAAGGAGCTACCAACTACCCATTGTGGAGGACCTGCACCCCGACGCCCCCAAGGTCATAACAAGACCCACACTAGTCTATTCGCACCCGCACTAAGGTGTGTTCAATCTCCTAGGCAACTTGGCCTTACAACAGTCCACAAGGACATTCACAATGCATATGACACTATGCATGGACACGTATGATTCACAATTTCATACCATTCAATATCATGCCACAATAGGCCAATATAAGCATCAACATATATTCCTTATCACACACATACCACAATTTTCATGACATGGATCCAAGAATTCCATTTTCAAAATCATTTCTTCTCTATCGGTATGAATACATATTCCTATCATATTTAAGTAAGGTAAAATCCTTGAATTCGTGGGTTTTTAGGTTATGTTTGAGTTACAAAGGACAAAGAACCATAATCTCAATCATTTCCACTCAAAAATCTCATTTTTGGGTCCCGTAATCGATTACATTACCCCGTAATCGATTACACAAAAAATGAATCCTTGTAATCGATTACAATCTCATTGCAGTCAATTACACGATTTCCAGAACTTCAATTCGTAACTTCAAGGACCTGGTAATCGATTACACAGCCGTGGTAATCGATTACCAATTGGACAAAACCTCCGTAATCGATTACCCACAAGTTGTAATCGATTACATGATTCCCAGAAGCATCATTTGGTGACATCAGAGGCTTGGTAATCAATTACACCATTCTTGTAATCGATTACAAGCTAGACAGAATCTCTGTAATCGATTACACACAAGATGTAATCGATTACCAGATTTTCAGAATCACGATTTTGTATCTTTAAGAGCTTGGTAATCGATTACAAGCCCCGTGTAATCGATTACCACGCGTAAACTTGCAGAAAACAGAGTTCTCATGTCCTTTAACTCAAACCAAACCAATCATTATCATATTTAATCAACAAGATACTCAAATACAGCTTCAAATTATGCAAGAGACATCAATAAATCATACAAACCCAACAAAATACATTATCATCAAGAACAACATAAAATGAGAGAACTTTATACATAGATTCAAAAATCAACAACAATATACATACAAGGTTCCTAGATGCTAAGAGAGGTTGAGGAGGAGTGTCTTCCTCTTACCTACGTGAAGAAAAACAAAAGAAGAACACCAAGAACTTCCTTTGAATTTTCAGATTTGAGCTCCAAGAATCCTAAAAATGGTGACTTTGTTAGAATAGCATAATGGCTTGGAAAATAACTCATGGATGGCCAACATGAAGACCATGACCACGAAAATGGAGGAGAAAGAAGAGAAGTCTTGAATCTGACCCGAAAAGCTCAAAGCTTGGAGCTTGAATAAAATGTGAAAATGGTGGAATCTCAAGATGCTCCAAACAAGAAGGATGTCTAGGAGAGGAAGAGGGTTAAGAGAGTGTGGTTGTAAGAAAATTTGTGATGAATGAGGAGGAAGAAGAGAGCTTGGCCATAGCAATGGTGGAGAGAAGGGAGAGAAAATGTTGAAGAAGGAAGAAGAAGAAATGGTAGTGAGAGAAAGTGTTTTGATAATTAATGAATTTGTGTGATAAAAATGAAATAAGGAAAACAATATTTCCTTGCTTTGGGCTGCCATGCAGCCGTGCATGAAGGAGAGAGAGGAGGGAAATGGGCTACTTTGCATGGGGAAGGAGGAAGAAGAAACTTCCAAGAAGCTTCCTCCAAGCTTCCATGAGAAGCTTCGCACGTTTCTCGATAAAATAGAAGTAAAGTTGTTTCCTATTCGGTACACTAACACAGATGAATATTTACACTGTCAGTATTATTTTTCCTCCAGTGTAGAAGAGTTACTGATGATGAAAATAATATTTCATTATTCATCAGATGATTTTACAATACCGCGATTTCATTCATCGGGTAAAACCTCGTAAAACATAAACTTCGTAAATTGTGCCCGGCCTCGGGTTTAGTAAGATCCCCCGTCGACAAGTCCACAATTTAGAGTTTACCAGCCACAGGGAAGACATCGCATCTTCCCGGGTCTACACAGCGCACACGCAAAACGAAGAATATATTAAAATATTCTATGTTTCTAGAAAATTCTAGAAAAATTCACATAATTCACAAATATTAGAAAATGACTATTGGTAGTGAAATAATTAATTTCCGGAGCATTTCACTGACCTCAGCAATTCTCAGCTCAGTGTGCACGTAAAACGAGAAATATATTAAAATATTTGTCGTTTCCGAAAAATTCTAGGAAAATTCCTAAAAATCAAGAATAATATAAAACGATCATTTATACTTAAACAGTTATTTTTCGGGATGTTGCATATATCCACTCCTTGAGTGTTTTCATGAGCTACCCATTTAAGAAACACCTATTTCATTGTATTGATTCTTGAATGTTGAAGTGAGCTTATGGGTTGTGTAAGTCACTTGTTCTTCAAAGTGTTTAGTCTAAAGAGGTTGTGATGCAAAGAATACTTGTATTATAGTCAGGAAAGGTTGGATTGTTAAAGAATACTCAACTTAGTGGAAAATTCTAGTGAAAGCTAGGTACTGAACGTAGCTTACATGGATCTGGGGTGAGCCAGTATAAATACTTATTTTCTATTTTTCTTCCCTTTCATCTTATTCTAACTGATCTTGAAAATTTGATTTCTAAACTTATTTGAGTTGTTAAACTGAAACTGAAAAGTAAACTATTTTCAAAATATGGATGCTAAAGTTCATTTTAATAATCATTTTCAAAAGAGTTATTAAGTTTTTAGTTTGGGTGTTGTTTGGAGTTAAGAAGAATCTCAAGTTCAAATCTTCAAACGAAACTTAAACACTTGAATTTGTGTGTTAATTTATTCGTGATTTTAATTTGAGAGTGATTATGGAATAATAAGGTTTTATACAAATTTTTTATTTGAAAAAGATTATATTTACCTCACTACATTTGTTGCGAGAAAGTTCTTTTTACATAACTTACTAAACTCTCCTCGAGCTTTCTCACCAGAAATTAACTACTCAACTTAAACCTTCTCACTAACCATTTGTCTAAATTCTGAAAGCTTGAAACACTAGAGAAAGTTACAAGAAGGTTGGAATTTTCAAGAAAAAGGGAACACAATTCAAATCCTTTCTATCGTAGTCAACTTCAGCACAAACCCCTACATACATCAAACACATACTCAAGAAGAACCTAACCCCCCCTTCCAATACCCAAAATAGAGTTATTCATTTCAAGCCAAAAATTCATGTTACACAAAGATGACCTCCATGCTCAACCCATTTTAACCACAGCAAGCATCGTCACAAACCCCGACATTGAAACCCCACCCATGGTAAAAACCTAACATCAATGAAATCATAATCCAACACCAAAATCTCCCATCAAAGCATAAAGTCAAGATCACCAAATACCCACATTGCCTAGAAAACAAACCATACTAATCCCTAATATGGGTCTATATTCAAAACACAACCAAATTCCTAATTACATCAAACCCTATTATAGAAAATACTCCATTCATTATTCCCACACCAAACTTGTCTTACCCCAAGTACTACACAAAATCCTAAACACAAGCCACCACCATCTATGGCCAAATTAGCATAAACACAAACACTAGAACTCACCATGAACCACAAACCCATACCACCAAGCAAAAACAGCCACTTGAAGTCACCATGGCCTCTATCAAACTCACTACACTTGAGAGCAGCAAACCACCACTTGAAACCACCATAAGCCACCACCGCTAACATTGTAACTCCATGAACCTAGCATCCATCGAATCAACCACTATCCTCAGACCACCAAACCATATCCTCCAAGCCAACCACCCAACACATCTATTGCTACCTCGAGCAACCACCAACACTAGACACCATGTCCCTCCAAGCTTGCATCATTACACCATACCACTGCTATTCCTTATGTTTTTTTATTCTCGACTTTTTGGGGAAAATTAGTTCATAGAGGGCTTATTAGAATAAGAGTTTAGGGCAGGTTTTGTTTGCTCTTGGGTTTGAGATAGCCTTTGGGGTTCAATTTAGGCAAAATTTCATTTATGTGAATATTAAGTCTTTTGTTTTCTCACTTGTTTTTTGGTCTAGATTGTATTTTTAGCTTTAGGTTAATCTTCATTTTGGTGAATGGGCTAAGGATAATTGTTGATGGGTGATTACTCTATGAAATAGAGTTATTTTTTTGCATTATGTGAACAAAAAGTTTCTAGGAGTTTGGAATTTGACTTAGTTTTGCTTGCTTTCGACTTAGTTTTCAACTTATTACTCTTTATGTGATTTCGTTTGACTTTTGTTGGATTTTGTTTGGCAATGGGATTTATTGTTTAATGTTTTTTATTCATTGTTATTTCTCATTTTGGGTCTTTGTTGGTATTTTAAAAGGTACAAGGTCAAGGAGAAGCCCAAAGAATTGAGAAAACCAAGTTAGAATGCCTACTAACGTTGCTGTAATAAATTGGGCATAACATGAGCTAGAGACATCATATTGAGATGATTTTGGTCGTATTGGAAATCTAAGAGAAACATCTACAACTTTGTTGAAGACATTGAAGCCTAGTTTGCACAATTAAGTGGAGAAAAATCTTGTGCAAGTCATTAGAGGACATGAGCTGACAAAATCGCAATAGGAAAAAAATGTGTCTGGACAGCAACTATGTGCCGCAATGCCCAAATCTTGGTGCTACAATGCCGACACACAAACACAATTACTTGTTTTACAATGATTGGGACTCTTTGGCCATTTAAATAAGGATTTTTAGGGATTATTGGGCACGACTAAACAACCAAGGAGATCAAGGAGAAAGGGAAGATCAAGCCTCATTCTCACATCTTCTCATTCTTCTTCTTCTTTGATATGTTTTGGATGGTGAAACTAATTGGGATTGTATTTTCTATGTTTTTCATGAACTAGATTTCTTTTTCCTAGGAATGCAATGGATCTTTACATGTAGTTTGGATTAAGTTCCTTTTTCTCTCTTATTTCAATTTTAATTAGGCTATTTATTCAATCTTTTCTTAATTCTTATAATTGCTTAATCACCAATCAGTTGATTCTTGAAAACCCTAATTTGAACTTGGAAAAGGGAATTTGAGGTTAAGTCATAGGTTGGATAGCTTATTTTCACATTCATTCATTTAGGAAATGAATTTATTCGCTTGTGAGATAGGAATATACTCTCAAGCCATAAGTAATCACAATTAAGCCTTGAACTTAAAAAATCCATCTTTAATATAATTCTCATTGGAATATAGAGAATTAGTTAAGAGGGATACTTTTATTTGACCATCAGAAGATGCTTATAAATAAATCAGTGCCCTATATTAGCCATTCAAAGACTTTGAGTAAGATAAGAAAAAGTGAAGGAAACTCATACAAAGTGTAAAGTGAAGTTGAAATACTAGGCCTCTCTAATGATTGATTTTTACTGCGCTACAATTCCTCGTGAGAATGATACTTTTCTTATCTCTATAGTACTTGTTGTGATACATTCATGTACTGTGCGAGTAAAACTAACAATAATGGGCTAAGGCAGATTTCTCTACTTAGTTGGTTTGTTCTTTTCATGTGAGTTATTTGGGTTGATATGCATCTTTTTAATAGTAAAAGTAAAATTAAAAAAAAATACAGAAAAAAGAAGATAATTAGGTACAAAAAAGTAAATAAGATTAGATAATTAGAAAAAATACCAAAAAATATAAGAATTACAAAATGCCAAAAGGAGGATTGAAGAGAAATTGTGGAAGTTGGTTTGAATAAAGTTTGACCTCTTTTTATCACTTTTTTTATTTGTCTTATTTGTTCTCTTAGATGTTAAGCTAATTAACATGTTTTGTCTAAATTGATCCAATAACAAATTTTTCTTGAACATTTTACTTCTTTTTATTAATTAAATTAAAATTAACCAACTCACATTTTTTAAGAAAAATACATGACTTTGACACCTCATTGCATTTAGGTGATACGTAGGCATGAAATTTTTATTTTGTATAAGCCAAACTTGCAATTTAGCCTTTTGTTTTTAGTTTTTATTGTTTGTTGACTTGTAAATACTTCCATTCATATGTTATCTTTATTTACTTGTGTTCCAGTGTGGAATGTTTTAGGACACATGGCCAACTAATTTTTGGATTTTGGTCCCTTAACTAGAATGAAGAAGGGAACCAACTCTCTCTTTGGACAAGTTCCTTGTTACTTGCATTACAATCAAAGTGATCTAATCGATATTGTCTATGTCTAGATATTTGATAAACAAAAGAGTGTGTTCAATGTGTTCAATGAATGCCAAATATCAAAGAGATGAAAACAATAATTAGTAGATAGAAATATGATTGAACCTGAATTTATGCATAAGCCAATCTAAGTACAAGCTCGATTAATGCTACAATATGCAACTAAGACTAGATTCTACTAGCCTAATGCTAAGAAAATCTAGGAAAATGCTATAAGAAAACGAAAGGTCAGTCTCTAGTATAACTCGCTTTCCTACTGCAAGAGATGAGTGTGAAGTGTTCAAGACCTTTTGCAATGTCACCGAGACCTCTTATTCATAGGCAAATCGAGTAACTGCTTTCATGCTTGATCCTCGTAAATGGATATCCTATCCAATATGATGTTGTTGCTCGTCTTTGGCGATCACTAGCTTGTTTCTTCAAGTTATTTGCATGTTCTCCCACTTCTTGATAGTGGTTCACATGCATGGAAAATAATTGTCATTTCTAAAGGTGTGCAATTAATCACTAAATAAAGTACTCACTATCTGATGAAATGCCTTAGAATTTCTCTAAGTTCTTTTTATAATTTTTTGTCGATAACATTAATATTATCACTATGCAACTAATGAAAATAGACTACAAGATTCAACTGTCAACCATTTCAGTATGGTCAACCTATTGGCAACATTAGTATTATCATTCTTTATTTTGTCCCAATAGCCTCAGCGTTGCTAGATATTACTAGCTTTAGCACTATTTCCTAGCAGCTTTAGTACAACTTGCCTTCTTTGGTAACATTAGCATTACGTTGGTGATAGCATCAGTATTATCATTTCATTCATGTCTACAACTTCAATACTGTCGAGTAAATCCATTTTTACCAACTTGACACCCATTAGCAACCTTAGTACTACCACATGTCATGCGTCCCCACTTGCAGTGTATTTTTTACGTGTATCAATTGATAAAATTTAATTTTTACCCCCAACAACTTATTTTATTTATTTTTATCTTTGTAAACTTTATAGGGTAAATTTAATATGCTTAGGCCATTTTTGTTCATATAATTGCATTTTAGGATAACTATCTTAGGACAAATACATCAAGGTGTATTGGGATTTAGTTTCCATACTTTCTTGTTCATAAATATACTCCTAAACCTTACTTCATTTTTATAGACTTAAAGGATTTTTCAATTTTCTCCTAATCAAGGAGAGTTAATGGTGAATCCTCTGAAGGAATTTTTATTTTTAAATTTCAATTGTCCATACATCATGATCCTAGTTTTAACACCCATCATCTGTCGCACTATAACTACCTAAACCTTGGTGACAAAAATAAGAAAAAAATGATGTGAATAGGGAGAACCATACAGATGTTACCTTGTAGTCTTCATCGCACTGCTAGAGATACCAAACTCAAACCATTAGCTAATTTCATCCTATCTTAGAGCTACCCCACTAAATCCTAGTGTTTCGGAGCAAATGAGCTCTAATATGTGAGAAGTAGCGTTGTTTAAGTGGAATTTTGGTTTAGAGACTTAGTAACAATTCCAACAAACAAATAAATGTATCAAAACGAATGTGGGTTCAAAGTTATGTAGTAATCTCATTTTAAAAATGGTTTTAACAATAAACAAAAAGAGATTTAAGAGATTTGAAATAAATAAGCAGAAAATGCAGAAAGGAAACTTTGAAAAGATTAAAGAAATTTAAAGAAACTGAGCAGGAATTTTAAGAATGCAGAAAATTAATTGAAAGCATGTAAATGGTTGCAAGATTAAAGTGCAGAATTTAAATGGAAAAGTAGTAAAGAAAAGCAGGTAAAAGTGCGAATAAATGTAAAGGAAATTTAAAGGACAAGACTAAAAAGTAAAGGACTTTAAAAGAAAATTGCATTAATTTTAAATGACATGAAATGAAAAAGGGAAGGCATACTTGGATAAAAATCCTTTAATCTACTCGAGTTGAGATGTTAGGATTATGTATCAGCAAATAACCTCTCTTATTTACATCGTGACTACTGATATTTATAGACAGAATTAAAAATAACTGACACCCTAAAAGATCAACACGTTTGAGTGGTTTTTTCCACCAGCAAGTATCTACTTTCCGACAGAACCAACACTTAACTACTTTTGACCAATTTTCGTCGACTCAATGTAATCTTTCTGTAATAATTCTTCTTGCTAACATCAATACCTTATAGCTATATTAGAATCTTCCTCTTATTCAACACTTCTGTCGATTTCACCATTTAGCATTTCTGTCGGCTCAATACTTGGAAAATTTCTTCAAAATCATCATCCAACCGACGAATTGCCAAATCTTTATTTTTCAATTCCAACAGATGCCCGCCAAAAAAATTTTATTCCGACACCGACAGGAGAAAGAAAGAAAAATTTAATAAAAAATCCTTTCAATATATATATGTATATATATATAAATATTCAAATCTAATCAGAATCTTCCGCAAGTACCTGAACAGCCACAATCAATCTTATCATAGCAAACAATAAGTAGCCTTTCCTAATAACTAGGGCTCATAATTACCCTATTTTCTCATGGAAAAAAACAACTTTTCAAATTCACGTGACTTTTCATCCCTTTATCACTGTTTACCATCTTCAACCTCTCACCTCTCTTTACTGTTCATCACCTTCAATTTTACCTTCGCCCGTTTCCTCTGCGAACTATTGTCTTCTCCAATGGCTTCTAGCTCTCAAACTCCCAACGTGCCAACAGCAAATTTGGCTAACCATGCGGTCGTTCAAGACCCAGTTCTACAAAAGTTTGAACTTTGGCATCTTTCGAAGATAATACTCCCCATTAATAACTCTACACTTTCCTTGGATCCTTCGGCTGCTTTCTTGGGCCCAGTTCTACCTAAGGAATCTATTACTGATGAAATAAATTCCTTCTTCCCCTGTAAAAGTTCCCAAGAAGCTATTTTGGCTTCCCTTCCTTCCATTCCTATCAGCTACTTTGGAAAATCTGAAAGGCTGTTTAGGACTCCTCCTACCCATATTAATGGGTATCTTGAATGGCTTGACAGAGTTCAAGCTTCTAAAGAAAGTTTATGGAGAGAAATAAGAATTTTTTATTACATCCAGCTTTCTCATTATCCTATAAAAATGGATTCTTGCATGCTGGGTACCTCTTTCTTTTTCTGGAACAAAACCACCAACTCCTTCCAATATTCCTATGGCATGATGGGTCCAACACTTTTCGACGTATCTGCCATAACTGGTCTTCGACCAGATGAGGAAATCATTACGTCTATTCTTCAACCTTCAAACACTATCGACGTATACTTAAAAGCCCCAACTTCCTTTTCCGGCTTCATTAATTTTTATTCCCCTGAATCAGGTCCTGTGATTGATGAAGAACACATAGCTTTTCTTCTCCTTTGGCTTTCAGCCTATGCTATAGGTTCTAAGTCGGTTCAAGTATCCAGATCCTTTCTTCAACTTGCTAACCTTCTTCATGAAGGTCAACCACTAGCTCTTGGTCAATTTCTCCTTGCCAATCTCTATTTGAGTATAGGTGAAATTGTCCAAAGCATTAGAGTTCAAGTAAAGAAAACCAATTCTGGTGGTCCAATGTGGCTACTCCAACTTTGGTTGAATGCTATACTGGGAGATTACTTAGTCGACTCGTCTCCTCCGACAGTCTCTCTTACTACATATGGCATTAAACTTTGCCATGTAAAACATGAGAAAATCCACAAACAGAGCTTAGAAAATTTCATGTACTTTTTCAGTATTTTTCATTCCATCTCTTTTAGTACTGAAGACATATATTTTGCTCCTTTTGCCGACCATTCCTTTGGTCCCGAATGGTTCACTCGATCAATTCTTTCCGACGATCCTCCTACTCAGGCCGACAACATTTCTGTCTGGTCGAACTTTCTCTGCCGACAAGTTCTGGTGGCTGGTCTCCCTGGTTCGACAAACAAATCCTTAGAGTTGTGTCTGCTAAACTCAGTAACTCAACAATTGGGATTTTGTCAAGCTATTCCAGCACCTTTCTCTCATAAGGCCAAAGAACACTTCATCAATGGCCACCTACAAAGCATGTCGGACCTTGTTCGAGTAGCTTCAAAAAATGAAAGGCACAAGGATTACTTTAAGATCTCTGCATTCACCCCCTACAGAGGAGTTTCAAAAGATTTTGTCGATTGGTGGACTAAATATTATAGTCCTTATCATGTCGACATTGAAATCTGTCGAAGCTATATTACTGAAACTCTGATTCCTGTGCAGGGTCAAGATCCTTCATAAAAAACTAAAGGTACACATATTCAAGATATCAAGGCTTTTGAAAAATATTACAAAATTAAGTGGGACTTCAGGTTTCCTAGCTTATTTGTTCGACATTGTGAAGAAGTCGTAGCCAAGCTAAAATGGGCACACAAGGAAAAATGTTCTACTAATTTTCTCTCAGTTTCTATAAAAAACCCTTTAGCACGGCTTGAACCTTTTCAAATCCCTTTTCCAACGCCAGTGCTTTTTCCTTGTGCTCATTTCGGACTGGCCAACGAATTCCTAGGTAAACCTATAAGGGCTGGTAACTTCCCTATTTCAGATAGGATATACTCTGTGAGTAATATCTTTCTTACAAAAACTCCAGAAGTCAAGTTTACTTGTCGGTTTGCCTTGTTGTACGAACAATTTGCCAGGAATACCCGAGTCATCACTGAAATACCTGAAGGTATTTTTTCTCTTTACATTCTGTTACTTTTAATTTTATACCTCATTTACTAAATACACCTTCCTTCTTGTAGCACTTCCATTGAAAAGACCTTTAGAATATAAGCAGTCTCAAGAAAGTGATGATGAAGAATAAGATGAAACCACTTCTTCAAAAAAGAAGAAAAGCAAGAAGGCTCAAAAACTTCTTGTTCCCAAGGCTTTAAAGGTCAAATTAGCTGCATCTATGCCGACAAAGAGTCCTTTGAAACACAACGCTGCTAAATTAAAAACCCTCAAGGTATATATACTTTTCTGACTATATATTAAGACTTGGTTTTTAATTTTGTTCAAGATTAGCGGATCTGCTCCTGCTATTTCTGTTTCTCCTATCTTATCTTCAATCCCATCTCCTGAGCATCCTCCAAAGGCATGCCTCGTATTATTGTACATTCTTTAATATGAGGCAATAATATCCCACCCCTTTTATCTTCACAGAAAAAGAAAAAAAAGACTCAAACCACCATTTCTACTTCGAAGCCTCCTGTCGAAGAAACAGAAACCAACTTTCTTTCATCTGAGGTAAATTTTAATTAACATACTTCTTTTCCTTAAATTCTTGACTCTTACCACTCATTTAACACTTGATTCTATCATTCCAGGATCTGGAGGAAGAACAATCCGCAGATCATCCTCTTGAACCAGTTGTCGAACCAAGAACTGAAGATCCAATTCGACAATCTCCCGAGGTAATGTATCTTACCACACTTAACTATTTTCAAAGTATTATTTATTCTGAAATCTCTTCTGTTCACCTCCAGGATTCAGCAAACTTGGTTATATCCAACAACCCACAAAGGTTAGGAACCAAGAATCCTCCAGAATCTCACACTTCCCTGGCCCTTACTATATCTACTGTTTCTTCACCACTTCCGACAGAAACCCAAACTGTCGAAGCCTTAGAAAAAACTCTAATCCCCCCAGGTATTGAGGGTGTAACGCCCCTTTTTGGGAGGGAACGTCATATTGTCAAATATAAATACAGAATATAAAATTCGTGAAATTAAGACCCGGTTCATTTTAGTTAAAGTTAATTTGTCCGATTCATTAGTACGTGAGTAAAAAGGCGGCATAATTTTTTTTTTGTTAATTAATAAAATGGAGTGACGAAATATGAATAACAGTAAAGAGTAAGACAGGAAATAAAACTCTCATCTGAATAACATGTATGTATGTATATATATATATATATATATATATATATATATATATATATATATATATATATATATATATATATATCAACTGTGTTTTAGATACAAGCCTGGAATTCCCAAAAAGCAAAACTATACTTGCCCAAAGGATCATACATATACATCCCCAAGATATCAGAATTTACAGTCCACCAAAAGTAAAACATCAGGCCCCCAAAATAAAATACTGGCAGCCATCAGCAGCTACCAGCAATGTCAGTCCCTCAGAGGAGGAGGGACTGTATCAGGATCCTCAGCGGGGTCCTCCTTATCCAAGGAAACCTCCATGGGAACCACAAAGCCACGGGCAGGAGCCCGAGCAGTGGAATCAAAAGAGTCCTCCTGCGGAGTGTAGTAACGGTCACCCCACAACTCCTGGATGGGCAGATAAAACTCCAACCATAGGCTTACGTAGCAGGTAAAGATCGACATCGCATGTCATCTCCAGGCTAAAGCAATCGATACGTCTCCCAGGTAGACACAGTGGTCGGAACTCAGGTTAATGTGCCAGTACTCTGGCCCTCCAAGGAAGGTCAGACGTACATCACCCAGAAATCCGCGCATACGTGCCTCCATGCTCCACAGTAGGTGCTAATCTCGATCAGGCCAGAAGCCCGGGAAATCAGGAGCTTCAACCTCCTTGCCGTCGTCTTTGATAGATACAATACATGCACAGGTAGCAAATAACAGAGATACAGGAAAGAGGTAAGATATCCTACCATCATTACTAATTATAATAGCCAGAAACCAATATGGCGCAATGCACCCATATAACATTCCAAAATAATAATAATAATAATAATAGGCAGTAAATACATCAGTAAGCAGGTAAACAGTTCTAGGCAGTCAGTCGTCATAATAATAAATAAACAGTTTAAATCCACATAAAGCAGTAACTATCATATAGTGTAACATCTCATGATGCATATGCACACTGTACTCAATTTCCTACTCCATGGAGGTAGACTCAAACAGTCAGAGAGAAAGATCAGGAAACACGTCTGCAACTCGGCTGCCGAGGCCAAAGTGCTATAACTCAACAGTTTCTCTACGTGCACATACAGGCATTGTACAGACAGTCTACGCTAGATCACGATATAAGATAGTGTCTCGATTTGGATCGTCGGTGCTTTTGCATCGGTTTGCCCCACGAACAGGAGAGCTACTAACTGCCCATTGCGAGGTACCCACACCCCGACGCCCCCAAAGTTGTAACATGACCTACACTAGTCTACTCGCACCCGCACTAAGGTGTGTTCAATCTCCTAGGCAACTTGGCATTAACAACAGTCCATAGGACATTCACAATGCATAAAGACTCTATGCATGAACATGTATGATCATAATTACATATTATTCCACAATATGCCACAATTAGCCAAAGAGAGTATCAATACATCCTTGGTCACTCACATGGACTCACACTATCATAGCATTGAAATTAAACAGAATAATACATTTTTAAGGTGTATTATGAATTCTTACTTAAAATTAATCTTTCTTACAAAGTTTATCTCTACTTGAATTCTCATAATTAGTTAAATTTTCTAATGTAATTTATTCTCATACACTTAGAATGTTATTCTAAGGTCTCCAAGTCTCACATTCTCTTGTTCTTACCCTAATTGAATTTACCTTAAGTTTTATGACAAGTTTCATTCGTAGTTCTTCTTCCAATTTACTACTATTCCAATCTATCACCTACGATTTAAATCATTTAATTATCTAAATTCCAAGATTACTAAAATTGCCTAATTAAGCCCCAAAATGGCCCTAGAGGCCGTGGCCTTCCTAGAGGATTCAATTCCCAATTTTCATTCCATTGATTTTATATTACACACTTGATTAATTAATACATTCACTTGTTATAATTTGTTCACAAAGAACTCATCTTCTAAACCCTAAAACCGTGGCCTTCCAAGAGAAAATCCCATATTAATTTCTTCCATTTCATGTCATCCAATCCATTCCAATATACAAATACACATCAACAATCAATCCAACAACATAAACCAATTTCAAACAACATGTAAACATACTAGTCATACAATTAAAGAATAACCCTCATTAGGGTTTTCTCACAATCAACTACAAACAAGGTTCCTAGATGCTAATAGAGGTTGAGGAGGAGTGTCTTCCTCTTACCAAAGTGAAGAAATCAAGAGAAGCCTCCAAGAAATCCTTGCAAATTTCGGATTGGGTGCCACCAAAACCCTAGAAATTTCAACTTGGTTAAAATAGCACAAAGGCTTGAGAAATGAAGTGTAGATGGTCACAAGGAGGACCTTGAAAACGAAAATGAAGAGAGGGAGTGAAGAGTCAAGAAACTTACCTAACAACCCTAAGCTTGAAGCTTGAAGAAAATGGTGAAAATGGTGGATTTTCAAAATGCCACAAGCAAGAGAAGTGTTTAGGAGGTGGAGAGGATTAAGAAAATGGTGTTGGTTGAAAATTTTGTGAAGGATGAGGGTCAGGAAGGGCTGCTGGCCGTAGCACTCTAGAGAGAAGGAGGAGAAAAATTTTTAATGAAGAAGAAGAAGAAGAGAGAGAAGTGCTTTAGGAAAAATGAAAATTGATGTAATGGAATTAATTAGATGAAGAGTAATTCTTCCCCCCAAAAGTGGGTTGCAGTCGTGAGTGAGGAGAGAGGGAAGAGAAAGGATTTTTGGCTTCCCTTGGAAGCTAAGGGCATTGGGGTCATTAGTTGGTCAAAGTTTCTCAAAGAAGTTTTGATTATAATACATTAGATTTGAATTAAAGTGAATTGATTAGACATAAAGTAGATTATATTAGGATATTGTGATAGGATTTTTTTTTATTACATGCTATTATCTAATGGATAATAGTTACAGTCGACAGAAGTCAGTATTAATTAATCTCAAAAATCGTAAAATCTCGTAAACTGTGTCCAGCCTCAGGTTTAGTAAGATCTTCCATCGACGTGTCCATAGTTCAAGATTCTCAGAGAAAACATCTCGTTTCTCCGGCTCCGCTCAGCGCGCATGTAAAACGAGGAATATATTAAATATTTGACGTTTTCGAAAAATTCCCAAAAAATTCTCAAAAATTGTAAATATTGTAAAAGACTATTCGTCTCATCATTTCCCAATTTTTGAGGCATTACAGTCATTTTCCAGACTCTGCTCAATATACACGTAAAACGAAAAATATATTAAAATATTCATCATTTCTGAAAAATTCCAGAAAAATTCACATAATTCATAAATATTAGAAAATGACTATTTATGACAAAATAAATGATTTCTGGAGCGTTACACTGACATCAGCAGGTTTATGCTCAATGTACATGCAAAACGAGAAATATATTAAAATATTCGTCATTTCAGAAAAATTCCTAAAAATCAAGAATATTATAAAATGATCATTCATGATTAAACAAACACTTTTTAGGGTATTACAGAGGGTTCTTCTCATTTAGAACAAGCCAATCCTGTTCAAATTCTTTCAGAAGAATTCAACATGGATACTCTGATGGCAGAATTTGCCCCAATTGATCCACCTCCATCTCCTCCAGCCAACTTAATTGTTGCTGTGCCAGAAGATACTGAAGATATGGAGGCAGATTTTGACGAATTGATAACAATGTTATCGGGCGGCCACAAAAGTTCTCCTCAATCGGCTCGTTCTTCAGCATAACTTGGACAAGACTCCAGTGATTCCCATATTACTGGACTCTTAACTGAATTGAAGAATGCCTTCACCTATTCTTTCGAGCACTTAATTTCTGACCAACCTCTTCAAGAAAGAATGGTGGCAATCGTAACTGAACTTGAGCCTCTTGCTCAGCAATTACCAATAACCAGTCGAGCTCTTCCTACGACTGTTAAAGATTTTCTTCAAAGCTTAACGGCAAAAATGCTAGTCATTCGTCGAGTTATTCCTGCTTATACAAAAGAGATTCAAGAAAAGTCTAGAATTTTGAAGTAGTTGACCGACGCAAAAAGTGAAAATGCCACTTTGAAGGAAAATCTAATAAAGGGAAAAGCCAAAGAGGTAGAGCTTGATAAGGAGATTGAAGATTTAGAGAAAAAACTTGAGGCAGCCCATCATCGCAAACAAAAACTTCAAACGACATTATAACAAGGGGCCGCCAGACAGTAAAATATTGCCAATAATACTAAGCAATGGGCTGTCAAAGCCAGAGCTGTATTGGCAAAAATAAATTCCCTCAAAGCGGAATATCAAACCGCCTGTTCCGACAAACAGTCTTTGGAAGACTCCTGGGAGATTCTTCAAAAATTCTAAATAGCTTTTCTTTCATTTCTAGCTAATTGTCGATTAATTCTTTTGTAAAGCTTTGGCAATATCAAGTTGTAACATCTGTTTAACATTTTTATTTTGACAATGTAACTTGTAATCGCTAAACATGAATAAAGACTTCATTTTCTGTCAATTTTTACTTCATACATTGTCGGTCTATATGACTTTAAATATTTGCCATTAATTGACTTAATTCTTAAACCGGAATTAATTTCAACAAGTGCATAAGCATTCCCTAAAAATTCTTTAGTCACTTTAAATAGTCCTTCCCGTTTTGGAGACCATTTCCTATATTCTCGACACTTCTTATCCATGGGCAAAATCACCTTCCAAACCAAATCATCAACTTCAAAAGATTTGTACTTAATTCGACTTTCGTAAAATTTTGCAATTCTTTCTTTCTGTCGAATTAAATGTTCCAAAGCAATTAATCTTTCATCGCTTAATTCGTTCAATTCATCAAACATCAGGTCCCAATAATGCTCAACTGGTAACTCATCTTGTTTTTGAATACGAATTGATTGAAGATTAATTTCGACGGGCAAGACTACATCATGACCATATACCAACTTGTATGGTGATGTGCCTGTTGCTTCTCTCGGTGAATTTCTGTATGCCCATAGAACTTGATTAAGAGTATTATGCCAATTCCTAGGCTGTCGACCAATATGCTTTTTAATCAGACTTATGATTATTTTATTCATGGCCTCTACCTGGCCATTCGCCTGAGCATAATACGATGTCGACGTGAGCATTTTAATTTTCCTTGAACTGATATATTCGACAACTTTCTTTCCAATGAATACTGATCCTTGGTCGGTTGTCAAAGTTTGTGGTATTCCAAGCCGACAAACTATATTATCTTCAATAAAGTCAATCACATCCTGCTGGGTTACATCGTTCAAGGCTACAGCCTCAACCCATTTGGTGAAGTAATCAACTCCTACTAGAATATATTTGTATCCCTTCGACGAGACAGGATGAATTTGGCCAATTAAATCCAAAGCCCACCCTCTGAAAGGCCAAGGTTTAACTATAGCATGTAACTCACTAGCAGGAACATTTTGTATATGGCCATGTCTTTGACACTTTTCACAAGACTTAGCAAACATTATACAATCCCTAATCAGTGTTGGCCAATAGTACCTTTGACGTCGAAGGACCCATTTCATCTTTTCACCTGCCTGATGAGCTCCACAAATTCCTTTATGGACTTCTGCCAGGCCAATATAAGCCTCTGCTTCACTCAGGAAAACTTCTAAATTTCCATCGATAGACTTTCTATACAAGACTCCCCCTAATACCACAAATTTTGACGCTTTGTACTTGAGTTTTCTATCCATATCATGACTCGGATTTTCCAAATAACTTAGTATTGGTTGTCTCCAGTCATTAACCGTCGAAATGTCATTTTGTAGTACATCTCTTTCCTCTAATGGATATAAAAGTTCCCTTATTTCCATTAGATTTGTAAGAACCTTGGATGAAAGTCTATATTCAAAAGGTACTTGTGCTAATTCATTAGCCTCTTCATTTAAACCTCTGGAAATGTGTTCGATAGTTACCTCGTCGAATTGTTTCATTAACTTACATGCCATAATATAATATTTCATTAGATTTTCACTATCACATTTATATTCTTGGGCAACTTATGTGAATCACCAAATATATGCACATTATGTGCTTTCATTTCTACTAATATTTCTAATCCGATAATTAAGGCTTCATATTCAGCCTCATTGTTGGAACAAGTATATTTAAGTTCAAACATGAACTTAGTTGGAGTACCTTGAGGAGAAACAATTAAAATCCCCATTCCAATCCCATTCTGATGCCTTGAACCATCAAAATATAAACACTAAAGTTTTAAACCGACAACATTTATATTATCTATATCCAAATAAGGATGGTCAGCCAAGAAGTCAGCAATTACTTGGCCTTTTACTGCTCTCATTGATACATATTGTAAAGAAAATTCTGACAAAGCGATGGTCCATTTTCCAATACGATCATTTAACACTGGTTTTGATAACATATATTTTATTATATCAATTTTTGACATAACCAGTACATTACAAGGCATCATGTAATATTTAAGTTTAGTACATGAGAAGTACAATGCTAAACAAAGCTTCTCTATTGCACTATATCTTCTCTCAACATCATTTAAAACTCGACTAAGATAATACACAGCTCTTTCGACGCCATTTACATCTTGAGCCAGCATACTTCCTATGGTTTCTTCTGATGATGATATATACAATTTCAACGGTCGACGGGGCACTGGAGGCATCATGACCGGTGGTTTTGTCAAATACTGCTTTATCTGATCGAAGGCTTCTTAGTGGCAAGGTTCCCACACAAAATCCTATTCAGCCTTCAATTTGATCAATGGAGCAAAAACTTTGGTTCTTCCCGACAAGTTGGATATAAATCTTCTTAGGAAGTTAACTTTTCCTAAAAAAGATTGCGATTCTTTCTTGTTTATCGGTGGTGTGGCCTCCAAAACTACCTTGGCTTTATTCTTGTCCACTTCTATACCTTTTTTATGGACTAAGAAACCCAAGAATTTAGCAGCCGACACACCAAAACCACATTTTTCTGGATTCATCTTAAGGCTGTGCTTCCACATCCTGTCGAATGCCTGCCTCAAGTTTGTCAAATGACTTTCCTTCGTTTCCGACTTGACAATGACATTGTCAATGTAAATTTCCATAAATTTTCCAATGACATCATGGAAAATTGTATTCATTGCTCTCTGATAAGTGGCCCCTGCATTCTTTAAACCGAAAAGCATGACTACTCATTCAAATGTCCCAATGGCTCTTGGACATCTGAAGGCAGTTTTTGACACGTCCTCTTCGGCTATAAAAATTTGATTATAACCTGCATGGCCATCCATAAAACTTAATAATTCATATCCAGATGCAGCATCAACTAACATGTCTGCAATTGGCATAGGATACTCATCTTTAGGTGTGGCAGTGTTCAAATTTCTAAAATCTACACATATTCTCAACTTGCCATTTTTCTTAACTACATGGACAATATTAGAAAGCCATTCGACATACCTGGTTGTTCTAATGAATTTGGCTTTGAGCAATCTTTCAACCTCTTCTTTTATCTTTAAGATCACCTCAGGTGCAAATCTCCTGTTAGCTTGTCTAACAAGTCTGCATCCTTCTTTCAGAGGTAATCTGTGCTCAACAAGATCTCTACTCAATCCAGGCATTTCATCATAATCCCAAGCAAAACAATCTTTATATTCCATAATTAACTCGACAAGCTTTTCTTTGAAATCCTTTGGCAAAAATGAACTCACAAAAATAGGCCTCCTATCTGCTTCAGTGCCCAAGTTTATTTCTTCCAAAGGATCTTCCACTTCCACATTTTGCTTTTCATCAAGCCCTTTTTCAAATCCTAAAGAACCGTCATCAATTACACAATATGACAGCATGCTTTCAGCAGTAAATACTGCTTTGTTGGCTAAATAAGCCAACAATTTTTCTGAGTAATCCTTAACACTCATAACTAGTGCTTGGCCAATCTTCTTCGGCCTTCTTCACCAGTCGTATACCAAACTGATCCCTCAAGCAAACTTCGAGTGCATCTTTGTTAATTACTCCGCCACTTGCTATTACTGGTTTAACACTTGGAGCATATATTCTGAAATCGACATGAAGCTGCTAGAGATAGCAGGGACTATCATCTGCTTCTATTACTTCAACTTGGTCATCTTTATTCTAAAAAATGAGCTTCTTATGAACTGTTGATGGTATTGCTTTGACGACATGAATCTAATCCCTTCCTAGCAAAAGATTGTAACTTGACTTCGTCGGAATTACCACAAATAGTGTCGGCCTTGCAACAGATCCGACTTGTACTTTCAACATCACCACTCCGTCTGACGGGGAGGTTTTACCACTGAAATCTGTGACTATCATGTTTGTCGACATCAAATCTGACTCATCTTTCCCAAGTTTTTTTAGCATGGCCCTTGGGATTAGATTGATTGCTGCCCCCCCGTCGATCAAAACTCTATTGGTGGGTTTTCCTTCTAATAGAGCCTTGATGTGTAACGGTCGTAAATGAGCCTTCTGGTCTTCTGTCGGTTTTTCAAGTGAGCTGTATTGTCAAAGACTGTTAGCATATTGTCCTGGAAAAGAAGCCAATGATCATCTAGGTCATCAAAATCCTCTTCATTCTCCCCAGTGTACTCAATTTCGTGATACCCTTCAAAATCTGCAGGTAACACCGAAACTAAATTAACACTCAATGACTTCAAGAATTCCTCCTCGTCGGACAACTCTTCATCACTTAAATGCCTTCCAATCCTGAAATAATCTTCCGACGGCAAGTTACTATCCATAGCCGTCAAGATATCATCCAGATTATCATCCAAGTTGATGTCCATGTCGAATTGCTCCTCATCACCAAGGCCTAAAGGATCCTCTGGATCATTTAAGGCCTCAATAACTTCATCAGTCATTGAGTCCATATCTTGGCAATCAGGTTTTGCCAATCTTTCTATTTCTTTATTTACGTCAAGCATTTTTTCCCTCCACTAAACATCTTGATCAGGATCTTCTAAGATTCTCCAAATTTCTTCTTTCGACCAGTCTTCAATATTACTATTTCCAATTCCAGAGTCCTTAGTCTGCTCTTTTCCTATTGTCAGTTTTGCAACATTCGAGCTGACCAACTCCTTATCCTTTTCGACTGGTAAACTATTCTTTCTTGCCTCTTTTTCTGCTGCTATTAGTCCAATTGGTCATTTCCTCTTTGTTTTATTTGGAATTGGCCTTTGAACTTGCTTACTCTTTCTTATTTCTTCCAACTTTTCTTGTCGGGATTTATCATTAGTATCAAGTCATCCAACTGCATTTGTTGTCGGCTCCCCTGGAAATGATCCCTTGGTAATAACGCTTTTTATCTTTCTACCATCTTTATCCTGATTAAGCACTGGTTTCTTTACAACCACCAAACAACCTATTGCTACAGGCTGCTCCTTGATTACTAATCCTTCATCCATATCCCTTCTCTTTTGTGCTTATCTTAATCTCTGTAATCTCTTTTTCTTACTCTTCGACATTGGAAGAACTTTTGATGGCCCTGCTTCATCTTGGCCAATCGAGGTTTTTCCTAGATTGATCCTTCCATTCTTGTAGTCTTCATTCCAAAAAGGTTGATCCCTTTGAAAGTTACTCTTCCTGGCAGACAAATTCCGTCGAAAATACGTATATCCAACCATTACAGAATTCTTCATCCACCTATTCACGGCAACATTAGCAAGTGGCACCCTAGTCTTAACTGGTCTGACATGAGCTTTGTTTCCCACAAACCCATGTGGTTCGACTAACCAACCATTCATATTAGGCCTAGGCATGTAGACTAGCTTTGGCCTTGGAGCATGAAAAGTCTTCTGTGGTCTCCAGGTTTTTCTGTCGAGAACTTTCTTCTCACCCTGCTGGATACTTGGTTGTTCTTCAGCAGCTTTCTTCGTAGCAAGCTCATCGTATACTGCGTTACATCTTGGGCACAACCTTACCTTGCCCTCTTCTTTCTTTCTTGCAAGAAATGCCTCGAGAGACTCAACTGGCTTGGGATATATGTCGGTTGCATCCTTTGTATCCACATTGAATTCTTATAACTTCCTTATATTGAGCATCCCAACATTTAAAGGAACTTGCTGATCAACACAAGATACTTCAGCCTGAAACGGATCTGTGTCAACTTTCATATCCACTTTAAGCTTGTCGGCAAATTTCAAACGCCTATCCATTATTGCTTTTTGAATTATGTCTCTGAAACGAACACATTCATTAGTAACATGACCGAAACTATTATGAAACTTACAGTATTTTTGGTATTTAATTTCATCAAACTTTAGTAACCTATGACCTTCCGACAGTTTAATCTGTTTGTCTTTTAATAACAAATCAAAAATCTTATCGGCTTTGATTACGTCGAATGTATATGTTTTCCTATTAACATAACCCATTTTCTCCTTATTTCTAGTAGGCTGTAAGGCCTGGTAAACATAAGGAGGACCGTTCTGAAGTTCAGCAATGTTAACTTCAAACTCATCATCGCTGCCTTCAAACTCATTGTCGGATTCACTTAATCCGACAAATGCCATATTTTCTCTTTTAAGAAATCTTTTCTGTTTTTGAATCTTTTCAACTTTTAGTTGTTCTATTTGCCTAACTTTTTCACCTAGTTAGGCAAGATCAACCAAATGTTGATTCACTAATTTCTTCCTTATATAATAATCTAAACCACCTGCAGCTATCTTTACTATTTCGACCTCAGGTATAGGAGTAAAACATCTACTCCTCATTTGTCGAAACCTAGCAAGATAGTCATCCACAGTTTCATTATACATCCTTTTGATATTGAAGAGATCTGTAAGTCCCACTTTCAAATCTCCTCGAAAGAATTGATCATGAAAGCTTCTTTCCAATTGAGCCCAGGAGTGAACTGAATTTGGTCTCAATGTCGAGAACCAGGAAAAAGTATTTTTTGTGAGGGAACTTGGGAAGAATCTCATTTTAAGACTTTCAACAGTGGTCAACTCCCTTATTTCTATTGTAAACGTGCAATATGTTCGACGGTTGATTCCCCACTTTCTCCTGTATACTTGGAAAGTTTTGGAATCTTAACTCCTCTAGGAAACTCTGCTTGTTAGACCTACTCAGGAAATGCTGATACAAAATATGGCTGGTTGGCATAGCCAACGTTAAAACCAAATCTATTCAGCACTTGTTCCACTACTTGGTTTACATTTTGTTCAACTACTTGGTGCCCCCCAAGATTTTGTCGAAGCAATCTCATGGCTACATCATTTCTAGCCATTTGATCTTCATTTCCTCGATAGAGCACATGGACATTTCCATATTCCAAACGTGGCTGATCATTTTGGCCTGGTTGATCTAAGTTTTGTTGATTTTGCCCCACATTTGCCTGAGGTGCAACCATTTCTCTATTTACCCCAGGCTGGGCTCCCTGAATATTATCATTGGCCAAATCACCTACTCCCAAGGTTTGGTTTAGCCTTGCCATTTGCTAAGCCAATGCACTGCAAATATTATTTGTATTTTCCATGATTGGCGTAATCACGGCACCCATTTGCTGAGTGAACATATGCACCATGTCATGGTTGCTTTCATCCATTTGTTGTCGAAAACTGGCCAAAGAATTCATAGTTGGCCTTGTTATACTTTGGGGATTGTTTCTCGACATATTTGGGAAAACTGGTCCCAAATTCAATCTCTCTTGTCGAAAGAGAGTTGGATTGTTTGTACCTGCAACCCCTACTCTTTGGCTACCAAAACTTGCCAAGGCCGAACTTATATGTGGTTGGCCTTGTGAAGCTACTGATTGACCAACAGTATTGGCTAAAGTGGAGCCAAGTCCCGTTTGTGCCATCACAGGAGGCACATAATTCGGTGGCAACCCATATTGGGGCACAAACCTCGAATTTGAATTTATTATGTTTTGATTACTTGGCTGACTAGGCGATAGCTAAGTCATTCCAGGCAACACTTGTTCTACTATTGGATTACTCTGGAGAGCACCAGTTGCTATAACATTCTCCACCAAACCAGTACTAACGACGGTCGAGGGTGGCACAGTAACAGCTGTCGAAGGTATACCCGACGCCTGACTACTTACATTACTCATGGTTTGCATATTTTGAGAAGAGTAGATAAATCTTCCACTTCTTAAATGCATAAAACCATTTCCTATGACACTACGAGTTACTCTAAACCCGTCCCACCGGGCGTGTCAATTTGTTTAAGTGAAATTTTGATTTAGAGACTTAGTAACAATTCCAACAAACAAATATCAAAACGAATGTGGGTTCAAAGTTATATGGTAATCTCGTTTTAAAAATGGTTTTAACAGTAAATAAAAAGGGATTTAAGAGATTTGAAATAAATAAGCAGAAAATGCAGAAAGGAGACTTTGAAAAGATTAAAGAAATTTAAAGAAACTGAGCAAGAATTTTAAGAATGCAAAAAATTAATTGAAAGCATGTAAATGATTGCAAGATTAAAGTGCAGAATTTAAATGAAAAAGCAGTAAAGAAAAGTAGTTAAAAGTGCGAATAAATGTAAAGGAAATTTAAAGGACAAGACTGAAAAGTAAAGGACTTTAAAAAAAAATTGCATTAATTTTAAATGACGTGAAATGAAAAAGGGAAGGCATACTTGGATAAAAATCCTTTAATCTGCTCGAGTTGAGATGTTAGGATTATGTATCAGCAAATAACTTCTCTTATTTACATCGTAACTACTGATATTTATAGACATAATTAAAAATAACTGACACCCTAAAAGATCAACACATTTGAGCGATTTTCTCCACCAGCAAGTATCTACTTTCCGACATAACCAACACTTAACTACTTTTGACTAATTTTCGTCGACTCAATGTAATCTTTCTGTAATAATTCTTCTTGCTAACATCAATACCTTATAGCCATATTAGAATCTTCCTCTTATTCAACACTTCTGTCGATTTTACCATTTAGTATTTCTGTCGGCTTAATACTTGAAAAATTTCTTCAAAATCATCATCCAACCGACGAATTGCCAAATCTTTATTTTTCAATTCCAACAAGCGTCTATAAATTGGGGTGACAATGAGTGAGTCGAACCTTAATAGAATACTTACATTACAGTGTTTAGGGAGTCCAGGGTGTCGTGTTGTTGACTTTTAAAGCATAAGGGGGTTTCACAAAATGAACTCAAAGTTGGAGAGGTTTTTTGCATTTTCGCCAAAATTTTAATGAAGAATAATATCTTTGTGAAAGGTGATTTATCGAGAAAAATTTACGAATTTTGCTTTGATGCAAATTACAAATTCTTTGAGCAGTTTTTTTTAGAATTAGTAAGAATAGTATAGAAGTCAAAGATGACGTTGAATTTTTATTTTAAATTTTTGACTGAGAAACGTGGGAATAACATTAAAAATCAACTAGCATAATGTCCAGTTCAACAAGGGTATGTAAATATTGAGGGGGATCTATTTACACCTAATGTAAATAAAAAAATTTATATTTAATCTTATATTTTTTATTTTATTTTAATTTTGTGACTATTATTTATCTCACTAAATAGTCATATGATCAAAATAAAATAAATAATATAAAATTAAGTGTAAGTCTTTTTTACTTACACTAAATGTAGGTGAATCCCCTCCCATAGATATTAAGCTTCTTCAAGCCATACAAATTCATCTGTAGAACAGACAAGTTTAGCAAGTGCATGGGCTGTCTGATTTCCAGTTCTCTTTGTATGCTTAAACACACATCTTCTCAGGTCATCTTTTATGGAGAGGCAATCGTCCATTATTAAGCCAAAATATGACAAGTGCTTCTTGCAGCCTACAAAATTTTGAACCAATTCGGTGCAGGGGTTTTTATC
The DNA here is from genome assembly GCA_029884605.1 of Ormosia emarginata. Classification (NCBI taxonomy): domain Eukaryota; kingdom Viridiplantae; phylum Streptophyta; class Magnoliopsida; order Fabales; family Fabaceae; genus Ormosia; species Ormosia emarginata. Next base: position 2,346,525 of record JAQQTP010000049.1, on the reverse strand, counting down.
GGGCCTTTCTTTATTTCTTTGAAGGTCACCAAGATAGAGAGGACTCTAGATAAAACAAGCTCATGACTGATAAGCTTAATGTCAAAACAAAGTGTCAAATATTTTGCGAGATTCCTAAAACCTTTGTACTTTTTATCGCGTTATCATCATTTACTATTTGAATTTGAATAAATAAAAAAAAGAGTAATACTATATCAATGCTTCTAATAATTTTTTCTACATTTTTATAATTATTTAAAATAGTAAGTATTAAATAAATAAGCTAAATCATTTAATGTCTTAAAAACTTAAAATGTATTTAATACTTTTTCTTTAATAATTAAAAAGACTATTAAGGAGATTGATTAGGAGAATATAAAATTATTCATAAAAATATCAATGCCTCATTACAATATTGCATTTGATGATTTATTGAAAAAGGAAGGAAATCCAATTTAAGTTGCTAAATTTTAAATCCTTATTTCCAAAACAACTCCTACTAATAAAAACAAGACCGATTTTGGAAATTTTTGAATAATAATAGCACAAATTTTAAAATCTAGAATTTTATGCTTATATATAAAGATTTGTATAAATATGTGTATTTATTAATGGCCAAAAATTCAGATGATATTATATCTAAATTCATGCATAAAAATTTGTGTAAATTATTTATTTATTAATGAATGAAGATTCGACAGTCGATGACAAGTTATAAAATTTCAAAATAATTACTTAAAAGGTGCAACTACTTGGATAACACTCATTTTCCGAGCCAACTGTAATATATGGGAGATATATAAATTTTGTATACAAAAGCAACAAATTTAATGCATTGGATTAGTAATTTGAAATCCTTTCATATAACAAATTCTATCTTTGCTTCGACTTGGAAAGAAAACAAGGAAAACAGCTAGAGTTAGAAAGTTATAAAAGCAACATTGTCATATACACAGCTTATATCTGGGTGATGGTTGTTTTCATATATAAATTTTAAAATAAAATTAAAAATGGAAAGTTGGAAAAGTTTATAATAAAAATATTACAAATTCTTTTCATCGTAAGAAGAGCGGTAGTTGACATTCAAATATTAAAAATATCATTCAGTTATTTTATATTTACACATCCAATATAAGAAAACTTGGGGCCTAGTTCTTATATTTGGCTTTGGCAATTTAGGAGGTAAGATATATTCAACTGGTTTTGGGTTCAAAATAATGAAAATAAATACGCCAAAAAAAAAAATAGGCAGGAAAACTTAATCTCCAAGCTACATTGCGCTTATGAGAAGTCTTTTATAAGATATTGACTTTAGCAAGATTCAAATACATGTTTTTTTCTGAAGGTCACAAAGTGCTTACCACTTTACCCAGGTACCATTTGTCAAAACCGGTTGATTCAATTGATTAAAAGGATTCGAATAAGATTCACAATTTCACCAATGCTTTGATTAATTGTTAGTTTTGGAATAATTTATCATTATTATTATTTTAAATTTGTACCACAAATAAAGAAAAATATCAAATTTATTGGGCCAAATTCACAATTTTAGGGCAGTAGTATTTTCTGGTGGTGCTAACCACATCGTCTAATCGGTCCAGTCCGACCATGAATGAAACTTGGTCATTTATTGTTAAGTCTCATTACCGAAGTCAAAATTAAATTATTTTTATAGTTTTCTAAAATATTTTATCACTTAATAGATGAGAGACTAATCTTTCAAAATATAATTAAGAGTTTAAGTGGAGATATCTTTTAATGTTAGATTATTTTGAACTGGTCAATATCAATAAAATATTTGTTCAACTGCCATCAATTTTCTTTAAAAAAATACTTTTATTTAACTGAAAAAATACTTTTTTTATATTTCATATGTAAGTGTTTTTATATATTTTATGTTGTTATATGTTGGTTATTTTCATGACATCATTCGCTCTATCAACAGATTTAAATGATTGAACTTGAACGGGAATCTCATCAATTCATTGTCCGATTTGATTTTAGCAACGAGTAACGCTATATATAACCTGAAGATTTTGACAACATTTAGCCAGACTTTATCCAGATTCAAATATACTTATTGGATAAGTTAAAATAATAGAACCAATATTTATCTTGTTCTGAACCATGATTCGAGACATTAGTTCTATGGGTCAACTCGAGATACATTCGATCGGAGTTCACTGTTAACACTTTAGTGAGAATTCACTTGTGACACACTATTGAGATCTCGATACAATGCATGTCGGACCATAGCATTGGGTATCAGCAATATTATCTCGAGATTTACGTAGTGGGTGAATCACATGATTATTCGTAACTGTCAATCACGATCTTGTGTAATAATAGAGTCCATAACCTTCTTTGATTGTTCATAACTGCAGTATCAATATTCTGGTTTTATAGAGATTCTCTGTAACAATTAAGGGAACGTTGTTTCCTTATTTACTCTCTATAAATATCAGGTTAATCACCTTTAACAAGTAACGATTGCTCTATTATTTAAACTCTAATTGTGCATAACCTGACTTGAGCGTTGGAGTATCTTTGCCGATACCAATCACTCCCATTTCAACACTCTCCACTACTGCTCAAGGAGGAAAACACTAATTCGTGCCTATTCAGGTATATCTCAGTATCCATTACTGAACATTAGCGCCATCTGTGTGAATCTTTAAATTCCTATTCTCATCCAACCAGAGTGAACACAAGACAAAACTCAAAGATGAGATATGGTGTGCACGCCCTCGTAGGCCAAAGGCTGAGTCTAGCAGTGCGTCATCATCCTCAACCTGTCGCACCACCACCAGTTGTTGAAACCTCCGCCGCGAGGAACAAGGAGCCCAACACTAGGCACCCTCGCAATGAGTAAGAAACCTTACTTTCTAATTGTTTATTGGTAAATTTGGTTAGAACAAATTCCAACAAACAAATATATTTTACCAGTCGAATGTGGGTTCAGAGTTATGTAGAAATCTCGTTTGAAAAAGAGTTTTTAAAAATTTGATGAATAATGTGCAGAAAATGTAAAGTGCAGAAAAGGTAAAAGTGCAGAAAAGGTAAAAGTGCATGAAATATAAAAGTGGTGAAGATTAAAATGTAGAAAATAAAGATGCAGAAAGTTAAAATGCAGGAAATGTAAAATGCAGAAAGTTTAAAGTGCAGAAAATTTAAATGCAGAAAATGTAAAGGTGCAGAAAAGAAAAAGAAATTTAAAGGGCAAGGCTTGAAAATAAAGAATTTAAAAAGACATTGCATTAATGTAAATGACTGGTAATGAAAATGGAAGTCATACTTGGAATCAAATCCGTTAATCTGCTTGAGTGAAATGTTAGGATTGTATATCCAGTAAAACCACCATTTGTATATTGTGAATACTAGTATTTATAGGCAAAAAATATAAAAAAATAACTGACTCTTAAAAACTGACCACGTACATAGCAGTTATGCCACGTTCTCACTAATATCTTACTTAATTTTCGACAATAACCAACTCTTGACCATTTAACATTTGCACTAGCTACTAGATATCATCATTTAGTTGTCGAATTAGGAATAGGTAACTTTACTTTCAACAAATACTGATAGCAGTTATAAAATCTTTCTGACAAAAACCATTTGCGTTGATCCAACACTTGAAAAAATTTCTTTAATGCCATCACCCAATTGTCGAAAATCTCTTCGTCGAACATATCAATGCTATCCTCCCGCTGTCGAAACTCTTATTCGTCGAATGTCTTAATGATATCATCCAACTGCCGAAATCATTTTTGTTGAATTAGAATTTGTGATTTTGCCCCCAATAGATGCCCCCCAAAATTTTCTTTCGACACTGCTGGAAGAAAGATAAATTTTAATCTTATCTTCTAGTTCCAATCCGACGTCAAGACCTTATCAAAAATTCTTTTCGAAAGCATTTTGATTTGATTTTAAAAAAAATCCAGTAAAATCTTTCGTGGATTTCTTGAAAACCACAACTGCAACTTATCATTTCAAACATTAAATAACCTTTTTTTTCCTAATAAATTGGGATCATATTTACCCCTTTTTGAAAAATAATTTTTTGAGTTTTTATGAATATCACACGTCTTCTCACCTCCTTCACTGTTCATTATTTCTTTAAATTTCACAAAATCACGCCACTTGTACTCCATTCTCTACTGTTCATCATTTTCAACCTTATTCTCACACGTCTTTTCTTTAAAACTTCTTTCTCAACAATGGCCTCTCACTCTCAATCTTTCAATGAACCATCAGTAGATTTGGGCAACCATGCCGTTGTTCAAGACCCAGTTCTAGAGAAATCTGAACTGTGGAATCTTTCCATGGTAATTCTTCCTATCAACGACCTTTCACTTTCTTTAGATCCTTCAGCCGCTTTCTTAGGCCCAGTTCTGCCCAAAGAATTCATTACCAAAGAAATTCAAAGCTTTTTTCCTTGTAAAAATCCCAAAGAAGAAGCTATCTTGACTTCTCTTCCTTTTATTCCCATTAGTTATTTTAGTAAATCTGAGAGGCTTTTCAGAACCCCTCCTGGCCAAATTAGTAGGTATCTTGATTGGCTTAATAGAGTTCAAGCCTCTAAAGGAACTTTATGGAGGGACATAGGTATCTTCAACTACATTTAACTCTCACGTTACCCCATAAAAATAGATTATTGTATGTTGGCTGCGTCTTTTTTTTTTTTGGGAATAAAGCCACCAATACTTTCCACTTTCCTTATGGCATGATGGGACCTACACTCTTTGACATAGCTGCCATAACTGGTCTTCGACTAGATGGGGAAATCATAACCCCTGTCCTCCTACCTCTGAACACCATTGATGTTTATTCGAAAGCCCCAACTTTTTTTTCAAACTTCGTCAGCTTCTATTCTACAGAAAAAGGCCCTGTGTTTGATGAAGAACATGTGGCTTTTCTTCTTCTCTGGTTGTCGGTCTATGCTTTATGTACCAAGTCAATTCAAGTATCCAAATCTTATCTTCATCTTGCCAATCTTCTTCATGAAGGTAAAAATTTGGCTCTTGGCCAATTCCTCCTTGTCAATTTTTATCTCGGTATTGGTGAGATTGTCCAAAGCATCAAGTCCCAGACAAAGAAAACTAACACTGGTGGCCCCATATGGTTGCTCCAACTCTGGCTGAATGCTATCTTACAAGATTACCTGGTCGACACTTCTCATTCAACAATTTCTTCTGCTACCTATGGCATAAATCTTTGCCATGTCAAGCATGAAAAAATCCACAAACAAAACCTAGAGAATTTCCTGTGTTTCTTTAGCATTTTTCATTCCATCTCCTTCAATACTGAAGACATTTATTTTGCACCTTTTGTCGATCGTTCTCTTGGTCGTGAATGGTTTACTCGACCACTAATTTCCGACAATCCTTCCATTCAAAACGATAATATTTCCATCTGGTCTAATTTTCTTTGTCGGCAAATCCTAATTGCTGATCTCCCTGGTTCAACGGATAGATCCATAGAGCTGCATATGCTAAATATGGTAGCTCGACATCTAGGATTTTGTCAGGCCATTCCAGCACCATTTTCTTCAAAAGCAAAAGAGCATCTTATCAATGGCCATTTGTCAGACATGGCCGATCTTGTTCGCGTGGCTATGAAGAATGAGAGATACAAACATCATTTCTCGATTTTTGCATTTACACCTTATAGAGGGGTTACTAAAGATTTTGTCAAATGGTGGACTAAATATTATAGTCATTACCATGTCGATATTGAAATTTGTCGAAGCCGCATTACTGAAACTGTTATTCCTGTGCAGGATCAAGAACCTTCGACAAAAACCAAAGGTAAGCATATTCAAGATATTAGAGCTTTTGAGAAATACTACAAGATCAAGTGGGACTTCAGGTATCCTGGCACAATTGTTCGACACTGTAAAGAAGTTGTGGATAAACAAAAACAAATGCACAAGGAAAAATGCTCCATTAACTTCATTGCGGTTTCCATAAAAAACCCTTTGACACAACTTGAACTTTTTCAAGTTCCTTTTTCAAAACCAATGCCTCATCCTTGTGCTCATTTTGGTTTAGCCAACGAATTCCCAGGTAAACCCACCAAGGCTGGTAACTTCCTCACTTCTGATAGAATCTTTTCTGCGAGTAACATCTTTCTTACAAGAACTCCAGAAGTTACTTTTACCCATCGGTTTGCTTCATCGTATGAACAATTTGCCAAAGATACCCGAGTCATCACTAAATTACTTGAAGGTACTTCTTTTCATATTCTGACGTCAAATTCTTATTTCATTGACTAATTATTATTCCTTTTTCATAACAACCCCATTGAAAAGACCCTTGGAGTACAAACAACCAAAAGAAGGAGAAGAGGAAGAAGAAGAGGTAGAAACCTCTGCCTTAAAAAAGAGAAAAGGCAAGAAAGCTCAAAATCCTCCTATCCCCAAAGCCCCAAAGGCTAAGACAACTAGAACAACATCGATAAGAAGTCCTGCTAAGCACAAGGCTGCTATCAAACCTTCAAAGGCAAAAACTTCCAAGGTATCTTTTTCGACCAAACTTTAGAACTTAGTCTCAACTTGTCGAAACTAAATCTTTTGTCAAATATAAGTTGGTGACTCAACTCCCATTTCTTCTGTCGAAATAATCGAGTCTCCAAGCCCATCTTCTGAAAATCCTTTGAAGGTATAATTTCTGTAACTTCCCCCCATTTTTTTATATCTTGGTAAATTCTCACCTCATTTTACCTTTGCAGAAGAAAAAGAAGAAAACTCAATCCTCAAGTTCTAGTTTGAAACCTACTACTGAACTTGAAGCAGAAACCACTTCCATCCCCTTCATGGTAAATGCTAATTGACATAATTTCTTCCTTAAGAATTGAAAACTTGGACTTCATTCAATAATTTGATCTTTCCTCTGTTTCAGGATCCAGAGACTGAACAAACTGCTGAAAGTCCTTCAAGACCCGACGTCAAATTATGCACTGAGGATCAAATTCAACAGTCTGCTGAGGTAAAATATTCTAATTTTTCATCTGAAAAATCCTCTTGATTTTATTTGCTCTAACATTGCTCTCGTTTTCTACAGCAATTGACAAATCATGTTATACCTGACAGTCCTGCTAGGCAAGGCAATAAAAATCCTTCTCCGAAGGATCAAATTTCTCTGGCTCCTGTAATGCCTACTATCTCCTTGCCTCTTCTGACAGAAATCCAAACTGCCATGGGTGCTAGTTCCTCCCAAATAAATGAAGACAATCCCATCGAAATCTTTTCAGAAGAATTCAACATGAATGCTCTCTTGCTGAAATTGCACCTTCCAACCTACTTCCACCATCTCAAATCAATTTGACTGTCGCAAAACCAAAAAATACTGTGGACATGGAGGTAAATTTAGATGAATTGATATCCATGTTGTCGGGTAGTCATAGAAGTTCTCCACAGTCAGCTCGCTCCTCTACACTGCCTAGACAAGATTCTAGTGACTCTTATGTCATTGGACTTTTGGCTGAGTTGAAGAACGCCTTCACCCACTCTTTTGAGCAATTAAGATCTGACCAACCATTTCAGGAAAGAATGTTGGCCATTGTGACTAAGTTGGAAGCCTTTTCTCAACAACTTCTAATAACTAGTCGAGCTCTTCCTTCGACTGTCAAAGATTTTCTCCAGAACTTGTCCTTAAATTTGCCTACCATTCGTCAGATCATTCCTGCCTATGATCAAAAAGTTCAAGAAAAATCCAAGATCTTAAAACAGCTGACCGACGCAAAGAATGAGATAGCCAAATTAAAAGGCCATCTTGTTAAAGGAAAAAAATAAAGAGGCAGAACTAGATAAAGAAATTGAAAACTTGGAGAAAAAACTTGACTAAACTCGCTGTCGAAAGCAAAAGCTCAGCATGGCATTGCAACAGGAGAGTACTAAGCAACAAAGCATTATCAACAACTCGAAATAATGGGCTGTCGAGACCAAAGCTGTGCTAGCAGATATAAACTTTCTTGAACCAGAATATCAAAAAGTTTGCGCCAACAAACAAATCTTGGAAGATTCTTGGAAAGTTTTGCAAAGAACTTAAATGTATATTTTTTTTATATACTGTCAGTTTAATAATCCGACAGGATTTGTATGGCCTTCTAGGCCAATACCTAATAAGCATTCCCTTTGATCAATTCCAACATGTTTTTATTATTGCTCCATAACTCTATACACTTAAATGCTCTTTGACTCGTTTCTTTTCAATGTATCTCGTAATTGCACATCATAATTAACTTAATTAAATATAATGCAAGTTACAAAACATTGCATTACGACTTTATCTGCAAAATCCCCTATAAATAGTGTTCTTAGAGACACCAAGATTCAAAGAGTGTAATATAACTCTTTCCTTCTCTTTCCCCGGTGAATTTCACCATGTCTTCAAATAGTTTCCTCTTCTCTCAATGGGAAAAATGGAAGAAGGACTCTGTATTAATGGTGATACTTATCTTGAGCTTCAGTAAGAATCGTAATTTTCCTTATGAGCTTCAGTAATCATCGTAATAACCCGGTGTTTCTAAAACACGGTTGTTATGATATGGATGACTCATCAGGGAGTAGACGGCCAACCATCATCTCGTCTAGGACAAGTTAAAGGCCGTCTACTTCTTCCTCTTCTTCAGGTCCTATAAGCTCAAACGAAACACATGCCTCAGCTGGGGAGAAGCTTCTGGTTTATTTAGAATAGGTCTATTTTTCTCTGTAATATTCTGACAACTTTAATAAGTTATAATATCAATATTTTTATGTAACTTGTAATTGTCGAATATATGAATGAAATTTTATTTTTAATCATTATCAATCTTTACATCACACATTGTCGGCTTATATGGCTTTGAAAATTTTCCATTAATAGACTTAACTCTTTAACCTGAATTAACTTCGACAAGTGCATAAGTATTCCCAGAAAATACTTGAATAATTTTAAATGATCCTTCCCATTTTGGAGACCATTTTCCATATTCTCGACAACTCTTATCCATGGGCAAGATTACTTTCCAAACCAAGTCATCAATCTTAAAAGATTTATACTTAACTCGACTGTCGTAAAATTTAGCAATTCTTTCTTTTTGTCGAATCAAGTTTTCTAAAGCAACTAATCTTTCATCATTTAATTCGTTTAATTCATCAAACATCAAGTCCCAATAATGTTCAACATGCAACTCGTCTTGTTTTTGAATCTGAATTGATTGAAGATTAATTTCAACTGGTAAAACTGCATCATGACCATAAACTAACTTATATGATGAAGTGCCAGTCGATTCTCTTGGTGAATTTCTATATGCCCATAGAATTTGATTAAGGGTATTATGTCAATTTCTAGGTTGTCGACCAATATGCTTTTTAATCAAACTTATGATTATTTTGTTCATGGCCTCTACTTGGCCATTTGCTTGAGCATAATATGGAGTCGACGTAACCATTTTAATCTTTCTTGAATTAGTATATTCGACAACTTTCTTTCCAATGAACATTGTTCCTTGGTCGGTTGTCAAAGTTTGTGGTATTCCAAACTTACAAACAATATTGTCTTCTATAAAATCAATTACATCTTGTTGGGTAACTTCTTTTAAGGCTACAGCCTTAACCCATTTTGTAAAGTAATAAACTCTAACTAAAATATACTTATGTCCTTTCAACGATGTAGGATGAATTTGGCCTATTATATCTAAAGTCCATCCTCTGAAAGGCCAATGTTTAACTATGGAATGTAATTCACTAGCAGGAACATTTGTATATGGCCTTGTTTTTGACATTCTTCATAAGATTTGGCAAACATTATACAATTCCTGACTAGCGTAGGCCAATAATACCTTTGTCGTCGAAGGACCCATTTCATCTTGTCACCTGCTTGATGAGCTCCATAAATTCTTTCATGGACCACGGCTAAGGCAATATAAGCCTTTGCTTCACCCAGGAAGACTTCTAAATTTCCATTGACAAATTTTCTGTACAAAGCCCCTCCTAGTACTACAAATTTCGACGCTTTGTATTTGAGCTTCCTGTCCACGTTTTGACTTGAATTTTCCAAATAGTTTAATATTGGCTGTCTCCAATCATTAACTGTTGAAATATCATTTTGTAGTACATCTCTTTCTTCTAATGGATATAAAAGTTCTCTAATCTCCATTAAATTTGTTAGGACCTTGGATGAAATTTTATACCCAGAGGCTATCTGTGCTAATTCATTAGCCTCCTCATTCAAATTTCTAGGCATATGTTCGACAATCACTTCGTCGAATTTCTTCATTAACTTACTCGCAACAACACAATATTTGGTCAGATTATAACTAACACATTTATATTCTTAGGTGAGTTGCTTAATGACTAACTGTGAATCTCTAAAAATATGCACATTACATGCTTTCATTTCTATTAATATTTCTAACTCGACAATTAAGACTTCATATTCAGCCTCATTGTTTGAATATGTATATTTAAGTTCAAACATGAATTTAGTCGGAGTACCTTGAGGAGAAATAATTAGAATTCCTACTCCAACTCTATTTTGATGCCTTGAGCCATCAAAATATAAACGCCAAGGTGTTAACACGACAAATTTTATATTATCAACATCCAAACATGGATGGTCAGCCAAGAAATCAGCAATTGCTTGGCCTTTGACAGCTTTCATTGGAACATATTGTAAAGAGAATTCTGACAAAGCAACGGTCCATTCACCAATACGTCCATTTAATATTGGTTTTGATAATTGACGAGCGCCGAACTCAGTCAAAATTATAACCAAAGTTATTACCTAAGCTTGTAGCACAGCGACAACACCGGATCATCTCCACGAGGATTGTAGATGCAATTTAATCAAATCAAGTGAAAGTTAGCAAAAAGGGGGGTTTGACAGTTTAAGATTGCACTTAACAAAATTAAAGGAAGAAATAACAATTAAAGAGCAGTCAATTTAGAAACCTATCCAAGATTAGGTGGATTCAATCATAGACCCTTCATAGAACACTTGAAGCGCAATTGAATTGTTAATTTGGATCTAACCGAGATCTCTACATCAAATCTAGAATTCATACTAGACGATCGTCTAGAATTCAAGTAACAAGTGATAAACACAAATCCGCAATCGCACCATTCATGAAGATCTATGTTAATTTCAAGTACCGAATTCAATTAACTTAGGCACAAATCAGTAACCTAACCTTTTCAATTCAGTGATTAATTTAGATCAATTAGTTCTAAGTTTCATCACAAATCTCAATCTTCATTTATGTGATTAGTTTAGATCAATCAGCTCTAAGTTTCATCACAAATCTCAATCTTAAACCAAGATCAAATCAGATTAACATAAATAGAATTACCATTCATGCATTCAAGATCAAGAAGAAGAAGAAAGAAGAAGAAAAGAGGAATTCAATTACAAATCAAATACAATACTTAACCAAGGTCTCAAGAATCCAAACCACAATCTCTTCAAGAGTTCTAAATTGACCAAAAGTAGCTTAGCCCTCCATTACTATGAAGGAGAGCATCAAAATATACAAAAACTATGAGAAACTATGAAGAAACAAGAAGAAACTATGAGAGAAATGAAGGAGAATACCACTTATTCATGATAACCAATGGTGCCTTTTATAGAAGTCTAGGGTAACAAAATGACAAAGGGGAGTGGAGTGGTTGAGTGGGTTGGTTTAGTGGATTGGTTTAGTGGATAAGTGAATGGAATGGTTGAGTGGGTTAGTTGAGTGGAAAATGCCAAAGGACTTTTGGTGAGTGGGAAATTATGGAGATGAATGGGTGAGAGGATGGATGAGTGGGTGGATTAGTGGATAAGTGGGTGGAGTGGTTGAGTGGTTGGATTAGTGGATGAGTGGATGAGTGGATTAGTGGATGGATGAGTGGGTGGTTGAGGACGAAAATTTCGTGTCTGACTTGGAATCCAAAAACGACCCACTATACTTCAGATCCATGAAAAGTACTCTTCATGAAAGTTGTAGATCTTTGTCTTGGCTATAAAAGGCATATCTGGTTCGTCCAATTTGGCTTCCTTCAGCCCAAGATATGTCCCAAATACCGCAGGTTGCTCAAACCCAACTTCAGCACCTCTGTTCCGACTTGCAAGCTCAAACTGACCTACTAGACTTCATTTTTTTCAAAAAGTGTTCTTCATGAAAGTTGTTTATTTGGATCTTGACTATCAACTGTCCAAATTTCAGCCCATCTCCATTATTACATCTTGAGATATGATTTTATGAGTGCACACCGTTCGGATTCTAGTGACAGAACCCGTATTCTGACTTCCATGTAAACTTAGGTCCTTTAGACATCTATTTGGGACTTCGAGCTCTTTATCAAAGTTGTAGAGCTTCCTCTTAGATTTCTTACAAGGTAAAATTCATGTTTATCAGATATTAGAAACTCAAGTTATGGCCAAAATACAGAAACAGTGTCAAATCTCAATAATGCTGAAAATATTCAATTAGGACCAATTTGAGCTCAAACTCACAAAATCATACCAAACTCAATCAATTAAGAATATGGAGAGTGTAAATGAATAAACATAAGGGTTTCTTAATGAATAAAATATGTGATTATCAAATTCCCCCACACTTAACTTTTTTGCACTCCTTTTAAAACTCAAGACCAAAACAAGGACATAAGAGATTAATAAAAATTTAAATTCCAACGACATTCAAGAGCCCAAAATTTTACAATCAAGAAGAACAACCAAAGGTTCAAGGGATCAAAACATTCATGAGTTAACAATTCTCCACATCTCAAACCAACAAGCAAGGTATCTTCAACATGAATCGAGAATGATAGATCTTCATAAGATTCCCTCTCAATCTCTCAAGTGTTTAAAAGGTAGGTATTTCACTCAATTCAACCCATGAAAATTGCACTACCATAAGCTTGCTTATCTTCTACTTCTCCACTACTCAAAACACATGCACACACAAATCATGAAGACTTTATTCAAGGTTGTAGTGAGGTCAAGGTAACAGGAGAGGATAAAATGGATATGAGAAGATAAATACCAAAGAGAATAAAAGCAAATGAGAGCTGAGTTCAAATAACAAGCATAAAAGTTCATCCCAACTCTAATGTATATCCCTTTACATATTCATTTCCCAATCTTTTTTTTTCTTTTTTTATATATATGAACATAACTATATACATACATTTTTCTTTTTTTTTTAGGCACTCTTTCCTTTTTCAACAACCATTTTGTACACACACCCCCACACTTGTTTAAAAACTCATTCATTAACCAAGCTAATGTTCTTTTATTCCCTAAGGTAAAGTAAGAATACGATTTTTTCATTTAAGGCACATAATGAGCTAGAAACAAGGAATGGTCAAATAAGCTCAAAGGGGTTAAGTAAAGGAAAATATACAAGGTTGGCAGGAATCAGAGAATTTTCAAGAAGTCAAAAGAGTGCTTGATATCATATTGAAAACAAGGTTGGCTATTTGGTTAAACTAGCTAATTAAGAAAGAGGGCCTCAATCATGTTCATGCATGCAAATGAAATGTAGCCTAAAAAGAATCAAAGCAAGTTCTAGAGTGGTCATTAACATGAGTGAAAATCACACAAGAAAAAAGAGAATGACATAAATGTTGAATCCATCCATTAGGCTCAAAATCTCACAAGGTATGCATCCATCAAACTCAATTCATTAGTTCAATCATCCATCACAAAGCATATCAGTTCAAGAAGGGAGAAAAGTTATTCAATCATGCAATGAACCTTTTTTTATTTTTTTATTTTTTTATTTTTTTGATTGATTTTTTTTAACAAACCAAAAGAAACAGAAACATGCTAAAATCTCTCCCCCACACTTAATATAACATTGCCTTCAATGTGAAAGAGAGATATAGAAAAGAGCAACACAACCTGATAAGAAGTGAATCAACGCCAAGCAGAAAAGAAGCACACTGTCAGTGCCGCATCAGACCCTGAAAAGAAATCAAACAATAAAACTTTAGTACTTCCACAATTTAATGCTAATTAATTACTACCTAAAAAACTCCTCACTCTGCCACCAATTAAGATGCGTCTCAAGAGTAAAATTACTCCTTACTCTGCCATCACTAATTGGTTTAATAAGTCCATGACAATCATATCATACTTTCCAAACAAAACAAAAAAAATTATTTTTTTTTATTTTTTATTATTTTTTTTGAGTCAACTATCCTTCCCCCCTAACTAGATCACAATATTGTCCTCAATGTTAAAATATAGATGAGTAAAGGATAGAAGATATTATCTGTTGGAGAAAGCTGACACAAATTTAAATAGAAACAAAGTACAATAAATCAAACCCATTAAAGATAAAGTTTCAGATCTGGCTTTTTTTTCTTGTTACTTCCTTCGCTACTTCCTGTTGACCAATCTATCTGAGCGAATACCTTATCAGGTACATACTCAAAAGCTTCTAATTTATCAACTCAGTCATCAATAGTGGAGGCAGAGATAAGAAGTTGTCTTGCCGAAGGAGTGATAAATTTCCGTTCCACAGCTTTGTCAAGAAAAAATAACAAAAGATCAAAGAAATTATTAACATTCAACAAACCAATGGGTTTATGGTGGATGTTCAGTTCGGCCCAAGAGACAATTTGAAAAATTTCTTCCAAAGTACCAAAACCACCTGGCAAGGCAATGAATGCATCAGAGTTTTCAAGCATTATCTTCATTCGTTCATGCATTGATGATACCTTAAGTTCCTCCCCAATTGTCTTTTCATTGATGTTCTGTTGAGCTAAAGGTTCATGAATGACACCTAAAACCTGACTGTCTCTTACATATGAAGCAAGTGATACAGCCCCCATTAACCCACGACAACCTCCCCCATATACAAGATGAATATTCCTCGCAGCAAGTGATCGACCAAGAGTGGTAGCTGCATTTACAAACTCTAAACCCTTCCCATACTTAGATCCACAAAGTACACAAATATTTTTAAGTTGACGAACAGAAACACCTTCCATTTCTATTCTCACATTCTCTTTGAATGATTATGAGTTAGAGGAAAGTGGAGAAAATAGAGTGTTTAAATAGGAAAAAGAATGGAAAGAGGAATAATTGCACCTATAAGGGTAGGTTGGCTGTTGTCAGAAAAGGTTAAAATTAAGAAATACAAAATCTTTTCTTTCTTCTTTTTTTTTTTTGCTTTTTTTTTTTACTTCAAGAAAACCATCAAGGTAAAAAAGTCTAGAAACCCCTGAAGGACCCTGCTCAAAGGATCGTCTGTACAAAAATCAAAATACAACAAAATGATACAAAGATAAAAGAAATAGAAAATGATGACATACCTGTATGTACAGTTTCCATGGCGTATCTTTATACTGCGCGTCATGAGTGTAGTAGACATCACGTCCCTTTTTTTTTTTTAAATTGTTAGAAAAACTTGATGAAAGATGAGTGTATACTTATTTAAGATTGGGATGGAGGTAGTCTGCTCTTTCGGCTTTGTGCCAAAGCATTGTTGACTAGTATTCGACCCATTCAAGACCAGCGCAACATAGGGCTCCCAAAAGGGACAAGTGACCATAATACGACTGGCTGCCTCACATGTGGGATACAATCTACCTTCTTTGTTTTTCAATTAAGAAGGCTGGATCAGGATGCATGCATTTCCCCATTCACGGTTTGTGTTACCAAAGCCAACCCTAAGACGTATACATATTTTTTTTTTGTTTTTTTCTTGTTTTTTTTTTTTTTTTTTTTTTTTTTTTTTTTTTTTTTTTTTTTGAAAGATGACATGAAGAAGAAGAAGAAGAAGATATGTACAGATTGTTTGTGGATATGGCTCACATCTGCCTCTGGTTTAATGTCCAGTAACGGCTTAAACATCTTCTATGAGTCGAGGATAAGCTTCCCATCCAATTTTCTTATAAATTGGCAAATAGGGTCTTTTAGAGTCAGATTCCCAAGACTGTAGTGTTTTTCTTCATCCTTGAAGAGATTCCACAATTTAAGAATTTCACGATGCACCAATCCACAAGAATGCATCTCAAGAGTCAATAAGATATCATCTAATGACTCCTTACTCAGTCCATTCTTAATGAAGAAAATTTTATCTTCTCTATTTGTGGAAACCATCCCCAAAGTACGACATCGTTTGTTACAGTTCTATCGTCCACATTTGTGACAGACTTGTAACCTTTTTGCTCTTCTCCTTTTAGAATATGAACTTCTTCCAAGACCAGACATATATGAGTCAAATGAAATTGAGGACTCACCTGCTAATCAAACCTTTGCTTCAATTATCCAGCGTACATCTTCTGGCATACCTTTGTACATTAACAGTCTCAATCTTTCACATCGAACTTTGTAGATTTTTCTCAGAGCATTTTGAGGAAGAGAAGGAAAATGTTTTCTCAGGTTTGAAAGAATGACATCCATTTTGAAGGAGAAGAAGGGTTCAGTTATTTTGGGAAACTAAAAAATAAACCGACTTGAGAGTCACGGAGTACCGTATCCGCCACTTAACCGGCAACACAAAGAACTCAAGAACTTGGTTTTCCAGGAATGGTTGAGTCTTTGTCCATTAACTTTAAGCGCATTACCATTCCTAGGATCCTCATATCTACAGCCCCAGAGGATACACGTGTTTGACAACAAAAGAACCGCGTCATCTAGATCTCAATTTTCCAAGGAGTAGGTGCAGATGATAATCTCAAAGCAGAACTTTTTTGACCAATTTCCGCAGCTTTTGCAAAAGGTGTAACAGACCTTGAATAAAGTAGGCCAATAAAATCCATACTGCAAGATTTTCGCAGTTGTTGTCGCTGAAGAAAAAAAAGTGACCTCCACATGCTTCCGAGTGACAAAATTTAATGGCACTACCTACCTCATTGTCGGGCACACAACAGTTTTTTTTTCTTTTTTTTTTCTTTTTTTTTTTTTTTTTTTTTTTTTTTTTTTTCTTTTTTTTTTTAATTCATAATGCGGATGGAGAAGGTTCATCACCTCCACTTCGCATTCTCTGAAGTTCATGATACTCGTTTGAGGCGGTGTCCATTGGTCTTATTAAGTGAGGTTGGTGAAAAGACTCCACCAGGATCCCATTGGTTGAAACGTGATGACCAAGTTATGGTTGACACAACATGATAGCTTCCACTACGGTCCCATTGGTCGAAGTGTAACGACCAAGTGAAGCTTGAAGCATGAGGGTTCACATTGGGGTCCCATTGGTCTTCCTTGACTTCACCAATGGCATGCAATACGTGTAATTTTGCAATCCTGCTTTCATTGATAATGATGGACCATGGCCTAAAAACAAAATCCACTTCAGTAGTTACTAGCATCTGCTGACTTTCCTCTTTCTTTGAAAATTCCTCAATGGCCTTCAACTCCACCTCCCTATATGTTTCAGATTCTGCAACTACATTGTTGATAGACCCTTCTATATCATTAGATCCTGCGTAAACAGAATCATTAGTTTTCAAATATGCAGAAATTTCAGCACACACAACTTATTTTATATCACCATCATGATCAGCACATGAGTTGCAATTGATAGAATCATCAAAACCAATTAAATCAGAAATTCAAAGACACAACTCATCATGAGTTTTCTCAACTAAGTCTGCATGTAAATCAATATGACAATTAGAATGCAGGGAGTTGGGAATTGTTTGGGGAAAGAGTTGGCCTGACTCTTGACATCTCAATTCATTAACAATGGTTGTCAACTGGTCAATTTGGGTTGTTAAATCTGAATAGTGGCGTGAAATTCTCACTGGAACTCAATTTGGTTTTCATTAAGTCCTCCCATGAAGGCTCAAGTTTTGTGGTTGATGGACTTGTTATCTGCTGGAATGGTGCTCATATTGAAATGATTGTTCTTTGTAGTGATGCCGTATTGCCATATCCCAGATCTGGATAGTATTCCCAGCTAGGGTTGTATGTGTTGAAGAAGGGGTCATAACTCTGTTGCTGCTGCTAGAATTGTGGTTCATCAGGAAAATAACCAG
The DNA here is from genome assembly GCA_029884605.1 of Ormosia emarginata. Lineage (NCBI taxonomy): Eukaryota > Viridiplantae > Streptophyta > Magnoliopsida > Fabales > Fabaceae > Ormosia > Ormosia emarginata. The sequence goes on along the minus strand of JAQQTP010000049.1, from coordinate 2,328,590 downwards.
TTGCTGCAACAAATTGATCTAGAAAAATAGAACTACCATACTGAAGTGTAGGGCATGCATATGTGGGGTGAGATGAACAAAAACAAATGTTACACACAAGTGTAGCTTCCTGCACAGGTGATTGTTGTCTCACTACTATATGTCTTACCAAAGAAGTCAACTCCTCAAGTTTTGACTCCATTATGCATGGTCCATTATATCCTTAAAATGCAACAGAATGCAACAAAATGATAATGAAAGAAAAAGAAAAAATTAAAAAGAAAGAGTTAGTATGAGATCAACACTCAAAATATGCAAAAATAAATCTAGTTAATGTATCTAAACATTTTTAAAATTTATGGGAGCAACACAGGACAAAATCTACATAAAAATGAAACTAGAAAATGCAATAAAAAATAATAAAAAATTAAAAAAATGGTCTAAATGATAGAATTTCGAAAAACTAGGGTTGACCTCACAGTTCATGTGAGTCTTGTTTATCAGGCTGTTTTCCTTCAGCCGACCAAGTTTCATATTTTTCTGGGCACGTTCAGTTCGAAAATTGTATCAACTACCCATAATCACCAGTTTTCCGTCTTTCCTTCACTAGAGAAATTCAAAAATCTAAGAAAAAAAATTGTTAGTGTAGTATGAACAATACTAGATAATGGATAAAAATGTTAGAAAAGTTAATAAAAAGCAAAAGTTAGTAAAAACACTTAAAATGAAAAGATTACACTTACTAATCCCCGGCAACGGCGCCAAAATTTTGACGAGCGCCGAACTCAGTCAAAATTATAACCAAAGTTATTACCTAAGCTTGTAGCACAGTGACAACACCGGATCATCTCCACGAGGATTGTAGATGCAATTTAATCAAATCAAGTGAAAGTTAGCAAAAAGGGGGGTTTGACAGTTTAAGATCGCACTTAACAAAATTAAAGGAAGAAATAACAATTAAAGAGCAGTCAATTTAGAAACCTATCCAAGATTAGGTGGATTCAATCATAGACCCTTCATAGAACACTTGAAGTGCAATTGAATTGTTAATTTGGATCTAACCGAGATCTTTGCATCAAATCCAGAATTCATACTAGACGATCGTCTAGAATTCAATTAACAAGTGATAAACACAAATCCGTAATCGCACCATTCATGAAGATCTATATAAATTTCAAGTACCGAATTCAATTAACTTAGGCACAAATTAGTAACCTAACCTTTTCAATTCTGTGATTAATTTAGATCAATTAGTTTTAAGTTTCATCACAAATCTCAATCTTCATTTATGTGATTAGTTTAGATCAATCAGTTCTAAGTTTCATCACAAATCTCAATCTTAAACCAAGATCAAATCAGATCAACATAAATAGAATTACCATTCATGCATTCAAGATCAAGACGAAGAAGAAAGAAGAAGAAAAGAGGAATTCAATTACAAATCAAATACAATACTTAACCAAGGTCTCAAGAATCCAAACCACAATCTCTTCAAGAGTTCTAAATTGACCAAAAGTAGCTTAGCCCTCCATTACCATGAAGGAGAGCATCAAAATATACAAAAAGTTATGAGAAACTATAAAGAAACAAGAAGAAACTATGAGAGAAATGAAGCAGAATACCACTTATTCATGATAACCAATGGTGCCTTTTATAGAAGTCTAGGGTAACAAAATGACAAAGGAGAGTGGAGTGGTTGAGTGGGTTGGTTTAGTGGAAGAGTGAATGGAATGGTTGAGTGGGTTGGTTGAGTGGAAAATGCCAAAGGACTTTTGGTGAGTGGGAAATTATGGAGATGAATGGGTGAGTGGATGGATGAGTGGGTGGATTAATGGATAAGTGGGTGGAGTGGTTGAGTGGTTGGATTAGTGGATGAGTGGATGAGTGGATGAGTGGATGAGTGAGTGGTTGAGAACGAAAATTTCGTGTCTGACTTGGAAGCCAAAAACGACCCACTATACTTCAGATCCATGAAAAGTACTCTTCATGAAAGTTGTAGATCTTTGTCTTGGCTATAAAATACATATCTGGTTCGTCCAATTTGGATTCCTTCAGCCCAAGATATGTCCCAAATACTGCAGGTTGCTCAAACCCAACTTCAGCACCTCTGTTCCGACTTGCAAGCTCAAACTGACCTACTAGACTTCATTTTTTTTCAAAAAGTGTTCTTCATGAAAGTTGTTTATTTGGATCTTGACTATCAACTGTCCAAATTTTAGCTCATCTCCATTATTACATCTTGAGATATGATTTTATGAGTATACACCATTCGGATTCTAGTGACAGAACCTGTATTCTGACTTCCATGTAAACTTAGGTCCTTTAGACATCTGTTTGGGACTTCGAGCTCTTCATCAAAGTTGTAGAGCTTCCTCTTAGCTTTCCTACAAGGTAAAATTCATGTTTATCAGATATTAGGAACTCAAGTTATGGCCAAAATACAGAAACAATGTCAAATCTCAATAATGCTGAAAATGTTCAATTAGGACCAATTTGAGCTCAAACTCACAAAATCATACCAAACTCAATCAATTAAGAATATGGAGAGTGTAAATGACTAAACATAAGGGTTTCTCAATGAATAAAATATGTGATTATCAACAACCTATACTTTATTACATCAGTTTTCGACATAACCAATACATTACAAGGCATCATATAATATTTAAGTTTAGCACATGAGAAATATAATGCTAAACAAAGTTTTTCTATTGCACTATATCTCCTTTCAGCATCATTTAAAACTCGACTAAGATAATATACGGCTCTCTCGACGTCATTCTCATCTTGAGCCAGCATACTACCTATAGTATCATTCGATGTTGATATATACAATTTTAACGGTCTACGAGGCACTGGAGGCATCATGATCGAAGGGTTTGTCAAGTACTGCTTTATTTGGTTGAAGGCTTCTTGGTGGCAAGGTTCCCACACAAATTCTTGTTCAGCCTTTAACTTGATCAATGGAGCAAAAACTATGGTTCTTCTTGACAAATTGGATATACATCTTCTCACGAAATTCACTTTTCCTAAAAAAGATTGTAATTCCTTCTTGTTCGTCGGTGCTGTGGCCTCTAGAATTGCCTTGATTTTATTTTTGTCTACCTTAATACCTTTTTTATGGACTAAAAAACCCAAGAATTTAGCAGCCGACACTCCAAAATCACATTTTTCTGGATTCATTTTGAGGCTGTGCTTTCTCATCTTGTCGAATGCCTGCCTCAAATTTGTCAAATGGCTCTCTTTTGTTTCCAACTTGACAATGACATCATCAATATACACCTCCATAAATTTTCAATGACATCATGGAAAATTGTGTTCATCGCTTTTTGATAAGTGGCCCCTGCATTCTTTAAACCGAAAGGCATGACTATCCATTCATATGTCCCAATAGCTCCTGGACATTTGAAGGCAGTTTTCGACACGTCCTCCTCGGCTATAAAAATTTGATTATAACCTGCATGGTCATCTATAAAACTTAACAATTCATGTCTAGATACGGCATCAACTAATATGTCCGTAATTGGCATTGGATATTCATCTTTAGGTGTAGCAGTGTTTAGATTTCTAAAATCTACACATATTCTTTTCTTGTCATTTTTCTTAATTATAGGAACAATATTAGAAAGCCATTCGACATACCTGGTTATTCTGATGAACTTGGCTTTAAGCAATCTTTCAACTTCTTCTTTTATCTTCAAAATCATCTTAGGTACAAATCTTCTATTAGCTTGTTTGACAGGTCTGCAACCTTATTTCAATAGAAATCTATGCTCGACAAGATTTCTACTCAATCTAGGCATTTCGTCGTAATCCAATGCAAAATAATCTTTATACTCCTCAATTAATTAGACAAGCTTTTCTTTGAATTCATTTGGCAAAAATGAACTCACAAATATAGGTCTTCTGTCTATTTCAGTGCCCAAGTTTATCTCTTCCAAAGGATCTTCTACCTCTATACCTTGTCTTTCATCAAGTCCTTTCTCAAAACCCAAAGGACCATCATCTATTAGACAATCCGACAATACACCGTCAATGGTGTACACTGCCCTGTCGGCCAAATAAGTTGACAGTCGATCCAATTGATTAACACTCATGGCTAGTGCTTGGCCAATCCATTTCGGCCTTATTCATTAGCCGAATACTAAACTGATCCATTAAGCATGTTTCAAGTGCATCTTTGTCGATAACTCCATTATTTGTCGTGACCGGCTTGATATTTAGAGCATAAATTTTAAAATCAACATGAAGTTGTTGTAAATAGCAAGGGTTGTCATCTGCCTCTACTATTTCTACCTGATCATCTGCATTCCAGAGAATAAGTTTCTAATGAACCGTCGATAGTATTGCTCCAACAGCATGTATCCAATCTCTCCCTAGTAGAAGATTGTAACTGGATTTTGTTAGAATTATGACAAATAATGTCGACCTTTCAATGGATCTGACTTGCACGTTCAACATCACTACTCCGTCTGACGGGGAAGTTTTGCCACTGAAATAAGTAACAATCATGTTAGTTGCCATTAAGTCATACTCATTTTCCTAAGTTTCCTTAACATTGCCCTTGGGATCAGATTGATAGCTGCTCCTCCGTCTATCAAGACTCAATTTGTCGGCTTGCTTTCTAACAAAACCTTAATGTGCAATGGGCGGAGATGAGTCTTCTGTTCTTCTGTTAGCTTTTCGAAATATGTTGTATTATCGAACACGATTAACATATTATCTTGACAGAAAAGCCAATGATCACTGAAGTCATCCAGATCTTCTTCATTCTCTCATACATACTCAATTTTGTGATACCCTTCGAATTCAGCAGGTATAATTGAAATCAAGTTCACATTCATCGTCTTCAAGAATTCTTCCTCATCTGACTCTTCATGACTTTTGTATCCATCAAGCTTGAGGTATTCTTCCGACGGCAAACTATCATCCATAGCCATTATAATGTCATCTAGATCCTTGTCCAAATTGAAATCCATATCGAATTGGTCATTATCACCAAAGCCTAAAAGATCATCTGGATCAATCAAGGCTTCAATAACTTCATCAACTGTCAAATCCATATCTACAATTTGGCAATCAGACTTTGCCAAATTTCTTTTTCCCTTGATCATGTCGAGCATTTTCTTTCTCCATTCGACATCTTGGTCAGGATCTTTCAGAACTTTCAAGATTTCTTCCTTCGACCAATCTTCATCATCACTACTGCTTTTGTTCTCAGCTATTCTCCTTATCATTTTCTCAGTTTTCAACCTAGCCATGTCCTTGTTTTCCTTAGCTGCTAGATTATTTTTCTTTACTTCTTTCTCTGCTGCTACAAGTCCAATCAGCCATTTTCTTCCAATTTTGTTTGGAGTAAGCCCTTGAACTTGTTTCCCCTTCTTTATGTCTGCAAGTTTTTCTTGTCAGAGATTATCATTCTCGTCTAACCGTCTAACTTCACTTGTGGTTGGCTCAACTGGGATTGCCCCCCTTGTATCTGCAGATTCTTTTCTAACAATACTCTTTAATTTCTTGTCATCTTTATTTTCGTCTGGTGTTGGCTTAACCTCGACTACCTAACATCCCATTTATGTGGGTTGTTATTTAATAACCAAACCTTCAACCAAATTTCTTTTCTTCTGGGCCTGTCTCAATTGCTGCAACCTTCTTTTTCGACTCTTTGACATTAGTAAAGACTTTGATGGCCCTGCTACATCCTGGCCAATCAAAACTTCATCTTGGTTGATTCTACCATATTTGTAATTTTCATTCCAGAATGGTCGATCCTTCTAAAATCTATTCTTCTTAGCAACAACATTTCGTCGAAAATACGTGTAACTTACCATTGCAGAATTTTTAACCCATCTGTCCACAGTAACATTAGCAGGTGGCACTCTGGTCCTAGCTGGTCCGACATAACTCTTGGGAAATACATTGCTCCCCATAGATCCACCAGATGACTCAATCAACCAGCCATTCATATTAGGCCTGGGCATGTAGACTGGCTTAGGCTTTGGAGTATAAACTGGGTTTGAAGTATTGAAGGGCTGTTGTGGCTTTCCAACTTTCTTGTCGAAAAACTTCTTTTTACCTTGTGAATGACCCTATTGTTCCTCAGCAGCTTTCTTTGCAACAAATTCATCATACATTGCATTGCACCTTGAACACAACCTTACCTTGCCTTTTTCTTTCTTCCTTTCAAGGAAATTTTCAAGAGATTCTTCTAGTTTGGGATAAACGTCCATTGCATCTTCCATGTCAATGTCGAATCCCTGTAAATTTCTTATGTTGTTCATTCCAACATTTAAAGGAACCTGTTGATCGATGTATGAAATTTTAGCCTGAAATAGATCTGTATCAACTTTCATATCCGCCTTAGGCTTGTCAGCAAACTTCGAACGCCCATCCATTAGTGCCTTCTGAATTAAATTTCTGAAACGAATACATTCGTTAGTAACATGACCAAAATTGTTATGAAACTTACAATATTTTTGGTCTTTTATCTCATCAGGTCTTAATAACTTATGACCTTCTGACAGTTTAATCTATTTATCTTTTAACAATAAATCAAAGATTTTATCGGTTCTTATTACATCGAATGTATATGTTTTTCTATTGACATAATTCATTTTTTCTTTATTTCTTGTAGGCTGTAAAACCTAACAAATATAAGGAAGATCATTCTGAAGTTCAGCAATGTTAACTTTGAACTCATCATTACTATCTTCAGTTTCATTGTCAGATTCACCTAATCCGACAATGCTACCTTTTCTCTTTTATGGAATTTTTTTTTAAATCTTTTCAGCTTTCAGTTGTTCTATTTGCCTAACTTTCTCACCTAGTTAGATAAGATCAATTAAATGTTGGTTCACTAATTTTTTCCTTATGTAATAGTCTAAACTTCTTGCAGTAATTTTCACTATTCTGCCTCAGGTATGGGGGTAAAACATCTACTCCTCATTTGTCGAAACCTATATAGATAATCATCTACTGTTTCATTGTACATTCTCTTAATATTGAAGAGATCTGTAAGTCCAACTTTCAAATCTCCCCTGAAGAATTGATCATGAAAACTTCTTTCTAATTGAGTCCAAGAATGTATCGAATTTGGTCTCAATGTCAAAAACTAAGAAAATGCATTTTTAGTAAGGGAACTTGGGAAAAATCTCATTTTAAGGCCTTCAATAGTGGCCAGTTCCCCCATTTCTATTGTATACCGTGCGATTTGTTCAATGATTGATTCTCCATTTTCACCAACAAACTTTAAAAGTTTAGGAATTTTAATTCCTCTAGGCAATTCTGCTTGTTGTACCCATTCAGGAAACGCTGAAGCAAAATAAGGTTGGTTCGCATATCCAACATTGAACCCAAACCTATTCAGCACTTGTTCCACTACTTGATTAACATTTTGTTCAACCATTTGGTGCCCCTTAAGATTTCGTCGAAGCAATCTCATGGCTGCATCATTCCTAGCCATTTGATCCTCATAATTTCGACGAAGCACATGGACATTACCATATTCCAAGCGAGGTTGATCATTTTGTCTAAGTTAACCAGGATTTTGCTAGTCTTGTCCCACATTCGCTTGGGGTACAACTACTCCTGCATTTGTCTTTGGCTGGGTTCTTTAAACATTATCATTGGCAAACCCTTCTATTCCCAAGGCTTGATTTGGCCTTGACATTTGTTGAGTCAACGCGCAACAAGCATTATTTGTGTTTTCCACGATTGGTGTAATTACAGCACCTATTTACTGAGTGAACATATGCACTATTTCATGGTTGCTTTCATCCATTTGTTGTCGAAAACTAGCTAAAGAATTCATAGTTAGCCCAGTCATATTCTGAGGAATATCTCTCGACATATTTGGGAATACAGGTCCCAAATTCAATCTCTCCTGTCGAAAAGGAGTTGGATTACTTGAACTTGCAACTCTTGTTCCTTGGCCATTAAAACTTACTAAAGCTGAACTTATTTGTTGTTGGCCTTGTGAGACCGCTGTTTGGCCTATAGTATTGGCCAAAGTACTGCCAAGTCCCATTTGTGCCAACACAGGAGGAACATAATTTGGTGGCAAACCATATTATGGTGCCAACCTTGAATTTGAGTTCATTACACTTTGATTACTTCGTTAGTTTGGTGATGACTGAGTCACTTCAGGCACCACTTGTTCTAGCACTAGGTTACTCCTGAGAGTACCAGTTGCTATTATATCAACCACATGACTCATACTAACTACGGTTAAAGGTGACGCAGTAACGACTGTCGAAGGTGACACACTAACATCAACTGAAAGTGCATTCGACGTCTGGTTATTTATGTTACTCATAATTTGCGTATCTTGAGAAGGGCAAGAATATACTAACTTTTCAATTCTTAAATGCATAAAACTATCTTCTTATGAAGAGATTTGTGACATTACGAGTTACTCTGAACTTGTCCCACCGGGCGTGCCAATTTGTTTATGGGTAAATTTGGTTAGAACAAATTCTAACAAACAAATATATTATATTAGTCGAATGTGGGTTCAGAGTTATGTGGTAATCTCGTTTGAAAAAGAGCTTTTAAAAAATTGATGAATAACGTGCAGAAAATGTAAAGTGCAGAGAAGGTAAAAGTGCATGAAATGTAAAAGTACTGAAGATTAAAATGTAGAAAATAAAGGTGCAGAAAGTTAAAATGCAGGAAATGTAAAATGCAGAAAGTTTAAAGTGTAGAAAATTTAAATGCAGAAAATGTAAAGGTGTATAAAGTAAAGGTGCAGAAAAGATAAAGAAATTTAAAGGGCAAGGCTTGAAAATAAAGAATTTAAAAAGACATTGCATTAATGCAAATGACTAGTAATGAAAATGGAAGTCATACTTGGAATCAAATCTATTAATCTACTTGAGTGAGATGTTAGGATTGTATATCCAGTAAAACCACCATTTGTACATCGTGAATACTAGTATTTATAGGCAAAAATATAAAAAATAACTTACTCATAAAAATTGACCACGTACATGGTAGTTATGCCACGTTCTCACTAATATCTTACTTAATTTTTGACAATAACCAACTCTTGAACATTTAACATTTGCACTAGCCACTAGATATCATCATTTAGTCGTCAAATTCGGAATTGGTAACTTTACTTTCGACAAATACTGATAACAGTTATAAAATATTTCCGATAAAAACCACTTGCATTGATAAAACACTTGAAAAAATTTATTTAATGTCATCACCCAATTGTCGAAAATCTCTTCATCGAATATATCAATGCTATCCTTCGGCTGTCGAAACCCTTATTCGTCGAATATCTTAATGATATCATCTAACTGCCGAAATCATTTTCGTCAAATTAGAATTTGTCATTTTGCCCCCAACACTAATGAAAGCTCACACCCATTACGTAGGACCTCTATGAGGAATTGACTTGGACCCCACATGCATGGACCCAATTATGGCGATCACGGGCCCAGAATCCTAGTGCATCAATGCCTAGGGCCTAGGAACAATGATACTAATGATCACGTGTCCCACCTAGAGGGCACGATTCAATTTGACATGTCTAGAACCCATCTACTGGACCTAGTGCGACAACAAGCGGCAATGCTGGAGGAGTAGCATCGCAGAATAGAAATTCTAGAGTGATCTGTGCATAAGGGCCAAGTCGGACCACACCATGATGACGGAAGGCGGAACCCAGCCAACAGATAGAGAAGAGTGCCACATGATGACGCTGAAATATCCAATGTTGTTAATAACAACCCAGACCTTGATAATCAGGAGCAGCCCTTCTCTACTCAATTAATGGAGTTTAGAGTTCCTAGAAACTTCAAGCTTCCAGCTAATGTGGAATTCTACGATGGGACTACAGACCCTCAGGAACACATAGATGTCTATGTTCAATCTATGTCCATCCATAGGGGATCCCCACAATTGTTATGTCATACTTTTCCCCTCTCCTTGAAGAAGACAACCCTCAGATGGTTTGTAACCCTACCACTGGGATATGTCACCAGCTGGGAAGGCCTTAGGCAACGCTTCTTACTGCATTACACCACTAGCAAGGAACTGGCTAAATCTATTGAATCTCTTTCTGAGATTCACGAAGAGCACAACGAGCTCTTTTGCGAGTATCTTAAGAGGTTCAATGAGGGTTGTATTAATGTGGAAAACATCTATGAAAATATTGCTCTCTACTATGTCAGAAGCGGCCTCCAGAATGACTCCCGATTTTTTCAATCTTTGGCAAAAAGAAAGTAAATAGTATGGAAGAATTTCGGCAACGGTCCCAGAAGTACATAAACTTAAAGGAGGTTACTAAGGCTAAGAGGAGTCTAGAGAAGAGTGAGTTCTCTCACTAGAAAGGCACCCAAAATTCCTCTTTGCCCTAAAACTCCTCCAAAGACGATCCATCCTAGACCAAATACGTAACCTATACTCCTCTGAACACTCCATGCACAACGATCCTAGATAAAGTATTATAGACCAAGTTCAGGGATATTAAGAGGCTGCCTCCTTTGAAGAAATATACACAAAAGGATCATAAGCATTGTTCATGGCACAAGGGCTACGACCACGACACAGAAAATTGCTTCCAACTTCATGATGCCATTAAGTCCCTAATTAGGGCAGGATGGCTAGATCGGTACATCAGCCATGTCCAAAACATTGAACGTCGTGGAGGACAGAATGAAAGAAAACATAGCCCCAGTCCTAGGTAGAGGCCGTCTCCGCACCAAAGGAGGAGGTCCTGAAGTCCGCCTCATTATAATATTGAAAACTGGCAAAATTGGAACCAGGACACTCCATCAGATGATAATGATGGCCACCATGCCCAGGTCAACAGAACCATCAACACTATTGCTAATGATTTCACGGGCGGTGGGTCATACAACAGTGCCCGGAAGAAAGCACTCAAGATGACAATGTTGAGTGTCTCCCACTTCGCACTCAAATCATGGGCCAGAGATTGGAAAGCCCCCCTATTTCCTTTCAGATGAAGACTATGACAAAATTATCCCCAAGCACTATGATCCACTGGTTACCTCCGAGATAATTTCTAATGCCAAGATCCAGCATATTTTTGTAGACCAAGAGAGTTCAACTAATATTATGTCCAAGGAGTTGCTCAGTGTCAGCTTCAACAGAGAAATAGCCTACACCACATGGCTATCCAACGTAGTACTAGTGAAGAAATCAAATAGAAAGTGGCGAATATGTGTGGACTACATGGATTTAAACAAAGCTTGTCCCAAAGATTCATACCCACTTCCCAACATGGATGAACTAGTTGACAGCTCCTTCGGATTTCGTTTGTTGTCTTTCATGGATACATACTTTGGGTACAATTAAATCCTGATGTACCTCGAAGATGAAGACAATACCACTTTCATCACTGAGAGAGTGAGCTACTGTTACAGGGTTATACCCTTTGGACTAAAGAACGTAGGATCCATTTATTAGAGAATGATGAATATGGTCTTTGAAGGCGAAGTATGAAAAATGCTGGAGTTAGGCAAATACCTCTTCTAGAAGATCGGGTCACACATCTCTGACCTAGAAGAGGTATTTGCCCAACTCTAGAAACATAACATAAGGCTCAATTTGGAGAAATACACCTTCAGGGTCCAAGCAGGTAAATTCTTGGGCTTCATGCTAACACACCGCGAGATCGAGACAAACCCAAACATATTCCAAGTGGTACTCAACATGCGTAGCCCACAAAACATCAAGGAACTGCAGCAGCTAACTTGTCGGATTGCAACCCTCACATGTTTTCTCGTCAAAGTTGCTCAGAAATCTTTTCTTTTCTTCAAACTACTCAAAAGGGGGGATTTTTTAGTGGACACGGGAATTTGAGGATGCCTTTAAATCTTTGAAGAATCTTTTCTCCTCTCCTTCCATATTGACAAGATCAGAACCCGATGAGACACTATACATGTACCTCTTAGTTCATGAATAGGCTATAAGTTCAGTACTGATTCGGGGGATGGCGAGGGGCAAAGCCGATCTACTTTGTAAGAAAGTGCTTTAAGGCCCCGAGCTTCGCTACCAGAAAATAGAGAAGGTTGCCTTCGTGCTTATCACCATAGCTAGAAGACTTAGACAGTACTTTCAGTGTCATCCCTTGGTGGTGAGGACGAACCAACCTATCCATTAGATACTGCACAAGCCAGACCTAGCAGGAAGAATGATCTCCTGGTCCATTGAACTTTCTGAGTTTGGGATTGTGTATGAGCCCTTATTAGCAATTAAGGCTCAAGCACTCTCGGACTTCCTAGTAGAGCTCACATCGGACCTCGACAATCTTGAGAAAATTTCTTGGACCATATTCGTCGATGGATCCTCGAACCCCAAGGGAAGCAATACCGAGGTGATCTTGGAAAATTCTGAAGTAATAACAATAAAGAACTCCCTAAAGTTTGAGTTCCCCACTTCAAACAATCAAGCAGAATACAAAGCATGCATCACGGACTAATGATAACCAAGGATATAGGAATGACTGAGATTATACTTTGCAGCAACTCCCAACTTGTGACCTCCCAAATCCGAGGTGATTATCAAGCCAAGGAGCCCCTCTTTGTGGAATATTTGACCAAAGTCCAAGAGCTCCTAAAATATTTTCAGGCCGCCAAGATAGAGCACATATCTAGGGAGCATAAATCTAAGCCATACCTCTTGTCCAAACTGTTGGTGTATGCCCTAGAGGCCAATTTATTTTGACCATACTTATTTACTTTGTTTTATGCTATTTATTTTATATATGAGACATTTCATTTATTATGTTATTTATAATAAACATAATTAAATCCTTAGAATAGTAAGTTTAATGTCATAGGACATCAAGTGGATGACTTGATCGTGAGATCCTATTAGATAAAATCAGAACACTATTCTTAAATGTCTCTAGTCAAGTATTATTGTTAATTAGAACAACAATAATGCATTAAGACTAGTATGTGCGTAGACTAATGGCCATATCTCATAGGTCATGGATATGAGATATAGAGTCTTTACATGGGTACATATTAGAGTAATGATGTATTAGATTGACCCAGCATCAGAATGCTACATGGATCATTACGTGAGTGTCATAAGCAATTCTCACACTGATAATGGTGTATGTGGTTCTTTGATCTGAAATCACTATGATTCCTACATGAGGAGTTGTATGTTTTAATGACATTAAACATCATATATAATAAGGTGATTATAAAGTTAGTTATTGGACATACCGTGAACTATGCAGAGGGATGTGAGTGACTTAGATGAGATTTGTCCCTCCTACATAACATGAGCGATATCTTTAGGACCCCTGATTGAGTGAGACTACGAAATGCATGACCATGCTCAAATGAGTCAATATGAGATATTGATCTCATTTGTTATTACTAAGTCTACTCGAGTATCAGGAAACAGAAGATTGAACTATACAAGGGTGACTTGTTCCATGCCTTGTGTTCAATCTAGATATTTAGACAAAGGGACTAAATTACATGAAAACATTGATCACAGAAAGGTTATGTCAAATCACGGACATTCTTATTACTTGGATAGTAATGATGTGCTGCTAGATACGACTTAATGCTTATAATATTAAAATAAGATTTTAATATTACTATCAACGTCATGAGAACTTGCAGGGTCACACACATAGAACAGACTGAATTTGAGCAATGAGAATCCAAGTTGGACTGGGATTCCATTATGGGCCTAACTCATAACAAATGAGTCCAAAGGTTACACAGCTAACCTTGCTACTACTCTCACTCGCACAAGGCAGTCACTATTATAAATAGCATTGCTAAGGGGCTGTCAAGTATAGATTACAAACTCTAGCCGCACCATAATAGAAATAATGAGTAAGAGCTTCGAAGCTAGCACTGTGCTAGAGACGTGGGATTCCAAGATTGTGGATGTTAGACGTTCGTGAGTCTGCTCGTTGTGGATTGCAGAGGCACCATCATTGATGTGGTGCTAGTGATTCACTTTGATTATTTTTCATCTAGCTTCAAGAGGTAAACTTAAAAAATCATGAATCATGGCCCCCTTTCGCTTGGATCCTTGGTGGGAATTCTTTTTTCGCTGTGTTTTGTTTCCGAAATTCCCAACACAAACTGGCTAGCACTAATAGCTTGGGCAACAAACGCTCCATGATCCAACAGACCATGGCTCAGCCTTCCATCAAGGACATAGCCATTTTCTAGGTGGAAGGAGAGGAACGTACTTGGCTCACCCCAATAATGGTGTACCTGCAGTCTGAAACCTAGCCTGATGATCCAAAAGAAGCTTCCAAGCTGGTCAGAACAGCAGTCCAGTACACTATTTACAATGGATAATTGTACCATTGTGGGTTCTCTTTACCTCTCCTTAAGAGCCTCACACCAAAGGCGGTAGAATATGTTTTGGCCAAGGTCCATGAGGGGAGTTGTGGACACCACTTGGGCGGCAAAGCCTTAGATTTGAAGGCACTTAGGGTTGGATACTATTGGCCAATAATGGAAGCTAACTTCCTCGTGCATATCCGAGTTTATGATAAAATATTAGTGACACTCGGACCATTATCAAGCTCCCCCTGAAGAACTATCCACGATATCTGTACCTTGGCCATTCTACAGATAAGGTATGGATATCTTGGGTCTGTTTCCTTAAGCACCTGGACAACTTAAGTACTTAGTGGTGGCTGTGGATTATTTCACTAAATGGATCAAAGTAGAGCCTCTAGTCAAGATCACCTCTGCTTGGATCTAGAAATTCACTTGGCGCCACATCATCACCAGATTTGGGGTCCCAGAGTCCATTATGACGGACAACGGAACCCAGTTCAAGGATAAAGGTTTCGAAGAGCTACTTAATGAGCTCAACATCAAGCATCATTGCAGTTCCGTTGAGAATCCTAAAACCAATGGATAACTAGACCACGTCTCCTGGGCTGACCAGATTACACCTCACTCCATAATAAGGGAAACCCCTTTTAAACCCACTTATGGATGTGGGGCTATGATCTTAGTAGAGATAGGGGAACTCTGCTGGTGTCACTGATAATTCTTGCCTAACAATAACTCTAGACTGATTAGAGAGGACTTAGATCTTCTAAAAGAAAGAAGGTACGTTGCTCACATACACGACGTTGCCCTCAAACAAAAGACGGCGGATCGATATAACTTGAAAGTTGTCCCAAGAAAGTTCGAGTCGGGTGATTTAGTACTTCGAAGAGCGAACATTAGAGGTAGGAATGCCTTCCAAGGGAAGTTAACTCCAAATTGGGAGAGGCCCTACTGGATTGTGATCAGCACTGGCAAGGGAGCCTACACCTTGGAAACATTAACTAGAAAGCCAATTGAAAACTATTAGAATGCGGACAAACTGAGAAAGTACTATACTTAAGTGGCTATTAAGGCTTAGTCTGTTAGTTTTCTTTTGTTTGATTTGCCCCAATTTTTTGTGAGAAAAATTATACGGACTCCGGTTCTTTATTCAATCAATAAAATGGTGAAGTTGTTTCTGTAAATATGCTTATACCTTCTTTTTAAAGCTTTAAGACCCTCAAGCCGGATCACGCCTTAAGAATGTTTATAGAACTCGATTCGTATGGGATCCTGGGTTAGTTTTAAGACCCTCAAGCCGAAACCCATCTTGAGAATATTTACAGAGCCCAATCCTTATGGGATCCGGGGTTTTTTAGAATCCAAGTTAAAAGGAATGACCCACGAAATCGACTTCTGCGATTTTATTGTGAGTTGTGGGTCCTTACCAAAATTCTCAACACTTCTCCATAATCATTGTGATTATGAGTAATTAATTAGAAACACGAGTAACATCATCTGTGATTTGCTGTTTGGTACCAACCGTGGATATTTTATGTTAAATTGGTTCTTTACTTGAAAACTCCTAAGTATCAGGTAGTTTTCTAAACTAGATTGTTAACATTTAAGACCCCAATTACGGTTCACCTTTTATTTAGCCTAAGTCCTTAATGAAATTCCAAATGCTAAACAATTTGGGTGTTAGACCCTGGATCATGGTTTCACATAATTGTAATTCTCCTAAGTCCCTAAATGGCTACCAAATGCACATTAATGATGGGCGTTAGACCCAGTACGGACCATGAATAAAGAAATAAGCATCAAGTTGTAGGGATAAAGCAAGTACGTTTAGTATAGCCCAACCACCAGGAAAATTGTCTTTACAAGAATTAAAATGCCCCCTATAGAGGGCAGAGGAAAACAGTAAGAGGAAAGAGAAAAAGCAAGTTAAGCTCCAACATCACTGCCTTCCGAGCTTGGGTGGTCTGCGCCCGTTGCACCACTATCCCTTTTAGCATAAGTTACATTGCGATTAGCAGTGGGAAGGACCCTAGTTGAAGTTTGATTAGTCTCTTGAACTTCTTGTGATGATACCAGGCAACCGTTTAGGATCACATTTTCATAGTCCAATTCATCCAATGCCAGGGCGACCCTAGGATTGAAGAACTGGACTTGGGCGACTACATTCAGGAATTACTCACCACTAATGTCTGTACAGATCTTCATCAATTGCCTAATATATTCCTACAACTGCCCTACTCCAGTTTAGAGATCCTAATTCTCAGCGTGGAGGTCGGCGATGACTTTTCCAACCTCTTCAGAATTGGCTCTCTCCTTCCGAAATTCGTCCTCGTAATCTGCCAATTTCTTCTTCCAATCATCAACTTTCACTTTGGCTTCCCTAGGGCCTTCTCTGCATCCTCCTTAGCCTTGAACGCCAAGTCAAGCTTTCGGTCCCCTCTTCCTTAGCTGCCCTTGCCTTGGTCAATTCCCCTCCAAACTGCTCTAAGCTCTTTTCGAGGAAGCGAGTCTCAACAACAATCCAGAGTTAAAGAGTTGGGACCTTAACAGAATCTTCGACATACTCTTCTTGGAGAAGTGGGACATGACCTCATCATCCAAAAGATAGAAATCCACAAATGACCTGGGCTCCGGATCCTTCCTATGTAAGGCAATCGGACCCCGCTTGTCAACAAACTCCACGGTTGGCCTTTTCTTGTGGTCCTCTGCCCTACTGCCTTTAGCACCTTTCCTTTTTCGCCTTTGAAGGGAGTGAACTGGAGACTCCTCCCTTTAGGCCGGAGCCACCTCAATCATCGGGCCTTGGACTGTGGTGGCCAAAGTAATGAGTGTCGGAGTGTTAAAGGGCCCAGCATCCCCTATCCTTGCCTTTATGGCTTGGAAAGCAAAAAGAGCTGGTCTGGATGCCACGTTTTCCACAAAACAGACAGCACAAGTTAGAAATAGCAGGAAGGTTATTCAACAGAAAATATTATAAGCAAAAAGTTAATACGGACTATGGTCTGAGCTCTACCTAGCATGGCCTCAAGGGGTTTTATCATCAATGGCATCCAAAACATACTTACAAGAAATGAGTTAGACTTTCTCTGCCCACATATTGATGAATTTAATGCACTCGGCATCCTCCCAACTAAGTTTGGACCACTCCACCTCAATTAAGTTAATTGGAGTGTCTCATGCCTAGGTGGTCCAATATAGATCGAACACTGTAGTCCTATTGATCTCCTCAAAGAAAGAGTGAACTCTAGGTATCACCATCAGCTTGAACTTGTTCTTGAAGTTCTTGAAGCTTTCCTAAAGGACTTTGACGACCTTCCTCTCTCCTTGGGGGGACCACCGAGTGAAGAAGTAGAAAAATGCCTTCTCCAAGTACCATAGCCTGACCACCTGGCAGAATCTCTAGAAATCAAGGATGAAACCCCAGCTATTGGGATAAAGTTGGGATGGTGCCACATTTTAATGGCAAAGAACTCTAATTTGGAAGTTGGAGAAAGGTAGTCGGAGCCCCAATCAGATGAAGAGGTTTTCATACAAAAACATTCCACCCTTTGTTCGGACTGAACACACTCTCTTATCCTCCCTTTGAGCCAAGACCTAGTACTTATGGTCCTGATTGCCCTCCGCTATTAACTCTAAGTAGCTCGCAAGATTTTCAGCGTCCTCCTCAGTCTGGAATATAGACATACTACCCTAAACATCATCTCTAACCCAATGGTACATGTTCCTCCCGGGGAAAAATATTATAAGCCTCTCTACAGTCGGTCTCCTAGGCCCTGCCACTCATTTCCTGGCCATGAAATCCCTGGAAACACCCATAGAGGCTGGTAAGGTGCTGTTAGAATCAGAGCAATATCTTAAAACCTATAGATTCAGACATGGAAGAGGGTGGACCACAGAAGGAAGGATTTTCTACATTTGCCTAATCCCTCCATCTCTAGTTATTTGCACCCTTTACAGACACTGGCCACCACATCCTGAAAAGTCTATCAACCTGAGTTGGGCACCTCGGCCGCTTACGGTGCAACAGAGAAGGTGCTTTAGAGAGCAACACCACTGAATGGACTAAGAACTGCGGGTATCCCTACTCATTTCATCAAAAAATAAGTAGGGATACCCTAAAACAGAAGAAAATAGGTTTTCTCCCTAGGGTTGATGTTAAGGACAACAAGAACAAGGGGCAAGAGGACACATACCTTGTAGAAATGAAAAGAATAGGTGACTGGAGGTTGACTAATAGGTGAAAACTGCTTGAAATCGCTTGAAAATCACTAGAAACAGCTCAAAAATAATGCTTATCCATTGTGCACAGTCATAAAAAATCACTTCAGGTCGCTAGAGATTTGAAAGAAATAAAAGAAATGTGGAAGAGATAGCCATGACTCTTATTTATAGAGGCTATGGTGAGGGGCAATTTTGTCCTAACACTTTGAATTTAAAAAACCATCATCATGGTGCTTAGAAATATGTGAAACCCTAATGGTGGCCCCCAATCAAAATGTGCCATGTGGATATTTACAGTTGTCAAACCAGATAAAACGACACTTGCTCAAAAAGCCAAACATTATATAGGCCTCGTTGTATAAAGTATGAATTTATTCTACGGAACACAGCAACAATCCTAGTTTGTACAATGGACCCCAGTTGCACATTGGAATGTCCACCTGTAATCACCTAACGCATGGACCATGGGCAAACTACGGCACGTCCACGAGTGTCAAATGGCTTAGTCATGTCAACACCAAGTTGGAACTCTAGATCCCTTGGGGGTATTGCAGACTCTGACTTCATGTAAAGCATAGATCCCATGACCCAAGGGCATTGAGACTTACCTTGATACTTAGCAATGTTAGATAAGCACCAAGTTAGGGGTAACGTGATGAGGTTGAGCATATTTTTATATGATGAACATTGGACTCATCTCGGGGAGAGGAGCAAACAATGAAAGAACATTCAAAAAAAGCAAACTTTTTATTATTCACATTTCATACATCGTCAACTTTACAAGAAGAACCTATAAGCTATGCTTATCCAAGAGTGGCCACTTGAAGGAAGCCAAAAAGGTAGCATGCAAAGATGATGATGATGATCAAGCATTGACTATGGCCACCTCAACAGTTCCTTAAAATGTGAGCACCCATCTCCTCCTTCTTGAGAAACATGAGCAAAAGGCTTCATAATCCCACGTCTCCAAGACACCCATGCGCACCCAAGGAATAACAAATACCTTTGGTAACAGTCAGGTGGGTGGAGGAAGGAGAGTAGTGAAACCCCTTTATACCTCACAAGAACTAGAGCACAAGCCATGAGCCTACTAGTGAACAAGATTTCATCCTGCTGCTGCCTACACCTAGAAAAAAAGGCTTATGCTGCTCGGAGACGTGTTGACCAAGCCACACAGAATAGTTACTTGGCCCTCACATTTCCATTACTCCTAGAGAGAAAGGCTTCTGCCAAAAAAACTTACAGGGATAAAAGGAATACCTTGAAGAATTTGGAGAAGAAATAAAAGAACATTTAAGAAAAAGACATAGCTCTCAACAAGTGATAACCCCACTGCAAGCATCCCTTATTTATAGAAGGAATAAGGAATTCTGATTGGCTCCCTAAAAGGTGAGCTGGATGCACGTTTGAGGCCATGTTTTAATATTCCCCCTTTGTAACTGGCCACGAGGGTAGCGGACAGTTAGAAAATGGAGCAAAAAACTACTATCCTCATTAAAAGTGATTTTCATTCCTAATAAATTCAAAGCAACGGTTCCCAAGCAAGCACAAACTACTACCAATCGTAGAATAAAGGCTGCTAAAAGGACATCAAATCCATGAGAGTAATAAAGTCCTTACTGCTCTTCAGGAAACATTTGACAGACCCTACGAACTACACTTAGGGGCAACCTATGACATACTTCGGATAATGGCATGATGGCTTAAGCAGTGATCCATCTCGAATCTCGGTCTTACTCATTAACCCTAGGGGCATGCTATGACACATCACGTACCTCAGCCCTTTGGAAAAAACATTGCGAGATCCGACGTTGACAAGGATTAGGATCCCTTTGTCCATTGCGTGTCATGTGCTCCTATCAAACTTGGATACCTTGACACTTAGTTATCCCATCTAAGTACCAAGTTAGGGCCAACTATTCTGGACCGTGATCTAGGACACTAGTCCCATAGGTCAACCCAGCACGTATTCGGCCAGAGTTTGCTGTTGACAACCCAGGGGGAATTCACTTGTAGCACACTAGTGTGACATCTTGGACAATGTATTTTGTCAATGGATATAAATTTCACATAGATGCTTGGTCAAATGGGAAGAAAATAATTAATAGTGGTGTGTGTGTTAAAGACTCAACTAATAGTGAAGAAGAAAATGATTATTATGGAATACTAAAAGATGTGGTTGAGTTAGAATATCCTAGGGAACCAAAAAAAAGTTATTCTTTTTAAATGTGAATGGTTTGATCCTATGATTAATAGAGGTACAAGAGTTCACAAAAATTATAAGATTATCGAGATTCGACACACTAGAAGATATGAGAGGTTTGATCCTTTTATCCTTGCTTCCTCTGCAAGATAAGTGCATTACATTCCTTATCTTGGAAAAAAAAAGGATAAGGTCCAATGATGGGTGGTAATAAAGACCAAGGCAAGAGGTAGAGTTGAAATTGAAAGTGCCCAAGAAATTGCATTCCAAGATGATACTATGACTCTTGTGGATCTAATTATTGATGTGGATCTCATTGACCACTTGCAAGACGCTAATGAGGTTTTTGATGTAGTTCAAGATGTTGGTTCTAGTAGACAAGATGAAAATGATGAAGAATAAAAAAGTTTTAATGACGACAATGACGAAACATCTTCCAATAATGAATATGAAACAAATAGTGATGAAGACAATGTTTCCTCATAACTATGAGTATATAATTATTTTAATATGTTGTAGTTACTAATTATACATTATTGTGTTGTGTTTGGAATTATATTTACATTATATTTTTATTATTTGTATAGATGTCATCGTCACGAGGAGATAAGGGGAAAGGGTAGGAAAAGGAGAAGCAACCCACTTGACATCCTAGAATTAATTTAGGGAGGCCACCTAGGGTGCAATCATCAGGATCATCTCCACCTCCAGTTACAATATCACTCACTACAAGTTTGCATTAGGCACCATCTCTTGAGTACATTATGATACCCACACCTAGATCCCAGCATCTGTCGCATACTTCCCATACACCGCATGGTACAACATATGATTTTGGGTCACTTACTATTGGCCTGTCACCGAGTACCCGTGAGTCCCCGACTTCCCGTGATTCTAATGTTCTCATTTCTTCTACATCATTTGTTACCAATGGGGAAGCAAAAAATCAAAGCAACAAGACATTTGTTGAGCCAGATGGTGATTTTGGGTATGTGTACAACTATTTGTTATTCATTTATAGTTATACGCATTCAAATTTTTTGTTGAGAATATTTACATTTCCTTTTTTAAATTGTATCGTAGGTTTCTGCCATCTAAACCTACTGCTGATGCCATTAACAAGGTTATACGATCTAGGTATAATCAACCTTGGACATCTTGGGGGAGAAATACCGAAAGATACTAGAGAAATGTGGTTTCGAGAGTTTCAAGTATGTATCATTTTTTATTTGTTTAATTATGTTTTTTTTTGTAATAGTGCAATTTTTTTTAACTTTAACATTATTTACATAATATTTTTGAAGGGCTGTGTTTGGTGGATGCCTCAGCATCATAACCATATGCGGAAGGCATATAATAAGCATAGTTCGAAGAGACTATCAGGTTTGCTAGAGTAGACACGCAAATTAAATGAAAGACCTTTTTTGGATTGGAAAAGACATATGGGAAGACCTATGCAGGCACTGGGCTAGTAGTATGTATAAGGAGAAATGTCAACAAGCAAAGATGAATCATGCTTCTGACATTAATGGATGCTTGCACACTGGTAGTTGCATTTCTACAGGCACCCATGGGCAGAAATTGGTAATTGTCATTGTCAATTGTTTAGTAATATGTTTTATTATTTTGTTATTAACTTATTTTTTCATTATTACAGGCTAAGACGTTAGGTAGAGAGCCCACAATTGATGAGACATTTCGTCACGTCCATTTGAAGAAAATAGACTGTATTTAATGGGTTTCTACAAAACCTAAGAATTTATATGTTAGTATTTTTTTTGAATTTGTAAAATTTAATATTAACTCATTTTATAACAACAGCCATAAGATATTTTTTATTTCCATCTTTAGGAGGAATTCAAAGTTAAGGAATCTGAACAATCTTCTCAGTGCTCAAATGAAGAAGGGGCATCTAGTACACAAATGACCAGTCGAGAGCTTCGGATTAAAATTGTTGGCAGGATAAAGAAGGGTCATGTTTATGACCTTGGTTCTCAAGCATCTATCTATGACCCTGGAGCGTCATCCTCCTCAAGGCCTGGATCGAGTCAAGTTCTTGAGCAAGTTATTAATCAAGGTAAGTAATAGTTGCAACATTTTTTATTAATTGATTTCGTATTTTGATTAATCAACTTGCTAGATGTAGTCAATCTTTTCATTTTCGTATTTTTGTGGGTTTGGAGATGAGTTATGGAATGAAGTGATGAATTTGTGTTTACATATATTAATCAAGTTAAGGAGCAGTTGCAGCAGGAGATGGAGGATTGGGTTCAGGGAGATTCAACAGCAAATGGAGCAGCAGAACCAACAACGTGTGTAACGTCCCTTTTTAACGGAAGGAACGTCACATTGTCAAATGAAATAAAATGCGGAAATTAAATAGTCTAACAATTAAGACCCGGTTTAATTAATTAAAAGTCAAATCGCCTGATACTTTATTACGTGAGAAAAAGGACAGTATATATATATATATATATATATATATATATATATATATATATATATATATATATATATATATATATTTTGTTATTAATTTACAGAAACAGAAGAACAGTAAAGAATAAAATAATAAACAGACTTTCCACCTGAATAACATGCATTCATATATATGTATTAATGTTTAAATACAACTATAAATTTAAATACAAGCCTGAATACCTCCAAAAAGCAAAACTATACCTGCCCCAAGGAAATCATGCATATATAACCATCATGCATATACAGAATATACAGCCCACCAAAAAGTAATACATCAGGCCCCAAAAAATAAAAACACTGGCAGCCATCAGTAGCCACCAGTGACATCAATCCTTCAGATAAGGAGGAACCGAATCAGGATCCTCAACGGGATCCTCCTCATCCGAGGAAACCTCCATTGGAACCACAGAAGCACGGGACGGGGCCCGAGCGATGAAGTCAAAGGAGTCCTCCCGTGGAGTGTAGTAGCGATCGCCCTACATCTCACGGATGGGCAAGTAAAACTCTAATCGTAGGCTGACGTGGCAGGTGAACACGGGTGCCTCATGTCGTCTCTAGGCTAGGGCAATGGACACGTCTCCCAAGTAGACGCAACGGTCAGAGTTCAGGTTGATGTGCCAGCACTCTGGCCCTCCTAGGAAGGTCAGACGCACATCTCCCAGAAATCCTCGCATACGCGTCCCCATCGTCTACAGTAGTAGCTAATCTCTTGCGGGCCAGAAGCCAGGGAAGTCAGGGGCTTCTAACTCGTTGCCGTTGTCTTCGGTAACACAATGTAAATACAGACAACAAATAATGGAAACACAGAAAGAGGTAAGACATCCTACCTCATTACCAATTATAGCATGCTAGAAACAGAACGGCGCCACGTGCCCAAATAGGAATTTAGAAACAGCATACTTAAATAATAAGCAGTAATTCCAACGGTAAGCAAATAAACAGTTCCAGGCAGATAATCATCATAATAACAATTAAATCAATTATAGTTGCAGAAAATAAGAATTAATGATGACAGAGTATATCATGATTCACATGCATGCTTTCCCAAATTCCTACTCCATGGAGCTAGACTCAATCAATCGGAGAGAAAGATCAGGAGACATGTCTGCAACTCGGCTGCCGAGGCCAGTGCTATCAATAATTTTCTCATGCACAATCATGGCATTGTACAGACATTCTACACTAGATCACGATATAGGACAGTGTCTCGGTCCGGATCGTTGGTGCGTTTGCATCGGTCTACCCCACGGGCAGGAGAGCTACCAACCTCCCATTGTGAGGAACTCGCACCCCGACGCCCCCAAGGTCAACCAATGACCTACACTTGTCTATTCGCACCCGCACTAAGGTGTGTTCAATCTCCTAGGCAACTTGGCCTTACAACAGTCCACAGGGATAATTTCAATGCATAAGATACTATGCATGCACATGTATGATCCACAATATCATACAATTTCATAATATGCCACATTAGGCCAATATAAACATCAATATACCAATGGTCACTCACATGGACCCATAACATCATAATACAAAGATCAAACCAATCAGTACATTTTTAGGTTCATTATGAATCCTAAATTTAGAATTTGCCGCCTTTCAAGGTTCAAGTTCAAAATCAATTCTCGTAATCAATTTAATGTTCTAAGGCAACTCAACGTCTTATGTCTTGCAATTTATTCAAGCTCTCTAGCCTCACTCTCTCTTGTTCTTCACTCACTTAAGACTATCTTAAGTCCTATAATAATTTCACTCTTAGTCATTTAAGATCTATGAAGTCTAAATTTTTACCAAATCCTTCCAATTCATTAATTATTCATTTCATTACTTAGGTTCTTACTTAGCCTAATTGGTTATGCCTTCAAGTTACCAAAATTACATAACTTCACCCAAAAAGGCTAGGAGGCCGTGACCCCCCTAAGAAGTTATCTCCTAATTCTTTCCAACTCATCACACCATTGGTTATACTCTAAACTCACTTGATCCTCACTTGTTACACTAACTCACTACTAACCCCAAAATTGGGCTCAAAACCGTGGCCACCACTTGGGTTTCAATTTCAAATTTTTCTTCCATTATATTCCATTTTTATCCATTGATTAGTTCAAATCCAATGCTTGTTACAATTTATCACAATTTCCCCTAATTGCTAGCCTCAAAACCGTGGCCACCAAGAGGGATTCTCAAAAGTTTTTCTTCCATTTCCACTCACAACATCCAATCAAATATTCCATTACATACAACCAAGTAATCCAAGATCACAATTAGCACAAATACAACACATAGGCATAATAATCAATCACATTAAAGAATAACCCTCATTAGGATTTTTCTACAACCAACAGAATCAAGGTTCCTAGATGCTAAGAGAGGTTGAGGAGGAGTGTCTTCCTTTTACCAATGTGTAGAAATCAAAATGAGCACCAAGAATGCTCCTTGTATTTTCGGATTTGGCCTCCAAAATCCCTAAAAATGGTGACTTGTTAGAATCAATACCAAGGCTTGAAAAATGAAGCATGAATGGTCATAGAAGGGACCATCCACACGAAAATGAGAAGAGAGGGAGAGTGTTCTTGAACTTACCCAAAAACGTTCAAAGTTGGAGCTTGGAGAAAATGGTGGAGATGATTGAATCTCAAGAAACTCCAAGAGGGAAAGGTGTTTGGAATGGTGAGGAGATTAAGAAAATGTATTTAGATGAAGATTTTGAGAAGATTGAGTAGGGGAGGGGCTGCTGGACGTGGAGTGTGTAAGAGAGGAAGAAAAGAAATGTTGAAGAAGGAAGAAGAAGAAGAAGAACGTAAATGAAGGGGGAAAAGGTGTTTTGGTGATAATGAATTAAGTGTAATATTTGGTTAAATGAAATCAACTCATTTCCCTTCCCATGTGCTGCTGCCGACGTGAAAGAGAGAGAAGAGTGGGTGAGGCATTGGCTTCCAAAGGAAGCTAAGGCATGTGGTCAATGTTTGGGTCAAAGCTTCTTAAGGAAGCTTTGATTTTTAAATATTAGATTTTGAATCAAAATAGCTTGATTAGACATAAAGTGGGTTACATTTAAATAATGTGATAGGATTTTTATTACACACCGTTATCCAATAGATAACAGTTACAGTTGACAGAAGTCAGTATTTAATTAATCTGACAGATGAATTTTTTTCGCTGTATTGATTTATTCTGTCTGTTAAGATTTTCTTGAAAATTGTGAAACCTCGTAAACTGTGTCAAGCCCCGGGTTTAGTAAGATCCCCCGTCGACTTATCCATAGTTCAAGGTTCGCAGAGAAAACATCGTGTTTCCCCAGTTCCGCTCAGTGTGCACGCAAAACGAGGAATATACTGTAAATATTCGACGTTTCCGAAAAATTTCCAGAAAATTCTCAAAAATTGCAAATATTATAAAACGACTATCCGTCATATAAATTTCCAATTTTTGAAGAGTTACAGTCGTTCTTACGACTCTGCTCAATATTCACGCAAAACGAAAAATATATTAAAATATTCATCGTTCTCGGATAATTCCGAAACAATTCACATAATTCTCAAATATTGAAAAATGACTATTCGTGGTGAAATAATCAATTTTCGGAGTGTTACACTGGTCTTAGCAATTCTTAGCTCAGTGTGTACGTAAAACGAGGAATATATTAAAATATTCGACGTTTCCGTAAAATTCTAGAAAAATTCCTAAAAATCAAGAATAATATAAAATGAACATTTATGATCAATTAGATATTTTTCGGGATGTTACAACGTGAGGCAGAGTGAAAAATGCGATTTGAACGATGAGGATACAAAATCATGAAGATGACAGTGATAATGAGGATATGGATTGAGATTGATGTTTGAGTGCTGTATGGATTCTGATATTTCTTTTAAACTTTTTTATAGATCAGGTTGTATTTGAACAAATTTTGTTTAAGTAATATAATTTGTTATGTTTGTTTTATGGAGCATTGACAGGTTGAAATTGATGTTTGAGTGTTGTACTCATTGACTGTAATATAATTGTGGATTTTGAACATTTATTTTAAATATTTTTTAATCCAGAAAATTAGCGGTGGGAAAAATCCATCGCAAACTACATTGCAACGATCGTTTTTGTGACAGTCATGAATCCGTCGCAAATTCGTTGCAAATTGACAATTTGTAGCAGATTTTAGCTTATTTGCGACATATTTATCCTTCGCAAATCGTGACTTTTCTTGTAGTGACTATTGAGATCTCAGTACAATGCTTGTCGGACCACGACATTGGGTAGCAGCAACCTTATCTTGAGATTTACACAGTGGATGAATCCCACGATTATCTGTAACTGTCAATCACGATCTTGCGTAATAATAGCGTTCATAACCGCCTTTGACTGCTCATAACTGCAATATCGACATTTGATTTTATAAGGATCCTCTGTAACAATCAAGTGAACATGTTCCTCCATTTACTCTCTATAAATATCAGACTTGATCACCTTCAATAGGTAGCAACTGCTCTATTATTTAAACTCTAATGTGCACAACCTGACTTGAGCGTTGGAATGCCTTTACAGATACCAACCACCCCCGTTTCAACACGTTCTACTGCTGCCTAAGGAGAAAAACACTAATTTGTGCCTATTCAGATACACCTCAGTATATATTATTGAACATATCTAAAAGTCAATAATAATGCCAACTTATTCTAGCTGGAAATGAAAAATTCTATAGCTATTTAGTATTTTTCTTTAACAACATTGTCATGGGGGAAGCCCTTAAGATTGAAAGACCACATGAAAGGTAATTTTTTTATTTTAGCAAGAGAGAGTATATGGTAACTAGTCACAAAAGTTAAAAATTCACTAATGGGATTTGAAGAAAAAGATTTTTAAGTCACTGCATTCCCAAAATTCCTTTACAAATACAAATCCTTAGTCAATTAACAATTTGAACACATACATGGAAGCCTTTATCTATGGTACTGTAACAAAAATGGAAAGCAAATAAAACTTGTATAATTCCGTTCACTATCACACCATCTAATTAAGGACGTCCAAGAACCCCTTCTGTGCATTATATAGGTACTTTAATTTTTTTTCATTAGCTTTATCATATGCTTTTGCATTACAAAGCTTCTCTTTTCTTAGATGCAAGTTTTATAGCGGTTGCTTTCTGTGAATCATAGAAGCATGTCAATTCCTTTGGAAAATATATCACGGAACTCTAGTGAAAATTCTAAACTAACTTTGCAGGAGATGCCGATTGATTACCAAAGCCCCTCTCTACACAGTGAAATAGCTAGCATTCTCAAACACATGGTCACTGTAAGTAATTTCAACATTCTCTCTCTCTTCTTTCAAAGCTAAGACTCTAATCCAAAATTTGATATTTGATGCTTTGAATTTCTGAGTGCTTTTAACATTTTTGTTCCTATACATGATAGCAATCAATATCTCAAATGATAGTAACACCACAAGTGCAGATGGCAGAGGCCACTTCTGATAAGGTAGCGGTGCTAATTTCTACCACAGACAAAGTTAGTAAATCCTGTGCTATTTTAATTCTTTTAATAATTTGTTGGTTATCCTAGCCTAGATTAAATTAGAGTAAATTCACATTTTGATCTTTCAAATATATATGAGATATCGTATTGGTTCTTTATTTATAGATATTTTAAATTAGTTTTCAAAAGTACACACTATTAAATTAATCCTTTAATGTAATATATTTTGTTATTAAATTAGTCTTTAAAATGACAATAAATAATTCTTTAAAAACAAAATTGTTGGCATTAATTATATGTTGAGGCATTAAATTACATTAATTTATTTTATCAGCATTATATTATATATATGATGGTGTTCTTTCATAGGCTGGACGTAGAAAAGCTGAAATCACAACGAGCACTACCGTGGGGGAAATCTCTTTTTCCTTTCAACTTCCTACAGATTGTATTATCAACAAAATAGACATGCATAAGGTTGCTCTAAGCTATCAAAAATTTATTGTAAGATTTCTCTACCAAAGTCCTTTAGCGAATTAGTATGTGTGTTTCATTAATTTATTTTATGTAATTTAGAAAAAATTTAGCTGAATGAGTAGAGATAAATTAATATTATTGAGAGATTTAATACGTTTATTTTTATTGGTTTAGTCATTAAATTATAACTATTTACCGTTCTTGTCCAATTTTTTAAAAGAACATTAATAAAAATATAATTACATAGTTCATATTTTTATTTATTTAAAAAGTATATATTAGCTTATTAACCCAAAAAAAAAGTATATATTAGCTCAATAGACTTAGTTCAAGTACCACTAAGTTTCTTAGAAAATTAGGTTTTGGGTTCAAACCATACCAAGGTCTCTTTAGCTCCACTTTAATCTACCTTTTTCTTCCCACACCTCAGAGTGTTAACAAGGCAAGTCACGACAGGTAGAGCTTCTCCTACCCCATTCTTGTTAAAGGTACCCATTTTCGATCCCAATGAGAATAAGGTACCAGGTATCTAATATATATATATGAATAAAATTTAGCATTACATATTAAAACTTTATTCAACAATTTAAAATATTTATAAATCAAAAGATTATTACAAATAACATATCAAGTTCAATTATATTCTATAATAATTAATCCACATAAATAATTGTTATTTGAATGATGTAAATTATTTTTCATCAATTTTTATTATTTTGGGCTCATTCACTGAAATAAAACTCATTGTAAAATAATACAAAAACATATATTCTCATATCATTTTGTGGTTACACGCGAGATGGATATTTTTTTTAATCTCAGTCTCTAACCTCCTTTATTAAATGAGTATGCATCTTTGTGTATTAGCAAGTGTATGTGTATAGATGAGAATCTTCTCATATTACTCACTAAGAGAATCATATTATAAAAGAGAAAAACAGAAATATTATTTTAATAAAATCTACTATTATTTATATAAAATCTATCAATTTTATTTTTATATTTTTCTCTCTCATAATAAGGCATATATATTATGTTAGTGAGTAACATCATATCAAATTCAAACCATTTTAACTGTTCATTTGCTCAACTATTGCAGCAGCCCCATCTAGAGAGAAAAGTCAACCTTACTCAACAGTTTTCATTCAGAGAGAGACTCGAGGGCTGGAATATTGAGCGCAGGCACCGTGAGAATGGAACATACGAAGTGGTACATATCTATGGCTCAATTTGCTATTGGATTATAAGTTTATAACTATGTTGGAATTGTAGAAAAACTATGTGTCACTCTTATTTATTATGATAGATAATCCCATATTGTATGACACGAGCTGAAATATGCCTAACATACATATCTCATTCTTATAGTATTTTGTATTTATAGCCATTAATTTGATATGCCAATCTAGTTGGAAATTTATTATTTATTATTCTTAGCATCAACAATAAACCACTTCTGTGAGAGGAGTGCGAGACTTAGGGTACATTTATTTATACTTTTTTTTTTTAAGAAAATGCCTTTTTTATGAAAAAAAAAATATATCTCAATTACTTTTAACTATTTGGATAAGATTATTAAAATTAAAAAAAGTAGAAGTGAGAAAAAATTACTTTTTTTAATCTTAAAATTATTTTTTAAAACTTATCTAAACACATCCTTAGTCACACAAAAAACATTTTATTTTCATTTTGGGCTACCTCCTCCTCTCCACACTAGGTTTTGGAGTTTTTTTATAACCAAAACAGGCATGTTTCTTCTCGGAACATTACATAAAAACTATAAAAACTATCCATAAAAAGTAGTAGTAGTCACTTTTACACATTCAATCAATTTCCTCTCTTAATTTCCTATCTAGCTCTTGCCATATTTCCCAACAATTAGTAGTAGTAGTTAGTAGAATCTCTACTATTATATCAGTTACATAGGGATATTGTGTAATCACTTTGAATCTCTACTATTATATAAGTTACATAGGGATATTGTGTAAGCACTTTTACACATTCAATCAATTTTCTCTCTTAATTTCCTATCTAGCTCTTGCCATGTTTCCCAACAATTATGTTTATGCTAGTATAATTGACATTTGAGATGTAATATTCCATGCAGTTCTATCGTCACTCAAAATCAAGAAGGATGTTTCGATTCATCACTGAAGTTGTCAACTTTCTGCAATATGAGATTTATTTAGACAACCATAAAAGCAAGGTGACACTAGAAGAAAATTCGGTGAGCAACATATTAAAGCCGCATAGGGTTGGATTTATATGGGAAACAATGTAAACCATTATTTAACATAGCGGAATGATATACGTGATTTTAAATTGCGGTCAATAATCATAATTGTAACCACAGTATTACAATTTTGGTAGTATTCGCAACTGCATTGTCACCATAATTGTGGCTACATCGTCCGCATTTTTTTTATAGAAGAATGCTAGTAACATATTTTTTTGAATACTTTTTTTAATACATATTTTACTATTGGTTCATCTCATATACTTTAAAAGATTATTAAGAAAGAGATATTAGCAGCATTTGTTTTTAGACCAATAGAAAATAAGTATTAAAACAAGTGTCCAAAAGAGTGTGTTGTTAACATTTTTCTTTTTTCACAATTACAATAAACGCAATACAACTGTAACCGCAATTTAAAACTATAAATAGTAAACTTAGACCACGAGTAATCTTATTATCACTATATATCTTGACTAGGTTAAACATATATCAGAAGAGAAATCTACAATGAAAAGAAAGAGAAAGTCAACTTCTACCAATGGTAGAAAAAGATATGAAGCGTTTTCAAGTGAGGATAGTTCTAATTATGAAGGCCTACAAAATGTAACAACTGAGACCATGTTGAAGACAACATACAGTAGTATCTCCAATAAAACCGAAAGGGTGATGGAAGAAGAAGGTATCAACGTTTTTCTTTTCACAAGATAGGGATCTAATAACATATTGTGCTAATTACTAGCTAGTGTATTATCTTTTTGTTTGCAGAAAAGCAACCACTCGATATTGATCAGTCAAGGAAAAAGAATACTACAAAAGGCCAAGATTTTCTAATAGCAGCAGAGGAAAATGCAGCTAAAATGGAAACTACTCAGAGAGTGGATGAAACTCTTATAAAAGAGGGAAAACGTACTGTCGAATTACAAGGAGATGGGAGTTTAGAAGAAGTGCTAGAAATCCTTAAGAATGCAAAGCTAGACCAAAAAGCAGTGAAATCTGAATTTCTAGATTTGCATGATATCTCTATGGATTGGACCGAAAACGATGGATTGCTTGATGCTTATTTCGATGAGTGTGAGCTAATTGATCACATTCCAATTTGCAAAAGTATAGATGAGCTTATAAAATTCCTGATCACCATCAGAAATGATAGGCAAGAATAAAGGTAAGGTCTAGGCCGGATTTGGAAGAATTTTTAACTAAAGTTCTTTTATGTATTTTTTTTAAAGATCATATATCAAAAGTAAGAGATATTTTATATTTACATGCAGTATCCAGGAGTTACTTTTATTTAGTTGCATTTTACTTTCTTTCTTTCTTCTCAATACGTGTTGTATTGACCAATGCAACTTTGATACTTCTTTTAAATATTTGAATTTAGTCCCACCTTTTTATTTATAATGTATTCCCGAATATCTTTGTGCATTTACTGGCTCCAACTAATGTTTTTGGGGAAAATATTCAGAATCTTACGTAACCAATGAAATTGACACATGTTTCAAAATTTGGAACTTTGACCTTTTGATGTTCAAGAAGAGAGAGAGATCAAATTCTCGTAAAAATTAAAGGACTTTTTTCACGTTCTTGAGTTAGTGTTACAATGTGGCCGACATTCATGATATTCAATAGATGAAGTGTGTAAATGTGTCTAAGCAAGCATTAAATATCAACAAATGCATGTAAAATATGCCATTGAATAAGTAGAACTAATATTGAAATTGAACTTGAGAAATACACTTACAGAATAATTCCAAGCACAAGTGAAGTACAAGCTAAGAGCTACGTACTACTCTTAAGGTTAAAGCTAAAATTCTAGAAAAAGGTAGACTATTCTAGAAAAGGAAAATGAAAATGATGGTAATTAGTAACTTGTCTTCCTGTTGCGACTAAAGAGTGTAGAGTGTTCAAGACTTTTTAGAATGTTACTAAGACCCTCTATTTATAGATAAATTGAGTAACTTCTCCTGGAATCCAATGATTCAGCATTAATCTAATGCTTGTTAAAATTACGCCACTTGTCCTTGGCGATTACTGCCCTTCCTCTACCTACGCATAACTTCATTACATGGCTTTGTAGTGAGCTTCATGTATCTGAATGGGGAGTAGTGGGAATAACCTCCCAATGTGGGTTTTAGCCCATGGCCTACACTTTGTAACTAAAGATCTTCTAAAAAGACACATGTCAGTCATGTGCTTCTTTAGACTTAAGCCTTATAATTAGACTTTGGGCTCTTCGTAAAAGTTGTAGGGATTTATCTTAACTTTCCAATGCCACTAGATTCATCCCAAAACCCAAGGTCATTTATTCTAGTTTTGATCAAAATACTGGATCAGAGTTAGGATGTCAGTTCACCAATTTGGCTCAAACTTCCTCAACTCGGTAGAATCAAGGAAAGTGGTCAACATAAAAGTTGTATATATATCTCTTAGATTTCCAATGACTCCAGTATTGTTCCGATGGTAGGCCTACATCTTCAAATCTACTCCATTTAGTCTAACATGGTTGGCAAAGCTCTAAACTTGATTTCCTTATCTTCTTAGGTTGCCTTGATTCCTTTCATTCTTAGCACTCTTTTGAGTCATCAACTTACATTCCAAGATCAAAATACACCCAAATAAGACACCAATCATGAATGATACATAACTAAACCAATTTAGCTCAAAATTAAGCCTATTCAAATGTATGTCATACAGAACTATTTCGAGTATCCTATTTGTGACACTACTATGTATGTCACACTCTTGTCAATAATCTATTTTCAAGTTGGTACATTCCAACCTATTTATGACACCTCTATGTTTGTCATATGGAACTATTCCAAATATCATTACATACATGAGGGAAACTAGGGTAAGTGAGGAAATTGGTGAGAAATTTTAAGAATATAGGATCCCCTTCCTCACGGAGGTTCATCTCCATAATTATGATGGAATTCTAGATATCCTTCCCTCACAGAGGATCAACTCCATAATTCACTAATGTCCAAACAAATTCACATGTGGCAAAATGTCAAATCTATTCAAATACATAGAGGATACTCGTATGTTAGGAATAACATTCTTATATTCAATTCAAATACAAATTCTATGAGTACTAATACTCAAACACAATACAGTAACCATTCCAGCTCAACCTTAAATAACTAAATGAGCAAATCTTCATATTCATACCACTAACTCAACTTGACTAATAGTCAATGAAAAATGTAATCTCAAATATACAATAATAAATATACAATTCCACTTCATTCATCACATTCTATAAATACACAATTCACTTTAATTTTAGTGCACTATATTCAAAGTCACCAATGATACAAATACAATTCAATAGCATGAGCACTGATTACTTAATCACATATTCTAGCTCAACCTTAAAGAATCAAGGAAGTAATATCAATTTCAAATCTAGCTCAACTTGAATATCCAAGGAGCAATATAGTCTTAAGTCCACATTAAGTACTCAATATCATTTCCTTCATCAAATTTAACAAATTCACAACAAGTGAACAATACTAATGACATCCAATTCTCAAATGAATTTCAAAATGGACATACAGAAAATTACTTGGCAATCATTTAAATAAATATTTCAAGGAGTTCACCATATCTCCTTATGATAATATTCGGCCTACATGGCCCACTACAAGAAATTCGCGATTTAGCGACGGAAATTTGTGAGGAAAAATTTCCCTCGCTAATCCCTCGCTAATTAGCGAGGGAATTGCGACGGATTAGCGAGGGAACCCTGAGTCCTCGCTAGATTTTAAAAATAAATATGAGGGATAAATAGTGAGTTAATAGCGAGGGAATTGCGAGGGAAAAAATCCTTCGCTAATTTTAGCGAGGGAATGACGAGGGAAAGTTTGCTGGCTAAACTGATAAAATGTTAGCTAGGGATATTTTCATCACAGATCCCTCGCTAAACTGATAAAATGTTAGCGAGGGATTTATTTTCGTCACAAATCCCTCGCTAAACTAATAAAATGTTAGCGAGGGATTTATTTTCGTCACAAATCCCTCGCAAAACCTAATAAGTTAAAAATCTCTCACGAAAATATCAGCAACCTCACCCGCACTCTCACTCTCAAAGAACCTCCCTCTCACTCTCGGACCTCCCTCTCACTCTCAAAGAACCTCCCTCTCACTTGCACTCTCACTCTCACTCTCACACACATACACTCTCTCTCGTGTTCTCCCTCTCCCTCTCCCTCTCCCTCTCCCTTACACTCACCTCAGCCCGATCTCCCTCTCCCTCTCCTTCACACTCACCGCCCGATCTCCCTCTCCCTCACACTCAAAGCTGCCCAGATCTCCCTCTCCATCTCGTGCTCTCTCCCACCTGTAGCAGCTGGCCACCACCTGTCGCAACTCGCAACTCCATATTCGGCCATCACAGCTCCAGCTCGCAGCTCTAGATTCGGCCATCACAGCTCCAGCTCGCAGCCTCTGCCTCTGCTTCACAGGTAAGCCCTGTTAGCTTCTTTTTCCATTAAGCTTCTTTTTTCTGCAATGTGAGTGGATTTGGCAGTGACCCTCTTGTGGCAGTGACCCTCTTGTGAAAATTCGTTTAAATATTTAAATATTTAAATATTTTGGTGATGTGAGGTTGGGTTGTTTGAGAATGGCAGAGGGTTTATGTTATTGATAAAATTTCTGTATGTTGTTATATGCTATTGTTGGAGGGTTTTATGGAATGACAGAAGTGATAGGATTAGAGTGAGTTCAAGGTGTTTGATGTTTTGCCATGTTGAACTTTGGTTGCTAATGATGGTGGAAATCCATGGGTTTGGAGAAGGGTTCGGTGTTTTGTTGGGTTTGTAGTTTATGGAAATCCATTCCATGATGTTATGCCATGTTGAACTTTGGTTGCTAATGTTCGTTTCTTTGGGAATGTCTTGTATGTGTGTTGTTATTGATTTCTGAATCCATGTATAAAGTTCTCTCATTTTTATGTTGTCCTTCATGATAGTGCATTTTGTTAGGTTTGTGTGATTTATTGATGCCTCTTGTGTGATTTGAAGATATATTTGAGTAACTTGTTGATTAAACATGATAATAATTAGTTTGGTTTGAGTTAAAGGACCTGGAGAACTCTATTTTCTGCAAGTTTACGCGTGGTAATCGATTACACGGGGCTTGTAATCGATTACCAAGCTCTTAAGGGTACGAAATCGTGATTCTGGAAATCTGGTAATCGATTACGTCTTGTGTGTAATCGATTACAGAGATTCTCTTTAGCTTGTAATCGATTACTAGAGTGGTGTAATCGATTACCAAGCCTCTGATGTCACGAAATGGTGCTTCTGGGAATCACGTAATCGATTACAACTTGTGGGTAATCGACACGGAGGTTCATTCAATTGGTAATCGATTACCGGGCCATGTAATCGATTACAGTGTCCTTGAAGTTACGAATCGTGGTTCTGGGAATCACGTAATCGATTACAATGAGATTGTAATCGATTACAGAGATTCTGTTACGCTAGTAATCGATTACCAGGGTGATGTAATCGATTACCAAGACTCAAAAATGAGATTTTTGAGCTGGAAATGATTGAAATTATGGTTCCTTGCCCTTTGTAAGTCAAACATAATGTACACTACTTCCTATATGTTCATCAAGTGTAGAATTAGTCCTATTAAATCTATGCAGGGAATGAAAAGTCCTATTTATCTCAGGATCAAAATGATCTAATATACCAAGGTTGGACCTCGTCATGCAACATTGAAAACTCAAAAACACAAAACAAACAAAATTGACTAACTAACACTAAAAATACACCAAAATAAATCTAATTAACCTATCAAATGTTTTTTAAAAAATATGGGACCACCACACACTAAAAACTACACAAAAATAGAACTAAAAAATGAAAAAAAAAATCTTCAAAAAATAAAAAAGTGGTCTAAACGATGGAATTTGGCTTAAAAATGAGTGACCTTCCGCACTGAAACCTTGCTTAAATGGCATTTTCCTTCAAGGAAACAAGTCTTAGCTCAATCTAAAATTAGGCTCTTTTTCCAAAAATTACAAAACTACCCAAAAACCTCACCAAATGATGGAAATTAGCTAAAATCTGAGTACTTGATCCCTAGGGATCATTTTGCTCCAAATGATGTTTTACCCTTGGACACCAAATTTCAGCTCAATCAGAGTTGGTGAGATTGCATTTTTTCTCCCCTTCACCAGAAAAAAATCAAAAACTAGAGAAAGAGTGCTAGTAGGGTATAAAAGTAATTAATCTTTTATGTAGTGTTTAGCTATATATTCATGGAGGATAATCTCTTATTTTTTGTAATTACTTGAGTTATTTGCCTATCTTGAATATGACATAAAGACATTGGTATTTTAGAGGGTTTGTTTAATTACTTTTGACATGTGTTTATTATTGGTACTTTTGACATGTGTTTCATCATTATAAAAATAGACGTATATCGTTATGGTGCGATCAAGAGATGCACTGGCGAAGGTGTTTGTGTCTTTAGGATTAAATGTCACTTACATATCATTAGTGAAAATTTCATGTTTTATCGTGGAAGCTCTTTACTAATGTATTGATTATGTGTATACCTATATATATATCTATTGAATGGATAGTGTAATTGAAATGGTTGTATGTTTCTCGACTGAAGTAAATAGTGGTTTAGAAATTTTGTGTTAATCTTACTGAGCACTCTCTAGTTAATGAAAATCTCATTTTTCCTTAACTCAAATGCACAAGACTCTCTCACCTTTATTTTTTGTAATTACTTGAGTTATTTGCTATATTGAGTATGACATAAAGACATTGGTATTTTAGAGGGTTTGTCTAATTACTTTTGATATATGTTTATCATATATTCTTCTACATGTGATTATAGGAGATAGAGTTAAAGCATCAAGTTTCTTACAGAGATCTCTATGCTCCACAAGCACCATTGCAAGGTGAAGCAACTGGAGAGGGTCAAGAGGATGATGATTATGAAGGCGAAGACGAAGCAAACTTAGATTGATTGCATGTTCTGTTTATTCTTATTTTGTATGACATTGTATGAAATTTTGAACTTATATAACTTATATAATAACTTTAAATAATTAGTAGATTTATTTTGGATTTGTATTTTGTTGCTTTTTATTATTTGCTGGATAATCTTGATTGAAAAGATTTACAGGTATATTGGATATTAAAAACTAAGTCTTTTACATTTAAAATTGGCCTTAAAAAAACTAATTTGCGAGGGATTTGCGACAGAATGGCGAGGAAAATATATAATGTAACTTGCGAGGGATCAGTGAGGGATTAGCGAGGGATTAGCGATGAAACTCAGTGAGGGATTAGCGATGAAACTCAGTGAGGGATTAGCGACGGAATAGCGAGGGAACTTAGCTAGGGATTAGCGAGGGAATAGCGAGGGATTTTGATTGTAATAGATTTAGAGTTGGTGCGTATATTCTTTATATAGCGACGAAATAGCGACAGAATTTCCCTCGCAAATTTGCGAGGGAATACAGTTATCAGCAGTTTAAAATTTTGTGAGGGATTAGCGAGGGAATACGTGCCCTCACTAATTAGCGACCAAAAAAATCCGATGGACGTTTCCCTCGCTAATCCCTCGCAAATTTTTTTGGCGAGGGATTAGCAAGGGAAATTTCCTTCGCTAATTTACTGATTTCTTGTAGTGGCCATTCAAAACCTATATGGTCACTTCAAGAATGCATTTGGCTAGAATTCCTTCATAAATTCATAATACCTCAAGTAATCAATAACAAACACATTTTTACTACACTTTTATAATTCAACTTTAACTATTAAATAAGTTACTAGTGTTTCTAGGGTTCAAACCATCACAAAAATACCTCAATTTTCGCCTAAAAATGTTAATTTTCATGAATGCACCAAATGTGCATAATAACTTCAAAAATTCTAAAATTTTATAGGAAAATAGCCTCCTCTTATATATTTCAAATGCAATAAACCTCACTTCATTTGGCTAAGTGTGACCAAAGTTATGCAACAAAATGTGAAAGCTGAAACAGAGCACTAGTTGTTTTACCCAAATCTGACTTAACTTTAAATTGAAACTGAGAATGAATAAAGAGTGCAAAAATTCTGAAATTTTTACCTCTTGTAGCCTTATATGTTAGCTTCAAAATTCTATTGGTCTCATGTAAATACAATTTTAGATCAGGAAGTTATGCAATCTAGTTTACTATATGTCAGTCTGCTTGTTCTTGCAGAATATGACTCAACTTTAAACCAAAATTGGTGCTAATTAGGTTATTCTAAAAATCTGAAATTTTTTACTACATTTAGCCTTATGTCTTAGCTTTCAAATGCAACAAGAATCATGTCATTCTGATGTCTATGGCTCAAGATGTGCGATTATCACCACAGACTATCAGAGAATCTAGTAGAAACGTGTTTTGCATAATTGGTTCTCCAACCAATTTCTAACACTTCCAAATGCATTCCTAGATGTTTTCCAACATCAACCATGATCTTTAATCATGTCATAAACCTCATACAGACTACTTTAGCTCATCCTTCAACCTAAAACCCATTTCTCAAACTCATTCTCAAAGGTTCCTATGGACTTTTCTAGGTTCATAATTCATAAACTTACATAGAATAAGTCATAAACCACCATTTCAACCATTGAAGAAAGATTCCACACTTAAGAAACATCATGCCCCTCTCAAATTATTAAAGGAGGTTCCTAGGTTTATACACTACATCTAAGCATAGGTTAGGTCATGAATGAACCAAACTTAGTCTTTGGAAACCATAACCAACCAAGAAAACATCATTTAGCTCTTAAACCCATTTTTTCTATACCCTCACATAACCTACATCAATGAAATACCCATTTTCTAACTTATAACACATGAAGACTTAAATAGGTTTAAGGGATAAAAAACAGCAACCATACACTAGTCAAGCTAGAAATAATCCATTTTCAACCATTGAAGTCCAACATCAACCACGAAAATCACATCTCAACTCAAAACCCATTTTTGGTTTATGAAGCATAAATTATGCAGCAAAAACAAAGAAAGGGAAAAGGTTGAAGAATGAAGGAAAAATCCCCCTTCCTCACTTCCTAGCCCTTTGGTTCCTTGATTTCTCTTCAATTGTTCTTCACTTTTTCCTTCCCCCTTTCTCCTTTTCTCTTGGCCATGAGCTCTCCCCAATTTTGTTGCTTGTTGAGTGCATAATATAAGAAGCAAAAATGAGGAAAGAAAGTCAAATTAAATTGATAAAGATGAAAGAAAAGCAAAAGAGTTTTTTCTTCACTTTTCACCTTACCTTTCTTTCTTATTTTCTTCTCCTTTTCTCCCCTCTGTTTCATCTCATTTTCTCCCTAGTTCAGTCGCTAGTTTCTGATAGCTACTGAGACTACCAAATTAGAAGATATTTGTTTACCGATTCACCAAAAACTTGTAGTATGTGGTGTAACCGGGTCGAGCCCTTAGATCATTCCAATTAATCAATTATATTAGGAAATTAGCAACGGGGAGGGTTTGGTTACAGGAGTAATTAAACAACAATAATTAAAAGATAGTAATTAAGGGAAACTAATTAAAAGACAGAAATTGAAAGACAATAATTAAAAGGCAGTAAATAAAAGATAATAATTAAAAGGCAGTAAATAAAAGAAAGTAATCAAAGGACAATAATCAAAATGCTGGAAAATGTTGTAAACAGAAAGAGGAAAAACAACCAATCCAAGGGAATCAACAACTCTTGAGTTTAATCCATCCTTGACCACTATGGACTCATTCACAAGCTAACCAGATTCTTGGTATGCTCTACTAGATAAGCATCTAGCATTTGGTTAATCAATGTTAGATGAAGTTAGCATCCATCTAACCCTAAATCAACCTAATACTTAGCATTCAACCAAGTTAGGCAATTCATCAAACACTTTCGGTGCATTGCCTAATCTCATGTGAAATCCTAATTCAAGCATGAATTCTCTTCTAGGTAAGCACCTAGGATTTAGTCAATCAACGAAAAATGGATTAAGCATCCATTTGACCCTAAATCAACTTCATACAAGAATTCATGCTAGCTAGACAATACATCAAACACCTTTGATGCATTACCTAGTTTTTTTGCAAACACTTGATAGTTAAGAAACGATCACTTGAACACCAAAACTGAGTTAAACATTCAGTTAAGATGCAACAAAATCAAGAGAAAGAGGAGAGAAATTTAATTAACAACAAGAATGTAAACATTCATCACAAGGTCTCAAGATTACACATCAAGAGTGTTTCAATCCCTAGGATTGATTACAAAACTTTAGCTTTCCTTGAATGGAGAGCACAAAACAGGAAAAAATAAAGTGTAGAAAGTAAAGAGCAAAAATGTAAAAGAGAAGGAAAAAGAGAGGAGAGGAGAGAAGAGGAAAGGGGAGGGGCAAGAGAGAAAGTGAGAAGTGAAAAAATAAATCTAAAATTTAATGCCTTGGTTTTGGGCTTCCTCTCCCACATAACAAACACTAAATGTGAAATTATAAGTTTGTTCCTAACTTAGACTTTTCTTCTTCCAATTAGCTTTAATTGGGCAGCTAATTTGCAAGATTTGGACACCTAATGAAGGAGTTATAGCCAAAACACGTTTAACAGCTCCTGATCCCGTCATCTCTCTTCAAACGTTAAAAACCCTATCAAAACGTTATTGTTTAGATAAGTGGTCTTCATGAAAGTTGAAGGTTTTTGTCTCAGATTTCCAATGCAACCATTTTCATTCCATTATCACTCCTACAGCCCAAGATACGGCCTAATCTTTGCAAACTACTTAGGTTCTAACAACAACACCTATGTTCTGAGTTCTGGGCCCAATATGACCCAATATGACTCACTAGACATCCGATTCAGCTCTGGAGCTCTTATTAAAGTTGTATAGCTTCCTTTCAACTTTCCTACAAGGTAAAGTTCATAATTATTAGATGTCTATAACTCAAGTTATACCTGAAATACAGAAATAGTATAAAATTACCACAATATTGAAAAATACAACTAAGCCCAATTTGAACCCAAACTTATAAATGGTGGCCAAAACTAATCGATTAAGCACAAGAGAGGTATAAAATGTTGAATATGAAAGTTAATTAATATATGAAAATAATGTTTATCAGTTTCCATATGAAAATAAGGCCAAAACGTAAAGAGGAAGATTTATATATTAGATAAAGTTGAATGGTATTTAAGGCGGTGGAGTAACAAAAATTTTATGCTGGAACTTTTGTATCTGTTAAGCACACTATAATCTTTCAAAGTTAAGTTTTCAAGTTACCATAAGTCTTATAGAAAATTTTAGGACTCAACTTAGTCCTCAGTTCCATCTTTCCATAATTTTTCATATACTGCTATTTATCAGGTAAGCTGCAACACTTTTCTTAAATTACATCGAACTTGTGAAGTAAGTAAATATACCTGCCCTAAATTATTTTTCATACCAAAATATTCTCCATATTCTACTTATTATCTCTACGAAATTTCATAATTTTCTAAGCTACTTAGCTATTCTAGCTATTTCTCAGCAGTATCCTTAAAAATACCAAACTGAGTCTATTGATTCTCCAAAATTTTCTACAGCTCTTATCAATGGTTCTTAGCTAGGAAATAAATTTTTCATATTTATTTTCATCATATCAACTGATTTTGAAAATACCTTAATTATTCTCTTGTACTCAATGTTATAGAATTATGTTCAAACTAATTCAAAAAATCATCTGAATTAACAGATAATTCTTACCAGTATTACTGAGCTTCTATAACCCTGATTAGGACTATTAGGTTAGGGAGAATGTTACACACAGATTCTTTTATGGACTTCAATCATGATTATATGAGATTCATGAGCATCCACACATCTAAACAAGTTGCCATCATGACTCATCTTGTACAAAACATCCCCGTTCAAGAAAAAGGTCATTGCCAAATGATGGATAGTCCTTTTATTCACCTCATTTGCCCTAGTTGGGTATTCTCTATGCTGAATGTACTTCTTGGTATCATGATATCAATGTTTACCATTTGGCTCGTCTTCCACATTGACACAATACGTAGGCTCATTGCATGTCTTCACTTGAATGGGTTGGACATTATTGTGAATATCCAACTTGGTCATTACAACCAAAGTAGCCAAGGCATCTGTAAACTGATTCTTATCTTGAGTCAAATGGGAGAAGGTCACCTCCTCAAAATTTTCAATCAATCGAGTCAAATACTTTTGATAAGGCACCAACTTTGGATCTTTGGTTTGTTATTCACCATTCACCTGATAAATGATGAGTATTGAATCTTCAAATACTTTTAGCTGCTTGATCTCCAAGTTGATTACAACTTATAA
The DNA here is from genome assembly GCA_029884605.1 of Ormosia emarginata. NCBI lineage: Eukaryota > Viridiplantae > Streptophyta > Magnoliopsida > Fabales > Fabaceae > Ormosia > Ormosia emarginata. The sequence goes on along the minus strand of JAQQTP010000049.1, from coordinate 2,284,881 downwards.
ACCACTAGCACAGGCCTCATATTCCATAACATTATTGGCATATTCAAAATCTATCTTGATAGCGATTGGGTATTGCTTTCCAGTTGGTGAAACAATCATGGCTCGTATGCCACTACCAGGTATGTTGACTGCTCTATCAAAATACATCTTACAAACAGGCTCATCCTCACATTCTTCTTCTTTTTCCACTATCAATATTTCTCCATTAGGGAACTCAAATGTTACTATTTGTCCATCCTCAAGAGGGTGTTTAGCTAAATAATCAACAATTGCACTTTGATGGATTTTCGAGTCAAGTACTTGATGTCGAATTCCGATAACATCACTTGTCATTTTGAAACCCTTAATGAAACGTGAGGGCTTTCAAATATGTACTTCAGAGGATCCATTCAGGAGATCAACTAAGTGGTGTAACACAACATGTACTGCCTTAGCCATTTTGAGGTCTATACTAGAGCACGACAAGTCTTCTCAATAGCCATGTAACGTGTTTTACAGTCATTAAAGTTTTTACTCAGATAATAAATTGTCTGCTCATTCTTTCCTGATTCATCATGCTGCCCCAGCATTGCTCCTAGTGAGGTTGGCAGTACGGTTAGGTACAATATCAAAGAATGACTCGATGTAGGTGGTACCAAAATAGGAGGATTCATTAAATAAGCCTTTGTAACGCCCTTTTTTGGAGAGGAACAGTCATACCGACATGACAAAAATTCATAAAATAAAACCTGGTTTATAAAACTTTTGCCTATTTATCAAATAAGCGTATGAGTTTGTCAATTTCTTCTTTTTGCTTTTCTTAATATATACGGTGAAACATAAATTTAGTGGAAAATAACACAAAGAACATTACATACATTCAACCAGAATATACATTTCATAAGTAGTTATATACATCAAAAGATCTTGGAAATGCATAAGTAAAAGTTTCACATACCCAAAAAGGATTGCATACATCAACGCTCCAAAATAACAAAAATGTCAGGCCCCTAAAAAGAGAAGTCCTTGATCACCAAGGTAACTAAGAATCACGAAAATGAAGGAAGGAAAATAGAAAATCAAGAACCTTAACTCAAAGCTTCAAGTTTTAGGACTTGGTAGGAAGAAGATGAAGATGGAAGAATCAAGTGATAACTTCAACACAAGAAAACTTCTATGTGACAAGAGGATTCAAGAATCAAGATTGGTTGAAGCAAACAAAGATGAATAGCCAAAAGAGTGAGCTTGGCCATGGAGGTGGAGAGAAATAAAGAGGAGAGAAAATGTGAGAGAAAGGAAAAGTCGAGAGAGAAAGTGATAAAAAACTTTTTGAATGAAAAGTGAAAATGTTTTAAGTGAAAAGATGACAATTCCCTTGTTATCTTTCCCCCCAAAACTGTGGGGTCACAAGGAGGAGAGAAGGAAAGTAAAGCTTCCTCTAGAAGCTTGGTGCAAAGCCTCCATGAGAAGCTTTGTCCACTTTTTGAAAAAAATCAAGGATGATGTCACTTTGATGATGTCATTAAAGTGCTCTCTAAAAAATATGACTAACACTCTACTAAAGCTATTATCTAGTGGACAAAAGTTATAGTTAATAAAACTAGTATTTATTATCCAATGGATAATAAAACGTACCGCAATTTTATTTATCAGATAAAATCTCGAAAAATGAAAACTTTATAAATTGTGCCCTGCCTCGGGTTTAGTAAGATCCCCCATCACTGTTTCCATAGTCCAAGATTTTTTGGCCTCAAGGAAAATATTTTATTTTCCTGACTCCTCTCAGTGCGCACGTAAATTGAGAAATATATTAAAATAATCAAAATCACCAAATTAATTCACAAAAATCACAAAAATTATAAAATGAATATAAATCATGAAACATGCAATTTTTGGGGTGTGACAACCTTTATCTTGTCAAAAGCTCCTTGACATTCTTCATCCCATTCACTCAGCTGATGCTTCCTCAACAACTTGAATATAGGCTCACAAATGCTGGTCAAGTTAGCAATCAATATAGTAATGTAGTTAAGTCTCCTGAGAAAACTTCTTACTTCAATTTCTGTCTTAGGAGCAGACATCTCTTGTATTGCTCACTACAAGAAATTTATAAATTAGCTACGGAAAAATCCGTAGCTAATCTGTAGCTAATCCGTAGGTAAATTAATTCGCTACGGATTAACTACGACTTAGCTACGGATTAGTCCGTAGTAAAATTTTGGTAGCTAATTAGCTACAAAAAAAATCCGTAGCTAATCCGTAGGTAATAAAAAAATTTCCGTAGCTAATCCGAAGCAAATTCGTAGCTAATTTTTGTTTAAAGACTATTTATATTTCCGTAGGTAATTAGCTACGAAAAAATTTCGTAGCAATTCCGTAGCTAATCCGTAGCAATTCCGTAGCTATTTCATAGCTATTACGTTGCAAAATCCATAGCAATTCCGTAGCTAATCCGTAGCAATTATCCCTAGCAATTCCGTAGTTAATCCGTAGCAATTATCCCTAGCAATTCCGTAGCTATTTCCTAGCTATTATGTTGATAAATCCGTAGCAATTCCCTAGCTAATCCGTAGCAATTATCCCTAGCAATTCCGTAGTTAATCCGTAGCAATTATCCCTAGCAATTCCGTAGCTATTTCCTAGCTATTATGTTCGTAAATCCCTAGCAATTCCGTAGCTAATCCGTAGCAATTATCCCTAGCAATTCCGTAGCTAATCCGTAGTAATTATCCCTAGCAATTCCGTAGCTAATCCGTAGCAAATCAGTAGCTAATCCCTATACCTGTAAACAGAATTCAATCCAACCAGAATTCAATTCAATCAAAATTCAATCTAACAAAATTCAAATTCAAATAAAGAAACCCAACAAATAGTTTGTGCAAAGTAACAAAATATCATAATTACATTAGTTCAAAACATGTTCTTTGTACAAAGGATAACTAATCAATAAGTACAAAATCAATCCAAGTTAGTCTCATCATCATTAGCTTCATCATCCTCTCCAACTGCATTGCCTTGCGATGGTGTTTGCGGCACACCACTTCTTGCTTGAGAACCAACAATGTCACGGAGGATGGGCCCCAGCTGCGTTTGGACAAAGGAAGCAATCGCTTCATTAACAGCTTCCTTTATGGCTTGTGTTGGAACAGTGCAGCAGGAACCACCAACATGTGAGGAAGAAGCAGAGCTAGAGCCATGAATGTTAATACCTAAACTGTGACTCATGCCATAGACTCGTCCCTTCTTGTTGGGACCCGTCACTTGCATCCACACCTCCTGATCTACCATAGGATGCAGTGAAGAGTCTTCTCCATACTTATCTAATATCGTGGTGTCATAAGAGTCCTGAAATGAAAAATGTTAAAAACTTTATCAAAACAATCAACTTAAATATAATTAATTTTAATTTTAAAGACACTTACAATGAAATCCTTCGAGCGCTGAGTGACATATTCTCCATTTTTCCTCTTATGCACACTCTCATACAAGTCTCTGAAAGGGACTGGACGATTCAACTCTACCTCCTGTAATCAACATCTATTAGAATATAAAATTCTAAAATCACAAAAAACCTTGTATCTTATTTTTAAAATGAGACCAACCTCATGCAATTTAGATTCATACAGCCAAAGTGTCACACAACATACAAGCTGCTAGAACTTTAACTCACTTGTACTATAATTATACAATAGTATAAAATAGAATTATTAGGATATTGCAACAAATACATAAGAAATTTTCTATATTACCATCTTCTTCTTATGTTGACCAAAGCTTATTGAGCCTGCAGTGTGCAGGACAGCATCAGGCACGGCCGCTCTGTTGCTTCGACTAGCAACAAACTTCTTTTGCCACTCTGGCGTTAACCAAATGTCAACTAGACCATCCCACACTTCTGACTTCAAAATTGGGGGTCCATGGCCCTTAAGGTCAGCTATGTTTGATGTCCCCAACTTTTTCATGATTGTCTTCCTATAGTTCTTCAAATCATCTGAATAACGATCCATGCATGTTCTGTCCCAAACAGTTCTTGCCATACAATGATCGTAATCTGATGCAAATCGATATTTATTCTAAAACAAATCAATGTTAGTATTTCTCTATATAGATAATTGTATAATACAATGTGGCTAAAAACATAATTACTTACCATAAAATCTTGAAATAGTTCATCCTTCAAGTTAACAGGATAATTTTTCCATTTTTCAGCTGGAATGGGCATCGTGTGATCACAGTGGCCATAATCTCACGAGTCACAGATCATGGGGACAAACCTCCTCCTACAAGTCCATGATATGTTAATAATCTAAAAGTAAATAAATGTAATAAAACATGACATTCACACTATTACTCACGGTTGAGAGACGTCTTTCACGATATAACTAGCCTTCTATCAATTTCTGTTTGGGATGCTTCACTTGAAGGCATAGAAATTGGGTCACTAATTAGAGGCACAAAGTGGGGTGGGACAGAGACATCGACAGTGGTGGGTGGGATAAGGACATGGACACTAGTGGAAGGTGGAACAGCAGTTGATGGGTCACCAATGGTCAAGGGGCTAGTAGCTGAAATAACACGTAACATTATATTATAGGCAATCTAAATTCATAAATATATATAGATCAAGAGTTAACAAAAAAAAAGATTATTATATAAGTATACCTGGGGAGCGCGGAGAAGGCTGCAGTGGTGGTGAACTAGTGCGCAGTTGAGAACAATTAGGTGGATTGTTGCGGCCGCTCCCTCGACCACGTCCATTGCCCCTGCCTCGGATTGCCATGATAAATGTCTGCAATAATGAAACATAACATGTTAACAAACTATATACATCAATATTGTCAAAAAATGTCATAAAATATAAAAATAATATTTCAGTGTAAATACCATAAACAAAGTTCAACTGCTACTACTTGAGTTTGAATCATATAGCTCCTCATCTTCATCTATGAACTCGGTATTTTCATCTTCTTCGTTGTCATCAATGAATTGGTCAACAAACGGAACATCATTCGGATTATGTATTTCATTTATGTCCACTTCTTCCATTGGGGCATATGCATCAAACAAGGAAATCACCCCATCATCTGTGATGATATTAGGTGTTGTCAAGGATCCATCATCTTGGTAGTAATCGATAGTAGCTATCTCACTCAGGCTATCACATTCATCATTGAATGACTCAGTCACAAAGAGTCTTGCTCTAACCTTACAAGCTGCCCACCATTCCCCACTAGCTCGACCCCCGCATTGTGGGTATACTGTATAGTATACTTGTTGTGCTTGTTCATCTAATACAAATGGCTCATTTGAGTGAAGCCTCGATTTGTGCTTGACATCAATCAATCCATATCTCTCATCAACATTGACTCCATTAATCGGGTCAAACCACTGGCACCGTAAAAGAAATACTTTGTTCTGACCTAGATATGACAATTCCAATATCTCTTCAACGATGCCATAATAGTCTAAGTCATTCTCACCATATATATTTCCTCTAACGCAAACCCCACTATTCATGGTAGCTTTATTTTGTCCGTACTCCTTAGTATGGAACCTATAACCATTAACTATTAAACCATTGTAAGAAGTAACAGACTTAGATGGACCATAACTTATCTGTCGAATCATTCGATCCTCAATTTGACCCATATTTACCTCGTGAATCATTACAAAGAGAATAAATAGTTGTAACATTTAGTATTTGTATAACGAACATTATTTTTTATATAATATATATGATTATGGATGAAAGAACTCACTAGATGTTTTAGCCACCTACTAAAGTCTTTATCCCGAAGTTCCAATATTTGATCTTCGAGATACTAGAATTTGTCTCCCTTAGCGAATCCTCGAATTGTCTAATAAATACAATAATTAATATTGAACATAATGTAATTGAAATTTATTAAATAGATAGGTTAGTGAGTAGACTTACTTGGAGATAGGGTTCTACTTCTCTCGCAATTTACAAGCACATAAGTCTCAAGAATTTGAAGTTCAACATCCGTCAAGAACCTATTACGACCTCTCCCAATAGGGCGACATGGATGTTTAAAAATAGACAAGCATTCATTAGTCATATCTTCCCCACCATCATCGTTTCGAGGAACTTGAGTGCACCTTGTCTGTATTTGTGGATCAAAATACATGGAAGCAAAATTAGAAATTTCTTCTAGATTATATGCTTCACAGATAGACCCTTCAACTCTCGCCTTATTTCGAACCTTCCTTTTCAAGTACAACATACACCTCTCAAATGGATACATCCATCTGTATTGCACAGGTCCTCCAACCTTAGCTTCATAGGGGAGATGCACAACTAAATGTTCCATCACGTCAAAGAATGCTGGCAGAAAAATCTTCTCTAACTTGCAAATTGTTTCAATGATAGAAAGCTCAGCTTTTTCCATAACAGAAGTACGTATTTCAGTTGCACAAATTTCTTTAAAGAACAAGCTAAGCTCTGTTAATGCTCCCCATATAGGTTTTGGTAACATATGACGAAATGCCAGAGGAATTAACCTTTGCATAAAAACATGACAATCGTGACTTTTCATTCCATATATCTTCCCATCATCTAAATTGATGCAACGTGCAATGTTTGAAGCATACCCATCAGGAAATTTCAATTGTTTTATCCATTCACACACTGTCCTCCTTTGATTGGCATTTAACACATAAGTTGCCTTCGATTTTTTATACTTGCCATTCTCAACAATCAATTCTAAGGTGGGACGTTTGCATATTATCTTCAAATCTTCTCTTGCATTTGCACCGTCTTTTGTCTTGCCCTTTATGTCCATAACAATGTTGAAGATATTCTCAAACACATTCTTCTCAACATGCATAACATTCAAATTATGTCGTATCAGATTAGTGGACTAATAAGGCAATTCCCAAAATATGCTCTTCTTCACCTAGTTGTGAAACTGACCAAAGCCACGTTGTTTTTGGTTATGTGAATTCAAGCCAAAAATGACTTTCTCAAGTTGAGTCACTCTATTCAAGACATTTGTCCCACTCATTCGTTGTAGTGGCAAAAAACTTTGCACTGTTGAATTCTTCTTAAAAGAATATCGATCACGACGAAACGGATGTTCGGGAGGCAGATATTGACGATGACAATCAAACCAACAACACTTCCTACCATGTTTCAATACGAATGACTTACTGTTGTCCATACAGTAGGGACAAGCAAGTTTTCCATGAGTGCTCCATCCACTTAGCATTCCATAAGCTGGAAAGTCACTTATTGTCCACAACAAAGCCGCTTTCATATTAAAATTTTGCTTATTCCATGCATCAAAAGTGTTCACCCCATTATCCCACAAAATCTTTAAGTCATCAATCAATGGCCTAAGATAGACGTCTAAACTTTTACCCGGTGACTTCGGTCTAGGAATCACAAGAGTAAGGAATATGTATCCCCTTTTCAAACACATACTTGGGGGAAAATTATAAGGTGTGACAAAAACAGGCCAACATGAGTATGGAGTAGCTGAATTATTGAATGGATTAAAACCGTCTGTGCAAAGGCCAAGCCTAACATTTCGAGTTTCTAGCGCAAATGTCGAATGGATGGCGTCAAAACTTTTCCAAGCCTCAGCGTCAGCTGGATGCATGATCACTGATTTATCTTGACGCACTCCATCCGCATGCCAGCGCATATATTGTGCACTTTTTTTGGACATAAACAGACGTTGGAGTCTCGGAATAATGGAAAAATATCGCAACACTGAGAATGGCACATCCTTCTGATTTTTAGAACGTCCCACCTTCGGTTTGAATCGCGGGTGTCCGCATACTAAGCACACTGAGTAAACACTCTTGTCCATATATTGTCCATAATACAACATGCAATGATTAAGACATGCATCTATCTTCTCATATCCTAATCCCAAATCATTAACCATTCTCTTTGATCTGTAATAATTTTCGGGTAACCTTTCTGATTCTGGAAGCATGCTCTTAATTATGACAATCATTCGGTTATAACAACTCTCACTCATGTTGAACTCTGACTTCAAATTCAAGAGTTGAGTTACAGCTGACAATTTCGTGTGCTTATGGCAACCATCCCATAAAGGTTCGTCAGCGTCCCTCAACAAATCATAAAACTTTGAAGCTGACGGATTCGGATCCTCTTCCAAATCTTGAACTTCTGGATTTAATATATCACCCGCAACATCCATAATCATATCCACATATGGATTCCTAGTCTCCACTTCATCATCATCGACAATGGATACTGAACCATTATCCCCCTATCTGTCCTCACCATGAATGATCCAATTTACATAACCCTCCACAAATCCGTACTTGTACAGATGGTTCTCTACTGAAAAAGACTCCATCCAAACATGGTTCTTGCATTTTGCACATGGACAAGGAATGCGACTTAATGCATCAGAAACCATCGGGTGTCCTTTGGCGACCTTGATGAAATCATCAACTCCATCCTTGAATTCTTCACTTACAAGGCCAGTGTGATCCTTTCTTCGTAACATCCAACTTCGATCAGGTTTCATGATTGCTGAAGTCGATTTAACACATTAGTACTATTATTTTTGAAATCCCTATCTCTCTTAACATGGTATGGGTATGGCCCTATCCCATTCGAGAAGACACTTTTTCAGCACTTGATTGATAGTACTCACAAAAATCACACATCGTATACTTGACGAAATTTCGGCAGCACTTCCCATTGGTCTCCAAGTGCACGACTAGAAAGTGGCGACATCTACCACGATCAAGTATGCACCCAGAGAACAAAAGAAAATGTTACACAACAAAATTTCATCAAGTATATGATATGAGATTTAAGGAGTAACTATAATCAAGTGAAGGAAAAGTTTCTTCCCAAACTGTCCAACTTGGACAATTCAAGATTCAATATAATGAGCAGTACCTTCAAAAAGTACATGTGCTCACTGATATTGAATCTCAAACGAGAAACTAAGGTTTCGCTCACCAAAATGATTATATATGACAAAGAATGCTACAAAAAATAAACTAAATTCTCAACAGTATGCCAAAAAGTAATATTGACTTAAGTATAAGAACTACATAGTATAAATAAGAATATAATCTTTTTGTTTGAGTTGATAGGTTTTGTGCCTTGGTTACACAGTTTTGCACCATGCGAGAGACGTAGGGGTATGTTTTCAATGCCCCTTAATAATAGTTAATATCTACAGTTGCTATAATTAAAAAGTTTCTTCCTCAAGTTCATCAGTTGAAAATGCACAAGGGTCACTCCTTCTGAAATATATATTAACCAAATGCACAAGTTTTGACAATCACTTGAAAGAGAAATAGGAAAAAAATTATCATAATACCTGGCAAATCAAATCTCCAATTAGTGTCAAAGTTGCAGATGTTAGAGCCTTAACCAAATGCAACGGGTATTTTCCAAGAAGAGCTAGGTACTGTAAAGTAAAGCCAAGAAGAGTCGACGTTAGCATTTCCAACATCATGATTTACTTGTCCCTACAAAGTTATGGTCATTAATATCACTCATAAAACTCTGTAATTTCGGACTAAATTTCAGCCACATCTTGTTTGGACCCTTGAGCAGGTTGGTTGTGATATTATAAGTGCTTTTTCAAATGCAATTTTTAAAATATTAAATATGCAATGCTTGATTGCAGAAAGCAATTGGTTAAATTACATTGGCAAGATTGGTAGTTCTAGAAATGTCCATAGGTTTGTTGTTAGATAGGCCAAAATCAGTTACTTGACGGAAAGGGCAACCAAAATAAGTAAATAACTATAAGTTGTTAATACATACCACATGCGATATATTATGAAATTGCATGTAAAAAAAAAAAACTAGACCTCTGCAGTCACTACAGAGGATCCTAATCCTACTTTACCAAAAAACATAATAGTTGCCCTAAAATTAGCAATTCTTATTGAAAAATTAAACTAAAATCTCAAATTGATTTATACTGTTATTTTATTTTCCATTGCACAAATCGTAGCTATATAAATAGCCAAAATAACTTAATAAGAAAGAATCAAATCTCATCTCCTTTTATTTTCACTTAAAAGCATGGGGTAAGAAAGAAAAGAAAAGCAGTAGCATTGATCTATTAAAATTAAGTAACCAAAAAAAAAAAACTAATAACTAACAGCCTTGACATCGTCCTTATGCATAGTAACTAGAAATGCTATCAGAATTCCGCAAAAAGAATAACTCAAGTCTTGAGAAAAATAATCAAGTAATCAGATCTAACCATACCAAGCAGACCAAACAAGTTGCAGGGTTCTAAAATCAAAACAACATGATTTTTTTTTCACCCCACATTTAAACCAAATAATATAAATCATAAATGAAAAAAAAAAAAAAAAAATTGTCATCATAAAAGTTTTTTTTTTAAAAAAAAGGAGAACAGAGACATTATTGAAATCTTACCGCTAGTAAAGGCACAAGTCAATGCAATGGCAAAAGCTAGAGTAACGGTGAAAATTAGGAGGAGGAAGTAATTGAGGGGGTGTTTCTGGTGACAATAGTAAAAGGGGCAAAACGCTGCAACATGCCACAAAAATAGAATAAGAGTGTTAGAAAAAATATATATAAAATAATAATATAATATTGAATATTTATTAAAGTAATAGAAAGTGAAGGAAATAGGAGCATGATGAAGGTGGTGGTATAGCACAGGCACACGCACTTATAAAAGGGACGATGACGAGGACGATGAAGGGGACCAAGCCGGCGGTGGAGCTGACGAAGAAGTGGGCGATGGGGTGAACGGATACGACGAAGGATTTGAAGCCCCTTGCAGCACTGAACCAACTCTTCTCGCCAGAGACTATTTAGTTCAGATTATTTGGATCTGTTTTGAAGAGATAAAGAGACAGAGAGGAAAGAGATAAAGAGGAAAAAGTAAACATTGTTTTGAAGAGAGAGGGGGAGTATAGTGTCGTAAAAGAGGAAAAGAAAGAGAGAGAAGGAAAATAAGGGAGTATAATATTAATATTAAAATACAAATGTGATTGATCTCAGCGGGAATTAATTCTGGGGGGAAATATAAGTTTTTATTATTATTATTATATAGATTTAGATTTATATTACACTAAGTGGGACGACATCTGGTAAGAGAAAATACTGTGTTGAATGCTAACAACTAGTGTAGTGTAGATTTAGATTTATATTACACTAAGAGGGACGGTTTCAATTTTTTTTAAGCACATGAATTAAGCTTGTTGTGAGATATTCATTATTAAAAATTAGTAAAATACATAATTAAAAAAATATAATTTTAATTTATTTGAGTTGTCTGATATAATAAAAAATTATAACTCAAACGTCCCACTTACGAGCTCAGGGGAGGAGCCTCCTGTGTGATCTCTTAATAGGAAAAATTCTTATATTCAGTAAAAATAATATTTTCAATTGTTGGGTAATTATATAAATTTAACTTAAAAATATTTTATTTTTAATTCAATGATCTATATGATTATACATATTTACATGTTACATTTTTACTAATACAATATATTACTCTTACAGTGTAAAAGAATTTCTCTCCGAATAAGAATCATAGGATGAAGTAGGAGATAGGGAAAAAAATTTAGAGAACAATTATAGAGATTTAATTTTGTTATTCTCTTTACAATGTCTACAACAAAACAAGCTTGAAAACAAGAAAACCAAGAGGCTACAATAGAGATGTCCTGTAAAATATTCCCATTATATGAGAGATCCTCAGAGTCAAACTCCAAACTGCTATAAACATTCGTAGCATCTCCTTCTAGCACCAAGTTCTTAATACCCAACTCCCAGGCAAATTAAAGTCCTTCCTTAGCTGCAAGAAGTTCCCCCTTGTGAGCATCGACATTGCCATTTATTTTCATGGATTTTGCAGCAACAAATCTTCCATTCCAATCTCTAATAACCACACCAACACCGTACGAGTGGTCAGCAGCAAAGATAGCCACATCTACATTGGCTTTGAAAAAGTTCCTCTGCGGTCTCTGCCACACTGTTTGCTAATGACAATTCTGCTGCCATTCTATTACATCGTGCCAAGCAGCTAAATAGGCTTGGATGCTGATTTGGGCTTGATACGCTACCCTACAAAGGAGCAGCAGCATGTTTGCCACAGAAACTTCAAATGGAAAGAAGCATCAAACAATCAAAACTCAGAAGAACTTAAAGCGAAAATCATCCATATATCTTCCATGCATTGGAGTTGAACAATAACCAAAGCAATTAAGAATCCAAGCCCAAAACTAAAACATGCTCAGAAATTATACCTTCACCACCGTAATGACATGGCCTTCAAGTACAGAGGGGTCCAAGTACTTTAAGCATCGATCAACCTCCTCACCAGTCTCCATTGTCACAAACCCAAACCCACAGGATTCTCTTGTCCATGGATCAACTACCAAATGTACAGAGGATCCAAATAAAAGCAACTCCAAATTAAGAAACAGTAAATAGGCTGCATATCTATAAATCAATCAGAAGTTCAAACTTGCTAACTGACTCAAAAATCAAATTCCATACTCATAATTAAAATCTATACATCTCAAAATCAGTCTCGGCACATGGTCAGGTCTCTATATACAATGATGGTTAGCGAGCAATAATTGTCCATATCAGGGCCCCAAAAGTAAGAAGATGAAGATCCATGTGAAAATGACTTGAAAAGTGTTGGCAGTGTGTTACCATCATTTGGGTTCTTCAATTATGGAACCAAAACTTCACCTGCCTTGCTTCTCAATTGGATGGGGACACTTCATGAATAGACTGTAACCTAGAAGCCAAACAAAAAAGGTCAACAAAAGTATATAAGATCTACAAAAAGGAATTATGTTGTAGTAATAATAATTAATTACCAAAAGAATTAGTAGAATACCTACTTGAATCTTTTGATGCCCACAAAATTTGGAGGCATCACTTGCAGCCATAGTGGCCATTCAAAATAAAACAGTAAGCACTACCCATGCAGGTTGGGACCAAAGGGCTGAGGCTAAAAGGATCATTTTTTTCTTTCCTATTCAATTTCTTTTTGAAAAAGGATTAGATATTTATACAGAATGTACCTCTTTAAATAGAAAACAATGCGTAAACAAATGATTCTAAAAACAGGAAGCATAAACAAATGATGGACGAATAACGTTGCCGTTTTCAATTACACTACTACTAGAAAAAGAAAAACTTAGTGAAGACATTTCAGACAACAAAGGCAAACGGATAAAAAGAATGCGAAAATTCAAAATTAAAATAAATGGCTAAAAATTAAGAGTGAAGACAATTTCGAAGATATATTTTAATTTTACTTATTTGTATATTGCTTAATAGTAACTGCATCATGGTTTTACTAAAACACTAGAGCTAGAAAGCAAGATGATGTTTACACTAAAAGTGCATTTTTTTGGTGCATCGACCATAGTATTTCCTAAGTCATTCTTCCACCGCTACATGTTTGAACAACCTTTCTGAAGCCAACTTCTGGAACTACATCTTCACCTACAAACCCAAAGAAATCACCAAAATGAGGAAGGGGAGAAATAATTTATCAAACCTATATGTAATGGCTTGCCCACCTTCCAATACAAATTATATCAACATCCACAATCAATACATACGGGTCAAGCACTAAAATATACATTTTCAATACAATAAGTTCGAAAAACATTATGTTATGGACAAAAAATTATCTCAGATCTTGACCAGTAGTAATTTGAAAATTTGATATATTTTCCTTTAACTCGTCAATAATGGAAAAACTCAACAAAAGTGCACCTTCTTCAACATTAACACGTGATTCTTCAAGTAATATTTTCAATTTTATTATGAATACAAAGAAATCAGATAACAATAAAACTGTAAAATAAATATTGACAACTACCGTTACTCTTGTAATGACATATGACAGATGCCCTTTTAATTGCTTCATGCCTATCTTGGATTGTGTATCTAAGAATTTTGTGTCGATTGATACAATTTGAGCACATTTCATAATTTTTAAAGCAACTTTATTCAGCCTGACCATTAATAACGTGTAATTTTAGCATCTGAATATACAACATTTCCCTTAAGCAGTGTATCACTGTATTGCATCAAATAATGTTAAGCCTCTAGACTTATAAACAGCCTCTCGACAATGAGTGATGACATTATATTCCTACACTAAGCTACTTAAAGGAAGTATAGTATATGCTTTTCCTATACAAAAAACCTCTCCTTTCATAAAGAAGGAAACTTTTCTATCATATATCACCAAACCAAATATACTTCCTCAACCAGATATACTGACTAGGTAACTTTAAAGGACTCAACCACATGGCTGGAAAACATTAAAGGTCAAGTTTAGGAAACTTATACCTCTAGTATCTCAAAGAACTCACTTTTCTGACCTATGTCAGACTTGGATGTAACATATTCCTTCTCACATATGGTACACATAAATCTTTTAACTGAGTCTGTCTTTACCACATCATGAGACATTATAAGAGAAAAGCTGAGAACAAATAACATTTTCCACATATGTTACATAGAGATCTACAAGGCTATCAGTTTTAAGGGTGCCTATCACAGATAAAAAATGATTAATGTGATTGACATTCTTGTGAGTCGGTTTCATTTAAGCAATCACAGTTTTCGTACTTAGCATTTCTCTTTTCCTCCAACTTAGAGACTAAAATCTCCAAAGTTCATTACATTTGATCAAATGCCAATGTTGGCAATATGATAAGTAATTAATGAAATCAAGCATACTACATGCTCTTCCTGTCCATTAGATTTCTCCCTAAGAAAGAAAAATAACATGATTTTTTTCCCTATCTTAGATCACCAAAGAAAAATAGCAGTTTGGTAAGTAGTTGATTCAATCAAGCATCAATCCTTAGATAAGACTACTTGACTTGATTTACCACAAAGGAACAGATTTACTAATACCAGTGCTATGACATAAATGTTTAGACAACACTTTACCTTATAAATTTGTGAAAATCAGCAATCAATTCTCTCCCATGCTCCTCCTTGACACTTGCTATCACAAAGGAAAAAAAATAAAAATAAAAATCAATGAAGTTGACATCATCACAGAATCAACTTACTAGATCTACACACAATCACATAGCTATAGAAAAATAACAATCAAAGCTTTTTCCCAGTGAGAAATTCCCACAAGGTGGGGTCAGCTTCATGATTAAACGATGCCACCGTGTTCTGTCAAAAACCAAATCTTCTGATAGGCCATTTAAGTCTACACACAATCACATAGCTATAACATAGCAAAACAAATACTAAACCAGCTGGAGGTAGTTGATAACTTCGGCGAAGTTGGTTAGTTGAATCAGTAATTGATAAATTTTTAATCACCAAATGTAAACCATTTTTGCTTCTTATTAAGGATCAGAAAAAATGGTAAATTTTGAGCTAAAATATATATTCTAGAAAGCCAATATAAGAAAAAGAATTATGTCAAAAGTGTTGAATCTTGAATAAGACTCTTTTGCCAATATACAAAAAATTTTAACAAATTCTTGTCAATAAAGAAAAAATACCTTTAAGAACTCCACCTTGAAAGCTCTGGCAGGAGATCCATTCAACAAGAAGGTTATTACGTCAACAGGGATGGTGATGGAGCAGGGTTCATATGGCACTTTCACTTTTAAAATTCTCATTCCAGTAAAAGGAGAAGGATGGCACCATGCATCAGGAAACTGGGAAAGAATCTAGGCAAGTAGGCAAAGAACAATAATAAATCCATTTGAGATTGATAAGCAACAAATGTCTTGTACACAAAGTCATGAAGAACAAAAGCAAAGCACATTATACTTACACTTATAGTTTGTAAAGATAATATGACAGTCTTTGCATCCCCAATTGCCCGAAACATGATTTGGTTATAAAAGTTGATATATGATATTTGGCCTTCTTATTAAATCATACCAATTATTTGGTTATAAAAGTTGATATATGATATATGGTCGTACAAATGAGCCATATGGCCGTACTAGTACTTGGAATAGATGATATATGGTCGTACAAATGAGCCATCCATTTCTTTCAAACATTTAAACTACAATTGTAGAATGTAGAGCAATTTTAAAACTGCTATTGTAGATCTTTTACAGCTTTCTTATATTAAAAGTATAATGTATGATGTATTGCACTCAAAGAAGTATAGAGCCAGAGAAGTGTCAATGTACTAGCCTGAAAAGATCCCTTATATTTTCTGCAACTGCCAGTATAGCAATACTGAGGAGAACTCAAAACAAAAGAAGGAAAAAAAATTAAATTATATAACTTTGTACAATGAATAGTACATAATTTTTCTAATACATGGGGGGGTATGTACATAATATAGCATTGTTCTCATAGTAATTTATGCAACAATTAATAATCATAAAAATATACTTATACAACTTACAAATGTATTCGAACTTGTTACTTTTTTCTAAAATTACATTGCAAAAGCGAATACGGTGACAAAGATACTAAGCTTTGTACAAGGCAAGTTATACCTAATGCAAATAAAGCAAACAAGTACACAGAAAGCTTACTAGAAAAAATTGTAACTAACTTTGGAAGAAAAAAATATTAGAGTGAAGGAATGATGAAATCTAACCCTTGAACTAGTACACATAGGCTAATATGCACCAAAGTTGGCCCCCAAACAAATAATAAAGGAGGTTGAGGGTATGAAGAAGGGGGACATGGCTAATCAAGACCCTTGAACCAATACACATAAGCACCCAATTTCAGCTTCAAGTCCATCCTCTCCACCACAACATTACCCCCCTTATCTCATTGCTAGAAATTGGCCTCCAAATAAATACAAGATGTTGAGGGCATGAAAAAGTGGAATATCACTAATCAAGAATTAACTTTGTCCATTAATTCATTTATTTGCTAGTGTATGTATATATATAAATGAACAAAAACTTCTTCCATAATATAAAAGGCAATAACTTCACGTACTAGGTATATGATTACAAAGCAATAATTGATATATATATATATATATATATATATATATATATATATATATATATATATATATAACACATATAGGGACACAGGAACAAATAACCATCGCCACAAGGCAAGACATGCATAATGACCAATATACAATCCAAGAGAGCTTATTAGAGTATATAAAGAAACAAGTTTAATTCTAAAGAACAATCGTCACAAAAGTTGGTAGGCCACATTATACAATCATAGTCTTAACATGGAGAACAAAACACAATCATAGTCTTAGGTTTCTAAGGAAAAAAAAGTGAAGAAATTTTGTACATAGACAACCAAAAAATTGTAGCAACTAAATAACAAATCCAAATAAGTCAAAGTCCCAGAATAAAAAAAAATAATGCTCACATTAGCAGCCAACGGTGGCGTCGTGACGGTGTGAGATTATATGACTTATGCCCTGAGAACCTGCGTTGCCTTCGTGACCAGGTGGTTTCCGGTAGTGGCATGCTGCAAGAGCTGATTTTGAAAACCAAATTAGGGGTTTAGGGTTCAAAATTCGAATGGGGGAGGGGAACAGAGAGAACGAAAGAAAGGGGGGAGAAGGAGAGAAAGAGAAACACAAAGAGAAATTACTATGTGGTTGCCTGCGGTGGCGTCGTGGTTGGCTACTCGAGATGCTGCAATGGTTGAGAGATTGTCTGCTAGAGGTGCTAGCTGTGGCTGATTGACGCGTAAGGAGGAGGAGAGGTGTGGCTGGTGGATCTGGCTGATTGAAGTGGTTGGCAGAGGCAGGGGAAATGGATGGCTGGGGAGGCAATGGTTGGTCTTTGGGTGGAGGACGTGCGTAAAGAGGGAGGCAGGGAAGGAGAATCGTGGGAGAGTAGGTTGGACGCTTATCAAAGAATTATGGCACAGAGGGCTGTAAATTAGTAAAGTTATTTTTGTTGTACAATTAAAATTTAGCTACGAAAATATTTAGTAGCTAATCCATAGTTAATTAGCTACGGATTAGCTGCTAAAAATTTTTGTAGCTAATTTTTCGTAGCTAATCCGTAGTTAATTTGTAGTTATTTGTTTGTTAAATCCTTTTCAAAAATTAACTACGGATTAGCTACTAAAATTTTCTGTAGCTAAATTTTCGTAGCTAATCCGTAGCTAATCTGTAGCTATTTGTTTCATAAAATTTTTATCAAAAATTAGCTATGGAAATTTAATCCGTAGCTAATCCATAGCTAATTAGCTACGGATTAGCTACGGATTTTTTTCGTAGCTAAATTTGGTAGCTAATTTATAAAATTCTTGTAGTGGCTTTCACCTTATCTAGATCCACCTTTATTCCTTCTCTACTAACATGAACCCGAGTAGTTTTCCAGTAGATGCTCTAAAAACACATTTAACAGGATTCAACCTTAGCTTGTACTTTCTAAGTCATTCAAATAACTTACACAAAACCGCCACATGACTTTCCTCTTCTCTAGACTTGGCTACTATATCATCCACACACACCTCAATCTCCTTGTGCATCATGTTATGAAACAATGCCACCATAGCACGTTAGTACGTAGCCCTATCATTCTTTAATCCAAATGACATTACTGTGTAGCAAAATGTTCTCCAAGGACTGATGAAAGTAGTTTTTTTTTTCTTTGTTGTTGACATCCATAGGGATTTGATTGTACCCTGAGTATCTATCCATAAATGAAAACCTGTTATTCTTAGAAGTGTTATCAACTAGAACATCGATATGAAGGAGTGGGAAATCATCCTTCGAATTGGCCTTATTCAGATCCTTGTAGTTCACACACATTCTGATTTTTCCATCCTTCTTAGGCACAGGCACAATATTGGCTACCCACTATGGGTGTCTTGACGCTTCCACAAATCTTGTTTCTAGCTACTTAGTCACCTCCTCTTTGATCTTCAGGGACATATCAGGATACATCCTCCTTAACTTCTGCTTCTTTTCCTCAACACTTGGATATATTAGGATTTTATGTGACGCTATCTCCGGATCTAATCTAGGCATATCCCAATAAGTGCAAGCAAAGACATCCATATACACTTTGAATAGTGCAATCATTTCTTCACGCTCAGGGTTTTCCACCATTTTCAATTTCTTTTTCTCTTCCTTTGTCCCCATGTTAATCACCTCTGCTATCTTGCCATTTAAGTTAAATCTCTTCTCTGAATATTCCAATAATTTTGCAAATTTTTCGACAGCTTCCTCCTATTCACCAGATCTAGGGTCTTCTTCATCAACCATCGCAAGAGAATCAATTGATGAGTTTCAAAGGTCTCTTTCAAGAGGCGAACTTTCTACAAGACTAATATCCCTGGAAAGAAATTTGTGTGGAATTGGAAAGACAAAATAGAGTAGGAATGACAAAAAAAGAATTATATAAATGAACCAACAACAAGATATTATACAAAAATGTAAAAAGAAAACTTGATAAATGCAAAAGGACAAGTCACAAGTGAAACGAGGAGGAATGATGAATATTCATGCAAATTCATTTAGTTAATATCTCAAATAACATAAATATAAGCTCAAAACATAACTAGTCTTAAATATCTGCTTAGTATAGTATAACCAGACAATTACTTGGAAACAATCACATCAATCATTGGTTCGGATTGCCAGTTCTTCAGTGGCTCCTCATCAGTAAAAGGACAGATTGCCTTGCACTCTTCTGGGCCTTCTTCATGCAATGCATTAATAGTGAGATGGCATCAGAGGCGATTGACTTCTTTAGATATGATTATCTTGGCTGGTGCTTGGAACATTTCCCTTAAGTGAGGAATGTGTTTCATCTTGCCCTGATCCATGTTCCCTATTCTTTCCTCCAGAGAAGCTTCATACCCCAACCCAAACTTGTCTAACTTTTTGGGAGTGACACTGGTGATCGAGTACCTTGTAGTTATGAGCCCAAGCCTTTTCCTTCATGGTATCCACTATTATCTATAATCTAAACCACCACTTGATTCATACTTTGTGTCGAGGATTCATCCTTACCAAATCCAGTCTCAACCACTTCAAAACTATGCCACAAATTCTCCTCATCTTTCTCTGCACTCTCCACATACAACACTAAAACTAGTTTTGACAACATAATTTCTTCCTCTATGTGTATGGTAATGACCAACGATGTATTTAACACTCTGACGTAGGGTGGAAGGAACAACACCAGCGACATGGATCTATGGTCTCCTAAGAGCATGGTGTAACTAGGCTCAATATCCATAACTTGGAACAACACTTGAAAATTACTTAGACCAATCTCAAGTGGCAATGTCATCTCTCCAAAAATGCTCTCTTATTTCTGTCAAAGGCTCGCACCACCGTTTCTCAAGGTGACAATTCATCCTCACTTATTGATAATAAGGTCAGAGTCGACTTAGGTAGGACATTCAGTGCAGACCCCCCATCAATCAAAACCTTTGCAACTATATACCATTTACATTTGAGGGTTATGTGCAAGGCCCGTGGATTTTTCTCAGTCTGAGAGGTGATATCTTCATCAATAAATGTGATCATACTGACGTGTTTCACTGGGTCCACCATATCGATAACATTTTCAAGGGTAACATCGGGTTTGACATAGGCCTCATTCAGAACTCTTAGTAACACCTTCCAATGCAACTCAGATGTCAAAGCGAGTGACAAGAGAGATATTATGGCTGAAGTCTTCTTCAACTGTTCCATCACATCATATTCACTTTGCTTTATGATCTTCAAGAGTTCTTCTTCCTCTTCCTTCCCTTTCTCTTCTTCTCTTGAGGTTTCCTCCCTACTCCCTTCTTTGACATTCTTCATCTTCTCTATTTCTCCTTGGCTATAGCATCGCCCACTCCTTGTAATTCACGTTACTCTAACTATATTAGTTATCGACTTTTCCTCCTGATGCATTTTAGCAACTCGGGCCCTTGAAGTTTTTTCCTTGAGTTGGCTTTTTGACTGTCACTACTACCCTTCCTAGCATCGAAGCTTGGTTGAGAGGTGGCACCTTAAGCATAAAGCGTTCAAACACATTGACCTCTTCAGATGAAGCTACCCCTTGTCTAGCTTGTATTACTCCTAAAGTAAGCAATCCCTATATTCGAACCTTAAAGTCCTAACAATTCTTGATATCATGTCTCATTCCCCTACAATGATAAGCACAACTTGACTCTTCATCCTGCTTCTCCTCTTCTTTCATTATTGCAGCTAGTGCGGTGATACTACAACTTGCTTTCTTTAACCCCTCAAATATTTCAGCCATCGGTGTATGCAAGCTCATGACTTTTCTTATTGGTGATCCTTCCATCTGCAAAGTATTTACCCATTTCTTCCACTATGATTAGGAATTGGGTTGTTGACAATACTGGGTCTAGTCTCCTCTTGAATGTTAAGTTTTCCATAAGCAATTAGCTTCCTTACCACAGTCTTGAAAGATTCACAATCTTCAATCGAATGCCCTGGGATATCCATGTGGTATTTGCAAGTTAAATTCAGGTTATACCATGTTAGGAATAGTGGTTCTAGGGGACGTATAGGATTTCTCGAGATGAGGTGAGCATCAAACAGCCTTTAGAATAAGTTTGTGTTTGAAATAGACAATCTTGGGAAAGAGGGTAGGTTTTGGAAGCAGAAGCGACCTTGGTTTTACAAGTTTGGCTAAAGTTGTGGGTGGCTTGGGTAATGGAGGTACATGTGGATATCGGGTGTAGTTTGGGCGAGTTAGTACATATGGTTATGGTGTGGAAATATTGTTGATTTGAAATTGTGGAGTTGGGGTGGTGTTTGTGGTTGACACAATTTAGTGGGTTGGGTAATAAGGAGGCATAAGTGTTTAATATGGAAAGTGAAGGTTAGGGTTATATGGTGGTTGATGAGTTGGGTATTATGGTGAATATCGAGGTCTCAAGGTCTGTTAGTGTTTGACATAATTCATTTTGCATTCTTTCTTTTTCGGCTGGAATCCTTTCTTTGGAGCGGTATTCTCTACATTACTCATTGGCAACTTCCCAACTTAGGCTAAAATCTTGATCCTTTCTCCCACAGTAATCAAGTTAGCAAAATATTTATTAGCAGCTTTGGCCATTGCCCCGATGAAACGATTTCCCAAGGTTCCTAAGAAATATGAACACATCTCAGATAATGTCGATAGGGGTTGAACTTGAGCCGCCAAGGTTCTCCATCTTTATGCATATTGTTTGAAGGATTCCTCATTTTCTTTCTACATTGAGCTCAATTGTTCCAAGGTAGAAGTTGCATCCAAATTGAACTTGTATTGATCCATGAATAGATCAGCTAATTTCGTCCAACGGGAAATCTTAGAGTGGTCTAATTGAAGATATCATTCTAAAGCGGGGCCTATAAGACTCTTGTGAAAAAAAGCTGATGAGGATCTTATCATCCCTAGACCAAACAACCATCTTGGTTCCATAACTGATCAAATGAAACTGAGGGTTTCCACTCCTGTCATACTTAGAAAAATCAAGAATCTTGAAGTCTTTAGGGATCATGACATCTGTGGTAAGACACGATTTTTCTATTTTGATAGGTCCATAAGCACTAGGGCCCTTGATTGCTTTGATTTATTCTTCCATTTTTTTCATCCACTCTTCCTTCATCTTGTCTTTCTCGGTCATGGCATGACTATTCCCAGAGTGAGACATTGTTGTCTGCCCCGTAATAGACACATGAGGTTATTCCTAGGTAGGTTCAACATAACTAGGAATTTCATTATGAGCACCTTCCAAGATGGGATAGCCTTCCCTAATAGATATGACTATTGATGTTGGTTGATGTGGTTACTTATGAATCCCCACAGTAATGCTTGAGGTTACAGTCGAGAATGTCGGGGTTGTTATTATGGAAGGGATCAATGACACGCTTATATATGCTTCAACCTCATTTACACCCTATTTCCACTTATGAAGCTGAGAGACTCCCTCACATCTTGTAGTATTGCTTCTAACCTTGCTTGGGTCTCAGACATCTCATTCATCCGCCATGTCATTACTTCAACTTCCCTGGTCAAATTTTCCCCTGCCTCAGGATTACTAGCAGTCATTCTAGTTTGAGATTTGATATTGTCAACTCAGGTTTGATTAGTCTCTTCTTTCCTAGGTCATGCAATAGTTCCTAAACCAGTTTGATTTGTTAAAACAAGATAACATTAAACAAAGAATGAGATGCGTAAGATGAAATGAAAGAACTTTGTGATGAAAACATTTTTTTTCTTTCTCTATTTTATTTTTAAAAAATGTTAGGAATGTCATGAAAATGCATGATGATATATTTTTTAATTTTAATTTTTTTAAAGAATGTTAGGAATGCCATGAAAATGTAAGATGATGTAATTTTTTTTTATTTTTTTTAAATTCTAGGAATTCCATGAAAATGCAAGATGATGTATTTTTTTAATGCTAATTTTTTTAAAAAAAGAATGCAAGAATGAATGACATGAGGAATAGATAGATAAAGAAGAAGTACGCTCCTTTCGTGTCCTAGTTAGGTGGAACCTAAGGGTTGGATCTCCTTAAAGTGATGACTTTAATTTTGGCAGTCATTATGTTCAATCTATCAGAGCAATGTTTTTCAGGACAGATCCAAACTTCTCAAAGGCCATGGTCCTCAGATTGCTTATATCTCGAAAGATAAGGACCTAATTCATGAATTAATCACAAGTAAGAATAAACTCTTTCAATATGACTAATCCATGATACTGGTAACAATCTGAGTGGTGTCTCAACAAATGTCAAATGAGTATAAGGCCCCTCAATAACAAACATCGAGACCCATCCTATTCCTCGGGTTCTCACACACTCAGGTATAGAGCCCAAAAAGTGTGTGAGGTAAGTGATAGTGATGTGTGTAAGGGAGCATACAAACTTGTACAAAAATTTAAAAAGATAAAACTATCCCCCAACCTGCAAAAAAATACATACAACAATTAGCCATTAATCATATACCCTAGGGTTTCAACAATCAAGCATAAAATATTAAAACAACAAAATATGTACAAGTAGATCATGTCAAAGTAAACACAGGATAACACTATCAGAAATTTACATAAAAATACTAGATAAAATCTATTTACAAACAAGTAAATAAGAAAATAAAAACAAAGACAAAAAGGGGTAAAATAAATACATAGAAGTTATTAATAATTTGCACAACTAACAACAACAGGCCCGACTCTCCAAGTATCCTTAGTGGAGTTTCCATCTGGCCTGGCAGATATCTGCGACGGGAGCGGCGAACAAATATGATTTTTTTAAAAAAATACAAATGAAAAATGAACTTGTCACTAATTTTATTTGATTTAGGAAAAAATGGAAAACCTTTCTTAGAAAATAGTCTTTGAAACCAAATTAGATTCTAGAGTCGATTATGTATAGGGAATGATGAAAACTTAATCCCACAACACCCCTAACATATCTATCCTAAGACGGTACCTTAAGTCAGTTGTGTAAATTTTTTATAAACTCTTGAAAATATTTATTTTACCCTTTTTTTTATTAAAAGATAAAAAAAATAGACAAATAAATTATGAAAATTTAATTTTTGGCTTGACAGCATAGGAGTTCCGATCTTATGTATCTCTAGGTGCAATGAGGAACTCAAAGTCATGTAGTTCTTTAGAAAATGATTGTGGGTTAGTTGATTTTAATTAAGAAAAAAAATTGAAAATGGATTTTGTTTTAAAAAAAAAAGATTCACTCTTGCACGGGATTCAAGTTAGCACCAGGATTTCAATAAACTCTTATGATCTAAATAACATTAAAGATAATATCTATTATTCAATCATTATCATTGGTTATTTCATTGATTAAAAGATTTTTTTTATATTTAATCATTTAAAGACAAGAAGAATGCACAAGGACAAACAAGTAAATGTAATTTTAAAACAACAGATTGTCATGCCATGAGCCAGGAAAATATAATAAAATAAAAACAAATCAGGATTAAATATACGCATCATAAACAAAACAACTCAAAACAAATTTTGTTTTTATTTTTAAGAATTTTTTATTTTTTTTTTTTTTTTATTTTTGTATTTTATTTAGGACAACTACTATGCCTAATTTTTATTTTACTCTTCCTAATTTTGCTTATTTCATTTTTTGTTTTTTATTATTTTTTATATCTTTTATACCATTTGCTATCAATTAAACCTTTTTTTTTAAAAAAAGGTTGTGAAAATTTAAAATGTAAAGCAAGAAAAGAAAAGGGGGCTCTGGTGGTAGTTCAAACGGTAGTATGGCATGAACATTAGAGGCACGACGGTTGTTGACAAGGTCTGGTGGTTCGCGGACCTGACAGTGCGATTTATAGGTGTGCGCATAGGGGAGTGAGAGGATAGTGGGGTGGATCGTGGTCCGATGGGATAAGGAAGAGGTGCGATATGCCGATGTTGTCTTGCAACAGTGGCCGAGGGGCTAGTGCGTGACGGTGATTTGCAGGTGGTTTGCTGTATTGAGGACAGTGGCCTTGGTTTGGATTGGAATGGGTCGAGTTTGGCCGACGGTTGTGGTGAAGGGTGGCTAGGGATTTGGACAGCAAGCTCGCACCGTGGGTGCAACGGCTTATTTGCTAGATGGAGGGTGGTTGTTGGCGAAGTTTAACTCGACCTACTGGGTTACGGTGGTTTGGCAGCAGCTAGACGATGAGATGGAGCGGTGTGTGGTGGTCTTGGCTTGGGTTGGGAACAGGTGACTGCTGAATGGTGCTTGGCCGATGAGGAGTGACAGTGTTGCGTGGTGGTTCACAGTGGGTTAGGTGGCTCGGTTCGTGTCTCTGGATTTTCAAAGGGTTTTGGTGCTTGTGATGTTGAGGAGAGGTTAGGATAATTTTCTGGATCTTCGTTAAATAGGTGAGGGGTTTTTGTGGTGCAAGGTAGACGACCATGGGGTTATAAAAGGTTGTTTTGTAGGTTTTGGATGCTTTCACAGAGGAAGAATGGTGAAGTTTTAGAGTTGACTATGACATTTTCTAATGTATTTTCATATTTTTGTATTAAACTCATATATCCAAGCATCAAGTGGTATCAAAGATTTGCAAAAAAAATGATGTTATGGTAAAGAGAGATGAGAGGATTTACCTTATTACAACATAAAGAAATAGATAAAAGCTTAAGACTTCCCCTTTTTCAATCACCTTCTTCTTTCCTTGCTCTGCTTATGCATGTCTTTATAAGTAAGAGTGTATATACTTGATGAGAATGAAAAATGGGTTTGTTGCTGGGTTTGGACACGTGAGGTTGTTGTGTTCATTTGTTTGGGACGTGCATTGGTGAAGATTGATGGTGGGTGGAGGCAGAAAATGTGTGTTGATGGTTTTTAGGAGTGTGTGGTAAGAGTTGATGTGTGGTGAGAGTTGATGATGATGGCTATTAGGGTATTTTGTGTGATGACTATAGGCAAAAAAAGTGTGTGAATTTGTGTGTGTGTAGAAAAAGTATGTGAGTTATGGGTTTTTATAGGAGGAAATTAGGGTTTGGAGAATGATGGTGGCTAGGGTTTGAGATGAGAGATGAGTCTAATGGCGGCTGGTAGGGTTTCTTTTGGTGTTTAGTAGCATATAGGTCATGAGTTGGATGATGGGTCGGGTTATGAGACATAGGTGGTTAATGGGTCAAAAATTTTTATTTCTTTATTATATTTATTTCTTTATTTTTTTGTTTTTATTTTTATTTATTTTTTATTTTTTTATTTTATTTTATTTTTTTAATAAAAAAGTGTTAATGACCCGAACAAAATTGGGTGTTCACAACTATTTTGAAGAAAGCGAAGACAAAGTACTTGAGTAGACTTAGGACAAAGATGAGTAGAGCGCTCTAAGCTAGGAACAAAACGTGAGTAAGGTCAGCATGACTTTCATTTTAGAAATCTTTCATATAACCAAAAGATTCATGATGAATTCTGGAAGTGCTTGTGTTTCTTTGCTAATCAACATAAAGACATCATTAAAGCATAGGAATTTAATTGAAGAAGCAAGAAGACTTGATGAGCAGAGTTGAAGAAAAGCAACACATAAGTTGAGTAGAGTCATATGAAGACCCTACTCAAGTTGCTACAAGATGAAATAGTACAAGCTACATCAGGAAGTTGTGTCTAATGGCTAGTTTCTATACTTAATATGTCAGAAAAGTTTAAAACTCAATGGCTAGCCTAGAAAAGTCTATAAATAGGCTCAAACTTGAGAGATGAAGGGTTAAAAAAAATTATTATCAATCTAATAATGCTTACACACTATTTCACTCTACTCAAGCTTTTTGACTCTATTCATCAGTTTCTTACCTACACATTCTTAGTTGAATATGTTATTGTAGTTGTTTCTCTTGTATTGTAGCTAGCTTGTCCACTCTTTGAGAGTGTTTTAGAGATTATCCAACCTTAATCTATTCCAAATACTTGTACCAATAGGGGTGAGCATTGGTCAGCTAGTGAGTTGTACTAGCCACTGTGAAAAGTGAGAAAAGAAGCCATGAGTGGTTGTAGAAATAAAGAACACTTGTTTATAGCTGGGAGCAGCTATGGTGTAATAAGAATACATGTTCATAGTGAATAAAATCCTGGTGAAGCGCTAGGGACTAGACGTAGCCCGGTGTGGTTAGGTGCAATATCACAAAATTTGTTATTTTACATAAATGAGTGAATTGTACTGTTTTGTGATTTCTATGTGCTGTAAATTTATTTTGACTGTTCTGTGACTGTTTTTTATCATTGTGTGTGATTTACTCCAAGTCAGGAAAATAATAATTTTCAGGCCGGGGAAAATGTTTACTAATTTATTCAGAGCCGGGGGAGCTTACTAAACTCGAATCCGAGAGATACGTGTCATGATCTTTTAATTTTTAGAATTTATTTGTGAAATAAAAATATTCTGTATTTTATTATCCAACTGACAATACTTATTGACTTGTGAGCAGTATGTTCTGTCCATTAAGTAATAATTTTTGTAACTATTGTCCATTGGACAATAGCCTTTAGAGAAAGTTTTGATGACTAATTTTGTGAACCAATTAGAATACTTGAATTTTGATGAAAACCAATAGAAAGTGGTCAATGAAAATGGCTAGACTAGTTAGCCATGTAATTAGATGAAACTAGATGACTTAAACTAAGTTAGCTTAAAGCTTATGTAGTAATTAAATGGAGCAAACTAAGTTTGCTACTCATTAGAGCTCATAATTACAAGAGTATTCTAGTATCTTCTAGAAATATATGACTCACACCTAAGTAATTAAATGGTTAGTAATAGAACTAAGTGATCTAACTAAGTTAGCTTAAGTTAGTTAGGAACCAATTGAATCAAAACTTAGTTAGCTTTCCCATTGAGTTCCACGGCCAAGAAGCTTCATGCACCATCTAGAATTAGGTGATTCACTTGCATGACTCTTAGGTACAACCAATAGAAAACTACATGATCAAAGCATGATCACTTGGTGACATTAGCCATGTGCTAATCATAATTGTTAGCAAAATATTTCACTCTCCTTTTCCTTCACACTTCCACGACAATCACTAGGGGTAGAAAGCATCCATTTCATTTCTATCTCATTTTGAGACCAAAAGCCATTCTCTCCATTCTCTTTCTTCTAAACTCACACAAAAACTCTATTTCTCTCCATCTTTGAAGCTCTCGGCCTCCACACCAAAAACCAACATCTAAGCTTCCAAAATTTCATCTAACTTCATTTCCTAAACCTAAACATCATTCTAAGAACTTTCCATGTTGTGAACTTAAGCTAGTTCATGCATCTAGTGCTTGGAAATCAAGCTTGAGTTTTCTACTCTTAAAGGTAAAAGCTTTGTTTTTTTTAATTCAAAGTTTGGTTCTTGAGTTTCTAAGCCATGTTTGATCCATGGTTTCTCTTTGTCAAGCTTAGTTTGTGACTTTGTATTGGTTTAAGCTTGTTAGGGTTTTCTTTGGAGGCTACACGAAATTCTTAGGAGAAAGCAACTTGAAGGATTTTGTCTTCCTTGAGGTAAGAGGGAGATTAAACTCATCAACCATATGTCAGTGGTGCGGAAATGGCTTGTTTGTGGTGAGAAATCCATAAGGATTTATTCACTTGTGAGATTTAAAGCTTGCTTTGTTTGTGATGATTTTTGGTTGGTATGCTTTATAGCTTTGATTAGATGCTTGTTTATGTGATTATGGAAGCATGTTGATTATTGTTTAAAGTAGGATGTGATTCATATGATAAGGAATGGTATGAAGGTTCCAAAGAACCCATGGAGGCTCACGGCCTCAACACCACAAAATGAGCATAGTATTTTAAATTAGAAAAAACTTCAAAAAACCCCCCTTGTACTATACATGATGTGCACTTTGGTCCTGTTACTTCAAAAATGTGCAAAAAGGACCTGTTACTTTGCGTTTTGTGCAAAGAAGTACAAAATGGTAATGGACGCTACATTTTGGATGGAAACGTGCACGGACAACGGACGTGCACGTCTGAAATTTCTTCCCTCAAACGCGGTCTTCTTCTTCCTCCTGCCCACACCCTAGAACCGTCGTTTTCTTCTTCTTCTTCTTCTTCTTCTTCTTCTTCTTCTTCTTCTTCTTCTTCTTCTTCTTCTTCTTCTTCTTCTTCTTCTCTTCTTCTTCACAATCACCTGAAATTGCTGTTGCTTATCCACCCAAGCTAGATCCGCGCACCACCATGGCTGAGACTCAGGCGATTGGGTTTGGTTTAGAAATGGGTGCATCGCGGGATAGCAAATCTAGGCTTCGTGATGGAGCTCGATGGCAGATCTAGGCGATGCGACGGAGCTCATGGATTGCAGATCTGGAACTATGGCTTGGAATGGTGGAGTGTGGTGGCTCGCGGTGGTGGTTTATGCGAGGTGGATTTGGGTTTTCAGGGGTTTTGTTTTTGAGTGTGGTGAAGGCAAATCTGGCATGGTGGGGGAAGAGCGGCAGTGATAGGGTTCGAGGATTGGGTGGCTATACGGCGACTGAACGATTCTGGGCTTGTGATCCAAGGAAGAGTTGCACGGTTCTGGGTTTGTGGTCCGACGAAGAAGAAGATCGCATTTGGGGGAAGAAATTTCAGACGTGTACGTGCGTTGCACGTGCGCGTTTCTATCCAAAATGTAACATCTGTTACCATTTTGTATTTCTTTGCACAAAGCACAAAGTAACAGGTCCAGTTTGCACATTTTAGAAGTAATGAGACCAAAGTGCACATCACGTATAGTATAAGGGGTTTTTTTGAAGTTTTCCCTTTAAATTATTTTCCTAATCATGGATTAATTGATTTAATGATGAGAAATTGGATTAAGGGTTTTACAAAGAATTATGTGATAGAAAATGATTAAATATGATTTATGAAGCATAAATGGATTTTTGGCCAACATGTGAAGGTTTGGTGTTTTAGATTCAAAATTATTTGTCTAAGTGTAGACTTAGGTGATTAATTTACAATAACATAATTTTATAGTTTTTTTAGAAGTGAAAAGGAAAGTGGACTAAGTGTTTAGAATTAAATTAGCATAATTAAGTTATGATGAGAAATAGAATTAAAACTTGAAATTTGCTAACGTATAGCTCACCATTTGGGTTTTGAAGCGCGTTAGAAAATTTTGAGATGTAATATCTAATTAATTCAAAGAAGTCAAATTTATGTAAAGAATAGTAGAAAATATTACGTTAAGAAATTTTAGTAGGAAAATATTCTAAATAAGGCCAAAATGCTTATATTATGTAGAAAATTTTATTAATAAGTTTAGAAAGCTAAGAAATATTTTACGCAAGTGAAAAATGTTAGAAAAATCTTACGCGATTTAAAAATAGTGATTTTAAACTACGCGATTGAGAAAATGATTTAAAATCCCTACGCAATTGAGAAAACGTTTAAAAATATTTTTGTGACTGTAAAAATATTGGAAAATACTTACGCGATTTGAATACGTAAGAAAAAGGTTAAGCGATTGTGAAAACATGATAAAATATTTGCGCGATTGGAAATAACAAAAGTTTGTTGTCTGACTGTCGTGGTAAGCCCAGTTATATTGAAAAGTATGTATGTGAAATATTGTGAGGATAATGTTTTTATGTATTTTTGAATCATACATCATGCATAGAAAAGCGTGTCAACTTATTTGGTTAAGGCAAGTGTGCCTGGGAGATTGAAATTACACCTTCGTGCTAGTGAGAATATCGTAGTTACAATCTTCAGTGATTTTGGAGACGTTGGGGTGTGGAAAGTCATATGTGGCCAGTTGGTAACACCTCTGCGTCATGGTATCCTATGCAAACACACCGACGGTCTTGACAGAGTTGCTACTATTTTCATGATTTGTTGAGAGTGTCTTGTATTAGCCATGCTGTGCACCATGATATTATATATTGGCACATGATTTGAGGCTAACAATATACAGACATGTACTCCCTATTTTTCTCTTCAAAATTGTGATTAGCTCCATGGAGTAGGATTTGGTCTTTGTGCACATGCATAGTAGGTCAGCATATTGATATGATAATTATGATTATCTGATATATTATCTATGATGTGATAATATGATTGTATGTGAAATATTGTATTTGTACTATTTACTATACTGTCTCATTGGTATTGATGTAGGGGTTCTCACCTCTTTGCTATATTATATTTGTTTTATTGTATATGTTTGATGAAGGTCGAGGAGACGAGGAAGCTGGTAATTCTATTTACCACCTGTGATATATTTTGTTGTGTTTGTTCGTATGGCAGCAAGACGTTAAGTTTTGGGTTTTGTTAGCATTCAGTAGGGGTGTTCAGATCCAAACCAATCAAAAAAAAATCGAAAACCGATCCAAAAAAACCAAAAATCAACAAAAACTGAAATAGTTTGGATTATATTGGATGTATTTTTTACAAAATCGATTGGTTCGGTTTGGTTTTCAGTTTCATTTTATAAAACCGATCCAAACCGAACCGAACCGATCATTAGTTTTTCAACATTTTCCCCCTCCCCCACTTCGGTACTTCCCTTTTAACATTTTTAGTTTTTACCTTTCCCCTCCCTCCTGGCCTCCCAGAAGACTCCCACTTCCCCTTCCCAAAATCCCAAACTCGTTACCCCTCCCTCTCCAACTCCCCTTCCTTCTTACACGGTCACACACACCGCAGCCCCCTCCCTCTCACCTTCCCCCCCACGGCCTCCACCCCATCCCTCTCACCCACACCAGCGGCACCACGCCACCATCTCCCCTCCCTCTCACCCCCCCCCCCGCGCCCCCAACCCCTCTCTCTCACCCGCCCGCACCACCTCCCCCCTCTCTCTCACCAGCCCCGCACCACATCCCCAATCCCTCTCACTCGCACGCCGAACCACCTCCCCCCCCCCCTCCTTCTCACCCGCACGACCGTACCACCTCCCCCATCCCTCTCACCCGCACCCTACGACCCCCACCCCCTACCTCTCACTCGCGCACCCCGCGACCCCCACCCCCTCCCTCTCACCCACACCACCTCCCCTCCCTTGTGACGGCGTCCCCCCCTGTTCAGATCCATTGCGCCCCATCCCCCTCTCTTGTACCAAATTTGCTCCTCCCCTCTCAGATTTGCCTCTACTCTCCAGATCC
Source organism: Ormosia emarginata (assembly GCA_029884605.1). Classification (NCBI taxonomy): domain Eukaryota; kingdom Viridiplantae; phylum Streptophyta; class Magnoliopsida; order Fabales; family Fabaceae; genus Ormosia; species Ormosia emarginata. The sequence continues at coordinate 2,252,398 of JAQQTP010000049.1, read as the reverse complement.
GGACCACCATGTCTGAGGTTAGTCCACATTTTTCTTTGTTCAGATTTTACAGTAACTTGAATCTTCAGCTTCTTTATTTTTTCTTTGATTTTTCTGTTTATTAGGGACTGAAAGTTGAATCTGAAAGTTGGATTAGATTTTACAAAAACTTGAATCTTAAAATTTGAATGGTTTATGGATTGATCCCATGATTTGGAAAACAAAAACTTAAATATTAATTCTTTGATGTATTGATTTTACAATTCAGTAAGCGTTGATAACTGTTGAATTTCTTTCAATATAATCATGAATATTGGTCTTTATTTTGCAGGCTAAAAATACTATAAGTAGTGAGAGAATGATTGTTGCAAATGTTGAATCCACAAAGTCTACAACTGAACCAAACTGTGAGGAGCAAAATAAATTAAAGGAAAAGGAAGGTTCTAAAGTTTCCAAGGTTGATAAGAAGAGGAAAGCTATAGAAGGGTCCAGTGATGCTAATACTGATGTTGAATATGCAGGTAAGAGAAAACCTTCTAAGCCTAGATCTTGGACTTGGGATCATTTCACAAAAGATGATTCAACTAATCTTAGAGCTAAATGTAAGTGGTGTGGGGCAACCTATGCATGTGATTCACATAGGAATGGTACAAGCAATCTTAAAAATCATTTGTTGAATCAGTGTAAAAAGTTTCCTATAGAGACACTTGATCCTACTCAAACAACTCTTTCTCTCCAACAATTGAAAAAAGAAGATGGGAAAGGGACTGATAGTGCTTTTATTGGTGTTACTTTTGATGTTGATGCATGTAGACAAGCTCTAGCTAGAATGATAATTGTGGATGAGTTGCCTTTTAAGTTTGTTGAGGGAGAGGGATTCCATTATTTTATGAGTATTGTGCAACCTAAACTGTCAATTCCGGGAAGGATTACAATTGCTAGGGATTGTTGGAATCTTTACATGAATGAGAAAAATAAGTTGAAAATTATATTTCGTCAATCAAATCAAAGTATGTGTCTGACAACTGATTGCTGGACTTCTGTGCAAAACCTGAATTATCTTTGTCTTACTGCGCATTTTATTGATAAAGATTGGAAATTGCATAAAAGGATTCTTAACTTTTGTCTAATCAAGAATCATAAGGGAGAAACAATTGGTAGAAAAATTGAGAAATGCTTGGAGAGTTGGTTAATTGGTAGAGTTTTCACTATCACGGTTGATAATGCTAATTCAAATGATGTTGCAATCTCTTACTTGAAAAGTAGAATGGAGGATTGGAATTCACATCCATTAAAAGGAGAACATATGCATGTTAGATGTTGTGCGCATATTTTAAATCTTGTGGTCAATGATGGATTGAAGGACATGCATTCTTCAATTACCAAAATTAGAAATGCTGTTAGGTATGTCCGTGCATCTCCTGGTCGCATGGATAGGTTTAAAACTTGTATCAAGGAAGCTAGGATACAAGAAAAATGTTCTGTGCAATTGGATGTTCCTACTAGGTGGAATTCCACCTATATTATGCTTGAAAGTGCATTGAAGTTTCAAAAGGGATTTAAGAGGTTGGGAGAGAGAGATTCTGAATTTGTGATGATGCAAGGTGGTATTCCAAAGAATGATGATTGGGATAATGCAAAATGTTTTGTTAAGTTTTTAAAATTTTTTTATGATGTCACTAAGAAGGTGTCGGGTTCAAATTTTGTGACTTCTTCTCGATATTTCCATGAGTTTTGTGTGATAATGACTACATTTAAGAAATGGATTGGGAGTCATGATCCATTGCTTGCAAGCATGGCTGAAAAAATGAAAGCTAAGCATGATAAATATTGGGGGAACATTAAAAATATGAACATGATGATTTTTATTGCTGTGATATTTGATCCTCGAAGCAAGTTTCATTTTGTTAAGTGGAGCTTAGAAAAGTTTTTTGAGAAGGATGATGCTGAAATTTTGAGTGAAAAGGTAAAGGAGACATTATATAAAATATTTGATAGCTATAGGTTTTTCCTTAATCAAGGCCAAGCTAAAAATTCTGCACAATCCTCTCATGAAGTGGAAATAGTTGATCTTGAACCAACTAATGACATTTCATTTGCTATGAAATTCGAGAAGGACATGAATCTTAGTAAGAGTATGAATAAAAATGAAGTGGATTTGTATCTCATGGAGACCTTGGAGAAGACAAGTAACCCTAACTTTGACATCTTGAACTGGTGGAAGGTGAATTCCTCTAAATATCCTGTTCTTGGTCATATAGCTAAGGATGTATTGGCCATGCCTGTGTCTACAGTTGCTTCAGAGTCTGCATTCAGCACTGGAGGTAGAGTGCTTAATTGTTATAGGAGCTCTCTTACTCCAAAGACAGTTGAAGCTTTAATCTGTACACAAAATTGGTTCCGCTCCACCCCTATGTCAATGGATGTTGAAGAGCTCGTGGAGGACTTAGAAAGGCTTGAGCTAGGTAATCTTCTTGTTGATGTTGTAATTTATTTATTAAACTCTATTACACTTGTCTATTTTCGTATAATTTTGTCATTCATATTGATTATTGTATTTTATACATTTTTCAGAACTTGCCCTAATCCCACAACCAAATGAAGAGGATTCTGGTGCTGAGTCTGATTAGTATTGGATAATTTTGTCATTCATGTTGTTGTTGGGTTGCTGACTTGCTGGTTGCTACCATGCCATTGACTTTATGACTTTATGAATGGTTTGTAATTTTTTATGACTTAATGTTTGTATGGTTTGTAATTTTTTATGACTTTATGAATGCTTTGGATTTGGAATTTCAATTATATTGTTGCTGTGTATTTTCATTTAGATTGTATTTTTGTTATGTTATTGGCTAAAAACCGAATCATCCAATCCAATCCAAACCGATTAAAATCGGTTTGGATTGGATCGGATTAGTTATTGGAATTCATGCAATCCAAACTGATCCAATGATACTTACCTTGTTTGGATCAGATGATTTTTAGCCTCAAAACCGATCCAAACCGATCCAAGAACACCCCTAGCATTCAGTTCCATGGGGGAACTGACACCTAGAGTTTTAATTTTGATAATGAATGTTTTGTTTACACCGGGGACTTAACTCTAAACCTTAGTGCTACTAGGGATGGGATTCTTGTTCTGATACAGCATGCTTCTGTACGTCTTGAGTTCACTATGCCAATACGTGAGCTCTGGGTTAGTAGTTTCTGTACTCCACAGGAGGATTCTATGGTGCCGTCTGCTAGGATGCCAGCCCGGCGTGTGTTGTATCCGCCAGGGTTCTTTAATGATGATACTGAGGATGCTGATCCTTCTGAGGGCCTGAATCCTTAGTCTGGGTTTTAGAGGTTAGAATTTAGTATTTTATGTTTTGTCATGTGTAATGTATATATTATCTTTTGGGAGTAAGTGTGTACTTATGTAAATTATTTGTAAACAATGTTTCAAGATGTATGTAAATTATGGTGAGTTTATTTTCAGTTACGTTTTATGTTTATGGTTTTTATTTTCAGTTATTCCGCAAACAAAATTTTAAAATCAGTGTTTTACAAGATTAATTCTTTTACAACTTGGGTAAGTTATATTAGGATTAGTCTTAAATGTGATACCCTACGGTAGGTGTTACATTAGTTAGTATCAGAGCCCCAGTTAGAGTCTTTTGGGTTTTTGTGGTTATGTCTATTTTGCTTAAGTTGTGTGATTCTCTGTGTTTGGTTTCTAAAAGATTACATCTGACTCTAATATGAGTTTTTGATTGTTGGTGAAGAAAGTTCTGTCTCATAATAGAGGTGCACGTGTGAACGTGGGACGCAATGAGGACCCAACGACAGTGGCAACAACAACAATGCAGCGTATGGCAGACGTAATTGTGTAACACAATCAACGAGCTGCACAACAACAAGAAGCAAATGTTGATGTCCAGAATTTGTCTGAATTCTATCGTAATAATTCGCCGCAATTTAGGGGCGAGTTTGACTCAAAAAAGGTAAGTCTGTGAATACAAGAGCTGGAGAAGATTTTCGAAGGAATGGGATGTGCAGATGATCGCAAGGTGATTTATGCCACTTTTATGTTGATGAGTGACGAAGAAAATTGGTGGAAAGTAACTCGAAGAGTACTACAAGCAGAAGGACAGGAAATCACGTGGGAGGTATTTTGCGATGTATTTCTAGAAAAGTATTTTCCAGATAGTGCAAGACACACCAAGGAGATGGAATTCCTTGGATTAAGACAAGGTGGAATGAAAGTGAACGAGTATGCTGCGAAGTTTGAGAGCTTGTCTAAGTTCTCACGGTATCTCCAGATCCAGCCTGATGAGGTTTGGAAATGCCGCAAGTTTGAAGAAGGTTTAAGGGTTGAATTGAAGAAGGGAGTACTACCAATGTGAATGAACTAGTTCTCGACATTGATGGATATATGTTACAGACTCAAAGAATTGGAGCCATCACAAGATACAAGGAGTCATAACTTTGAACCATCTACGTTCCAAAGGGGAAAAAGCAACAACAACAACTGGTTTCAACGGAAACCTTCAAGGCCATCGGGAAGTCAGCAACAACAACAACAACCATGTGGAAGAGGTCCTAGTGGCAATCGTTTTGGACAGACTATGGCACCGCCAACAAAATGTATGAAATATGGAAAATGCCATATAACGAGGGACTATACGATCAAGGGAATCATTTACTTTAGATGTGGAAGGCCTGATCACTTCTCGAGGGATTGTAATCAAGCGAAGGTGGAGTCTTCGGTGAGCAATGTTCGTGCTGCCAAGCCCTAAGCTGGAGGACGAGTATATACGATGAGCGGAGCTGAGGCCTCTCAGTCCGATGATCTTATTAAGGGAGAAGGTGTCATATCAGGTAATCTTTTAACTGTACTATATGATTCGGGTGCAACTCATTCGTTTATTGCATATGACAGGGTGGATTGTTTGGAATTGTCTGTGTCTTTTTTGAACTTTCAATTGATTATTTCTACATCGACTGCCAAACCTGTTAGTACTTCTAAAGTATGCCTAAATTGCCTTGTTACTATCAATAATCAAGTCTTTATTGTTAATTTAATTTGTTTGCCCCTTACCGATATAGATATAATCTTAGGAATGGATTAGTTATCTTCTAACCATATCCTGTTAGACTATTCTAAAAAGACCTTAGTATTTCTTGAGGATGAGGTTTCTAGATTTTTGACTGCCAATCAAGTCAAATCTTTATTAAGGGATGGAGCCCAAGGATACATGCTACTATCTTCTTTAGAAGTCAAGAATGAAAAAGATGTGAATGCTATTTTTGTTGTAAATGAGTTTCCTGAAATTTTTCCTGAAGAAGTGTCTGGATTACCACTGGAAAGAGAGATAGAGTTTTCCATCGATCTTGTACCAGGAGCGGGTCCTATTTGATTGCACCGTACCGGATGTCGCTGTTAGAATTAGCAGAGTTAAAGAAGCAATTGGAGGAACTGTTAGAAAAACAGTTTGTCAGACCTAGTGTTTCACCCTGGGGAGCTCCAGTGTTGCTAGTCAAAAAGAAGGATGGATCTTCGCATTTTTATGTGGACTACCGCCAGTTGAACAAGGTCACAATCAAGAACAAGTATTCACTTCCAAGGATTGATGATTTGATGAACTAGTTGAAAAGAGCAACTATTTTCTCTAAGATAGATTTGTGATCAGGTTATCATCAAATTCGTGTCCAGGTAGAGGATATACCTAAGACTGCTTTTTGAATGCGCTACGGTCATTATGAGTATCTTGTAATACTGTTTGGGATGACGAATGCTCCTGCGATTTTCATGGATTACATGAATAGGAACTTTCGTCCATATCTAGACAGATTTGTCATTGTTTTTATCGATGACATTCTGATTTATTCTTAAAGTCAGGAAGAGCATGCTAAACCCTAGAGTATAGTTCTCCATATTTTAAAGGAGAAGAAGTTGTACGCAAAGCTGTCAAAATGTGAATTTTGGTTAGACGAAGTTCAGTTTTTGGGTCATATGATTTCTAAGGATGGAATTGCAGTGGATCCAACAAAGGTGGAGATGGTTCTTCAGTGGGAAAGGCCAACGATAGTGACTGAGATCCGAAGTTTTATCGGATTAGCTAGATATTATCGAAGATTTATTAAAGTTTTTTCCAAGATAGCCGGACCTCTTACACAACTCACAAGGAAGAATCAAGCTTTTGTTTGGACAGGTGAGTGCGAAGAGAGTTTCCAAGAGCTAATGAAAAGGTTGACTACTGCACCAGTGTTGATTCTACCAGATTTGAATGAATCTTTTGAAGTATACTGTGATGCTTTTTATTAAGGGTTATGATGTGTTTTGATGTAAAATAGAAACGTGGTAGCATATACTTCGAGACAACTAAAGGTACATGAAAGGAATTACCTAACGCATGATTTGGAATTAGCCGCAGTTGTTTTTGCATTGAAAATTTGGAGACACTTTCTATATGGAGCTACGTTCAACATCTTCGGTGATCATAAAAGTTTAAAGTATTTGTTTGATCAGAAAAAGTTGAACATGAGGTACAAAAGATGATTAGAATTCCTAAAGGATTACGACTTTTAGCTTCAATACCATCCTGGAAAGGTGAATGTCGTGGCAGATGCTTTGAGTAGGAAGATGGCCAGTGTTTCTACTATGATGATTAAAGAGGAACAACTGATAGAATAGTTCAGAGCTATGTGGCTATCGGTAGAGTTAGTGCCAGGGAGGATTCGTTTGAACAAGGTCACTATTCTGAATGATTTGCTAGAAGAAATCTGAGAAAAACAAGAAGATGACGAGTTTTTGCAAAAAGAGAGAGAATTCTTGAAGCAAGGTCATGTGACAACAGTTGAGGAAGGATCTGATGGGGTCTTAAGGTTCAAAGGTCGGATTTGTATACCCAGTGATCCCGATCTTAGGAAGGCGATTCTTGATGAAGCTCATAATAGCATGTTGAGTATACATCTCGAAATGATCAAGATGTATCAAGATCTGAAGCGATTATTTTGGTGGCTTGGGATGAAGAGAGATGTTGCTGAACATATGTCATCGTGTCTTGTGTATCAAAAGATGAAGGTTGAACGTCAAAGACCCGCAGGTATGCTGCAACCCCTAACTATTTCAGAATGGAAATGGGATAGTATTGTAATGAATTTGTCACGGGATTGCCAAAGACTAGGAAAGGATATGATTCTATATGGGTCGTTGTTGATAAGCTTACAAAGTCTGCTCACTTCTTGCCAATCAATATTCGGCATTCAATGGAGAAGTTGACCCAGGTGTATATTAGTGAAATCATTAGACTTCACGGTATGCCCACTAGTATCATTTCTGATAGAGATCCAAGGTTTACTTCAAGGTTTTGGCAAAGCCTACATGAAGCAATGGGGACTAAACTTCATTTGAGTTCTGCCTACCATCCGCAGACTGATGGTCAAATGAAGAGGACTATACAAACATTGGAGGATCTGTTAAGAGCTTGTGTGTTAGAACAAAAAGGGAGTTAGGATGAATTCTTGCCTTTGGTAGAATTCACCTATAACAACAATTTTCACTCAAGTATCGGGATGACACCCTATGAAGTGCTATATGGGCGATGATGCCGAACACCTTTGTGTTGGTATCAAGATGGTGAGAATATGACCATTGGACCTGAAATGGTACAACAAACGACTAAGAAGGTGAAAATGATTCAAGAGAAAATGATGGCAACTCAGAGTAGACAGAAAAGTTATGCTGATAAAAGAAGAAGACCTCTTGAATTTGAGGAAGGTAGGCATGTATTTTTTGCAAATCACACCCACGACTGGTGTCGAAAGGGTTATAAAATCCAGAAAACTCACTACTAAATTCATTGGACCTTATCAAATTATTCGTCGGATAGGTCCAGTCGCATACTAAATAGCTTTACCACATTTTCTTTCTAACCATCATAATGTTTTCCATGTGTCCCAATTGAGAAAATATATTCCCGATCTAACTCATGTCATACAGCCTGATGAAGTATAATTAAAAAAAAATTGATACATGAAACACTTCCTGTTAAGATTGAAGACAGAAGGATGAAGTAGCTCAGAGGAAAGGACATTACATTAGTGAAAGTGATCTGGAATGAAATAATAGAAGATGCTATGTGGGAGTTGGAAGACAAGATGAGGGAACAATATACTCAATTGTTCTAAGGTATGACAAATTTCGGGGACAAAATTCTTTTTAGTGGGGGAGAGTTGTAACATCCCAAAATTTGCTATTTTACATAAATGAATGAATTGCATTGTTTTGTGATTTCTGTGTACTGTAAATTTATTTTGACTATTCCGTGACTATTTTTGATCATTGTGTGTGATTTACACCGAGTCAAGAAAATAATAATTTTCAGGCCGAGGAAAATCTTTATTGAATTATTCGGAACCGGGGGAGCTTACTAAACTCGAATCCGAGAGATACGTGTCATAATCTTTTAATTTTTAGAATTTATTTGTGAAATAAAAATATTCTTTATTTTATTAGCCTTTAGAGAAAGTTTTAATGACTTGTTTTGTGAACTAATTAGAATACTTAAAGCTTGATGAAAACCAATAGAAAGTGGTCAACAAAAATAGCTAGACTAGTTAGCCATGCAACTAGATGACTTAAACTAAGTTAGCTTAAAGCCTATGTAGTAATCAATTGGAGCAAACTAAGTTTGCTACTCATTAGAGCTCATAATTACAAGAGTATTCTAGTATCTTCTAGAAATATATGACTCACACCTAAGTAATTAAATGGTTAGTAATAAAACTAAGTGAACTAAGTAAGTTAGCTTAAGTTAGTTAGGAACCAATTGAATCAAATCTTAGTTAGCTTTCCCATTGAGTTCCATGGCCAAGAAGCTTCATGCACCATCTAGAATTGGGTGATTCACTTGCATGACTCTTAGGTACAAACCAATAGAAAACTACATGATCAAAGCATGATCACTTGGTGACATTAGCCATGTGCTAATCATAATTGTTAGCAAAATATCTCACTCTCCTTTTCCTTCACACTTCCACGACAATCACTAGGGGGAGAAAGCATCCATTTCATTTCTATCTCATTTTGAGACCAAAAGTCATTCTCTCCATTCTCTTTCTTCTAAACTCACACACAAACTCTATTTCTCTCCATCTTTGAAGCTCTCGGCCTCCACACCAAAAACCAACATCTAAGCTTCCAAAATTTCATCTAACTTCATTTTCTAAACCTAAACATCATTCTAAGAACTTTCCATGTTGTGAACTTAAGCTAGTTCATCCATCTAGTGCTTGGAAATCAAGCTTGAGTTTTCTACTCTTAAAGGTAAAAGCTTTGTTTTTTTTATTCAAAGTTTGGTTCTTGAGTTTCTAAGCCATGTTTGATCCATGATTTCTCTTTGTCAAGCTTAGTTTGTGACTTTGTATTGGTTTAAGCTTGTTAGGGTTTTCTTTGGAGGCTACACAAAATTCTTAGGAGAAAGCAACTTGAAGGATTTTGTCTTCCTTGAGGTAAGAGGGAGATTAATCTCATCAACCATATATTGGTGGTGAGGAAATGGCTTGTTTGTGGTGAGAAATCCATAAAGATTTATTCACTTGTGTGGTTTAAAGCTTGCTTTGTTTGTGATGATTTTTGGTTGGTATGCTTTATAGCTTTGATTAGATGCTTGTTTATGTGATTATGGAAGCAAGTTGATTATTGTATAAAGTAGGATGTGATTCACATGATAAGGAATGGTATGAAGGTTCTAAAGAACCCATGGAGGCTCACGGCCTCAACATCACAAAATGAGCAAAGTATTTTAAATTATTTTCCTAATCATTGATTAATTGATTTAATGATGAGAAATTGGATTAAGGGTTTTACAAAGAATTATGTGATAGAAAATGATTGAATATAATTTATGAAGCATAAATGGATTTTTGGCCAACATGCCAATGTTTGGTGTTTTAGATTCAAAATTATTTTTTAAGTGTAGACTTAGGTGATTAATTTACAAGAACTTAATTTAATAGATTTTTTTAGAAGTAAAAAGGAAAGTGGACTAAGTGTTTATAATTAAATTAGCATAATTAAGTTATGATGAGAAATATAATTAAAACTTGAAATTTGCTAACGTATAGCTCACCCTTTGAGTTTTGAAGCGCTTTAGAAAATTTTGATATGCAATATCTAATTAATTCAAAGAATTCAAATTTCTGTAAAGAATAGTAGAAAATATTACATTAAGAAATTTTAGTAGGAAAATATTCTAAATAAGGCCAAAATGCTTATATTATGTAGAAAATTTTATAAATAAGTTTAGAAAGCTAAGAAATATTTTACGCAAGTGAAAAATGCTAGAAAAATCTTACGCGATTTAAAAATAGTGATTTTAAACTACGCGATTGAGAAAATGATTTAAAATCGCTATGCGATTGAGAAAACATTTAAAAATATTTTCACGATTGTAAAAACGTTTGAAAATACTTACGCGATTTGAAAACGGAAGAAAAAAGTTACGCAATTATGAAAACGCGATAAAATATTTGCGCGATTGGAAATAACAACAGTTTGTTGTCGAGCTGTCGTGGTGGGCCCAGTTATGTTGAAAAGTGTGTATGTGAAATACTGTGAGGATAATGTTTTCATGTATTTTTGAATCATACATCATACATAGAAAAACATGTCAGCTTATTTGGTTAAGGCAAGTGTGCTTAGGAGATTGAAATTACACCTTCGTGCGGGTGAGAATTGCGTAGTTACGATCTTCAGTGATATTGGAAACGTTGGGGTGTAGAAAGTCATATGTGGCCAGTTAGTAGCACCTCTGCGCCATGGTATCCTATGCAAACACACCGACGGTCTTGACGGAGTTGCTACTCTTTTCGTGATTTGTTGAGAGTGTCTTGTATTAGCCATGTTGCGCACCATGATATGATATATTGGCACATGATTTGAGGCTAACGATATACAGACATGTACTCCCTATCTTTCTCTCCGAAATTGTGATTAGCTCCATGGAGTAGGATTTGGTCTTTGTACATATGCATAATGGGTTAGCATATTGATATGATAATTATGCTTATCTGATATATTATCTGTGATGTGATAATATGACTGTATGTGAAATATTGTATTTATACTATTTACTATCATTTTCTATACTGCCTCATTGGTATTGATGTAGGGGATCTCACTTTTTTGTTGTATTATATTTGTTTTATTGTATATATTTGATGAAGATCGAGGAGACGAGGAAGTTGGTAATTCTATTTACCACCAGTGATATGTTTTGTTGTGTTTGTTTGTATGGCGGTGAGATGTCAAGTTTTGGGTTTTGTTACCGTTCAGTTCCATGGGGGAACTGACGCCTGGAGATTTAATTTTAATAATGAACGTTTTGTTTACACCGGGGACTTAACTCTAAACCTTAGTGGTATTAGGGATGTGACTCCTGTTTTAACGCAACATGCTTCTGTACGTCTTGAGTTCACTATGCCAATACATGAGCTTTGGGGTGGTAGTTTCTATATTCCACAGGAGGATTCTATGGTGTCGTCTGCTAGGATGCCAGCCTGGTATGTGTTGTATCCGTCAGGGTTCTTTAGTGATAATACTGAGGACGAGGATCCTTCCGAGGGCCCGAATCCTTAGTCTGGGTTTTAGAGGTTAGAATTTAGTATTTTATGTTTTGTCAGGTGTATTGTATATATTATTTTTTGGGAGTAAATGTGTACTTATGTAAATTATTTGTAAACAATGTTTCAAGATGTATGTAAATTATGGTGAGTTTATTTTCAGTTATTCCACAAACAAAATTTTAAAATTAGTGTTTTACAAAATTAATTCTTTTACAACTTGGATAAGTTATATTAGGATTAGTCTTAAATGTGATACCCTACAGTGGGTATTACATTAGGGGTGAACTAAGATAAACTATTGTGCTAAGTTGTTCTTACTCTTTCTTTGGCTCTACATCACATTTTAAGATCATTGTTCAAGAATCTGAATTTATATTCTGAATAAACTACAAACTGGTTTGATTTTGTTTGAGGGAACCATTAAAAGGAATCTTGCTAAAACTGTGTCATCCTAATGCATCATTTATATTAAAGGTTAAATATTAATCTCAAAAGACTTAAAGGAAATGTTCCGAAGAATATTTTGTAAAGATTTGATCTTTGCTTGTTAAACCAGTTTTTGCTAACTGGGTTGAGTATAGTAATAAGTGAATCTACTTAACCCCATTATATGTCTATTGTGAATCTGCTCAACTCCAAGAGATCATCTTAGGAAAGGTTGAGTAGACTCTATCTGTTTTGCAGAGAAAACCAATGTTCTTAGAAAGCACAACTCAATCCCCCTTCTTGTGCTTTTACTAACTTCATTTCTCACGAGTAACCTTCTCACCATACTTTCTTAGCCAACTTCCTCGTCGAACTTTCTCATTGCCTAAAGGACTTCAATTTTATCATCTTCAAATAGACTATTACATGATATTATCCTTTGATGACTCAGATGGTTTCAACTATTCTTTATTAACTAATTTGGCCTTGAAATTGATTCTATGAAAATCTTCACTTTTTTTTATCTTCTATTAAACCTTCTCAGGACCTTCCTAAGGTGAAATTTCTCATGTTCATCAGGAACCTTCTCAAGTGTTCCTCAAACTTTCCCAACTCAAAAATTGATCTTGTTAAGTCTCTCCAATCACCTAGAATTATTCTTTTATATCTAGTTCAGTCCAGCATATGTTAGTCTAACAAAAGAACTAAATAGAGAACCATACTAGTCCATATTAAATACTAAGAGCAGTGTTATCCAATTTTCAACATAGTTATCATCAAAACATAATATGCACTACTAAGCACAATAGGGCTTTGAAGCTTACATTTTGCCACATGTCGGACAATCTCAACTTTCATTCATGTCCACCAAAACATAGTCTTTAAGATTTGGTACATCTTTATTGCACTAGGATGGATGGTGTAACTACACTTATGTGCTTCCTTTAAGATCTTAGTTCTCAGGCCTTCATTCTCTGGGATGCATATTCTACCTCAGAATAAAATAATTTCATCAATTGCCTTATCGAAGTCCTTTCGCTTGCCTTGTAACACATGTTCCTTTAAGGACTACGAGGCTGGGTCTTTCTCTTGGGCTACTCTGATTTAAGTCCTAAGGTCACATTCTATTTTCAAATTATGAGTGAATACCTAATCTCGTCCTTGAGAAGATTCATCCCCAATATTAGTCCCTTAAAAATGAAAAAACCTAACTTGGTCCCTGAGAATCTCAAAAACTTGTTCAAATTAGTCCTTGACAAAGACAAAAGTGTCCAACAAAAAAGGACTTATTTGACCCAATTTTTAAGATTCTTAGGGACCAAGTTGAGTTTTTTCATTTCTCAGGGACTAATATAGGGGCAAAGTTTTTCTCAATGATGAGATCATGTGTGTACTCTCAGATTATTGATACAGAGACTATGTGGTATCATAATCACTACTAGACTCAAATTTCTAAAGCTTTCTAAGAGATTCATTTCTTGTATCATCATATGGGACACATGTAAAGACTTTCTACTTAGTGCATCAGCCGCTACATTGACTTTTCCAAAATGATATTTTAACTCAAAGTTATAATCTTTCAGGAACTTCATCCACCTTCTCTACCTCATGTTTAACTCATTTTACTCAAACAAATACCTTAGACTCTTGTGGTCACTGAATACCTCAAACTGGACTCCTTAGAGGTAGTGTCGCTATTTCTTTAAGGCAAAGATCATTGTTGCCAACTCTAGGTCATGGGTAGGGTAGTTTTCCTCACTGGGTCTGAATTACCTAGAAGCATAGGTAACTACTCATCTATTTTGCATTAACACACATCCTGAGCCTTTCTTTGAAGCATGGCAATATACTTCAAAGTGTTCTTGAGGATTTGGGATTACTAATACAGGCATGATAGTTAATTTATGTTTTAATTCCTAAAAACTAATCTTATATCCTTATGTCCAATCAAAGGGATTACTCTTCCTAGTAAGTCTGACCAATGGTAACACCAACCGAGAAAATCTTTGGTTAACCTTCAGTAGTATTCGACTAGTCCTAAGAAACTCTGAATCTCTGAATTTTAGGTCTTTCCCATTGTACTAATGCTTCTATCTTACTGGGATATACTAATACACCTCCTTGGGATACTACATGTCCTAGGAATTTCAGTTCCTACATCCAGAATTCACACTTTTCCAGGTTGGCAAATAACTGCTTCTCCTCTAAGACTTATAACACCATTCTGAGGTGTCTTTGATGCTTTTCTTCTGTTTTAGAATATATGAGGATATCATCTATGAAGACCACTGCAAACTGGTCAAGGTATGTCTAAAGATCATGTTCATGTAGTCCATGAATATTACAGGAGCATTAGTAAGACCAAAGGACATCACAATGTACTCATAATGCTCATACCTAGTTCTAAAAGCTATATTAGGGATATTTTCAGTTATTACCCTTATTAGATGGTATCTAAATCTCAAATCTATCTTAGAGAATATCATGGCTCCTCTAAGCTAATCCATTAGGTCATCTATCCTATGAAGGGGATACTTGTTCTTAATTGTTACCTTGTGAGTTATTTATAATATATACATAGTATTAGACTTCTATATTTCTTTTTCACTAGGAGCACTGGTGCTCTCCATATTTGACACACTTGACCTAATATATTGCTTTGCTAGTAATTCTTCTATCTACTTCTTAAGTTCACTCAATTCCAAAGAAGACATTTTGTAGGGTGCTATAGATATAGGCCCTGTTCCTAGTAATAGATCTATGGTGAATTCAATCTTTCTCTCTCTCAAAGGGTAAGCTACTGACATCTTTTGGGAAAACCTCTAGGTATTCCTTCACCATAGGAATGCTATCTAGGTTTGGTTCAACCTCAGTTTCTAATGAAAACAAGAGAACATAACCTTGAGCCCATTCTAAAAGACAATGATTAACTTGATAGGCATTCAAGTATATAGATTCAAAAGATTTTGAAACATTTGAGGATTCAGATAAGAAAATAAGAGATTTTTCTGAATAATTTAGTACAATATGGTTAGTGGACAACTAATCCATTCTCATAATAATATCAATTCTAGTGAGAGGCAAACAAATAAGATCAATAGTAAAAAGCCTATTTTTCTACCAGAATAGAATAATCCAAGTGGGCATTGGAAGTTATTACTGGCTTTTTTGTTCGTGTAGACATAGATAAATTATATGGAAGTTTATACATACACAAATCTAGTTTCTTCACACATTTAACAAAAATAAATGAGTGCGAGGCTCCTGAATCATGCAATACAATTAAGAAATCATTTCCATCTAACCACTTACCTTGTATTAGATCAAGGGATTGAGTTGTCTCTTTTCCGTTCATAGTGAACACTCTCCCTTTAGTCTATAGTCTAGGGTTATGATTTGATCCTTCTTTCTAGTTACATTCTCGGTACTTGTGCCCGAGATTTCCACATCTATAGTGCACATCTGTTCCCATGGTTCCTACTACACTTAGTGCAAGTTGGTCCATTACGCTCTGTTTGAGCTTACTTCCCTTTATTTTGGTCATACTTAGGTCTAAGTGAAGCTCGCTTGTGCTTATCATCATGCCTTTTTTTTTTTTTGGGAACTCTGGCCTTCCACTTCAATGAGTCCTGGGACACCATAGCCCTCTATGATTCTACACTTGTTCACTAGAGTTGAAAAATCCCTAATCTTTAAAGGACCCACTACTCTTTGTATGTCCTTTCTCAGTCTTGCTTCAAACTTAACACACTTCCATTGCTCATCAGGGTTACGCCTAAAGTAAGAGGAGAACTTAGATAACTCCTCAAACTTGGCCACATACTGGCCCATAGACATATTGCGCTCCTCTAGTTTCAGGAACTCTAATTCCTTAACATTTTGTAGGTTCTTGGGAAAGTACTTGTCTAAGAACGAGATCCTAAACACTACCTAGGTAATTTGGGTCCCTACTACCTCCAGTAGCCTCCTAACATCAGTCTACCAAAATTTTGTTTCCCCAACCAACATGTAGGAAGCAAAAATGACCCTCTACTCATCTACAGTTCATGACTGTGAAAATCTTCCCCAAGTCCTTCAGCCAACTGTCAGCTAGAACATGGTTATACTCACCTCTAAAAGTTAGAGGTCTATCTTTTTCTGAACTCAGAAAGACCTTGGAAATTGGGATTTCTAACAAGTGCTTGATAAAAAGGATCTATATTGCCTCTAGGATTCTAGGGTTTGGCTTGGTTAGCTTGTATCTAGTCCAACATTCTGGTTGTTTAGCTTAGCTCTCTCACAGTGATTACCATTTCTCTGAAATCTCCCATAAACTCTTCCTTGTCATCATTAGCACGAGTTCGCCACGTGGATGCCATAGACTCTTGTAACATTCTGCTAAACTTAATAGTCTTAATCTAGTCCTGATTAGAGTTATAGTAACTCAGTAAAGTTGGTGGAAATTGCAAGTTGAGTTGAGTATAAATTTATAACACTGAATGTGAGAAATAACTCAAAAATAATTTAAAAAATTATAAGATTATAGGTAATTATCAAGTAAATAATGAGGAATTAAAAAATGAGAACATATTAGAATAGTATATGAAAGTTTCATAATTCAATTTTTTAAGATTAACTTAAGTTAGGGATGAATAGTAAAATTAATTGATTGATAAAGTATAAAATAATATTCAAAATAGAATTTTTGAATTTTCCACATCATCAGAAAAGTTGAAAAATTCATAAAAAGATTTCCTTTTATAATCTTTTGTCATCAACTCTTTTATCCTTTATTTCATTAACTTTACCTTTACCAATTGTTTTTATCTTTTTTTTAAAAAAAAAATTTCACGTTGGATACCTTCATCCACTCCACTCAGTTCTTATTCGCTATTCCTATTCACTCATTAGACTTTCTCCCTTACTTTCCTTTTCTCAGATTTCGGGTCTCTCTCTCGTTCGTTTTCTCTCGAGCCTGTACGTTCGTCGTCCGCTCGTCCGTCTGCCTGCCGTCCGAGTTGCTCTCACCACAGGTAGATCTGGTTGCTCGCCGCCGATCTGGTCCTTCACGTTGCTGTTGTGAGCTCGTTCTTCCTTTCTCACGCGTTTGTCTCGTTCTCTCTCACGCGTCCGTCTTGCTGCCGTCTGCTTGGCCGTTTGTTACGGTGAGTCCACCGTGTTGGTTCGACCGTTCTCCCCTGGTTTATGCTTGCTGCCATCTTTAAGATGTTTTGATTCTATTTCATCCCCTTTATTTCTTTGACTCTCACGTATTTTTCCTCTCTTGTCTGAGGAAATGAAAATGGCAGCAGCAAATGAAAATGGGGAAAGAAAGAGGAAGGGCGTGAAAGGGAAGAATGGAAGCAAGGAACCGTGAGGAGTGTGGTAGGGGGTTCCACCATAAAATCTTCCTCCTTTTCTTCTTTTAATTCGTGGCTGTTGAAGGACCAGAAAACAGAAATTGTGAAGATTGTTATTGGCTTCAATATGTTAATTCTGTGCTATTTATTCTTGAAAGGAACTTGTGAGGTAACAAATGAAATTCTTGTGTTCTTTAATTATAACATCCACGGCCAAAACTAGGAATTGGCAGTGATGTGTGGTTTAAATAGCTATTCACAATTTTTGAGTTATAAATCTGGTTTGTTATGTTGTTGGTAATGTGAAAAATAATAATTTCTTGTATTGTGAACAAGCAATGTCACGACTGTGGGACTAAACAGGACCATGCATTATTGATTTCTTAGTTATGTTTTCAAGTTGTCTTCTCATGTAATTTGAGGGCTGGTTTTTCCACATAGAAACCGTGTGGTATTTGATTTGGTCATGTATTCACACTTTACTCCACATGTTATATTCATATGTTCACATTTGTTCGCACTTTAATTAATGTTTGTGTTATGAAGTTATATGGTACACGGCCAAAGTAAGAGGAAAAGAGTTCCTTGTTCTTAAATTGTGTTTCTTCTTTTATTGATTTTTAATTGAAATTGTGATTGAGCTTGATGAAGCTCAAGGCCAATTAGGGATTTTGTAAGTTTAAAGTAAGTTCCTATGTATAATTAAGTAAGAATGTATTCTTAATTATCTTGGAATGAACTGTGTTACTAATGATGAGTTGTTAAACTAGTTAATTAGTAATATAATGACCTTGTGATATTGATTTTGTTACATTAATGACCATGGCATTTTTAGTCATGTTTGGAAAATCTAAAGCTTGTCTGCTTGAATATATATGAAATTGATGAATTATACTTTCCTATGATCCTAATTGTATGGTTGATGTTGAGGCCCTAATGTTCATGGCTGACTTGAGTTATAAGGTAAATTTGTATGGTCATTTAAAATGGAAATTAGGATGCTTGTTTGATATGATTCTGAAGATGTAAAATTGGTATATGTTGGTTTGAGTGTTGAAATGCTAGAACCTATGAGTTTGAATGCGTGAGCTTCTAATTGTTAAATATTTGGACTTTATATGCTGATTGGCCAAGGCTAGGATTAAAGGAGATTCTTTAATTAAAGTGGTATTAGCCACTAAGGTGATTAAAGAATAGGTGAATTAACCTAATTATGCATGCTAATTATTACTAATGGGTCGTGACCTTATTTGATTATAAGATTTGTATAAGTCATATTAAAATTTAATATTGATTATTTGATTAATCATAAAGATAGAAATGATGAATTTATACATTTTGTTGCATATTTGGTATTTTAATGTGTTTAATCGATCAGATGTCAAGTATTTATGATTAATTGAGAACTGGATGTTTCTAGTATGGTATAATTGTGGAGGATTTGTGATTAAGATGAGTAAAAGGAGATTAAATATTTATTATGCATTTGAGAAAAGATTTTTATGATGACATAGTATTCACGAGTAGTTGCACTATTGTTCCTTGAATGTATAAGGAATAAAAGGTAAAAGTACTCTTGGAAATATGTAAGTTAATTGTTTTAATAAGAGCTATTATATGAAGTAGGTATTTTCTATATATAAATAAATGAACGGTTTACCTCGGAAATGAAAAGATTACTTTTTGGATTACGTCACTTTTCTATTTATTATTTATGTAACTTGTTTTAACCATAGAAACTGGATTTATTATGATGTTATGTTTTACAAACTTACTACTAAGAATTATAAATTTTCACCCCAGTTCTTTTTATGTTTTCATGATAAGCCCAGAAGTAGATTGTTGCAGGAGCCAAGGAAGCGCTAAAGAGTACGTTTAGATTTATATAATTTTATATATTTTCTTAGTTTGTAATAATTTTCGTATTTATATTAATAATTGTGTAACTAAGTGTTTGTAATCAATTTTGTAAAAGATTGTAATATCAAATATATTAGATAGTTTCGTGGTAAAGAGCAAGTTGTCAGATGCGAAAATGTCTTGCTCTTTTAATTTGTCAAGGCTCTATATATGTATGCGTTATATTTGTTACACAGGTTATGAGTATGTTTTAAGATTTATATTTTAATTTTTTAAGTGACACCCTTGATTCTATTTATTTTAAGTATCTAGGATTATGGGGTTACAACTCCTATACGCACTCAATAATAAATATTTTGAGTTGATTAATATATATATCATATAAACAGTGTGACAAAAACTTCCAACAATCATACCTCAGGCAATTATGCATTTCTAAACTACACATAAATCTCATTTTCTAGATAAGAAATCATAATTGTATAACACTACTAAGGGAACTCTAACTAGTTCCAGTATAGTCAATCCATTCCCCAAGGTTGTTCAGGATGAATTGCTATGATACCACTTAATGTGACGTCCCCTATCTTATATAGTCCACCTTATGCTCCTCAAGGCGAACTAGATAAGACAAAGTTCACTATATGTTCTTTGCTATGTCCTATTACCAATTTACTTATGTTCCTTACTTATTTTAAACATCTTTTATTTCAACTTTATTTGATCTTCTTTTAAATAGTTCGTTCGAGTACCTTAACCTTCAACTTCATTTTATCTTGAACTTTGATTCTTTAACTCAATATGAGTTAGGCTGGAAGCCCTCAATAAGTGTGTAATAGAAATCAATTCTAAAGAGCGTTTCTATTATCTCAGAATGAGTCTTTACTGTTAGAACTCTAACTCTAGCATCAACTCGCACATATGCAACCATGAATAAAAGATACCAGCCCCTAGGGCCTTCCACTATACATTATTTATCAATTATTCAATGCCAAAATATAAACATAGACCTTAGTGCTTGAGTATAGTTATCCAGTCAATAGTATAACAAAACACACATATCCAGGATAAATAGACATCTATATCTGATTCATCAACATAAGCTCAAACTATATACAATCAAAATATAATCTATAGATATCTATCAGTTAGTCCTACCTTACATCTTCTTGCTCTACATCACAAACCCATCAAATCCATCATCAGGTGCACTCGAAGTATACATAATGTGGACACAGATCAAACCCATGAAGGAATATTGTTGATCTTGAAGGAGTACACCTACTTCCCCTCCATGAACTCAAAGAAGATACTGAGTAGAGGCAGGGTCAAACTCTGGAATTATCATGGAAAATAATAGGGATGAGAATCTTAAGAATTTTCAGTAAATTACATGAATAGTGTGATCATAATAAATCCACCTAATTCGAACAAAAAAGTAGTTAATAGACATAAGTTAAAAACATAAATTATTTATCGTAACACAAAGTTTCAATTTTAGCCAATTTTCTTCATATGATTTAAAATCACTATATATCAGTATTATAAAAGAGTGCCCATGCAGAATGAAATGCAATGCATATGAGTCTGGCTGTTGAAATAACTTTTTTGCTATTCCCCTTTCTTTGTTTTTCTTGTAAGGAAACCTTTGTCCTCTGAGAGGGAATGACTAACCTCTATAAAATAGTCTGCTTGTCAGACATGAACTAGCTCATTCTCAATAGCTGTACGTTCTACACAGAACCTATGCCTAGCAAGGTGAATTCTTGTCCTTGCTCTCTATGCTAAGGTAATCCTTACTCTCTTATTGGGAAAGGATACTTACATTAACAATTGTATAATGCACATTATTTCACATTTCATAACATACTAACTACTTAGAGCATCATCAAGAATTAAGAATAGTTTTCAGTTCATCATAGTAATGTAACAACCAATACAAGGTATACATAAATGTAACATCTTAATACTGGTAATTTAGTATATTTGACATATATCTGGATAAGCAGTAGTAGTTATGCTATTTCTAACTTAACATCAAACTAACCCATGACATTTATACAAATCATTTTGGAGAGCCATAACTAAAAGTCATACATATATATAACAATAGCCTCAATGGTAAAGTGTTATACATATAACTCCTTACAAACTCAAAGCAAATATAAAACATTATACAAACTTTGTCTCAAAGCAATAAAACTAAAATACTCTAGTCTTCATGCTTTTCCTTATTTTCCTTTGGAAGGGTCTTGACTTGGATTTACATGGAAATACAGCGGGATGAGAAAACATATATTCTTAGTAATAGTATTCGAAAACCATCATTTATCCAACAATAATGAATAAACCAATATACATAACATAATAAACATAATCTTAACTCATGCTAAA
This sequence comes from Ormosia emarginata, assembly GCA_029884605.1. Classification (NCBI taxonomy): domain Eukaryota; kingdom Viridiplantae; phylum Streptophyta; class Magnoliopsida; order Fabales; family Fabaceae; genus Ormosia; species Ormosia emarginata. Next base: position 2,230,787 of record JAQQTP010000049.1, on the reverse strand, counting down.
AAAAGATATGTTTAAAATTTCTACAAGGTTTAACTTTTGTAACTAGAGAAACCAAGTTAATATACATTCATACATAGATACTTAGCTCAATTAAGAACCAAGTTGTTTAACTAGGAATACTGGTTTAATGTGTTATTTTATGGTAAATAAAGGGAAAGCTCATCCTCATTACATGTACCCTGGCACTATCGAGAAGTTAAAGCTGAATCCAAGCTCAAAGGAACCTTTCAGACTTCCCACTTATCTTCCTTGGCCTAAATGATTATGCACATCATCAAAGGATACTCACAAAAATTAATACTACTAGACCATCCCTTTAACATACCGAAAATTAATAATTTTAGGATAAATAGTCGTTTTATAATATTTATGATTTTTAAAATTTTTTTTGTATTTTTCTGTGAACGTGAGATATTTTAATATTATTTTTCGTTTTGCGTGAGCGCTGAGTTGAGTCGGGAAAATGAGATATTTTTTCTGAGAATCTTGAATTGTGGAAATATCGACGGGGGATCTTACTAAATTCGATGTTAGACACGGTTTACGAGATTTTATGTTTTTCGAAATTTTTATCTGATAAATAAAAATTACAAAATAATTTTATTATCCATTGGATAATAAATATCAATTTTTGTTAACTGTAATTTCTGTCCGTTGATAATAAATTTGATACAGCGTTAGTCATATTCTAGAGAACACTTTAATGACATCACAATGATGACATCATCATCATGACATCACTTTGACTTTTCAAAAGTAGAAGCTTAGCTTCTTGAAGAAGCTTGGGGGAAGCTTCCTTGCACCTTCCTTTTTTAGCTTGTAAGAGAAGTCTTATTTCCTCCTCCTCTTCATCACACATTTTTTAGGAGTCTTTGTGACCACACATTTTAATTCACACATTTACACAAAATACACCTAATTACATATCTCACTTCATTTCAGCTTACTATCATTTTCTCTCTTCATCTTCTCTCTTCATCTTTTTCTCTCAACTTGCTCTTCCTCTCTTCCTCTTCATGGCCAACCGAAATCCCCCTCTCCATGCTCACCCATTGTTGTTTCTTCCAATCACTTTCAGTTCTTGAAATTACTTATCACTTGGAAGGTGATCCTTCTTGTTGGATCTTTTTCTTTTACAAAAAAAAGTCATCACCTTTCTCTCCTCCTCCTCTCTTATTTCGGCCAAGACACCATTTTTGGAGTCTTCAAGCTTTTCTTTCAAACAACCACATTTTCTTGATCTCTATTACATTCTAAACACTTTTCTAGTTGGAGTCATCTCCAAAAACTCAACCTTTCCTCTCGATTTTTTCCCCTCTTCCATGACCAAAACCTCCATTATTGGCCATCGAAGCTTTTTCATCAAACCAACCCTAGATCTTGAATCTAGGAACCATTCTAAGCAACTTTCATGTTGTGACCATCACCAAAATCATCTATTTTCGTTTTGGATCTATCAAGCTTCAAAGTTGGAAACTTTAAGGTAAAAGTTCACAACTTTTCCACATTTTCTCCTCATTTTCGCAATCCTTGATCTCTTGGGTAATCAAGGATTCCTTTTCTAAGCTTTGATGATGATTTTAATGAGTTTTGATGTCCTTAGGATTTCCTTGAAGGTGTAGTACGAAAATCTCCACAAAGGACTAAGAGGCTTGCTTCCTTGTATTGTCTTCAAGCGGTAAGAGGGAGATAATCCTCTTCAACCTATCTTGGTAGTGAAGAAACGTTTGTGTGATTGTTGATGGAGAAATCCATGTTTGTATGCTCACTTTGTTTGGTGATTTTGCATGTTTAAGTATTCTTGAATTGGATTAATGCTTGAATGACGATCTTGAATGTATTAGATGTGTTAAAAATGCTTGATCATGTTAGGGTTGTTAAATGAAAAATTTGGAGTTTCCTACCCTAATGTAAGGCTACGGTTTTGACTAGGGTTTTGGGGTGTAAATTAGCATTTGTATATAAGTAAAATGAAGCTTGTGTAATTAGAGGTTGAACGATAATGTTGAAATTAATGGATGGAAAATTTTAAGGGTTTCCTACCTAAAGTGAGGCTATGGTTTTGGCCCTAGTTATTAAGGGTTTGAATTGAACTTGTGTGTAATAAAACCTATGTAATTGAACACCTAAGAATTAATGCTTGTAATGGAAGAAATTGATGATAGTAATGGACTTTGGAGGTCACGGTTTTGATCATGGATTCTAGGGGGGTTGGATTGATTTTGTGTGAAATTAGAGTTAAGTGACTAAATGATAAATGATCAACATTGTGGTGAAAGAAAAAGGGTGGACTTATGTTGTAATGAGGCTCACGGATTTTAAGGCAAAATGTCATATAATGTAGTGCTAAAATGGAATACTTAGATGATTGGGAGATTTTAAATCCTTTAGGAATTCATAAAATGGAAAGAATAAAGAAAAAGACTTTATCCTACAGGTTGGAGTGATTTTGAACATAAGAGAAGAACAAGAGAGTTGTGAGACATGTAAAACCTTCGAGTAATTTTAAATGAGCATAATTGATTAGATTAAGGAACTTGATCAACCTAAAGGAATGAAGATTTAATGAGGACTATAAGAGAGTCCCTCTAGAGAATGAATTCATAAGAGATGTTAATTAAAGTGGAACCCGAAGTAAACCTCTAAATGAATGTTGTTACCCTTGGGGATTTAATACTACATTATTGTGGGTCTGTGTTTGGGACTAGAATTCTGTTGATGCTTATTTGGCCAAATTGTGGCATGTATGAAAAATATATCATTATTGTTGGATATACATGATTGTGCATGGAGTCAACATGCATTGAGCATCATACATTGTTGGTTATTGTGCCGATGTAATAAAACCGGGTGGATCAGTGTTATTAGACAATTGTATGGGCGATTGTTTAATATCATTGGGGACAGTACAATGATGGCTTGAGTTATGCGCATTCGCATTGAACAATTTGCTCAGTCGATGACTGTTAAAAGGTTGTATGAGCCTATGAATGAGAATTGGATAGTGTGGTCTATATGATGGATCTCTGGGTGCGTCAGGGCGCAGTGATCCTTCTAGTGACCTGTTTTGTCACATTGTATACCCCTGGCTGGAAAGCCGATTGCAATGCACTGACGAGGAACCAACAAGCACTATTCTCTTCGTGGTCCAGCATAGACTGTCATTGAGGGGGACAGAGACTTCTGGAACGTTCAACTTTGAAATGGAATAGAAAATCTTGGTACCAAGTCCACATATATTGTGAGTCGGCATTGTGAGTTGGCATATCATTTGACACTCATTTATATGATGATTATACTATCATGTTATTGATGTCATGATTATCTGAAATGTTTGTAATTGTTCATTATCTGAGATTCTGATGCTGTTTTCTTTTACCGTATGTGGTTACTGTTGCTTAAATGTTATTGCTCTGCTATGTGGGCTCTCTGCGCCGTTCTGTTTCTTTACTGCCATAATTGGTAATGTAAGTAGGATGTCTTACCTCTTTCCTGTATCATTGTATTTCTATTTTATATATATATATATATATATATATATATATATATATATATTAAATATATATATATATATATATATATATATATATATATATATATTAAAAGATTGTGAGGAAGAAGACGAGGGACCACACCCTTACTGATTGGATTGGGTGATTCACTTTTTTCAATATGGCGTCGGGACGAGATTTCTTCGGTCACACACGGGTGCAACTTCGCGGAGGCATTGATGCTTGACATGTCGATTAGGACTCCGAGTGTCACGTATGTGTGGGGTTGCGGCGTTGTTTGCTAGTAGTGCCTATCTTAAGGATTACTACTTTCCCCTTTTGTGCTTTAGTACTCGCTGTATTTTATTTGAATATATAAGTAATATATATTTCGTGTTATTAGTGCCTTGTGCTAAGGACGAAAACATTATATATGGAATATGTTTTCTTTAGGTAGTTGTATTCTGAATAGTTGGGCCCTATATATATATATATATATTTCATGTCGTGACTCGTATTTTCTATATATGCACAATGATTAAAATTTTCAGACCTGTTATTTATGTATAATGGAAATATTTATTTTGAAAAATACTGAAATTGAAACTGTGACACGCCTGGATTTAGTGACTGTGGTATGATGACGATTGTGTTGCGGTTATTAGATCTAGGAGTGTTACATTTAGGTGGTATCAGAGCAACTCATCTTGTTAAGCCGGGGTGTGGACTTGCTATGTTTAGGCATATTAGAACTTTTGTATTTTGTGCATTTCCTTGTCTCTTGATTGGGATGATGGGAAAGGAATGCATGACTTGCCATAGGTTGAATGTTAGTAGCTACTGTTATACAGTTGCATGATATTGAGGACTGACCTACTCAATATGTAATGTTCTGTGTGTACAGAAAATTATGACTTCGCCTAGGCGTACCATACTATATTAGGAGAATAGGAATTCTTTTGGTAAGGAGATCATGAGGTTTTGGAAAATCGATCTTCTAGAGAAAGGAATAACTGATGTAAGTTTGGTTCGAGAAGTTGTTTGGGGGTTGATGACTTGTTAGGATTCGTAGTTTGGATTTATCTTGTTTGAAATGTGTGATTCTTTGCGTTTGGTCTCTGAAAGGAGACAGTGTTGTTTGACATAATTATGTTTGCTTTATTATGTTATGTTTTGTCCGTCTTCGAAGAAAGTCAATGGTTCGCGGTAGACATACAAGGGCAATGGCTCGTGATGGACGTACGCATGTAAGCGCAGGACAAGATAATGGAAGTATGGTTGCGACTGCAGAAGAAATGCAAAGGATAGTTGACATAACAACTCACCAAGATCAGAGGATCGCACAACAACGAGAATTGGAAGCTGAAGTTCAGAATCTATTGGAGGAAAGTCGACTTTGGGGTAACCTTGGACTGCCTAGATTTCAAAGGAGGAATAATAAAAAGGTTGGTAAGTTTAAGCAGAAACCATATTCACGGTTATCAGGGAAACAACAGCAACATCCAACTCATGGAGAAAGTGCTAGTGGCAGTAGATCCAGTTAGACCTCGACATTTTTATCAAGATGTATGAAATGTGGAAAGAACCACTTAACGAGGGAGTGTAAGATCAAAGGGATAATTTACTTCAGGTGCGAAAAGGCCGGACACGTTTCTAAACAATGTGCTTTAGCGAAGAAGAAGTCTTCTGTTAATGATACGAGTGCTTCAAGATCCCAAGCTGAAGGGAAAGATTATGCCTTGGATGGGGCGAAGGTTTCCCAGATTGAAAACCCAAACGATGGAGATTGTGCCACAAATGATGATCTCGTAACTGTGCTGTAAAATTATGGGGGCAACCTATTTCTTTATAGTGTATGACCATATGGATCATTTGGATTCATCTGTATCTTTATTATATCGACTTAGTTGTTTCTATTTCTGTTGCTAAGACTTGTTGTTAATACTCAAGTTTATTTAATCTATCCTATTTCTACTAAAGATCGAATTTTTTGTTGATTTATCTTGCTTACCTAAAATTACACCTATGAGAGTTCATAACTTTAGGAATAGATTGGTTATTTTCTAGTTATATCTTGCTAGATCGTTACAATGAAAACCTTAGTGTTTCCTGAAACTAAGATTTTTGAATTCGTAACGGTTAACAAAGTTGAAGCTTTGTGAGGAAGAGGAATTCAAGGATACATGTTATCCCTTGTGAAGGACAAAAGCAAGGGGGATATGAATGCCACTCTTATAGTCAATAAGTTTCACACAATGAGCTACAGTGCTGTCAGTTAAGGAGAAGAATGGAACTTCTCGGTGAGATGAGGACTGCCGCCAATTGAACAAAATTACGATCAAGGATGAGAATCTCAAAAGAAGATAAATGATTCGATGGGCCAGCGAGAAGGGAGTCATTGTTTTCTCCAAGATAGATGTACGTTCTGGTCATCATTAAATTTGTGGGGAATTGAGGATGTTCCCAAAATGATTTTTTGAACGCGCTTTGGACATTATAGGTATCTCGTGATATCGTTCTGAATGACAAATGCTCTTGTCGTATTCATAGACAATATGAATTGGGTCTTCTATCCTTACCTAGAATAAAATTGTCGTTCTCATTAACGATGACATTCTGATCTACTCTCGAAGATATGGAGAAACACGTTGAACATCTCGATATAGTTTTCCAGACTTCATAGGAAAAGAAGTGTACGCTAAAATTATCAGAGTGCGAATTCTCGATTGAGGAGGTTCAGTTTTGGATCATGAAATTTCAAATGGAGGAATTGTTGTGAATCCATCAAAAGTTGAAGCAGTTTTACAATGGAAAGACTGGAGACCATGATACCCTAGTAACTTGCAAGGTTAGTTGGTTTTATCGAAGGAGCGTCAATGGATTCTCCAAAGCAGCAAAATGTCTTACTCAGCTTGCAAGAAGGAATTAAGTCATTTTATGGACTAATACATGTGAAGGAAATTCCAAGAGTTGAAGAGGTATTCGAATACTCGCTAGTTTTGGTTCTACTTGATCCCAAGTAACCATTTGAAGTGTTTCGAGATACTTTACATCAAGGTCTAGGATGTGTATTCTTGCACAGTTGGGAAGTTGTGACTTACGCCTCGAGATGGTTGAGGGTGCATGAGGAGAATTACCTAATTCATGACTTGGAATTAACCGTACTTGTATTTGCTCTAAAAAAAAATAGAGACACTTTCTATGTGAAGCAATGTTCAACGCCTTTAGAAATCGCAAGGGCCTGAAGTATCCATTTGATAAAAAACGACTGAACGTGAGACAGAGAAGGTGATTAAAATTTTTGAAGGAGTATGACGTCTAGCTTCAGTGTCGTCTTGTCTGAGTTACTAACAAAATCACTCCAGAATCCTTCGGACTATATCAAATTCCTCTTCGGATTGGTCCGGTAGCCTATCAACTGATTTTGTCATCCTTTCTTTCTGAATCTTCATGATATCTTCCATATGTCATGTTCGCAAAAGTATATTCCCGATCCAGTCATGTCATCGAACGGGACACAGTACAATTAAGAGAGAGTTTGATCTATGAAATGCTTCTTATGAAGATCAAGAATAGGATAGCACAACAACATGAAGGTAGGGAGATCACAATGGCAAAGGTGATCTGAATTTACGTGACTAGAGACGCGACGTGAGGGTTAGAAGGTAAGATGAAGAAACAACATCAATATTTATTCTAAGGAATGAAAATTTCGAGGACGAAATTTCTATTTGAAGGGGAGAGTTGTAACATCCTGAAAATTAATAATTTTAGGATAAATAGTCGTTTTATAATATTTGTGATTTTTGAGAATTTTTTTTGTGAACGTAGAATATTTTAATATTATTCCTTGTTTTACGTGCACACTAATCGGAGCCGAGAAAATGATATATTTTTCTCGAGAACCTTGAACTGTGGAAATATCGACGGGGGATCTTACTAAACTCGAGGCCAAACACGATTTATGAGATTTCACATTTTTTGAGATTTTTTTTTATAAATAAAAATCGCAGAATAATTTTATTATTTGTTGGACAATAAATATCAATTTTTGTTAACTGTAATTTCTGTCCGCTGATAATAAATTTGATACAACGTTAGTCATATTCTAAAGAACACTTTAGTGACATCACAATGATGACATCACTTTGACTTTTCAAAAGTAGAAGCTTAGCTTCTTGAAGAAGCTTGGAGGAAGCTTCCTTACACCTTCCTTTTTTAGCTTGTAGGAGAAGCCTTATTTCCTCTCTCCTCCTCTCCACCACACATTTTTCAGGAGTCTTTGTGACCACACATTTTAATTCACACACTTACACAAAATATACCTAATTACACATCTCACTTCATTTCACCTTACTATCACTTTCTCTCTCCATCTTCTCTCTTCATCTTGTTCTTTCAACTTGATCTTCTTCTCTTCCTCTTCATAGCCAATCGAAATCCCCCTCTCCATGCACACCCATTGTTGTTTCTTCCAATCACTTTCAATTCTTGAAATTACTCATCACTTGGAAGGTGATCCTTCTTGTTGGATCTTTTTCTTTCACAAAAAAAAGTCATCACCTTTCTCTCCTCCTCTTCTCTTATTTCGGCCAAGACACCATTTTTGGAGTCTTCAAGCTTTTCTTTCAAACAACCACATTTCCTTAATCTCCATTACATTCTAAACACTTTTCTAGTTGGAGTCATTTCCAAAAACTCAACCTTTCCTCTCGATTTTCTCCCCTCTTCCACGGCCAAAACCTCCATTATTGGCCATCGAAGCTTTTTCATCAAACCAACCCTAGATCTTGAATCTAGGCACCATTCTAAGCAACTTTTATGTTGTGACCATCACCAAAATCATCCATTTTCGTTTTGGATCTATCAAGCTTCAAAGTTGGAAACTTTAAGGTAAAAGTTCACAACTTTTCCATCTTTTCTCCTCATTTTTGTAATCCTTGATCTCTTAGGTGATCAAGGGTTTTTTTTCTATGCTTTGATGATGATTTTGATGAGTTTTGATGTCCTTAGGATTTCCTTGAAGGTGTAGTACGAAAATCCCCGCAAGGGACCAAGAGGCTTGCTTCCTTGTGTTGTCTTCAAGAGGTAAGAGGGAGATAATCCTCTTCCACCTATCTTGGTAGTGAGGAAACGTTTGTGTGATTGTTGATGGAGAAATCCATGTTTGTATGCTTACTTTGTTTGGTGATTTTGCGTGTTTAAGTATTCTTGAATTAGATTAATGCTTGAATGGTGATCTTGAATGTATTGGATGTGTTAAAAATGTTTGATCATGTTAAAGTTGTTAAATGGAAAATTTGAAGTTTCCTACCCTAATGTGAGGCTACGGTTTTGACTAGGGTTTTGGGGTGTAAATTAGCTTTTGTATACAAGTAAAATGAAGCTTGTGTAATTAGAGGTTGAATGATAATGTTGAAATTAATGGATGAAAAATTTTAAGGGTTTCCTACCTAAAGTGAGGCTACAGTTTTGGCCCTAGTTATTAAGGATTTGAATTGAACTTGTGTGTAATAAAACCTATGTAATTGAACACCTAAGGATTGATGCTTGTAATGGAAGAAATTGATGATAGTAATGGACTTTGGAGGTCACGGTTTAGATCATGGATTCTAGGGGGGCTGGATTGATTTTGTGTGAAATTAGAGTTAAGTGACTAAATGATAAGTGATCAACATTGTGGTGAAAGAAAAAGGGTGGACTTATGTTGTAATGAGGCTCACAGATTTTAAGGCAAAATGTCACGAAATGTAGTGCTAAAATGAAATACTTAGATGATTGGGAGATTTTAGATCCCTTAGGAATTCATAAAATGGAAAGAATAAAAGAAAAGACTTTATCCTACGGATTGGAGTGATTTTGAACATAAGAGAAGAACAAGAGAGTTGTGAGACATGTAAAACCTTCGAGTAATTTTAAATGAGCATAATTGATTAGATTAAGGAACTTGATCAACCTAAAGGAATGAAGATTTCATGAGGACTACAAGGGAGTCCCTCTAGAGAATGAATTCATAAGAGATGTTAATTAAAGTGGAACCCGAAGTAAACCTCTAAAAGAATGTTGTTACCCTTGGGGATTTAATACTATATTATTGCGGGTCTGTGTTTGGGACTAGAATTCTGTTGATGCTTATTTGGCCAAATTGTGGCATGTATGAAAAATATATCATTATTGTTGGATATACATGATTGTGCATGGAGTCAACATGCATTGAGCATCATACATTGTTGGTTATTGCGCCGATGTACTGAAATCGGGTGGATCAGTGTTATTAGACAATTGTATGGGCGATTGTTTAATATCATTGGGGACAGTACAATGATGGCTTGAGTTATGTGCATTCGCATTGAACAATTTGCTCAGTCGATGACTGTTAAAAGGCTGTATGAGCCTATGAATGAGAATTGGATAGTGTGGTCTATGATGGATCTCTGGGTGCGTCAGGGCGCAGTGATCCTTCTAGTGACCTATTTTGTCACGTTGTATACCCCTGGCTGGAAAGCCGATTGCAATGCACTGGCGAGGAACCGACAAGCACTATTCTCTTCGTGGTCCAGCATAGACTGTCATTGAGGGGGACAGAGACTTCTGGAACGTTCAACTTTGAAATGGAATAGAAAATCTTGGTACCAAGTGCACATATATTGTGAGTCGGCATTGTGAGTCGGCATATCATTTGACACTCATTTATATGATGATTATACTATTGTGTTATTGATATCATGATTATCTGACATGCTTTTAATTGTTCATTATCTGAGATTCTGATGTTGTTTTCTTTTACCGTATGTGATTACTGTTGCTTAAATGTTATTGCTCTGCTATGTGGGCGCTCTGCGCCATTCTGTTTCTTTACTGCCATAATTAGTAATGTAAGTAGGATGTCTCACCTCTTTCCTGTATCCTTGTATTTCGTTTTATATATATATATATATATATATATATATATATATATATATATATATATTATATATAATATATTTGTTAAAAGATTGTGAGGAAGAAGACGAGGGACCACACCCTTACTGATTAGATTAGGCTGATTCACTTTTTTTCAATACGACGTCGGATCGAGATTTCTTCGGTTATGCATGGGTGCAACTTTGCGAAGGCATTGATGCCTGACATGTCGATTGGGACTCCGAGCGTCACGTACTTATGGGTTTGTGGCTTTGTCTGCTAGTAGTGCCTATCCCAAGGATTACTACTTTCTCCTTTTGTGCTTTAGTACCCGCTGTATTTTATTTGAATATGTAAGTAATATATATTTCGTGTTATTAGTGCCTTGTGTTAAGGACGAAAACACTATATATGGAATATGTTTTCTTTATGTGGTTGTATTCTGAATAGTTGGGCACTATATATATATATATATATATATATATATATACATACATATATATATATATATATATATATATATATATATATACATACATATATATATATACATACATACATATATATATATATATACATACATACATATATATATATACATACATATATATATATATATATATACATATATTTCATGTCGTGGCTCGTATTTTTTATATATGCACAATGATTAAAATTTTCAAACCTGTTATTTATGCATAATGGAAATATTTATTTTGAAAAATACTGAAATTGAAACTGTGACACGCTTGGATTTATTAACTGTGGTATGATGACGATTGTGCTGCGGTTATTAGATCTAAGGGTGTTACAATCCCAACATACATGCATGTAAACACCATGTTATCACTCATTTCAAGTGATATCTCAAGCAACATGGAGTTACTAACGGTGCTAGACACTTATCCAAGGCAAACCATTACTTTTGGTTGCTCTAGTATTTAAACATTTCTTATACATGCTAAAAATATGCATAAGAGTTTCTATTTAATCATGGGTATTCATTTCCTAGCCTAAACAAGCTTTACATGAAGCCTAAGAATGATAAGCTATGCTTTCTTAAGTACCTTGACCCTTATTCCCCTTGATAAGTTGCTTATAACAAGCCAATTCTAACTTTGGGAACTATCCATAATTGGTTATGGGACCATAATAATCGGTTATGACTTGAGATAACCTATTATAACACCTAAAATTGGTTTTGGTCGTGCTCAATAATCGGTTAGGGACTTTCCCTTAATCGGTTATGGCTTAAAACAACTCTTTGCCATAACACAATAATCGATTAGCCTCCTTTGCTAGCCAATTATTGTTGTGTTCTGATTCTCTGCCATACACCAATAATCTATTATCACTGTTCACTAACTTGTTATTCGGTGCATTCCACACTAAAAGAACAAAGAATATACTCCTCTTTCTTCGTTTGTTTCATCCACTCATGGGTTCTATGTAATTTCTAATTACAACTATGGTTCTTATTTATATAGCAACCCTTAAACAACTTCTAACTCATCTAGCATGGATTTATGATCCAAAACCTTCACACTCAAATACTCATTTCTCAACTTCTTCACCAAGAGTTTCAAGGATATTCCTAGGATTCAAATTAACGACCATGCTACTCAACTTATGATGAATCACAACTAGATTTCCTACAAGTTAATCCAACTCAAAACTCACCCTTAACCCTAATCACACATAACTCAAGCATGAAAAGAGAATAAAAAGAGTATGAGTTTGAAGGAAAACACCCCTACCTCAAGTCTTGAAGATGGTGGTAAGCTATGGATGATCAAGCTCTAACCTTCTCTTTGATCTTCCTTGGTTCCTCTTCCTTTCCTTCTTTCTTTCTCTCTCTTTTCTCTTCTGTTTTCTCACGTCTCTGCCTCTGCCTTTATGCTACAGAAGTTCATAGATAAGAAGAGAAGAAAACATGGAAAGTCAAAGATAAAAAGGATAAGAATAGTTGAAACTTAAGCCACTAAAGTTTCTGTATTGAAACTTTATATCTCTTAGGAATACTTTAGTCTTACTAAATCAAGGTTCCTAACTTCCAACGATATTGAAATAAAACCCAAGATTCACCTAAATCCTAGTTTTACCATTTTCATATTTTTTTCATATCCGTTATAAGTTAATTCGATATTAAAACTCATAATCAGTGTACTTAAAAATACCAAACAAACTATGTTTATCTTGAAACTTTAACTACATCCTCATCTACATATTTGTGACCTAGAAATAAATTATCCATATTTATTTCTCTCATCTAAGTAATTTATGCCTTTATTTGAGTTATTTTAAGTTACTTTCCACTTTTTGTGTTACAGTAAAGTGCCTAAACTAATTTAGTTTGTCACAAAATTGAACCGGTATGTCAAACAAGTATTAGGCTACTTTTGTAACCATATACAAGCCTAACATATTTTTGAAGGTGTTACAATAAATATTTAAAATAGTTATTCACTAACATTCAACTTCACACATGTAATCAAATTATAAACTCTAAATACTTTGGATGATAATGAATAACCGAGAAAGATTCGTTTGTAAGATTTTGAGCAAACTTTCCCAACTAATCTTTGTTGTTTAAAGTAAAACATTCACACCAAAATGCATGAAAGTATGATACATTGGGTTTCCTTCCTTTTCACAATTCATATAGGGTCTTCTTTATTATTAGCCTCATTGAAACTTTGTTTAGAATATAGCAGGAGGTTCTAAATATTTTGGAAGTCCAGTGTCACATAAAAGACTTCTTTACATTTCTTGTAAAGTCTTATTTTTTCTTTCCATAACTCTATTACGGTGTGGAGTTCTTTGACAAGAAAAATTAAGGACAATTCCATTTTTATAAAAAAAAAAGGCTTTTAAAATTAGCATTCTAAAACTCTCCTCCATGATCACTTCTTATGATAGTTATACAGTTTTTTTTTTCATTTTGAACTTGTTTCCAAAAGGTTTTGAAGGCCTTAAAATAATCTTTCTTGTGTTTTAAGAATAGAATCCATGTAAATCGTGAGAAATCATCAACTATGACTAAATTATTCCACTTTCCTCTTAAGCTAGTAGTCTTAGTAGTACTAAAGAGATCAATATATAAGGATTCTAATGGCCTTTAAGTTGTGACAAAATTCTTAGGTTGAAAACTTGATTTAGTTTGCTTGCCTCTTTGGAGCTTGAGTGGATGGATATTTCAATTGGGTCAACCTACAGAAGATGGAATGTAAGGATAATGAAATAAGAAGATCGTTAAAGTTGAAAACAAACTTATTAAAATCTTACCTTGCGTTGGGTCGAAGCTAATGAAGAAATGAGCTTTACCACAGGCAAATAAAGTGGTGTCGAAGGAGTGGAAACACCTTTTACACACTTTGAGGGAAGAAGACTCACCGAAGGATTTGACATAGATGAAGATGGCTAATGTAGACATTAGATACAGAATGAAGACTGATAAACATAACAAAGTCAAATGTATCTAGCATAGACAGAAATTACCCAGAGTCTTGCGTTTCAGCGATGAAGCCTACATAGTAAAACATAATTTCGACGTAGGTAATGAGAAATATAGATCGAGGAGCAAAAAACAGGTCACCAGGTTAAGAAATCCAGAGTGCATGAGTAGCAAATATAAAATTCATGCAATTAATGGATTCATCCAAGACATTTTCTATTCCGTAATAGTATTTAAGGGATCCTTCCCAGTGAGCTAGCTATATTCTGACAATTGAGGTGTAAAGGCGATTCGTCGAAAGGAGCAAGAGTAGTTTCAGTTGACCCAAATTCCCTTGATAAGAGGTTGGGTAAGTGAAAACAAATGTCATTCCCTGGCCAACCATAAATCAATTCCTATTGACATAGGAAGTTGGCTCAAATGGCCTTTGACTCTGTCTTTGTCTTAACAGTCGACAAATTGATTCCTTCTTTGAACCATTTGGGTCCATATTGTTTATTAGCAAATGGTTGAAGGAATTAAATCGGTTGATCCTTGTCCAAATGATAAAAGAACCTCAAGTAGCCTTTGAATTTAGCTTATAGTGATAAGCTAAACTTAGTTGGTTGCAAGTATGCTAGTTTAATTCCATATGATGCAAAGTCAAGAGATTCTGATAAGGGTTTGAAAACTAGTTTATCTTCTAAAACTATATTGAGCCAAAGCTAAAGGATCCACAATGGTCCCCCTAGATCTACTACCTCTCCTTGGGCACGAAGCAAACACACGACTAGATTGATAGAACCATACAAGTTGGCTAAAAGGAGTTGTCCTAGGGCGTAAGGACTTTTGTCCATGAGTAAAGATGCGAGTGGAATGTACATCATAGAGACTCTGACATTGTTGCCTGTTTAGCTAGACTACGCAAGCGTATGTATCGACAAGTAATATAAGTGAGTATTCAAGTATCATTCCCACGAGGACTGTATTAAAATTTATGCCAAATATTAACAAATTACAACTTATTCTCTATTTCAGGTAATTGAATTAAATTGAGTGATTAAAAAGTAAAACGAATTAAAATTACAATTCCATAACAGTATAAAAATAAAGCAGAGAAGAAACAGTGGTTTGAGAATCTAGGGTCTAACTTCACTTATTATTTCATTTGATTTCTTGCAATCCTTTCATTACTCTTAATCAATAAACTGGTTATGTTAGCCAACGTGTTCAAGTATTTACAAACCTTTTTCGATTGCCTTGTAAACCTGTGGGCCTAAATCAAAACACTATATTTCTATGTGAATTGACAAAATTCTATGCATTGAGAACAAACATCAAACACTTGCTATGCATGACCAATAGGTATATTTCTATCCTATTGGTTAATCAACTCATTTATACAATTTAATATAATTGAACATGCGATTCCTAATTCCATGGTCCAACATCCAAATCACTATGTCTAGTTCAATGGGTTCACCAAGACAATATAAATAATGGTTAATCAATTGTGTGCATTAAGCATAGAATTAGAAATTCAGGACCAAAATTATCATAAGAGCATAAAAGGATTACAATCAATTCAACTTACATAATAAAATCCATTAGAACCCTAGAAAAGAAAGTTAGAACGTCATGGTTTCAATGGAAATAAACTCAAGGAAGAGTAACAAAGACATCTTGAAAATAAAGAGAAGATGAAGAATGGAACTATGTGTTGTGATAGATCGGTAGTGGGATGTCAAGCTTCTCTAATTCTTCATAAACCTTTGCTTCCTTTCTCCAAGGTCACTCTCCAACCCCTGCGCCTAACTCTCTCCCAAACCTTCAGAGAATTCGATTTTTTAGAATGAAAGAAGATAGAAAGATGCGTCACTTTTCGTAAAATTACGTTTAAATACATAATATCTCACTTAAACAGGAGTGTCGCGACACTTAGCCAATTTTGTGCCGCGACACTTAAGTCTCTGTAGCATCAGGAGACTCCAACCGAGAGTTAGGTGCCGCGACACTTCTCAAATATGTGTCGCGTCACTTCTTTAAAAACAAGCCATCTTGATTTCCAAAAATGCATCCAGCTGCTTTGACCTCCACCTTGCTTCTTTGTTAGCTTATACTTTCATCCATCTTGCTCCCTTAAGCTCCCTTGCCCACTTCACAAGCTCCTGGAAGTAGCAAAAATCAAATTAATCAATTATTTACAGAAAGAGCAAGTATATGTATTTCAATTTATGCTGATGTATGAACAAGCATTCTTATACACTTTTCTGTTTATAAGGATTGACTAAAAACATGGTAAAACTCAAGGATCTAGCCTATGAATGCATCAGAAAATACTTGTGTAATAACTCTATTTCACAGAGTCATCACACCCCCAAACGTATGATTTTGCTAGTCCCAAGCAAAACAAAACAAGATTTCCTTAACTTCTCATTCTCAGCATCAAACATCTATACATTCACATTCAAATCCTAACAATTCTGATTCTCAAAATGCTCAGGATAATGTGGCATCATGTTAGATATCATATTTAATTATTCAACATTGATTCAATGTCAAGCATACTTGCTATCTAATCTTCTGTTCATGCTGTCATGCTTCAATTTTTATGTAAAAGATTTCCCAAAAGATTATTAAGGAACCCTTTCCTAACTTTAGCATGCACATTCAGGAAAACTCATGATGATACCCAAGCAACTCCAACTTAGATTTCCTCAGAAATGTTTTTCATCTCTCTTTCCACTAATGTTGGACCAAGCATGATTAATGATCAATAGGGTCTTTCAAGCTTGTAATGTAAGGCCAGGGTAATGGGTAAAGAAATGAAAGGAAGGATAGAACAAACATTGGAAGACAAAAACTTGCAAAAGACTTAAATGAGCCAAACAACCATTACACACAAGGTACATTTTCTAGCACAATAGCCCAAAAGCTTATTTTCAAGCACAAAGAACCATTAGCACAAGGAACCTTTTTTTTTAATTAGATTATTATTACTTTTTTCACAACTTTCTATCATTTCAACCCTCTTTTTAATCAATTTTTTGGGTTCTAAAACATGCCTATAGTAGTGTACCCTTGTTTCATCTGACTCAAATAAGCATTTGCAAGATATGATCCCAACACGGATAATGGTGGATCAACTATAAATGAGGGCTAAAAGGTAAGGATGATGTGGGTAAAGAACAAAACATAAAGGCCAACACATTCACAAGGCTCAACATGGGTACTAAGGATATTCATGCATATATGGGTAGGCTTGAAAGGCTCAACCAATCCAAAGAATACCCTAACCATTTCATCAAACATGCTCAGCCTAGAATTTCACCTCAAGAGAGAGTCATGCAATCTGTCAAAAATTAAGTCTTCGTCACAACAGGGCAAATCACAGCTTTCTTTAGATGTGCACAACTATCTTTATCCTAAGATTCTTAATCATGCAAAGGGGAATGCATTTACATATCACAGAAACACTAAAGCTTAATTAAATTTTAAATGACATGCATCCTTTCCCAGAATCAACAATTAATCCAAAAGCAGATATATCATAGATCTAATTAACCACCACAACATTTAACATATATTGCATATTGGAGATACATGCAGCAGAGACACATCAATTATCTTAATAAAATACACAAAACGTGCACTGATATGCAACAATGAAAGCCTCCTAAACCTAAACACAACATTGTCCCTAATGTTAGACACAACTAAAATTAAATAGAGAACAAGGATAGAAACAACCTTAAAGATGGACATCAAGCAGCTGTGTCCTCAAGATCAGCTTCATCTGGAAGAGGTATGTAAATTGGAAACTGATCCATAGGTGCTCCGTTGTGCTTAGCCTGAAAGTGCATCATTGACACTGTATAATCTAATTGGGCTTGCATGGTTGTAGATAACCGTGCAAGCTACTACTTGAGGCTGTCAAGACGCTCTGATGTAGATTAAGGTGCACATCTTGGGGGACGTGGATGAGGAGGTTAGGGCGGGGCCTCATCTGGATCGGTGAACTGACGCAAAACTGCCAAGGTTATGTCTGTTTTGGGGTGAATCAAGTCCTTAGTTGAGGACTATATGACACCAGCGTTCTTGCATAGAGCAGTGATCAAGGAAGGGAATCATAAACCCTACTGGCTTGAATTGGCAGCTGCAATGATCTGGGTGTTGAGCAACTGCAGACATCAAAGTGAAGTTTTCTATAATGGCATATAGAAGAATGGCCCTCACCGTAGGAACATATGACAAATGAGTGGTGGGGAGGAGGCGATAAGTAAGCAAGTGATACCAAGCTTTAGCATCGAGGCGCAAAGATGCACGAGGGACTGAGATATAATTATCACTTGTCATCATCCATCGGTGGTTGGACAACGCCTCCATATCAATATCGCCATCGAGAAAACTCTAAAAGTCACACATTGTTGGAGGTTCAGGAAAGTCATAGATTTCTATGATAGTCCCCAACGCAAACGACACTAGTTTCTCGCAGACTTGTACTATGCTATTTGCATGAAACTTGACATTAGCATAAAATTCCCTAACCAATGGAATTACGCCGGCTTCAGGGCGAGCAAAAAATTTCCACCAGTAGTGATAGGCAATAATAGCACAAAATTCATGGACTCACAGGGTGAGGGCAAATCCCTACTCTAGAATTAACATTTTTTTGACCAAAGACTTTTCATGACGTTCTTGTGCTTCTGCTTATACAAATTGGTGACGATCATAAGAGGATTGCCCTCGGGAACTTTTGCGCTTAGGTGCCATTAAACCTGCCAATGGAGGTAAAAAGAATAATAAGAATTTAAACATCAAAAAGTAATTGCATGGATGGTGAAATGTAGTCATCAGATCACAACACTTGCATGGAGTTATAAACATGAAAATAACAAAATATACCATTATGGAAATGGAAGAAGCATGCTAACATCAACATCAAACATAATTGATCTTTTTTTTTCTTTTTTTTTTGGAACATGAAAGACAAAACAAGCACATATTTATAAAGGCAAAGTGTTGTACTAGAACGAACTTGGATATCAAAGCAAACACCCAATCTAAAATTTCCATAATCAGTCATAACTAAGACTAAGTCAAAATCAACATAATCAACATCCAAGCAGACAAATCATAGGTTTGCATCAATGTATATGGTTGCAATCATAATAAATCAACTAAAGCTACGCACAAAATTAAGGCACCAACATTTTTTTAAGATAGAAAATCTGAACAAACAAAACAAAACAAGGAAGAAAACCACAGTGCGTGGGTGAGAAAACCATAGAGGAAGATTTTTTTTTTCAACAACAAAACAAAGCCTTTTACGAAGAACAACTAAGAGAAGAGTATGAAGACTTACCAGGATCTACAAAAATGGATGGATGCAATAAAACACTAGAGAACACAACCACAACATGCCTTTGTAAGACGAGAAGATGAATGGTAGCAAGAAAGAAAGAAAATGGAAAAGAGAGTTGAAAAAGTGTGGATGAAAAAAAAGATAAGACTAAGCAATAGGAGTTGTGAAAGAAGGAAATAAAGGAGATGAGGAAGAATGGATGAGAAAATAACAAAGAGAGTAGCAACTTTTTTGAGAGGAGGAGCAACACAGTAAACCGTGCACACTAAATGGGAAGGAATGGGCCACGGGCCCAAGTGGAAATTCAAATTTCATTTTTTTTTTGGAAATTCGTTTGTATTAGAAATTGGAAGCATGTCACTATTTACGCAGCACAAAACTTGTGGATGCCGCGGCACAAGATTTGTGGATGCCACGACATAAGAGTCTTTGGACTCTTAGGGTGCATGACCCGCAAGGCTAGAGCCGCAACATAAAATTCTCTTGTGTAGCAACCTCTCACTTTCTAGTCTTTCAGTGACCTTGGCTTGCAAGTTAGGGGCTGCGACACTTCTTTGTGTGAGCCACGACACTTCTGTTGCTCCTCAAAATTTTCATGTGACAACATTTTACTGGTAAATTGTATGCAATCATTATCTCAGAACACACTCTAACCAAAAAGAACTTAAACTTAGACTAAGGTAAGAAAAATCAACTACTCAATAAAATAAAAAAAAAGATAGATAATTATACTATGAATGCAAAAACAAAATAAGCTAAATAAAGAGAGGATAAAGGACTTGGGTTGCCTCCCTAGAAGTGCCATGTTTATAGTCTTGAGCTGGACTTTTTTTGAATCTTCAAGGTTCAACCAAGGTGATAGAGGACTTGTGTCGAGCTACTTCTCCTCCCTAGTAATGCTTTAGTTTTTGCCCATTCACCTTGAAACTTGATGAAGAATTTGCTGAGCAATCTCAATAGCTCCATGAGGGAACACTTTAATCACCATGAACGGGCCTGACCATCTAGACTTCAACTTTCCCAAAAATAATTTGAGCCTTGAATTGTACAATAAGACTTGTTGACCTGGCTCAAACCTCTTTTCAACAATATGCCTATCATGCCATCTTTTGACTTTTTCCCTATAAAGCTTGGCACTCTCATAAGCTTGAAGATGAAATTTGTTTAACTCATTCAACTGTAGAAGCCATTTTTCACCTGCTGCTTGAAGATCAAAATTGAGCTTTTTGATAGCCCAGTAAACATAGTGTTCCAACTCTACTGGCAAGTGACAAGCTTTTCCAAAAATAAGGTTATATGGAGACAAGCCAATTGGAGTTTTGAAAATGGTGTGATAAGCCCACAAAGCATCCTCCAACCTCTTGGACCAATCTTTTCTCGAAGGACACAATTTTTTCCAAGATTTTCTTAATTTCCTGATTAGAAACTTCAACTTGTCTACTTGTTTGTGGGTAATAAGTTGAGGCAATCCTGTGATTGACTCCATACTTTCCCAAGAGCTCTTGAAAATGCTTATTGCAGAAGTGAGAACTTTCATCACTAATAATAGCTCTTAGGGTACCAAAGCGAGTAAAAATGTGCTTCTTTAGAAAATGCACTACCATTTTAGAGTCATTCGTGGGTAAGGCTACTACTTCAACCCATTTAGACACGTAAGCAACCGCCACCAGGATATATAATTAACCGAAGGACGGTACAAATAGCTCCATAAAATCTATCCCCCATACATCAAACAACTTAACTTCCAACATGATGTTCAATGGCATTTCGTTTCTTTTAGAGATGTTGCCTATTCTTTGGCATCTATCACATCTAGTCACAAAAGAAGCAACATCTTTAAACAACGAAAGCTAATAAAACTCTGCTTGCAATACCTTAGCGGTTGTCCTTTCTCCATTAAAATGACCACCATAGGGAAAGGCATGACATTGCTCAAGGATATCTTTAGTTTCCTCCAATGGCACACATTTTCTGACTATATGATTAGCACACTACCTGAAGAGATAAGGCTTATCCCACAAGTAGAACTTAACATCATGCAAGAAATTTTTGTTTTGTTAGTGATTAAGATCAGATGGTAAAACACCACTTACAATATAGTTAACAAAATCAACATACCAGGGAAACTCATGATGATTCACAAGAAAGAGTTGCTCATTAGGAAATGATTCATTGATCACCGTTGAATTACCTTGGCTTGACTCACCTTCCAATCTTGATAAGTGATCTGCTACTTAATTTTCTGCCCATTTTCTATCATGAATTTCTAAGTCAAATGCTTGAAGCAAGAGTATCTATCTAATCAATATGGGTTTTGCATCTTTCTTCTAATAAGATACTTGATGATGGAGTGATCAATGTAAACAACAACCTTTGTACCAACAAGATATCGACGAAACTTATCAAATGCATAAACCATTGCTAGTAATTCCTTCTTGGTGGTTGTGTAATTTAATTATGTATCTGAGAGAGTCTTACTAGCATAATAGATAACATGAAAAATCTTCTCTTTCTTTTGACCTAAGACAGCTCCAATCACATAATCACTAGCATTACACATCAATACAAATTGAAGATTCTAATCTGGGGTGACAATAATGATGGTGGAGATCAATCTCTTTTTCAATTCAAGAAATGCTTGCATACAATCATCATCAAATTTAAATGGTACCTCTTTTTCGAGAAGATTGCAAAGAGGCTTTGAGATCTTAGAGAAATCTTTGATGAAGCACCGATAGAATCTGGCATGACCAAGGAAACTTCTAATGCCTTTCACTGAATTAAGAGTTGGAAGTTTTTCAATTACCTCTATCTTGGCCTTGTCTACCTTAATTCCCTTGCTAGAAACCAAGTGTCCAAGTACAATGCCTTCTTTTTACCATGAAGTCACATTTTTCCCATTTCAAGACAAGATTGGTTTCTTTATATCTCTTGAGCACATGGGCAAGATTATGCAAACAACCATCAAACAAATCACCAAATATCGAGAAATCATCCATGAATACTTCAAGACAATTCTCCACCATATCGATAAAAATGACCATCATGCATCTTTGAAAGGTGACCAGAGCATTACAGAGTCTAAACAACATTCTTTGAAATGCAAAAGTGTCATAAGGACAAGTAAATGTAGTTTTCTCATGGTCTTCCGGAGCAATGACTATTTGATTGTAGCCAGAATGGCCATCTAGGAAGCAATAGAATTCCCTCCTAGTTAATCTATCAAGCATTTGATCAATAAATGGCAATGGGAAGTGATCTTTCCTTGTAGCATTATTCAGCTTCCTATAATCCATGCAAATTCTCCACCCGGTCACGTTCTAGTAGGAATGAGCTCATTATTTATATTTGACACCACATTCATCCCTCCTTTATTTGGTACACATTGAATCGGGCTTACCCATGAACTATCGGAAATGGAGTAAATGATACCAGCATTCAACCATTTAATGATCTCTTTCTTCACGACTTCTTTCATGATGGGGTTCAACCTCCTTTGATGCTCAACCGACGACTTACTGCCTTCTTCAAGCAAGATTTTGTGCTTGCAAATAGAAGGGCCAATACCTCGAATATTAGCAATGGACCATCCTAAAGTTGATTTAAACTCACAAAGCACTCTAAGTAGCTTCTCTTCTTGTTCTTGAGAAAGAGATGATGAAATAATAACAGGAAGAGTAGCTTTATCACCAAGATAGGCATAGCGCAAGTGAGAAGGCAAAGGTTTGAGCTCTAAGGTTGGAGGTTCCTCAATAGAAGGTTTGAATGGATTAATCATTCTGTTAGAAAAATTCAACGACTCAAACTTGGGATTTCTATTCCATCTAGGTTAAGTATCCAATAAATTCATGAGCTCTCTCAATTCCTCATCTTATTTTTCGCATGTAGAAGTCAAAGAAGCTTCAAGTGGATCACATGGAACACTTGCACAAAATACTTTAGATAGCATCCCATCCAAGACATTCACAGAAGATCATTCTTCACAATCTTGAGGAAATTTCACTACTTTGAAAATATTAAAGGTTACCTCTTAATCTTGCACTCTTATGGTGAGTTCCCCCTTTTTTAACATCAATGAGAGTTCTTCCAGTTATAAGAAATGGCCTTCCAAGGATGAGAGGAACATCTTTATCTTCCTTCATATCAAGAATAATGAAATTCATCGAAAATATGAATTTATCCACTTTGACAAGCACATCGTCAATTATTCCCCGTGGATAGGTCAAAGTGCGGTCTGCAAGTTGCAAGATAACTGATGTGTACTTTGTTTCCCCCAAACCAAGTCTTTAGTATATTGAAAAGGGCATGAGATTTATATTGGCCCCCCGAATCACATAATGCACAACCACAAAATTTTCACCAATGGTGCAAGGGATGGTGAAGCTTCCGGGATCCTTGAGCTTATGAGGTAGTTTGTTTTGTAGGATAGCACTAAGGCATTTGCTCCAAGGCTTCCGCAAATGGTATGTTAATATGCAGCTTCTTGAAAACTTCTAGGAACTTCTGAAATTGATGATCAAGCTTTTGCTTCGCAAATCTATTGGGAAATGGAATAGAAGGTACAAACTTCTTTTCTTCTTTGCTTTGTTCAACCTCTTTGTCACCATTTTTCTTCTCTTGAATATTTTGCTCCCCTTCATCTCCCTTTTCATCTTTCATTGAGGCCTCCTCATCTTTTTTCAAAACACTTTGATCAAGGACCTTGCCACTTCTAAGGGAGATAGAATGGCAATTCTCTAGATGATCACCTTTCAGATTGCTTTGAGTGTTGCTAGGCAAAGTGCCTTGGGGCTGGTTGTTTAGAGCATTGGCCAATTATCCGACTTGGGTCTCTAAATTTCTCAAATAAGCCACTTGACTTTGCATCAAAGCATCATGGGAGGCTAGCCTTGAATCTGTTTCAGTCATATAGTTTTGTTGGCTATTCATGAATTGAGCAAACATCTTCTCCAAGTTGGAAGTTGATGTTGATGTTAGTTCTGTTGTTGAAAATCGGGAGGAGCACAAGGTGTTTGTTTGGGCTGGAAAGAAGAAAAACCTTGAGAATTTCTACCCCAAGAGAGATTAGGATAGTTCTACCAACTAGAGTTGTAAGTGTTACCAAAAGCATTGTTGTCACTAGGCTGGTGGAATTGATTAGCATATTGCACACTCTCCAAGTTAGCTATGCAATTCGCAGTACAATGCAAGTCTCCACAATGGTCACAAGTTTCAACTGAGTTATTGGCTCCGCTTGGCATTGAATTGACTACCATAGTGTCATACTTCTTGGAGATTGCTGCCACTTGAGCTGAAAGCAATGTGAGAGCATCAATTTTATGTACACTGGTTGCTATTCTCCTAGGAGTAACCCTCTCCGAAGGCCACTGGTAGTTGTTGGTGGCCATTTCTTCTAGAAGATCATAGGCGACATCAATAGATTTACTCATGAGAGTGCCACCTACTGCTGCATCAATAGTCGCTATGATATTTCCCAATAGCCCATTATAAAAAGTTTGTACTTACAGCCACTTCGAAATGCCATGGTGAGGGCATCTTCGAGTGAGATCTTTAAACTTGTCTCACGCTTCATAAAGTGACTCAGAGTCATATTGCACAAAAAGAAGTGATATCATTGCACATATTTGCTGTCTTTGCCAGAGGAAAATACTTGGTAAGGAACTTATGGGCTAAATCATCCCATGTTGTGATGGACCCTACTGGTAAAGAGCAAAGCCAACTCTTGGCCTTGTCCCTCAGAGAAAATGGGAATAACCTCAATCAGCTTCTTCAGTAACTCCATTATCCCTAAAGGTGTCACAAATCTCCAAGAAGTTGGAAATGTGTGCATTAGGATCATCACTAGGCAAACCTCTAAATTGTACTGATGCTTGAATCATCTAGATAATGGTCGGCTTTATCTCAAAGTTGTTGGCTTGTATAGCTGGCTACCTGATGCTTGAATGTAAATCTTGAACTTGAAATGCTGAAAAGTCCCTTAATGACCATTTTTTATCTTCTTCATTGGCCGTGGTGGTACTCCTAGAAGCTTGAGTTCTTTCCCTCAAGAGCCTTCGAAAAGTCTTTTTAATATTCGGATCAAAAGGGTGAATCTCAAGACTACGAGAGCGTCAAATGCAATGAAAAGAGGTGTCTGAAAGTAAAGACAAGCAGTTCGATATTAATATTAACACAAAATTTAAAAACAGTCCCCAAGAACAACGCCAAAAACTTGTTGCCCGTTTACCTAGACTACGCAAGCGTACGTATCGACAAGTAATACAAGTGAGTATTCAAGTATCATTCCCACGAGGATTATAGTAAAATTTATGCCAAGTATTAACCAATTACAACTTATTCTCTATTCCAGGCAATCGAATTGAATTGAGTGATTAAAAAGTAAAATGAATTAAAATAACAATTCCACAACAGAATAAAAATAAAGCAGAGAAGAAACAGTGATTTAGGAATCTAGGGTCTAACTTCACTTATTATTTCATTTGATTTCATGCAATCCTTTCATTACTCTTGATCATAAATTGGTTATGTTAGCCAACGTGTTCAAGCATTTACAAACCTCTTTCGATGGCCTTGTAAACCTATGGGCCTTAATCAAAACACTATATTTCTATGTGAATTGACAAAATTCTATGCATTGAGAACAAACATCAAACACTTGCTATGCATGACCAATAAGTATATTTCTATCCTATTGGCTAATCAACTCATCCATACAATTGAATATAATTGAACATGCAATTTCTAATTCTATGGTCCAACATCCAAATCCCTATGTCTAGTTCAACGGGTTCACCAAGACAACACAAATAATGGCCAATCAATTGTGTGCATTAAGCATAGAATTAGAAATTCATAACCAAAATTATCATAAGAGCAGAAAAGGATTACAATCAATTCAACTTACATAATAAGATCCATTAGAACCCTAGAAAAGAAAGTTAGAACATCATGGTTTCAATGGAAATAAACTCAAGGAAGAGTGACAAAGACATCATGAAAATAAAGAGAAGATAAAGAATGGAACTATGTGTTGTGATAGATCAGTAGAGGGATGTCAAGCTTCTCTAATTCTTCATCAGCCTTTGCTTCCTTTCTCCAAGGTCACTCTCCTGCCTGCGCCTCACTCTCTCCTAAACCTTCTGAGAATTCGATTTTTCAGAATCAAAGAAGATAAAAAGATGCATCATTTTTCGTAAAATTACATTTAAATACATAGTATCTCACTTAAACAGGAGTGTCGTGGCGCTCAACCAATTTTGTACCGTGGCACTTAAGTCTCTGTAGCATTAGGAGACTCTAACCGAGAGTCAAGTGTCGTGACACTTCTCAAATATGTGTTGCGGCACTTCTTCTAAAAACAAGCCATTTTGATTTCCAAAAATGCATCCAGCTGCTTTGACCTCCACCTTGCTTCTTTGTTAGCTTATACATTCATCCGTCTTGCTCCCTTAAGCTCCCTTGCCTACTTCACAAGCTCCTGGAAGTAGCAAAAACCAAATTAGTCAATTATTTACAGAAAGAGCAAGTGTATGTATTTCAATTTATGCTGATGTATGAACAAGCATTCTTATATACTTTTTATCAAGGATTGAATGAAAACATGGTAAAACTCAAGGATCTTGCCTATGAATGCATCAGAAAATGCTTGTGTAATAACTCTATTACAGACGCCAGCAGGACGAAGGACATACTTACATAACCAAAGGACTAAGAAGGCGAGGTATTCCCTATCAGACACTTGACCAGCTCCACCATACCTATGGTTCTATTATGAATATTTATGATGGTGCAAAGGGGTGTCTTATAACTCCATTTAGAGGGATGAGAAACGAGTTTTGATAGTGGGGTTAATGGGAGAACCATCCGATTGCAAGCTAGTAGTGGCCTCCATATCGAAAAAAGTAGGACTCGCCATACCATAGTGGAAAATAAAACTATTTGTGATAGAGTTCTAGAAACTTAGAGCTGCTCCTATCATGGGCAGAACCTCTTTGATCTCATGGCAGCTTAATTGGATAAATGTGAAAAGCCCATTGGTTTCTCATATATTTTATTTTAGTGGTTGATTTTGGTTTAGCCATGTGATGAGTTTTAGGGATTTCTTTTAGTAGGCTTGAATTAATCTAACGTCCCCAAGCTAGGGATAAAGAGGAACTATGTTTCTTGAAACTATGGGCTCTTTAAAACATTGACACGAGAAGAATTCTTGAACTTATGAGTGTAAACAATTACCAAAAAAAGAAGGGTCATGTAGAAGAAATGAAGAATCAAAGGGTAGAAGTACCTAAGTAGCTAATTCATCAGCTTGCTCTTTGTTAGGATTATCCTCACATAAACCAACCTCTAAATGAATTTCTTCAGCTTTTACAATTTCAAAATTGATAGTAAGTTAGTAATCCTTGATTATGGATTATTTAGAAGAACTTTCATCAAAGGATGATGCTTCAAAATATTGGAGTTGTGTAAATGGGCGCATCTCCTAAGTTTTGTCATGAGGATAGAATATTTGAAAAATGCCAGGTAGCTTTATGAGTTTAAAAATGGGGTTGTTTCAAAAAACCTAAATTTATAGCAGTGGCACGTTGTTATGCTCACCATATTAACAGAGCTATGAGTTATGAGGTGACACGTGGATGATTTGGATAATGAGTTTGAATTGATGTGAAATGATGATTGTTGAAGATAAGATTTTATGAAAATTATAAAAACTAAATCATCAACATGGTCAATATGCACATTGCTAAATAAAGGAAAGGAGTTTTATGGTGAAGGGGCTGATAGTGTGACATCCTCCCTTCCAATCTGTTTAGATAGTTATATTTTGCTACTTGACTTGTTTTCATGGTTGCACGTGCATGTTTTTATTTGTACATACTTGTTAATAGTAATTTAACGAGCAAGTTAGCTCCTAAGACTACTTAAAATAATTTTAGAAATTTGTAAATAATTACGTATATTATTGCAAGTTAGAATTTAAGTGTTTAAGATATAAAATTAAGCATATTAATTATAAATTAATATTTATACGATTAAGATAAATTAGGCTAGTTTTAGAATTAATTATAAATTAATATTTATACGATCAAGAAAAAAAATGTAATTCTAAAAAATGCAAATATGATCATAACTTATATATGCATCAATCATGCAAAAAATGAATTACAAAGCAAATAAGCTACATTTAATTTCTACCAAAAAGTGATGCCTCATGATGCGTCCTCAAAACCAGTCTCTTCTCCCGATTCTAATTCATTATCTTGGGTAAGAAACACTTGTGGAGCTGCATCAATAATGGTCGGTGGTACATCATTCATCTCTAAAACAACTTCACCATCATCAATGGGTATAGAAGGACCCATTGAATGTTCAAATGGCTCATTTTCATAAATATAGTAGGTTTCAAACTTAGGTTGGTCACTTATGTTAAACAAGTCTCTTGGAATTGTCTTCATTGTGATTGACTATGCAACTTTGAAGATTGGTTTTGATGATAACAAACATGGAGGAAAACATGAAGATGATAGGAAGACCAAGTCCAAGACCTCAAAGATTAGTTTTAGGACTTAGAGTCTTTGTGTACGAAGCTCTCTTGGTATCTCATTGATTTTGTAAGAAAAGAGAATAATAGTTTTTGAAAAATAACTTTGGAAGTTATCAATAGTTTAAAATTGATTTCAAAACAGATTTATTCGAATAAAGATTCCTTTTATTCGAATAAACTATACCAAGAACATTTTGGTTTTAATAGAGTTATTCGAATAACTCTTTAGTTACTTGAATAATGGTTTTAAATTTTGGCTACGTGCTTCTGTGATTAAAATGGTTATTCGAATAACACCATTGCTATTCGAATAGAGGCTTTTCTCAAATTTCTTTTCTTAACTGAGTTATTCGAAAACAAATCAGTTATTCAAATAAAATTGGTTTTTCAAAAACTCTTTGTAAAATGAGCTATTCGAATAACTCCTATGTTATTCGAATAATGTATATTAGTATTAGTTTTCTGAAGGTTTTTTTAAGTTGAGTTATTCGAATAACTCAATAGTTATTCGAATAAACTTGTGACTTTGTTTTTGAAAAGATACGAGCTTTTCATATTATTTACGTTAATTAATGTTTTCAATGACTATTTTCTTAGAGAGATCTATAAAGAGAGACCTTGGGTCACCTTTGCAAGCTACCTAACAATCTGAATCATTCTTTGCTTAATTGAAAACGTGATTTATAATTTTATCTTATTTTATGTGCTCAGTTCGCTAAAACTTTGAGATATCCTTAGAGAGCTCTACTAGTGCTTCAATTTGTATTATTTGCTCTTTGTGAGAGTTTCTCTTCATCTATTCTTTCTGCTATATTTCTAAGAGGGTGAGGTATCCCTCAAAGGTTTGTGGAATGGTGAGGTATCCCTGACAGTTTGAGGCTTTAGCACAAGGATAAAGTTTCTTCATATGTGAAAAGTGCTTTTGTTTGTAAAGGTTGTAAGCACTTGTTTTAAGATTGTATTGATAGTGAAAAATCTCGAATTGTGTTTCGAGGACTGGACGTAGTGTTCGCTTTTTTGCTTACCACAAGTGCACGGATCGCACTTGTAGTGTAGCTAGGAGTCAGATACCGTTCCCATAAGGACTATTGCTAATTCAGAACTAATTATTAACCAATAGCTTAATAATTTCTATCTAAGAACATTCAAATTGAGAAAGTTGTGTGTAAACTAATAGCAAGATTTAAATGCTAGCTAATTTGAATTACAGGTGTTAATTAAAGAATAGGGAATCCTTCTTCACCTTTTACTTCAATTGATGATATGCAAACCTCTTTATCAACATACATGAAATGGAATTTGTTAGCTTGAGAATCTTATTTAGTTAAAAGCATATGTCTAGGTTATTTAACCATGCATCATTTACCTAGTTACTATGTATCCATTAGATCTAGAGTAAATTCCACTCATTAAGAGCAAGTCTCAATAACAACCATGCATGACTAATATGTATATTTCTATCCTAATAGCTAATCAATTTGTTCAAGCCAATTAAATGAAATCAAACATGCATAAACCATATTCATGATCTTAAATCCAAATTCCTATGTCTAGGTTCATTAGATTTAATCAAAACATATTAAATATTGGCCAAATGTTCAAAAGCATTAGGAACAATATGATTTAACAATCCCTAACCACATATATTAACTTAAAGGTTTACAAAATCATCAATATTCATAGAAGGATCCAAAGAAATCCCTATACACAGACTAGCCACTTATGACAAATGAAAATATGTGAAAAATAGTCATTGTCGTGATCAGAATAGAGAGGAAGTTGAAGGAGAGGAAGTTGCAAGCTCAATAATGGTAGTCCTTTGTGCTTGAATCCTCCTTGTGGAAGGATTTGACCTCCAACTTTGGTCCTTTTAGCTCCTTTTCAGTGTCTCAAATAAACCTTAGCAACTGTGTTTTTAAAACAAAAACGTTCTCCTTTTGAAATCTAATAGAACAATATTTATAGGCTTCAGAAATCTGTTTCACGTTGCGGCACTCCACATGTCACGCAACGACGCATATGGAAATTAGGTCAAGCATGCCACGACGCTCATCCTTCATGTCACAGTGTTTAAAATGCGTAGCTCTCTGCCTGAATAGGGGAATGCCACATGCCGCGATGCTGAATGCTGAACTTCATCTAGTGCTTTCTTTTCTAATGCAACTCTAAGTCCTTGATCATTATTCTCATTTTGAGCCCTTCCAGCAATTAAGAAGTCACCAGATTAATGACAATAGTAAATTCACATAATCATAGGAAGAATTATACCATTTTGCTCAGAAAACATATAGGAAGATATCACAATTGAAATCAATGAATTTAGCTTAAAATCTTCCATTTATACTTGAACAAAGACTAAGTAGTCAATATAACACTGATATAGGGCCACAATAACACTATTTATGGAGTTATCACACCCCTAAACCTAGGATTTTGCTAGTCATCGAGCAAAACAAAGTCTGATTAAGCAAACTAACTAAACAACACACGCACCACATTCACTCAACATTTATCAAGAATTCCCAGTATTACTGAAACCACAACTAGTGTATCAAGATTGATTAAATCCTCAGAGATTGATAATGCCACACCATCAAATTCACACATATGTACTCATCAGCATGCAAAGATCCAAAATCCTTTTTCATGCAGAACACATATCCCACTAGCATGCAAGTTAAACTTATCCTAATCAAATCACATTCATCCAGATAAGTTTATGAACATACATGCATAAGAATCACATAATCCACAAAATTTTATGCTAACTCTCTCTCCACTAATGTAAACCGCACATAATTGAGGATTAAAAGGGACTTCAACAACTTGTAATGATAGGCCAACGGTAATGGGATAAAGAATAACATAGAATGGATATAATACAGACTTTAAGACACATAATCATGCTATCTCAGGACTTGAGCCTCTAAGTGACAATATCTGGGTGTTCAACAAAATTGAAAGATTAGAACTCTTAAGAACCATTCAATGAATTTGGGATTTAACTTTTGTTTTTCTTTTCTTTTGCTTTGCTTGTCTCTTTTCTTTTCTTTCATAGTTACACAAAGCTTTTCTTTTTCTTTCATAGTAGATGGTTCTTTCAAGCTCAATTGACATTGAACATTCACCCATACCCTTTAAACACAGGACTCAAGTCAAGAAATAACCTATTATGCACTTAACAAACTATGATGGTAGGATGAAATTGTAATATTTTCACATGCATTTAGGTTAGTTACATGGGTAGGGAATATATAGGTGATGAAAAACATGTAAGGCCAATCATGCTTCAAGCTTCAAAGGGGACCTATAGATATAATCATATCAGGGTAAGCTTTTTAAGGCTCAATTAGTTCAAACAATGCCCTAATCATTTCCTCAATTATGCACAATCTAAAATTTCACCTCAAGATAGTTTAAACACAATTTCAAGATAATCAAAACTTCAACATGCACTTATTCATAAACCCTCTCTAGACAACACTCATATCATGATCAAAGTTGCACAAGCATACACGTGGGATCTAAATCAAGCATTTGAAAAGTGACTAGATTGTTAAACATGCTTTTTGATTACAAATGGTTTCACTCAAAAGATGGCACTTCGCAAGTAATAATATCATGGGACAATCAACACGACACTAAAAATTGGCACATGGTACACTTGTGCATGAGAGTAACATACATCTGACCTATAATGTGAAAGGGAACGACAATTGTATCTTGAATGAGATTTTTACATTTACATGTTCCTTTAGATGATATCATATTAACTAGTATTTAGTTAGCCCAGAGTGATGCATTTCAATAGATTCAAGTTCAAATATTCAAAACATACATTCTTTTAGTACAATGGCCATTTAAACATAAAACTAAATACTCATAATATATATTTACTCAAAATACTAAATATAACATAGTAATATAACATGATAATCACTAATTATTAAAACAAAAAGTCTAACATTATAACATGTTTTTAAACATTAAAAACATACACCTATACATGTTATAATGCCCACCACCAAACCTATGGGAAACAATGTCCCACTATATTCAAAATATAATGAACGACAACGAAAGAAAGTGCCCTGTATGAAATAGGGCTAGTCATATGTGTCCTCGTCGTTAGCATCAACATCATCAAGGGCATCCTGTTACGGCTGGGGTGGGTCAGCTACCGCCTGGGGTAGGAACTATGGCACAGGATAGTCATCCATAGGGAGCTGAAGATGCTCTGCCATCCATCGCTGAGTCTGGAGACTGTAGGAGACCATGGTTGTAAGCTGCGCGATCTGAGCACATAAGTCTCCCTTATCAGCTAGGGCAGCAACTTTGGCTACCTACGGGCCTGCCGCTGGCTGGCTGGCTGGGGTTGCAGCTCCTCCCACGCGCTCCATGAATAAGTCGTTGAGAGACTGTTTACCATCTACAAGCTCCTCATGCGGCCCCCACTACACCTGTTGCGGCTGCAAAGAGTGTGGATCAGGCATGGAAAGAAGAGTTTGGTCAGCTCTCGTATGCACCGCCAGATATGATCATGGAAGATCTAAGTAGTGCCAATGTGGCGGCGCTCCAGGATGGAGTAAATAAGGATGGACCGATCACGCGTTACCTCAGATAGGTTAGTAGATGGGTGGATACGGGTGTTAATGAAATGATACCAAACCTACACCTCTGACGTCAAACATGATTGGGGAAAGTACCGAGCCTGTTGGTCAAGATGCTTATGACCCACTGCATCGGCTGGGATTTAGGCTGACAGATCTGGGCTGTGACGATAGTAAGATCGATGCCCTCAATTGGCTCCCAATGGCAAAAGGCAGCATAGTCGCACAAGAGCGAGGGCTTAGGCAATCCCAAAGCAGCTTTGATGGCGACTGCTGTGTACGGTACATTACGCCTCCGAACGTGCACAATAGAAGTTCCCTCTGCAGCATGGAGGGCGTTCACATAGAATTTGCAAACGATAGGGAGAATAGCAGAATCCTCTAGATGTCGAGCAAACTGGCTCTAGTTGAGCTTGTTGAGCAGACCCTCAACCTCGGGGTGGATAACCTTGGAGAAAGAGAATCCATGCTCTGCTATAATGGTCCGGGTGATCGTGACCATATATGTCTGAGCCGCAGCGGCTGAGACAAAAATCCTCCTGTCAAAATCTGGAGGTAGGGGAGAAGGTTCCCTACGCTGACAACTGCTCTCTCCTCTTTGACGTTTAAGACCTATGGTACCTATCGAAAGAGACTGTGTCAGAATTGAATCAATAAGATAAAAGAAGCAGTGAAAAGTATCAATTTCTGCAAAATTTGAGACCGCGAGCCGCGGTGGTCATCACAGCGCCGCGACACTCAAACAAATTCATGCACACACCGTGACGCACATAGTCCAAGCTGTGACATTCAAAATGATATTCACATAACGCCACAATGTTATAGGTAAACGCCGCGGCATTCCAACATTATTCAACCTCACGCCGTGATGTTGAATTGACACGTTGTGATATTCCTCAAAATTTGCCGCAGCATTACATGGTCATGTTGTGGCGTTGATACAAAAATCAATAGAAACGCAAAAAATAACATAAAATAACTACAATATATCCAAATAACTAAGTTAACTTATACATACCTCATTAAAGATTGCAGAAATAAGGAATAACGAGTGGGGAAACAAGAAATGAGGAAGAAGAAGGGAGAGAAATCACAAAGAAATAGAGAAAGTTGATAGATAAGTAAAAAGGATAACCAAACGCCATGACACTTAAACCCAAAGGCCGCAGCACGCTGCGGCATTGGGTATGTGATGCCACGGCGTGCATTAATTACCATAGAATTTATTATTATTATTAATTAAATTTTTTTTTGAACAAGACGTCATGGTGTTCAACATTGTTGCACTGCGACGCTTCAGCCTCTAGAATTTGGCTGATGCACCACAGGCACCGTGGCGTGACAAGTACCACGCCACGACATTGAGAGGCCAACCTGCAGAATTTTGCATTCTACTGCTGTTTTTACACATTTCCAGCCTCTAACACCTGCAAAACTTGCTCAAAGGGTCAAAACATAGTTTGTATAACAAAAACTTAATCAAACTACAAAATCAACATATTAATATATTAAAGACTTAAAACACCTAACATTAAAAATTTGGGTTCCCTCTCAAAAAGGGCCTTATTTATAGTCTCGACAGGACTTTTTAGATCTCATGTTGGAGCTGTCAAAGTGAGGGAGGTCTTCCCCCTTTGAATCTCTCCTCAATAGTAAGGTTTTAGGCACTAGCCATTAACCTTAAAGCTCGATGAACCATCCAGGCAAGCTATCTCAACTGCTCCATGAGGGAACACTCTCCTTACCTCAAAGGGTCCCAACCACCTAGATTTAAGCTTCTCGGGAAACAATTTAAGCCTAGAGTTATAAAGGAGAACTTGTTAACCTACTTTAAATCTCTTTTGCACGATCTTCTTGTCATGCTAGAATTTCACCTTGTCCTTATACAACTTTACATTCTCATATGCTTGATGCCTAAATTCATCAAGCTGATTGAGTTGTAATAATCTCTTCTCCCCAGCAGCTTGTAAGTTGAAGTTTAGTTGCTTGATTGCCTAGTATGCGTTATGTTCAAGCTCAATCGGCAGATGACATGCCTTCCCAAATATCAACTTATATGGGGACATAACAATGGGACTCTTATAGGCAGTCCTATAAGCCCACAGTGTGTCGTCCAGTCTTTTTGACAAATCCTTTCTAGAAGGACACACCGTTTTCTCTAAAATTCACTTAATCTCGTGATTGGACACCTCTGCTTGCCCACTTGTCTGCAGGTGATAGGTAGTGGCAATCCTATGGGTTACCCTATACTTAGCAAAAGGAGCTTCAAAGGACTTGATGCAAAAGTGGGACCCTCCATCACTTGTAATGGCCCTAGGTATTCCGAATCGGGTGAATATGTGTTTCTTTAGGAAGCCTACCACTACCTTAGCATCATTGGTAGGAAAAACACATGCTTCTACCCATTTGGACATAGTCCACAACTACGAGAATATACAGGTTTCTATAGGAGGGAATGAAGGGACCCATGAAATCTATGCCCCCAACGTCAAAGATCTCAACTTCCAAAATGGAGTTAAGGGGCATCTCATTTCTTCTTGAGATATCCCCCGACTTTTGACACTGTTCACACCTTTGCACAAAGAAATGTGCATCCTTAAAGAGAGATGACCAATAAAAGCCAGATTGGAGCACCTTTGCCGC
This sequence comes from Ormosia emarginata, assembly GCA_029884605.1. NCBI lineage: Eukaryota > Viridiplantae > Streptophyta > Magnoliopsida > Fabales > Fabaceae > Ormosia > Ormosia emarginata. The sequence goes on along the minus strand of JAQQTP010000049.1, from coordinate 2,194,801 downwards.
TGTCCTCTCATCACTGCAATGTCTACCATAAGGAGAAACATGGAACTGGTTCAAAATTGGCTCCACCTCCTCCATAGGTACACATCTCCTAAGCATCTGGTCAGAGCACTGTTTGAACAAAAATGACTCGTCCCAGATGTAGTGCCTGACATCGTGCAAGAATTTCTTCTTCTGGTGAGAAGTCAAATCATAAGGCAACACACCACACACTATGTAGTTAACCATGTCTGCATACCATGGACATGATTAAGCAGTGGTTGCAAAAAGCTGCTTATCTAGAAATGTTTCCCTAATTGTGAGCAGTTCAACTTGATGGTCTTCATTCTTAAGTCTTGAAAGGTGATCTGCAACTTGATTCTCTGCACCTTTCTTGTCACGGATCTCTAGATCAAATTCTTGTAATAGCAAAACCCACTTGATCAAACGTGGTTTTTGTATTTTTCTTGCTGACCAAATACTTAATGACGGAGTGATCAGTATAAACAATCACCTTTGTCCTCACCAAGTAAGCTCGAAACTTATCGAATGCAAAGACCACGACCAGTGGCTCTTTTTCTATTGTGGTGTAGTTTAGTTGGGCATCGTTAAATGTTTTGATCGCATAATAAATGGAGTGAAACACTTTGTCTTTTCTCTGACCCAACACTGCACCCACAGCATAGTCGTTGGCATCGCACTTGAGCTCAAATGGTAATTCCCAATCTGGAGTGATGATTACTGGTGCTAAGACTAGGTTCTTCTTCAGCTCCTCAAATGCAACCTGGCATGAAACATCAAAGGTAAACTGGATGTCTTTCTCCAGTAGGTTGTAGAGAGGCTTGACTATCTTCGAAAAGTCTTTTATAAACCTCCTATAGAAACCCGCATGGCTAAGAAAATTGTGGATTCCTTTCATAGAGTTAGGCGAAGGAAGCCTCTCAATCACAGTTATCTTTGCCTTGTCCACTTCCATCCCCTTGATAGAAACCTTATGGCCAAGAACTATGCCTTCTTGGACTATAAAGTGGCATTTTTCCCAATTGAGGACATGGTTGGTTTCTTCACATCTTTTCAGTACGGACGATAAGGTCTGCAAACAACTCTCATATATATCTCTGAATACTGAAAAGCCATCCATAAACACTTCTAGGCCATGCCTAATCATATCCGCGAAGATGGATATCGTACAACATTGAAAAGTTGTGAGAGCATTGTATAACCCAAATGGCATCCTTCTAAACGCAAATGTACCATAACGACAAGAAAATGTTATCTTTTCTTGATCCTCCGATGCTATGGCAATTTAGTTATATTCAGAATAACCATCCAAAAAGTAGTAATAGGCCTTTCTTGCCAGACGATCCAACATCTGGTCAATAAAAGGAAACGGGAAGTGGTCTTTTCGTGTGGCCTTGTTCAGTTTGCGGTAGTTCATGTATACCCTCCATCCAATGACTTTCTGAGAGGGAATAAGCTCATTATTTTCATTTGTGACTACTATCATGTCACATTTCTTTGGCATGCACTGAATTGGGCATACCCAAGGGCTGTCAGAAATAGGGTAAATTATCCCTGCATCCAGCCACTTGATTATTTCCTTCCTCACCATTTCTTTCATTATTGGATTTAGCCTCCTTTGGTGTTCCACAACACCTCTTTGATTGTCCTCAAGCAAGATCTTGTGCATACAAATGGAAGGGCTAATGCCTTGATTATCGGCAATAGTCCATCCACTAACATGTTTGTATTTTCTACGCACACAGAGGAGTTTCTCCATTTGATCTTTTGAGAGAGCAGATGATATGATTATCGGCAAGGTGGAGGTTGCTCCCAGATAAGCATAATGCAGATGGTTAGGCAGCGGCTTTAGCTCCAGCCTTGGAGGTTCCTCAATGGAAGGCTTAGATGCCTTCTTTGTTGCATCAGACTCCAAGGTTTCAAACTTGGGCAACTAATATTGCTTGGGAACCGCATCAAGGTGCTTGACATAATCCGCTACGTCGTTCCTAAATTCTTCATCATCCTCAGTTGACGAAGTTAATGCCACAGCAAGGGAGTCTTCAGGATTATTGGCTCGGAATGTATCATTAATGATGTTATCTAATATCCTAACATAAGAACACTCTTCCTGATCTTGAGGAAACTTAATTGCTTTAAAAATGTTGAAAGTTACCTCTTCATCTTGAACCCTCATAATCAAATCTCTTTTTTGCACATCTATGAGTGTCTCTTTGTGGCCAGGAACGGTCTGCCTTTGATCATCCTCCATATCTAGAATAACAAAATCCGCAAGGAATATGAACTTGTCCACTTTTACCAGGACATCCTCCACAATTCCATTAGGATAAGCATAAGAACGATCAGCTAACTGGAGGGTTACAGATGTAAGCTTGCATTCCCCCAAACCTAACCTCTGGAATATGGATAGGGGTATAAGATTAATACTTGCCCCTATATCGTACAATGCTTGGCCTAGGAAGTTCTCTTATATGGCATAAGGAATAGTAAAGCTCCCCAGATCCTTCAACTTAGGGGGAAGCTTCTGTTGTAAGACAGCACTGCATTCTTCAGATAATGCAACCATTTCAAACTCGCCCAGCTTACATTTCTTTGAAAGAATGTCCTTCATGAACTTGACGTAACTGGGCATCTGTTCTAAAGCTTCAGCAAAAGGGATGTTGATGTGAAGTTTCTTGAAAACTTCTAAAAACTTCTTAAACTGCTCATCCATCTTGTGCTTAATTTACCTGCTTAGAAAAGGTAAATGATGAATATAAGGCCTGTTGTCTACAATCTTGTTATCGACCTTCTCTTCACCTTTCTTTTCTTCCACCTTTCTGTGGACAACTTATTCTTTCTTTGGGTTTTCTTCACCCACCATCTCCTGGTCTTTACCAAAATCAACCTCTTCTTCCAACGACTTCATTTTCAGATTACCTTCTGTAACATCCCAAAATCAACCTCTTCTTCCAACGACTTCATTTTCAGATTACCTTCTGTAACATCTCAGGACTGCCTGCAGGATTGATGAGTGTCTCCACAAACCAATACAAGTCTTTTTAGCGTGCTTTGTCCTCACTCACACGCATCCTAAGAAACTTCCCAGGAGGTCACCCATCCCACAATTGCTCCAGGTCACGCACGCTTAACAATGGAGTTCTTATGTTCTATGCTCCCGAAAAGAAGTTGCAACTTGTTGATATGGCTACGCTTAATCAATTCCTTTAAGTCATCCTCAACTATGTAGTCCTATACCTGCACAGTCTTTGAATCCCTCTCATTCTGGTGCATATTCAGTTCATTCATGGGACCTTTCGCCTAGAAGCATGCCAGGAGCCACTCCTTGTACGTGCTTCTCATGCACCGGCGTCCACTCTCCGCCCTCATCTACCCCGGGACACCACATGCCCACCAGCTTCCGCCTGGTTCATCTCCGAACCACACCGTACTGGGAGAGGTCCCGTCTCTGATACCATCTATAACATCCCGGGACTGCATGCAGGATTGATGAGTATCTCCACAAACCAACACAAGTCTTTTCAGCGTGCTTTGTCCTCACTCACACGCATCTTAGGAAACTTCCCAAGAGGTCACCCATCTCACAATTGCTCTAGGTCAAGCACGCTTAACAATGGAGTTCTTATGTTCTAGGCTCTCGAAAAGAAGTTGCAACTTGTTGATATGACTATGCCTAATCAATTCCTTTAAGTCATCCTCAACTATGCAGTCCCATACCTGCACAGTCTTTGAATCCCTTTCATTCCGGTGCGTATTCAGTTCATTCATGGGACCCTTCGCCTAGAAGCATGCTAGGAGCCGCTCCTTGTACGTGCTTCTCATGCACCGGCGTCCACTCCCCGTCCTCATCAACCCCGGGACACTACACCTTCAATATCCTTCCCACTTCTCAATGAGATCGCCTTGCAATGATCATTTAAGGAGTCTTTTGGATTATTAATTGTATCACTCGAAAAAGTGTCTAGGGGTCTGTTATTGATTACAAATTTCTAATTGCCCCACCTGCATTTACAAAGCTCTCATAGAAGTCAGCTGGCTCTGTATCACTGAGTCATTCTTTGCTAAGTGAGCTTCTGTCTTTGTCATGAAGGTATCAGTTTTCACCATCAACTGTATGAACATATCTTCAAGAGATGGTTTCTTGTCTTGAATCGGTTGTTTGGGTTGTGAGGGGAATTCAGGAGGATTATAAGGTCGCTTAGCGCTAGGTGCTGAAGAAGAGGCTCCTTGATTATCCCTCCAAGAGAAGTTTGGATGGTTTCTTCATCCAGGGTTATACTGATTGGTGTATGGGTTATTCTGTGATGATTGGTAGTTCTCCATATAATGTGCACTTTCAGAAGTGGTAGGGCTCTTATCACTTGAATGGTTATCGTCACATTTGTCACATAATACAAATGGGCTCTAGGGAGCGTGATGTCCCATACTATCCATTCTACTTGCTAGAACTGCAACTTGTGTAGATAGCGAGGTTAATGCATCTACTTCATGCACTCCAGCTACCCTCCATGGAGTGTTCCTTGCTGCTGGCCATTAGTAGCTATTAGCAGCGAATTCCTCTAAGAGATGGAAGGCATCATCGAAAGATTTGCTTAACAAGGAATCTCTAGCTACAACATCTACTACTGGGTGGTGGTGCGATAGCAGGCCCTTGTGAAATGAGTAGATTTGGTGCCAAGGTGGTATCTCATGATGTGGGCACCTTCTCAGAAGATTCTTGTACCTTTCTCAGGCTTCATGCAAGGATTCCAATTCAATCTGAGTGAATGATGTAATATCATTCACCATCTCCGCAGTCTTGGCTGGAGGGAGTATTTATTCAGAAATTTAGTACATACCTCTGCCCAAGTTGTGATTGATCCCTTTGGAAGAAAGTGCAACTTGCTTTTGGCTCTATCCCTTAAAGAGAAAGGAAAAAGCCTTAGGCGAATAGCATCCTCGGACACTCCGTTGTGCCTAAACATATCACAATCTCCAAAAAGTTAGAGAGATGTGCATTGGGATCCTTATTAGATAAGCCGCTAAACTGTACAAAAGTTTGGATCATTTGGATGATAGCCGACTTAATCTCGAAGTTGTTTGCTTGGATAGCAGGACGTCTAATGTGTTACCAAGTGGCCTCAATACTAAAGAGATGAGGTGAATTGAGTATGCAAAATATTTTTGTAAATCTTTCACAAAACGTTTGATCATCAATTTTCGTTGAAGTTATTGATTGAATAAAATGAATAGATAGAAGAGATTGATCACTTCACTCACTAATAAATAAGTCAAGATAGAAAGTATTCAAGCAAGCATATAAAATATAAGCAAAAAGTAAAAAGATGGAAGTTGAGAAAAACAAACACAAGGATTTATCCTGGTTCAGGCACCCCTTGTGACCTAAGTCTAGTCCTCAAGGAAAGCACTCAAGATTTTTTACTAAACTTCAAGCTTGAACGGGTGCTTGAAAACTTTTACATAATAGAGAACTCACCACACCTCGGGATACCTCACCCTTTGTGCTTGAGCCTCAAAACAGGGATACCTTACCCTTTTCACTAGAGGGATACCTCACCCCCTATACAATCTTTGAAGGATACCTCACATTCTTTACAATAAGGGATACCTCACCCTTTTTCACTAGAGGGATACCTCATCCCCTTTATAAAATAAACAAAGTGTTTGAATGATAGAAACTCTCTCAAAGAGTAGATAATACAAATTGAAGAACTATGGGTATTAAAGATTCATACTTTGAAGCTTAAAACATAGTTTTGGAGAAAGAGATGATGAAATACGAATTTAATATTCAAGAATGATTTTCAGATTGTTCTCCAACTTTTCTTTGATGCCCAACAAGTTAGATTTATACCCAAAACAAATTAAGAGTCGTTGGGAGTAGTTGAGAAGCATTAAATACTTCATTATATTTGTTGCACTCTATTTTTGAAAAACCATGTTATTTGAATAACACGATAATTATTTGAATAAAGCTTTAAATAACATTTAGAAGAAAAGTTTGTTAGAAAATGTTATTCGAATAACACAAGTGTTATTCAAATAAGTCACTTAAAACTTATTTATGGAAAAACATGTTATTCGAATAAAACAAGATTTATTCGAATAACCCATTTGAATTCTGAAGTGCCTTTGTCCTCTTTAAATGTTTATTCGAATAAAACAAGGTTTATTTGAATAAGTCTTGATCAGTTGACAAAACTGGCTTTTCTGACATTTGTTATTCGAATAAGAAGAGCCTTATTCAAATAAGCCTTGTTTAGTTTGAATTTTTACCTTCTCCTAACTTCTGTTATTCGAATAAAGTAGCCTTTATTCGAATAAGCTATGTAAAATTTGTTTTGTCAGCAAAGAAGCAATGCTAAGGAATTTCAAGTGGTTTTATATAATTTTTGGCACTTAAAATTTGTTTCTTTGGGAAACCAAAAACCATTTTTGAAGCTTCTCTTCTCTTTTTGTTTTTAAAACAATTGTGCTTTTTAAGTTCTTTTTTTTGAAAAACAAGTTATGGAGCATTTATGTGAATCGCATTATACCTTTACATATTGATCTAAGTCTTATAAGTTATTCTTGAAGATCCTTGAGATTTGATCATTGTACTTTCATTTCTTGTCCTTTTTTGTTATTGTAACACCCAAAAAATTGTTTATTTTATTATAAATAGCCATTTTTATAATATTCGTGATTTTTATGAATTTTTTGGATTTTTCTGAGAACGTGAAATATTTTAATATTATTCCTCCTTTTGCATGCACACTGAATGGAGCCGAGGAAATGACATATTTTCCCCGAGGACCTTGATCTTTTGAAACATCGACGAGGGATCTTACTAAACCCGAGGTTGAACACGATTTACGAGGTTTCATATTTTTCAAGATTTTATCTGATAAATAAAAATCTATGTGTATTTTATTATCTGTTGGATAATTAACACCGACTTCTGTCAACTATAATAATTGTCCATTGGATAATAGCTTGTAGTAGAAATCTTATCTTATTCAAAGAAAATTCTCTTTATGTCAAATCAAATCACCTTTAATTAAAAAAAATATATTTTAATCAAAGCTTCTCAAGGAAGCTTTGACCAAAAAATGACCAAATTGCCCAAAACTTACATGAGAAGCCAAATCTCTCCCTCTCCTTCTCTCTTGGTACCGCGGCTTAGGACCTTTAAGGAAGCCAAAAAATTTACCTTTTTGCCTTATCATTCTTACTCCAAAATTCTAAATCACAAAAAGCTATTACCCTTTTTCTCTTCATATCCTCTTCATCTTTTCTCTCTTCTTCTTCCTCTCTTCCTCTCCACTCTCCACGGCAGCAACCCCTCCATGTGACCATCTCCATTTGCTTGCTTCACTACCACCATTTCTAGATTCCCCTCCTCATCCTAAACCTTTCCTATTTAGTGATCATCTTCCAAATCCATCATTTTCATCACTTTTCTTCAAGAACAAAGCTTGAAGCTTTTGAGGTAAATTTTTTATTTCTTACCTTCTCTTCTTCTTTTTCGTTTCTATGGTCACTTTCATGGCCATAGATCCTTTCTTTTCAAGCCATTGGTGTTGATTCCTTGAGTTTGATTTCCTAGGGTTTTGGTGAGCTCTTGGCCGAATCTCATAAGCGCATCAAGGAGTGATTTTCATGTTCTTCCCTTAGGTAAGAAGAACATTTACTCACTTCAACCTTTATTAGTGGTGAGGGAACTTTTGAGTGGTTGTTGATGAAGGAACCCCTAATGGATTGCTCACTTTGTATGCTTGTTTTTCATGCTTTTGTGTATACTTGATTTATATGAAAATGTTGGTTGTTTTGAATGCCTTGATGATGTTGGATTGCTTGGATTGGATGAATAGAAAAATGTAGAGTTTCCTACCCTTTTGGGGAGGTTACGACCTTGGGCCATATTTTAGGGGTTTGAGTTTGATTTTTGTGGGAATTGAAACTTAAGTAATTAGGTGTTAAAGGTTTGATGCATGTAATGGAAAAATTGGGTTTTCACACTCTTGGGAGGCTCACGGCCTCTAGGGAGTTTTTAGGGTTCAAGTGGTGCTTTTGTACAACCTTGTGACTTAAGCAATTTAGTGTTACGAAATCAATAATGCAATGAAAGAAAAAATGTTTGGATCTTGTCTTTGAGAGGCCACGGCCTCAAGGGTCTATTTGACCTAGACTTGTGTAATTAATCAAGACTTAGGTAATTAGGAATTTTGACCTAGATCTTGTCTTTGCAGGTGTCTCACAATAGACAGTGGTAGCTCCACTGGGGCCGTGGGATAGACCGATGCAAACACACCGACGATCCGGACCGAGACACTGTCCTATATCGCGATCTTGTTGAGAGTGCCATGTATAAGCCATGTTGCGCAAAAGATTAGTTTTCTGATAAACACTTTATTTTTAGGCTGACTGGATACCGGCATGACTCTCTGATTATTCTCTCCGAATGTCTATGTTTAGCTCCATGGAGTAGGATTTTGTTACCTCATGCATTATGCATTGTCTGTCTCATATTTTTCTGGCAGGAGTGTCCATAATTATTAAATTATCTCTTTAAATGTTATTATGATTATTTGATTAATGAACTGCTTACTACATGAGACATTATTGTTATTTCCTTTTTATTGCTTATTTTATTATTAATGTTGATATATATATATATATATATATATATATATATATATATATATATATATATATATATATATATATATATATAAAAAATCCCAGAGCTTTCTCTAACCCTTATCCTATAGATTTCCATTATTGAGACTATATTGACGCATGGGTGTATACCTTTTGGTTCAAAAACATCAACGGTAAACATTCATGGATGTTCTACTTCAAACATGATGTCCAATATGACTTTCCTCATTGGTTCCAAGAATGGTGGGGATACTTTGGACCTGTTAATGAAATTCTTCCAGAACCCGTTTTGGAAGGCCTCAAATATTTTGAAACAAGGATTGATCTTACCAATGACCCTTGGCCGATCAATCTCCATTTCTTTTCCAAACTATCTCTGGCATGGATCTTTTCTTGGCAGTTTAAATACAAGAAGAGTATTTATCACCCAAAGCATCTTCCTGCCCTTGAAAGGTTTGCCTATGTCAAATGGTGGAAGAAATTTGACGCCTCACATGCCACTGTAGAATCAATCAAAGCTTGGTTCTTAAAACATCCAAAACTCTTGAAGGTTGCGGACCATGGGACTAATGTCTTCCTCAACAAAAGGGCCCAAGCAACAGCTGCCCTTGCTGCCTCATCCTCCAAAGAAGAGTTTGAGAAAAATCTCAAAATTATCCTTCATCAACTGAATGAAGAATCCCAACAATTCCAACAAGTGTCTGGAACGAGCTCAGACCCGTTCTACCAGAATGAAGATGACTGCTTTGGTAAGGACATAGACAGTCATTGCACAAACCTCAGCGATGATGAATAGTCATCCTTGCGGCTGGTTACTATAGCAGGGTCACTGTACAGTGTTCACTGTAGCGGAAATTTCATTTTACTGTTTGTAATAGTAAATTCCTATCTATTTATTTCTTGTCTTCAGACATGTAAGGCATTCAAAAATTTTAGTCCTTCTTTAGTTTTCTTTTAGCCTTACAGAGCGATCTGAGAGAGTGAGTTCTTCTCCCTCTTCCCTCATCTCCCAAACTTGTAATCTTCAGTTTTATAAATAAAGTTTCGATCTTTTCTTATATATAACATACACTTCTCTTCTCATCTCTTTGTCGGATCTCGACGTCTTTGACGCACTTCCGATTTTCACTTTAATGTTTTAATCTTTTATTTTATTTTCTGCATATCATTTATATGTAAGCAGTCCATCTGCATCCTACTTCTCTCTATCCCGCTCTCTTTCTCCCCCTCCGTTTTCCCGTGATCTTCGCTCTATAACTCTGTGTTTTCTCGTGATCTTCGCCCTATAACTCTGGTATCAGAGCCTGATGGGGAAGTAGGAAAGTAAATGAACGGAGTTTAAGTTGCTTTATCTTATTGAACTGGATATTAACATTGTTATGTTATAATACCTTGATATTTATCTGATCTGCTTATTTCTTGGTTATATCATGATATAACCTGTTAAAACTGGAAATTATAACTGGATCTGGAAAGTACGTAGTTTATGTTACCCTATCTTGGACTGGACGGTACATAATACCCGTGTTGGATCTTTATTGTGGGGCTGTAGCAGTAAGTCCCAGTGATGAAGGACAGTAAGTCTAATTCGACGATGCTTCCACAAGGAGTGATAGTTTGGGTACGGTGGTGACCTTGGACCAAGATCTGGTAAATGCTTGCGGTGGCTGTAGATCTGGACATAATTAAGGACTTAAAAGGTTAAAATATGATTTAATAATGGATAATCATCTCAGATCTAAATCAAAGTATAACATAATCTGGTAATCTTAAAATCTAGTTCAGAGGATAAATTTAACTTAAATTTCCTCATTTCTGCTTCTATTGAACTGCATGATGGCAATGATATCGGGCGTATATACATCTTATCTGCTTCTTCTGTATTTATTCTGTTGTTCTTCATTTTGTTCTTATACTCATCTTACTTTTCTGTTTTCTGCTGTAACTATGTTACGTTCCTTGTCTTCTGCTTTCTCCAAACTGACAATCAAGTCATCCCAACCATCATCTTCTTCTCTTTCTGAAGAACAAACAAAACAAACTAAAACTGACATCTTTAATGAAGAAATTCATTTTGAAGATATAAACCAAGATTTTGACAACTAGGAAATTCCTAGAATCTCCACAAACAATCTCTACAAACCTGAAGGAAGTTTCTTTAGGACTTCTGATTATATCATTAGGACTGTAGAGAAAACAATCATAATTGAATCCGATGATGAAGAATTTTTCTTATTATCAGAAGAATCAATTAAAAAACACAAATCAAAATACAACTTTCTGCATGTTGCTTGTGTGCAGGTTGCTGTCAAGCTTTTAATCCACGATGGGTTAAATGCATTTATCCTTCTCTGCCTAAGAGATGTTCGTCATAACGAATTCCACGACTCATTGCTTGGAACTATAGAAACGAGCTTAGGTCATGGTCCTATCTACTTCAACTGCTACCCGGATAAAACGGTTAGTCTCCAAGACAAAAATATCTTAGACTGTCTTTTCTTAAACCTGAAAGTCTATGGCTTAAACATGAAGCCCGGATCTGTCCCTTTGTCTTTAATTTATAGGATTCAGTATAAAGTTATGAATTCTTCTATCTCTAAAGCCTTAAAATCTAAAGAAAAGGGCGTCACAACCTTATTTTTGACCGGTACATCAAAGGCCAACGTAGTTGTCCCAAAAATGATCCGATGGGAGGATGTGGTTCTCCCTCAAAAATGGACTATGGATGAAGCTGCACCAGCTTTACCCAGAGAATCTCCTGAGATTCAAGAAATTGTCCAACATCAATCTGGGAAAGTCGAACTAACGTTTGACCGATGAAATTCTTTTAGTTCATCTAGATCTAGGTCTTTTAGGACTAATTCAACCAGATCTGATCACTTTAGGTTTGCTTTGTCTAGAAAATCCTTTTCAACTTTAGGATCTTCTTTCACTATTAATCTACAGGGTTTAGACACATCGTCGACCCTTCCGAAACCGATCTACCGTCAGGAAGATAACCATGATCAGAGATCTATTCTTTCTCCAACTTACTCCGATATGAATGATGTCCATGATTAGCACACCATTCGTAATTGATAAGCCAACCCTTAAAAAAGACTTCTTTTCCGAGGCATGGAAGCCTCAACGGGAATGGTTTTTTGAAAATTATAAGGGTGAGAACAAGACTGAAATCCAAAATAAATGGTATGCATTTATGGAAAACGTAAAAACCAATGTTCCTTTCTTTGATTGGTTCCATGCCTATCTAACTAGGAATGAAATTCCCTATCCATGAAGCATCGGTCTGATGGAGGATCTATCTGTTAACGTCTTAACAGTCTGGCATCGAAAGGACGAAACTCTTGTCAAATTTGTTCTTCCTCCTCAAAGTTCTTATTTTTTGGATAAGAAAGATAAAAACAATAAACCTATCGTTGCCTCTCCATTCAAATCTAGAGCTGACGATGAACCCATAGGATCTCATGATATTAAAAGTCTTATGAAACAAAACAATTATACAAACATGTATCTCCAAGTCTTAGGTGAGAAAATCTTAAACAAAGAACCTAAGAAAATAGAAAAACAACTTGAAGATAAACCTTCAGTTTCTGGAACTAAGATTGATAAAACTGCAATCGAAAAACCCATCTTCAAACCGTTTAGAATTTCTAAACAAGTAAAAGAGTCTATTAAACTTTTGAAAAACAAGAATTTAGGTAACCCTAATTCTAATCCAAATACTGATCTAGTCAGTGATATTGTCTCAAAATTTAATCGTATTCCGCCTATTGACGCAGTTATCCTGGATACACCTCAATCTGAAACCTCCAGAACTTCCAAACCGTTGATTATCAACACACTCAAACAATCTGATTCCCAGTCTGAGCCAGATTGTCAATCTGAACAAAATTCCGAAATCAAAGTTAACCCAGTTATTAGCGAAGTTCTTAACTGGAAAAATCCTTCTAAACTTTACTATTAGCGTGCAACCCCTCCTGATCGGCTGCTAGAAGAGCGTGATCCAACGTTTAAATCCTTTAGTGCCAACAATGTCTATGTTTGGGACATAGATGGGAAGACTGAGTATCAAATTCTTAATACTCTCCAAGAAATGACGATGGTCTCTACGGCTTATCAAACTTCTTACGACTGTAGCGATCAAATCATCTGTGAAGTCCTTATTGCTGGCTTCACTGGTCAACTCAAAGGTTGGTGGGATCACTATCTCACTGATACCCAGCGTAATGACATTCAAAATGCCGTTAAGAACGATTCTGAAGGCTATCCTATCCTTAGTGATGGCAAACCAATTCTTGATTCTGTAAACGCTTTAATCTTCACCATTGTTCAACATTTCATTGGTGATATAACCATCTGGCGTGATAGATCTGCTAAACTTCTATCCAACCTCAAATGTAAAACCTTAGCTGACTTTAGGTGGTATTGTGATACCTTCCTTACTAGGGTTTATACTAGAGAAGACTGTCAACAACCTTTCTGGAAGGAGAAATTCCTTGCAGGTCTCCCTAAATCTCTAGGTGATAAAGTTAGAGATAAAAATCTTGGCCTACTAGTAAAGAAGTTTGGAAGATTCTTCAAAAAGAATGGAGCTCAAGGAAGACCTCCCTTTCCCTCAAAGAATGCCTATCACAAAGGGGAAGGAACCTCAACCACTCCTAAATGCTATGAATATGGAGAATTAGGACACATGAAGATGGAGTGCCCAATCTATCAAAGGAAAGTGGAGAAGTATGAAAAGAGGTACACAAAGGAAAAGAAAGAAAGAAGAGCCTACATAGCTTGGGATGATAATGACATGGATTCAACCGATAATTCGGACAATGAGGAAGTCAATCTATGTTTCATGGCTAGAGGAAAAGAGGAAGATGAAGATGATATGGAGGTAACATCCTCAAATTTTGAATCAAATTCTTCTCCTTCATATGATGAATTGCAAGATGCATTTGAAGTTGCATAATGAATCTATGAGACTTGCAAAACTTGTTTCATCATCCAAGAAAATAATTTCCTCTTTTGAAAACAAAATCTCTATTTTAAACAAGGAAATTGAGGAACTTAAAATTGAAAATGAAACTCTTGGACTCATTGATGCAAATTCCTCATGCATGACATGTTATTTACTTGATAATGCATCTACATCCTTTTCTTGCTCATCATGCAAAACTTTTGAAAAGGAAATTGAAGATTTGAAAAATACTCTTTCAAAATTTACCCTTGGAAGAGATAATTTGAACATATTGCTTGGGAATAAAAAATGTGTGTTTCAAAAGGCTGGTTTAGGGTACAATCCCAAAAATCAACAAAAACTTTACAAGAATTTCTTTGTTCCCTCAAGTTCATCAACAAGTCCTTTTATAAAATGTTTTCATTGTGGCAAGAAAGGACATAGTGCATCAACTTGTAATGTAAGGAAGAATATCAATAACAAAATTGGAACTAAAATGGTTTGGATCTCTAAGGGCACCTTGCCTAACACTAACACACAAGGACCCAAGAGAATTTGGGTACCGAAGGTCAAAAATTGAAGTGTGTTGTAGGTATGCTTGAAGGCCAAGAACGGACTTTGGAATATCAAAAGTGGTTGTTGCAAGCACAAGATCAAAAATTACTCCAAGTTCTCTTCCTTGTCTCCAAGAAGTTTGGACTTGCAATCTTTGGATAAGTGGAGATCTATTCTATGCCTTAACTTGTTTTAAAATTGTATTTCTCTAGGCTTTATATCTTGAAAATATCTTTATATGCAATAATATGCTTGATAAGTTCATTTCTTGTTTGAAATAGCATATTTGATATAAAACATCTTTGAACTTGGCATATTGGATCAATCATGCATCTAAACTCTTGTAACACAATTTTGATGCCTAATTTTCTGCATAATGTGTCATATCTTGTATAATCTGTTTCATTTGCTGCATAATTTGGTGTTTTTACTGCACAAACTACCTTGACTTAATCAATTGTAAATTGAATACTGACTTGAGCGTTGGAGGTTCTCCTTTAGCTATTTTGTAGGTACTACATCATGACAAAAACCCTCAAAAAGCTCAAAAACTTCACCAATCCATCAAAAGGGTGTACTTCTTGGTAAAAGTAGCATTTTCGCAAGATCATATCTTTTAGATCACAATCTATCTGGATTATATGCCTACATGATGTTTGAAATTGTTTTGGAATGCTTTGGAACAAATTTGAAAGGTTTAAAATTGATCATTCTCTGTTTAAAATGCAAAATCTGAGTTTTAACAATCTGGTAATCGATTACACAAGCTTTGTAATCGATTACAAAGGCTCTGCCAAGCGTTCCAAGCCAAGTGAGAAAGCAGGTAATCGATTACACCTCCAATGTAATCAATTACATCATTTCCAGAAGGCATGTAATCGAGTACACCACATATGTAATTGATTACCAGGAATCCAGAACATGCGTAATCGATTACACAGACATTGTAATCGATTACACAGGGTTTTAAAAGGCAAAAATTCATGGGTTATACATTTTCATCTGCCATGAAGCCTTTCATGATGATTTTCTTATGCTTAATCTTTATCTAACCCCATTTGCTCTTGTATATGACTCTGACTTCTGTTGGCATAAATGATAATTATTATATATGATTTCTTTTTCATATGCATTCGCTATTGGCATCACAAATTGTTGTGCTAAACCGTTCATACTCTGATATTGATCCTGCTGGGCTGAAATGTTTATACAATGCTGAATGCTTATGTTGTTTTTGATAATGCCAACGGGGGAGAGATTAGTGAAATATGTTGCATGTGTACGGGGGAGCTTTGTGCTTTTACATGAAAATCATTTATCCTATCTCATGCATACATTACGGGGGAGAGTTGCGCTTAATCTCTGATAGATAAATGAATGCAAATATTTCTCTATTTTCAATGTTTATTTTGTCATCATCAAAAAGGGGGAGAATGTGAATGCTTATGTCATGAAGCATATCAAATAAGTTTTTGATGATAACAAAGCCAAGAGAAGAAGACCAAGATCAAAAGAAAAGTTCAAGATCAAAAGAGAAGATCAAGACCAAGAAAAGAAGACCAAGTTCAAAAGAGGTATATTAGATATAGGTCTTAGAACATAAATGTGAAATGCTCTCAAGGTATCTCAATTATATTCAAATGGTTTTTCAAAGATCTCATAAATCAACTTGTTTTCAAAGTTCATATTTTAAAGAAATGTTGATTTCAATCTTGGATTATGGTAAACATTTGTAAATCTTGTTTTGTCCAAGTACCCAAATGATAAAAATGGCCTAGAGACTTAATTGGGATTGAAAAATGTGTTCAAAGTGGAAAGTAATCGATTACACACTCTTGGTAATCGATTACCCGTAAGTCGAGGGACTTGTAATCGATTACTGACATCCATGTAATCGATTACCATGTTCCAATCCAAGAACACGTTCAAAGGGCCATGTAATCGATTATATCAATATTGTAATCGATTACCGAGAAAGTCGAGAGGGCGTGTAATCGATTACACAAGTCTTGTAATCAATTACCACAAACCCGAGAAAGCCAAGAACACGTTTTAAGCGTCATGTAATCGATTACGGAACCACATAATCGATTACCGGATTCTCGACAAGCCCAACGGCTATATTATTTGGCTTTTAATGTTGCCCATTAAAGCCCCCAACGGCTCTTTTGTTCCAATAACTTATAAATACTCATCTTGGGGCATCATTTGTGGTTGAACAACACTTGAGAAACATCTATCAATTGCTATAATCCGAGATTCATCCTTAAATCACTTTTGCTCTGTTTTTGCATATATTGTTGAGATATTCTTGAAGAGCATTATTAGAGCTTCAATTTGTATCATCTACTCTTGTGAGAGTTTTCATTTTATAAACACTTTGATTCTTTGTAAAGGGGGTGAGGTATCCCTCTAGAGAAAAGAGAGTGAGGTATCTCTCAAAGTTTGTAAAGGGTGAGGTATCCCTTGTTGAAGGTGAGGCATCCTTCAAAGGTTGTAAAGAGGGTGAGGTATCCTTCTAGTGAAAAGGGTGAGGTATCCCTGGTTTAAGGCTCAAGCTCAAGGGTGAGGCATCCCAAGGAGTTGAGTGCTCTTTTGTGTAAAGGTTTTCAAGCACCCGTTCAAGCTTGAAGTTTAGTTGAAAATCTCGAGTGGTTTGCTTGAGGACTGGACGTAGGTCACAAGTGGATTGGTGGCTGAACCAGGATAAATCTTGTGTTTGTTCTTCTCAACTCTATCTCTTTACTTTGTGCTTTAATTATATTTGCTTGAGTTGAGTTTGTTATTTTGCTTTGCTTGAATACTTTCTATCTTGGCTTGTTTATTTATGAGTGAAGTATTCAATCTCATTTATCCATTCACCTCAATCATCCAATAGCTTCAACGAAAATTATTAATCAAACATTTTGCGAAAGATTTACGAAAATATTTTACATACTCAATTCACCCCCCCTCTTGAGTATTGAGGCCACTTGGTAACAAGTGGTATCAGAGCTAGGCTCTTGTGTAAAGAGCTTAGCTGCTTCAAGAGAAAGTGATGGCCTCTTCAAATGATTTTTATGAAAGTTCTTCTCTTTATAGACCTCCCTTTTTCAATGAGGATGAGTATGCTTATTGGAAAGAAAGAATGAAAACTTTTATTGAAGCTATTGACTTGGATGTGTGGGATGCTGTTGAAAATGGTCCTTTTGTACCCACACAAGTTGTAAATGGTGTAAGAATTAATACACCAAGAAGTGAATGGACGGATGATGATAAAAAGAAGGTCCAATATAATTTGAGAGCCAAAAACATCATTACCACTGCTTTGGGGTATAATGAGTTTTTCGAGTCTCAAATTGTAAATCCTTAAGAAATGTGGGACACCTTACAAGTAACTCATGAGGGTACTAGTGAAGTGAAAAGATCAAGAATAAATACTCTCACTCATGAGTATGAACTTTTTAGAATGAACCAAGGTGAAAGCATTCAAGAAATGCAAAAACGTTTCATACATATCACAAATCATCTTGCTTCATTGGGAAAGACTTTTCCTAATGAATATCTTTTTAACAAAGTGTTAAGATGTTTGAGCAGGGAGTGGCAACCTAAAGTGACGGCGATTTCGGAATCAAGAAAACTAGCAACAATGACATTGGCCACACTTTTTGGCAAGCTTCAAGAACATGAGTTGGAGCTGAATAGACTCAATCAAAATGAGAAGCTTGACAAGAAGGAAAAGAAGGGAATTGCTCTCAAGACCACCTCCTCTTTGATCAATGATGATGATGATGATGATGATGGAGATGACTTTGAAATTAGTGAAGAGAATCTTGGCCTACTAGTAAAGAAGTTTGGAAGATTCTTCAAAAAGAATGGAGCTCAAGAAAGACCTCCCTTTCCCTCAAAGAATGCCTATCACAAAGGGGAAGGAACCTCAACCACTCCTAAATGCTATGAATGTGGAGAATTGGGACACATTAAGATGGAATGCCCAATATATCAAAGGAAAGTGGAGAAGTATGAAAAGAGGTACTCAAAGGAAAAGAAAGAAAGAAGAGCCTACATAGCTTGGGATGATAATGACATGGATTCAACCGATAATTCGGACAATGAGGAAGCCAATCTATGTTTCATGGCTAGAGGAGAAGAGGAAGATGAAGATGACATGGAGGTAACATCCTCAAATTTTGAATCAAATTCTTCTCCTTCATATGATGAATTGCAAGATGCATTTGAAGAATTGCATAATGAATCTATGAGACTTGCAAAACTTGTTTCATCATCCAAGAAAACAATTTCCTCTTTTGAAAACAAAATCTCTATTTTAAACAAGGAAATTGAGGAACTTAAAATTGAAAATGAAACTCTTGGACTCATTGATGCAAATTCCTCATGCATGACATGTTCTTTACTTGATAATGCATCTACATCCTTTTCTTGCTCATCATGCAAAACTTTTGAAAAGGAAATTGAAGATTTGAAAAATACTCTTTCAAAATTTACCCTTGGAAGAGATAATTTGAACATATTGCTTGGGAATAAAAAATGTGTGTTTCAAAAGGCTGGTTTAGGGTACAATCCCAAAAATTAACAAAAACTTTACAAGAATTTCTTTGTTCCCTCAAGTTCATCAATAAGTCCTTTTATAAAATGTTTTCATTGTGGCAAGAAAGGACATAGTGCATTAACTTGTAATGTAAGGAAGTATATCAATAACAAAATTGGAACTAAAACGGTTTGGATCCCTAAGGGCACCTTGCCGAACACTAACACACAATGACCCAAGAGAATTTGGGTACTGAAGGTGAAAAATTGAAGTGTGTTGTAGGTATGCTTGAAGGCCAAGAACGGACTTTGGAATATCAAAAGTGGTTGTTGCAAGCACAAGATCAGAAATTACTCCAAGTTCTCTTCCTTGTCTCCAAGAAGCTTGGACTTGCAATCTTTGGATAAGTGGAGATCTATTCTATGCCTTAACTTGTTTTAAAATTGTATTTCTCTAGGCTTTATATCTTGAAAATATCTTTATATGCAATAATATGCTTGATAAGTTCATTTCTTGTTTGAAATAGCATATTTGATATAAAACATCTTTGAACTTGGCATATTGGATCAATCATGCATCTAAACTCTTGTAACACAATTTTGATGCATAATTTTCTGCATAATGTGTCATATGTTGTATAATCTGTTTCATTTGCTGCATAATTTGGTGTTTTTACTGCACAAACTACCTTGACTTAATCAATTGTAAATTGAATACTGACTTGAGCGTTGAAGGTTCCCCTTTAGCTATTTTGCAGGTACTACATCATGACAAAAACCCTCAAAAAGCTCAAAAACTTTACCAATCCATCAAAAGGGTGTAATTCTTGGTAAAAGTAGCATTTTCGCAAGATCATATCTTTTAGATCACAATCTATCTGGATTATATGCCTACATGATGTTTGAAATTGTTTTGGAATGCTTTGGAACAAATTTGAAAGGTTTAAAATTGATCATTCTCTGTTTAAAATGCAAAATCTGAGTTTTAGCAATCTGGTAATCGATTACACAAGCTTTGTAATCGATTACAAAGGCTCTGCCAAGCATTCCAAGCCAAGTGAGAAAGCAGGTAATCGATTACACCTCCAATGTAATCGATTACATCATTTCCAGAAGGCATGTAATCGATTACACCACATATGTAATTGATTACCAGGAATCCAAAACGTGCGTAATCGATTACACAGACATTGTAATCGATTACACAGGGTTTTAAAAGGCAAAAATTCATGGGTTATACATTTTCATCTGCCATCAAGCCTTTCATGATGCTTTCCTTATGCTTAATCTTTATCTAACCCCATTTGCTCTTGTATATGACTCTGAATTCTGTTGGCATAAATGATAATTATTATCTACGATTTCTTTTTCATATGCATTCGCTATTGGCATCACAAATTATTGTGCTAAACCGTTCATACTCTGATATTGATCTTGCTGGGCTGAAATGTTTATACAATGCTGAATGCTTATGTTGTTTTTGATAATGCCAACGGGGGAGAGATTAGTGAAATATGTTGCATGTGTACGGGGGAGCGTTGTGCTTTTACATGAAAATCATTTATCCTATCTCTTGCATACATTACGGGGGAGAGTTGCGCTTAATCTCTGATAGATAAATGAATACAAATATTTCTCTATTTTCAATGTTTATTTTTTCATCATCAAAAAGGGGGAGAATGTGAATGCTTATGTCATGAAGCATATCAAATAAGTTTTTGATGATAACAAAGCCAAGAGAAGAAGACCAAGATCAAAAGAAAAGTTCAAGATCAAAAGAGAAGATCAAGACCAAGAGAAGATCAAGACCAAGAGAAGAAGACCAAGTTCAAAAGAGGTATATTAGATATAGGTCTTAGAACATAAATGTGAAATGCTCTCAAGGTATCTCAATTATATTCAAATGGTTTTTCAAAGATCTCATAAATCAACTTGTTTTCAAAGTTCATATTTTAAAGAAATGTTGATTTCAATCTTGGATTATGGTAAACATTTGTAAATCTTGTTTTGTCCAAGTACCCAAATGATAAAAATGGCCTAGAGACTTAATTGGGATTGAAAAATGTGTTCAAAGTGGAAAGTAATCGATTACACACTCTTGGTAATCGATTACCAGCAAGTCAGAGGACTTGTAATCGATTACAGCTTCCATGTAATCGATTACCATGTTCCCAGAAATCCAAGAACACGTTCAAAGGGCCATGTAATCGATTACATCAATATTGTAATCGATTACCGAAAAGTCGAGAGGCGTGTAATCGATTACACAAGTCTTGTAATCGATTACCACAAACCCATAAAGCCAAGAACACGTTTTAATCGTCATGTAATCGATTACGGAACCACATAATCGATTACCAGCATTCTGACAAGCCCAACGGCTATATTATTTGGCTTTTAATGTTGCCCATTAAAGCCCCCAACGGCTCTTTCGTTCTAATAACTTATAAATACTCATCTTGGGGCATCATTTGTGGTTGAACAACACTTGAGAAACATCTATCAATTGCTATAATCCGAGATTCATCCTTAAATCACTTTTGCTCTGTTTTTGCATATATTGTTGAGATATTCTTGAAGAGCATTATTAGAGCTTCAATTTGTATCATCTACTCTTGTGAGAGTTTTCATTTTATAAACACTTTAATTCTTTGTAAAGGGAATGAGGTATCCCTCTAGAGAAAAGAGAGTGAGGTATCTCTCAAAGTTTGTAAAGGGTGAGGTATCCCTTGTTGAAGGTGAGGCATCCTTCAAAGGTTGTAAAGAGGGTGAGGTATCCCTCTAGTGAAAAGGGTGAGGTATCCCTGGTTTGAGGCTCAAGCTCAAGGGTGAGGCATCCCAAGGAGTTGAGTGCTCTTTTGTGTAAAGGTTTTCAAGCACCCGTTCAAGCTTGAAGTTTAGTTGAAAATCTCGAGTGGTTTGCTTGAGGACTGGACGTAGGTCACAAGTGGATTGGTGGCTGAACCAGGATAAATCTTGTGTTTATTCTTCTCAACTCTATCTCTTTACTTTGTGCTTTAATTATATTTGCTTGAGTTGAGTTTGTTATTTAGCTTTGCTTGAATATTTTCTATCTTGGCTTGTTTATTTATGAGTGAAGTATTCAATCTCATTTATCCATTCACCTCAATCATCCAATAGCTTCAACGAAAATTATTAATCAAACGTTTTGCGAAAGATTTACGAAAATATTTTACATACTCAATTCACCCCCCCTCTTGAGTATTGAGGCCACTTGGTAACAAGTGGTATCAGAGCTAGGCTCTTGTGTAAAGGGCTTAGCTGCTTCAAGAGAAAGTGATTGCCTCTTCAAATGATTTTTATGAAAGTTCTTCTCTTTATAGACCTCCCTTTTTCAATGGGGATGGGTATGCTTATTGGAAAGAAAGAATGAAAATTTTTATTGAAGCTATTGACTTGGATGTGTGGGATGCTGTTGAAAATGGTCCCTTTGTACCCACACAAGTTGTAAATGGTGTAAGAATTAATACACCAAGAAGTGAATGGACGGATGATGATAAAAAGAAGGTCCAATATAATTTGAGAGCCAAAAACATCATTACCACTGTTTTGGGGTATAATGAGTTTTTCAAAGTCTCAAATTGTAAATCCGCCTAAGAAATGTAGGACACCTTACAAGTAACTCATGAGGGTACTAGTGAAGTGAAAAGATCAAGAATAAATACTCTCACTCATGAGTATGAACTTTTTAGAATGAACCAAGGTGAAAGCATTTAAGAAATGCAAAAACGTTTCATACATATCACAAATCATCTTGCTTCATTGGGAAAGACTTTTCCTAATGAATATCTTTATAACAAAGTGTTAAGATGTTTGAGCAGGGAGTGGCAACCTAAAGTGACGGCTATTTCGGAATCAAGAAAACTAGCAACAATGACATTGGCCACACTTTTTGGCAAGCTTCAAGAACATGAGTTGGAGCTGAATAGACTCAATCAAAATGAGAAGCTTGACAAGAAGGAAAAGAAGGGAATTACTCTCAAGACCACCTCCTCTTTGATCAATGATGATGATGATGATGATGGAGATGGCTTGGAAATTAGTGAAGAGAATCTTGGCCTACTAGTAAAGAAGTTTGGAAGATTCTTCAAAAAGAATGGAGCTCAAGAAAGACCTCCATTTCCCTCAAAGAATGCCTATCACAAAGGGGAAGGAACCTCAACCACTCCTAAATGCTATGAATGTGGAGAATTGGGACACATTAAGATGGAGTGCCCAATATATCAAAGGAAAGTGGAGAAGTATGAAAAGAGGTACTCAAAGGAAAAGAAAGAAAGAAGAGCCTACATAGCTTGGGATGATAATGACATGGATTCAACCGATAATTCGAACAATGAGGAAGCCAATCTATGTTTCATGGCTAGAGGAGAAGAGGAAGATAAAGATGACATGGAGGTAACATCCTCAAATTTTGAATCAAATTCTTCTCCTTCATATGATGAATTGCAAGATGCATTTGAAGAATTGCATAATGAATCTATGAGACTTGCAAAACTTGTTTCATCATCCAAGAAAACAATTTCCTCTTTTGAAAACAAAATCTCTATTTTAAACAAGGAAATTGAGGAACTTAAAATTGAAAATGAAACTCTTGGACTCATTGATGCAAATTCCTCATGCATGACATGTTCTTTACTTGATAATGCATCTACATCCTTTTCTTGCTCATCATGCAAAACTTTTGAAAAGGAAATTGAAGATTTGAAAAATACTCTTTTAGAATTTACCCTTGGAAGAGATAATTTGAACATATTGCTTGGGAATAAAAAATGTGTGTTTCAAAAGGCTGGTTTAGGGTACAATCCCAAAAATCAACAAAAACTTTACAAGAATTTCTTTGTTCCCTAAAGTTCATCAATAAGTCCTTTTATAAAATGTTTTCATTGTTGCAAGAAAGAACATAGTGCATCAACTTGTAATGTGAGGAAGAATATCAATAACAAAATTGGAACTAAAATGGTTTGGATCCCTAAGAGCACCTTGCCTAACACTAACACACAATGACCCAAGAGAATTTGGGTACCGAAGGTCAAAAATTGAAGTGTGTTGTAGGTATGCTTGAAGGCCAAGAACGGACTTTGGAATATCAAAAGTGGTTGTTGCAAGTACAAGATCAGAAATTACTCTAACTTTTCTTCTTTGTCTCCAAGAAGCTTGGACTTGCAATCTTTGGATAAGTGGAGATCTATTCTATGCCTTAACTTGTTTTAAAATTGTATTTCTATAGGCTTTATATCTTGAAAATATCTTTATATGCAATAATATGCTTGATAAGTTCATTTCTTGTTTGAAATAACATATTTGATATAAAACATCTTTGAACTTGGCATATTGGATCAGTCATGCATCTAAACTCTTGTAACACAATTTTGATGCATAATTTTCTGCATAATGTGTCATATGCTGTATAATCTGTTTCATTTGCTGCATAATTTGGTGTTTTTACTGCACAAACTTCCTTGACTTAATCAATTGTAAATTGAATACTGACTTGAGCGTTGAAGGTTCCCCTTTAGCTATTTTGCAGGTACTACATCATGACAAAAACCCTCAAAAAGCTCAAAAACTTCACCAATCCATCAAAAGGGTGTAATTCTTGGTAAAAGTAGCATTTTCGCAAGATCATATCTTTTAGATCACAATCTATCTGGATTATATGCCTACATGATGTTTGAAATTGTTTTGGAATGCTTTGGAATAAATTTGAAAGGTTTAAAATTGATCATTCTCTGTTTACAATGCAAAATTTGAGTTTTAGCAATCTGGTAATCGATTACACAAGCTTTGTAATCGATTACAAAGGCTCTGCCAAGCGTTCCAAGCCAAGTCAGAAAGCAGGTAATCGATTACACCTCCAATGTAATCGATTACATCATTTTCAGAAGGCGTGTAATCGATTACACCACATATGTAATTGATTACCAGGAATCCAGAACGTGCGTAATCGATTACATAGACATTGTAATCGATTACATAGGGTTTTAAAAGGCAAAAATTCATGGGTTATGCATTTTCATCTGCCATCAAGCCTTTCATGATGATTTCCTTATGCTTAATCTTTAGCTAACCCCATTTGCTCTTGTATATGACTCTGAATTCTGTTGGCATAAATGATAATTATTATCTACGATTTCTTTTTCATATGCATTCGCTATTGGCATCACAAATTGTTGTGCTAAACCGTTCATACTCTGATATTGATCTTGCTGGGCTGAAATGTTTATACAATGCTGAATGCTTATGTTGTTTTTGATAATGCCAACGGGGGAGAGATTAGTGAAATATGTTGCATGTGTACGGGGGAGCTTTGTGCTTTTACATGAAAATCATTTATCTTATCTCATGCATACATTACGGGGGAGAGTTGCGCTTAATCTCTGATAGATAAATGAATGCAAATATTTCTCTATTTTCAATGTTTATTTTGTCATCATCAAAAAGGGGGAGAATGTGAATGCTTATGTCATGAAGCATATCAAATAAGTTTTTGATGATAACAAAGACAAGAGAAGAAGAACAAGATCAAAAGAAAAGTTCAAGATCAAAAGAAAAGATCAAGACCAAGAGAAGAAGACCAAGTTCAAAAGAGGTATATTAGATATAGGTCTTAGAACTTAAATGTGAAATGCTCTCAAGGTATCTCAATTATATTCAAATGATTTTTCAAAGATCTCATAAATCAACTTGTTTTCAAAGTTCATATTTTAAAGAAATGTTGATTTCAATCTTGGATTATGGTAAACATTTGTAAATCTTGTTTTGTCCAAGTACCCAAATGATAAAAATGGCCTAGAGACTTAATTGGGATTGAAAAATGTGTTCAAAGTGGAAAGTAATCGATTACACACTCTTGGTAATCGATTACAAAGAAGTCGAGAGGACTTGTAATCGATTGACAAAGATCCATGTAATCGATTACCATGTTCCCAGAAATCCAAGAACACGTTCAAAGGGCCATGTAATCGATTACATCAATATTGTAAACGATTACCAGAAAGTCAGAGGGCGTGTAATCGATTACACAAGTCTTGTAATCGATTACCACAAACCCAGAAAGCCAAGAACACATTTTAACTGTCATGTAATCGATTACCAGAACCCTATAATCGATTACCAGCATTCTGACAAGCCCAACGGCTATATTATTTGGCTTTTAATGTTGCCCATTAAAGCCCCTAACGGCTCTTTTGTTCCAATAACTTATAAATACTCATCTTGGGGCATCATTTGTGGTTGAACAACACTTGAGAAACATCTATCAATTGCTATAATCCGAGATTCATCCTTAAATCACTTTTGCTCTGTTTTTGCATATATTGTTGAAATATTCTTGAAGAGCATTATTAGAGCTTCAATTTGTATCATCTACTCTTGTGAGAGTTTTCATTTTATAAACACTTTGATTCTTTGTAAAGGGGGTGAGGTATCCCTCTAGAGAAAAGAGAGTGAGGTATCTCTCAAAGTTTGTAAAGGGTGAGGTATCCCTTGTTGAAGGTGAGGCATCCTTCAAAGGTTGTAAAGAGGGTGAGGTATCCCTCTAGTGAAAAGGGTGAGGTATCCCTGGTTTGAGGCTCAAGCTCAAGGGTGAGGCATCCCAAGGAGTTGAGTGCTCTTTTGTGTAAAGGTTTTCAAGCACCCATTCAAGCTTAAAGTTTAGTTGAAAATCTAGAGTGGTTTGCTTGAGGACTGGACGTAGGTCACAAGTGGATTGGTGGCTGAACCAGGATAAATCTTGTGTTTGTTCTTCTCAACTCTATCTCTTTACTTTGTGCTTTAATTATATTTGCTTGAGTTGTGTTTGTTATTTAGCTTTGCTTGAATACTTTCTATCTTGGCTTGTTTATTTATGAGTGAAGTATTCAATCTCATTTATTCATTCACCTCAATCATCCAATAGCTTCAACGAAAATTATTAATCAAATGTTTTGCGAAAGATTTACGAAAATATTTTACATACTCAATTCACCCCCCTCTTGAGTATTGAGGTCACTTGGTAACATTCTAAAGAAAGGCCACCAGATCAATTAGCCAGTCTTCATCATGAAACATATGATGAAGGCAAAAAGCAAAGAAAAGTCTGACTTACCTTATGGAATTCTCATCACGCCCCTTCTCAGCAAATATCCTTAAATTCTAGAAACTGAACGCGCAGTCGCATTGACTCATCACAACATATTTGGCTCTTACACTCTACGCAAAATGAAGATGATCAAGATTGATGAAGGCTGGGTGTATCCTGATGAAGTTGGTGATGATGAGATTGACCCAGAAGACCTTCTTGCTGTTGCTGATGCTCCTACTAATCTCGTTCCTGCTCCTGCCCCCGTTACTAATTAGCAGATCTTGGTTGCTTTGTTGGACAACAAAGCTTACATGGAGAACACCTTCTCCATTCTGTTTGACAGAATAGAAGGTGTTGAGCATGAACAGGCTGCCCTCTGAGCCTTGCTGTCTGGCCAAGCACCTGCCTCTCCACCTCCGCCACCTTTTGATAACAACAAAGCCATGTCAAAGCCAAGTCCAAAGGAAGATTAAATGGTATAGTTTATAGGACTTAGGATCTTTATGTAAGAAGCCTAATGGATATCTCAAAAATGTTTTTAAATCTTTACAAATGGTTTTCAAATGCTAAAATGTCCAACAAACAAGTTTTGAAAAGCTAGTTATGGTGGTAGTTCAAATTTTTAGATCTTAGGATCTTTGTTTTGCTATTGCTTTGGCCCCCTGTTTTATTTGTTGTACTTGAATCAATTTGGTTAATGAATAATGATGTTATTGTTAGCATATTTCTTTTTCAATTTATTCTGTATGTGCTTTTATTGTTTGCCTTGTTCCTTTATTTATCACTGCATTATTATGACAGGAAATTATCCCACCTTTTTGTTTATGACAAAAGCGGGAGAAAATTTTGAGTTTATTTGAGAAAAGATAGGTAAAATAAAAACGAGAAATTAGATTCCAAAAGTAAGGGGGAGCTACGCACATCTCTGATATACACATGTCACCTCTTACGATTAAATAGGGGGAGTAAGTTCTTAAATAAATTTTTGTGAATTCCAATTTATATAAATTAATTCTTTTCTCAATGCTAGTTTGTCATCATAAAAAAAGGGGAGAATGTGATTCACTATGTAACTTTGAAGATTAGTTTTGATGATAACAAACATGGAGGCAAACATGAAGATGATAGGAAGACCAAGTCCAAGACCTCAAAGATTAGTTTTAGGACTTAGAGTCTTTGTGTACGAAGCTCTCTTGGTATCTTATTGATTTTGCAAGAAAAGAGAATAATGGTTTTTGAAAAATAACTCTGGAAGTTATCAATAGTTTAAAACTGATTTCAAAACAGTTTTATCGAATAAAGACTCCTTTTATTTGAATAAATCAGACTAAGAAAATTATGGTTTTAATAGAGTTATCTGAATAACTCTTTAGTTATTCGAATAATGGTTTAAAATTTTGGCTACATGCTTTTGTGATTAAAATGGTTATTCGAATAGCACCATTGCTATTCGAATAGAGGCTTTTGTCAATTTACTTTTCTTAACTAAGTTATTTGAATAACAAATCAGTTATTTGAATAAAATTGGTTTTTCAAAAACTCTTTTTAAAAGGAGTTATTCGAATAACTCTTATGTTATTTGAATAACGTATATTAGTATCAGTTTTCTGGAGGTTTTTTTAAGTTGAGTTATTCGAATAACTTAATAGTTTTTCGAATAAACTCGTGACTTTGTTTTTGAAAAGATATGAGCTTTTCATATTAATTACGTTAATTAATGTTTTCAACGGCTATTTTCTTGGAAAGCTCTATAAATAGAGACCTTGGGTCACATTTGCAAGCTTCCTAACAATCTGAATCGTTCTTTGCTAGCTTGAAAATGTGATTTATAATTTTCTCTTATTTTCTGTGTTCTTTTCGTCAAAACTTTAAGATATCAATAGAGAGCTCTGTTAGTGCTTCAATTTGTATTATTTACTCTTTGTGAGAGTTTCTCTTCATCTATTCTTTCTGCTATATTTTTAAGATGGTGAGGTATCCCTCAAAGGTTTGTGTAAGGGTGAGGTATCCCTGACAATATGAGGCTTTAGCACAAGGGTAGAGTTTCCTGTGTGTGAAAAATGTTCTTGTTTGTAACAGTTGCAAGCACATGTTTTAAACTTGTATTGATAGTGAAAAATCTCGAATTGTGTTTTGAGGACTGGACGTAGGCCACAAGTGGTTCGGTGGCTGAACTAAGATAAATATCGTGTCTGCTCTTCTCATCTTTATCTCTTTATTTACTGTAATTTCATTATCATTGCTTATCTGTTAATTTGTTGTGCTTAAAGCTTTCAATTATTTTCCTTATTTTTATATCCTTCTTAATATTTAGCTTCGACGAAATTTGGTTTATAAGTTTTTGCAAAAAGTTTTATAACTCAATTCACCTCATCTTGAGTACTAGAGCCACTTGGTAACATTCATAACATAATGTTTGTGTTGATCAAATGGGTCTTGAACATAAAAGCATTGGTGTGCTTGAGATGCTAGCACAAAAGGCTCCTCTTGGTAGCATTTCTTTTTGAAGTGAACATTGGTAAGACCATAAATATCTTCTCCAACCTTATACCAGTCACACCTAAATAAGACAACCTTAAAATGACCATAATAATTTCACTTAACTATATCAATTATTCTACCATAATAAGTTAGAATTGCATCAACTGGATTTTCATCCTTTGAGCTTGCAAAGCTTGTAGTTAATGCAACTAATGTGACACCACTATTCTGCGTTTTTCGTCTTGCATCACGCTGCCTGGTATGAAATCTATATCCATTGATTAGATACCTAGAATATCTTCTTGCGATTGAATTTGGTCCCTTAGATAGTTCTTTTATCCAATATGGCACATCCTCATGCATAGCACGAGTTTCAAACCACTGAGAGAAATTTTGACTATGGTTTTTGGCTTTGCTCCATTTTGATCCTCATTGTTGGTTATGAACTTCATGCTCATGCTCCCTAAAATTGACAAGTATTATTATATGTTATCAAAATAATAATAATTTAGTGAGTAATAGGAAATATTACAGGTGAGTCAAAGCACCTAACATATTCTTGAACTTCATCACAATTGTTCAGTATGTATGCATGGACTTGGCTATGTGACTTGTTATCGAGAATAAATGGAGCACCCTTTTTCCCTCCTAAAGGACACCCTTTGTTTGGGAACAAATTTGAAGATTCCACTTCATTTAAACTATATTCATCATTGTTTCAAGGTTTTCTATTAAATTTGGTCTGCACACCTCTATATAAATATCTTAAGAAAAAGGTCAAACACTCGTCAACCAAATATGCCTTCGCAATAGATCCTTCTGGACGACTTTTATTGTGAACATACAACTTTAATGTACACATATATCTTTCTGCAGGATACATCCATCAAAACTAAACTGGGCCACCTAATCTCACCTCATTCGCTAAATGAATAGGAAGATGAACTGTTATATAAAAAAAACTAGGAGGAAAAATCCTCTCAAGTTGACACAGTGTTTTTACAATCTCTTTTTCCAAACAATCTATCTCTTCTAGTGTGTTAAATTTTTGACACAACCGACAGAAAAGGGAACTTAGACGGATCAAAGGGATAGCAACATGATCAGGAAGTATGCTTTTGATTGGTATTTGCAACAAGTAATGTAACATGAAATGGGCATCATGGGTCTTATAACCAGATATTTTTCTTTCAGCTAGTTGCACACATCGTGAAATGTTGGAAGCACTACCATCAGGTAGTTTTGCTATCTTCAAAACACTACAAAAAATTGACTTCTCTCCAATAGTCATTGAGAAGCATGCTTTTGCTAACTTTGTTCTTTTGCCATCCTTTGTATCTTTTGATTGAAGGTTCTTTCTAATGCCTATCTCTTTTAGATCATATCGAGCATTTGTATGATCCTTTGTCTTACCTAAAATATCCAAGAGTTCCAATTATGTTATCAACTATGTTCTTCTCTATATGCATGACATCAAGGTTGTGGCAGAACGTGTTGTGTTGCCAATAAGGTAATTAAAAAAATTGACCTTTTCTTCCATGGGCCATCATTTGATTTATTTTTGCTTTTTCCTAAATATATTATCAAAATTTTGTAAGCTCTCAAACACATTTGTACCCTCTAAGAAGGGCGGGGGAGGCCTAGATTCTGTTTTTTCATTGAAAGACCTTTTATTAGATCTCCATTGATGATCCATGGGTAGAAAAACACGATGGTCCATATAACACATCTTCTGACTATATTTCAGATAGGTAGAAGAAGTCTCATAATTACAGCAAGGGCAAGCCAACTTTTCTTTTGTACTCCAACCAGACAACATAGCATATGCGGGGAAGTCGCTAACTGTCCACAGTAAAACTGCTCGTATTTGAAAGGTTTCGTTCCTTGAAGCATTATATGTTTCTACCCCTGTCTCCCATAACACCTTCAAGTCTTCTATCAATGGTTGTAGATAAATGTCAATGTCATTTCCAGGTGATTGTGGCCTAGGAATAAGCAAAGAAAGCATATAATATTCTGGTTTCATGCATAACCAAGGAGACAAATTATACGCCACCAAGACAACTGGCCATATGCTATGAGATATGCTTATAGTCCAAAATGGATTGAACCCATCACTTGCCAAGCCAAGTCTTAAATTGTGAGAATTTTTAGCGAATTCTAGATGAAGGCTATCAAAGTCTTTCCACGGCAAGATGCTTTAACTTCCCATCTTTAGAACGCTCCTCATCATGCCACCTCAATGTATCTGATGTCCTTAAGCACATAAATAGTCTTTGAAGTCTAGGAATTAAGGGAAAGTATCTTAGAGTCTTAGCAAGAATAGGGCGAGGTTTTTTGGAAGGCTCAAGCTCACTATCAACTTCAGGATATTCAAAATATCGAGAAGCTCCACAAACATGGTAATGACTGTCACACTTATGATCATTCCTATATAGCATGCAGTCATTGGGACATGCATCAATCTTTACATAGTCAAGGCCTAAGTCCTTCACTATAGCCTTCGTTTTATTGAAAGATAAAGGAATGTTCAAGTTAGGCATCGCCTCCTTCAATAACTCTAAGAGGGAAGTGAATGATGCATTGCTCCATCTATGTAGACACTTCAACAAGTACAGACGAATGGTGAAAGATAAGGTAAAGAATCTTTTACAACCCGGATACAGTTCTTGGCTTGCCTCATCAACTAAGTTATAAAATTTCTTTGCAACTTCATTTGGGCTTTCATAAACTCCTTCAGCTTGTGCCACATATCTAAATGTATCATTCAGCAAACCATCAATATCATCATTTGAATTAACTTCATCATTCGTGTCACCATCGACATCCATTTGGATTTCTTGTTCCCCATGATTAAACCAGACTGTATAACCTTCAACAAATCTGTAGCATATTAGATGATCATATACTACGTTCCTCCGATACCAATAGATATTACAACACTTTGCACAGGGACATTGAATTTCTTTGCCTTTGAGATTTCCAACAGAGTAAGCAAAGTCCAAGAAACATTGAACACCATCACAATACTTTTGTTATACCTCGATAAATCCATCCAACGCTTGTATACATCTTGAAGAAACCTAATTAATCGAATTTTGATATTAAGGCTTCAAATATATACTCATTTATGCATTAACTAGACTTTACAGGCACACCAATAATATGTTAAATCAATGACTTGTTAAATTCACACTTGGGAATCAAAACCAAGAGAAAAAAAAAATAAAAAAAAAGTTGTATAAATAATAACAGCATAAGAAAATAAAGAGGATAAGAGTTTCTTACTTAGTCATGACACTGATTGTAACTGAAAACTTACCTTCAAGTCCACAATAGATCTTCCCAAGTCTTGATTAATCTCCCATGAACAAAGAACAATCAATTGCATGTCATGTATAAAAATCATAGTTATGACATTGTTATAAGGAATATTTGGCAGTTAAAATAGGTAGTAAAAGGAATTCAAATGAAAAATTAAAGACCATTATTTACTCTAAAAGATATATCAGGCATATGCTTTTGAAGATGCCATGCAAAAAAAGCAAAAGATTTTTGAGTTTTTTTCTTTTTTAGTCAGGAAAAAGATTTCTGAATTTGAAACTTCAAACAATGCTTTTGCACATGGGGACAAGTGTGAATTTTGTACACATGTATCAAAAAAGAATCCATCTCTACAGTGATAATCAGAAGATATTAAAAAACTAGTAGTTAGCATTTACGTAACTCAAAAGTTAGGCTGATATATTTGACAATCAGATATATTTCACATGGGAGGAATAATATTTTATAATTTTAGTTGAGTCTTGACTCAAACAACAATGAACTACCTCAAACAATTGATCCCCAACTAATGATACCCTTTTACTTTCTTGTTACTTTGAATTATTGTCTCAAGCACTTATTAATGATTAAAGCTAATCCCATAATTATCCCGCTTCCCACAAATATACACTTTTGTATAATTTATAATAATATGCTTATTGCAAAGAGGACCGAGGAGCTAAATTCATGCTAGCATAACCATTGTACCCTCTAATACTAATTTCAATCTAGCTAGTGGGATAATTCATCCGTTAGCATCCATGCTGAGCCACTACCCCAATATATGTTCTCTCTTACAAACTTACATGTGGCCTGCTTTAGATAACAGGAACAAAGCCACTTGCTTGTCAAACCTATTTCAAATTGGCTTATTTTTCTCTCTTAGACTCTTCTCGGAGAGTCCGAATGTGACTTGGTATTCTTCAACTATATAAATGCATGCTTTAGATACTTATAGGCTATAGGCTATAGTTAAGAAACATCACCATAATAATATCCTAAAGTTGTTAAGCTAGAGTGTGTGACACAAAATTTTAAGTTGGAACAGAATGATAGGTTCAGTTGAGGCTGGTGAAGTCTATAAGGGTGCATCCCCAAGAAAAAGGATGACAAGGGGGTTGTCAATAATGAACTTTATTTTGAGAATTATCGCAGCTGTTGCAACACTAGGTAGTGCAGTGACTATGTGAACAAGTAATGAGACCCTTCTATTTGCCACATAATTTGTAAAATTCAGGGTTGAATCTGATGACCTTCCCACTTTTGTGTAAGTGGTTCTTTCTTCTAAAATGTTTTTTGTGTGTCTAAAAATCATATACTTGGCATGAGAAACTTTTAACAAAACAGTGGTTAACATATTGGATGCATGTGACTATGCAAATCTAGGTTTTTTGTGATGGCCAACTCTGTTGCTTATGGCTATCTTGTGTTCTCACTTATCCTATCTATCTTCCACATAGTCAGGAGCTCTGCAGTAAAAAGTAGAATTCTCATGATTGTTCTTGACATGGTAAACATACAGATTCTCCTTATATCACTATGGCTAAATTTTGGATGTAGGGACAAATTTTATTAAAAATGAAATTTCTTTTATTCTCTTTTGAAAAAAAAAATTAGAGTGTCTAGTTTGTTCTTCTAAAGTCTCAATAATCACACATGTTGTATCCATAGAATGAAGAGTAATGGGTGAAGAAGGATATATAGCTGGTGCAATGTGGATCTAACAAGCACAATTCGTTGAACTAAAAGGATATGTTTGTCTTGTCATTTATTTCAGTGATGGTGGCCCAAGCGAGGTAATTACACAATTTCCATCATAACAGACCTATTTCTCCCTTTATTGCAGAGGAAATTTTCATCGAATTTTAACACAGCACCAACAACATTAAAAAGTCCAAACCTATTTTATATTATGTTATAGTGAGCTTAGTAACTAATACTAAAGTCATCCCCTGTACATGCTTCAAACTTTACATGTTCTTTGCACATGCAAATAGCCCAAACCCCAAAATTTTTAAATTCTAATAGAGTGAATTCAGCATTTTAGTTCAAATAACCAGCATCTATATGATTGTATAACTAGCATAGAAGAATAAGCATTTCAACAAACAATTAGTTAGCATAGCAATTTAATCTTAACAATACATAATCACTTAAGAGTTTGTAGCTCAAACCTAAAGCCAATACTATTAGGATTTTATCAAGTAACACATATGGGACAAAATGATTCAAAATGTAAAACTATTGATACCAAAATTCTTTTAACCAGAATAACACAACATGCTTCATCTGCATAAAATAAATTATTTTAAAAAAAATAAAACAAGCAATTTTCAAATAGAAGAAATAGATTAGGAACAAACAATATTAACAGCTCAAATTAAAGGACAAAGATTTACTTGAGCACAATTTTCCACAAATCCAGTAGAAGTAAATAGTGATTGTAATTTGCCAAAAACACCCTGCAAACAATTTACAAATAGAAGTTGTTTTGTTTAAACATGATGACACTGATGACAGTATAAAGCCAGATCCTCAGGAGCTAAATGATTAATAGAAAAATAAATGCTTCATATGCTTAATTAGGAAGTTGAAGTGAAAAATAATTAAAAAAAAGAGGAAGATGACAAAGAACAAAGTGAACAGAAAAAGACATAATGTAACATCCTGGGACTACCTGTTGAATTGATGAGTGTCCCCACAAATCAACATGGATCTTTTCAGCGTGCTTTGTCCTCACTCATACGCATCCTAAGAAACTTCCCAAGAGGTCACCCATCCCACAAGTGCTCTAAGTCAAGCACGCTTAACTATGGAGTACTTATGTTATTGGCTCCTGAAAAGAAGATGCATCTTGTTGATATGGTTGGTGCTAATCAATTCCTTTAAGTCATCCTTAACTATGTAGTCCTATACCTGCATAGTCTCTGAATCCCTCTCATTCTGGTGTGTATTCAGTTCATTCATGTGTCGCTTCGCCTAGAAGCCTGGCAGGAGTCGCTCTTTGTCCGTGCCTCATCTTTATGCACCAGCGACCACTCCCCGCCCTCGTCGGCCCCGGGTGTCACATGCCCACTAACTTCCGCATGGTTCGTCCCCGAACCACACCGTACTGGGAGAGGTCCCACTCTAATACCATTTGTAACGTCCTAGGATTGCCTACAGGATTGATGAGTGTCCTCACAAATCAATACGGATCTTTTCAGCGTGTTTTGTCCTCACTCACATGCATCCTAGGAAATTTCCTAGGAGGTCACCCATCCCACAAATGCTCTAAGTCAAGCATGCTTAACCATGGAGAACTTAAGTTCTTGGCTCCCAAAAAGAAGATGCATCTTGTTGATATGGGTAGTGCTAATCAATTCCTTTAAGTCATCCTCAACTATGCAGTCTCATACCTGCACAGTCTCTGAATCCCTATTATTCTAGTATGTATTCAGTTCATTCGTGTGTCCATTCACCTAGAAGCCTGTTAGGAGCTGCTCCTTGTCCATGCCTCATCTTTATGCACCGGCGACCACTCCCCGCCCTCGTCAGCCCCCGGTGTCACATGCCTTAATGTAATACCCCTTGATTTAATAACCACAACACAATCGTCATTATACCACGACCACTAAATTTTAGCGTGCTACAACTCAACAACAGGTTTCCAAATTTAATCATTGTGCATATAAAGAAAATATGAGCCACAAATGAAGTATATTTAGTGCATAGCTCCTAAAATACAACCACTGAAAGAAAATACATTCCATATATATAGATATATCCTTAGCATAAAGTATTGGTAACACAAAACATAATACTTACATACCCAAATAATAGAAGACGTGTACAACTACCAAATAAAAACTTGACTCGGCCTAAGTCCAAATACATGAAGGGTAATATCTCCCACTTGGCCTTCCTCCGGAACCAGAGTAGGCAAATTCCCTGGTCAAGGCATGTCGTGACGGACAGGAGTCCGAGCAGTCGACTCCATAGAATCCTCCCTAGGGGCATAATGCCGATCACCCCACAAGTCTCTAATGGGAATAAAGAACTCCACATGCACAAAAGCATTGAAGGTTAAAGTAGTAACCCCAAGATAGGTACTACTCCTAAGCAGAGTCACCTCCCCTCTATACACGAAATGCTCGGTGTCACGGTCGACACGCTAGGCATTGATGCCTCCATAATGCTATACCCGCACGTAACCAAAGAAATCTCGTCCAGACGCCATCACTGTAATCAGTAGTCAATCCACTAAAATCTAGGCGATTCAACCTCGCCTTCCTTCACAGTCTTCTTCAACATAATTGTAACCCAGAACAATACAACAAAGAGGTGAGATCCCCTATATCGCATACCAAAATGGTAGCAAAGAAAAATGATACGAATGACAAAGTCATCTCATACATACATGTATTACAGATATATTCAAGTTATTAATTTCATAAATATTATCAGAAAACATATTCCACAATAATATAAACATTAACAACACTATAACAACAGATATCCATAGATATATAGTGATTATGCCACCACAATATGTGTACTGACCATGTGCATGCATACTGAACCAGTTCATACTCCATGGAGCAAATACTCAATTTTAGATATGAATAGCTCAGAAGATCTGCCACCCTAAATGACAGTCTACATCGGACGCTAAAAGAAATAGTGCTTTCAGTTCCTCGTCAGTGCGTTGTAACGATTCTTCATGGCCAGAAGTATATAGTGTGACAACTAGGTCGCTAGATGAATCACCTCACCCTGACACACCCTGAGATCATTCCCTTGGATCACACTACTCAATTATCATTCACTTCTAGGCAATAAAATCCATATAGACACTGACTGTATGATGTTTAATGCATGATGATTCAATGCATAATGCAAGCCACCACTGTACTGTTCCCAATTATATCAAAACAATCGCTCATGCAATTGTATAATACCATTAGTGTCAATGATATTATATAGCCGCCTATACAATTACATAATAATACTGATCCACTCGGGTCCAGCACATCGGTATAACAACAAACCAGTATTTTCACAATCGTGTAAATATTTTCCAATGTTCTCCCCAAAATCCACATTATATTAATTTACTAAAAACTTTCTCCATTACCTTTACTAAAATTCTCTTAAATGGAATGCTTTGAGTTCCAAATCACGTTCTAAAACTTATTTTCCATCATCATAATCAACATCACTTTTACCTAATAATAATCAAAACTTTGTTCCATTCCTTTCAAATAATGTTTTAAGTCTCAAATCACCTTTAAAACTCCTTTTGAACAAAATACTTTAAGTTGCAAACCTTCATCCTAATTTAGTCTCCACAATCGAAAATCACTTCCTTTTTAAATTATAAAACCTTATTCATTTCTTTTTGCACTTTGTAAGTCTTTTATCAAACTTCTAGTTGCCTAATCTTATAAATTCATAATTAACCAACTATTTTTAACTTGGATCACCCCAAAATGGGCATAAAGGCCATGAGCCTTGGTGGTCATTGGGACCAAAATTTCTTTCCTTTCTCAAATGATTCATAGCATTAATTCAACCATAAAAATTCTACCATAATAGTTTCATGCATATTATCACAACCACATATAGACAATAAGCAAGCACAACGATTCATACATATTATCAACATAATATAACCATATAAAGCTAAATAAATGATAATCACATATTTTATTCATTAAGAAACCCTTATGTTTAGTCATTTACACTCTCCATATTCTTAATTGATTGAGTTTGGTATGATTTTGTGAGTTTGAGCTCAAATTGGTCCTAATTGAATATTTCCAGCATTATTGAGATTTGACACTGTTTCTGTATTTTGGCTATAACTTGAGTTCCTAATATCTGATGAACATGAATTTTACCTTGTAGGAAAGCTAAGAGGAAGCTCTACAACTTTGATGAAGAGCTCGAAGTCTGATTCAGATGTCTAAGGGACCTAAGTTGACATGGAAGTAAGAATACGGGTTCTGTCAGTAGAATCCGAACAGTGTGCACTCAAAAAATCATATCTCAAGATGTAATAATGGAGATGGGCTGAAATTTTGAAAGTGGATAGTCAAGATCCAAATAAACAACTTTCATGAAGAACACATTTTGAGAAAAAGAAGTCTAGTAGGTCATTTTGAGCTTGCAAGTCGGAACAGAGGTGCTGAAGTTGGGTTTGAGCAACCTACGGTATTTGGGACATATCTTGGGCTTAAGGAATCCAAATTGGACGAACCAGCTATCCATTTTATAGCCAAGACAAGGATCTACAACTTTCATGAAGAACAATTTTCGTGGTTCTGAAGTATAGTGGGTCGTTTTTGGCTTCCAAGTCAGATACGAAATTTTCGTCCTCAACCATCCACTCATCCATCCACTAATCCACTCATCCATCCACTAATCCACTCATCCACTCATCCACTCATCCACTAACTCACCCTAACTCACTCATCCACTCATACACTAATCCAACCACTTAACCACTCCACCCACTCATCCACTAATCCATCCACTCATCCATCCACTCACCCATTCATGTCCATAATTTCCCACTCACCAAAAGTCCTTTGACATTTTTCACTAATTCAACCACTCAACCATTCCACTCACTCATCCACTAAACCAATCCACTAAACCAACCCACTAATCCATCCACTCAAACACTCCACTCACTCACCCACTCATCCACCCACTTCCCTTTGTCATTTTGTTACCTTAGACTTCTATAAAAGGCATCATTTATCATGAACAAGATGTAATTCTCCTTCATTTCTCTCTAAGTTTCTTCTTGCTTCTTCATAGTTTCTCATAGTTTTGTATATTTTGATGCTCCCCTTCATGGTAATGGAGGGCTAAGCTACTTTGGGTCAATTTAGAACTCTTGAAGAGATTGTGGTTTGGATTCTTGAGACCTTGGTTATGTATTGTATTTGATTTGTAATTGAATTCCTCTTTCTTCTTCTTTTTCTTCTTCTTGATCTTGAATGCATGAATGGTGATTCTATTTATGTTGATCTGATTGATCTTGGTTTAAGATTGAGATTTGTGATGAAACTTAGAACTGATTGATCTAAAATAATCACATAAATAAAGATTGAGATTTGTGATGAAACTTAGAACTGATTGATCTAAATTAATCACAGAATTGAAGAGGTTAGGTTACTGATTTGTGCCTAAGTTAATTGAATTCGGTACTTGAAATTAACATAGATTTTCATGAATGGTGCGATTGCGGATTTGTGTTTATCACTTGTTAATTGAATTCTAGGCGATCGTCTAGTATGAATTCTGGATTTGATGCAGAGATCTCGGTTAGATCCAAATTAACAATTCAATTGCGCTACAAGTGTTTTATGAAGGGTCTATGATTGAATCCACTCAATCTTGGATAGGTTTCTAAATTGACTGCTCTTTAATTGTTATTTCTTCCTTTAATTTTGTTAAGTGTGATCTTAAACTGTCAAACCCCCCTTTTTTGCTAACTTTCACTTGATTTGATTAAATTGCATTTACGATCCTTGAGGAGACGATCCGGTGTTGTCACTGTGCTACAAGCTTAGGTAATAACTTCGGTTATAATTTTGACTGAGTTCGGCGCTCGTCAATAAACACAAACCAAGTTAAAGTCATATAATCACACATGGTAAATAAGTACATATTAAACAAGTAAGCACAAACCATAACCACACAATCAAGTGAAGGAATCCTCACATGGATTCTTCACTTACAAACACAATTTCCATTTTTTCACCACCATGTTTGGTCGATGAGGTTAATCTCCCTCTTATCTCAAGAGAAGATCAAAAGGAAGCTCCTCGAAGTCTCCTTGAATTTTCGTCCACCACCCCCAACAAACAACCCTTAAGACAACAAGCACACAATTTTTGGATCTAAGGCTTTATTAAAGGTGACCATGAATCAAAGTATGCTCTTAGAATCTTGAAAAAAAATAGTAGAAAGATGAAGAATAGAAAACTTCACCTAAAAGCCCTTGATCTTGAGCTTGAAGAACAAGGTTAAAAATGGATGATTTTGACTAAGATCTCGACATGAGAGTGTCTTGGATTTGTGTCTAGATTCAAAATCTATGGTTGGATGGAATTATAGAAGATTGGAAGTGAAAGTAGGGGTGTTGGCCGTGAGCTTTAGAGAAGAGAAAGGTAAGGGCTTTTTGGTGTTTTGGTAACAATGATAGAAAGATGAAGATTACAACATAGAAAATCATCCAATGATTGTGTCGATTCAAGAAGTGTAGTTAATTTGAAGTAAGCAAAATAGATGAGGAAAATGGAGGGTGGTGGCCGTGAACCACTTGAGAGAAAATGAGAGAAGAAAAGTGAGAAGAGAAATGTGTGTAGCTTTCTTTTTGAAAATGAAAAGTGAAATGAAACTTGAGTGAAAAGATGAAAGTGATTATCTTTTTGCCACTCAAAACCGTAGCCACACATTAGGAGAGAGAAGGGAGAAGCTTCTCCAACAAGCTTGGTAGAAAGCTTCTTCATTAAGTTTTGATGAAGCTTCTTTAAGAAGCTTTGTTTCACTTTTTGAAAAAGTCAACAAATGATGTCACATGGATGATGTCATAAAGTGAACACTCTAGAAAATATGACTTGTACTTTACTAAAAGCTATTATCTAATGGACAAATGTTACAATTAAAAACTAATATTTATTGTCTGTTGGATAATAGGATATACCTGAATTTTATCTGTCAGCTAAAATCTCGAAAAACAAAAACTTTGTAGACTGTGTCCGACTTTGAGTTTAGGAAGATCCCCTAGCCGTTTCACAATCTCAAAAAAATATTATTTTTCCTGCCCCGCTTAATGTGCACATAAATTGAGAAATATAATAAAATAATCAAAGTTACTAAATAATTCACAAAAATCACAAATATTATAAAAAAACACATATAACAGAAAATAAGCAATTTCTAGGGTGTTACAACTCACCCTTTCTAAAAAGAAATTTCGTCCTCGAAATTTTTCATACCTTAGAATATATGTGGATATTGTTCCTTCATTTTGTCCTCTTGCTCTCATGTTGTGTCTCCAATTACATCATTCCAAATCGCCTTTACTAATGCAATTTCTTTTCCCCCTGAGTTGTTTACATCCTTTCATGAGTCATCTTAACTTTATCCATTGCTTATTGTACAAGCTCGGGTCCAATCGCAATCCTTTCACTGTCTTGGTGCCAACACAAAGGTGTCTTACATCGCCGTCCATGTAACGCCTCATATTTAACTCCTTCTAATCAACCAGATATTTCTGACTCTAATGATTACTGTAGACGTTGAATGTTGCTCCATGTAGAAAATGTCTCCAGATCTTCGATGCAAACACACAATAGCTAACTCCAAGTTCGTGTAGGGTAGTTCTTCTCATGTACTCCCGATTGCCTTGAAGCATACGCCACAACCTTCCTATTCTGCACAAGCATACATCCTAAACCTTGATGTGAAACATCACAAAACACCTCAAAGGGTTCATTGTCGGGTAGAACCAAAACTAACAAAGTAGTCGAACATCTCCTCAACCCTTGAAAACTTTCCTCACATACGTCGGTCCATAGAAAAGTTTGATTCTTTTCTTGTAAGCTGGGTGAGAGGTCCTGCTATCTTGGAGAATCCCTCAATGACTCTTCGATAATAACTAGCTAATCCTACAAGCTATGAATCTTTGTCACGGTCTCCGGTTTTTCCCATTGAAGAACTGCTTCAACCTTCGATGAATCCACAATAATTCCTTCCTTTGAAATCTCATGACCCAAAAGTTTAACCTCTTCTAACCAAAATTTGCACGTTGACAACTTGGCGTCCAAATTCTTCTCCTTCCAAATCTGGAGAAATATACCGAGATGTTCAGCATGTTCCTCCTGATTTTCGAGAATAGATTATAATGTCATCGATAAAGACAACAACAAATCTATCTAAATAAGGACTAAAGATCCGATTCATGTAATCCATGAATGCGGCAGGAGCATTTGTCACTCCAAATGGTATCACGAGATACTCATAATGCCCATAGCGCATTTGAAAAGTCGTTCTGGAAACATCCTCAACTTCCTACGAATTTGATGATGACCATAACGTACATCTATCTTAGAGAAAATAATGACTCCCTTTTAGCTGATCCATCGAATTGTCTATCTTCTTCCGAGGATACTCATTCTTTATCATAATTATTGTCCAACTAGTGATAGTCCACACATAGACGAGAAATTCTATCCCTCTCCTTAACTGACAGCACTAGAGCTCATCATGAGAAACTCATTGATTACAAGAATAACATTCATATCCTCCTTACTTTTAACTTCCAAGGAAGATAATAGCATGTATCCTTGGGCTTCTTTTCCTTAATAAACTTCAACTTGGTTGGCCGTTAAGAATTTAGAAATCTCAGTTTCAAGAAACACTAAGGTTTTCATTAGACGATCTAGTAGGATATGATTAGAAAATAACCAATCCATTAATAAAATTACATTTGTTCAAGAATGAGGTAAACAATTCAAATCAATAGAAAAGATTTGATCTTTAACACAAATAGAATAGCTTGAGCAACTTGAGTGTCAATAATAGGTTTTAGTAATAGAAGTGGAAACAACTAGGTCAAAGATAATGAAGACACAGATAAATCTAACTGATCCACACAATCATTAAACATAAAGAAATGGGTTGCCCCCTGTAACGCCTCTTTTTGGAGAGGGAACGTCACATCATTAAACATAAACGAAAAGAAAGAAATGCGGAAAATAAATTTGTAAACAATTAAGACCCGATTCATTTAGTTCAAAATTAACTTGCTTAGTACTTTAATACGTGAGTAAAATTGGTGGTATATTTTTTTCCCTTTTTAACAATGCGGAATACGAATAACGGTAAGAACAAAATAGTACACAGAAACCCACATCTGAATAACATACATATACATATATATTTAGATGCCAAATATATTTTAGATACAACCTGGAAATTTCCAAAAAGCAAAACTATACCTGCCTATGGATTTTACATATACATCCACCAGAAATATCAAAATACACAGCCCACCAAAAGTAATACATCAGGCCCCCAAAATAAAACACTGGCAGCCATCAGCAGCTACCAGTAACATCAGTCCCTCAGAGGAGGAGGGACTGTGTCCGGATCCTCAGCAGGATCCTCCTCTTCAGAGGAAACCTCTATGGGAACCACGGAACCACGGGCAGGAGCCCGAGCAGTAGAATCAAAAAAGTCCTCCCAAGGGGTGTAATAACGGTCACCCCACATCTCTTGGATGGGTAAGTAGAACTCCAGCCGCAGGCTGACATGGCAGGTGAGGATCGGCGCCTCATGACGTCTCCAGGCAAGGGAAATCGATACATCTCCCATATAGACACAGCGGTCAGAGCTCAGGTTGATGTGCCAGCACTCTGGCCCTTCGAGGAAGGTCAGACGCACGTCGCCCAGAAATCCGCGCATGTCTGCCTCCATGCTCTGCAATAGATACTAGTCTTGCTCAGGCCAGAAGCCAGGAAAATTGGGAGCTTCAGCTTCCGTGCCGTCGTCTTCGGTAGATACAGTATACGCATAGGCAGCAAATAATGAAAACACAGAAAAGAGGTAAGACATCCTACCATCATTACCAATTATGGCAACCAAGAATAATACGGCGCATAGCGCCCATATAACAGTCCCAAAAATAATAACAACAATAATAGGCAGATAGTACATCTGTAAGCAAGTAAACAGTTCCAGGCAGGCATTTTCCATAATAATAATACAACAGTTCAAATTCACATAGGGTAGTAGTCATTAACAGTAAAATATCTCGTGATGCCCATGTATACGGTATTCAAATTTCCTACTCCATGGAGCTAGACTCAAACAGTCGGAGAGAAAGATCAGGAGATGTGTCTGCAATTCGGCTGTTTAGGCCAAGGTGCTAAAACTCAACAGTTTTCTACGTGCACATACAAGCATTGTACAGACAGTCCACGCTCGATCACGACATAGGACAGTGTCTCGGTCCGGATCGTCGGTGCGTTTGCATCGGTTTGCCCCACGGACAGAAGAGCTACCAACTGCCCACTGTGAAGGACCCGCACCCCGACGCCCCCAAGGTCATAACACGACCTACACTAGTCTATTCGCACCAGCACCAAGGTGTGTTCAATCTCCTAAGCAACTCAGCCTTACAACAGTCCACAGGACATTCACAATGCATAAGACTCTATGCATGAACATGTATGGTCAACATCACATACTATTCCATAATATGCCACAATTGGCTCAAATAAGCATCAACACAACATTGGTCATTC
Organism: Ormosia emarginata; assembly: GCA_029884605.1. Taxonomy (NCBI): domain Eukaryota; kingdom Viridiplantae; phylum Streptophyta; class Magnoliopsida; order Fabales; family Fabaceae; genus Ormosia; species Ormosia emarginata. The sequence continues at coordinate 2,149,935 of JAQQTP010000049.1, read as the reverse complement.
ATATGGTCCCACAATATCATAATATTGAAATCAAATAAGGTAATACATTTTCAAGGTCCATTATGCATTCTTATTCAAGATTTGCCATTCTTACAAGTATCCATCACTAAGTAAGTTTCCATAATCGATTGAATTTCCTAACGTAGTCTATTCTCATAAAATTTCTCTTTCTAGAGGAATTCCCTTAGCAAATTCAGTTCCTTACTTTATTTTATCATTTTCTTTTTGTGATATCTTCCCATGAAAGTCTTAGTATCATTTCACAATTATCCAGCTGGTTCTGCTAGGGGCGCCTATGCGCCGTATCTATAGCACCTGGGCGCTAGTTGAGCACCTAAGCACTGAACACGAAGCGCCTGAGCGCTAACCAAGCCACATTACAGGAAAAATTCTCTGGGCAATGAGCGCCTAGACGCTCTATGCACAACGCCTAAGCGCTAGTGCATTTACAAGGGTTCTGCAGAATCCATTTCTGCAGAACCGTGGCCTATCCAATCTCAAGGTTTTACAATCATTTACCAACAATCCAAAGCATGGTTTATGTCATCAAAACACACATTACAAATCCATATAATCACACAAATCAAACAACTACAAAATCATGGAAATAACACAATATGACAAGGAGAGTAATCCAACATGGATTCCCTCATCTACAACAGCACACAAGACATTCCCTTAACCAAGATTGGTTGAGAAGGATCATCTTCCTCTTACCTATTTGGAAGACAACACAATGGTGGTACTCCTTCTTGCCCTAAGTTTTCGTTTTCCCCCTTCAAGAAAAACTCCAATGTGAGTGACTTCCACAATGTCCACTCAAACCATGAAAAATGGGTTCTTGGTCACGTAGGGGACCAAGAGAAACAAGACTAGCAAGAAAAATGGAAGAAAGTTGAAGACTTTACCTTAAAGCTCCAAGCTTTAGCTTCAATGGTGGAAAAATGGAAGAGGAAGAAGAAGAAGAACCAAGGAGATATCAACAAAAGAGAACTTGGAGTGGTGGAAGATGAGTGGAAATAGGTTTGATTTAGCAAATCATGGAAATGGTCTTCCAAAGGGGTGGATGCTCGGTGGAGAAAGAAAAGAAGAAGAGAGGAAATGGAGAAATGGGTATTTGGGGTTTAGAGAATGAGAATGAAATATTAGGAAGATGAGAGGAAATATTTGGGCTTCCTATATTGCTTCTGCCGTAGAGAAGAATGGAGAGGGAAGAGAGAGAAAATGGGTCAAATAGGAAACTTCTTGGAAGCTTCCTACAATGGGCTTTTAATTAACTAAATTTTCATTTAAAAAATAAGGCTAAAGGGGTTTGACACAAGGTAAATTGTGAACAATGTGATAAGATTTTTATTATATGTTATTATTTATTGGACAATAGTCATAGTTGGCAGAAGTCAGCATTAACAAATCTGACAGATAATTTCTTCGCAGTGTTTTATTATTTTATCTGTTAAAATTTCTTGAAAAATGTAAAACCTTGTAAACTGTGTCCGGCCTCGGGTTTAGTAAGATCCCCCGTCGACGTTTCCATAGTTCAAGGTTCTCGGAGAGAACATCTCATTTCTCTGGTTCCGCTCAGTACATACGTAAAACGAGAAATAATATTAAAATATTCGACGTTTCCGGAAAAATCTAGAAAAATTTCCAAAAATATAAAATATTATAAAATGATCATTTGTAATTAAATAAACACTTTTTGGGATGTTACATCCCCAGAATTATACAACACAGTCAATGGATCACCTCATGTGGCACAATCTCCATTGTTTAGATCTTCAGTTTGGGAAACTTTCGTTCCACCCAGGGTATAAACTTTCCTTTTAGCTTGAGGTCTTGAAGCACGTGCATCACTAATAGAAGACTTCCTCTTTGGTGGAGCACAGTCTCTAGAAATGTGGCCGGGCTTCTCGCACTTGAAAAAGAGTACCCCTTGATCTTACACTCTCTCGTTGTGTGGTTCTTTCCACATTTCTTACATCTTAGTAAAAATGCCGTGGTCTGGCTAGATTTACTATCACTAGCACTACCTTCATATGGTTGTTGCTGCTGTTGTTTCCCCGATGGTCGTGAATACGATTTCCACTGGAATCGCTTGACCTTACGATTTCTCCTCCTTCGGAACCAATATGGTCCAACTTTATAGGGTCCCATATCTTGAGACTGATTTAACTCTAACAAAATTTGAGCCTTGATTATCAATTCCTACTGCTGAGCAACCCTCTAATTCTGTTGTACTGTTACGTCAGCCATTCTTTGCATTGCTTCTACAGTCGCAGCCATTCCATCGTTCTCGCGCCCCGCATTTACACGCGTACGCCTACTATGAACCATTGTTTTCCTTTGAAGACAGATGAATCAAAACATAATAAAAACCAATCACAATCCCTTTCAACCAATATTGGCTCCTTTTGGAAACCAAACACAAAGAATCACACAACACAAACTAAACAAACTTAACCACAAGTGTGAAAGACTCAAGCTTGGGCTCTAGAGATATCACAACAAAAGGTGTAGATGCAACAAATTCTAAAAGAGTTTAGTCATACTAGCTGGACTCCTTACTAAAAGAACTCATATTCTCATAGTACGCCTAAGTGAAATCATAGTTTCCTGTCCACACAGAACATTATATATTGAGTAGGCCAGTCCTCAATATCATGTAACTGTATAACAGTAGCTACTAACATTCATCTTATGGTAAGCCATGCATTCCTTTCCCAACATCTCAACCAAGAGACAAGGAAATGCATAACATACAAAAACTTCTAACATGTCTAAGCATAGTCAGTCCATACCCCAGCTCAACAGGATGAACTGCTATGATACCATCTTAATGTAACACCCCTTGATTTAATAACCACGGCACAATCATCATTATATCACAGTCACTAAATTTTGGCGTGCTACAACTCAACAACAGGTTTCCAAATTTAATCATTGTGCATATAAAGAAAATATGAGCCAAGAATGAAGTATATTTAGTACACAGCTGCTAAAATACAACCACTAAAAGAAAATACATTCCATATATACAGATATATCCTTAGCATAAAGTACTGGTAACACAAAACATAATACTTACATATCCAAACAACAAAAGACGTATACAACTACCATATAAAAAATCGACCCGGTCTAAGTCCAAACACCTGAAGGGTAATATATCCCACTTGGTCTTCCTCCAGAACCAGAACATGCAAATTCCCTGGTCGAGGCATGTCGCGACAGATGGGAGTCTGAGTAGTCGACTCCATAGAATCCTCCCTAGGGGTGTAATGCTAATCACCCAATAGGTCTCCAATGGGAATAGAGAACTCCACATGCACAAAAGCATTGAAGATGAAAGTAGTAACCCCAAGATAGGTACTACTCCTAAGCAGAGTCACCTCCCCTCTATACACGAAACGTTCGGTGTCACGGTCGACACGCTAGGCATCGATGCCTCTATGAAGCCGTACCCGCACGTAACCAAAGAAATCTCATCCAGATGCCATCACTATAATTAGTAGTCAATCCACTAAAATCCAGACGATTCAACCTCGCCTTCCTTCACAGTCTTCTTCAACATAATTGTAACCTAGAACAATACAACAAAGAGGTGAGATCCCCTACATCGCATACCAAAATGGCAGTGAAGAAAAATGACACGAATGACAAAGTTATCCCATACATACAGATATTGCAGATATATTCAAGTTATCAATTTCATAAATATCATCAGAAAGCATATTCCACAATAATATAAACATTAACAGCACTATAACAACAGATATCCACCATAGATATATAATGATTATGCCACCACAATATGTGTACTGACCATGTGTATGTATACTGAACTAGTTCTTACTCCATGGAGCTAATACTCAATTTCAGATATGAATGGCCCAGAAGATCTGCCACCCTCAATGACAGTCTACGCTGGACGCGAAAAGAAATAGTGCTTGTCGATTCCTCGTCAGTGCGTTGCAATGGTTCTTCATGGCCAGAGGTATATAGTGTGACAAATAGGTCACTAGATGAATCACCTCGCCCTGACGCACCCTGAGATCCTTCCCTTAGATCACACTACTCAATTCTCATTCACTTCTAGGCAACAAAAGTCATACAGACACTGACTGTATGATGTTCAATGCATGATGACTCAATGCATAACTCAAGCCACCATTGTACCATTCCCAATGATATCAAAACAACCACCCATGCAATTGTCTAATACCATTAGTATCAATGATATTATATAACTACCCATACAATTATATAATAACACTGATCCACCCGAGTCTAGCATATCAGCATAACAGCAAACCAGTATTTTCATAATCGTGTAAACATTTTCCAATGTTCTCCCTAAAATCCACATTATATTAATTTACTGAAAACTTTCTCCATTACCTTTACTAAATTTCTCTTAAATGGAATGCTTTGAGTTCCAAATCACGTTCTAAAACTTATTTTCCATCATCATAATCAAAATCACTCTTATCTGATAATAATAAAAACTTTGTTCCATTCCTTTCAAATAATATGTTTTAAGTCTCAAATCACCTTTAAAACTCCTTTTAAATAAAATACTTTAAGTTTCAAACCTTCATCCTAATTTAGTCTCCATGATTGAAAATCACTTCCTTTTTAAAATTATAATACCTTATTCATTTCTTTTTCCACTTTGTAAGTCCTTAATCAAATTTCTAGTTGCCTAATCTTATAAATTCACAATTAACCAAATATTTTTAACTTGGATCACCTCAAAATGGGCATAGAGGTTGTGAGCTTTGGTTGTCATTGGGACCAAAATTTCTTTCCTTTCTCAAATGATTCATAACATTAATTCAACCATAAAAATTCTACCATAATAGTTTCATGCATTTTATCACAACCACATATAGATAATAAGCAAGCATAATGATTCATACATATTATCAACATAATATAACCACATAAAGCTAAATAAACACAAACCAAGTTAAAGTCATATGATCACACATAGTAAGTAGCACATATTGAACATGTAAGCGCAAACCATAACCACACAATCAAGTGAAGGAATCCTCACATGGATTCTTCACTTACAAACACAAAATTTTGATTTTCTGACCACCATATTTAGTCGATGAGGTTAATCTCCCTCTTACCTCAAGAGAAGATCAAAAGGAAGCTCCTTGAATTTTCGTCCACCACCACCAACAAACAACCCTTAAGACAACAAGCACATAATTTTTATATCTAAGTATGGTCTTAGAATCTTGAAAAAAAATAGTAGAAAGATGAAGAATAGAAAACTTCACCTAAAAGCCCTTGATCTTGAGCTTGAAGAACAAGGTTGAAAATTGATGATTTTGACTAAGATCTCAACATGAAAGTGTCTTGGATTTGTGTCTAGATTCAAGATTTATGGTTAGATGGAATTATAGAAGATTGGAAGTGAAAATAGGGGTGTTGGTCGTGAGCTTTAGAGAAGAGAAAGGTGAGGGCTTTTTGGTGTTTTGATAACAATGACAGAAAGATGAAGAATACAACATAGAAAATCATTCGATGATTGTGTAGATTCAAGAAGTGTAGTTGATTTGGAGTAAGAAAAATAGATGAGGAAAATGGAGGATGGCCACCGTGAGTCACTTGAGAGAAAATGAGAGAAGAAAAGTGAGAAGAAAAAAATGTGTAGCTTTCTTTTTGAAAATGAAAAGTGAAATGAAACTTAAGTGAAAAGATGAAAGTGGTCATCTTTTTGCTACTCAAAACTATAGTTACACATTAGGAGAGAGAAGGGAGAAGCTTATCCAACAAGTTTGGTAGAAAGCTTCTTCATTAAGTTTTGATGAAACTTCTTTAAGAAGCTTTGTTTCACTTTTTGAAAAAGTTAACAAGTGATGTCACATGGGTGATGTCATAAAATGAACACTCTAGAAAACATGACTTGTACTTTACTAAAAGTTATTATCCAATGGACAAAAGTTACAGTTAACAAAACTAATACTTATTGTGTGATGGATAATATGACGTACCCAGATTTTATCTGTCAGCTAAAATCTCAAAAAATGAAAACTTTGTAAATTATGTCCGGCTTCGGGTTTAGTTAGATCCCTTGGCCCCGTTTCATAGTCCAAAATTTTCTAGTCTCAAAAAATATTATTTTTCTGGCCCCGCTTAACGCACACGCAAATAGAGAAATATAATAAAATAATCAAAGTCACCCAAATAATTCATAAAAATTCACAAAAATCACAAATATTATTAAAAAAACACATATAATAGAAAACAAATAATTTTTGGGGTGTTACACATTAAAAAATAATTATAATAAAATACAGTTTTGAAGAACATAAATTCATTGAAACTAGCATAAAACTAAATTTACAAAACTTCCTATTTGCAGCATAGATAAATTTGCTAGTAAATATCTATATTATAATGTCAAAATTTGTTTTTAATGTTTGGTCTCCCCCCACCATGTCAACTTTATTCCAAAAGATAGAAGTTATCATCAGTGTAGTTGTTATTCTGTTTCTTTTTTTCTCCTCTAAATAAAAAATGAAGCTAAGGCTCAGGGAAGGCATTCAACAAGGTCATGGAAATGGAAGAAGAGCAGAGTGACAGACTTGTGTATGAGAAGCAGAGGCAGTGGTCGTCTCTAGGTTTTGGGTCTTAGTCTCTTATACATACGAACACAATATCTATGAAATGAAATGGGCAAAAGAAGGTGAATATTAATATTGGGTGAATATCTAAAATAGGGATGTCATAGATCAGCGACGTCTGTGGACTACAAATGGTGGTGAAGGCTAGAGAGGTCTCAACAACAACAATAATGAATGAAATAAAATGCACAAAATGCACAATGTACTTGTATTTGGCAACAAAGCAACAGAACGCAACAATGGAGCAACAGATTAGAATAAAGCAACACAGCAAACCCTAACGGAGAGAATGCAGCAAGTGGTGGTGAGGGAGTGTTAACGATGAGGGAAATATTATGACGAAGAAAGTGGTGTTCTGAATAAGAAAGGATTTGCCAAATATTCTAAGTGAAAAAATTGTGGGAAAAGTTTGGCACGTATTAGATATAGATTAGAGCACGCTTTTGACAAGGTTGCATTAGATTGTGAAATGGGTAACGCTTATTAAGTGTGGTATTTGATAGTTAAATGGGCACCACTTTTTAAGTGTATTATTTGATCAAAATAAGTGTGTCCAAATATAGTATGATATGGTAACATTTAAAAAGTGTACCCTTTACACTTTAAGGATACACTTTTCAAGTGTTGCCAAAAAAATGTTGCCAAAACCTCTCAGAAAAAGCTACCCTTACAAAAGTGTTCCCTAATAAGGCTTAAGAGTACCCTAAAAAAATGTGGCCATAGGCTAATTTTGTTGTAGTGAGATTAAACTAATTAGCTTATGAATTAATTATATGATTAACGTGTGAAGATAAATTAAATAGGTAAATAATTATTATAAATAAATGTAGTGAATTTTCATAATCATATGTGATAACTAATGAAAATATATATGAGTGAGTTAGGTGTTTATTTAAGTTTATATCATAATATTAAATGAACTAATAGTAATGATTACCCAATAACCTATAGAAACTCATGCAAGGTGGTAAGAGCACCTAACTAAAATCCTATTGGCTTAGGAATTTAAAGTGATGATTAATTGAGTTAGAAATGTGATTTGACCTTAAGCATATTAGAATTCATGCAAGAGAAAGGGTACAACCTTAAGGTGTGATCTTAGTGGTTAGTGTTAATGCATAGTGATTAGGGTTTGCATGGGATTTTAAATGAACCCTAATATGATCTAGGGTATGCATTGGTTATAATTGCATAACTTAAGTGTAAGCTCCAAAGCCCTTTTGTGGCTAAGCTTGCAAGTTTTGATTTTGATAATAACAACTACATTGAAAATTATGAATATTGGCTTTAAAGTATCTTAATTGTGGTAACATGATATTTGTAAAGTTTTCTAGTTAGAAATAACTTTTTCAAAGCTAAATCAATTATAAATAGACTTTCTAGATGATTAAATAGGGCTAAGAAGATCAAATTCTAACTTAAGAAAGTTCAAGGTGCATCCTGAGAGAGTTCATCTTAAGAAGATTGTGAGAAATTTCAAGAACAAGTAGAATCTCCACAAGGACCAATCCAAGAGCAAATCAGACATCAAAACAAAACTACCATCATCCAAGATATCAAGATGATGATTGAATCAAAGAGCAAGAATATTTGTGAAAGATCAATCTTGAGAGAGTTGCTGAGAAGGTTAGCCATGATGAACCTTAAGAGAGTTTTTGGGCAAGAACTTAAGTGGCCATGCTGACTCTGCAAAATGGAACAAAATAATGACTACCTACCACAAGAAGAACAAGCAACTGTTGGGAGTCTTCAATAGCTACTTTTCGAAGGGTATAAAAAGTCTCAAGCTTGAAAGGGAGATGGTTAATGATCTAAGAAAGATTAGAGTTGCATACACGAAGAACAACTCTCTCAACTCTACCTACTTTGTTCATAAACTTTTGAAATATTCAGTAGGTGTGTCGTAGGCCTTGCTAAACTGTGTTAATATACTCTTTGAGTGATTTTGAGATCTACCCACTTGTATTAAACACTTCAAATTAGACTTTGATTCTTAAGTGTTCGTAGTGAGCTTGTGGGTTGTAAAAACCACTTGGAAGCTTAGTTAAGCTTATTGTTTGTGCTTGGAGAGGTTGAAGAAAAAGAATACTTATTGTTTTGGACCTTAAGAGGCTGAGGGAAAAGATTACTCAAGTGTAAGAGCCTGAAGAGACTTAGTAAGAAAGTATTTTTTTATACAGTGAAAATCCTAGTATTTGCTAGGTATTGGATGTAGCACCAAGTGGTTTAGGGGTGAACCAATATAAATCCTTGTGTCTCGCTCTTCTTTCCTTACTTTAACTCATTTAGTCTTGTTCTAAAACTGAAATCAAGAAAATCAAAGTTTTACTCTAAAAGAATCAACGTGGCTTTTGAGTTAAAGTGAACTTAACAAGAATTTTCTCACTCTAAGGTTTGACTATATGTTCTAAAATTATTTCTTATTACTAAGAAAGGTTTTTCAAAGACTAAGTATTGATTCTTTAAGATATTAACTTAAGAAGTAATCTTTGTTAAACTCAGTTTAGACTAACTCAACCAATGATCATTCTTACGAACTTTCTCACCCTACATTGTTTGGTCTTGTTCTCTTGTATTATTGAACTATCTCATCTAACCTCTATACTTTATAGCAACCTTCTCACCTCTAAGTTTGATAAACTTGAGAAAGGTGTGAGAAGTCTGAGATTTTTAGGTAAAAAGTAACACAACTCAACCCCCCTTCTTATGTTATTACCAACTTCACTATGGTGGCTAAACCTACCTAAACCCCTACCCGTCCACTTATAACCACTTATCACTCACTCGCTTGCATGATCAAATACACTTACACACACTTTTATTAGAAGAAAATGAGAGTTAGAGAAGGATAAAGTTTAACGCCCTAAGTACAACTACCCCACTTGTGAGTGCACATGCTCCTTTTCTCATTTCTTCCCATGCTCATTTTCTAATTTCCTTTCAACCTCCTCTTGTGAGTGCACAATTCCTTCAAAAATTTTGCATACTTTAGAATTTGCTTTATTGCTTCTAGGAGAGGTATATTGACTTCTACCTTCCGAAAGGTCTCTATAATCTCCCTGTCCAATTCAGTTTCAACTATCTTCTTTGATTGAGTCATTCAGTTGGGAAAAGGAAGAGGAATGCTGATTACAAATTTTTCTGTAGAATTTTTCATTAACTTCTGATTTTTCTTCGAATTCTCTGTATGTTCTATATTCTACTATATTGAATCTTTTACAAAATTCTAGTTTACTGGATCTAATTTTTCTATTCAATCCTACTACACAATCTCTGGTTAGAGTTAGGTTGAACCATTCACTTCTTTGCCATTTCTCAAGGTTATGGCATTTACATTGCCTCTTGGATTGTTGATTGTTTAGGAGGGCAATTGATTGGAAGCTTGAGTCTTCAACTTATTGATGGGAGTTACAAGTTGACTAATTTGAGTCTCCAAGTTCTAAATGATGGTCTTGGTTCGTTATTGAAATTGAAGGTTATTGGTTGCTAACTGCTTCACCAAGCCTGACAAGCTAGATTCTAAATTGCTACTTTGATGCATGGGTTGTTTCACTAGTTATTGAAATTATTGGTTGCTCGAGCCTGCTGCATTATATCTGGTCTACTATTACTGCTGCTAAAATTGGTCAGGACTGTTGCCATATCATATATTAGGATGATCTCTCCATCTAGAATTATAAGTGTTAGAATAAAGGTCATACTTTAGCTACTAGTGGTACGGTCTGCTAGGAAATATACCAGCCACTGCTTCATTGCTTTCTTAGAGTGCATGACACTAGCAAATTTGGTGATTTGGAAAAGAATAGATTCCACAAAGTTTTGCTAGGGACTGAATTTACTTTTGTCTCAATGTTAATTACTTAACCAAGGAGGTTAGCTCCTCAAATCTGTTCTCAATTCTCTTTTGATCACATTAAACCGAGTCATATGTTACCCTTAATTTGATCTAATAATGTGAATTCATGCATATAAAAGTCTAGGGATACATGAAACCCTTAATTACTTCATTGACTCTTTTGGTTGAGGTAATGACTCCTGCACCAAATTGTTGTGCATTTGCTATCATGTTCACAATTAAATCTCTTGCTGGAGTAGGGTTTTGTCCACTAAAGCTCCTCTAGAGGTAGCATCTACCATACTTTTATCCATGGGTAAAAGTCCTTCATAGAAATACTGGATTAGCAATTGGTCACTGATTTGGTGATGAGGACAACTTGCACACAAGTTCTTGAATCTCTCCCAATACTCATGCAAAGTTTCTCCTGATATTTGTCTTGGCCACATATATCTTTCCTCATGACAACAACTTTGGACGTAGGGAAGAACTTCTCTAGGAACAACCTCTTCATATTATTCCAACAAGTTATGGCAGCTGGCTGCAAGTAATACAACCAATCCTTAGTTGCTCCATCTAACGAGAAAGGGAATGCTCTCAATTTGATATGTTCTTCTGGAATTCCCTGAGGCTTCATGGTCGAACAAACCACATGGAACTCCTTCAAGTGGTTATGAGGGTCTTCACCTATAAGTCCATGGAACGTTGGTAGCAAGTTTATCAATCCTGTTAGCCATGTCAATCCTTTTAGATTTGGCGCCTAGTCTATTATACATCCAATATCGATTAGCCCTCACGATTTCTATATTATGAATGAAAACAAAAAAAGATACATTAGAAAATAAGTATTAACTACATCTTAGAATGCTAAACTCTAACTTTATTGAAATATAATGGCTACAATTTGATTAAAATTTATACAAATTTGGTAAAGAATAAAACAAGAAACAAGTGAGCAAAATAGAATAAAACAACACTTGGTAAAAAACTAAGTGCTACAATTTCCACAAATATTAACACTTTTCACAAAAACCATCCTGATCATATCCCCGCATACATGAGACTGAGACAAAATCAATAAAATTCTGCTAAAAAGGCCACAAGTGTTCACCCCCTCTTCCAGAAACAAGAAAAAGAAAAAAATAGACCCATAAACAGATAAACTTCCCATTTAAAGCATCCAGTAACAAGCTACATGACCACCTAATCACAAACCCAAGAACCTATCTAACTCACACTTTCTTTGTCAGTATAGCAACCCAAACCATCTCTAGAAACCCATTTAACCCAAGTTTATAAACCAAACAGCAACACAGATGATTCCTTCACCAATAATAGAGTAACAATTTCAACAAGCCAAACTCAACCCAAAACATAAGCCCCCTACTGCAACAACTGGCACCATTGTCTCTTTGCCATAGCCAACCCAATTGGAACCCATTACCCCACATGAAACCGAAAAGAAAAATTAGCCATGTACTGAATCAATCTTCTTCTAGTCTAACCAAAAAGCATTTCAAGAGCAAGTCTAGTGTTGACCTAAGATAAAAAAAAAAAAAGAAAGTTTAGGCTAAAGGCAACATCTTTCCCGTGTAGGACTGTAAGTTCAAGTGAAAATGGAAAGGTAAGCAACATTATCTCAGTATTTGAATAGCTTGCCCAATATTAGAGTTTTGTTTTTGAAGTTACAAGAAACATTTTGAGTCATTTCAAAGTTCCTACCCCTTTTTTTCATTTGAAAACAAGACAATACTCATAAATAATTATTTGAGGAGGTAATGCTAAAGCAGGGTGGCACTGCTGTGTTTGCTACGCAACAATGAAGATGTATTTTGATGATAACAAACATGAGGATGATGAGAAGACCAAGTCCAAGTATTTAAAGATTAGCTTTAGGACTTAGGATCTATCATGTATGGAGCTGTTAGTTAAATATCTCAAATGATCAAAGATTACCTAAACTAAAGGTTTTTAAAAGATCAAATGTTTTAAAAGTTAAAAACAAGCATTTCGAAGCTTTTTGGAAAGGATTTTGAACTGTTTTTAACCGAGGTATTCGAATACCTCAATTTGGTATTCGAATAACTTTGATTCGTAAACTTTTTTTTTCTTTGTCAAAGCAGAGGCATTCGAATACCCCATATGGTATTCGAATACCATATGGGGTATTCGAATGAACCATTTTTTAAATGAGGCATTCGAATACCCCATATGGTATTCGAATACCCTGCTTTCGAAATATGCCTTATTTTAATGAGGTATTCGAATACCCTTGGTCGGTATTCGAATAACTCCAACTTAAACAGTTTTACGAAGAATTTTTGACAGAGGTATTCGAATACCTCCTTCAGATTCGAATACCCCACGAGAAACAGAGCTACGTTTTAAACAGGATACGAAAAATCGTAAAGTTTTCAATGCCATTGATTGCTCCCAACGGCCATATTCTTCCACGAGCTCTATAAATAGAGGCTGGGACTTCTCTCGAAAACTCCTTGACATTGTGATAATTTTTGCTTGCTTGAAAACGTGCTCTACCTTATTCTCTCTTTATTTTCGAACTTATAATTGCTTAACTCTTGAGATATTTGAGAAACAGCTCCTTAGTGCTTCAATTTGTATTTATCTACTCTTAGCGAGAGTTTCACTTCATCTCTATATCTATTTCGTGTATTGAGGGTGAGGTATCCCCAAGAATTGTATAAGGGTGAGGTATCCCTTTTGTTTATTTGAGGCTTGAGCACAAGGGTAGAGTTTCCCTGTGTGTGAAAAGTGCTCCGTCTTGTAAAGGTTGCAAGCACCTTGTTGTTTAAGCTTGTCTTGAATAGTGAAAAATCTCGAACGGTGTTTCGGGATGGACGTAGGCCACAAGTGGTTGGTGGTCGAACCAGGATAAATACAGTCTGTTTTTCTTCCCTTATTCTTTTTATTTTATGCACTTTATGTATTAATTCCTGCAATTTATTTATTATTTGCTCTTTCTTTTTCTCATCTCATCCGTATTCTTTAATAATTATATTGAGCAAAATTTATTTGTTTAAAGTGTTTGCAAAAGATTTTGTTACTCAATTCACCCCCCTCTTGAGTCTTGGAAGCCACTTGGTAACAAGTGGTATCGAGCTAGACTCTTGTATAAAGAAAGCTTAGCCGCTTCAAGAGAACATGGCTTCCTTAAATGGTTTTTTCGAGGGATCTTCCATAAACCGACCACCCTTTTTCAATGGGGATGGTTACGCATATTGGAAGGAAAGAATGAAAATCTTCATCGAAGCTATTGATCTAGATGTGTGGGATGCTGTCGAAAACGGCGCATTTATACCTACACGCGTTGTCGATGGTGTAAAAACCGAGACACCTAGAAGTGATTGGTCTGATGAGGATAAAAGAAAAGTCCAATATAATTTAAAAGCTAAAAACATCATTACCACTGCCTTGGGGTATGATGAGTTTTTAAATTTCTAATTGCAAAACCGCTAAAGAAATGTGGGACACTTTACAAGTTACCCATGAGGGTACTAGTGAAGTTAAGAGGTCGAGAATCAATTCTCTAACTCGCGAATATGAACTGTTTAGAATGAACCAAGGAGAAAGCATTCAAGAAATGCAAAAGAGGTTCACCCACATTGTTAATCATCTTGCATCTTTAGGAAAAAGTTTTACTAACGAAGATTTGATTAATAAAGTGTTAAGGTGTTTAAGCAGATTTGGCAGCCCAAGGTGACAAAGAATTTCAGAATCAAGGGACTTGACAACCATGTCATTAGCCACCCTTTTTGGAAAACTTCATGAGCACGAACTAGAACCGAGCAGATTAAGTCAAAGCGAAGAAAATGATAAAAAAAAAAAGGGGATAGCGCTTAAAGCCACTTCCTCAACAATTGACAATGATGATGAAGAAGATGAAGAAAGCTCGAAAAACATTGAGGTAAACGAAGAAAATCTCACCGTTAGTTAAAAATTTGGTAAATTTCTCAAGAAAAAGGGAATGCAAAGAAGACCTCCCTTCCTCCGAAGAAAACTCATTACAAAGGCGAAGGAGCTTCATCAACTCCTACTTGCTATGAATGTGGCAAGCCTGGTCATATGAAAATGGAATGCCCGGTTACCAAAAGAAGAGAGAGACTTGAGAAGAAGCCCTTCAAAGAAAGAAAAGCAAGAAAAGCCTATATAGCATGGGATGAAAACGACATGGATTCAACTCGACAAATCGGATAGCGAAGAAGCTCAACTCGTCTCATGGCCAAAGGAGAAGAAGAAGAAAGCGAAAATGAGGTAAGTTCTAACTCTACTTTACTTGCCTCTCTTATGATGAGTTACAAGATGCCTTTGAAGAATTGCATGACGAATCAATAAAACTCTCAAAACAAATTTCTTCTTCTAAGAAAAAATCTCTTCTTTAGAAAATAAAATTCTTATTTTAAATAAAGAGATTGAAGAACTAAAAATTGAAAATGAAACTTTGGGAATTATTGATGCATGCTCATCTCATCCCTCACATGCTTCTACTTCTTATTCTTGTTCTTCATGTCACACACTTGAGAAAGAAATTGAAGACTTAAAAAATACCCTTGCCAAATTCACTTCTGGGAGAGATAATCTAAATATTATATTAGGGAAACAAAGGGTTGTTTTTGAAAAAGCTGGAATTGGTTATAACTCGAAAAATCAACATAAATCTTATAAAAAATTTTTCGTTTATTCAAGTACTTCCAGCAGTCCATTTATTAAATGTTTTTACTGTGGAAAGAAAGGTCATAGTGCTTCAACATGCAATGCTAGAAAGAATATTAACACAAAAATTGGGACAAAAATGGTTTGGGTTCCAAAGGGTACTTTGCCTAAAATTGACACTCAAGGACCCAAGAAAATTTGGGTACCAAAAGTTAAAAATTAAAATTGTGTTGTAGGTGTGCTTGAAAGCCGGGAGCTCAAATTGGTATCTCGACAATGTTTTGTCCAAGCACATGACCTGGAGACGACTCAAAATTCACCATGTTTATTCCCAAGAATCATGGACATGTTACTTATGGAGACAACAACAAGGAAAAATTCTTGGAGTCGGAAAAGTTGGCAAGAATCCAAATTCCTCTATTGAAAATGTGTTGCTTGTTGAAGGCTTAAAACATAACCTTCTTAGTATTAGCCAATTATGTGACAAAGGTAACAAGGTAATTTTTGATTCAAATTGTTGCATAATTGAAGATAAAAATGATAAACATGTTAAATTCATTGGTCATAGAATAAACAATATTTATATGATTAGCCTTGATGATATATCTTCAAATGATGCGAAATGCCTTTTAAGTAAGAATGATGATTCATGGCTATGGCATAGGAGAATTGCACACATTCACATGGATCACCTAAGGAAGTTGGTCTCTAAAGAGCTAGTAATTGGATTACCAAAGCTTAATTTTGTTAAAGATAAATTATGTGATGCATGTCAAAAGGGTAAACAAATAAAGGTCTCTTTTAAATCAAAAAATATAGTTTCAACTACTAGACCTTTACAACTTTTACACATGGATTTATTTGGACCCTCTAGAACTATGAGCTTTGGTGGGAATTACTATGCTTTAGTGATTGTGGATGATTTTTCTAGGTTTACATGGACCTTATTTCTTGCAAATAAAAATGATGCATTTCTAGCATTTAAAAGACTTGCCAAAGTTATTCAAAACGAAAAAGGTTTTCAAATTTCTTCTATAAGAAGTGATCATGGTGGCGAATTTGAAAACAATGTTTTTGAAAATTATTGTGATGAACATGGCATTAATCATAATTTCTCTGCCCCTAGAACTCCACAACAAAATGGAGTTGTAGAAAGGAAAAACCGTTCTTTAGAAGAAATGGCGAGAACTATGCTTAATGAGGCTGCTCTTCCTAAGTATTTTTGGGCGGATCTTTGTAAATACACTTGTTACGTTATGAACAGGGCCCTTATAAGGCCTATTTTAAAGAAAACCCCATATGAATTATACAAGGGAAGAAAGCCAAATGTCGCATATTTTCACGTTTTTGGTTGCAAATGTTTTGTTTTAAATAATGGAAAAGATAACCTAGGCAAGTTTGATGCTAAGTCTGATGAAGGTATATTTCTTGGTTATTCAAATCATAGTAAGGCTTTTCGTATATAATAAAAGAACTATGACTATTGAAGAATCTATACATGTTGCATTTGATGAAACTACCCAAATGGATCGAGAAAGGATCTTGTTATTGATGATGTTGCGAAGCCTTAGCGGAAACACATTTGGATAGCAAAGAAAAAGAAATCAAGGAGCAAGAAGATAAACAAAGACAAGAGGATTCACAAGCTTTGGAGCTTCCCAAAGAATGGCGTACCTCAAAATATCATCCGCTTGATCAAGTAATAGGTGATGTATCCAAAGGTGTAAGTACTCAAACTCCATTAGAAATGCATGTAACCACTTAGCCTTTGTTTCTCAAATCGAACCTAAAGACATTAATGAAGCCTTTAATGATGAACATTGGTTTCTAGCTATGCAAGAAGAATTAAATCAATTTGAACGAAACCAAGTTTGGGAACTAGTTCCTAGGCCTAATAATCATCCTATTATCGGTACTAAATGGGTTTTTAGAAACAAACTTGATGAAGCAGGCATAAATAACTAGAAATAAAGCTAGACTTGTAGCTAAAGGCTATAATCAAGAAGAAGGTATAGATTATGAAGAAACCTATGCACCTGTAGCTAGATTAGAAGCTATTAGGATGTTACTTGCTTTTGCTTGCATCATGGATTTTAAGTTATATCAAATGGATGTTAAAAGTGCCTTTTTAAATGGCTTTATTCAAGAAGAAGTATATGTTGACCAACCTCCAGGTTTTGAAAATTATGATTTACCTAACCATGTTTTCAAATTGAAAAAGGCTTTGTATGGTTTAAAACAAGCTCCACGAGCCTGGTATGAAAGGTTAAGTAAGTTCCTTTTAGAACACGATTTTACAAGAGGTAAGGTTGACACGACTCTTTTTATTAAAAATAAAAACCATGATATACTCCTTGTACAAGTATATGTAGACGATATCATATTTGGTGCTACTAACGAAATTCGTGCAAGGAATTTGCCAAAATCATGCAAAGCGAATTCGAAATGTCCATGAGGAGAACTCAATTTCTTCCTTGGACTTCAAATCAAACAAACAAGGAGTGGAACGTTCATTAGCCAAACAAAGTATTGCAAAGAACTTCTCAAGAGGTTTGGAATGGACAACTCAAAGCATATGGCTACACCAATGAGTACTTCGTGCTACTTGGATAAAGACGAAGCGTGTAATTCAGTAGAAATTACTAAATATCGAGGTATGATCGGATCTCTTCTCTATCTCACCGCTAGTAGGCCTGATATAATGTTTAGCGTATGCATGTGTGCTCGATATCAAGCTAATCCTAAAGAGTCGCATTTAAGTCTTTGTAAAACGTATCATGAAATATCTAGGTGGCACTACACAAGTGGGCTTGTGGTACCCCAAAGGTGCCACTTGTAGTCTTATTGGTTATTCTGACTCTGATTTTGCTGGATGCAAATTGGATCGGAAAAGCACTAGTGGAACATGTCACTTGCTTGGCAATTCCTTAGTTTCTTGGCATAGCAAGAAACAAAATAGCTGGCTTTATCCACCGCTGAGGCTGAATATGTGGCAGCAGGAAGTTGTTGTGCTCAAATTCTATGGATGAAGCAACAACTTTTAGACTTTGGTCTTCAGCTTAATCACATCCCTATAAGATGTGATAATACTAGTGCGATTAATCTGACAAAGAATCCCATTATGCACTCTAGAACTAAGCACATTGAGATAAGGCACCATTTTATACGAGATCATGTTCAAAAAGGTGATTGTGTATTAGAATTTGTTGAAACCAATAATCAACTTGCTGATATTTTCACAAAACCTTTACCTAAAGATTCATTCTTTCATTTAAGAAGAGAACTTGGCATTTTGGATCAATCGTGTGTTTAATCTGTTAAATTTATGCTTACTCATTGATTTATTAATCTTAAATTGTTACTGACTTGAGCGTCGGAGACACCCTCCATTTTGTTTTGCAGGTACTCATTTAATCGGGTAAGATTTAATCTTCAAATAGCATTCTGGACGTAATTTTTGGTGTTTTTCTATCTAAGTTATTCGAATACCTTCATCTGGTATTCGAATACCATCTTTTTATTCGAATGGTATTCGCATGCGTTCATGTTTTAGTAACCGGAGTATTCGAATACCTTAGTGATTATTCGAATACCCAAGCCTCTTGCTATCAGGCTTTTGTTCCTGTCTCTCGGTGTATTCGAATACCCTAAGCAATATTCGAATACCGCTTATCTGAGCCAATCTTATATGGACAGAGTATTTCGAATACCATATGCAGTATTCGAATACCATCCTTCTAAATTGCCCTGACCTTTGCGTTTCCTAACAGCAGCATTCGAATACCAATTGAGGTATTCGAATACCTTGAGTCTGAACTTTATATAAGCCCCTTCGTCCAACCCGTTCACTCATCTCATTTCCCATTTCTTCTCTCTCGTTTTTTTTATCTCCTATTCGAATACCTCTTCCATCGTCTCACCCAACCGTCACTCCTCTCTTTTCAAACCCATTCCTCTCATCTTCTACTCTTCATCCATGGCTTCCTCCTCCAAACGTGCACGCACAAAGACCGCGCCTTGCAACAACCCATTGGATTTGCGACGGCTCTCATCTCACCCAGAAACTCTTGGACGGTTCATCTCTCTTTTCCGAGAACGTAACCTTGTGCAGCCCAAGTACCTGGATTTGGCCTTCTTTGAAAAAGAAGGTGGCTTTGATTTCCTACACCACCGGACATTCGTGGCGTGCTACGCTTTTGCTCCTACAAGGAGGTTCTCTATCCCGATTTGGTCAAAATGTTCTACCGCAACTTGAGGATTGAAGGACCGGAGCTTCATTCGACGTCTCGTGATCGCACATTGTGATCACTCCTCAAGACCGGGTTCGCTTTTTGGTTTAGAATCTGTGGCCGTAGCAATGACGACCGTGAAGAGTTTGTCCAGCGGTTCGACAAGATTCGAGCCATTGAAGATGTCCTTAGACCTGGTTGGCATTACCTCCGACTCAAAAGGGAGTCAAAGGGGTATGATGAAGAGCCGACAGCTCTTGCATTATGCTTATGCCCACATCTTAGCTCCTAGAGGTGGGAACTACGCCTACCGAGTGAAGATGATGTGTTTATGCTTTGTGGATCCTGAAGAAAGGATACCAGATAAACTGGCCCGTCTTCTTTATGAAGCATATGATGAGAGCTAAGGGAAAAGAACGCTCAGAGCTACCTTATGGGGTGATCATCACTGCCTTCCTAGGCAAGTATCCGCAGATTGTGGAGACCGAGCGAAAAACTCACCGACCCACCATAATGTGTTTGGCTCTTATACGCTGAACCGAATGAAGATGATAAAGACCGATGAAGGCCGGGTATTCCCAGCTTGAAGTTGACGATGATGAGGACGACCCGGTGATCCTCGCCGCTTGCTGCTGCCGCTGCCGCTACTCCGAAGCCCCTGCATGCACGTGTCACCGCCGGCCCCGCCGCCCCGCTTCTTCGCTGCCGGTTCGGTCACTGGATCAAGTCATGGCCACTTACAGTGCCAACCGTGCTTACATGGAGGATAACCGAGCTTATTTGGAACACACCTTCTCGCCCGTTTGACGACTCGATGGTGTTGAGCGTGAGCAAGCCGCCTTGCGTGCTTTGCTATCTTCACGGGGTTCTGATTCCCTCCTCCTCCACCAGATGCCTCTTTCTAGGCTTTGTTCTTGTTTGGATGTTTTTTTTTATGTATTAGCTATTTTTACATTATGTATATTGGCTAAATTATTAATAAAATCAGTGTCTCTTTATGCTTATTGCCTCCTTTATGCATTATATTTTGTTGTATCTTTTGATTATGCCAAAGGGGAGAAAAATATAACTATGAGAAAAGACAGTTTAAAATAACTATTATTGGATTCCAACATTAAGGGGGAGCTACGCCAAGCACATATTAGATATGAATGTAAGCCTCTTACTTTGTGAATTCCAATTATTTCTCAATTGATGCTTTTCTCATGATAGTTTGTCATCATCAAAAAGGGGAGAATGTGTTTGCTACGCAACAATGAAGATGTATTTTGATGATAACAAACATGAGGATGATGAGAAGACCAAGTCCAAGTATTTAAAGATTAGCTTTAGGACTTAGGATCTATCATGTATGGAGTCACAGTTAAATATCTCAAATGATCAAAGATTACCTAAACTAAAGGTTTTTAAAAGATCAAATGTTTTAAAAGTTAAAAACAAGCATTTCGAAGCTTTTTGGAAAGGATTTTGAACTCGTTTTTAATCGAGGTATTCGAATACCTCAATTTGGTATTCGAATAACCCGATTCGTAAATCTGTTTTTTTTCATTGCAAAAACAGAGGCATTCGAATACCCCATATGGTATTCGAATACCCATTCGAATGAACCATTTTTTAAATGAGGCATTCGAATACCCTTTCGAAATATGCCTTATTTTAATGAGGTATTCAATACCCTTGGTGGTATTCGAATAACTCCAACTTAAACAAGTTTTCTGAAAGAATTTTTGATGAGAGGTATTCGAATACCTCCTTCGGGCATTCGAATACCCCACGAGAAACAGAGCTACGTTTTAAACAGGATACGAAAAATCGTAAAGTTTTCAATGCCATTGATTGCTCCCAACGGCCATATTCTTCCACGAGCTCTATAAATAGAGGCACCACTTCTCTTTGCCCTTGACATTGTGATAATTTTTGCTTGCTTGAAAACGTGCTCTACCTTATTCTCTCTTTATTTTCTGAACTTATAATTGCTTAACTCTTGAGATATTTGAGAAACAAATCCTTAGTGCTTCAATTTGTATTTATCTACTCTTAGCGAGAGTTTCACTTCATCTCTATATCTATTTCTGTGTATTGAGGGTGAGGTATCCCCAAGAATTGTATAAGGGTGAGGTATCCCTTTTGTTTATTTGAGGCTTGAGCACAAGGGTAGAGTTTCCCGTGTGTGAAAAGTGCTCCGTATTGTAAAGGTTGCAAGCACCTGTTGTTTAAGCTTGTCTTGAATAGTGAAAAATCTCGAACGGTGTTTCGAGATTTGGACGTAGGCCACAAGTGGTTGGTGGTCGAACCAGGGATAAATATTAGACTGTTTTGTTTTTCTTCCCTTATTCTTTTTATTTTATGCACTTTATGTATTAATTCCTGCAATTTATTTATTATTTGCTCTTTCTTTTTCTCATCTCATCCGTATTCTTTAATAATTATATTGAGCAAAATTTATTTGTTTAAAGTGTTTGCAAAAGATTTTGTTACTCAATTCACCCCCCCCCTCTTGAGTACTGGAAGCCACTTGGTAACAACTGCCTCATCCACCCATCGTCTAGTGCCACCAATGCACCACCCAACACGGCCCATCCAAAAAATAGATCTGCATTTTCTGGGTTTGCAAATCTAGGTGAAGGGAGGAAATAGTGGGTCCAGTTTATACAAAAATAGAGCCAAACCTATGAGAAACTACCCAAAGCCTCACCATCTTCACCCACAAAAATCCCAACACAACAACTACCCAAAGCACTCTGTGAGAAAGAGAGAGAGAGAGAGAGAGAGAGAAAGAAAGAAAGCAATGAAAGTGAGCTTTTTATTGGGAGAAAGACAAACTTGATGAGGGTGAGCTTTAATCCCGAGAGTGAGAGTGCGAGAATGCGAGAATGGCAACGAGAGTGAGAGTGAGAATGGGAAATGAATCCCTAATACGATAATTGGAAGAAGTGGGGCAGGCATGGGACAGAGAGATTATATTTTCTAAATATATATTTTTTATTTTTAAAATATTTATAAATTATAATTTAACGCAATAAAAAAAGTGAGAATAAAATAGCCCGAATTTTTTATTGCGCCAAAAGAGTTTGCGATGGATTAGCGAGGGTGAGGCCTTTGCAAAATTTAGCTATGGACTAGTCCATTGCTAATTTGTTGCTAAAAGAACAAAATTTTCACCATTCCAAGTAAGAATTTTTCTCTCGCAACTGCTAAATCATGATATTAGCTAGGGATATCATATCCGTCGCAAAATCCAATGCTAAATCATAATTTTCTTGTAGTTTTGAACCAACTGTAGAAGATCTGGTTTGATTTCAAAATTATTGGCTTGGATGGAAGGTTGCACTATATTGGTTGCAACCTTTTCAGTAGTAGGAGTTGCATAATCTCCCAAAGTGTGTCTTCTTTCTTCATTTATTTCTGCCATTATCTCTCTTTCAATTCTTCTTCTCTCTCTTGTTGCTTTCTGTTTACCCTTTCTGTTTTCTTAATTTCCAGATCAAAGAGCAATGTTTCCGGATTCAAAATACCTCGCATAAACAAAGCAAACAAGAGTGAATTAAAGAGAAACAATCTAAAAAGAAAAATATTCAAAGCAAAATTAAATTAAACAAAGAAAAATAAATGCCTAAACTAGTGTCTTTCTTTAATATCGAGAAACAAATAATTCTTGACAACGGTGTCAAAAACTTGTTGTGATATTGGCAAGTGTACTAAATTGCAAAAGTAATAAAATGATGAGTAAGAATATCGTCCCACAGAGATTATTTTGTCAATTACTAAATTCATTAAATCAATACTATTTAGACTATCGAAAATTGAGATTTAATAAGATTATAAATAACATAAAAATAAATCTAAATTTAAAAGCACTAACAAGAAAGTATTTAAAATTAATGAGTAAAATAAATCAATTCGGCAAAGGATGAAAGATAATGATATCAAAGTGTTAGGATTCAGACTTCACTTGAACTCTTTTTATACAAATTCAAAGATTAGTTTAACTAAGTTCTATTCTATGATTCATGATCAAATTCTCAAAATTAATCAATATTCAATTCCTTGGTATATTAATCATCTTCACACTACTTTGAGTTAACAAATCCCTTAGTATAACCCCAAATAGAGAAGGCTTTATCAAAATCGAGAGAATAAGGAGCAAGATCACATAACCTATAACGTCTCTTCCTAGCGATTGCAGAAATTGAAGTGTTTATCCCGAGTTCTAGGTTCATGCACAATTTTCTCAAATCATACATAAACCCTAAAATCATTCAAAAATTGGATAAATCAATAAAAACATTAAGAGAAGAGATAAACATATAAATCATGAAATAAAAACTTAGATTAAACATAAAAACAAATTTACATCATCCAAGAATAAGATTCATCATCACCCTAACTAAAGAAGTTTAGCTACACATGGAGAAAGAAGAAAACAAAGAAGAAATTCCAACAAACTCCATGGAAGATAGGTGAAAAGGTTGAAGAAAACTCCTAATCTTTAAGCTTGGATGCTTCCACGTCAAATTAGGGTTCATGCTTATGCTTCTCTATCTGAATTTTTTTGCCCAAAAATATCGTTTTTCCTATTTATAGGAAAAAAGACATGTCATTAATTGTATTGAGTGCTTAAGCACTCAGTTTTTGGCGCTTAGTCACGCAGTATGAAGCATTCTATGCTTGACCACTTAATCACTCAGAAATTAGGTGCTTAAGCACCCAGCACCAGAATCTCCCTTTTAGCTTTTTGCTCCTTGTTGAAGCATTCAATCTTCTTTCATGTGTAAGCACCTAATAAAACAAATAAAATACGTAATGAGAACAAAGTTTAAAATAATAAAAACATGATAATGTTTGCTAAAAAAACTCAATCAAAAGGGATTGGAAAAAGGTGAAAACCAAGATGTTGAAATGGAAAAACATGAATTTTTACAGTTTCATCAGTTGCCTATATGCTTGAGGTTGTTTTGTTTTGTTCTTGTTGATTTCTAAGCTAAAAATGAGTTTTGGTTATAATTTGGTGAAGTTGGAGAAAAGGGTTAGGGTTTGAGGCCGTGGAGGCCGAATGGTTAGGGGAAGGATTCCTAAACTTTGATTGCATGATTTGAGAAATATTAAGTAGTTTATGATGTAATTTATTTATATGGATGCTTGAGGTTAAATCTTATCAATGGTCAAAATGATAGTTGGAAGAAGATGAAAGATTAAGGTTTTGATCCATTTAAACTTACATGAATTTTTATGAAGTTGTTGTTTTTAGTAGATAGCTCGCAATTTTATCAGCTAACTAATCATGTGAATCTTTACTGGTTGTTCTATTGGTAGCTATCTGATGAAACATGTTAGTTGTCTTATTAAAATCAGTATTTACTAGCTAGCTAGTATTGTTGTTAGCCTACTGGTGAATAATACAATCAAATTGCTATATGAAAATGGTAGTTAGCTGATATGCTGGGTGAGATTATTGATGATATTATGATATTAATCATTTCTATGTTGTATGGATTCATAATGTTAGCAAATGTTGATTTCAATAGTTAGCTATCTCATATATTTATGAGTTGTCTGATGTGATGACAATACATATGCATTGCTCATGATCATAGCATGATGTTGCAAATGAATGCATTACCATGATTTTGAGAAAATTGCATAAGTGTTTTATGCATTAAAAATGATCAAGGAGTGAGCAAAGGAGTTGGCAAAGCAGTAATTTACCAGGATAGCGTTCTGTGATGGCGAGAAAAGTAAATCCAAGGAGTGAGCTCACATCTCATGCACAAACCATCACCAAAAATATCCGCAAGAGGTGCAAGGCCCATGGGGCGTCCTCAAGCTCTCCGATATATGTGAGAAATATTTAGCCTCATTTTTAGGGCGGGAGATTAAGTATAAAAGATATTTAAAGCAAAGAAATGATTGCTTGAGTGACTATCATGTGCACACCACATTTGCATCCATTGTGCATATTCATTTGCATTCATCCTAACTGTGTATGTTATTTTGTAGTGAGATAATATTGCTAGGATTGCATAAAGCTTTTCTCTAAGCAAAATGATTTTCTATATCGGGCATTGATGAATATTTTACTTAGCATGACACTTAGATTGATTTATAACCCAATACAACTAGAACTATCATGTGAGTTTTCCGTTTTAAATGTATCTTATATTGGGAGTTTCTAGAATTCTCACCTCATTTTCCTTGGTGTTCCAGACTCTGACCAGCCATCTTCGTAGGTAGGATACCTCTAGTTTTTATACTGTACCAGGCTGATGGAGGGTGGGTGTACACACCCGAGACAGGCACTTTCACCTTCTAGATTACTATTACTCTGAGAATCGTAGTAACTCCCTAGCAGTTGGTTGAGGCTAAAGAAGGATTTCTATTTTGAGATGTGCATCTAGGGCATAGTTAGATAGAGCCTTTTTCTTTTGGTATGTATATATTGTATATAGTGCATAGATGCAATCTTTGAGTTGTATTTGCTAACCTAGCTTTGTTAACTTGACTTAGACATGTATACCCAAAATGGGTTGTGATTCGCATGTACTGATGCATGTGAAAAACTTATGATATGGATATATATAAAGTGTGTTGTGTTTAATTGATATATTGTGTATGCTTAATTTCAACCGCCAATTTAATTAGTTAGAGAGTTCTACCTTGAAGGATTCTTGAAGTATAAAGAATTTCAATGCAAAGTGTAAATGGAAAATTAAGCGCTTTTACGGCTTTTGTCCTAGCTCACCATGAGAGTTAAATAACTAAGTTTAAGGTTTATGTAATAGAAAGTAACTAAACAAGAAGGAAAAATAGGATTGTGATTAAGTCTGGCTTATCTTAGTTCATTCGAGTAAGCTACGTAGACAATATGAGCTAGGGGACCTCACACTGTCAACATTAACTTAGGCCATGATTACTACTTATTGAAAAATGGTCAGAAAAGCATGGGCCCCAAAAGGAAATGTGTTCAAGAATGCAATTAGATGTTATGTTCTAGATATTTTATGTAATGGGATGGTTTCAACATCATGAAAGCAAGTCCATCTAAAATTAATGTTGCAAAAGTTGATACATCGAGATCTTTTCAATAAGTACATGCTAAGTACTAAAACCTAAAGGGAGTAAAAAATATAATAATTATTTCGATAATGAAGCTAGGCGAACTATTGACCCAAGCCAAGATTGCTTTAGGTTAGCTTGAATTGCTTTGGTTTCATTCCCATCGCATTCAACTTTGGCAGAGACATTGAACTTTCCGCAATCTTTTCAACAATTAGATGCTTTTTGGTTTGACTAGCCTCCAAAGATTTTGAAAACTTGTCAATCTTTGCTCGTTCTTGAGTAATGTTTCCCTGAGCTAAAGATAAATGAGTACTTGCATTAGCTAGCTTCGACTCCAAGCCTTCAACCTCTGCTACAAAGTATTTTTCTCTTTTAAGCTCTACCTCGCTAGTGATTTTGGCCACATTAAGGCCAAAAGCTAAAACAAGAGGTTCCTCACTAGTTTGGATAGATTCTCGAACCAAGTCGTCACCCATTTTGTGAAAGCATTATGTATGTCGATTGCTTCTTGAGCAAAGTTGAATTGAGCAAATAAGGCATTGACATGTTCTTTTATATATATAGTAATTCCTGACTGAAAGAGGTGTCCATGGTAAAAGCTATGATTGGGATCAACGGAGATAACTTATGCCAAGTGTCTATATTGACAAAAGCTTCATCGAGGCTATATAAAGAAATAACTTCATTTCTTCCAATGGTGAGAGATGTCGACGAGGATTGGGTTTAGAGGATGGTGAACTTTCAAGTTGCTTAGAGAGGATAGAAAAAGGATCAACGTCATCCACTTGGGGCTCCTCATCGATGGAATGTTCTGACTCATGCTCACTGAGTGATATCTCCTCATATACAGGTTCACTTTCAGACCCTTTAGACCTTTTAGACTCGAGCGGTGGGATTACCAAAGTTGGCCTTTAGAGGAAAATCCTGAACCTTCGCCAATCAAAAGCTTAAGCAAAATACCTCATTCGGTCTGAGTACGCATCTCCTTAGGGGATAATTGAGCGTTAGTAACTTGTGTAGGAGGAACCTATTCCTTATCGACTAAATTTATTGGTGACATAATTTTTTGCGAAGAAACCTTCTTTGCCCAAAGATAGTTCGTCATCTTTATCAGAAATTTCCAAGTGAAGTAACTTTACTAGTCTCTTTCGTGCTATGGTCTAAAATAGACGGCGTTTGTGTTATTCCATGCATATAAGTAAATGACAGATGAGGATGGAACATAAGGCCATACCTTTTATTTTATGATGCTTTGGTTCAAAAGGAGCCAGCGTTGCAACTGTTGCTCGGGGACGAGATTTGGATAGTAATGATTTGGAGGGTTAAACTGGCTTGATGCAGTGTGTTGACAAGGTGTTTATGTGGAATTTTGGTTCAAAGATTCACAATTAATTCCAACAAACAAATATATTTTATCAAACGAATGCGGGTTCACGAGTTATGTGGTAATCTCGTTATGAAAATGGTTTTAACAGCAAACAAAAGAAATTTAGGAAATTTGAAGTAAAATAAACAGGAAAATGCAGAAAGGAAAGTTTGAAAAGATTTAAGGAAATTTAAAAAAAACTAAGCAGGAATCTTAAAATGCAGAAAATTAATTGAAAGCATATAAATGACACGAAATTAAAGTGCAGAATTTAAATAGAAAAACAAGAAAGAAAAGCGGATAAAAGTGCGAATCAGAAAGAAAATTTAAAAGACGAGATTGAAAAAGTAAAGAATTTTAAAGGAATATTGCATTAATTTAAATGACATGAAATGGAAAAGGAAGGCATACTTGGACAAAAATCCTTTAATCTCGCTGCTCGGGTTGAGATGTTAGGATTTTGTATCGAAGAAATAACCTCCACTTTTTACATTATGACTACGGTATTTATAGACAAATATCAAAAATAATCGACATCCTAAAAAGACCAAAGACGTTCGAGCGGTTTTATTCTTCAACAAGTACCTAACTTTCAACGAACCAGCACTCGACTACTCTTAAACAATTTTCGTCGACTTAATGCAATCTCCTGTCGGATACTTCTTCTCACTGACATCATATCTTAACCTCATTAGAATCTTCCTCTTTATCCAATGCTACTGTCGACTTCTCTATTTGGCACTTCTGTCGGCTCAATATTTCAAAAAGTTTCCTCCATCAACCGACGAACTGCCAAATCTTTATTTTTACTTCAACAGATGCCCCCAAAAATTTTCTTTCGACGCAAACGAAGAAAGAAAAATTTTTAATCAAAGGTCCTTTATATATATATATATATATATATATATATATATATATATATATATATTTAAATCCAATCGAACCTTTCATCAATACTTGAACGGCCATAATCAATCTTATCATAGCAAACAATAAATAGCCGTTCCTAATAAATAGGGCTCATAATTACCCCTATTTTCTCGCAAAAACTACTTTTTCAAATTCACACGTCTCTTCACCTTTTTAACACTGTTTACCGTCTTCAAACTTTCACTTCTCTTCACTGTTCATCTTCAACCTCTCACTCTAGCCCGTTTCTTCTGCAAACTCTTACCTTCTCCAATGGCTTCTAGCTCTCAAACTCCCAACGCGCCAACAATAGATTTGGGTAATCATGCAGTCTTCAAGGACCCAATTCTGCAAAAGTCTGAACTTTGGCACTTCTCGAAGGTAATACTCCCCATCAACGACTCCTCATTATCCTTAGATCCTCCGGCTGCTTTCTTGGGCCCAGTTCTGTCCAAGGAATCTATTACGGACGAAATAAATTCCTTTTTTCCTTGTAAAAGTCCCTAAGAAGCTATCTTGGCTTCTCTTCCTTCCATCCCTATCAGCTACTTTGGAAAATCGAAAGGTCATTCAGACTCCCCCTACCCATATCAATGGGTATCTTGAATGGCTTGACAGAGTTCAAGCTTCCAAAGAAAGTCTATGGAGGGAAATAGGGATTTTTGATTGCATTCAGCTCTCTCGGTATCCCATAAAAATGGATTCTTGCAAGCTAGGTGCTTCTTTCTTTTTTTGGAACAAAACTACCAACTCCTTCCAATTTCCCTATGGCATGATGGGTCCAACACTTTTCGACGTATCTGCCATAACTGGTCTTCGACCAGATGGGGAAATCATTACGCCTGTTCTTCAACCTTCAAACACTATTGACGTGTATTCAAAAGCTCCGACTTCCTTTTCCAATTTCATTAGTTTTTATTCCTCTGAATCGGGTTTTGTGACCGACAAATAACACATAGCTTTTCTACTACTCTGGATTTCAGCCTATGCTATAGGTTCTAAGTCAGTCCAAATATCCAAATCCTTTCTTCAGCTTGCCAATCTTCTTCATGAAGGTCGACGACTAGCTCTTGGTCAATTTCTCCTAGCCAATCTCTATTTGAGCATAGGTGAAATTGTCTAGAGCATCAGAGTTCAAGTAAAGAAAACCAACTCTGGTGGCCCAATATGGCTACTTCAACTTTGGTTGAATGCTATACTAGGAGATTACTTAGTCGACTCTTCTCCTCCGACAGTCTCTCTTGCTACATATGGCATCAGACTTTGCCATGTAAAACATGAGAAAACGCACAAAGCAAGCTTGGAAAATTTCATGTATTTCTTCAGTATTTTTCATTCTGTCTCCTTTAGCACTGAAGATATATATTTTGCTCCTTTTGCTGATTGCTCTTTCGGTCCTGAATGGTTCACTCGACCAATTCTGTCTGACGATCCTCTTATTCATGCCGACAACATTTCTATCTGGTCGAACTTTCTTTGTCGACAAGTTCTGGTAGTTGGTCTCCCTGGTTCGACAGACAAATCTTTAGAGTCGTGTCCGCCAAACTCAGTAGCTCGACAATTGAGATTTTGTCAGGCTATTCCAACACCTTTCTCTCATAAGGCCAGAGAACACTTCATCAATGGCCATTTACCAAGCATGTCGGATCTCGTTCGAGTAGCTTCAAAAAATGAGAGGCACAAGTTTCACTTCAAGATCTCTGCATTCACCCCATACAGAGGAGTTTCAAAAGATTTTGTCGATTGTTGGACTAAATATTATAGTCCTTATCATATCGACATTGACATCTGTCGAAGCCGTATTACTGAAATTCTGATTCCTGTGCAGGGTCAAGATCCTTCATCAAAAACTAAAGGTATACACATTCAAGATATCAAGGCTTTTGAAAAATATTACAAAATCAAGTGGGACTTCAGTTTCCTCGCTTAATTGTTCGACACTGTGAAGAAATCGTAGCCGAACTAAAACGAGCACACAAGGAGAAATGTTCTACCAATTTTCTCTCTGTTTCTATAAAAAACCCTTTAGCACGGCTTGAACCTTTTCAAATCCCTTTTCCAAAGCCAGTGATTTTTCCTTGTGCTCGTTTCGGGTTGGCCGACGAATTCCCAAGTAAACTTACAAGAGTTGGTAACTTCCCTATTTTAGATAGGACATATTCTGTGAGTAATATCTCTCTTACAAGAACTCCAGAAGTCAAGTTTACTCGTCGGTTTGCCTTGTCGTACGAACAATTTGCCTGGAACACCCGAATCATCACTAAAATACCTGAAGGTATTTTTTCCTTTTATATTCGGTTCCTTTTAATTTTACCCCTTATTTAATAAATATACCTTCCTTCTTACAGCACTCCCATTGAAAAGACCTTTAGAATATAAACAGCCTCAAGGAAGTGATGATGAAGAAGAAGATGAAACTACTTCTTTGAAGAAGAAGAAAAGCAAAAAGGCTCAAAAACCTCCTGTTCCCAAGGCTTCAAAGGTCAAATCTGCCGCATCAATGCCGACAAAGAGTCCTTTGAAACAGAAGCCGCTAAATCAAAAACCCTCAAGGTATATACTTTTCCGACCATATATTAAGACCTGGTTTTTTAACTTTGTTCCAGTCTAAATTATTGTCGGATTCAGATTAGCGAATCTGCTCCTGCTACCTTGGTTTCTCATGTCGAATCTTCAATTCCATCTCCAGCACATCCTCCAAAGGTATGCCACATTATTGTACATTCCTTAATATCATGCGACAAAACCTCACCCTTTTCGTCTCCACAGAAAAAGAAAAAGAAGACTCAAACCAGCATTTCTACTTCAAAGCCTCATGTCGAAGAGACAGATACCATTTGTCTTTCATCTGAGGTAGATTAACATACTTCTTTTCCTTAAATTCTTGATTCCTTCCACTTATTTAACACTTAATTCTATCATTTCAGGATCTAGAAGATGAACAACCTATAGACCATCTTCTTAAACCAACTGTCGAACCAAGAACTGAAGATCCGATTCAACAATCTCCTGAGGTAATGTATCTCACCTCATTCAACTATTTTCAATGTATTATTTATTCTGAAATTTCTTCTATTCATCTTCAGGATTCAACAAGCTTGGCTATATACGACAGCCCCCAAAGGTTAGGAACCAAGAATCCTCCAGGATCTCACACTCCCTTGGTCCTCGCTACATCTACCGTTTCTTCATCACTTCCGACAGAATCCCAAACTGTCGAAGTCTCAGAACAAACTCTAATCCCCCCAAGTACTGAAGGTCCTTCTCATTCAGGGCAAACCAATCCCGCTCAAATCATCTCAGAAGAATTCAACATGGACACCCTGCTGGCGGAATTTGCCCTAATTAATCCACCTCCATCTCCTCCAGCCAACTTAATGATTGCTGTGCCAGAAAGTGGCGAGGATATGGAGGCAGACTTGGACAAATTGATCATAATGTTGTCGGGCGGCCACCAAAGTTCTCCTCAATTGGCTCGCTCTTCGACTCAACTTGGACAAGATTCCAGTGATTCCCATATTACTGGACTCTTAACTGAGTTGAAAAATGCCTTTACCTATTCTTTCGAGCACTTGATTTCAGACCAACCTCTACAAGAAAAAATGATGGCAGTCGTACTTAAGCTTGAGCCTCTTGCCCAGCAATTACCCATAACCAGTCGAGCTCTTCCGACAACTGTCAAAGATTTTCTTCAAAGTTTAACGGCAAAAATGCCAGTCATTCGTCAAGTCATTCCTGCTTACACACAAGAGATTCAAGAGAAATCCAGGATTTTGAAGCAGTTGACCAACGCAAAAAGTGAAAGTATTACTCTGAAGGAAAATCTGATAAAAGGAAAAACCAAAAAAGAAGAGCTCGACAAGGAAATTGAAGACTTGGAGAAGAAACTCGAAGCTGCTCGTCGTCGCAACCAAAAACTTCAAACAACATTAGAACAAGGGGTTGCCAGACAACAGAGTATTGCCAATAATACCAAGCAATGGGCTGTAGAAGCCAAAACTGTATTGGCAAAAATAAATTCTCTTGAAGCGGAATATCAAACTGCCTGCTCCGACAAGCAATCTTTAGAAGATTCCTGGGGGGTTCTTCAAAAATTTGAAGTTTTTTTTTTTTTATACATTGTCGGTCTATCTATCCGACAGAATTTGTATGGCCTTCTAGGCCAATACTTAATAAAACATTTTTTTTGATCAATTTCCAATACCCCTTTTTTATTATTGCTTCTATAATTCTATACATTTTAAATGCTCTTTCATTCTGTTTCTTTTCAATGCATCTCGTAACTATACATCATAATTAATTTAATTAATTATAACATAAGTTACAAAACGTAAGTTAATAACCTATTCCGCAAAAAATCCCTTAAATAGTGTCCTCCGAGACACCAAGGTTCAAAGAGTATAACCCAACCCTTCCTTTCTTCCTTTTCAGTGAAATTTATCATGTCATCAGAAAATTTCATCTTCTCTCAATGGGAAAAATGGAAGAAGGCTTCTGTATTAATGGTGACTTTTATTTTGGGCTTCAGTAAGAATCGTAATATTCTTGATGAGCTTCAGTAATCATCGTAATAACCCAATGTTTTTAAAACATGGTTATTATGACGAGAATGGCTCATCAGGGAGTAGACGACCATCCAAAATCTCGTCCAGGACAACTTAAGGGTCGTCTGCTCCTTCCTCTTCCTCAGGTCCTACAAGCTCAATTTAGAACACATTCAGCTGGGGAGAAGCTTCTGGTTTATTTAGAATAGGTTTACTTCTCTGTTATCTTCCTTGACAATCTAAACCAAATGTAACACCAATATGTAATTTGTATTTGTCGAATATATGAATGAAATTTCATATTTACTCAATTTCTATCTTCACCTTATACATTGTCGATTTATATGGCTTTAAATATTTGCCATTAATTAATTTAATCCTCAAACCAGAATTAACCTCGACAAGTGCATAAGCATTCCCAAAAAATACTTGAGTAATTTTAAATGGTCCTTCCCATTTTGGGGACCATTTTCCATATTCTCGACAATTCTTATCCATGGGCAGAATGACTTTCCAAACCAAGTCATCAATCTTAAAAGATTTATACTTGACTCGACTGTCGTAAAACTTTGCAATTCTTTCCTTCTGTCGAATCAAGTTTCTAGAGCTACTAATCTTTCATCACTTAATTCGTTTAATTCATTGAACATCAAGTTCCAATAATGTTCAATTGGTAACTCGTCTTTTTTTTTAATTCGAATGGATTGAAGATTGATCTCAACTGGTAACACTGCATCATGACCATAAACTAACTTATATGGTGAAGTGCCCGTCGATTCTCTTGGTGAATTTCTATATGCCCATAGAATTTGATTAAGGGTATTATGTCAGTTTCTAGGTTGTCGACCAATATGCTTTTTAATCAAATTTATGATTATTTTGTTCATGGCCTCTACTTGGCCATTCGCCTGAGCATAATATGGCGTCGACGTGAGCATTTTAATTTTCCTTGAACTGGCATATTCGACAACTTTCTTTCCAATGAATACTGATCCTTGGTCAGTTGTCAAAGTTTGTGGTATTCCAAACCGACAAACTATATTATCTTCAATAAAGTTAATCACATCCTGCTGAGTTACATCCTTCAAGGCTATAGCCTCAACCCATTTGGTGAAGTAATCGACTCCTACTAGAATGTATTTGTGTCCTTTCGACGAGACAGGATGAATTTGGCCAATTAAATCCAAAGCCCATCCTCTGAAAGGCCAAGGTTTAACTATAGCGTGTAGCTCACTGGCAGGAACATTTTGTATATGGCCATGTCTTTGACACTCTTCACAAGACTTGGCAAACATATACAATCCCTAACTAGTGTTGGCCAATAATACCTTTGACGTCGAAGGACCCATTTCATCTTTTCACCTGCCTGATGAGCTCCACAAATTCCTTCGTGGACTTCTGCCAAGGCAATATAAGCCTCTGCTTCACTCAGGCAAACTTCTAAATTTCCATCGACAGACTTTCTATACAAGGCTCCCCCTAATACCACAAACTTCGACGCTCTATACTTGAGCTTTCTATGCACATCTTGACTGGGATTTTCCAAGTAACTCAATATTGGTTGTCTCCAATCATTAATCGTCGAAACGTCGTTTTGTAGTATATCTCTTTCCTCTAATGGATATAAAAGTTCCCTTATTTCCATTAGATTTGTAAGAACCTTGGATGAAAGTCTATACCCAGAGGCTACTTGTGCTAATTCATTAGCCTCTTCATTTAAATCTCTGGAAATGTGTTCGACAATTATCTCGTCGAATTGTTTCATTAGCTTACTTGCCACAACATAATATTTCATTAGATTTTCACTAACACATTTATATTTTTGGGCAAGTTGCTTAACGACCAACTGCGAATCACCAAATATATGCACATTACGTGCTTTCATTTCCACTAGTATCTCCAATCCGACAATTAAGGCTTAGTATTCAGCCTCGTTGTTAGAACAAGCATATTTAAGTTCAAACATGAACTTGGTTGGAGTACCTTGAGGGGAAACAATTAAAATCCCAACTCCAATTCCATTTTGATGCCTTGAACCATCAAAATATAAACATCAAGGTTTTAAACCGACAATATTTATATTTTCTACATCCAGACAAGAATGATCGGCCAAGAAATCGACAATTGCTTGGCCTTTTACTGCTCTCATTGGTACATATTGTAAAGAAAATTCCGACAAAGCAATAGTCCATTTTCCAATACGACCATTTAACAATGGTTTCGATAACATATATTTTATTACATCAGTTTTTGACATAACCAATACATTACAAGGTATCATATAATACTTAAGCTTAGTACACGAGAAATACAATGCTAAACAAAGTTTCTCTATTGCACTATATATCTTCTCTCGACATTATTTAAAACTCGACTAAGATAATACACGGCCTTTCGACGCCATTCACATCTTGAGCCAAAGATACTTCCTATGGTTTCTTCTGATGTTGATATATACAATTTCAACGGTCGACGAGGCACTGGAGGCATCATGACCGGTGGTTTTGTCAAATACTGCTTTATCTGGTCGAAGGCTTCTTGGTGGCAAGGTTCCCACACAAAATCTTGTTCAGCCTTCAACTTGATCAATGGAGCAAAAACTCTGGTTCTTCCCGACAAATTGGATATAAATCTTCTTAGGAAGTTAACTTTTCCTAAAAAAGATTGCAATTCTTTCTTGTTTGTCGGTGGTGTGGCCTCCAAAACTGCCTTGGCTTTATTCTTGTCCACTTCTATACCTTTTTTGTGGACTAGGAAACCCAAGAATTTGGTAGCCGACACTCCAAAACTGCATTTTTCTGGATTCATCTTAAGGCTATGCTTCCTCATTCTGTCGAATGCCTGCCTTAAGTTTGTCAAATGGCTTTCCTTCGTTTCCGACTTGACAATGACATCGTCGATATAGACTTCCATAAATTTTCCAATGACATCATGGAAAATTGTATTCATTGCTCTCTGATAAGTGGCCCCTGCATTCTTTAAACCGAAAGGCATGACTATCCATTCAAATGTCCCAATAGCTCCTGGGCACCTGAAGGCAGTTTTCGACACGTCCTCTTCGGCAATAAAAATTTGATTATAACCTGCATGGCCATCCATAAAACTTAATAATTCATGTCCAGATGCGGCATCAACTAACATATCCGCAATTGGCATAGGATACTTATCTTTAGGTGTGGTAGTGTTCAAATTTCTAAAATCTACACATATTCTCAACTTGCCATTTTTCTTAACTACAGGAACAATATTAGAAAGCCATTCGACATACCTGGTGGTTCTGATGAATTTGGCTTTGAGCAATCTTTCAATCTCTTCTTTTATCTTTAATATCACCTCAGGTGCAAATCTCCTATTAGCTTGCCTAACAGGTCTACATCCTTCTTTCAGAGGCAATCTGTGTTCGATAAGATCTCTACTCAAACCAGGCATCTCATCGTAATCCTAGGCAAAACAATCTTTATATTCCATAATTAACCCGACAAGCTTTTCTTTAAAATCTTTTGGCAGAAATGAACTTACGAAAATGGGCATTCTATCTACTTCAGTGCCCAAGTTTATTTCTTCCAAAGGATCTTTCACTTCCACACTCTGCTTTTCATCAAGCCCTTTTTCAAACCCTAAAGGACAGTCATCAATTATGCAATCCGACATGATGCTCTCAGCAGTGAAAACTGCTTTGTCGGCCAAATAAACCGATAATTTTTCTGAATAATCATTAACACTCATAACTAGTACTTGGCCGATCTTCTTCGGCCTTCTTCACCAATCGTACACCAAACTGATCCCTCAAGCAAACTTCAAGTGCGTCCTCATTAATCACTCCACCACTTGCTGTTACTGGTTTAACATTTGGAGCATATATTCTAAAGTCGACATGAAGTTGCTGAAGATAGCAAGGACTGTCATCTGCTTCTATTACTTCCACTTGATCTTCCTCATTCCAAAGAATGAGCTTTTGATGAACTGTTGATGGTATTGCTCCGACGGCATGAATCCAATCTCTCCCTAGCAGAAGATTGTAACTTGACTTCGTCGGTATTACCACAAATAATGTCGGCCTTACAACAGATCCGACTTGTACCTTTAACATCACCACTCCGTCTGATGGAGAAGTCTTACCACTGAAATCCGTGACTATCATGTTTGTCGACATCAAATCTGACTCATCTTTCCCAAGTTTTTTAATCATGGCCCTTGGGATTAAGTTGATTGCTGCCCCCCCGTCGATCAAAACTCTATTAGTGGGTTTTCCTTCCAACAGAGCCTTAATGTGTAACAGTCGTAAATGAGCCTTCTGATCTTCTGTCAGTTTTTCAAGCTGAGCTGTATTGTCAAAGACCGTGATCATATTGTCCTGGAAAAGAAGCCAATGATTGTCGAGGTCATCAACATCTTCTTCATTCTCTCCAGTGTATTCAATTTCGTGATACCCTTCAAAATCTGCAGGTAACACCGAAACTAAATTAACACTCGTGGACTTTAAGAATTCCTCTTCGTCAGACGGCTCTTCATCTAAATGCCTTCCAATCCTTAAGTAATCTTCTGACGGCAAATTGCTATCCATAGCCGTCAAGATATCATCCAGACTATCTTCCATGTTGATATCCATGTCGAATTGCTCCTCATCACCAAGGCCTAAAGGATCCTCTGGATCATTCAAGGCCTCAATAACTTCATCAGTCATTGGGTCTATATCTTGGCAGTCAGACTTTGCCAATCTTTCTCTTTCTTTTCTTATGTCGAGCATTTTCTTCCTCCACTCAACATCTTGATCTGGGTCTTCTAAAATTCTCCTGATTTCTTCATTCGACCAGTCTTCAATATTACTGTTTCCCATTCCAGAGTCCTTAACCTGCTCTTTTCCAACTATTGGTTTTGCAACACTCGAACTGATTGACTCCTGGTTTTTTTCGACGGGTAAACTATTCTCTCTTGCCTCTTTTTCTGCTGCTATCAATCCAATTGGCCATTTCCTTTTTGTTTTGTTTGGAATTGGCCTTCGAACTTGCTTACCCCTTTCTTATTTCTTCCAACTTTTCTTGTCGGATTTTATCATTAGTGTCAAGCCGTCTATTGCATTTGTCGTCGGCTCCCCTGGGAATGATCCCTTGGTAACAACACTTTTTATCTTTCTATCGTCTTTATCTTGATCAAGCATTGGTTTTTCTCGATCACCAAACAACTTTGTTTCTCTCAGTAGGTGTTCCTTGATCACCAATCCTTCAGCCATATCTCTTCTCTTTTGAGCTTGTCTTAATCTCTGTAATCTCCTTTTCTTGCTTTTCGACATTGGAAGAACCTTTGATGGCCCTGCTTCATCTTGGCCAATCAAAGTTTTTCCTAGATTGATCCTCCCATTCTTGTAGTCTTCATTCTAAAAAGGTTGATCCCTTTGGAAATTACTCCTCCTGGCGGACACATTCCGTCGAAAATACGTATGTCCATCCATTACAGAATTCTTCATCCACTTATTCACCGCAACATTAGCAGGCGGCACCCTTGTCTTGAATGGTCTGACATGAGCTTTGTTTCCTACAAACCCCTATGATTCGACTAACCAACCATTCATGTTAGGCCTAGGCATGTAAACTTGCTTTGGCCTTGGAGCATGAAAAGTCTTCTGTGGTCTCCAGGTTTTTCTGTCGAGAACTTTTCCTTTATTCTGCTGGATACTTGGTTGTTCTTCAGCAGCTTTCTTCGCAGCAAGCTCATCATATACTGCATTACACCTTGGGCACAACCTTACCTTGCCCTCATCTTTCTTTCTTTCAAGAAATGCTTCGAGAGACTCACCTGGCTTAGGATATACGTCAGTTGCATCCTTTGTATCTACGTTGAATTCTTGCAATCTCCTAATGTTGAGCATCCCAACATTTAGAGGAACTTGCTGATCAACACAAGATACTTCAGCCTGAAACGGATCTGTGTCAACTTTCATATCCGCTTTAAGCTTGTCGGCAAACTTCAGACGCCCATCCATTATTACTTTTTGAATTAGGTCTCTGAAACGAACACATTCATTAGTAACATGACCGAAAGTATTATGAAACTTACAGTATTTTTGGTCTTTAATTTCATCCATCTTTAACAACCTATGGCCTTCCGACAGTTTAATCTGTTTATCTTTTAGTAACAATTCAAAAATCATGTCGGCTTTAGTTACGTCAAATGTATATATTTTTCTATTAACGTAAGCCATTTTCTCCTTATTTCTAGTAGGTTGTAATGCCTGACAAACATAAGGAGGACCATTCTGAAGTTCAGCAATGTTAACTTCGAACTCATCATCGCTGCCTTCAAACTCATTGTCGGATTCATTTAATCCGACAACCGCCACCTTTTCTCTTTTAAGAAATCTTTTTTGTTTTTGAATCTTTTCAACTTTTAATTGTTCTATTTGCCTAACTTTTTCACCTAGCTGGGCAAGATCAATCAAATGTTGATTCACCAACTTCTTCTTATATAATAATCTAAACCGTTTATGACTATCTTTACTATTTCGACCTCAGGTATAGGAGTAAAACATCTACTCCTCATTTGTCGAAACCTAGCAAGATAGTCATCCACAGTTTCATTATACATCCTTTTGATGTTGAAAAGATCTGTAAGTCCTACTTTCAAATTCCCTCTAAAAAATTGATCACGAAAGCTTCTTTCCAATTGAGCCCAGGAGTGGACTGAATTTGGTCTCAATGTCGAAAACCAGGAAAAAGCATTTTTTGTGAGGGAACTTGGGAAGAATCTCATTTTAAGGCCTTCAACAATGGCCAACTCTCCCATTTCTATTGTAAATCGTGCAATATGTTCGACGGTCGATTCCCCACTTTCTCCTGCAAACTTGGAAAGTTTTGGAATCTTAACTCCTCTAGGCAACTCTGCCTGTTGGACCCATTCAGGAAATGCTGATACAAAATATGGTTGGTTGGCGTAGCCAACGTTAAAACCAAACCTATTCAGCACTTGTTCCACCACTTGGTTTACATTTTGTTCAATTACTTGGTGCCCCCCAAGATTTTGTCGAAGCAACCTCATGGCTACATCATTTCTGGCCATTTGATCTTCATTTCCTCGACGGAGCATATGGACATTTCCATATTCCAAACGGGGCTGATCATTTTGGCCTGGTTGGTCTAAGTTTTGTTGATTTTGTCCCACATTTGCCTGAGGTGCGACCATTTCTCTATTTACCCCAAGCTGGGCTCCCTGAATATTATCATTGGCTACATCACCTAGTCCTAAGGCTTGGTTTAGCCTTGCCATTTGCTGAGCCAATGCACTGCAAACGTTATTTGTATTTTCCATGATTGGCGTAATCACAGCACCCATTTGCTGAGTGAACATATGCACCATATCATGATTACTCTCATCCATCTGTTGTCGAAAACTGGCCAAAGAATTCATAGTTGGCCCTGTTATATTTTGGGGATTGTCTCTCGACATGTTTGGAAAAACTGGTCCCAAATTCAATCTTTCTTGTCGAAAGGGAGTTGGATTGCTTGTACTTGCAACCCCTACTCTTTGGCTACCAAAACTTGCCAAGGCCGAACTTATCTGTGGTTGGCCTTGTGAAGCTACTGATTGTCCGACAGTATTAGTTAAAGTAGCGCCAAGTCCCGTTTGTGCCATAATAGGAGGTACATAATTCGGTGGCAACCCATATTGGGGCACAAACCTCGAATTTGAATTTATTATGCTTTGGTTACTTGGCTGACTCGGCGATAACTGAGTCATTCCAGGCAACACTTGCTCTGCTACTGGATTACTCCGGAGAGCACCAGTTGCTATAACATCCTCTATCGATTCAGTATTAACGATAGTTGAGGGTGACACAGTAACGGTTGTCGAAGGTATATCCGAAGCCTGACTACTTACATTACTTATGGTTTGCGTATTCTGAGAAGAGTAGATAAATCTTCCACTCCTTAAACGCATAAAACCATTTCCTATGACACTACGAGTTACTCTAAACTCGTCCCACCGAGCGTGCCAATTTGTTTATATGGAATTTTGGTTCAAAGATTCAGAATTAATTCCAACAAACAAATATATTTTATCAAACGAATGCGGGTTCACGAGTTATGTGGTAATCTCGTTATGAAAATGGTTTTAACAGCAAACAAAAGAAATTTAGGAAATTTGAAGTAAAATAAACAGGAAAATGCAGAAAGGAAAGTTTGAAAGGATTTAAGGAAATTTAAAAAAAAAACTTTGCAGGAATCTTAAAATGCAGAAAATTAATTGAAAGCATGTAAATGGCACGAAATTAAAGTGCAGAATTTAAATGGAAAAACAGTAAAGAAAAGCAGATAAAAGTGCGAAGAACTGTAAAGAAAATTTAAAAGACGAGACTGAAAAAGTAAAGAATTTTAAAGGAACATTGCATTAATTTAAATGACATGAAATGGAAAAGGAAGGCATACTTGGACAAAAATCCTTTAATCTGCTCGGGTTGAGATGTTAGGATTTTGTATCAGCAAATAACCTCCACTTTTTACATTATGACTACTGGTATTTATAGACAAATATAAAAAATAACTGACATCCTAAAAAGACCAGCACGTTCGAGCGGTTTTATTCTTCAGCAAGTACCCAACTTTCGACGGAACCAGCACTCGACTACTCTTAAACAATTTTCGTCGACTTAATGCAATCTCCCTGTCGGATACTTCTTCTCACTGACATCATATCTTAACCTCATTAGAATCTTCCTCTTTATCCAATGCTACTGTCGACTTCTCTATTTGGTACTTCTGTCGGCTCAATATTTCAGAAAGTTTCCTCCATCAACCGACGAACTGCCAAATCTTTATTTTTACTTCCAACAGATGCCCCCCAAAAATTTTCTTTCGACGCCGACAGAAGAAAGAAAATTTTTTAATCAAAGGTCCTTTATATATATATATATATATATATATATATATATATATATATATATATATATATTTTAAATCCAATCAGAACCTTTCATCAGTACTTGAACGACCATAATCAATCTTATCATAGCAAACAATAAATAGCCGTTCCTAATAAATAGGGCTCATAATTACCCCTATTTTCTCGCAAAAACTACTTTTTCAAATTCACACGACTCTTCACCTTTTTAACACTGTTTACCGTCTTCAAACTTTCACTTCTCTTCACTGTTCATCTTCAACCTCTCACTATAGCCTGTTTCTTCTGCAAACTCTTACCTTCTCCAATGGCTTCTAGCTCTCAAACTCCCAACGCGCCAACAACATATTTGGGTAATCATGCAGTCTTCAAGGACCCAATTCTGCAAAAGTATGAACTTTGGAACTTCTCGAAGGTAATACTCCCCATCAACGACTCCTCATTATCCTTAGATCCTCCCACGCTTTTTGGGCCCATTACATCCAAGGAATCTATTACGGACGAAATAAATTCACTTTTTCCTTGTAAAAGTCCCCAAGAAGCTATCTTGGCTTCTCTTCCTTCCATCCCTATCAGCTACTTTGGAAAATCTGAAAGGCTGTTCAGGACTCCCCCTACCCATATCAATGGGTATCTTGAATGGCTTGACAGAGTTCAAGCTTCCAAAGAAAGTCTATGGAGGGAAATAGGAATTTTCGATTGCATTCAGCTCTCTCGGTATCCCATAAAAATGGATTCTTGCATGCTAGGTGCTTCTTTCTTTTTCTGGAACAAAACTACCAACTCCTTCCAATTTCCCTATGGCATGATGGGTCCAACACTTTTCGACGTATCTGCCATAACTGGTCTTCGACCAGATGGGGAAATCATTACGCCTGTTCTTCAACCTTCAAACACTATTGACGTGTATTCAAAAGCTCCGACTTCCTTTTCCAATTTCATTAGTTTTTATTCCTCTGAATCGGATTCTGTGACCGACGAAGAACACATAGCTTTTCTACTACTCTGGCTTTCAGCCTATGCTATAGGTTCTAAGTCAGTCCAAATATCCAAATCCTTTCTTCAGCTTGCCAATCTTCTTCATGAAGGTCGACGACTAGCTCTTGGTCAATTTCTCCTAGCCAATCTCTATTTGAGCATAGGTGAAATTGTCCAGAGCATCAGAGTTCAAGTAAAGAAAACCAACTCTGGTGGTCCAATATGGCTACTTCAACTTTGGTTGAATGCCATACTAGGAGATTACTTAGTCGACTCTTCTCCTCCGACAGTCTCTCTTGCTACATATGGCATCAGACTTTGCCATGTAAAACATGAGAAAACCCACATAGCAAGCTTGGAAAATTTCATGTATTTCTTCAGTATTTTTCATTCTGTCTCCTTTAGCACTGAAGATATATATTTTGCTTCTTTTGCTGATCGCTCTTTCAGTCCTGAATGGTTCACTCGACCAATTCTGTCCGACGATCCTCTTATTCATGCCGGCAACATTTCTATCTGGTCGAACTTTCTTTGTCGACAAGTTCTGGTAGCTGGTCTCCCTGGTTCGACAGACAAATCTTTAGAGCTGTGTCTGCCAAACTCAGTAGCTCGATAATTGGGATTTTGTCAGGCTATTCCAGCACCTTTCTCTCATAAAGCTAGAGAACACTTCATCAATGGCCATTTATTAAGCATGTCGGATCTCGTTCGAGTAGCTTCAAAAAATGAGAGGCACAAGTTTCACTTCAAGATCTCTGCATTCACCCCTTACACAAGGAAATGACGAAGCCATCATGCTGACACCAACTATACTGTGTCAACAAAATCAAGATGTGAGGAAAATGTGATTGAAATTGCTGCTTAGCTTATCAGGAAAAGTAGAAAGGAAACCTTGAACACTTACAATAGTGGTTTAGCTAAACGGACTCTACGGTCTAGCTCTGCTAATGTGAAGGGTGTGTTTGGCAACTTGACTAGTTTGAATGGCCTCAAATAATCGAAAATGTCAGCCGAAGAGTTAATTTGATAGGCTTTGCTGAATTTTTGGATGCAACGATTGAAGAATCAGTGCCGCTTTTCAGTTAAAGCTAGAAATGCTCGCCTTTTGCTATCACAAACTGTTGGGGTAAAAATACAAGTTCTTATTCGACAAAGATATTTTCAACAGGTGGATGATATTCGACGAAGTTGGATGATTCG
Organism: Ormosia emarginata; assembly: GCA_029884605.1. Taxonomy (NCBI): domain Eukaryota; kingdom Viridiplantae; phylum Streptophyta; class Magnoliopsida; order Fabales; family Fabaceae; genus Ormosia; species Ormosia emarginata. Next base: position 2,105,614 of record JAQQTP010000049.1, on the reverse strand, counting down.
ATGAAAATAATTTTAACGGTCGGATGATACCATTAAGACATTCGACGAGTAAGGCTTTTAACAGTTGGATGATGATATTTTTCTAGGTGTTGGACTGACGTACATTAATGGTCAAGAGTTGGTTTCGTCGAAAATAAAGTCACCAATTCTGAATTCGACATGAGTTGGTTATTGACGAAAGATTTCACAACTGCTCTCAATTGAACAAAATATTAGTGTAGAAAAATGTGATATAACTGCCATGTACGTGGTCAGTTTGTAGGAGTCAGTTATTTTTCATAATTTGCCTATAAATACTAGTATTCATGATGTACAAAAGGTTGGTTACTGGATATACAATCCTAATATCTCACTCGAAAAGATTAACGGATTTGACTCTAAGTATGCCTTTCATTTTCATTTCAAGTAATTTACTTTAATGCAATGTCCTTTTAAAATCATTTATCTTCTGCCTTCATTTACATTTCTGCACTTATAAACTTCTGCACTTTTAAATTTCTGCACTTTAAGTTTCTGCACTTTACTTTTTCTGCATTTTAACTTTCTACACTTTTAATCTTTAACACTTTATATTTCATGTACTTTTAACTTCCTGCATTTTACATTTCATGCACTTTTACTTTCTGCACTTTAATTTCTTGCAACGTTTTAAAGTTTTTTCTGAACTTTCATTTCTTTCCTTTCACTTCTTACATCAAGTTTTACAAATTTCATCTAAAAAGTTTTTCCAAACTAGATTATCACATAACTCTGAACCCACATTCGACTGAAAATATATATTTGTTTGTTAGAATTTGTCATAACTAAATTTACTGATAAACAAATTGACACGTCCGGTGGAACGAGTTCAGAGTAACTCATAGTGTCACGAACCTCTTTGCATAAAAGATGGTTTTATGCGTTTAAGAAGTGGAAAGGTAGTTTATTCTTGTCTTTCTCAAAATTTACAAATCATAAGTAACGTAAATAACCAAGTGTCGGATGCATTTTCAATTGATGCTAGTGTGTCACCTTCGACAGCCGTTGCTGCGCCATCCTTTATCGTTGTTAGTACGGGTCCTGTGGTGAATGCAATAGTAACTGGTACTCTTTGGAGTAATCTAATGGTAGAACAAGTGTACCTAGAGTGACTTAGTCATCATCGAGTCAGCCAAGTAACCAAAGTGTAATGAATTCAAATTCAAAGTTTATACCACAATATGGTTTACCACCCAACTATGTTCCGCCTATGTTGGCACAAATGAGACTTGGCAGTACTTTGGCCAATATTATAGGTTAAACAGCGGCCTCACAAGGCCAACCAAAAATAAGTTCAGCTTTAGTAAGTTTTAATGGCCAAGGAACAAGAGTTGCAAGTTCAAGTAATCCAACCCCTTTTCAACAGGAGAGATTGAATTTAGGACCCGTATTCCCAAATATGTCGAGAGATATTCATTAAAACGTAACTGAGCCAACCATGAATTCTTTGGCCAGTTTTTGACAACAAATGGATTAAAGTAACCATGACATAGTGTATATGTTCACTCAGCAAATGAGTGTCGTAATTACGCTAATCATGGAAACTACAAATAATGCTTGTAATGCATTGGCTCAACAAATGACAAGGCTAAATCAAGCCTTGGGAATAGAAGGGTTGGCCAATGATAACGCTCAAAGAACCCAACCTGAGGCAAATGCAGGAGTAGTTGTACCCCAAGCGAAAGTAGGACAAGACCAGCAAAATACTGGTCAACCTGGACAAAATGATCAACCGCGCTTGGAATATGGTAATGTTCATATGCTTCGTCGAGATAATGAGGATCAAATGGCTAGGAATGATGCAACCATGAGATTGCTTGTTGGATATGCCAACCAACCCTACTTTGTTTCAGCTTTTCCTGAGTGGGTACAACAAACAAAATTGCCTAGAGAAATTAAAATTCCTAAACTTTCAAAGTTTGCAGGTGAAAGTGGGGAATCGACCATCGAACATATTGCACGGTATACTATAGAAATGGGGGAGTTGGCCACTATTAAAGGCCTTAAAATGAGATTCTTCCCAAGTTCCCTTACTAAAAATGCATTTTCTTGGTTTTCGACATTGAGACCGAATTCGATTCATTCTTGGACTCAATTAGAAAGGAGTTTCTATGATCAATTCTTCAGGGGAGATTTGAAAGTTGGACTTATAGATCTCTTCAATATCAAGAGAATGTATAATGAAATCGTGGATGATTACCTATCTAGGTTTCGACAAATGAGAAGTAAATGTTTTACTCTTATACTTGAAGCAGAAATAGTAAAAATTACTGCAGGGGGTTTAGACTATTACATAAGGAAAAAGTTAGCGAACCAACACTTAGTTGATCTTGTCCAACTAGGTGAAAAGGTTAGGCAAATAGAATAACTGAAAGCTGAAAAGGTTCATAAACAAAATAGATTCCTTAAAAAGGAGAAAATGGCATTCATCAGATTAGATGAATCCGACAATGATATTGAAGATAGCAATGATGAATTTGAAGTCAACATTGTTGAACTTCAGAATGGTCCTCCTTATGTGTGTCAGGCTCTCCAGCCTACAGGAAATAAGGAAAAAATGAATTATGTCAATAGAAAAACATATACATTCGACGTAACAAAAATCGACAAAATCTTTAATTTATTGTTAAAGGATAAACAGATTAAAATGTCGGAAGGTCATAGGTTATTGAAATTTGATGAGATAAATGACCAAAAATATTGTAAGTTTTATAACAATTTCAGTCATGTTACTAACGAATGTATTCATTTAAGATATTTAATTTAGAAGGCACTAATGAATGGGCATTTGAAGTTTGCTAACAAGCCTAAGGCGGATATGAAAGTTGATACAGATTTGTTTTAGGCCGGAATTTCATACGTTGATCAACAGGTTCCTTTGAATGTTAGAATGATCAATATAAAGAATTTGCAGGGATTCGACATTGATATAGAAGATGCAATGGACGTTTATCCCAAGTTAGGAGAATCTCTTGAAAAGTTCCTTGAAAGGAAGAAAGAAAAAGGCAAGGTAAGGTTGTATCCGAGGTGCAATGCAGTGTATGATGAATTTACTGCAAAGAAAGTTGTTGAGGAACAACAGGATAATTCACAAGGTAAAAAGAAGTTTTTTGACAAGAAAGTTGGAAAACCACATCAACCCTTCAATACTCCAAAGCCTAAGCCAGTCTATACGCCCAGACCTAATATGAATGACGGGTTAGTTGAGTCATCTGGTGAATCTATGGAGAGCAATTCATTTCCCAGGGGCTGTGTTAGACCAGCTAGGACCAGAGTACCACCTACCAATGTTACTGTAGATAGATGTGTTAAAAATTCTGCAATGACAAGTTACACATATTTTCGACGAAACGTGGCTGCTAAGAAGAATAGATTTTAGAAAAATCAACCATTCTGGAATGAAGATTACAGACATGGTAGAATCAATCAAGATGAAGTTTTGATTGGCCAGGATGTAGCAGGGCCATCAAAGTCTTTACCAATGTCAAAGAATCGAAAAAGAAGGCTGCAGAGGTTGAGACAGGCACAGAAGAGAAGGAATTTGGATGAGGGTTTAGTTATTAAAGAACAACCCATAGAAATAGGATGCTTAGTAGTTGAGGCTAAGCCAGCACCAAACGAAAATAAAGATGATAAGAAATTGAAGAGTATTGTCGGAAAAGAATCCGCAAATACAAGGGGGGCAATCCCAGTTGAGTTGACAACAATTGAAGTTAGATGGCTCAATGGGAATGACAATCTCCGACAAGAAAAACTTGCAGAGATAAAGAAAAGGAAACAGGTTCAAGGGCCTACTCCAAACAAAATTGGAAGAAAATGGCCGATTGGACTTGTAGCAGTAGAAAAAGAAGTAAAGAAGAACAATCTAGCTAGTAAAGAAAACAAGGAAATGACTAGGTTAAAAGTTGAGAAAAATGATAATGAGGATAACTGAGAATAAAAGCGGTAGTGATGATAAAGATTAGTTGAAGGAAGAAATCTTGAAAGTCCTGAAAGATCTTGACCAAGATATCGAGTGGAAAAAGAAAATGCTCGATATGATCAAGGGCAAAAGAAATTTGGCAAAGTCTGATTGCCAAATCATAGATATAGACTTGACAGCTGATGAAATTATTGAGGCCTTGACCGATCCAGATGATCTTTTAGGCTTTGGTGATAATGAATAGTTCAACATGGATTTCAATATGGACAAGGATTTGAATGATATCATAATGACTATGGATAGTAGTTTGCCGTCGGAAAGCTATTTCAAGCATGGAGGATATAGAAGTAATGAAGAGTCAGATGAGGAAGAGTTTTTGAAATCAATGTGTGTAAATTTAATTTCAGTTCTGCCTGCTGAGTTTGAAAGATTTCATGAAGTTGAGTATATTGGAGAGAATGAAGAAGACCTGGATAACCTTAATGATCATTGGCTTTTCTGTCAGGATAATATGTTAACCATGTTTGACAATACAACATATTTTGAAAAGCCAACAGAAGAACAGAAGACTCATCTCCGCCCATTGCACATCAAGGCTTTGTTAGAAGGCAAGCCAACAAATAGAGTCTTGATAGATGGAGGGGCAGCTATCAATCTGATCCCAAGGGCAATGTTGAAAAAGCTTGGGAAGAATTAGTATGATTTGATGACAACTAGCATGATTGTTACTGATTTCAGTGGCAAAACTTCCCCATCAGATGGAGTAGTGATGCTGAACATGCAAGTCAGATCCATTGAAAGGTCGACATTATTTGTTGTAATTCCGATGAAATCTAGTTACAATCTTCTACTGGGGAAAGATTGGATACATGGCGTTGGAGCAATACCATCAACGGTTCATCAGAAGCTCATTCTTTGGAATGCAGATGATTAGGTAGAAATAGTTGAGGCAGATGATAGTCCTTGCTATTTATAATAGTTTTATGTCAATTTTAAAATCTATGCTCTAAATGTCAAGCCAGACATGGCAAATGATGGAGTTATCGACAAAGATGCACTTGAAGCATGCTTAATGGATCAATTTGGCATTCGACTAGTGAATAATTTCGAAATGGATCGGCCAAGCACTAGCTATGAGTGTTAATCAGTTAGATCGACTGTCGGCTTATTTGGCCAACAAAGTAGTGAACACCACTGAAGGTGTATTGTCGGATTGCATAATAGATTATAGTCCTTTGAGAAAAGATTTGATGAAAAGCAAACTGTAAAAGTCGAAGATCCTTTGGAAGAGATAAACTTGGGCACTGAAATAGATAAAAGGCCTATATTCGTGAGTTCATTTCTGCCGAAGAAGTTCAAGGAAAAACTTGTTGATTTAATCAAGTAATACAAAGATTGTTTTGTATAGGATTATGACGAGATGCCTAGGTTAAGCAGAGACCTTGTCGAACATAGACTACCGTTAAAAGAAGGATGCAGACTTGTCAAGCAAGCTAACAAGAGATTTGCACCAGAGGTGGTGTTAAAGATAAAGGAAGAGGTCAAATGATTGCTCAAAGTCAAGTTCATTAGAATGACCAAGTATGTCGAATGGTTGTCTAATGTAGTTCCTGTAATTAAGAAAAATGGCAAGTTAAGAGTATGCATAGACTTTAGAAATTTAAATGCTACTACTCCTAAACATGAATATCCTATGCCCATTGCGGACATGTTAGTTGATGTTGCACCTGGACATGAATTGTAAAGTTTTATGGATGGTCATGCAGGTTATAATCAAATCTTTATAGCCGAAGAGGATGTGCCGAAAACTGCCTTCAGATGTCCAGGGGCCATTGGGACATATGAATCAGTAGTCATGTCTTTCAGTTTGAAAAATGCAGGGGCCACCTCTCAAAAAGCAATGAACACTATTTTCCATTATGTCATTGGAAAATTCATGAAGGTGTATATTGACAATGTAATTGTCAAGTCAGAAATAAAGGAAAGTCACTTGACAAACTTGAGGCAGGTATTTGACAGGATGAGAAAGCACAGCCTCAAGATGAATCCAGAAAAATATGATTTTGGAATGTCGACTGCCAAATTCTTGGGTTTCTTAGTTCATAAGAAAGGTATTGAAGTGGACAAGAATAAAGTGGACAAGGCAGTTCTGGAAGTCGAACCACCGATGAACAAGAAGGAATTACAATCTTTCTTGGGGAAGGTGAATTTTATGAGGAGATTTATATCCAATTTTTCGAGAAGAACTAGAGTTTTTGCCCCATTGGTCAAGTTGAAGGCTGAACAAGATTTTGTTTGGAAGCCTTACCACCAAGAAGCTTTCGACCAGATAAAACAATACTTGACAAACCCTCCGGTCATGATGCCTCCAGTGCCTTGTAGACCGTTGAAATTGTACATATCAGCGTCGAATGAGACTATAGGAAGTATGCTGGCTCAAGAAGATGAAAATGATGTCGAGAGAGCCGTATATTTTCTTAATCAAGTTTTAAATGATGCTAAAAGGAGATATAGTGCAATAGAGAAACTTTGTTTAGCATTATATTTCTCATGTACTAAACTCAAATATTATATGATGCCTTGTAATGTATTGGTTATATTGAAGACTGATGTAATAAAGTATATGTTGTCAAAGCCAATATTAAATGGGCGTATTGGTAAATGGATCTTTGCTTTGTCAGAATTCTCTTTACAATATATTCCAATGAAAGCTGTCAAAGGTCAAGCAATTGTTGATTTCTTAGCTGACCATTCATGTTTGGATGTTGATAATATAAATTTCGTCGGGTTAAAACCTTGGCATTTATATTTTGATGGCTCAAGGCATCAAAATGGAGTTGAAGTGGGAGTTCTAATTGTTACTCCTCAAGGTACTCCAACTAAATTCACGTTTGAACTTAAATATACATGCTCCAACAAAGAGGCTGAGTATGAAGCCTTAATTGTCAAGTTAGAAATACTAGTAGAAATGAAAGCATGTAATGTACATATTTTTTGGGATTCATAGTTAGTTATTAAACAACTCACACAAGAATACAAATGTGTCAGTTATAATCTGACCAAATATTGTGTTGTGGCAAGTAGGTTAATGAAGAAATTCGATGAAGTGATTGTCAAACATATCCCTAGAGATTTGAATGAAGAGGCTATTGAATTAGCACAGATAGCCTCTGGGTATAAAATTTCGTCCAAGGTCCTGACAAATCTAATGAAGATTAGAGAACTTTTATATCTATTAAAAGAAAGAGATGTACTACAAAAATATATTTCGACAGTTAATGACTGGAGACAACCAATATTAAGCTATTTGGAAAATCCAAGTCAAAACGTGAATAGAAAGTTTAAATACAGGGTGTCGAAATTTATGGTACTAGGAGGGGCTTTGTATAGAAAATCTGTCGATGAAAATTTTAGAAGTCTGCCTGAGTGTAGCAAAGGCTTATATTGCCTTGGCAGAGGTTCATGAAGGAATTTGTGAAGCTCATCAAGCAGGTGACAAGATGAAATGGGTCCTTCGATGACAAAAGTATTATTAGCCTACACTAGTCAGGGATTGTATAATGTTTGCCAAGTCTTGTGAAGAATATCAAAAACATGGCCATATACAAAATGTTCTTGCTAGTGAATTACATTCCATAGTCAAACCTTGGCCTTTCAGAGGATAGGCTTTGGATTTAATAGGCCAAATTCATCCTACATCGTCGAAAGGACATAAGTACATTCTAGTAGGAGTTGATTACTTTACAAAGTGGGTCGAGACTGTTGCCTTAAAAGAAGTAACCCAACATGATGTAATTGAATTTATAGAAAATAATATAGTTTATCGATTTGGAATACTATAAACTTTGACAACTAACCAAGGAACAATGTTCATTGGAAGGAGAGTTGTCGAATATGCCAATTTAAGGAATATTAAAATGCTTACATCGACTCCATATTATGCTCAGGCAAATGGCCCAGTAGAGGCCATGAATAAAATAATAATAAATTTGATTAAGAAGCATATTGGTCTATAGCCTAGAAATTACCATAATACCCTTAATCAAATTCTATGGGTATATAGAAATTCACCAAGAGAATCGACGGGCACTTCACCATAAAAGTTGGTTTATGGTCATGATGTAGTGTTACCCATCGAAATTAATCTTCAATTAGTTCGTATTCAAAAACAAGATGAGTTGCCAGTTGAACACTATTGGGACTTGATGTTTGATGAATTAAACAAATTGAATGATGAGAGATTAATTGCTTTAGAAAACTTAATTCGACAAAAAGAAAGAATTACTAAGTTTTATGATAGTTGAATTAAGTATAAATCTTTTAAGGTTGATGTTTTGGTTTGGAAGGTGATTTTGCCCATGGATAGGAATTGTCGAGAATATGGGAAACGGTCTCCAAAATGGGAAGGACCATTCAAAATTACTCAAGTATTTTCTGGGAATGCTCATGCACTTGTTGAAGTTAATTCAGGTTTGAGAGTTAAGTCCATTAATGACAAATATTTAAAGTCATATAGGTCGACAATGTGTAAAGTAAAGATTGACAATGATTAAAAGTAAAATTTTATTCATATATTCGACAATTATAAGTTACATGAAAATACTGTGATATTACAACTTGTTTAAGTTGTCAGAATATTACAAAGAAAAATAGACCTATTCTAAATAAACCAGAAGCTTATCCCCAGTTGAGGCATGTCTTTCGTTTGAGCTCGTGGGACCTGAGGAAGAGGAAGAAGTAGACGACCTTTGTCCTTTGATTCGTCTTAGGTGAAATAATGGCTAGTCGTCTACTCCCTGATGAGTCATCCTCATCATAACAGCCGTGTTTTAGGAATACTGAGTTGTTACGATGATTACTGAAGCTCGTCAGGGATATTACGATGATTACTGAAGCTCAAGATAAGTATCACCATTTTTCCCATGGAGAGAAGAGGAGATTATCATAAGACATGGTAAAAGTTGTTGAGAAATAAGAAAGAAGGGGTCATAATGAACTCTTTTGATCATAGCATCCCAAGGAACACTATATATAGGGGGATTTTGCTGATAAAGTTAGTGTTCAATGTTTGGTGACTCGTATTTTTATTAATTATGATAGTTATGATGCACAGTTACGAGATACATTGAAAAGAAACTGGTCAAAAGAGCATTTAAGTATATAAAATTATAGAGCAATAATAAAAACATATTGGAATTGATCAAAGGGAATGTTTATTAGGTATTGGCCTAAAAGGCCATACAAATCCTATCGGATTATTCAACCGACAGTATATAAGAAAAAAATACATTTAAGTTCTTTGCAAAACTTCCTATGAATCTTCCGAGATTTGTTTGTTGGCGCAAGCTCTCTAATACTCTGGTTCAAGGAAATTTATATCTACTAGCACTGCTTTGGTCTCGACAGCCCATTGTTTCGAGTTGTTGACAATGCTTTGTTGCTTAACACTCTTGTTTATGGGTGAATTTGGTATAAGACAAATTCCAACAAACAAATATATTTTATCAGTCGAATGTGGGTTCACGAATTATGTAGTAATCTCAATTGAAAAAGAAGCTTTTGATGAGTAACGTGCAAAATGTAAAGTGCAAAGAAATTTTAAAGTGCAGAGAAAGTAAATTGCAAGAAATATAAATTACTGAAGATTAAAATACAGAAAATAAATGTGCAAAAAGTTTAAATGCAGGAAATGTAAAAATGCAGTAAGTTTAAAGTGCAGAAAACGTAAAACGCATGAATTTAAAGTGTAGAAAGAGTAAAGAAATTTAAAGGAAAAGACTTGAAAATAAAGAATTTAAAAAGACATTGCATTAATGTAAATGGCTGGAAATGAAAATGGAAGTCATACTTGGAGTCAAATCCGTTAATATGCTTGAGTGAGATGTTAGGATTGTATATCTAGTAAAACCACCATTTTTACATCGTGAATACTTGTATTTATAGGCAAAAAATAAAAATAACTGACTCCTAAGAAACTGACCACGTTCATGGCAGTTATGTCACGTTCCCACTAATATCTTAATTTTCAACAATAACCAACTCTTGTCGAATTTAGAATTGGTAACTTTTATTTTCGACGAAACCAACCCTTGGCCAGTTGAGAGTTGGCCACCACTTGAACCTCCATCTGGCTGTTAAGACCCTTATTTGTCGAATGTCTCAGTGGTATCATCTGACTGAAAACATTATCTTCGTCGAATCATCCAACTTCGTCGAATATCACTTGTTCATCGAGAATATCTTTGTCAAATTAGGACTTGTATTTTTTTTACCCCCAACAGATGCCTCCCAAAATTTTTCTTTCGATACTACTGGAAGAAAGATAAATTTTAACTTTATCTTCTAATTCTAATCCAATGTCAAGACCTTATCAAAAATCTTTTTCGAAATCATTTTGATTTGATTTTCAAAAATCCAATAAAATCTTCCGTGGATTTTTGGAAAACCACAACTACTACTTATCATTTCAAACATTAAATAGTCGTTTCTTCCTAAAAAATAGGGATCATATTTATCCCTTTTTGAAAAATAGTTTTTTTACGAATATCACACATCGTCTCACCTTCTCTACTATTCATCACTTCTTTAAATTTAACAGAAACACGCTAATTTTACTCCATCTTCTACTTTTCATCTTCTTCCACCTTATTTTCGCATGTCTTTTTTGTAAAAAACATCTTTCAACAATGGCTTCTCACTCTCAATCTGTCAATGAGCCATCAGTAGATTTAGGCAGCCACGCCGTTGTTCAAGACCTAGTTCTAGAGAAATCTGAACCATGGAATCTTTCCAAGGTAATCCTTCCTATCAATGACAGTTCACTTTCTTTAGATCCTCCAGCTGCTTTTTTGGGCCCAGTTATGCCCAAAGAACTTATTACCAAAAAAATTCAAAGCTTTTTCCCTTGCAAAAATCCAAAAGAAGAATGTACTTTGGCTTCTCTTCCTTCCATCCACAATAAATCTGAGAGGCTTTTTAGAACCCCACCTGGCCAAATCAATGGGTATCTTGATTGGCTTAATAGAGTTCAAGCCTCTAGAGAAACTTCATGGAGGAAATCAAGTATTTTCGACTGCATCCAACTTTTGTGTTACCCCATAAAAATGGATTCTTGTATGCTGGGTGCGTCCTTTTTCTTTTGGAACAAAACCATTAATTCTTTTCAATTCCCTTATGGCATGATGGGACCTACGCTTTTCAACGTGGCTGTCATAACTAGTCTTCGACCAGATGGGAAAGTCTTAACTCCTATCCTTCTACCATTGAATAACATAGACATTTATTCAAAAGCCCTAACTTCTTTTTCAAACTTTGTTAATTTCTATTCTTCATCAAACAGCCCTGTGTCTGACGAAGCACATGTGGTTTTTCTTCTTCTCTGGTTGTCGGCCTATGCTCTCTGTACTAAATCAGTTCAGGTGTTGAAATCCTATCTTTGTCTTGCCAATCCTCTTCATGAAGGTCAGGAATTGGCTTTCGGTCAGTTCCTTACTTTAGTATTGACGATATTGTACAAAGTATTAGGTCTCAAACAAAGAAAACCAATGCTGGTGGCCCCATATGGTTGCTGCAACTCTGGCTAAATGCCATTCTTGGAGACTATCTAGTCGACACTTCTCCTTCGATAATTTCTTCTGCTACCTATGGCATTAGACTTTGCCATGTCAAGCATGAAAAAATTCACAAGCATCACTAAGAGAATTTCATGCATTTTTTCAGTATTTTTCATTCTATTTCCTTCAATACTGAAGACATTTCTTTTGCACCTTTTGCTGACCGTTCTGTCGGTCCAGAGTGGTTTATTTGACCACTAATTTTCGACAACCCTTCCACTCAAACCAATAATATTTCCATCTGGTCAAATTTTCTTTGTCGACAAGTGTTAGTTGTTGGCCGTCCTGGTTCAACAGACAATCTTTTAGAATTGCACTTGCCAAATTCAGTGGCTCGACAACTAGGATTCTGCCAGGCCATTCCAACTCCATTCTCTCAAAAAGCTAAAGAACACTTTATTAATGGCTGCTTACAAGACATGTCAGATCTTGTATGGGTTGCTATGAAGAACGAGAGATACAAACAACATTTTTTGATTTCCCCTTTCACGCCTTATAGAGGGGTTACCCCAGATTTTGTCGAATGGTGGACTACATATTATAGTCCATACCATATCGATATTGATGTTTGTTGAAGCTGTATAATTGAAAAACTCGTTCCTGTGCAGGATCAAGAGCCTTCGACAAAATCCAAAGGTAAACATATTCAAGATATTAGAGCTTTTGAGAAATACTACAAGATCAAGTGGGACTACAAGTTTCCTGGCACAATTGTTCGACACTGTGAAGAAGTCGTGGCTAAACAAAAACAAATGCATAAGGAAAAATGCTCCATTAACTTCATTGTGGTTTCCATAAAAAATCCTTTGGCACGGCTTGAACCTTTTCAAGTTCCTTTTCCAAAACCAATGCCTCTTCCTTGTGCTCGTTTTGCTTTAGCCGACGGATTCCCAGGTAAACCCACCAGGGCTGGTAACTTCCTCACTTCTGAAAGGATCCTTTTTGCGAGTAACATCTTTCTTACAAGAACTCCAGAAGTTACTTTTACCCATCAGTTTGCTTTGTCGTATGAATAATTTGCCAAAGATACCCGAGTCATCACTAAATTCCTCAAAGGTACTCCTTTTGATTCTGATATCAAATCCTTATTTTATCAACTGATTACTTTTTTTTTATAGCAACTCCATTGAAAAGACCCTTGGAGTACAAGCAACCAGAAGAAGGGGAAGAGGAAGAAATAGAAACTTTTACCTTAAAAAAGAGAAAAGGCAAGAAAGTTTAGAATCCTCCTATCCCAAAAGCCCCAAAGGCTAAAACAACTAGAGTAGCATCGACGAAAAGTCCTGCTAAACCCAAAGCTGCTGCCAAGCCTTCTAAGGCAAAAACTTCTAAGGTATATATATATATATATCTATTTTCTTTCGACCAAACTTTAAAAACTTGATCTCACCTTGTCAAAACTAAATCATTTTCAAATCTAGGTTAATGGCTCGACTTCTACTTCCTCTGTCTAAATTATTGAGTCTCTAAGCCCATCTTCTGAAAATCCTCTGAAGGTACAATTTCTGTTACTTCCTTTTTTGTATATCTTGGTAAATTCTCATCTCATTTTACTTTTGCAGAAGAAAAAGAAGAAGACTCAATCCTCAAGTTCTAGTTTGAAACCTACCACTGAACTTGAAGTAGAAACCACTTCTATCCCTCTCAAAGTAAATGCTACTCGACACAATTTCTTCCTTACGAATTGAAAACTTCAAGACTTCATTCAATAATTTGATCTTTCTTATTTTAGGATCTAGAGGCTAAACAAATTGCTGAAAGTCCTTCAGGACCCGTTATCGAATTAAGCGCTGAGGATAAAATTCGATAGCCTGCTGAGGTAAAATCTTCCAAGTCTTTCAACTAAAAAATCCTTTTGATTTCACTTGTCCTGACATTGACTTTGTTTTTCTACAGCAATTGATAAATCCTGTTATACCCGACAGTCCTACTAGGCAAGACAATGAGAATCCTTCTCTGGAGGATCAAATTTCTCCAGCTCCTGAAATACCTACTCTCTCCTCACCTCTCCCGACAGAAATCCAGGGTTCTTGTTCCTCCCAAATAAATGAAGACAATCGTGTCGAAATTGTTTCGGAAGAATTCGACATGAATGCTCTCTTAGCTGAAATTGCACCTTCCAATCTACCTCCACCATCTCAAATCCATTCTACTGTCGCAGAACCAGAAAATACTGAGGACATGGAGGTAGATTTGGATGAATTAATATCCATGCTGTCGGGTAGTTATAGAAGTTCTCCACGGTCAGCTCGCTCCTCTACACAGCCTGGACGAGATTCCAGTGACTCTTATGTTACTGGACTTTTGCCAGAGTTGAAGAATGCCTGGACAAGTTAAAGGTCGTCTACTTCTTCCTCTTCTTCAAGTCCAACGAGCTCAAACGGAACACATACTTCAGCTGGGGAGAAGCTTCTGTTTTTTTTAGAATAAGTCTATTTTTCTCTGTAATATTTTGACAACTTAAACAAGTTGTAATATCAGTATGTAACTTGTATCTATCGAATATATGAATGAAATTTTATTTTTACTCATTGTCAATCTTTACTTCACACATTGTCGGTTTATATGACTTGAAATATTTGCCATTAATTGACTTTGTTACCAAGTGGCCTCAATACTCAAGAGGGGGGGTGAATTGAGTATGTAAAATATTTTCGTAAATCTTTCACAAAACGTTTGATTGACAATTTTCGTTGAAGCTATTGGATGATTGAGGTGAATGGATAAATGAGATTGAATACTTTACTCATAAATAAACAACCCAAGATAGAGAGAATTCAAGCAAAGCAAGATATCAAATTCAACTCAAGCGTATATAATTAAAGCACAAAGTAAAGAGATAGAGTTAAGAGGAACAAACACAAGATTTATCTGGTTCACCACCAATCCACTTGTGACCTACGTCCAGTCCTCTCAGCCAACCACTCGAGATTTTCCACTAAACTTCAAGCTTGAACGGGTGCTTGAAAACCTTTACACAAGAGAGCACTCAACTCCTTGGGATGCCTCACCCTTGAGCTTGAGCCTCAAACCGGGGATGCCTCACCCTTTTCACTAGAGGGATACCTCACCCCCTTTACAACCTTTGAAGGATGCCTCACCTTCAACAAGGGATACCTCACCCTTTACAATCTTTGAGAGATACCTCACTCTCTTTTTCTCTAGAGGGATACCTCACCCCTTTTACAAAGAATCAAAGTGTTTATAAAATGAAAACTCTCACAAGAGTAGATGATACAAATTGAAGCCCTATAATGCTCTTCAAGAATATCTCAACAATGTATACAAAAATAGAGCAAAGGTGATTTAAGGATGAATCTCATATTATAGTGATTGAAAGATGTTTCTGAAGTGTTGTTCAACCACAAATGATGCCCCAAGATGAGTATTTATAAGTTTTTGGAACAAAAGAGCCGTTGAGGGCTTTTATGGGCAACATTAAAAGCCAAATAATATAGCCGTTGGGCTTGTCAGAATGCTGGTAATCGATTACATGACAGTTAGAACGTGTTCTTAGCTTTCTGGGTTTGTGGTAATTGATTACAAGACTTGTGTAATCGATTACACGCCTTCGACTTTACGTGTCGATTACAATATTGATGTAATCGATTACATGGCCTTTTTATCGTGTTCTTGGATTTAGGAACATGGTAATCGATTACATGGATCTTTGTGTCGATTACAAGTCCTCGACTTCTTTGTGTCGATTACCAAGAGTGTGTAATCGATTACATTCCACTTTGAACACATTTTTCAATCCCAATTAAGTCTCTAGGCCATTTTTATCATTTGGGTACTTGGACAAAACAAGATTTGCAAATGTTTACCATAATCCAAGATTGAAATCAACATTTCTTTAAAATATGAACTTTGAAAACAAGTTGATTTATGAGATCTTTGAAAAACCATTTGAATATAATCGAGATACCTTGAGAGCATTTCACATTGATGTTCTAAGACCTATATCTAATGTACCTCTTTTGATCTTGGTCTTCTTCTCTTGGCTTTGTTATCATCAAAAACTTATTTGATATGCTTCATGACATAAGCATTCACATTCTCCCCCTTTTTGATGATGACAAAATAAGCATTGAAAATAGAGAAATATTTGCATTCATTTATCTATCAGAGATTAAGCGCAACTCTCCCCTGTAATGTATGCACGAGATAGGATAAATGATTTTCATGTAAAAGCATAAAGCTCCCCCGTACACATGCAACTTATTTCACTAATCTCTCCCCTGTTGGCATTATCAAAAACAACATAAGCATTCAGCATTGTATAAACATTTCAGCCCAGCAGGATCAATATTAGAGTATGAACGGTTTAGCACAACAATTTGTGATGCCAATAGCAAATGCATATGAAAAAGAAATCGTAGATAATAATTATCATTTATGCCAACAGAATTCAGAGTCATATACAAGAGCAAATGGGGTTAGATAAAGATTAAGCATAAGGAAAGCATCATAAAAAGGCTTGATGGCAGATAAAAAAGGTATAACCCATGAATTTTTGCCTTTTAAAACCTTGTAATCGATTACAATGTCTTTGTAATCGATTACGCATGTTTTGATTCCTGTAATCGATTACATATTTGGTGTAATCGATTACATGCCTTCTGGAATTGTTGTAATGTCGATTACATTGGAGGTGTAATCGACACCGCTACACTTTGACTTGGCTTGGAACGCTTGGCGAGCCTTTATGTCGATTACAAAAGGTGTTGTAATCGATTACCAGTTCACTAAAACTCAGATTTTGCATTTTAAATAGAAAAAGATCAATTTTAAACCTTTCAAATTTGTTCCAAAGCATTCCAAAGCAATTTCAAACATCATGTAGGCATATAATCCAGTTAGATTGTGATCTAAAACATATGATCATGCGAAAATGCTACTTTTACCAAGAAATACACCTTTTTGATGGATTGGTGAAGTTTTTGAGCTTTTTGAGGGTTTTTGTCATGATGTAGTACCTGCAACATAGCTAAAGGGGAGACTCCAACGCTCAAGTCAGTATTCGATTCACAATTGATTAAATCAAGGTGGTTGTGCAGTAAAAACACTATATTAAGTAGCAAATTTCAGATTATGCAGCAAGAAAACGGATTATGTAGAGGAATCATGCATTATGCAGAAAAATTGCATTTTATGCAGCAAATAAGTTCATTATGCAGCAGAAATGAGATTATGCGGAAGATTGTGACTTTGTGCCATACAAGTGACAAGATATGCATCATTTTGCAGAAAATTATGCATCAAAATTGTGTTTCAAGAGTTTAGATGCATGATTGATCCAATATGCCAAGTTCAAAAATGTTTTATATCAAATATGCTATTTCAAACAGAAAATGAACTTATCAAGCATATTAACACATATAGAGATATTGTCAAGATATTAAGCTTGAAAAGTACAATTTTAAAACAAGTTAAGGCATGGAACAAGTCTCCATTTATCCAAAGATTACAAGTCCAAGCTTCTTGGAGACAAGGAAGAGAACTTGGAGTAATTTCCGATCTTGTGCTTGCTTCGGCCACTATTGAGATTCCAAAGTTCATTCTTTGGCCTTCAAGCATACCTATAATACACTTCAATTTTTGGCTTTTGGTACCCAAATTCTCTTGGGTCCTTGTGTGTTAGTGTTAGGCAAGGTGCCTTTGGGAACCCAAACGATTTTAGTTCCAATCTTGTTATTGATATTCTTCCTCACATTACAAGTTGATGCACTATGTCTTTTCTTGCCACAATGAAAACACTTTATAAAAGGACTTGTTGATGAACTTGAGGGAACAAAGAAATTCTTGTAAAGTTTTTGTTATTTTTTGGGATTGTACCCTAAACCAGCCTTTTGAAACACACATTTTTGATTCCCAAGCAATATGTTCAAATTATCTCTTCCAAGGGTAAATTTTGAAAGAGTATTTTTCAAATCTTCAATTTCCTTTTCAAAAGTTTTGCATGATGAGCAAGAAAAGGATATAGATGCATTATCAAGTAAAGAACATGTTAAGCATGAGGAATTTGCATCAATGAGTCCAAGAGTTTCATTTTCAATTTTAAGTTCCTCAATTTCCTTGTTTAAAATAGAGATTTTGTTTTCAAAAGAGGAAATTGTTTTCTTGGATGATGAAACAAGTTTTGTAAGTCTCATAGATTCATTATGCAATTCTTCAAATGCATCTTGCAATTCATCATATGAAGGAGAAGAATTTGATTCAAAATTTGAGGAAGTTACCTCCATGTCATCTTCATCTTCCTCTTCTCCTCTAGCCATGAAACATAGATTGGCTTCCTCATTGTCCGAACTATCGGTTGAGTCCATGTCATTATCATCCCAAGCTATGTAGGCTCTTTTTTCTTTCTTTTCCTTTGTGTACCTCTTTTTATACTTCTCCACTTTCCTTTGATAGATTGGGCACTCCATCTTCATGTGTCCCAATTCTCCACATTCATAGCATTTAGGAGTGTTTGAGGTTCCTTCCCCTTTGTGATAGGCATTCTTTGAGGGAAAGGGAGGTCTTCCTTGAGCTCCATTCTTTTTGAAGAATCTTCCAAACTTCTTTACTAGTAGGCCAAGATTCTCTTCACTAATTTCCAAGCCATCTCCATCATCATCATCATCATCATTGATCAAAGAGGAGGTGGTCTTGAGAGCAATTCCCTTCTTTTCCTTCTTGTGAAGCTTCTCATTTTGATTGAGTCTATTCAGCTCCAACTCATGTTCTTGAAGCTTGCCAAAAAGTGTGGCCAATGTCATTGTTGCTAATTTTCTTGATTCCGAAATAGCCGTCACTTTAGGTTGCCACTTCCTGCTCAAACATCTCAACACTTTGTTAATAAGATCTTCATTAGGAAAAGTCTTTCCCAATGAAGCAAGATGATTTATGATATGTGTGAAACGTTTTTGCATTTCTTGAATGCTTTCACCTTGATTCATTCTAAAAAATTCATACTCATGAGTGAGAGTATTTATTGTTGATCTTTTCACTTCACTAGTACCCTCATGAGTTACTTGTAAGGTGTCCCACATTTCTTGGGCAGATTTACAATTTGAGACTCTAAAAAACTCATCATACCCCAAAGCAGTGGTAATGATGTTTTTGGCTCTCAAATTATATTGACCTTCTTTTTATCATCATCCGTCCATTCACTTCTTGGTGTATTAATTCTTACACCATTTACAACTTGTGTGGGTACAAAGGGACCATTTTCAACAGCATCCCACACATCCAAGTCAATTGTTTCAATAAAAATTTTCATTCTTTCTTTCCAATAAGCATACCCATCCCCATTGAAAAATAGAGGTCTATAAAGAGAAGAACTTTCATAAAAATCATTTAAAGAGGCCATCACTTTCTCTTGAAGCTGCTAAGCCCTTTATACAAGAGCCTAGCTCTGATACCACTTGTTACCAAGTGGCCTCAATACTCAAGAGGGGGGTGAATTGAGTATGTAAAATATTTTCGTAAATCTTTCGCAAAACGTTTGATTGACAATTTTCGTTGAAGCTATTGGATGATTGAGGTGAATGGATAAATGAGATTGAATACTTCACTCATAAATAAACAACCCAAGATAGAGAGAATTCAAGCAAAGCAAGATATCAAATTCAACTCAAGCGTATATAATTAAAGCACAAAGTAAAGAGATAGAGTTAAGAGGAACAAACACAAGATTTATCCCTGGTTCAGCCACCAATCCACTTGTGACCTACGTCCAAATCCTCAAGCCAACCACTCGAGATTTTCCACTAAACTTCAAGCTTGAACAGTGCTTGAAAACCTTTACACAAGAGCACTCAACTCCTTGGGATGCCTCACCCTTGAGCTTGAGCCTCAAACCAGGGATGCCTCACCCTTTTCACTAGAGGGATACCTCACCCTCTTTACAACCTTTGAAGGATGCCTCACCTTCAACAAGGGATACCTCACCCTTTACAATCTTTGAGAGATACCTCACTCTCTTTTTCTCTAGAGGGATACCTCACCCCCTTTACAAAGAATCAAAGTGTTTATAAAATGAAAACTCTCACAAGAGTAGATGATACAAATTGAAGCCCTATAATGCTCTTCAAGAATATCTCAACAATGTATACAAAAATAGAGCAAAGGTGATTTAAGGATGAATCTCAGATTATAGTGATTGAAAGATGTTTCTGAAGTGTTGTTCAACCACAAATGATGCCCCAAGATGAGTATTTATAAGTTTTTGGAACAAAAGAGCCATTGAGGGCTTTTATGGGCAACATTAAAAGCCAAATAATATAGCCTTCCTTTCGGTCCATCCCCACCTGGGCTTGTCGAAAATCTTTCAAACATAGTGATAGGTAATCGATTACATGACAGTTAGAACGTGTTCTTAGCTTTCGGGTTTGTGGTAATTGATTACAAGACTTGTGTAATCGATTACACGCCTCGACATTAAATTCTAATCGATTACAATATTGATGTAATCGATTACATGGCCTTTTTATCGTGTTCTTGGATTTATTGGAACATGGTAATCGATTACATGGATGTTGTAATCGATTACAAGTCCTCTGACTTGCTGGTAATCGATTACCAAGAGTGTGTAATCGATTACATTCCACTTTGAACACATTTTTCAATCCCAATTAAGTCTCTAGGCCATTTTTATCATTTGGGTACTTGGACAAAACAAGATTTGCAAATGTTTACCATAATCCAAGATTGAAATCAACATTTCTTTAAAATATGAACTTTGAAAACAAGTTGATTTATGAGATCTTTGAAAAACCATTTGAATATAATCGAGATACCTTGAGAGCATTTCACATTGATGTTCTAAGACCTATATCTAATGTACCTCTTTTGATCTTGGTCTTCTTCTCTTGGCTTTGTTATCATCAAAAACTTATTTGATATGCTTCATGACATAAGCATTCACAGACTTAACTCTCAAACCTGAATTAACTTCGACAAGTGCATAAGCATTCCTAGCAAATACTTGAGAAATTTTAAATGGTCTTTCCCATTTTGGAGACCATTTTCCATATTCTCGATAACTCTTATCCGTGGGCAAGATTACTTTCCAAACCAAATCATCAATCTTAAAAGATTTATACTTAACTCGACTATCGTAAAACTTCGCAATTCTTTCTTTTTGTCGAATCAAGTTTTCTAAAGCAACTAATCTTTCATCACTTAATTCGTTTAATTCATCAAACATCAAGTCCCAATAATGTTTAATTGGTAACTCATCTTGTTTCTGAATCTAAATTGATTGAAGATTAATTTCAACTGGTAACACTGCATCATGAGCATAAACTAACTTATATGGTGAATGCAACAAATCATACACAAGAGAGTTGAATCAAAGGAAAACTTAGTTCGTCGATTCTCTTGGTGAATTTCTATATGCCCATAGAATTTGATTAAGAGTATTATGCCAATTTCTAGGTTGTTGACCAATATGCTTTTTAATCAAACTTATGATTATTTTATTAATGGCCTCTACTTGGCTATTTGCTTGAGCATAATATGGAGTCGACGTAATCATTTTAATTTTTCTAAAATTGACATATTCGACAACTTTCTTTCCAATGAATACTGTTCCTTGGTCAGTTGTCAAAGTTTGTGGTATTCCAAATCTACAAACTATATTGTCTTTTATAAAATCAATTACTTCTTATTGGGTAACTTCTTTTAAGGCGATAGCCTTAACCCATTTTGTAAAGTAATCAACTCTAACTAAAATATACTTGTGTCCTTTCGACGATGTAGGATGAATTTGGCCTATTATATCCAAATCCCATCCTCTGAAAGGCCAATGTTTAACAATGGAATGTAATTCATTACCAGGAACGCTCTGTATATGGCCATGTTTTTTACATTCTTCACAAGATTTGGCAAACATTATACAATCCTTTACTTGCGTAGGCCAATAATACCTTTGTCGTCAAAGGACCCATTTCATTTTATCACCTGCTTGATGAGCTCCACAAATTCCTTCATGGACCTCTGCTAAGGCAATATAAGCCTCTTCTTCACCCAAGCAGACCTCTAAATTTCCATCAACAGATTTTCTATACAAAGCCCCTCCTAATATTACAAATTTCGACGCTCTGTATTTGAGCTTCCTGTCCACATTTTGACTTGGATTTTCCAAATAGCTTAATATTGGTTGTCTCCAGTCATTAATTGTCGAAATATCATTTTGTAGTACATCTCTTTCTTCTAATGGATATAAAAGTTCTCTAATCTCCATTAGATTTGTCAGGACTTTGGACGAAATTTTATACCCAGAGGCTGTCTATGCTAATTCATTAGCCTCTTCATTCAGATTTCTAAGGATATGTTTGATAATAGTTTTGTCGAATCTCTTCATTAACTTACTCGCCACAACACAATATCTGGTCAGATTATAACTGACACATTTATATTCTTGTGTGAGTTGCTTAATGACTAATGTGAATCCCAAAAGATATGCACATTACATGCTTTCATTTCTATTAATATTTCTAACCTGACAATTAAGGCTTCATACTCAGCCTCATTGTTTGAGCATGTATATTTAAGTTCAAACATGAATTTAGTTGGAGTACCTTGAGGAGAAACAATTAAAATTCCTACTCTAACTCCATTTTGATGCCTTGAGCCATCAAAATATAAGCGCCAAGGTTTTAACCCGACGAAATTTATATTCTCAACATCCAAACATGGATGGTTGGCCAAAAAATCAGCAATTGATTGGCCTTTGACAGCTTTCATTGGAATATATTGTAAAGAGAATTCTGACAAAGCAACGGTCTATTTACCAATATGTCCATTTAATATTGGTTTTGACAACATATACTTTATTACATCAGTTTTCGACATAACCAATACATTACAAGGCATCATATAATATTTAAGTTTAGTACAAGAGAAGTATAATGCTAAACAAAGTTTCTCTATTGCACTATATCTCCTTTCAGCATCATTTAAAAGTCAACTAAGATAATATATAGCTCTCTCGACACCATTCTCATCTTGAGCCAGCATACTACCTATAGTATCATTTGACGTTGATATATACAATTTCAATGGTCTATGAGGCACTAGAGGCATCATGACCGGAGGGTTTGTCAAATATTGTTTAATTTGGTCGAATGCTTCTTGATGACAAGACTCCCATACAAAGTCTTGTTCAGCCTTTAACTTGATTAATGAAGTGAAAACTTTGGTTCTTCTCGACAAATTGGAAATGAATCTTCTTAAAAAGTTCACCTTCCCCGGGAAAGATTGTAATTTCTTCTTATTTGTCGGAGGTACGACTTCCAAAACTACCTTGGCTTTATTCTTGTCCACCTCAATACCTTTTTTATGGACTAAAAAACCCAAGAATTTAGCAGCTGACACTCCAAAACCACATTTCTCTAGATTTATCTTGAGGCTGTGCTTTCTCATCCTGTTGAATGCCTACTTCAAGTTTGTCAAGTGGCTTTCTTTTGTTTCCGACTTGACAATGACATCATCGATATACACCTCCATAAATTTTCCAATAACGTCATGGAAAATTATATTCATTGCTCTTTGATAGGTGGGCCCTGCATTCTTTAAACCAAAAGGCATGACTATCCATTCATATGTCCTAATAGCTCCTGGATATCTGAAGGCAGTTTTCGACATGTCCTCCTCGACTATAAAGATTTGATTATAACCTGCATGACCATCCAGAAAACTCAACAATTCATGTCCAGATGCGGCATCAACCAACATGTCTGCAATTGGCATTGGATATTCATCTTTAGGTGTAGCAGTGTTTAGATTTCTAAAATCTACACATATTCTTAACTTGCCATTTTTCTTAATTACAGGAACAATATTAGAAAGTCATTCGACATACCTGGTTGTTCTGATGAACTTGGCTTTGAGCAATCTTTCGACCTCTTCTTTTATCTTCAAAACCACCTCAGGTGCAAATCTTCTATTAGCTTGCTTGACAGGTTTGCAACCTTCTCTCAATGGTAGTCTATGCTCGACAAGATCTCTACTTAAACCAAGCATTTCAACGTAATCCCACGCAAAACAATCTTTATATTCCCTAATTAATTCAACAAGATTTTTTTTGAATTCCTTTGGCAAAAATGAACTCACAAATATAGATTTTCTGTTTGTTTCAGTACCCAAGTTTATTTCTTCCAAAGGATCTTCCACCTCTACACCTTGTCTTTCATCAAGTCCTTTCTCAAAACCCAAAGGACCATCGTCTATTATACAATCCGATAATACACTTTAGTGGTGTACACAGCCCTGTCGGCCAAATAAGCTGACAGTCGATCCAACTGATTAACACTCATGGCTAGTGCTTGGCTGATCCATTTCAGCCTTATTCACTAGTCGAATGCCAAACTGATCCATTTAGTATGTTTCAAGTTCATCTTTATCGATAACTCTATTATTTTCCGTGACTGGCTTGACATTTGGAGCATAGATTTTAAAATCAACATGAAACTATTGTAAATAGCAAGGGCTATCATCTACCTCTACTATTTCCACCTGATCATCTGCTTTCAAAGAATAAGTTTCTGATGAACCGTCGATGGTATTGCTCCAACGACATGCATCCAATCTCTCCCCAATAGAAGATTATAACTGAATTTTGTTAGAATTACGACAAATAATGTCGACCTCTCAATGGATCCAACTTGTATATTCAACATCACTACTCCGTCTAACGGGGAAGTTTTGCCACTGAAATCAGTAACAATCATGTTAGTTGCCATCAAATTAGACTCATTCTTCCCAAGTTTCTTTAGCATTACCCTTGGGATCAGATTGATAGTTGCCCCTCCGTCTATCAAGACTCTATTTGTCGACTTGCCTTCTAGCAAAGCCTTGATGTGCAATGGGCGGAGATGAGTCTTTTGTTCCTTTGTTGGCTTTTCAAAATATGTTGTATTGTCGAACACAGTTAACATATTCTCTTGACAGAAAAGCCAATGATTATCGAGGTCATTTAAGTCTTCTTCATTCTCTCCTATATATTCAATTTCGTGATACCCTTCGAATTCAGCAGGTATGACTGAAATCAAGTTCATATTCATTGACTTCAAGAATTCCTCTTCATCTGACTCTTCATGACTTTTATATCCACCAAGCTTGAGGTACTCTTCCAATGGCAAACTACTATCCATAGCCATTATGATGTCATCCAGATCCTTGTCCAGATTAAAATCCATATTGATTTGTTCATTATCATCAAAGCCTAAAAGATCATTTGGATCAGTCAAGGCTTCAATAACTTCATCAACTGTCAAATCCATATCTATAATTTGGCAATCAGACTTTGTCAAATTTCTTTTCCCCTTGATCATGTCGACCAATCTTCATCGTCATTATTGCTTTTGTTCCCAGCTATTCCTCTTATCATCTTCTCAGCTTTCAACCTAGCCATGTCCTTACTTTCATTAACTACCAGATTGTCTTCCTTTACTTTTTTTTTCTGCTGCTACAAGTCTAATCGGCCATTTCCTTCTAATTTTGTTTGGAGCAGGCCCTTGAACTTGTTTCCTTTTCTTTATCTCTAAAGATAATCGTGTTGAAATTGTTTCAGAAGAATTCGACATGAATGCTCTCTTAGCTGAAATTGCACCTTCGAATCTACCTCTACCATCTCAAATCTATTCTACTGTCGTAGAACCAGAAAATACTGAGGACATGGAGGTAGATTTGGATGAATTGATATCCATGCTGTCGGGTAGTCATAGAAGTTCTCCACGGTCTATAATTTTTCCTCTACACAAAACTGGACAAGATTCCAGTGACTCTTATGTTATTGGACTTTTGGCAGAGTTGAAGAATGCCTTTACCAACTCCTTCAAGCAATTAAGTTCCGACCAACCGCTTTAGGAAAGAATGCTGGCCATTGTGACTGAGTTGGAACCTCTTTCTCAATAACTTCCAATAATCAGTCGAGCTCTTCCTTCGACTGTCAAAGATTTTCTCCAGAACTTATCTTTTAATATGCCTACTATTCGTCAGATCATTCCTGCTTATGATCAAAAACTTCAAGAAAAATCCAGGATCTTAAAGCAGCTGACTGACGCAAAGAATGAGATAACCAAATTAAAAGGTTATCTTGTTGATGGAAAAAATAAGGAGGCGGAACTAAACAAAGAAATTGAAGAATTGGAGAAAAAGCTTGAAGAAACTCGTTGTCGAAAGCAAAAACTCAGCATGGCTTTGCAACAGAGGAATACAAAGCAGCAAAGCATTGTCAACAACTCGAAATAATGGGCTGTCGAGACCAAAGTAGTACTAGAAGATATACATTCTCTTGAACTAGAATATCAAAAAGCTTGTACCAATAAACAAGCTTTGGAAGATTCTTGGGAAGTTTTGCAGAGAATTTAATTGTATTGGTCTCTTTTTTATATACTATCGGTTTGATAATCCGACAGGATTTGTATGGCCTTTTAGGTCAATACTTAATAAACATCCTCTTTGATCAATTCCCAACACGTTTTTTTTTATTGCTCCATAATTCTATACTCTTGAATGCTCTTTTATTCTGTTTCTTTTTAATGCATCTTGTAACTGTGCATCATAATTAATTTAATTAATTATAATGAAACTTACAAAACATTGCATAATGATTTCCTCTGCAAAAATCCCCTATAAATGGAGTCCTCTGAGACACCAGGATTCAAAAGAGTGTAATCTAACCCTTTCCAGCGAAATTGACCATGTCATCAGATAATTTCCTCTTCTCTCAATGGGAAAAAGGGAAGAAGGTTTCTGTATTAATGGTGATGCTTATCTTGGGCTTCAGTAAGAATCATAATATTCCTGATGAGCTTCAGTAATCATCGTAACAACCCAGTGTTTTTAAAACACGATCGTTATGATGTGGATGACTCATCAGGGAGTAGACGACTAACCAACATCTCATCCAGGACAAGTTAAAGGTCGTCTATTTCTTCCTCTTCTTCAGGTCCCACGAGCTCAAACGAAACACATGCTTCAGCTGGGGAGAAGCTTCTATTTTTTTTAGAATAAGTCTATTTTTCTCTGTAATATTCTGACAACTTAAACAAGTTGTAATATCAGTATGTAACTTGTAACTGTTGAATATATGAGTGAAATTTTATTTTAACTCATTGTCAATCTTTACTTCACCCATTGTCGGTTTATATGACTTCAAATATTTGCCATTAATGGACTTAACTCTCAAACCTGAATTAACTTCAACAAGTGCATAAGCATTCCTAGAAAATACTTGAGTAATTTTAAATGGTCTTTCCCATTTTGGAGACCATTTTCCATATTCTCGACAACTCTTATCCATGGGCAAGATTACTTTCCAAACCAAATCATCAATCTTAAAAGATTTATACTTAACTCGACTGTCGTAAAACTTCGCAATTCTTTCTTTTTGTCGAATCAAGTTTTCTAAAGCAACTAATCTTTCATCACTTAATTTGTTTAATTCATCAAACATCGAGTTCCAATAATGTTTAATTGGTAACTCATCTTGTTTCTGAATCTAAATTGATTGAAGATTAATCTCAACTGGTAACACTGCATCATGACCATAAACTAACTTATATGGTGAAGTGCTCGTCGATTCTCTTGGTGAATTTCTATATGCCCATAGAATTTGATTAAGAGTATTATGTCAATTTCTAGGTTATCGACCAATATGCTTTTTAATTAAACTTATGATTATTTTATTAATGGCCTCTACTTGGCCATTTGCTTGAGAATAAAATGGAGTCAACGTAATCATTTTAATTTTTCTAAAATTGACATATTCGACAACTTTCTTTCCAATGAACACCGTTCCTTGGTCAGTTGTCAAAGTTTGTGGTTTTCCAAACCTACAAACTATATTGTCTTTTATAAAATCAATTACTTCTTGTTGGGTAACTTCTTTTAAGGCTATAGCCTTAACCCATTTTGTAAAGTAATCAACTCCAACTAAAATATACTTATGTCCTTTCGACGATGTAGGATGAATTTGGCCTATCATATCCAAAGCCCATCATCTGAAAGG
The DNA here is from genome assembly GCA_029884605.1 of Ormosia emarginata. Taxonomy (NCBI): domain Eukaryota; kingdom Viridiplantae; phylum Streptophyta; class Magnoliopsida; order Fabales; family Fabaceae; genus Ormosia; species Ormosia emarginata. The sequence continues at coordinate 2,078,058 of JAQQTP010000049.1, read as the reverse complement.
CCAAGGTTTAACAATGGAATGTAATTCATTAGCAGGAACGTTTTGTATATGGCCATGTTTTTTACATTCTTCACAAGATTTGGCAAACATTATACAATCCTTTACTAGCGTAGGCCAATAATACCTTTGTCGTCGAAGGACCCATTTCATTTTATCACCTGCTTGATGAGCTCCACAAATTCCTTCATGGACCTCTGCTAAGGCAATATAAGCCTCTTCTTCACCCAAGCAGACCTCTAAATTTCCATCAACAGATTTTCTATACAAAGCCCCTCATAATATTACAAATTTTGATGCTCTGTATTTGAGTTTCCTGTCCACATTTTGACTTGGATTTTCCAAATAGCTTAATATTGGCTGTCTCCAGTCATTAATTGTCGAAATATCATTTTGTAGTACATCTCTTTCTTCTAATGGATATAAAAGTTCTCTAATCTCCATTAGATTTGTCAGGACTTTGGACAAAATTTTATACCTAGAGGCTATCTATGCTAATTCATTAGCCTCTTCATTCAGATTTCTAGGCATATGTTCGACAATAATTTCATCGAATCTCTTCATTAACTTACTTGCCACAACACAATATTTGGTCAGATTATAACTGACACATTTATATTCTTGTGTGAGTTGCTTAATGACTAACTGTGAATCCCCAAAAATATGCACATTACATGCTTTCATTTCTATTAATATTTCTAACCCGATAATTAAGGCTTCATATTCATTATTTGAGCATGTATATTTAAGTTCAAACATGAATTTAGTTGGAGTACCTTGAGGAGAAACAATTAAAATTCCTACTCTAACTCCATTTTGATGCCTTGAGCCATCAAAATATAAGCGCCAAGGTTTTAACCTGACGAAATTTATATTCTCAACATCCAAACATGGATGGTTGGCCAAAAAATCAACAATTGATTGGCCTTTGATAGCTTTCATTGGAACATATTGTAAAGAGAATTCTGACAAAGCAATGGTCCATTTACCAATACGTCCATTTAATATTGGTTTTGACAACATATACTTTATTACATCAGTTTTCGACATAACTAATACATTACAAGGCATCATATAATGTTTAAGTTTAGTACATGAGAAGTATAATGCTAAACAAAGTTTCTCTATTGCACTATATCTCCTTTCAGCATCATTTAAAAGTCAACTAAGATAATATATAGCTCTCTTGACACCATTCTCATCTTGAGCCAGCATACTACCTATAGTATCATTTGACGCTGATATATACAATTTCAACGGTCTATGAGGCACTGGAGGCATCATGACCGGAGGGTTTGTCAAATATTGTTTAATTTGGTCGAATGCTTTTTGATGACAAGACTCCCATACAAAGTCTTGTTCAGCCTTCAACTTGATTAATGAAGCGAAAACTCTGGTTCTTCCCAACAAATTGGAAACGAATCTTCTTAAAAAGTTCACCTTCCCCAGGAAAGATTGTAATTCCTTCTTATTTGTCGGAGGTACGACTTCCAAAATTGCCTTGGCTTTATTCTTGTCCACCTCAATACCATTTTTATGGACTAAAAAACCCATGAATTTAGCAGCTGACACTCCAAAACCACATTTCTCTAGATTCATCTTGAGGCTGTGCTTTCTCATCCTGTCGAATGCCTACCTCATGTTAGCCATGACAACCATCACCCAAGAGGGGAGTGAATTGGGTGATTACAAATTTTAATGCAACTTTGAGAAATTAAGCATTTTGAATGACCAAGTAATAAATGCAGCGGAATAAATTTAACAAATGTGCAACTATTAGAGATTTCACAAAAATCACTTAGGCTATAGGATAAATCAAGCAAATAAGCTAGATATCAAATTCAACTCAAGCATATATAATTGAAGCACAAATGTAAATGAGATAGAGTTGAGAAGATCAAACACAAGATTTATCCTGGTTCAGCCACCAATCCACTTGTGGCCTACGTCCAGTCCTCAAGCAATCACTCGAGATTTTCCACTATATCTTCAAGCTTCAACAGGTATTTGACAACCTTTACAAAATTGAGCACTCAACTCCTTGGGATGCGTCACCCTTGAGCTTGAGCCTTTTCAAACAAAGGGATGCCTCACCCTTTACAATTTGGAGGGATGCCTCACCCTCTTTACTAACAAGGGATACCTCACCCTTATAACTTTGAGGGATACCTCACCCTCTTTACAAACAAGGGATACCTCACCCTTTTCCCTAGAGGGATACCTCACCCTCTTACAATGATTTCAAGATGAAGAGAAAAATTAGAAACTCTCATAAGAGTAGATATACAACTTGAAGAATAAAGTATGGATGATAAGAAACTCTCTCAAGAGTAGATAATACAACTTGAAGCTCTATGGGTATCAAGGATTCACACTTTAAAGCTAAAAGTATGATTTTGATGATTTAAGCATCAAGTATAGTGTTCTTGTGTTTCTTAGGATGTAAATGCTTCAAATATCACTTATATATAGAGCCTAAATGATAAAATAGCCGTTGGTAGTGTTTAGAAATGATTTTTTTTATGAAAACTAGCTGTTTATAGCCGTTAGAAACGTTTCTGGGCACTTGGTAATCGATTACACACTTCTGGTAATTGATTACACGGCTTCTGTCAACGTTGTAACCGATTACAGGACTTGCGTAATCGATTACAGCATTTCTGGTTTTGAAAACTGACTTTAAAAGGTCATAACTACTTCATTTCTTATCCGATTAAAGCAAATGACCAGTCATTGGAAAGGTCTTTGAGTCTATTTTCAAATGAAACAATTTCACAACAAAAATCAAAGTAGTTTGAGAGGTATGATCAAAATATTGACCAAAGGTCAGTTTTTCAAAACTCAAACTTGACTATATTTTATAGTTTAAAGCAAATGGTCATAACTTCTTCATTTCTTATCCGTTTAAGGTAAATGACCACTTATTGGAAAGATGTTTGAGTCTATTTTCATATGAAATAAGTTTCATAACAAAACTCAAAGTATTTTAAAAGTTATGATCAAAATAGTAACTGAATGTCAGTTTTTCAAAACACAAACTTGGCTATTTTTCAAAGGTTTGAACTATCACCAAGACTAACTTTCAAAAATAGTTTGTTGGGCATTAAAACATGTAAGAAACACTTTTTAAAGATGTTAAAACATATTTGAGCTTAGTGTGATTCCTTTTTACCTTTACACAAGATCTAAGTCCTATAAGCTATTCTTGAAGAACCTTGGGACTTCGTTTTTTGCCATCATCAATTCTTGATGTAATCCAAGCTTCCAAAAATTTCTTCTCTTCAAATCTTGTAAATTGCTTAGAACATCTTTATCATTCTCATTCTTCTTGAGTTGAGCATAGTTGTGATCTTTTGCTTTCTAGTTGCAATGCTCACTCTTGGTACTTGGACTATCCTACAAAGTATTACTCACTTAAAACAAGCATAGTTAGTCCAAATTCATAACTTAATATCTTAATATGCATGATTCATACATGTATAACTCTAATTAGTCTAACATGCATATAAGAATGTTGCATATATCTCATTGCATGATTATTAAGTGAAGTATAACTAAATAAAGTACATAATCATGCATGATCCAATATATCTCTTTTAAGCACATATATGTAACATAATCAATATTCTTTTGTGATGCATTTGTCATCTATAAAGCACATCTATCAAGCATAAGCATCATTCTTTTTGTCTTGTATTTGTCATCATTAAAACTTAACATATTAAACCATTGGGGCAAACTTATTTCCACAATCTCCCCCTTTTTGATGATGACAAATCACCAAAGAAAAATATATTGAGGAATATACATGAATAGATATTCATGTAAGCATATCAAATAATAAGTACAAGAACATATTTTTCTTTCCAATTTTCACTCCCCCTATTTGACATCAACAAAAAGGCTTAGGAAGGAAAGATAATATTTTCACTCCCTTTATAGATAAAACTCGTGTTGTCAAAAAGAGTAGGATCATCAAAACCAAAAATTTCTTCAAGTTATTCAAAACATAATTGTCTCCCTTTATTTGATTCTACACATGATTCAAGAACAGAGAGATGAAACAAGCATGCTTTCAAGATATAAAAGATTATTCATGCAAAGCTTGTCATATTTTGGTACATCAACATTTAGCACATGATAGCAATGAGCTTAAGAAATTATGTCTAGCATATAATGTCTTGCATACCACATGATAAATAAGTACCACTTGATATCACTTGTTAGGAGTTACAAAATATTCATGTAAGATCATGGAATTGAGGTTTTCAAATGAAAGATCATACAACTTGTCACATATTAAGCATTTCTCAATGAAAGAATCAAAAGATAAAAAGTTTAAGAATGTTTACCTTCTTTCATTGATAGATGGAAAGTCAATAACAGATGATCTTTGTTGATATGTTGATAGTATTAACAATAAAACACTTCATGCCAAAAAAAGGATGTAAGCCAAGAGGTATAAGCAACAATTTAAGAACTAGGCTCCCCCTCAAAATATGCATATTATCAAAATATCAAACATAGTAGTTTAACATAGTTATGCATATGTTCTTAGTCAACAACGATATGGAAGAAGGATATGTAAGATAAGCTCCCCCTTATTGAAGCACAAGATAGATAAAGGAAAATATGCATACCAAGACCATGTAAGTACATTACCATAAACAGAAGCAAGACAAAGATATATATTCTTAATCCATCAATCACAAACCATCTTAAAACTTCTCCCCCTTTCAAAAAGAATTTTGTAAGAACACATTATATTTTCAAAAGCATTTTACAAGGGTAAAGAGATTTTATATTAAAACCACATATTCTTTTCAAGACAATAGCATGATTCTCATAGGTGTTATACTACAAAGAAACCATAAATCAAGAGAATCATTAATATCAAACATTCACATTGAGAAAATGCGCTATAGGGATCAATGTATGTATAATACTAATATCATCCACCCTATACGCAATGACAAACATTAGCAAGTTAATATCCAATTAGGAACTTTGTCAACATGAAGCATACTTCTCATGTAAGGAAAGCATTAAATCATTTAAGATCAATTTATCAATAAGTATCATACAATCCATAATATATATAATACCACAATAGCTTAGCAATAGAGATACTTATTGAGAGAGTGATGCTTCTTTAGAATGTTCTTCATTTATTTGTCCTTTGAGTTTGAGCTTTCTTCTATTGCGTATTCCATTACATTGTACTTGAAGAAAGTCTCGTCATGTTCCTTTTCACTCAAGTCTTCTCTTTATCCATTTATGCTTGACATTTCAATATTTGATGACTATATTTGAAGCACATAGAGACATTTCCAAAGCTAACTCTAAAAGTTCTCTAAAACATAGGTTAGCATCAAATATCATTTAAGCTCATTTACAAGCATAATTTAGGTTGATATACAAGGTAAAACATGTACCACATTATCAACCATGCAATGTTAGCTCTTACAAGAATAAAGGAAGAACATATGCACTTGAATCCAAAAGCATACTTTAAGCATTTTGAAAGCAAGATTCAAGTTTATCAAGAAAAGCTTGATCATCAAAATATAAATAAACAATTTGATACCTTGGCCTTGGTAATCAAGGAAACTCTTTTCCTTACCCATTGCTTCCCTTTTGGTGTTTTGAACTTTACAAGTTTCATATTTTGTACTTGAGAAACTTTGGTTGAAGTCATCTTCCTTCTTTGACCAAAACTTCTACCTATGGGCTTTAGAAGCATTCCCCTTGATGATTCCTTCTTCACTTGACCAATTTGTCCATCCTTTTGAGAAATTTTTTGCATAATTGAAATACTAGGAGGACATTTTGGTATCCACTTCATCTTGGGTCCTTGAATGTTAGTACTAGGGCCTTTAAGGTCTTTAGGAACCCATACCATACTATTTCTCATATAAGTATTTCTTCTATAATTGCATAAATGAGAAATATGTCCTAGATGACCACAAAAATTGCAAACAATTGAATTTAATGATGACTTGGTCCTTTGAAGATCATTTTTGAAAAACATAAGCCTTTTGTTGTTTTTATATTCTATGTCATTTTTGCCACATGCCTTACTTGAATTTTTATGTGGAATAACATCAATTTTATTCTCATTAACAAGCATAGAATGTAAGCAATTAGAATCATTAGCTTTGACAAATTCGGAATATAAGTCCTCAACATGATTTTCTAAATTAATGCACTTTTCATAAGAAGTTGAGGTTTCACATTTCAAAGGCATTTCCTCATCAAGAAAAGCATATTCATTTTTCAAAGTCTCAATATCATTTTCAATGGAGGAAATGTTTTCCAAACAAGATAAGTTTTTATTTTCTAAAATCAATAAGCCATCATATATTTCATCATATGCATATTGTAACTCATAATAAGAAGGACTATAATCTAGTTTAGCATCATTTACCTCAAAGTCCTTTTTAGCCATATAGGAATTAATCTCAATTTCTAGCATGCTTGGCTCTTTAAGAGAATCACCTTTCTCATTATTATCCATCAAGGATTCAAGAACATCTTCTTTCTCAATTTTGTTTTGTATTTCCTCTTCTTCAAATTGAGCACCATCATCATCAAGAGGCATTGAGCTCATTTTCTTGCTTTGAACATGCTCTTGAGGACATTTTTCACTGCTGTCTTCCTCTAGAGGTTTTTGCTCTTCTTGCTCTCTATATACAACTTTATGCAAGAAATCATTGTTAGCAAGATAAATAGAATCAAGAGCATCCAATATATCTTTAGCACTAGAGCAACTCTTAATTTTAGCGTAAGCATTATCATTTAAACTATTTCTTAAGATTTGCATTGCTCAAATGTTCAAGGAAAAACATTTCTTATTATAGGCATTCCAAGAATGTTTTGATTTGCAAGTAAATCCATCAAGTACAATATCCCATAAATCAAGATCAATAAATTGCATATAAATTTCCATTCTAGCTTTCCAATAAACAAAATTCACACCATCGAAGAATGGTGGTTTATCAATTTCAAAACCATTCATTTTGAAAAGCTTTTAATGGTTGCCAACAAATAAGGATCTTTAACTCTAAGCGGTTAAGCTTTTACCAGAGCACAAAGCTCTGATACCACTTGTTAGCCATGACAACCATCACCCAAGAGGGGGGTGAATTGGGTGATTACAAATTTTAATGCAACTTTGAGAAATTAAGCATTTTGAATCACCAAGTAATAAATGCAGCGGAATAAATTTAACAAATGTGCAACTATTAGAGATTTCATAAAAAACACTTAGGCTATAGGATAAATCAAGCAAATAAGCTAGATATCAAATTCAACTCAAGCATATATAATTGAAGGACAAATGTAAATGAGATAGAGTTGAGAAGATCAAACACAAGATTTATCTTGGTTCTGCCACCAATCCACTTGTGGCCTACGTCCAGTCCTCAAGCAATCACTTGAGATTTTCCACTATATCTTCAAGTTTCAATAGGTGTTTGACAACTTTTACAAACTTGAGCACTCAACTCCTTGGGATGCGTCACCCTTGAGCTTGAGCCTTTTCAAACAAAGGGATGCTTCACCCTTTATAATTTGGAGGGATGCCTCACCCTCTTTACCAACAAGGGATACCTCACCCTTATAACTTTGAGGGATACCTCACCCTCTTTACAAACAAGGGATACCCATCCTTTTCTCTAGAGGGATACCTCACCCTCTTACAATGATTTCAAGATGAAGAGAAAGATTAGAAACTCTCACAAGAGTAGATATACAACTTGAAGAACAAAGTATGGATGATAAGAAACTCTCTCAAGAGTAGATAATACAACTTGAAGCTCTATGGGTATCAAGGATTCACACTTTAAAGCTAAAAGTATGATTTTGATGATTTAAGCATCAAGTATAGTGTTCTTGTGTTTCTTAGGATGTAAAGGCTTCAAATATCACTTATATATAGAGCCCAAATGATAAAATAGCCGTTGGTAGTGTTTAGAAATAATTTTTTATGAAAACTAGCCGTTTATAGCCATTAGAAACATTTATGGGCACTTGGTAATCGATTACACACTTCTGGTAATCGATTACACGGCTTCTGTCAACGTGGTAATTGATTACAGGACTTGTGTAATCGATTACAGCATTTCTGATTTTGAAAACTGACTTTAAAAGGTCATAACTACTTCATTTCTTATCCGATTAAAGCAAATGACCAGTCATTAGAAAGGTATTTGAGTCTATTTTCAAATGAAACAATTTCACAACAAAAATCAAAGTATTTTGAGAGTTATGATCAAAATATTGACCAAAGGTCAGTTTTTCAAAACTCAAACTTGACTATATTTTATAGTTTAAAGCAAATGGTCATAACTTCTTCATTTCTTATGCGTTTAAGGCAAATGACCACTTATTGGAAAGATATTTGAGTCTATTTTCATATGAAATAAGTTTCATAACAAAAGTCAAAGTATTTTGAAAGTTATGATCAAAATAGTAACTGAATGTCAGTTTTTCAAAACACAAACTTGGCTATTTTTCAAAGGTTTGAACTACCACCAAGACTAACTTTCAAAAATAGTTTGTTGGGCATTAAAACATGTAAGAAACACTTTTTAAATATGTTAAAACATATTTGAGCTTAGTGTGATTCCTTTTTACCTTTACACAAGATCTAAGTCCTATAAGCTATTCTTGAAGAACCTTGGGACTTCGTTTTTTGCCATCATCAATTCTTGATGTAATCCAAGCTTCCAAAAATTTCTTCTCTTCAAATCTTGTAAATTGCTTGGAACATCTTTATCATTCTCATTCTTCTTGAGTTGAGCATAGTTGTGATCTTTTGCTTTCTAGTTACAATGCTTACTCTTGGTACTTGGACTATCCTACAAAGTATTACTCACTTAAAACAAGCATAGTTAGTCCAAATTCATAATTTAATATCTTAATATGCATGATTCATACATGTATAACTCTAATTAGTCTAAAATGTATATAAGAATGTTGCATATATCTCATTGCATGATTATTAAGTGAAGTATAACTAAATAAAGTACATAATCATGCATGATCCAATATATCTCTTTTAAGCACATATATGTAACATGATCAATATTCTTTTGTGATGCATTTGTCATCTATAAAGCACATCTATCAAGCATAAGTATCATTCTTTTTGTCTTGTATTTGTCATCATCAAAACTTAACATATTAAACCATTGGGGCAAACTTATTTCCACACCTCAGGTTTGTCAAGTGGCTCTCTTTTATTTCTGACTTGACAATGACATCATCGATATACACCTCCATAAATTTTACAATAACGTCATGGAAAATTGTATTCATTACTCTTTGATAGGTGGGCCCTGCATTCTTTAAACCGAAAGGTATGACTATCCATTCATATGTCCTAATAGCTCCTGGACATCTGAAGGCAGTTTTCGACATGTCCTCCTCGACTATAAAGATTTGATTATAACCTGCATGACCATCCATAAAACTTAACAATTCATGTCCAGATGCGGCATCAACCAACATGTCTGCAATTAGCATTGGATATTCATCTTTAGGTTTTGCAGTGTTTAGATTTCTAAAATCTACACATATTCTTAACTTGCCATTTTTCTTAATTATAGGAACAATATCAGAAAGCCATTCGACATACCTGGTTGTTCTGATGAACTTAGCTTTGAGCAATCTTTCGACCTCTTCTTTTATCTTCAAAACCACCTCAGGTGCAAATCTTCTATTAGCTTGCTTGACAGGTTTGCAACCTTCTCTCAATGGCAGTCTATGCTCGACAAGATCTCTACTTAAACCAAGCATTTCAACGTAATCCCACGCAAAACAATCTTTATATTCCCTAATTAATTCAACAAGATTTTTTTTGAATTCCTTTGGCAAAAATGAACTCACAAATATAGATTTTCTGTTTGTTTCAGTACCCAAGTTTATTTCTTCCAAAGGATCTTCCACCTCTACACCTTGTCTTTCATCAAGTCCTTTCTCAAAACCCAAAGGACCATCGTCTATTATACAATCCGACAATACACTTTAGTGGTGTACACAGCCCTATCGGCCAAATAAGCCGACAGTTGATCCAACTGATTAACACTCATGGCTAGTGCTTGGCTGATCCATTTCGGCCTTATTCATTAGTCGAATGCCAAACTGATCCATTAAGTATGTTTCAAGTTCATCTTTGTCGATAACTCTATTATTTGTCGTGACTGGCTTGATATTTCGAGCATAGATTTTAAAATCGACATGAAGCTATTGTAAATAGCAAGGGCTGTCATCTACCTCTACTATTTCCACCTGATCATCTGCATTCCAAAGAATAAGTTTCTCATGAACCGTCGATGGTATTGCTCCAACGACATGTATCCAATCTCTCCCCAATAGAAGATTGTAACTGGATTTTGTTGGAATTACGACAAACAATGTCGACCTCTCAATGGATGCAACTTGTATATTCAACATCACTACTCCGTCTGATGGGAAAGTTTTACCACTGAAATCAGTAACAATCATGTTAGTTGCCATCAAATCAGACTCATTCTTCCCAAGTTTCTTTAACATTGCCCTTGGGATCAGATTGATAGCTGCCCCTCCGTCTATCAAGACTCTATTTGTCGACTTGCCTTCTAGCAAAGCCTTGATGTGCAATGGGCGGAGATGAGTCTTTTGTTCCTCTGTAGGCTTTTCAAAATATGTTGTATTGTCGAACACAGTTAACATATTATCTTGACAGAAAAGCTAATGATTATCGAGGTCATCTAAGTCTTCTTCATTCTCTCCTATATATTCAATTTCGTGATACCCTTCGAATTCAACAGGTATGATTGAAATCAAGTTCACATTCATTGGTTTCAAGAATTCCTCTTCATCTGACTCTTCATGACTTTTATATCCACCAAGCTTAAGGTACTCTTCCAACGGCAAACTACTATCCATAGCCATTATGATGTCATCCAGATCCTTGTCCAGATTAAAATCCATATTGATTTGTTCATTATCACCAAAGCCTAAAAGATCATTTGGATCAGTCAAGGCTTCAATAACTACATCAACTGTAAAATCCATATCTATAATTTGGCAATCAGACTTTGCCAAATTTCTTTTCCCCTTGATCATATCGAGCATTTTCTTTTTCCACTCGACATCTTGGTCAGGATCTTTCAGAACTTTTAAGATTTCTTCCTTCGACCAATCTTCATCATCACTATTGCTTTTGTTCCCAGCTATCCCTCTTATCATCTTCTCAGCTTTCAACCTAGCCATGTCCTTACTTTCATTAACTACCAGATTGTCTTCCTTTGGTTTTTTTTTTCTGCTGCTACAAGTCCAATCGGCCATTTCCTTCTAATTTTGTTTGGAGCAGGCCCTTGAACTTGTTTCCTTTTCTTTATCTCTGCAAGTTTTTCTTGTCGGAGATTGTTATTCCCATTCGACCATTTAACTTCACTTGTTGTCAGCTCAATTGGGATTGCCCCCTTTGTATCTGCAAATTCTTTTCTGACAATACTCTTCAATTTCTTGTCATCTTTATTTTCATCAAGTGTTGGGTTAACCTTGACTACTAAACATCCCATTTCTGTGGGTTGTTCTTTAATAACTAAACCCTCAGTTAAACCCCTTCTTTTCTGGGTTTGTCTCAACCTCTACAACCTTTTTTTTCAACTCTTTGACATTGGTAAAGACTTTGATGGTCCTGCTACATCATGGCCAATCAAAACTTCATTTCGGTCAATTCTACCATGTTTGTAATCTTCATTCCAGAATGGTTGATTTTTCTGAAACCTATTTTTCTTTGCAGCCACGTTTCATCGAAAATACATGTAACTTGCCATTGTAGAATTTTTAACCCATCTATCCACAGTAACATTGGCATGTAGTACTCTGGTCCTAGCTAGTCCGATGCAACTCTTGGGAAATGCATTACTCCCCATAGATCCACTAGATGACTCGACCAACTAGCCATTCATATTAGGCCTTAGCATGCAGACTGGCTTAAGCTTTGGAGTATAAACTGGCTTTAGAGTGTTGAAGGGCTATTGTGATTTTCTAACTTTCTTGTCGAAAAACTTATTTCTACTTTGTAAATTATCTTGTTGCTCCTTAGCAGCTTTCTTTGAAGCAAATTCATCATACACTGCATTGCATCTTGGACACAACCTTACTTTGCCTTTTTCTTTCTTCCTTTCAAGGAAATTTTTAAGAGATTCTCCTGATTTGGGATAAACGTCCATTGCATCTTCCATGTCAATGTCGGATCCTTGTAAATTCCTTATGTTGATCATTCCAACATTTAAAGGAACGTGTTGATCGACGTATGAAATCCCAGCCTGAAACAGATCTGTATCAACTTTCATATCCGCCTTAGGCTTGTCAGTAAACTTCAAACGCCCATACATTAGTGCCTTCTAAATCAAATCTCTGAAACGAATACATTCGTTAGTAACATGACGGAAATTATTATGAAACTTATAATATTTTTGGTCTTTTATTTCATCAGATTTTAATAACTTATGGCCTTCCGAAAATTTAATCTATTTATCTTTTAACAATAAATCAAAGATTTTGTCGGTTCTTATTACGTCGAATGTATATGTTTTTCTATTGACATAACTTATTTTTTCCTTATTTCTTGTAGGCTAGAGAGCCTGACACACATAAGGAGGACCATTCTGAAGTTCAGCAATGTTGACTTCAAATTCGTCATTGCTATCTTCAGTTTCATTGTCGGATTCACCTAATCTGACGAATGCTACTTTCTTCCTTTTGAGGAATCTCTTTTGTTTATGAACCTTTTCAACTTTTAGTTGTTCTATTTGCCTAACCTTTTCACCGAGTTGGGCAAAATCAACTAAATGTTGGTTCACTAACTTTTTCCTTATGTAATAGTCTAAACCTCTTGCAGCAATTTTTACTATTTCTGCTTCTGGTATAGGAGTAAAACATTTACTCCTCATTTGTCGAAACCTAGATAGGTAATCTTCTATTGTTTCATTATACACTCTCTTAATATTGAAGAGATCTGTAAGTTCAACTTTCAAATTCCCTCTGAAGAATTGATCATGGAAACTTCTTTCTAATTAAGTCCAAGAGTGTATCGAATTTGGTCTCAATGTCGAAAACCAAGAGAATGCATTTTTAGTAAGGAAACTTGGGAAAAATGTCATTGAGGCCTTCAATAGTGGCCAATTCTCCTATTTCTATTGTATACCGTATGATATGTTTGACGGTCGATTCTCCATTTTCACCAGCAAACTTTGAAAGTTTAGGAATTTTAATTCCTCTAGGCAATTCTGCTTGTTGTACCCACTCAGGAAACGCTGAAACAAAATGGGGTTGGTTGGCATATACAACATTGAACCCAAATCTATTCAGCACCTGTTCCACTACTTGGTTTACATTTTGCTCAATTACTTGGTGCCCCCTAAGATTTTGTCGAAGCAATCTTATGGCTGCATTATTTCTAGCCATTTGATCTAATCACCTAGACATAGACATTCCTATATTCCAAGTGTGGCTGATTATTTTGCCTAGGTTGTTCTTAGTTTTGTTGATTTTGTCCCCCATTTTCCTGAGGTATAACCATTTCTCTGTTTACTCTAGGCTGGGTTCCTTGCACATTTTCATTGGCCAATTCACCTATCCCCAAGGCTTGATTTAGCCTTGCCATTTGCTGGGCCAATGCGCTGCAAGCATTATTTGTGTTTTCCATGATTGGTGTAATCACAACACCTATTTGCTGAGTGAACATATGCATCATTTCATGATTACTTTCATCTATTTGTTGTTGAAAACTGGCTAAAGAATTTGTAGTTGGCCCAGTTATATTCTGAGGAATATCTCTCGACATATTTGGAAATACAGCTCCCAAATTCAATCTCTCCTGTCGAAAAGGAGTTGGATTACTTGAACTTGCAACTCCTGTTCCTTAGCCATTAAAACTTGCTAAAGCCAAACTTATTTGTGGTTGGCCTTGTGAAACTACTGTTTGGCCTATAGTATTAGCCAAAGTAGAGGCAAGTTCCATTTATGCCAACACAAGAGGGATATAATTTGGTGGCAAACCATATTGTGGTGCCAACCTTGAATTTGAGTTCATTACACTTTGATTACTTGGTTGATTTGGTGATGACTGAGTCACTCCAGGCACTACTTGTTCTAGCACTTGGTTACTCCTGAGAGTACCAGTTGCTATTATATCAACCACAGGACCCGTACTAACAATAATTAAAGGGGACGTAGAAACGGTTGTCGAAGGTGGCACACTAACTTCAACTGAAAGTGCATTCGACGCCTGGTTATTTGCGTTACTTATAATTTGCGTATCTTGAGAAGGGCAAGAAAATACCAACTTTTCACTTCTTAAACGCATAAAACCATCTTCTTATGAAGAGGTTTGTGACACTATCGAGTTACTCTGAACTCGTCCCACTGGGCGTGCCAATTTGTTTATGGGTGAATTTGGTATAAGACAAATTCCAACAAACAAATATATTTTATCCGTCGAATGTGGGTTCACGAGTTATGTGGTAATCTTGTTTAAAAAAGAAGCTTTTGATGAGTAACGTGCAAAATGTAAAGTGCAAATAAATTTTAAAGTGCAGAGAAAGTAAATTGCAAGAAATATAAAGTGCTGAAGATTAAAATGCAGAAAATAAAGGTGCAAAAAGTTTAAATGCAGGAAATGTAAAAATGCAGTAAGTTTAAAGTGCAGAAAAAGTAAAACGCATGAATTTAAAGTGCAAAAAGAGTACATAAATTTAAAGGACAAGACTTGAAAATAAAGAATTTAAAAAGACATTGCATTAATGTAAATGGCTGGAAATGAAAATGAAAGTCATACTTGGAGTCAAATTTGTTAATCTGCTTGAGTAAGATGTTAGGATTGTATATCTAGTAAAACCACCGTTTTTACATCGTGAATACTAGTATTTATAGGCAAAAAATAAAAATAATCGACTCCTAAGAAACTGACCACGTTCATGGCAGTTATGCCATGTTCCCACTAATATCTTAATTTTCGACAATAACCAACTCCTGTCGAATTCAGAGTTGGTAACTTTTATTTTCGACGAAACCAACCCTTGGCCAGTTGAGAGTTGGCCACCACTTGAACCTCCATCTGGCTGTTGAGAGCCTTATTTGTCGAATGTCTCAATGGTATCATCCAACTGAAAACATTATCTTCGTCAAATCATCCAACTTCGTCGAATATCACTTGTCCGTCGAGCATATCTTTGTCAAAATAGGACTTGTATTTTTTTTTTACCGCCAACAACTCCCATGTTGCAATGTAATGTTGAGCCTTTGCCTTCGATGGCGAGTCTCTTCAAGTCTTTTCTCCAAGTCTTCAATCTCTTTGTCTAGTTTTGCCTCCTTATTTTTTCCTTTAACGAGATGATCTTTTAATTTGGCTATTTCATTCTTTGCATCGGTCAGCTGCTTTAAGATGATGGATTTTTCTTGGACTTTTTGATCATAAGAAGGAATGACTTGACGAATATAAGGCATGTTCAATGATAAGTTTTGGAGAAAATCTTTGACAGTGATAAGAAGAGCTCAACTGGCTATTGGTAGTTGTTGAGAAAAGGGTTCCAACTTGGTCATAATGGCCGTCATCCTTTCTTGAAGTGGTTGGTTAAAGATTAAGTGCTTGAAAGAGTAAGTGAAGGCATTCTTCAACTCAGCCAAAAGTTCAATGACATGAGAGTCACTAGAATCTTGTCCAGGTTGTGTAGAACAGCAAGCTGATCGAGGAAAACTTTTGTAACTGCCCGACAACATAGATATTAATTCATCTAAATCCACTTCCGTGTCTTCGACACTTGCTGCTTCAGCAAAAGTTGGATTGGTTGGAGAAGGTGGAGGTGGATTGCTAGGTGCAATTTCGGCTATAAGGATTTCATGTCGAACTCGTCTGTGAAGGTTTGGATGAGTTTGTCTTGATTTGCTTGGGAAGAACTGCAAGCACCAGAAAGGATTTGAGTTTCCAAGTCCATAGCAGTTTGAACCTCTGTTGAAAGAGGTAGAGAGATGGCAGGCATTGTAGGGGCCGAAGATTGAACCTCTTGAAAAGGATTCTCATTACCCTGTCTGACAAGGTTGTCGGGTATAGCAGGATTTGCTGATTCCTGTAAAGGAACAAAGAGAGTATTAGAGCCAATAAAATCAAAAGAATTTCACAATCGAAAGCTTAGAATATTTTACCTCAGGAGACTGTCAAATTTGTTTCTCAATGCTTAATTCGACTTCGAGGTCTTGAAGGATTTTCAGCAGTTTGTTCAGTCTCTAGATCTTGAAACAGAGGAAAGATCAAACTATTGAATGAAATCCAAGTTTTAAGCCCTTGAAGAAGAAATTATGTCGACTAAATTTACCTTGGCAAAGAGGATCTGGCCAAGAGCCAATCCCTAACCTTCATGAAGAAGATTGGCAAGTTGAAGGTATGATTTCGACACTTGAACTGATTTAGTACATAGAGCATAGGTCGACAACCAGAGAAGGAGAAAAGCCATGTGTTCTTTGTCGGACACAGGGCCTTTTGCTGTGGAATAGAAATTAACAAAGTTTGAAAAGGAAGTTAAGGCTTTTGAGTAAACATCTATGGTATTCAAGGGTTAGAGGATAGGAGATATGACTTTCCCGTCTGGTTGAAGACCAATTATGGAAGCCACGTTGAAAAGCGTGGGTCCCATCATGCCATAAGGGAAATAGAAAGAATTGGTGGTTTTGTTCTAGAAGAAAAAGGACACACCCAGTATACAAGAATCCATTTTTATGGGATAATGCGAGAGGTGGATGCAGTCGTGTTGGAGATAAAAATACAAGTTTTGATTTTATAAAGATATTCTCGACAAACAGTTGACATTTGACGAAGATAGACAATTTGACGAAGATGGTTTTTTTATGGTCGGATGATAACATTGAGATATTCGACGAAGAGATTTTCGACAGCTCAATGATGATGACATTGAAGAAATTTTCTAATGTGTTATAGTCAGATGTTGGTTTTTGTCGAAATATCTCAGTTGCTTTTAGTTATTCGTCTTGAATTCAACAGCCAGATAGTGAATCCAAGTGGTGATCAATTATCAAAAGGTCAAGGGATGGTTTCGTTGAAAATAAAAGATACTAGTTTTGGATTTGACAGGAGTTGGTTATTGTAAAAAATTAAGATATTAGTAGGAACGTGGCATAACTGCCATGAACGTGATCAGTTTCTTAGGAGTCAGTTATTTTGTTTTTACCCATAAATACTAGTATTCACGATGTAAAAAGTGTGGTTTTACTGGATATACAATCCTAACATCTCACTCAAGCAGATTAACGGATTTGATTCTAAGTATGACTTCTATTTTCATTTCCAGCCATTTACATTAATGCAATGTCTCTTTAAATTCTTTATTTTCAAGTCTTGTTCTTTAAATTTCTTTACTCTTTCTGCACTTTAAATTCATGCGTTTTACATTTTCTGCACTTTAAACTTACTGCATTTTTACAATTCCCGCATTTAAACTTTTTGTACCTTTATTTTCTGCATTTTAATCTTCAGCACTTTATATTTTTTGCAATTTACTTTCTCTGCACTTTTAAATTTCTTTGCACTTTATATTTTACACGTTACTCATCAATTTCTTAAGTTTCTTTTCTAACGAGATTATCACATAACTCGTGAACCCACATTCGTTTGATAAAATATATTTGTTTGCTTGGAATTTGTCTCATACCAAATTCACCCGTAAACAAATTGGCACGCCCGGTGGGACTAGTTCAGAATAACTCGGTAGTGTCACAAACCTCTTCATAAGAAGATGGTTTTATGCGTTTAAGAAGTGGAAAGTTGGTATTTTCTTGCCCTTCTCAAGATACGCAAACTATGAGTAACGTAAATAATCAGGCGTTGAATGCACTTTCAGTTGAAGTTAGTATGCCATCTTCGACAGCCGTTACTGCATCACCTTTAACAACGGGTCCTGTGGTTGATGTAATAGCAAATGGTACTCTTAGGAGTAACTCAGTGTTAGAACAAATGGTGCTTGGAGTGACTCAGTCATCACCAAATCAACCAAGTAATCAAAGTGTAATAAACTCAAATTCAAGGTTGGCACCACAATATGGTTTGCCACCAAATTATGTTCCTTCTATGATGGCACAAATGGGACTTGGCTCTACTTTGGCTAATACTATAGGCCAAACAGTAGCCTCACAAGGCCAACCATAAATAAGTTCGGCTTTAGCAAGTTTTAATGGCCAAGGAATAGGAGTTGCAAGTTCAAGTAATCCAACTCCCTTTCGACAAGAGAGATTGAATTTGGGACCAGTTTTCCCAAATATGTCGAGAGACAATCCCCAAAAATATAACTAGGCCAACTATGAATTCTTTGGCCAGTTTTCGACAACAAATGGATGAAAGCAATCATGATATGGTGCATATGTTCACTCAGCAAATGGGTGTCGTGATTACGCCAATCATGAAAAATACAAATAATGTTTGCAACGCATTGGCTCAGCAAATGGCAAGGCTAAACCAAGCCTTGGGAGTAGGTGATTTGACCAATGATAATATTCAGGGAGCCCAGCCTGGGGTAAATAGAGAAATGGTTGCACCTCAGGCAAATGTGGGGCAAAATCAACAAAACTTAGATCAACTAGGCCAAAATGATCAGCCTTGTTTGGAATATGGAAATGTCCATGTGCTACGTCGAGGAAACGAAGATCAAGTGGCCAGAAATGATATAGCCATGAGATTGCTTCGACCAAATCTTGGGGGGCACCACCAAATGGTTGAACAAAATGTAAACCAAGTAGTGGAACAAGTGCTGAATAGATTTGGTTTTAACGTTGGCTATGCCAACCAGCCATATTTTGTATCAGTATTTCCTGAGTGGGTCCAACAGGCAGAGTTGCCTAGAGGAGTTAAGATTCCAAAACTTTTCAAGTTTGCAGGAGAAAGTGGGGAATCGACTGTCGAACATATTGCACGGTTTACAATAGAGATGGGGGAGTTGGCCACTGTTGAAGGCCTTAAAATGAGATTCTTCCCAAGTTCCCTCACAAAAAATGCTTTTTCCTGGTTTTTGACATTGAGACCAAATTCAGTCCACTCTTGGGCTCAATTGGAAAGAAGCTTTCATGATCAATTTTTTAGAGGAGATTTGAAAGTGGGACTTACAGATCTTTTCAACATCAAAAGGATGTATAATGAAACTGTGGATGACTATCTGGCTAGGTTTCGACAAATGAGGAGTAGATGTTTCACTCCTATACCAGAGGTCGAAATAGTAAAGGTAGCTGCAGGTGGTTTAGATTATTATATAAGGAAGAAGTTAGTGAATCAACATTTAGTTGATCTTGCCCAATTAGGTGAAAAAGTTAGGCAAATAGAACAACTAAAAGTTGAAAAGATTCAAAAACAAAAAAAGATTTCTTAAAAGAGAAAAGGTGACATTTGTCGGATTAAATGAATCCGACAATGAGTTTAAAGACAGCGATGATGAGTTCGAAGTTAACATTGCTGAACTTTAGAACGGTCCTCCTTATGTTTGTCAGGCATTACAGCCTACTAGAAATAAGGAGAAAATAGGTTACGTTAATAGGAAAACATATACATTCGACGTAACCAAAGCCGACAAAATTTTTGATTTGTTACTAAAAGATAAATAGATTAAACTGTCGGAAGGTCATAGGTTGTTAAAGTTGGATGAAATTAAAGACCAAAAATATTGTAAGTTTCATAATAGTTTCGGTCATGTTACTAATGAATGTGTTCGTTTCAGAGACATAATTCAAAAAGCAATAATGGATTGGCGTCTGAAGTTTGCCGACAAGCTTAAAGCGGATATGAAAGTTGACACAGATCTGTTTCAGGCTGAAGTATCTTATGTTGATTAGCAAGTTCCTTTAAATGTTGGGATGCTCAACATAAGGAGGTTGCAAGAATTCAACATGGATACAAAGGATGCAATCGACTTATATCCCAAGCCAGGTGAGTCTCTTGAGGCTTTTCTTGAAAGAAAGAAAGATGAGGGCAAGGTAAGGTTGTGCCCAAGGTGTAATGCAGTATATGATGAGCTTGCTGCAAAGAAAGCTGCTGAAGAACAACCAAGTATCCAGCAGGGTAATGAAAAAGTTCTCGACAGAAAAACTTGGAGACCACAGAAGACTTTTCATGCTCCAAGGCCAAAGCCAGTCTACATGCCTAGGCTTAACATGAATGGTTGGTTAGTCGAACCACAGGGGTTTGTGGGAAACAAAGCTCATGTCGAACCATTTAAGACTAGGGTGCCACCTGTTAATGTTGTCGTGAATAAGTGGATGAAGAATTTTGTAATGGATAGACATACGTATTTTCGACGGAATGTGTCTGCCAGGAGGAGTAATTTTCAAAAGGATCAACCTTTTTGGAATGAAGACTACAAGAATGGAAGGATTAATTTAGGAAAAACTTTGATTGACCAAGATGAAGCAGGGCCATCAAAGGTTCTTCCAATATCAAAGAGTAAGAAAAGGAGATTACAGAGATTAAGACAAGCGCAAAAGAGAAGAGATATGGCTGAAGGATTAGTGATCAAGGAGCAGCCTGCAGAAATAGGTTGTTTGGTGGTCGAAAAGAAACCAATGCTTGATCAGGATAAAGATGGTAGAAAGATAAAAAGTGTTGTTACCATGGGATCATTTCCAGGGGAGCCGACAACAAATGCAGTTAGACGGCTTGATACTGATGATAAATCCCGACAAGAAAGGTTGGGAGAAATAAGAAAGGGTAAGCAAGTTCGAAGGCCAATTCCAAATAAAACAAAGAGGAAATGGCCAATTGGATTGATAGCTGTAGAAAAAGAGGCAAGAAAAAATAGTTTACCAGTTGAAAAGGACAAGGAGTTGATCAGCTCAAATGCTGCAAACCCGACAATAGGAAAAGAGCAGATTAAGGACTCTGGAATTAGAAATAGTAATATTGAAGACTGGTCAAAAGAAGAAATCAGGAGAATTTTAGAAGACCCAGATCAAGATGTTGAGTGGAGGAAGAAAGTGCTCGACATAAGAAAAGAAAGAGAAAGATTGGCAAAGCCTGACTGCCAAGATATAGACCCAATGACTGATGAAGTTATTGAGGCCTTAAATGATCCAGAGGATCCTTTAGGTCTTGGTGATGAGGAACAATTCGACATGGACATCAACTTGGAAGATAATCTGGATGATATCTTGACGACTATGGATAGTAATTTGCCGTCGGAAGATTACTTAAAGATTGGAAGGCATCTAAGTGAAGAGCTGTCTGAAGAAGAAGAATTCTTGAAGTCAATGAGTGTTAATTTAGTTTCAGTGTTACCTGCAGATTTTGAAGGGTATCACGAAATTGAGTACGCTGGGGAGAATGAAGAAGATTTTGATGACCTAGATGATCATTGGCTTCTTTTCCAAGACAATATGATCACAGTCTTTGATAATACAGCTCAGCTTGAAAAATCGACAGAAGATCAGAAGGCTCATTTACGACCGTTACACATCAAGGCTCTATTGGAAGGAAAACCCACCAATAGAGTTTTGATCGACGGGGGGGCAGCAATCAATTTAATCCCAAGGGCCATGATTAAAAAACTTGGGAAAGATGAGTCAGATTTGATGTCGACAAACATGATAGTCACAGATTTCAGTGGTAAAACCTCCCCATCAGACAGAGTGATGATGTTGAAAGTATAAGTCGGATCCGTTGCAAGGCCAACATTATTTATGGTAATTCCGACGAAGTCAAGTTACAATCTTTTGTTAGGAAGAGATTGGATTCATGCCATCAGAGCAATACCATCAATAGTTCATCAAAAGCTCATTCTTTGGAATGAAGACGACTAAGTTGAAGTAATAGAAGCAAATGACAGTCCTTGCTATCTCCAGCAGCTTCATGTCGATTTCAGAATATATGCTCCAAGTGTTAAACCAGTAACAGCAAGTGGAGGAGTGATTAACAAAGACGCACTCGAAGTTTGCTTGAAGGATCAATTTGGTGTACGACTGGTGAAGAAGGTCGAAGAAGATCGGCCAAGCACTAGTTATGAGTGTTAAGAATTACTCAAAAAAGTTGTCAGCTTATTTAGCCGATAAAGCAGTATTCACTGCTAAAAGCATGCTGTCGGATTGTGTAATTGATGACGGTCCTTTAGGATTTGAAAAAGGGCTTGATGAAAAGCAAAGTGTGGAAGTGGAAGATCCTTTGGAAGAAATAAACTTGGGCATTGAAGTGGATAGAAGGCCCATTTTTGTTAGTTTATTTCTGCCAAAGGATTTCAAAGAAAAGCTTGTCAAATTAATTATGGAATATAAAGATTGTTTTGCTTGGGATTATGATGAAATGCCTGGATTGAGTAGAGATCTTGTCGAGCATAGATTGCCTCTGAAAGAAGGATGCAGACCTATTAGACAAGCCAATAGGAGATTTGCACCTGAGGTGATATTAAAGATAAAAGAAGAGGTTGAAAGATTACTCAAAGCCAAATTCATAAGAACAACCAGGTATGTCAAATGGCTTTCTAATATTGTTCCTATAGTTAAGAAAATGGCAAGTTGAGAATATGTATAGATTTTAGAAATTTGAACACTGCCATACCTAAAGATGAGTATCCTATGCCAATTGCGGACATGTTAGTTGATGCCGCATCTAGACATGAATTATTAAGTTTTATGGATGGCCATGCAGGTTATAATCAAATTTTTATAGCCGAAGAGGACGTGTCGAAAACTGTCTTCAGGTGTCCAGGAGCCATTGGGACATTTGAATGGGTAGTCATGCCTTTCAGTTTAAAGAATGCATGGGCCATTTATCAGAGAGCAATGAATATAATTTTCCATGATGTCATTGGAAAATTTATGCAAGTGTACATCGACGATGTCATTGTCAAGTTAGAAACGAACGAAAGCCATTTGACAAACTTAAGGCAGGCATTCGACAGAATGAGGAAGCACAGCCTTAAGATGAATCCAGAAAAATGCAGTTTTGGAGTGTCGGCTGCCAAATTTTTGGGTTTCTTAGTCCATAAAAAAGGTATAGAAGTGGACAAGAATAAAGCCAAGGCAGTTTTAGAGGCCACACCACCGACAAACAAGAAAGAATTGCAATCTTTTTTAGGAAAAGTTAACTTCCTAAGAAGATTTATATCTAACTTGTCGGGAAGAACCAGAGTTTTTGCTCCATTGATCAAGTTAAAGGCTGAACAGGATTTTGTGTGGGAACCCTTCCACCAAGAAGCCTTCGACCAGATAAAGTAGTATTTGACAAAACCACCGATCATGATGCCTCTAGTGCCCCGTCGACCGTTGAAATTATATATATCAACATCAGAAGAAACCATAGGAAGTATGCTGGCTCAAGATGTAAATGGCGTCGAAAGGGCCATGTATTATCTTAGTCGAGTTTTAAATGATGTTGAGAGAAGATATAGTGCAATAGAGAAACTTTGTTTAGCATTGTATTTCTCATGTACTAAGCTTAAATATTACATGATGCCTTGTAATGTACTAGTTATGTCAAAAACTGATATAATTAAATATATGTTATCGAAACCAGTGTTAAATGGTCGTATTGGAAAATGGACAATTGCTTTGTCAGAATTTTCTTTACAATATGTACCAATGAGAAGCGATAAAAGGCCAAGCAATTGCTTGACTTCTTGGCCGACCATCCTTGTTTGGATGTAGATAATGTAAATACTTGTCGGTTTAAAACCTTGGTGTTTATATTTTGATGGTTCAAGGCATCAAAATGGAATTGGAGTAGGGATTTTAATTTTCCCCTCAAGGTACTCCAACTAAGTTCATGTTTGAACTTAAATATACCTGTTCTAACAATGAGGCTGAATATGAAGCCTTAATTGTCGGATTGGAGATACTAATGGAAATGAAAGCACGTAATGTGCATATATTTAGTGATTCACAATTGGTCGTTAAGCAACTTGTCCAAGAATATAAATGTGTTAGTGAAAATCTAATGAAATATTATATTGTAGTAAGTAAGTTAATGAAACAATTCGACAAGGTAACTGTCGAACACATTTCCAGAGGTTTAAATGAAGAGGCTAATGAATTAGCACAAGTAGCCTCTGGTTACAAACTTTCATCAAAGGTTCTTACAAATCTAATGGAAATAAGAGAAATTTTATATCCATTAGAGGAAAGAGATATACTACAAAATGACATTTCGACGATTAATGATTGGAGACAACCAATACTGAGTTATTTGGAAAATCCAAGTCAAGATATGCATAGAAAGCTCAAGTATAGAGCATCGAAGTTTGTGGTATTAGGGGGATCCTTGTATAGAAAGTCTGTCGATGGAAATTTAGAAGTTTGCCTAAGTGAAGAAGAGGCAATATTGCCTTGGTAGAAGTCCACGAAGCAGAGGCTTATATTGCCTTGAATCTTATCATCCTTGGGTGTTGATAAGAAAATGGAATTGTTTGTGATTGTAGAATCCATAAGGATTCATTTGTGTACTTGTTGTAATAGCTTTCTTAATTGTGATTTGTATTGATATGCATGTCTATAAGCTTTGAATATATTGTATATGTTAGAAATGCATGAATAAGTAGTAGGATGTGAATAATATGCAAGGTTTGCATGTGTGTTCCAAAGAGCACAAATCCAAGGCTCACGGCCTCAACACAAAATGGGAACCAAAATGTTCTCAACCATTTTCTAAAAGAGTGATTTAATTGACTTAGGTAAATTGACAAGATACAAATTGTTTTAGAGCAAGAAAAACAAATCTATAGATCAAATGACAAGTTTATGAATTTCGGCCAACATGCCAAAGTTAAGTGTTTTTAGTTTCTAAAATTGTTTTCAATCAAGGTTAAGTAATAATGTCAAAAAGATTTTTAGTACAATGAGTTTTAAGGAATAAAAGTGATTGGATTAAGTTTAAAAAGCCAAAACTAATGATTTTACTATTTAGGAGAAAATACAGTAGCTTTTGTAAAATTTCTAACGTAGAGCTCACTTTATGTTTTGAAACCCATTAGTAGTTTTCAAAAGTGTAATTAGATGGTTGTAATATAATCAAAAGAAAATTTTAACAAAAAAAATTAGAAAACCATTGTTATAGATTTTCAAAGCAAAATACTGTCAATTTTTGTTAAAAATAGACAAATAAGATAGAAAAGATATCTAATATATTGTATACGGTATGAAAAATATTCTACGTAATTCAAAACGTATTAAATATTATTTCTGTTTATTTAAATAGTGATTTTTAAGGAAATCGGACAAGAAAACAAGTTAAAAATCTTACGCGATTGAGAAAATGATTTAAAAATAATACGCGATTTCAAAAACAGTAAAATATATTTACGCGATTTAAAAACATTTGTAAAAACGATGAAATTGTGAAAACGCGATAAAATTTCTACGCGATTGACGAAAACAGTAAGTTTTACTGTCGGGCCAAAGTGGTGGACCCGGACAGATTGAGAAACAGTACTGTCAAGTGGGACGTACTGCGTTTGATGTTTGAGGGCGTTTTAGTAATTATTTGAGATTGAAGGGTATTTTGGTAATTATAGTTCTGTTCATATTTTTAGAGTCAAGTCGATTCGTTTTGGAATTGGCGATTGATTGACGAGATGAATTACATCGTGTTGTCGGTGTGATAAGCGTAGTGTGGTTCATTTCTTTATGGACTTGAGGCATTAGTGTGTGGATTATTCCACATGTGAATGATTGGTCGCTCTTACGGGCCGTGGTAGCGGCTACACACTAGTGATCTCGACACGCACTATACTTAATCAAGATCTTGTAAGAACTATGCTAGTACAATGCCCGTAGTTACACGATGTTTGAATTTGTGTACTACACCACGATGTTTTGGACAGTGGGCTATAGACATAATGTGAGACAGTGCAATAGTTGGTTGGGCGCCTAAGGTACTAATAAAACTTGCAGGTCATTCTCTCTGATGTCTGTGGTTGTAGCTGCATGGAGTAGGGTTGAGTCGCATTACATATGATTTATGTGTTGTGCATTATAATATTATTATCTGTACTATTTTATCTGTACCATTTTATCTGTGACATTACGTGATGCTGTTACACTTAATTTCTGTGTTATTTTATATTATTATTTATGCTGTTATAGTATGTTATATTGTATAAGTTGTTATATCTGTGTGTATTATCGTTTTCTTATTTACCATATTTGTGGTGATATAGATTGTCTTACCTCTTTATTGTATGTGTTCTTGTATTTTAAATTGTACGATAAAAGAGTTTGAGGAAGAGGAACAACCTCTTGATTTTGTATACCCCGAGGAGGAAGAGCAACAGCAGCAAGCCGAGGATCAGTTCGACGACCAAGAACCATCCGATCATCCATACCCATTGGATTGATTGTGTGAGTATGACACTACCAGGATTCTTTGGTTTCGTGAGGTTGGACTTTCACGGAGGCTCTAAAGCCTGGCGTCTGCGAGAGGACAGAGATTCGGTTACGTACGTTGTAACACCCTTATGGGGATGTCACATTTATGAAATAAAATAAAATAAAGATAAATAAAATTCTTCCCAAGTTGTAAAACATTTGTTACATAGTAATACGGGTTGTAAAATTTTTCCGGTTAAACAGAATATTACGAAATAAAATAACATATAACATAAAATAAATAAACTGTCATCGCATATAATATACATATATTTTTGTTTTAAGTTATACCAATAATTTATAGCTACAAATATTTAAACCAAAACAGTAAACAAAGCAGTAAGAAGTCTATATATACAAAACGCCGACGCGCCCAAGTACGCATCACAGAACTCTAACCTTCTGAAAGATCACTCTCGGATGAAACTTCAGATGATAAGTATCCAGGATGCCTCGACCCTATACAGACTCTAGTCCGTGCTGTCGACACGCTGCTAATTTCACTAGGCACATCGAACATACCACCCCAATGACGCCTAAGAGATAGCGGTAGCTCCACATGTAAATATAATACAATAAAAAAGATAGGCACTCCATCAAACTCTGTACGTATGGTCACAGTCAGACGCCCTACGTACGTAACCGAATCTCTGTCCTCTCGCAGTCGCCAGGCTTCAGAGCCTCCGTGAAAATCCAACCTCACGAAACCAAAGAATCCTGGTAGCGTCATACTCAGACAATCAATCCAACGGGTATGGATGATCGGATGGTTCTTAGTCGTCGAACTGATCTTCGGCTTGCTGCTGCTCCTCATCCTTGGGGTATATAAAATCAAGAGGCTGTTCCTCTTCCTCAAACTCTTCTTTTATCATACAATTTAAAATACAGGAACACATATAATAAAGAGGTAAGACAATCTATATCACCACAAACATGGTAAACAAGAAAATGACAATACAATAGATATAACAGTTCATACAATATAGCAAACTATAACAACATAAATAATAATATAGCACATAATATCACACAGAAACAGTATCATATAATGTTGCAGATAGATAAAACATTTCAGATAATAATATCATAATGTACAACACATAAATTATATGTAATGCAACTCAACCCTACTCCATAGAGCTACAACCACAGACATCAGAGAGAATGACCTGTAAGTTCTATTAGTACCTTAGGCTGCCCAACCAACTATTGCACTGTCTCACATTGTGTCTATAGCCCACTGTCCAAAATATCGTGGTACAGTACACAGTCCAAACATCATGTAACTACAGGCATTGTACTAGCATAGTTCTTACAAGATCTTGATTAAGTATAGTGTGTGTCGAGATCACTAGTGTGTAGCCAGTTACCACAGCCCAGAGGAGCGACCAATTGTCCACATGTGGAATAATCCGCACACTAATGCCTCCAAGTCCATAAAGAAATGAACCACACTACGCTTATCACACCGACAACACGATGTAATTCACCTCGTCAATCAATCGCCAATTCCACAATGAATCGACTTGACTCTAAAAATATGAACAGAACTATAATTACTAAAATACCCTTCAAATCTCAAATAATTACCAAAACACCCTCAAACACCAAACGCAGTACGTCCCACTTGACAGTACTGTTTCTCAATCTGTCCGGGTCCACCACTTTGGCCCGACAGTAAAACTCACTATTTTCATCAATCGCCTAGGAATTTTATCGCGTTTACACGATTTTCTCGTTTTTACAAATGTTTTTAAATCGTATAAATATATTTTGGTGTTTTTAAAATCGCGTACTGTTTTTAAATCGTTTTCTCAATCGCGTAAGATTTTAAAATCATTTTCTTGTCCGAATTCCTTAAAAATCACTATTTAAATAAACAGAAAATAATATTTAATATGTTTGAGTTATGTAAAATATTTTTCATACCGTATACAATATATTGGATATCTTTTCTATCTTATTTGTGTTGTGGTATTTCCGCAAGTGCACGGATCGTACAAGTAGTATAATAAATATCGTTCCCACGAGGATCGGTTAATTACTAACTCTTACGGCTATTTCGATTGTTTAAGCATATAAAAATAATGGTGAAGCTATATTTAATTTAATGCGAAGAATTAAATATCAAAGTAAGCAATTAAAACTAGAAAATATGAGATCCACAAGGATTAAAGCTCTAGGACTCAGAATCCACTACACTATCCCCTATAATAAATTGTGATTATATCTCTGTTAATGTTAAATTACGTTCTTGAAGGCGGATTGTCCTAAATTATTTAAAGCCCAATGTCTTGGCACTAAAAACGTGTTAAAACTTCATCAATCCCATTCTCATGACAATTAATCCAAATTCTAACCCATTAAGATTCATGACAACCGTTTTACCCTCGAAGGACTTAACCCTATGTCTAGGCATTAATTCCTAAGTTCAATTCTTGGATTATCAAGCAATTAGATTTCATCTTTCGATCCTTCATCTAAAGCCTAAAATCATGTAAATATGGCGCGCAACATACCACAAGCATTAAGCATACCAAGAATGAATCAAGAACAATAATTTCATCAACAGAAAATCAAATCAACAATTCATAATAGGAAATAGAGAGTTTCATCCTTGTCCTAGAAAATAGTTTAGCCACTTATGGCCATTATAGCACAAACAAGATTAAAGAGGAAAGATACAACCATAATCCCAAGCAAATGAAGAAGATGAAGTAGAGAACTCTATGATTGATCTTGTTCTTGATCTTGTCTTGATCTATGCCTTCAATCTAGCTTCCTCTCAAGTTCTCCAGCTTTTCTCTGCTCAAAAGGGCCTCCAAAATGGCCCTAAAATCTCCTCTCTGCTTACCAGTTTCCATTCCTTTGGGTATATATCGAAAAAAGTCGATGCACGGCCGTGCTTGAATTAGGCACGGTCGTGCCTAATTCACAAAGTGGCCAAATTGATCAGAAAACTCGTCCACTATCTCCAAAAAGCGTTCTAGAAGTTTTTCAGGGAGGCACGGTCATGCTTAGCTTAGGCACGGCCGTGCCTAGTACACAGTCATCCAAAAACGCGTGAAAATAGTAAATCCGTGAGTGAACAGTGCTTAAACAGCCGTGCTTGGCTTAGGCACGGCCGTGCTTAACTTCCCAGAAGCTTTCCAAGTGTTAGACACGGCCGTGTCTAAGTCAAGAAATGTGAAAATCCACTTTTGGGAGAGGCACGGCCGTGCTTCAGGGGGACACGGTCGTGCCTCCTGGTCTGAAGCCCAAAATGGTCTCCTTTTTGCCCAAAAACACGGTTTCTTCTCAAATTTTCTTTCCAAATGTGTTTTATCTCTCTATTCTGCACAAATGAAGATGATTAACAAGAATAATATCAAAGTTTATCAATAAACACAATCAAATCATCATAATTCATCATTTTAAGGTTGCAAAATACAGGTTTATCAATTCCCCCACACTTGAACTTTGCTTGTCCTCAAGCAAGGAATAAAAATCGAAGTCAAGATAGAACTGAGCATCAAGAAATACGAATCAAGAGACAATCCACAGTTTAAAAATTCAGTTAAGCTCGGCAATCAAATCCAATCAAGCAAGAAAATTCAGCATTTAATACAATTAAAAGCTTGAGTCTAGCCTGCACATTTTTCTCAATACCAAACAATTGAGGTCACTCAACTTTCTATCTCTCAAGTATTTAAGGGCAAAGAGATCACTCAGATTTCTCTCAACAAGTGCACGACTATAGGCTTGATTATCAATCTTGTCTCCACTTTTAAGCTCACATACATAACAAGGATCAAAAGGACTTACATTGGGTTGCAATAGGGCTAAGGGTGAAATAAATGATAGGAAAAATTATGCATAAGGATAGAGAATGATTATGAGTAAAGCTATACAGAGCAGAATCAGGTTGAGAATATGATCAACAGAGCATAATACACATGGATGTAACCAATTTTCACTTTCAACCCAATATTTTCATCATTCATTCATAAATAATCTTTTTTTCTTTTTTTTCTTTTTTTTTATTATTTTTTTTTATTTTTTTGAATCAACCCTTAAAGATAAAAGTAACCTTTCAAGACTTTTCAACTAACACATTAGAAGCTCCAAGGAATTCAACCTGATTAATCAATTGGGTATTCAAAAAAAAATGAATTTCAGGCTCAAATGGGACAACGAATGGATTATTTTAAAAAGCAACTCTGGAAGTCAAGAAAGAAAGAAGCCTAATTGCCTTCATCATGTCCAAGAATGCATGTGAACTATTAGAGTCTCAATCAAGATATCAAAGCAAGTTCTAGCATACAAAAATCAAGAGAAAAGTAACTCCAAAAAGAAAATAGGATTCAGTTTATGATAAATCCAATCATAAAGGCTCAAATCTCACTTTCTGGCTTAAGTTAGTAAAGAGAATAAATGCAAGCAGACTTGGTTAATTTTCCAAATAAAATGCTAAAATATTCAACATTCAATTGAAAAAAATTGCCTTGCTCAAAATTTCGAGTTCACGACTGTTGTGGATTCCCTATCAAAACATGCTTCAATCAACTCGGAAATAATCAAGACCGCAGTAGTAAAAATCAAGCTCAATTTTTGTGCCAAATTCAAGTGTAATGCATTATCAGAAATTAAGTTCATCAAAATATAAATGCATTCCCCCACACTAGAAGTTCACAGTGTCCTCACTGTAAAAAGCAAATCAATATATATAAAGCATTAATGAGTTTGACACTTCCCTGAAAAGATCATAGTTTCATCATACAGGGGGTGGGGGTGGTGGATCCTGTTGGGCTGCCATAGTGTTCAAATCATCCTGGACTCGCTGCTGGAATGCCTCCTGGCTAGTCTCTATACGCGCAAGGCGATCAGTCAAGTCAGCCAAGGAATGAGGAGGCATCATCGGGGCCTCAGCGGCAGCAGGCGGAGCGGGAGCATCGGGAATAGGGGCATCATGACCGGCCTCGTCTTCTGAAGGTTCATCAGGAATAGGTGCAGCAGGAAGGGCACACTTGCCAGGAGCAACCTGGTATACTAGTTTGAGACGAATCAGCATTGCCCGATCGATCGGCTCCATTGGCCGGGCGAGATGTGCCTGAGGATGAAGGGCATCAATGTTTCGGGCTAGGTTTGTAATATATGAGCCCACTGGAATGGACTGCAATTTGGCCTTGCCCTTGGCCTTATCAATCTTTAGAATGTGCTGAAGGAACCAGTATCCGAGGTTGCAGTGGTGGCCATGGTACAAACACCATATGTAGAAGAGATCGGTCTTGGTGACAACTCCGGTGCTGCTATACCGGCCTGAGATGTTGTGTGCTATGAAATGGTGGAGCCATCTCAGGGCGGGGTCTCGAATCAAGGAAGATTTAGAGACGCTTGGGTTGTAATGGTTGTCTGCATGGCGGATAGTTTCCCAGAACGTGAAATCCTCAAAAATGTCAGGAAAGTCCAGATATGCGTTCTGGTAGGCAGGAGTCAGAATGGAGGCTTCGGTCTCAAATCCCATGGCCACGTTGAACTCATTCAATGACATGGCAAAATGACGCCGGTTAAGTCTGAACTGGATAGTACCCGACTGATCAATGGTTTGAGACTCACAGGAAACCATTAGAGTGGAGAGGAACTCCATGGTGGGCTCCAGATAGGCATCGCAACGGATGGAGGCGAACAACTCCCACCCCGCTTGAGCCAAATACTGATGAATGACCTCCTGAACGCCAAACTCTTCCATCGTCGCATCATGTAGATATTTGTTGGCAATGATGGTGAGTTTACTGAACACTTCATACTTCTGCTGAAGTGCACGAGTGTCGAATTGGAGGAGGCGCTCGACCTCGGCAGATGAGTGTAATGGAATGGAACTGCCAGAAGATTTCTTGCGCTTGGATGCCATGGTACCTGAAAAAGAAGAAGGATAATAGTAGAAAAGTCATCAGGACCAAAATATGACAATTACCAAAGCTGAGATGACACTAAGCTGATCAGGATTCAAAGCAGCGCTCAATAATCAAAACAGAAAAATGGCCACTTAGAAATTTTACAGAAATTTTGGCAGCATAACGGCAGCATATGGACAACTACCAATTTGAACAGGCAATTACACAACCAGTATAGACAACAATCAATTGTAAATGGCATTCAGATCAAGATTACAATTCAGAACTCACACCAAGCAGTCCACATAATCATGCGACAAAGAAAGAAAAAAATGCAACCAAAATGAGCTAAATCCAAACCAGAAATCAACACAAAATGGCAGAAATCAATGAAGAGAAATAAAATAAAACAAACTAGGATTGGTGCAAATCAGAAAATAGAAGAGAAAATAAAATGTACATAAAAAAAAATTGAAGTCAAAGTAAAGAAAAGAAGAAGAACTTGGAAGTGGAGATTGAATGGAAAAAAATTAAGAAAATGGAAGAGGGTACAAGTGGTGGAGTGGTGGTGAGGTACGGTGGTGGGGAATGGGGTGGGTGGTGGTGATGGTGGAATGGGGAAAATGGTGTGGGTTACGGTTGTGGTGAATGGGAGAGGTTGAATGAAAGGGGTGGTGCACGGTGGTGGTGGTGTGGTGTACGGTGGTAGGGAAGTTTGAAGGGGAAGAAGAAGAAGAAGGAGGAGCTACGGTGGTGGTTTGGGGGAGGGTGGTGCACGGTGGTGAGGGAGTTAAGAGGAGGGAAGAAGAAGAAGAGGGGAGGAGCTACGGTGGATGGGAAATACAGAAGGGGGGGGAATTGTTTAAAAGGGAGACACGGTCGTGTCTCCTTACGAAATCACTCTAGAGGCTTTTTCCAAGTTAGACACGGCCGTGTCTACCTATGGAGAAGCTTCTGAGATTGTCACATGGCCGTGTTTAAGAGGCACACGGCCGTGTCTCTTACCAAATATCAAACAGAAGCTTTCTGGAAGTTAGACACGGCCGTGCCTAATTCCTTGAAAGCTTCTGGAAGCTGAAAAACGAAGGAATGACCAAAAAAACTAAGTGTAAAGGCTTGGAATGCAAAAATGAACCAAAAACAAAGCATGAAAAGGGGTAGAAACACAGGTTGCCTCCTGTGAAGCGCTAATTTAAGGTCTTTAGCTTGACCCCTGACTTGGTTTCTGTGTTCAGGTGGTGTCAATGGAGTGGTGCTCAGTCCCCACTCCTTCTTCAAGGTGTTTCACTCTTTGGCCATTTATCATGAATGGCTTATGACCTTCTTTCTTCACCTCAAGCACACCGTAGAATAAGACTCGAACAATCTCATACGGTCTTGACCATTTTGACCATAACTTACTAGGAGAGAAACGTAGAAGCGAGTTATCAATAAGAACTTTATCCCCAAGTTTAAATTCACGCTTCTTGACACATTTGTCATTCCACTTCTTTGGTCCTTTCTTGTAGAGCTTGGCCTTCTCAAAATTTGTGGCAGCCTTAGGCAAGGTCTTTTCTAACACAACATCAGTAGCATCAATGCGATTACATGAATCAAAGGAATTAGAATTATTTTCAGAATTAAAAACATCAAACACCACTTCCTCATTATTCAATCGCAAAGTCAATTTTCCTTTGTGGACATCAATGATTGCCTTTCCAGTGGCAAGGAATGGTCGACCAAGTATGATTGGCATTTTAGCATCTGCTTCCATGTCAAGCACAACAAAATCCACTGGCACATAAAATTTACCAACCTTCAAGGGGACATTCTCTAGTATGCCAATAGGATGTTTGATTGACCTATCAGCCAGTTGAAGAGACATGGTGGTCGGTTTAAGTTCTCCAATATCAAGTTTCTTACAAAGAGAAAGGGGCATCAAGCTCACACTAGCCCCAAGATCACACAAAGCCCTATTAATGTTCATGTCCCCAATTGAGCATGGAATGAAGAAGCTACCCGGATCCTTAAGCTTTGTAGGAAGCTTGTTCTGAATGAGTGCACTGCATTCCTCAGTTAAAGCAACAGTTTCATAATCCTCAAGCTTCCTCTTATTAGAGAGGATCTCTTTCAAGAATTTTGCATAGGTGGGCATTTGAGAGAGCACTTCCGTAAAAGGAATGTTTATATACAACTTTTTAAGAACCTCCAAGAACTTTCCAAATTGCTCATCAAGCTTTGCCCTTTGCGATTTTTGAGGAAAGGGCAAAGGTGGAACATATGCTGGTGGAGGAACATACTTTTTAACGCTATCTTCTTCTTCTTTCTTGGCTTCGCTCTTCTCTTGCTTCTCTTTCTTTTCTTGAGTTTCCTCATCTTTAGGCTTTTCTTCCTTTGTGGGGCTTTTAACTTGTTTGTCACTTCTCAAGAAAATTGCATTCACTTGCTCCCTTGGGTTAGTCTCCGGTTGACTTGGGATTCGCCCTTGAACCATATTGAATAAGCTTGCTTGTTGGGCTATCTGAGTTTCAAGCATCTTCGAATGAGTAGCCATTTGATCAATGCGAGTATGAATATGCTTGAGGGACTCCCCATGTTGTTGCACTTGAGCTTGTATGGATTGATTATGCTCCTTTTGAGTGACTATGAAGTTCTCCATGAGAGCTTCTAAATTGGACTTTGCACCTTAAGAAGATTGCTGAGGTTGTTGGAATCTTGGTGGTGGTCTAATGTTGGAAGGAACTCCTCTATTCTGCTGGTTACCGTAGGAGAAGTTTGGGTGGTTTCTTCATCCTGGATTGTACGTGTTGGAGAAGGGGTTACCTTGAGCCTTGAAATTGCTATTCTGTAAAAAATTCATTTGCTCCACAGATGGGTCTTGAGAATAGGTCTCTACTGAGTTGCAATCTGAAGTCAAATGTCCTCCTCCACATGAGTCACAAGTTGCAGAAGGGGCGGCAACGACATTGACATTCATCTTCTCAAGTGACTTGGTCAAGGCATCGAACTTGGCATTCAGCATGGTAATGGCATCAAGTTCTATCATTCCGGCCTGCTTCTTCGAAGAAGATCTCTCACTTGGCCATAAATAAATGTTTGAGGCCACTTCATTGATCAAACATCTTGCTTCTGTTGGAGTCTTGGCCATCAAAGCACCGCCAGCTGCGGCATCAAGAGCTGCCTTTGTAGAGAAAGACAACCCTGCATAGAATGTCTGGATGACAACAAAATCCTGAAGGCCATGATGTGGACACTGACGAATAAGATCATTATACCTCTCCCATGCTTCATAAAGAGATTCGTCATCCTTTTGAGAGAAGGTAGTGATGTCTTGGCAGAGCTTGATTGTCTTTCCAATCGGGTAGTATTTATCCAAGAAGGATTGCTCCATCAAATTCCGGTGGTGAGTGAATTAGGGGCCTCTCGAAGGAATCCATTTCTTGGCTTTCCCCAAGAGAAAAGGGAAAAAGTCTGATCCTTATAGCATCGGTTGAAACCCCATTGATCTTGATAGTGTCACACGGTTCCAAGAACTCATCCAAGTGCTTGATTTGGGTCTTCGCCAGGTGACCCGCCAAAATGCAACTTGTTGGACCATCCGGATCAATGATGTCTTCAATTCAAAGTTGTTGGCCTCTACCGTGGCCTCGACAATGGAAGACCGACGAGCATTAGCACTGGGAGCTCCATAATCCCTCGGCTACGCTCTGCATTGGCATCTTGATTAGTGTTATCTGCCATGCTGTTTTCTTGAAAATTATGTGTCCTTCTTTCTCTTCTGATATTACGAAGTGTCCTCTCGATCTCTGGATCAATTGGGGTGACAATATCTCCTTGACTCCTCGTCCTGCGCATAAGAAAGAAACAACACCAGAAAATTCAAAGAAAGAAAAATGAGAGAAATTTAAAATAAAAATAAAACAAGATAAAGAAATCAGAAAAATTGCTTAAATCAACCAAATTTTGCCACTCGTGTTAATATCAACACGATCCCCGGCAACGGCGCCAAAAACTTGTTGTGGTATTTCCGCAAGTGCACGGATCGTACAAGTAGTATAATAAATATCGTTCCCACGAGGATCGGTTAATTACTAACTCTTACGGCTATTTCGATTGTTTAAGCATATAAAAATAATGGTGAAGCTATATTTAATTTAATGCGAAGAATTGAATATCAAAGTAAGCAATTAAAACTAGAAAATATGAGATCCGCAAGGATTAAAGCTCTAGGACTCAAAATCCACTACACTATCCCCTATAATAAATTGTGATTATATCTCTGTTAATGTTAAATTACGTTCTTGAAGGTGAATTGTCCTAAATTATTTAAAGCCCAATGTCTTGGCACTAAAAACGTGTTAAAACTTCATCAATCCCATTCTCATGGCAATTAATCCAAATTCTAACCCATTAAGATTCATGACAACCGTTTTACCCTCGAAGGACTTAACCCTATGTCTAGGCATTAATTCCTAAGTTCAATTCTTGGATTATCAAGCAATTAGATTTCATCTTTCGATCCTTCATCTAAAGCCTAAAATCATGTAAATATGGCGCGCAACATACCACAAGCATTAAGCATACCAAGAATGAATCAAGAACAATAATTTCATCAACAGAAAATCAAATCAACAATTCATAATAGGGAAATAGAGAGTTTCATCCTTGTCCTAGAAAATAGTTTAGCCACTCATGGCCATTATAGCACAAACAAGATTAAAGAGGAAAGATACAACCATAATCCCAAGCAAATGAAGAAGATGAAGTAGAGAACTCTATGATTGATCTTGTTCTTGATCTTGTCTTGATCTATGCCTTCAATCTAGCTTCCTCTCAAGTTCTCCAGCTTTTCTCTTCAAAGGGCCTCCAAAATGGCCCTAAAATCTCCTCTCTTTAAGCTGCTTACGCAAGATTCCTTTGGGTATATATCAGCAAAAAGTCAGGCACGACCGTGCTTGAATTAGGCACGGCCGTGCCTAATTCACAAAGTGGCCAAATTGATCAGAAAACGCGTCCACTATCTCCAAAAAGCGTTCTAGAAGTTTTTCAGGGAGGCACGGCTGTGCTTAGCTTAGGCACGACCGTGCCTAGTACACAGTCATCCAAAAACGCATGAAAATTGTAAATCCGTGAGTGAACAGTGCTTAAACGGCCATGCTTGGCTTAGGCACGGCCGTGCTTAACTTCCCAGAAGCTTTCCAAGTGTTAGACATGGCCGTGTCTAAGTCAAGAAATGTGAAAATCCACTTTTGGGAGAGGCACGGCCGTGCTTCAGGGGGACACGGCCGTGCCTCCTGGTCTGAAGCCCAAAATGGTCTCCTTTTTGCCCAGAAACACGGTTTCTTCTCAAATTTTCTTTCCAAATGTGTTTTATCTCTCTATTCTGCACAAATGAAGATGATTAACAAGAATAATATCAAAGTTTATCAATAAACACAATCAAATCATCATAATTCATCATTTTAAGGTTGCAAAATACAGGTTTATCAATTTGTCCATTTTTAACAAAAATTGACAGTATTTTGCTTTGAAAATCTATAACAATGGTTTTCTAAATTTTTCTGTTAAAATTTCTTTTGATTATATTACAACCATCTAATTATACTTTTGAAAATTACTAACGGGTTTCAAAACATAAAGTGAGCTCTACGTTAGAAATTTTACAAAAGCTACTATATTATCTCCTAAACATTAAAACCATTAGTTTTAACTTCTTTAACTTAATCTAATCATTTTTATTCCTCAAAACTCATTGTAATAGAAATCCTTTTGGTATTATTCCTTAACCTTGATTGAAAATAATTTTAGAAATCAAAACATTCAACTTAGGCATGTTGGCCGAAAGACACAAAATTGTCATTTGATCTTCAAATTCATTTTTATAATTCTAAATCATGTTGTATCTTGTCATTTTACGTAAGTTAATTAAATCATTCTTTTAGAAAATAGTTGACAACATTTTGGTTCCCATTTTGTGTTGAGGTCGTGAGCCTTGGATTTGTGCTCTTTGGAACACACATGCAAACCTTGCATATTATTCACATCCTACTACTTATTCATGCATTTCTAACACATACAATATATTCTAAGCTTGTAGACATGCATATCAATACAAATCACAATTAAGAAAGCTATTACAATAAACACACAAATGAATCCTTATGGATTCTACAATCACAAACAAGTTCATTTTCTTATCACCATCCAAGGATGATAAGATTCAAGTCTTCCTCTTACCTTAAGTGAAGCTAAAATCTCTTTCACTCCTTTCTAATGGTTTCAGTTTCACCCTCCAAAGGCACCTATCAAACTTAAATAATTTCTACAAGTTACTAACATGAAAGAAAGCATAAACCATGGATCAATCATGGCTTAGAACTTTATAAATAAGATTAGAAATGAAAAACAAGAAATTTCACCTTCAAGGTAGAATCTCCAAAGTAGTTTTTCAAGCTCAAGATGATGAATTTTGCAAGAACTCTCAACTAGAGATGTTCTTAAAATTGTGTTTAGGTTTAGAAAAGTAGGTTGGATAGAATTTTAGGTAGATAGTTGGTGACTTAGATGGTGAGGCCGAATGGTCTCCAAAGGAAGCAACAATGGTGGTTTGTGTTTTTGGAAGAGAGAGAAGAGAGAAAGTGTTAGAGAATGAAGTGATTTTTGCTCTCCAAAGTGATGCATGGCCGTGTAACTCAAGAGAGAATAAGGTGATTATTTTGTTTGACTTCCAAGACTCCATCCAAGCCTTAGAATTCATCAAGGGCCAAGATTAAAACTTGGTCACCAAGCTTGTCATCCATTGGCTAATCCAAGCCTTGTCACATGCTTAGTCACATGCCTTGTCATAAGCTCTTGAATGTTCCACCACTAATGATGCTTAATTAAGCTACTAATCCTATTAAGCTTTTAAGTACACTTAACTTATCTTAATTAGATTAATTAGTTATATTTCTAATTAATTAACATTCTACTAATCTAAGCTTCAAGAACCATTGATCATATCAAGGGTTGATATTCCATCTTAAACTTTCTCATCCAACGGTGTAAATTAAGTCAAGCCTACTTCATTGACTTAATTCTTATTGGTTCAAAACAATTCAAGCTACTAATGTTGACTGTTTTTACTAAACATGGGTCCCGCAAAATATTTTCGGATTCCATTTGTCATTTATTTATACTGCCTAATAAAATAATATTATAATAATATAAAATTATTTTATTTCACTGTAAAATCCTAAAAATTAAAAGATTAATAACAGTATCATTCAGAATTGAGTTTAGTAAGATCCCCCAACTCCGAATAATTAAAATAAGATTTTTTCGGCCCGAAAATTATTATTTTTCCGTCCCGGAGCAAATCACACAAAAAGTTCAAATAAAATCACAGACAGTAAAATAAAACACTGTATCATACAAAAAAACAACAAACAGTACAATTCAGGACACAACGGTCATTTATCCTAAAGTTTGGGGTGTTACAACCCTCCCCTACAAATAAAAATTCCGTCCCTGAAATTCATTATACATCAAAACAAATGAGGATACTGCTCCCTCATTTTATCTTCCAGCTCCCAGGTAGCATCACCTGTCACATCATTCCATATGACCTTTACTAGCTCGATCATCTTCCCTCAAAGCTACTTCACCTTTCTGTCATCTATTCTGACAGGTAAAGTCTCGTAAGTCAAATTATCCTTCAATTGTACTTTGTCTGGCTGTATCACATGCGTTGGATCAGGAATATACTTCCTTAACTGAGACACATGAAATACATCATGCAGATTGGATAGAAAAGGCGGTAAAGCAATCTGATATGCCACAGGACCTATTCGTCGAAGAATCTGATAAGGCCCAACAAACTTAGGAGTAAGCTTTTTAGACTTAATAACTCTTCCGACACTAGTCGTAGGAGTCACTCTTAAGAATACATGCTCACCCTCCCCAAATTCAAGAGATCGCCTTCGCTTATCAATATAACTTTTCTGTCTACTTTGTGTCGTCTTCATCTTTTTTTGTATCATCTTTACCTTCTCTGTAGTCTGTTGTACAAGATCTGGTCCAATAGTCATACTCTCCCCATCCTGATACCAACACAGAGGTGTTCGACATCGTCTTCCATATAACGCCTCATAGGGTGTCATCCCTATACTCGAGTGAAAACTATTGTTGTAGGTGAATTCTATCAAAGATAAAAATTCATCCCAACTTCCACGTTGCTCTAACACACAGGCATGCAACAGATCTTCCAAAGATTGTATAGTCCTCTGTGTTTGACTATCAGTTTACAGATGATAAGCTGAACTCAACCGCAACTTGGTTCCCATGGCTTCTTGCAAACTTCGCCAAAATCTTGATGTAAACCTTGGATCTCGGTCAGAAACTATACATGTACGCACACCATGTAATTTCGCAATCTCACTGATATACATCTGGGTTAATCTCTCCAACGAATACTTAATATTGATGGGCAAGAAATGCGCCGATTTCGTAAGCCTATCAACTATAACCCATATCGAATCATGACCTTTCCTTGTCTTCGGGAATCCGGTAACAAAATCCATCGAGATACTATCCTACTTCCACTCTAGAATAGCTAACGGTTGTAACATACTGGCTGGCCTCTGGTGTTCCACTTTCGCCTTCTGACAAACCAGAGAAGATGCCACATGTTCCACTACGTCTCTTTTCATCCTTGGCCACCAAAACAACCTTTTCAAGTCTTGGTACATCTTGGTCATCCCCGGATGTAAACTAAAATCACTAGTATGAGCTTCATCTAGAATCCCCTTCTTAAGTTCAGAATCATCGGGTATACAGATTCTTCCCTTGAACCTTAAGATTCCATCTGACCCTTCCTCTACTGTCGCCTTATGACCTTGCTTCAACAATTCTCTTTCGTTTTGTAAAAACGCATCTTCCTTTTGTTTATCTCGAACTATATCAAGCAATTCATTTATGATCACGACCTTACATAGGCGAATTCTTCCAGACACAAACTCCACTGACAACCACAAATCTCGAAATTTGTTAATCAATTCCTCCTCCTTTATCATCATTGCCGAAACACTCATCACCTTTCTGCTTAAGGAATCAGCTACCACATTAGCTTTTCCTGGATGGTATTGGAGTTGAAAATCATAATCCTTCAAGAATTCCAACTATCGCCTCTGCCTCATATTCAATTCTTTCTGATCAAACAAATACTTTAAACTCTTGTGATCATTAAAGACATTGAACATTGCTCCATACAGAAAATGTCTCCACACCTTCAATACAAAAACCACTGCAGCTAATTTCAAGTCATGTGTTGGATAATTCCTCTCATGAACCTTCAACTGTCTAGAAGCATAAGCCACTACATTCCGGTTTTGCATCAACACACATCCTAACCCTTGGTAAGAAGCGTCACAATACACATCAAAAGTTCCGTTAGAATCCGATAGAATCAGCACTGGTGCAGTTGTTAACCTCTTCTTCAACTCTTGGAAACTTGCTTCACATTCCTCCGTCCATTCAAAAGCTTGACTTTTCCTCGTGAGCTGCGTAAGCGGTCCGGCAATCTTGGAAAAACCTTCTATAAACCTCTAGTAATATCAGCAAGTCCAACAAAACTTCGAACTTCTGTCATCGTCTTAGGCCTTTCCCGTTGCAAAATAGTCTCCACTTTCGATGGGTCTACCAAAATGCCTTCCTTGGAAATCACGTGACCTAAAAATTGAACTTCTTCCGACCAAAACTCACACTTCGCCAATTTTGCACACAGCTTCTTTTCTTTCAGAATCTGAAAGACTATACTGAGATGTTCAGCATGCTCTTCTTTGGTCTGAGAATAGATCAGAATGTCATCGATGAAGACAATGACAAACCTGTCTAAGTATGGACGAAAAATCCTATTCATATAGTCCATAAAGATAGCAGGAGCATTCGTCACTCCGAATAGCATTACCTGATACTCATAATGTCCATAACGAGTTCGAAAAGTTGTTTTAGGTACATCCTCCACCTTAACACGAATCTGGTGATATCCCGATCTCAGATCTATCTTAGAAAATACCACTGCTCCCCTCAACTGGTCCATCAAATCGTCAATTCTTGGAAGTGGATATTTATTCTTTATATAGTCATCTTGTTCAACTGACGATAATCTACGCAAAGTCGAGAAGTTCCGTCCTTTTTCCTGACCAAAAGCACTGGTGCTCCCCACGGTGAAACACTAGGACGTACAAACTGTTTCTCCAACAGTTCCTCTAATTGCTTCTTTAATTCCACCAACTCCGGTGGAGACATCCGATACGGTGCAATTGAGATAGGACCTGTTCCTGGTACTAAATCAATAGAAAATTCGATCTCCCTCCCTGGTGGCAAACTAGGTACATCCTCAGGAAAAATCTCTAGAAATTCATTGACGACAGGAATAGTATTCACATCTTTCTCACTCTTGA
This sequence comes from Ormosia emarginata, assembly GCA_029884605.1. Classification (NCBI taxonomy): domain Eukaryota; kingdom Viridiplantae; phylum Streptophyta; class Magnoliopsida; order Fabales; family Fabaceae; genus Ormosia; species Ormosia emarginata. The sequence goes on along the minus strand of JAQQTP010000049.1, from coordinate 2,035,370 downwards.
CCTCTAACGAAGACAATAGCATATATCCCTGTGCTCCATCTCTTAACAATGACTTGACTTTAACAGCAGTCAAGAATCCAGACTTTTCTTCCTTAGGAAAGACTAGGGTTTTGTTTGCACAGTCTATAAGGATATCATTAGAAGATTACCAGTCCATTCCTAATATTACATCTAACCCAACAAAAGGCAAACAAATCAAGTTGACAGAAAACACACGATCCTTTATAACAACAGGACAATCCAAACATATCTTAGATGTAAGTACAGGTTTAGTAGTTGGTGTAGATACAATCAGTTTAACATTCAGAGAAGACATAGGCAACTTCAGTCTTTCTACACAATCATATGCAATAAATGAATGTGTTGCTCCAGAATCATATAACACAGTCAGAAGATTACCTTCAATGGCACCTTCCCCTTGAATCAGATCCTCAGACTATGAAACTTCCGTTCCAGTCATAGTGTATACTCGCCCTCCAGACCTCGGTTGAACAGCACGAACAGTTCTCATAGCAGGTTTCCTTTCCGGTTGTGTACAATCCTTGGCTATATGTCCTGGTTGTCCGCAATTAAAGCAAATTGTCCCTTTGATTGAGCAATCAGTAGAAATATGGCCTTTCTTTTCGCACTTAAAACATGTTGGCGTAAACACCACTTTCTGTCCAGCTCTACTACCACTAGCATTTCCCCCAACTGGTGGTCGTTGAGGTTGACTCCCCGGTGGTCTAGTATATGGCTTGCACTGAAACCGACTGTTGTTACTGCTACCACCCCTCTGAAATATTGTTGGTCCAAAATTACAGTTTCTAGGATCCCATGACGACTCCAACTCCTCAAGACGTATGTAACACCCTTATGGGGATGTCACATTTATGAAGAAAATAAAATCTACCCAAGTTATAAAACGTTTATTATATACTAATGCGGGTTGTAAAAATTTTTCGGTTAAACAGAATATTACGAGATAAAATAACACTGAACATAAAATAAGCACACTATTATCACACATAATATACATATGGTTCCATCATAGGTTATACAAATAATGTACAACTACAAATATTTAAAAACCAAAACAGTAAATAAAGCAGTAAAAGGTCAATATATACAAATGTAGACGCGCCCAAGTACACATCACAAATATCTAACCCTCTGAAGGATCACTCTCAGATGAAACTTCAGGTAATAGATATCCAGGATGCCTCGACCCTCTACAGACACGAGTCTGTGCAGTCGATACGCTGCTGATCTCGCTAGGCGCATCAAACATACCACCCCAATGATGCCTAAGAGATAGTGGCAACTCCACATATAAATAGAGCAAAGTAGAAAAGATCGGTACTCCATCAAACTCCGTACGTATGGTCACAGTCAGACACCCTACGTACGTCACCGAGTCTCTATCCTCTCGCAGACGCCAGGCTTCAGAGCCTCCGTGAAACTCAAGTTGCACGAATCCAAAGAATCCTGGTAGTGTCATACTCCTACAATCAATCCAATGGATATGGATGATCGGATGGTTCTTGCTTGTAGAACTGATCTTCGGCTTGCTGCTCTTCCTCCTCCTCTGGATACTCACACTCAAGAGGCTGTTCCTCTTCCTCAAACTCTTTATCACATAATTTAAAATATACAGATAACACATACAAGAAAGAGGTAAGACAATCTACATCATCACAAACATGGTAAATAAGAAAACGACAATACAACAGATAAAACAATTCATACAATATAGAATGCTATAACAGAATGCCATAACAACATAATCATAAATACAGCATAACACAAAACAATATAAACATAGATACAGTATAACATAGATATAATATAAGAATTAAATATATATATATATATATATGATATTACAGATAAAAAAATATAATAATGTACGACACAGATACATATGCAATATGACACAATCCTACTCCATAGAGCTAAACACATACAGACATCAAAGAGAATGACCCGCAAAATCTATTAGTACCACGGCTGCCTAACCAAACTATTCCGCGGTCTCACGTTGCATCTATAGCCCACAGTCACATGGCGTGGTGTAGCACACTGTCTAACGTCGTGTCACTACAGGCAATGTACTATTAGATTTTACAAGATCTCGAGTAAATATGGTGCGTGTCGAGTCCATTAGTGTGTTGCCAGTTACCACGGCTCAGAGGAGCGACCAACTGTCCACATATGGGATACCGCACACTAACATCTCCAAGTCCATAAAGAAAGTGAACCACACTACGTTTATCGCACCGACAATATGATGTGATTCACCTCGTCAATTAATCCACCAAAAATTGGCATTAACTCAATAAATGTCCAGAAGAAAATTTTCAAAATACTCTCAATGGTATAAATATGCATATTTACGCAAATACCCTCAATGGCAAAAACTCATGCCCTCATGGCAGAAACTCATATATATACAGTAAGTCCCACCAGACCAATACTATTTCACAACCTGTCCGGGTTCACCACTTAGCCTGACAGTAAAAATTCACTATTTTCGTTAATCGCGTAGAAATTTTATCGCGTTTTCACAATTCCATCGTTTTACAAACGTTTTTAATTTGCGTAAATATATTTTTCTGTTTTAAAATCGCGTAGAATTTTTAAATCAGTTTCTTGTCCGAATTCCTTAAAAATTACTGTTTAAATAAACAAAAATAATATTTAATACGTTTGAAGTACGTAGAATATTTTTCATACCGTATACTATCTATTGGATATCTTCTCTATCTTATTTGTCCGTTTTTAATAAAAATTGACAGTATTTTGCTTAGAAAACTTATAATAATGGTTTCCTAACTTTTCTGTAAAAATTCCTTTTACTTAATTCTTTTATTGTATAATTTAACTTTTGAAAACCACTAACATGCTTCGAAATATCATATGAGCTATATGTTAGAAATTTACAAAAGCTACTGTATTTTCTTCCAACAGTAAAATCATTAGTTTTAAATTCTTAAATTTAATTCTAATTAATTTATTTCTTCAAAACTCATTGTAGAAAAATTCCTTTTAGTATTTATTACTTCTTTTTGAGTGATAATAGTTTTAGAAATCATAAACACTTGGTTATGGCATGTTGGCCGAAATACCTAGATTTGAAATTTGATCTCTAAATTCATTTTTTTCTTCTTGCTTTAAACAATTTTGTATCTTGTTAATTTTCTTTGGTTAAATAAATCACAATCTTAGAAAATTAATGAGAACATTTTGGTTCTCCTTTCATGTTGAGGTCGTGAGCCTTCATTGGTGTTCTTTGAAACACTCATACAATCCTTGACATGTTATTCACATCCTACTAATTATACATGCATTTCTAACACATACAATATATTTAAAGCTTGTAGACATGCAAATTGATACAAATCACAAATAGGAAAGCTACTAACAAACACACAAATGAATCCTTATGGATTCTACAATCACAAACAATTTCCATCTTCTTACCACCACCCAAGGATGATAAGATTTAAGTCTTCCTCTTACCTTAAGTGAAGACAAACACTCTTTCACTCCTATCTAGGGTTTCGATTTTCACCCCTCCAAGACACCTATCAAGCTTAAACAAATTTCTACAAGTTATTAACATAAAAGAAAGCTTAAACCATGGATCAATCATGGCTTAGAACTTTGAAAAAGAATTTAGAAATGAAAAACAAGAAATTTCACCTTCTAGGTAAAATCTCTCAAGTAGTTTTTCAAGCTCAAGATGATGGATTTTGCAAGAACTCTCAACTAGAGATATTCTTAGAATTGTGTTTAGGTTTAGAAAAGTTAGTTGGATAAAATTTTAGGTGGTTGGATGTTGGAGTAAGGTGGTGGCGAATGGTGCTTCAAGGTAGCATCAATGGAGTTTGGTATTTTTGGAAGAGAGAGAAGAGAGAAAGTGTTAGAGAATTAAGTGAATAATGGCCTTCCAAGGGTGAATAGCCGTAGACTTCAAATGCAAAGAGGTGTCCATTTGGTTGGCTCCATCCAAGCCTTAGAAATGATCAATGGTGAGGATTAAAACTTGATCACCAAGCTTAGTTCTCATTGTAACGCCCCAATTTTTAAAAAATATTCTGAATGTACTGTTTGCTGTTTTTCATGCTTTTGTGTGAATGACCGTTGTGTCCCTATTTTACTGTTCTCGATTTCTATATGAAAACAATTACGATATCTTCAAATTTTATTTGATCGTTTTAAACTAATTTGCTTCGAGGTAAAATAAAATTTTTTTTAATTATTTCTCATTTGTTTTAGTTTTTCTAGAAAGATATACACTATATAATACTTTATGGATATTTTATTTGAACGTTTTGGATGATTACCTACGTTGTGGGAAAAAATAGAAAAATGACCGTTACGTCCCGAACGTCTTGTTTTTTATTTTTTGCTTTGATTTTAATTGTTTTCTTCTTGATTTAATGTCCGATAATACGTATGTCGTGATTTTATATGGACTTTTTGGGTGATTTGCTCAGAGCGGAAAATAATATTTTCTCGGGCCGGGAAAATCTTATTTTATTATTTAGAATTGGGGATCTTACTTAACCCGATTGAATGAGACTAAAAATAATCTTTTAATTTTTATGATTTAACGCTTTTATCAAATAAAATAATTTTATATTATTATAATATTATTTTATTAGTCAAGATAATTTAGTGACAATGGACCCTAAAATATTTTGCGGGACCCACAATTAGCGAAACAGTTAGATCGGTAGCTTAATTAATCACCGTTAGAAGTAGAACTTTCCAGAACAGTGACTCGACTAACGCAAACCACTCAATTCTATTAAATGACAAGGTGACTAGGCTTGTGAGTCACCAAAGCCAACCAATAGGAAATAAGCTTGCTCACCAAGGCTTGATCTTGACCATTGATGCATCCAAAGGCTTGGATGAAGCCAAGCAAATGGTCCACCTTGCACCCCACTTGATGGCTACGGCCAAGAGGTCTTGGAAGACCAATCTTCACTTTTTTTTCATGCAAATTTCTCTCTTCTCTCTCATCCAAGAAAACCTAAACACCATTGAAGCATTCTTTGAAGCTAGTTTCGCCAAGACCAATACTACACCATCCAACCATCCAAAAATTTTTCTAACCAAGTTTTCTTAACCTAAACACTATTCTAAGAACCTTTCTAGTTGGGAGTTTCTTCAAAATCTTCCATTTAGGGCTTGGAAACCAACCTTGAAAATTTTACCTAGAAGGTGAAATATCATGTTTTTCCTTTCTCTCTTCTTTTTCAAAGTTCTAAGCCATGATTTCTCCATGGTTTAGCTTCTTTTCATGGTTAGTAACATGTAAATTTTGTTTGAGATTTCTAGGTATTTTTGAAGGTGAAAACCGAACCCTAGGAGGTGTGAAAGCATATCATTTGTCTTCATTTAAGGTAAGAGGAAGACAATTCTTATCATCCCTTGGTGGTGGTAAGAAGATGGAATGACTTGTAATGTTTGAAGAATCCATAAGGATTCGGTGGTGTTGTCTTTGTTTGGTGTGTATGTGCTAATTTTTATGTTTGCTAGTAGTTTATGTGGTATTTGTTAGTAGCTTATTTGTTTGGTGATTGAAATAATTTTTGCATGTCTATTAGCTTTTGATTGCATGTCTATAAGCTTTAATTTAGGTTTAGGTGTTAGAAAATATATTGCATGTGTTAGGGTTTTACGAAATTTGGCCAACATGCCACTATAGGTAATCATGATTTCTAAAACTTGATTCCAAACCTTTTTCAATCAAAAAGAGACAATACAAGTTAAGAAGAAATTTTCTATAATGGTTTTTGAAGAAACAAATTGAGTAGAATTAAGCTTAAAGGATTAAAACTAATAATTTTATCATTAGGAAGTAAAATACAGTAATTTTGAGAAATTTTCTAACATATAGCTCACTTTAGGTTTTGAAGCATGTTAGAGATTTCAAAGAGAATTAAATGATATGGTTAAAAAAATTAGGTAAATGGAAATTTTACGGAAAAATTTAGTAAACCATTATTATGATTTTTAAACAAAATACTGTCAATTTTTAGTAAAAATGAACCAATAAGATAGCAAAAATATTCAAAAGACAGTATGCGGTATGAAAAATTATTCTACGTAGTTTAAATGTACTAAGTACTATTTCATTTGTTTAAACAATAATTTTAAAGGCATTCGAATAAGAAAATGATTTGAAAATCCTACGCGATTGAGAAAACGTATTAAAAATGCTACGCGATTTTAAAAACAGAAAAATATCTTTACCCGATTTTTAAACGTTTGTAAAAACGACGGAATTATGAAAACGCGATAAAATTTCTACGTGATTGACCGTTACTATATTTATTTTATGCTGTCGGGAAAATGTGAACTGTACAGATTATTTTTGAGGATCTTTCGCTGTCGGGAAAATGTGAACCCGTACAGATTATTTTTGAGAATCTTTCGCTGTCGGGAAAATGTGAACCCGTGCATTATTTTGAGGATCTTTTCGTATTTATCGGGAAAATGTGAACCCGTACAGGCTTTTGAGAGTTTATCTGCTGTCGGGAAAATGTGAACCCGTACAGGCTTTCTATTTATATGTGCCAAGTTTTTGGTGGATTGGTTGACGAGACGAATCACATCGTGTTGTCGATGCGATAAACGTAGTGTGGTTCATTGTTCTAATGAACTTGGAGACTTTAGTGTACGGGATCCCACATGTGGACGGTTGGTAGCTCCATTTGGGCATTGTAAACCGATAGCACACTATAGTACTCGACACGCACTATATTTAATCGAGATTGTGAAATCTAGTAGTACATTTGCCTCAGTAGTGCCACAACGTGAGACCGTGAACTACACCACGCTGGATGATGGATTCTGTGTCGTGGGGCTATAGACGCAACGTGTGACCGCGCAATAGTTGGTTGGGCAGCCGTGGTACTAATAGATTTTACGAGTCATTCCGCCTCTCGATACTTGTGTTTTCTTTAGCTCCATGGAGTAGGGTTTTGTCATATTGGTATTTATCTCTATGTTTATTTATTTCCATCGTATCTATTTCTTGTTTATCTAATTTTATTTGTTTATTTTAACTGTTCTTTTACTATATTTGGTTATTATATCTTATCTGTTTATTCTTATCTTCCTTATTTTATCGTGATGTTTTATCTGTGATGTGATATGTTGTTATGATATCTAAATCTTACTCTAATTTGTTATTCTTTTTGTTATAGTATTTTGTAATGCATGAACTCGTATATATGTTGTTTGTCGTCTTCTTATTGGCCATGTTGTGATGATTTTATGTTGTCTTACCTCTTTGTTATATGTATTTTCTGTTTATTTATTTTATGCGGTAAAGACTTCGAGGAAGAGGATCAGCCTATTGAGATCTTGTACCCAGGAGGAAGATCAAATGCGTTACGACCGGTTTACGATCAAGAACCATCCGATCATCCATACCCTTTGGATTGATTGTGTGGGATGGCAAAACCGAGTTTTGGGGTTCGTAGAGCTAGTATTTCATGGGAGTTCGCTAGCTTGGCATCTACGAGGTGATCGTGAATCTGACGTATGCGGGACGTGTGACCGTGATTCTACGTCAACGTTTTGATGGAGAGCACTTTGTCATGACCACAACACTTTTTCTCGCATTTAGAGTTACCCTTATCCATTAGGCGTCACCGGGGTCTTGAAAACCCGAGCCTAGTGAGATAAGCATCGTATCATTGCCGCGCTTAGATCCCGTTATCGCCGTGTGTTGAGACATCAAATATTTGTCTCCCGATGATCATTTTCATTTTTCCGAGTGATCCATCGAGGATTAGATAACCATGATGTTTTTTTACGCGTCTGCGTATGTCTCGTATATATATTAACTCTTTTATTGCTTTCTTTCTTGTTTTTGTTTAAATATTTGTAGTCTTTGTTGTAAATTATTTGTACATGACAAGCATAACTTAATCATATGTATATTATTAGTGATGATGTTTTTTTATTTCGTATTTTCCGCATTATCTTTTTATATCATATTTACGTCATCGGGAATTATTTTACAACCCGTAATAATATTTAACAAATGTTTCACAACTTGGGTAGATTTTATTTCTATTTCTTTTATTTTCTTTTATGTGTGACATCCTCCAAAGGGGTGTTACACTCATTGGCTATTCCAAGCCTTGTCACTAACCTTGTCATTAACCTAGTCATTAGCTTAGTCATTAGCCTAGTCATTAGCTTTTAAAATATCTCACCACTAATGATGTTTAATTAAGCTACTAATCATACTTAACTTAATTAAATTTCCAATAACTTAATTAAATTCTAATCCATCTTAATTAAGTCATCAAATTCTAAACTAATTAGGCTAATCAATTTTTTTTATTAACTATTTCTCATTTGTTTAGAGATTATTCTAGCCCAAAAATGTTAACTGTTTCGCTAAATGTGGGTCCCGCAAGACATTTTCGATCCACTGTCATTTAATTACACTGATTAATAAAATAATATTATAATAATATAAAATTATTTTATTTTACAGTTAAATCCTAAAAATTAAAAGATTAAATACAGTATCATTCAGAATTGAGTTTAGTAAGATCCCCCAGCTCCGAATAATTAAAATAAGATTTCCTACCAAAAAAATATTATTTTCCGTGTCCGGAGCAAATCACACAAAAAGTTCAAATAAAATAACAGACAAGTAATATAAAACAGTATTTCATACAGAAAAACAACAAACAGTACAAAAAAGACATAACGGTCATTTATCCTAAAGTTAAAAAACATCAAACAGTACATTCGGGACACAATGGTAATTCACCCAAAAGTTTAGGGTGTTACAACGTGCACAAGCATCTACTAAAGCATGAAACTGATTCATTCTCCACACATCATCCGGTCGAGTTTGAGCATAATTTGAGAACTGAGATAAACTCTCAAATTTAGAAGCATACTCATTAACTGTCATGTTGCCCTAACGCAAACCAAGAAATTCCATCTCCTTGGCATGTCTAGCACTCGCAGGAAAATACTTCTCCAGAAATACCTCAGAACATACCTCTCATGTAATTTCCGTTCCTTCAGCCTGCAACAATCGGTGGGTTCCTCTCCACCAATGTTCACCGTCTCCTCTCAGCATAAAAGTTGCATACGTCACCTTCTTGTCATCTGCACATCTCATTCCTTCAAATATCTTCTCCAAATCTTGTATCCATTCACTTGCCTTCTCCGGATCAATCTCGCCTCTAAATTGCGGTGGATTGTTACGCCTAAATTCAGATAAATTTAGGGCATCAGCAGTAGCATCTTGTTGTTAAGCTGCTCTCTGATTCTGCTGAGTAATTACTTTAGTCATTCTCTGCATAGCTTCTGCAGCTGCAATTATTGGATCCACAACACGATTCGTATTCGCACGTGCTCCTCTTCCCCCAGACATCTTCTTTCTTCAATCATAACAAAGCAAAGTCAGATACATCCTTTCGGAAGTAAATTACAAAGAATCACACAATACAAGCAAAAACAGACCCAACCACAACCCCAAAAGACTCTAACTCGGGCTCTGATACCAACTAATGTAACACCTTTATGGGGATGTCACATTTATGAAATAAAATAAAATAAAGATAAATAAAATTCTACCCAAGTTGTAAAACATTTGTCACATAGTAATACGGGTTGTAAGATTTTTCTGGTTAAACAGAATATTACGAAATAAAATAACATATAACATAAAATAAACAATCTGTCATCACACATAATATACATATATTTTTGTTTTAAGTTATACCAATAATTTACAGCTACAAATATTTAAACCAAAACAGTAAACAAAGCAGTAAGAAGTCCATATATACAAAACGTCGACGCGCCCAAGTACGCATCATAGAACTCTAACCCTCTGAAGGATCACTCTCGGATGAAACTTCAGGTGATAAGTATCCAAGATGCCTCGACCCTCTACGGACTCTAGTTCATGCTGTCGACACGCTGCTAATCTCACTAGGCGCATCGAACATACCACCCCAATGACGCCTAAGAGATAGCGGTAGCTCCACATGTAAATATAATACAGTAGAAAAGATAGGCACTCCATCAAACTCTGTACGTATGGTCACAGTCAGACGCCCTACGTACTTAACCGAATCTCTGTCCTCTCGCAGTCGCCAGACTTCAGAGCCTCCGTGAAAATCCAACCTCACGAAACCAAAGAATCCTGGTAGCGTCATACTCACACAATCAATCCAATGGGTATGGATGATCGGATGGGTCTTGGTCGTTGAACTGATCTTCGGCTTGCTGCTGCTCCTCGTCCTCGGGGTATATAAAATCAAGAGGCTGTTCCTCTTCCTCAAACTCTTCTTTTATCATACAATTTAAAATACAAGAACATGTACAATAAAGAGGTAAGACAATCTATATCACCACAAACATGGTAAACAAGAAAACGACAATACAATAGATATAACAGTTCATACAATATAGCAAACTATAATAGCATAAATAATAATATAACACATAATATAACACGATAAATATGAGATAAGATAATATCATATAATGTTGCAGATGGATAAAACATTTCAGATAATAATATCATAATGTACAACACATAAATTATATGCAATGCAACTCAACCCTACTCCATGGAGCTACAACCACTGACATCAGACAGAATGACCTGTAAGTTCTATTAGTACCTTAGGCTGCCCAACCAACTATTGCACTGTCTCACATTGTGTCTATAGCCCACTGTCCAAAACATCGTGGTGTAGTACACAGTCCAAACATCGTGTAACTACAGGCATTGTACTAGCGTAGTTCTTACAAGATCTTGATTAAGTATAGTGCGTGTCGAGATCACTAGTGAGTAGCCAGTTACCACGGCCCAGAGGAGCGACCAACTGTCCATATGTGGAATAATCCGCACACTAATGCCTCCAAGTCCATAAAGAAATGAACCACACTATGCTTATCACACCGATAACACGACGTAATTCACCTCATCAATCAATCGCCAATTCCACAACGAATCGACTTGACTCTAAAAATATGAACAGAACTATAATTACTAAAATACCCTTCAAATCTCAAATAATTACCAAAACACCCTCAAACACCAAACGCAGTACGTCCTACTTGACAGTACTGTTTCTCAATCTGTCTGGGTCCACCACTTTGGCCCAACAGTAAAACTCACTGTTTTCGTCAATCGCCTAGAAATTTTATCGCGTTTTCACAATTTCCTCATTTTTACAAATATTTTTAAATCGCGTAAATATATTTTGCTGTTTTTAAAATCGCGTACTATTTTTAAATCGTTTTCTCAATCGCGTAAGATTTTTAAATCATTTTCTTGTCCGAATTCCTTAAAAATCACTATTTAAATAAACAAAAAATAATATTTAATATGTTTGAGTTACGTAGAATATTTTTCATACCGTATACAATATATTGGATATCTTTTCTATCTTATTTGTCCATTTTTAACAAAAATTAATAGTATTTTGCTTTGAAAATCTATAACAATGGTTTCCTAAATTTTTCTGTTAAAATTTCTTTTGATTATATTACAACCATCTAATTATACTTTTGAAAACTACTAACGGGCTTCAAAACATAAAGTGAGCTCTACGTTAGAAATTTTACAAAAGCTACTGTATTATCTCCTAAACATTAAAACCATTAGTTTTAACTTAATCTAATCATTTTTATTCCTCAAAACTCATTGTAATAGAATTCCTTTTGGCATTATTCCTTAATCTTGATTGAAAATAATTTTAGAAATCAAAACATGCAACTTAGGCATGTTGGCCGAAAGACACAAAATTGCCATTTGATCTTCAAATTCATTTTTCTTATTATAAATCATCTTGTATCTTGTCATTTTACCTAAGTTAATTAAATCTCTCTTTTAGAAAATGGTTGAGAACATTTTGGTTCTCATTTTGTGTTGAGGCCGTGAGCCTTGGATTTGTGCTCTTTGGAACATACATGCAAACCTTGCATATTATTCACATCCTACTACTTATTCATGCATTTCTAACACATACAATATATTCTAAGCTTGTAGACATGCATATCAATACAAATCACAATTAAGAAAGCTATTACAACAAACACACAAATGAATCCTTCTGGATTCTACAATCACAAACAAGTCCATTTTCTTATCACCATCCAAGGATGATAAGATTCAAGTCTTCCTCTTACCTTAAGTGAAGCTAAAATCTCTTTCACTCCTTTCTAATGGTTTCGGTTTCACCCTCCAAAGACACCTATCAAACTTAAATAATTTCTACAAGTTACTAACATGAAAGAAAGCATAAACCATGGATCAATCATGACTTAGAACTTTAGAAATAAGATTAGAAATGAAAAACAAGGAATTTCACCTTCAAGGTAGAATCTCCAAAGTAGTTTTTCAAGCTCAAGATGATGAATTTTGCAAGAACTCTCAACTAGAGATGTTCTTAGAATTGTGTTTAGGTTTAGAAAAGTAGGTTGGATAGAATTTTAGGTAGATAGTTGGTGACTTAGATGGTGAGGCTGAATGGTCTCCAAAGGAAGCAACAATGGTGGTTTGTGTTTTTGGACGAAAGAGATGAGAGAAAGTGTTAGAGAATGAAGTGATTTTTGCTCTCCAAAGTAATGCATGGCCGTGTAACTCAAGAGAGAATAAGGTGATTATTTTGTTTGACTTCCAAGACTCCATCCAAGCCTTAGAATTCATCAAGGGCCAAGATTAAAACTTGGTCACCAAGCTTGTCATCCATTGGCTAATCCAAGCCTTGTCACATGCCTTGTCATAAGCTCTTGAATGTTCCACCACTAATGATGCTTAATTAATCTACTAATCCTATTAAGCTTTTAAGTACACTTAACTTATCTTAATTAGATTAATTAGTTATATTTCTAATTAATTAACATTCTACTAATCTAAGCTTCAAGAACCATTGATCATATCAAGGGTTGATATTCCATCTTAAACTTTCTCATCCAATGGTGTAAATTAAGTCAAGCCTACTTCGTTGACTTAATTCTTATTGGTTCAAAACAATTCAAGCTACTAATGTTGAAGATCCCCAATGTTGTTGTTTTTACTAAACGTGGGTCTAAAAAACATTTTCGAGCCCACTTTGTCATTTATTTATCTTGCCTAATAAAATAATATTATAATAATATAAAATTATTTTATTTCACTGTAAAATCCTAAAAATTAAAAGATTAATAACAAGATATCATTTAGAATTGGGTTTAGTAAGATCCCCTGACTCCAAATAATTAAAATAAGATTTTCCCTACCCGAAAATTATTATTTTCCTGTCCCCAAGCAAATCACATAAAAAGTTCAAATAAAATCACAGACAGTAAAATAAAACACTATATCATACAGAAAAATAACAAACAGTACAATTTGAGACACAACGGTCATTTATCCTAAAGTTTGGGGTGTTACATACATAGGGCGTTTGACTGTGACCATACGTATAGAGTTTGATGGAGTGCCTATCTTTTCTACTGTGTTATATTTACATGTGGAGCTACCGCTATCTCTTAGACATCACTGGGGTGGTATATTTGATGCGCCTAGTGAGATTAGCAGCGTGTCGACAGCACGGACTAGAGTCCGTAGAGGGTCGAGGCATCCTGGATACTTATCACCTGAAGTTTCATCCAAGAGTGATCCTTCAGAGGGTTAAAGTTCTGTGATGCGTACTTGGCGCGTCTGCGTTTTGTATATATAGACTTCTTACTGCTTTGTTTACTATTTTGGTTTAAATATTTGTAGTTGTAAATTATTTGTACTACTTGAAACAAAAATATATGTATATTATGTGTGATGATAGTTTGTTTATCTTATGTTCCATGTTATTTTATTTTGTAATATTCTGTTTGATCGGAAAAATTTTATAACCCGTATTACTATGTAACAAATGTTTTACAACTTGGGTAGAATTTTATTTATCTTTATTTTATTTTATTTCATAAATGTGACATCCCCATAAGGGTGTTACATATTTAATGTTTGAAATGATAAGTAGCAGTTGTGGTTTTCAAAAAATCCACCGAAATTTTATTGGATTTTTGAAAATCAAATCAAAAATGATTTTGAAAAAGATTTTTGATAAGGTCTTGCCGTCGGATTGGAACTAGAAGATAAGATTAAAATTTATCTTTGTTCCAGTAACGTAGAAAGAAAAATTTTGGGGGGCATTTGTTGGAGATAAAAATACAAGTTTTGATTTTATAAAGATATTCTCGACAGACAGTTGACATTCGACGAAGATAGACAATTCGACGAAGATGGTTTTTCTGTGGTCGGATGATAACATTGAGATATTCGACGAAGAGATTTTCGACAGCTCGATGATGATGACATTGAAGAAATTTTCTAATGTGTTATAGTCAGATGTTAGTTTTTGTCGAAAGATCTCAGTTGCTTTCAGTTATTAGTTTTGAATTCAACAGCTAGATGGGGATCCAAGTGGTGGCCAACTCTCAAAAGGCCAAGGGTTGGTTTCGTCGAAAATAAAAGATACCAGTTCTGGATTTGACAGGAGTTGGTTATTGTCGAAAATTAAGATATTAGTAGGAACGTGGCATAACTGCCATGAACGTGATCAGTTTCTTAGGAGTCAGTTATTTTGTTTTTGCCTATAAATACTAGTATTCACGATGTAAAAAGGGTGGTTTTACTGGATATACAATCCTAACATCTCACTCAAGCAGATTAACGGATTTGATTCCAAGTATGACTTCCATTTTCATTTCCAGCCATTTACATTAATGCAATGTCTCTTTAAATTCTTTATTTTCAAGCCTTGTTCTTTAAATTTCTTTACTCTTTCTGCACTTTAAATTCATGCGTTTAACGTTTTTTGCACTTTAAACTTACTGCATTTTTACAATTCCCGTATTTAAACTTTTTGCACCTTTATTTTCTGCATTTTAATCTTCAGCACTTTATATTTCTTACAATTTACTTTCTCTGCACTTTTAAATTTCTTTGCACTTTATATTTTGCACGTCACTCATCAATTTCTTAAGTTTCTTTTCTAACGGGATTACCACATAACTCGTGAACCCATATTCGTTTGATAAAATATATTTGTTTGCTTGGAATTTGTCTCATACCAAATTCACCCGTAAACAAGTCGAAAATACCTATGTTTCTCCATGAAGCTTCTTTAGAGGCTTGAACTCTATCAAGCCAATCAAGATACCCATTGATTTGGCCAAGAGGGGTTCTGAAAAGCCTCTCAGATTTATTAAAATAACTAATGGGAATGGAAG
Source organism: Ormosia emarginata (assembly GCA_029884605.1). Lineage (NCBI taxonomy): Eukaryota > Viridiplantae > Streptophyta > Magnoliopsida > Fabales > Fabaceae > Ormosia > Ormosia emarginata. Next base: position 2,020,103 of record JAQQTP010000049.1, on the reverse strand, counting down.
AAAGAGAAGCAAAGATAGATTCCTTTTCGAGATTTTTACAAGGAAAAAAGCTTTGGATTTCTTTGGTAATAAAATTTTTGGGCAGAACTGGGCCCAAGAAAGCAGCTGGAGGATTTAAAGAAAGTAAAAGGTCATTGATAGGGAGAATTACCTTGGAAAGATTCCACAGTTTAGATTTCTCTAGAACTGGGTCTTGAACAATGACGTGGCTGCCCAAATCTACTGATGTTTCATTGGGAGATTGAGAATGAGAAGCTATTGTTGAGAATGAAGTTTTACAGAAAAGACGCGTGAGAACAAGGTTGAGGAAGATGAACAGTGAATGAATGGAGTAAAAGTGATATGATTTTGGGAAATTTAAAGAAATGATGGATAATGGAGAAGAAATTGAAAAGACGCGTTATTTTTGCAAAATTCAAAAAGTTGTTTTTCAGATAAGGGTGATTATAATCCCTATCTATTAGGAAAATGACTATTTAATGTTTGAAATGATAAGTTTCAATTTTTGGTTTTCGAGAAATCCAAGGAAGATTTTACTAGATTTTTGAAAGTCAAAATAAAAAATTAAATCTCTGAGAGGATATTGATAAGGTATTGACGTCGAATGGAATTAGATGAGATTAAAATTTATCTTTCTTCCAACAGTGTTGAAAAAAAAATTTGGGGGGCATTTCTGGGGGTAAAAATACAAGTTCTAATTTGACGAAGATATTGTCGACAGGTGGGTGATATTCGACGAAGTTGGATGATTCGACAAAGATAATTTTAACGGTCGGATGATACCATTAAGACATTCGATGAGTAAGGCTTTCAACAGTTGGATGATGATATTTTTCTTAGTGTTGGACTGATGTACGTTAATGGTCAAGGGTTGGTTTCATCAAAAATAAAGTTACCAATTTTGAATTCGACAAGAGTTGGTTATTAACGAAAGATTTCACAACTGCTCTCAGTTGAACAAAATATTAGTGTAGAAAAACGTGGCATAACTGCCATGTACGTGATCAATTTGTAAGAGTCAAGTATTCTTCATAATTTGCCTATAAATACTAGTATTCATGATGTACAAAAGGTTGGTTACTGGATATAAAATCCTAATATCTCATTCGAGCAAATTAACAAATTTGACTCAAAGTATGCCTTCCATTTTCATTTCAAGTCATTTACTTTAATGTAATGTTCTTTTAAATTCATTTATCTTCTGCTTTCCTTTACATTTTTGCACTTTTAAACTTCTGCACTTTTAAATTTCTGTACTTTAAGTTTCTGCACTTTATGTTTTCTACATTTTAACTTTCTGCACCTTTAATCTTCAACACTTTATATTTTATGTACTTTTAACTTCCTGCATTTTACATTTCATACACTTTTACTTTGTGCACTTTAATTTCCTGCAACATTTTAAAGTTTTTTTTTGAACTTTCATTTCTTTCCTTTCACTTCCTGCATCAAGTTTTACAAATTTCATCTAAAAAGCTTTTTCAAACAAGATTATCACATAACTCTGAACCCACATTCGACTGGAAATATATATTTGTTTGTTAGAATTTTTCATAACCAAATTTACCCATAAACACTAACAAATTTGGGATTCCAAGTGCAATTGTAAAAACGTTCAAAATCAAAAATATCCTTGTGGTGGAGTTTAATGCCTTTAACGACTTCAGGAGGATCCTATGAAGTCCAATTTAGTTAACTTAAATTTTTTGTTGTATTCATAATGGAATAAACGAGGAAAATACCTTATTACTTAGCAATGAAGAGTGAAATTCTTCATAAGACAAATCACGAATAAACACATCCACATGGGCCTGATATGCAGAGCTTTTTGGAACTTGTAGTAAATGAATGGAAATTGGTTGCATAAGATCAATGGTTCGTGAGGTAGTTGTTCTACGGGGAGGTGATCTAGTTCATCAAAGTCTAAGGATGATGAAGATGAACACATCACAGATGCTAGGTTTCAATTTAAAACTTTAAAGTGATAAGATCATGAAGCTAGAAAAAAGGAGAAAATCAATAAAGGAAGAATAAGCCAATAGATATGGGCCGCTTGTAAAGACTAGTGCAAATAGGACTTCAACCTTAGAAGCCCAGATAAACTTGACTTAGCCCATTACTGAAGCATGTTGTGTTTTGGCTTATTTTGAGTTAAGCACACTTTAGTGAAAAGTATGTTTAGCTGAGCTTAAAATAACTTGGTCGAATATACGAATGGTCAAGAAGTAGCTAAATTTGTTGAGATTTATGGCATTACATTGCTATAAAAAAAACAAAACAAAGAAAACAAACTACAAGCGACAAGTTGACAAATTTGAAAAAGATCAAATGCAAAGTAATAGCTTATGCACTAAAAGCCAAGTCCTAATCTTATTTGGGTGTCAAAGCTTCAATCAATCAAATGTAGACAATTAGTCTCATCTTGTTTACGGGTGAATTTGGCATGAGACAAATTCCAAGCAAACAAATATATTTTATCAAACGAATGTAGATTCACGAGTTATATGGTAATCTCGTTAGAAAAGAAACTTAAGAAATTGATGAGTAACGTGCAAAATATAAAGTGCAAAGAAATTTAAAAGTGCAGAGAAAGTAAATTGCAAGAAATATAAAGTGCTGAAGATTAAAATGCAGAAAATAATGGTGCAAAAAGTTTAAATGTGAGAATTATAAAAATGCAGTAAGTTTAAAGTGCAGAAAACGTAAAACGCATGAATTTAAAGTGCAGAAAGAGTAAAGAAATTTAAAGAACAAGGCTTGAAAATAAAGAATTTAAAGAGACATTGCATTAATGTAAATGGCTGGAAATGAAAATGGAAGTCATACTTGGAATCAAATCCGTTAATCTGCTTGAGTGAGATGTTAGGATTGTATATCCAGTAAAACCACCCTTTTTACATCGTGAATACTAGTATTTATAGGCAAAAACAAAATAACTGACTCCTAAGAAACTGATCACGTTCATGGCAGTTATGCCACGTTCCTACTAATATCATAATTTTCGATAATAACCAACTCCTGTCAAATCCAGAATTGGTATCTTTTATTTTCGACGAAACCATCCCTTGGCCTTTTGAGAGTTGGCCACCACTTGGATTTACCATCTGGCTGTTGAATTCAAAACGAATAACTGAAAGCAACTGAGATCTTTTGACAAAAACCAACATCTGACTATAATACTAGATCATCGTCTAACTATCAAAAAAACCTCTTCGTCGAATACCTCAATGTTATCATTCGACCATAGAAAGACCATCTTCATTGAATTATCTATCTTCGTCGAATGTCAACTGTCTGTCGAGAATATCTTTATTAAATCAAAACTTGTATTTTTATCCCTAACAAATGCCCCCCAAAATTTTTCTTTCGACACTGCTAGAAGAAAGATAAATTTTAATCTTATCTTCTACTTCCAATTCCGACATCAGGACCTTATCAAAAATCTTTTCAAAATCATTTTGATTTAAAAAAAAATCTAGTTAAATCTTCTGTGGATTTTTCGAAAACCACAACTACAACTTATCATTTCAAACATTTAATAGTCGTTTTTCCTAATAAATAGGGATCATACTTATCCCTCTTCTGAAAATAGCTTTTTAATTTCCTGACAAAAATTACGCGTCCTCTTACCTTCTCCACTATTCACTACTTCTTTAAATTTCACAGACTTACGCTACTTTTACCCCATCTTTTACTATTCATCATCCTCAACCTTATTCTCTTGTGTCTTTTCTGTAAAACTTCCTTCTCAACAATGGCTTCTCATTCTCAATATGTCTATGAGCCTTCAGTAAGCATCGTAACCACCCAGTGTTTCTGAAACACGATTGTTATAATGTAAATGACTCATCAGGGAGTAGACGACCAACCAAAATCTCGTCCAAGACAAGCTAAGGGTCGTCTGCTCCTTCCTCTTCCTCAGGTCCTACGAGCTCAATTTAGAACACATTCAGCTGGGGAGAAGCTTTTGGTTTATTTAGAATAGGTTTATTTCTCTGTTATCTTCCTTGACAATCTAAACCAAATGTAACATCAGTATGTAATTTGTATTTGTCGAATATATGAATGAAATTTCATTTTTACTTAATTTCTATCTTTACTTTATACATTGTCGGTTTATAAGGCTTTAAATATTTGCCATTAATTGATTTAATCCTCAAACCAAAATTAACTTCGACAAGTGCATAAGCATTCCCAGAAAATACTTGAGTAATTTTAAATGGTCTTTCCTATTTTGGAGACCATTTTCCATATTTTTGACACCTCTTATCCATGGGCAGAATGACTTTCCAAACCAAATCATCCATCTTAAAGGATTTATACTTAACTCGACTGTCGTAAAACTTTACAATCTTTTCTTTCTGTCGAATCAAGTTTTCTAGAGTTACTAATCTTTCATCACTTATTTCATTCAATTCATCAAACATCAAGTCCCAATAATGCTCAATTGGTAACTCGTCTTGTTTTTGAATTTGAATGGAATGAAGATTAATCTCAACTGGTAACATTGCATCATGACCATAAACTAACTTATATGGTGAAGTGCCCGTCGATTCTCTTGGTGAATTTCTATATGCCCATAGAATTTGATTAAGGGTATTATGTCAATTTCTAGGTTGTCGACCAATATGCTTTTTAATCAAATTTATGAATATTTTGTTCATGGCCTCTACTTGGCCATTTTCCTGAGCATAATATGGCGTCGACGTGAGCATTTTAATTTTCCTTGAACTGGCATATTCAACAACTTTCTTTCCAATGAATACTGATCCTTGGTCGGTTGTCAAAGTTTGTGGTATTCCAAACTGATAAACTATATTATCTTCAATAAAGTCAATCACATCCTGCTGAGTTACATCCTTCAAGGCTGCAGCCTCAACCCATTTGGTGAAATAATCAACTCCTACTAAAATATATTTGTGTCCCTTCGACGAGACGGGATGAATTTAGCCAATTAAATCTAAGGCCCACCCTCTGAAAGGCCAAGGTTTAACTATAGCACGTAACTCACTAGCAGGAACATTTTGTATATAGCCATGTCTTTGACACTCTTCACAAGACTTGACAAATATTATACAATCCCTAACTAGTGTTGGCCAATAATACCTTTGACGTCGAAGGACCCATTTCATCTTTTCACCTGCCTGAGGAGCTCCATAAATTCCTTCGTGGACTTCTGTCAAGGCAATATAAGCCTCTGCTTCACTCAGACAAACTTCTAAATTTCCATCAACAGACTTTCTATACAAGGCTCCCCCTAATACCACAAACTTCGATGCTCTATACTTGAGCTTTCTATGCACATCTTGACTTGGATTTTCCAAATAACTCAGTATTAGTTGTCTCCAGTCATTAATCGTCAAAATGTCATTTTGTAGTATATCTCTTTCCTTTAATGGATATAAAATTTCTCTTATTTCCATTAGATTTGTAAGAACCTTGGATGAAAGTCTATAACCAGAGGCTACTTGTACTAATTCATTAGCCTCTTCATTTAAACCTCTGGAAATGTGTTCGACAGTTACTTTGTCGAATTATTTCATTAACTTACTTGCCACAATATAATATTTCATTAGATTTTCACTAACACATTTATATTCTTGGGCAAGTTGCTTAACGACCAACTGTGAATCACCAAATATATGCACATTACATGCTTTCATTTCCACTAGTATCTCCAATCCGACAATTAAGGCTTCAAATTCAACCTCATTGTTAGAATAGGTATATTTAAGTTCAAACATGAACTTAGTTGGAGTACCTTGAGGGGAAACAATTAAAATTCCTACTCCAATTCCATTTTGATGCCTTGAACCATCAAAATATAAACACCAAGGTTTTAAACCGATAGTATTTACATTATCTACATCCAAACAAGGATGGTCGGCCAAGAAGTCAGCAATTGCTTGGCCTTTTACTATTCTCATTGGTACATATTGTAAAGAAAATTCTGACAAAGCAATTATCCATTTTCCAATATGACCATTTAACACTGGTTTCGATAATATATATTTTATTATATCAATTTTTGACATAACCAGTACATTACAAGGCATCATGTAATATTTAAGCTTAGTACATGAGAAATAAAATGTTAAACAAAGTTTCTCTATTGCACTATATCTTCTCTCAACATCATTTAAAACTCGACTAAGATAATATACGGTTCTTTCGACGCCATTTATATCTTGAGCCAGCATACTTCCTGTGGTTTCTTCTGATGCTGATATATACAATTTCAACGGTTGACAAGGCACTGGAGGCATCATGACTGGTGGTTTTGTCAAATACTGCTTTATCTGGTCGAAGGCTTCTTAGTGGCAGGGTTCCCACACAAAATCCTGTTCAGCCTTTAACTTGATCAATGGAGCAAAAATTCTGGTTCTTCCCGACAAGTTGGATATAAATCTTCTTGGGAAGTTAACTTTTCCTAAAAAAGATTGCAATTCTTTCTTGTTTGTCGGTGGTGTGGCCTCCAAAACTGCCTTGACTTTATTCTTGTCCACTTCTATACCTTTTTTATAGACTAAGAAACCCAAAAAATTGGTGGCCAACACTCCAAAACCGCATTTTTCTAGATTCATCTTAAGGCTGTGCTTCCTCATTCTGTCGAATGCCTGCCTTAAGTTTGTCAAATGGCTTTCCTTTGTTTTCGACTTGACAATGACATCGTCGATGTAGATTTCCATAAATTTTCCAATGACATCATGGAAAATTGTATTCATTGCTCTCTGATAAGTGGCCCCTACATTCTTTAAACCGAAAGGCATGACTACCCATTCAAATGTCCCAATGGCTCCTGGACACCTGAAGGCAGTTTTCGACACGTCCTCTTCGGCTATAAAAATTTGATTATAACCTGCATGGCCATCCATAAAACTTAATAATTCATGTCCAGATGCGGCATCAACTAATATGTCCGCAATTGGCATAGGATACTCATCTTTAGGTGTGACAGTGTTCAAATTTCTAAAATCTACACATATTCTCAACTTGCCATTTTTCTTAACTACAGGAACAATATTAGAAAGCCATTCGACATACCTGGTTGTTCTGATGAATTTGGCTTTGAGCAATCTTTCAACCTCTTTTTTTATCTTTAATATCACCTCAAGTGCAAATCTCCTATTGGCTTGTCTAACAGGTCTGCATACTTCTTTCAAAGGCAATCTATGCTAGACAAGATCTCTACTCAATCTAGGCATTTCATCATAATCCCAAGCAAAACAATCTTTATATTCCATAATTAATTTGGCAAGCTTATCTTTGAAATCCTTTGGCAGAAATGAATTCACGAAGATGGGCCTTCTATCTGCTTCAGTGCCTAAGTTTATTTCTTCCAAAGGATCTTCCACTTCCACACTTTGCTTTTCATCAAGCCCTTTTTCAAATCCTAAAGGACCATCATCAATTACACAATCCGACAGCATGTTTTTAGCAGTGAATATTTCTTTGTCAGCTAAATAAGCCGACAATTCTTCTGAATAATCCTTAACACTCATAACTAGTGCTTGGCCGATCTTCTTCTGCCTTCTTCACCAGTCGTACACCAAACTGATCCCTCAAGCAAACTTCGAGTGTGTCTTTGTTAATCACTCCACCACTTGCTGTTACTGGTTTAACAATTGGAGCATATATTCTGAAATCGACATGAAGCTGCTAGAGATAGCAAGGACTGTCATCTGCTTCTATTACTTCAACTTAGTCGTCTTCATTCCAAGGAATGAGCTTCTGATGAACTGTTAATGATATTGCTCCGACGGCATGAATCCAATCTCTCCCTAACAAAAGATTGTAACTTGACTTGAATTACCACAAATAATGTCGGTCTTGCAACGGATCCGACTTGTACTTTCAACATCACCACTCCGTCTGACGGGGAGGTTTTACCACTAAAATCTATGACTATTATGTTTGTCAACATCAAATCTGACTCATCTTTCCTAAGTTTTTTGATCATGGCCCTTGGGATTAAATTGATTATTGTCCCCCCGTCGATCAAAACTCTATTAGTGGGTTTTCCTTCTAATAGAGCCTTAATGTATAACGGTCATAAATAAGCCTTTTGATCTTCTGTTGGTTTTTCAAGCTGAGCTGTATTATCAAAGACTGTGATCATATTGTCCTGGAAAAGAAGCCAATGATCGTCGAGGTCATCAAAATCTTCTTCATTCTCCCCAGTGTACTCAATTTCGTGATACCCTTCAAAATCTGCAGGGAACACCGAAATTAAATTAACACTCATTGACTTCAAGAATTCCTCCTCATCAGACAGCTCTTCATCACTTAAATGCCTTTAAATCCTGAAGTAATCTTCCGACGGCAAATTACTATCCATAGTCATCAAAATATCATCCAGATTATCTTCCAAGTTGATGTCCATGTCGAATTGTTCCTCATCACTAAGACTTAAAGGATCCTCTGGATCATTTAAGGCCTCAATAACTTCATTAGTCATTAAGTTCATATTTTGGCAGTCAGGCTTTGCCAATCTTTCTCTTTCTTTTCTTATGTCGAGCACTTTCTTTTTCCACTCAATATCTTGATCTGGGTCTTCTAAAATTCTCCTGATTTCTTCTTTTGACCAGTCTTCAATATTACTATTTCCAATTCCAGAGTCCTTAATCTGCTCTTTTCCTATTGTCAGGTTTGCAGCATTTGAGCTGATCAACTCCTTGTCCTTTTCGATTGGTAAACTGTTCTTTCTTGCCTCTTTTTCTACAGCTATCAATCCAATTGGCCATTTCCTCTTTGTTTTATTTGGAATTGGCCTTCGAACTTGCTTACCCTTTCTTATTTCTTCCAACCTTTCTTGTCGGGATTTATCATCAGTATCAAGCCGTCTAACTGCATTTGTTGTCGGCTCCCCTGGAAATGATCCCATGGTAACAACACTTTTTATCTTTCTACCATCTTTATCCTGATCAAGCATTGGTTTGTTTTCGACCACCAAACAACCTGTTTCTACAGGTTGCTCCTTGATCACTAATCCTTCAGCCATATCTCTTCTCTTTTGCGCTTGTCTTAATCTCTGTAATCTCCTTTTCTTACTCTTTGACATTGGACGAACCTTTGATGGCCCTGCTTCATCTTGGCCAATCGAAGTTTTTCCTAAATTAATCCTTCCATTCTTGTAGTCTTCATTCCAAAAAGGTTGATCCCTTTGAAAATTACTCCTCCTGGCAGACACATTCCATCGAAAATACGTATGTTTATCCATTACGGAATTCTTCATCCACTTATTCACGGCAACATTAGCAGGTGGCACCATAGTCTTAAATGGTCCGACATGAGTTTTGTTTCTCACAAACCCCTGTAGTTCGACTAACCAACCATTCATGTTAGGCCTAGGCATGTAGACTGGCTTTGGCCTTGGAGCATGAAAAGTCTTCTGTGGTTTCCAGGTTTTTCTGTCGAGAACTTTTTCCTTACCCTACTGGATACTTGGTTGTTCTTCAGCAGCTTTCTTCACAGCAAGCTCATCATATACTGCATTACACCTTGGGCACAACCTTACCTTGCCCTCATCTTTCTTTCTTTCAAGAAATGTCTCAAGAGACTCACCTGGCTTAGGATATACGTCGGTTGCATCCTTTGTATCCACGTTGAATTCTTGCAACCTCCTTATGTTGAGCATCCCAACATTTAAAGGAACTTGCTGATCAACACAAGATACTTCAACCTAAAATGGATCTGTGTCAACTTTCATATCCACTTTAAGCTTGTCGGCAAACTTCAGACGCCCATCCATTATTGCTTTTTGAATTATGTCTCTTAAGCGAACACATTCATTAGTAACATGACCGAAACTATTATGAAACTTACAATATTTTCGATCTTTAATTTCATCCAACTTTAACAACCTATGACCTTCCGACAATTTAATCTGTTTATCTTTTAGTAACAAATAAAAAATCTTGTCAGCTTTGGTTACGTCGAATGTATATGTTTTCCTATTAACGTAACCCATTTTCTCCTTATTTCTAGTAGGCTGTAATGCCTGACAAACATAAGGAGGACCGTTCTAAAGTTCAGCAATGTTAACTTCGAACTCATCATCGCTGCCTTCAAACTCATTGTCGAATTCATTTAATCCGACAAATGCCACATTTTCTCTTTTAAGAAATCATTTTTGTTTTTGAATCTTTTCAACTTTTAGTTGTTTTATTTGCCTAACTTTTTCACCTAATTGGGCAAGATCAACTAAATGTTGATTCACTACCTTCTTCCTCATATAATAATCTAAACCACTTGCAGCTACCTTTACTATTTCGACCTCTGGTATAGGAGTAAAACATCTACTCCTCATTTGTCGAAACCTAGCCAGATAGTCATCCACAGTTTCATTATACATCCTTTTGATGTTGAAAAGATCTGTAAGTCCCACTTTCAAATCTCCTCTAAAAAATTGATCATGAAAGCTTCTTTCCAATTGAGCCCAGGAGTGGACTGAATTTGGTCTCAATGTCGAAAACCAGGAAAAAGCATTTTTTGTGAGGGAACTTGGGAAGAATCTCATTTTAAGGCCTTCAACAGTGGCCAACTCCCCCATCTCTATTGTAAACCGTGCAATATGTTCGACGGTCGATTCCCCACTTTCTCCTGCAAACTTGGAAAGTTTTGGAATCTTAACTCCTCTAGGCAACTCTGCCTGTTGGACCCACTCAGGAAATGCTGATACAAAATATGGCTGGTTGGCATAGCCAACGTTAAAACCAAATCTATTCAGCATTTGTTCCACTACTTGGTTTACATTTTGTTTAACCATTTGGTGCCCCCCAAGATTTGGTCGAAGCAATCTCATGGCTATATCATTTCTGGCCACTTGATCTTCGTTTCCTCGACGGAGCACATGGACATTTTCATATTCCAAACGAGGCTGATCATTTTGGCCTAGTTGATCTAAGTTTTGTTGATTTTGCCCCATATTTGCCTGAGGTGCAACCATTTCTCTATTTACCCCAGGCTGGGCTCCCTGAATATTATCATTGGTCAAATCACCTACTCCTAAGGCTTGGTTTAGCCTTGCCATTTGCTGAGCCAATGCGTTGCAAACATTATTTGTATTTTCCATGATTGGCGTAATTACAGCACCCATTTGCTGAGTAAACATATGCACCATGTCATGGTTGCTTTCATCCATTTGTTGTCGAAAATTGGCCAAAGAATTCATAGTTGGCCCAGTTATATTTTGAGGAATATCTCTCGAAATATTTGGAAATACAGGTCCCAAATTCAATCTCTCCTGTCGAAAAGGAGTTGGATTACTTGAACTTACAACTCCTATTCCTTGGCCATTAAAACTTGCTAAAGCCGAACTTATTTGTGGTTGGCCTTGGAGGCTACTGTTTGGCCTATAGTATTAGCCAAAGTAGAGCCAAGTCCCATTTGTGCCATCATAGGAGGAACATAATTTGGTGGCAAACCATATTGTGGTGCCAACCTTGAATTTGAGTTTATTACACTTTGATTACTTGGTTGATTTGGTGATGACTGAGTCACTCCAGGCACCACTTGTTCTAACACTGGGTTACTCCTAAGAGTACCAGTTGCTATTACATCAACCACAGGACCCATTGTTAAAAGTGATGCAGTAACGACTGTCGAAGATGGCACACTAACTTCAACTGAAAGTGCATTCGACGCCTGATTATTTATGTTACTCATAGTTTGCGTATCTTGAGAAGGGCAAGAAAATACCAACTTTCCACTTCTTAAATGCATAAAATCATCTTCTTATGAAGAGGTTTGTGACACTACCGAGTTACTCTGAACTCGTCCCACCGGGCGTGCCAATTTGTTTATGGGTGAATTTGGTATGAGGCAAATTCTAAGCAAACAAATATGTTTTATCAAACGAATGTGGGTTCACGAGTTATGTGGTAATCTCATTAGAAAAGAAACTTAAGAAATTGATGAGTAACGTGCAAAATGTAAAGTGCAAAGAAATTTTAAAGTGCAGAGAAAGTAAATTGCAAGAAATATAAATTGCTGAAGATTAAAATGCAGAAAATAAATGTGTAAAAAGTTTAAATGCAGGAAATATAAAAATGCAATAAGTTTAAAGTGCAGAAAATGTAAAACGCATGAATTTAAAGTGCAGAAAGAGTAAAGAAATTTAAAGAACAAGGCTTGAAAATAAAGAATTTAAAGAGACATTGCATTAATGTAAATGGTTGGAAATGAAAATGGAAGTCATACTTGGAATCAAATCCGTTAATCTGCTTGAGTGAGATGTTAGGATTGTATATCCAGTAAAACCACACTTTTTACATCGTGAATACTAGTATTTATAAGCAAAAACAAAATAACTGACTCCTAAGAAACTGATCACGTTCATGGCAGTTATGCCACGTTCATGGCAGTTATGCCACGTTCCTACTAATATCTTAGTTTTCGACAATAACCAACTCCTGTCAAATCCAGAACTGGTATCTTTTATTTTCGACGAAACCATCCTTTGACCTTTTGATAATTGATCACCACTTGGATTCACCATCTGGCTATTAAATTCAAGACGAATAACTAAAAGCAACTGAGATATTTCGACAAAAACCAACATCTGACTATAACACTAGATCATCGTCTAACTGTCGAAAAAACCTCTTCGTCGAATACCTCAATGTTATCATTCGACCATAGAAAGACCATCTTCATCGAATTATCTATCTTCGTCAAATATCAACTGTCTGTCGAGAATATCTTTATTAAATCAAAACTTGTATTTTTATCCCCAACACATCTAGCTCAACTTATCTACAAGAGAATGAAGGAACTCGATAGTAGACTACTCATTCAAAGAATGGGAGAACTTGACATTAGACTATCCTTTGAATGCGATGAAACCCACTAAGCCCAGCTTGGAGGAACCCAGGAGTATATGAGAGGATACTTGGATCCATCCACTCCTCCTCATATGCATGAAAAGAAAGGGCTCGACTCTATGTTAACAAGAAGTTCTCGACCAAGGACATAGCAACTTGGGGATCTTCTGAAGATTTGCAATGGCCTTTGTCTTCATATGCATGAAAAGAAGGGTTCCTTGAAACTAGAATGAGCTCAAAAGAACATTTGTATTTCTCATGCAAAAGACTTGGGAGAACAAAAGGTCTTGTAGTTGCCATACAAAGGGAAGTTCTGATTAAACTTATTTATAGTACATGCTTCAAAGGTGTTATTGGTGGAGGAAAAGGCGCATTTAGTATTTACATGGGAATATACTTATTGGAAAGGTGCCAAGAAAAAAAAGCCATTAATGTTTGAGCAAGTGCCGCCTTCACATTAGGCCACTCAAAGCCAACACTTGGGAGGGCATATGCTAGAGTGAAATTCAAATTTTGGCTAACTTGGAAGCAATGAGGAAATCAAAGACCTATGGAACAACGTCGCACAGGGAAACACCTGCAAAACGTGCAAAATATCGCCAAGGGAAGCAGTTACTCAAAAGAGAAGACACCTAAAGCGGTTACCAGGAAATGTGAAGTAACTATCAACTCAGTCCATAGAATCCAATGAAGGAAATTCAAATAGAAGCAGGAATGGAAACAATTGCCGAAGTATAAATGGAGCATTTTAAGACAGTGTAAAAACACTATTGGTCTGCTTTTTGCATTTTGTATTTCAACACTTGCACATGCACTCTCAGACAGTGTAAAAACATATAGTCTATAAAAAGAAGCGATTTCCTTCCCTAAATCAATCTAAAATCAAATAATTGACTAGGTTAACAAAATTCGAAGATACATTTACATTAATCTTAACTTATTCCGTCCATTCACCTCATCTCGAGAAAGAATAAAGGACATCATCACCTTATTAGTGAGCCACGATGAATTCCAAAAAAGGTCTACAAAACGACAGAAAAAAAAATCTCAAACTTTTTTATGGCAATACGGGCAGCAAGTTAGCATTCGGAAGATCTGCTGGCGGTGGAAGCAGTTTCTGATTGGGAAGCTCTCCATCCAAGACAACCCATGCCATCTTCAAACCCCAGCTAGTGTGAATCTCAAGGTGATAATGCATGAACCATACCCCTGCGCACATAATTTTCAGTAAAATCCAAATCAGCAAATTAATCAGCATTATAATAAAAATCTTGACCTTTCCTATGTGATCTATGTTTAACATTGAACTAAAATGTCCTAACCTGGGTTATCTGCTAAGAAGCGAATGACCACCCAGCCACCAGAAGGGACTCCCACTGTGTTCCTTTCAATTGGGTCAACAAGATTGAAGTTAGCAGGGTCCTTTTTTGGATCAAAGTTACCAAAACCTTGGCCAACTACAAAGAAGTTGAATCCATGCAAATGGAGAGGATGACTTTTTGCACCAAGAATGCTGGTGTCCTGCATAACAAGCTCTTCACTTGTATTGAAGGGAAGAACCACCAACTTTGTCCCATTGCTCACCATGGTGTTGTTTGGTGGGGTGCCTGTATAATTTAATGGAATCAAGGGACCACTTGGAAAGTCAGGTGAGTAAACTCCATTGGATTGCCCAAAGAAGTGGGCTTGAAGAAGTGCAGTGGTTGGGAGTGGGAAAGACACATTATTCACTGATGCTGCAAACATTGTTCCATTAGGTCCCAGCAAGTTTGGTTATTTTAACAGGGACTTGTTCCAAGACCAACTGTGAAGAAAAAGTGCTTATTAACTTTTCGGGGAACATTAGCAGGAAATTGCAAGCTTGCTAGGCTACGGAGCTTGTTGGTGAAATTTGTTGCAAAAGAAGTGTCATTAATGGTAGGGAGGATGGGCTTAAAGAGTGGAAGCTTTTTCATGGAAGTTGCTGAATGAAGAGAGTGTGACGGAGTTTCATATTCCAGGATTCCGGCAACAGTGGAGTTGTCAAAAGTCCCCAGGCCAGTCACATATGGTCTAGCAGTCATGAAGAATGTGGCATTAGGGTAGTGAGATTTGGTATTAAGAAGAACATTAGTGGTTTGTCCTGGGGCAATAAGAATAGTGTTAGTCTCAAATGGTTTAACATAAATGGCATCAGCTTCAACGACTGTGAGGCTGTGATTTGCAATGCTGAAGAAAAGTTCATCATTGAGTGCAACATTGATCAAACGAAGAAGGTATGTCTTCCCAGGCTTGACCTTTAGCTTGAATGTATCTGCCAAAGACCAATCTTTAATATTATTGTATCTCAAAATATCTGGCTTTAGGTTATCAGTATTCTATATAATTTATTTTTGTTCTAGTCATTAAGGTAATAATTTTTGCCAAAATTAATGAGAAAAATTCATTTTAGTTAGTACTAATCATTAAAAGTTAGTTATCCACAATATTTGGAATTTGGACACTATTAAACACAACATGCATGGTATTTTAGAGTAACATTTATAGCCCTTGTTATCTTCAATAGAGCAGTTATATAATGGCCCAAGAAGTCCGTTAATAGTGTAGGCGTCAGAGATATTTGGTCCTCCGCCTGTTTGCAAGGCTTGGGCTATGACTGCTTCAGGATCAGCTTTCCACCATTCTCTTGGAAATTTTTATAGTACATCGATTTAATGTTAGTACTTAGTTCATGCAAGTCACCAAAAAGGGACATAATGGTATTATGTTCAATTGTTCATCAGTACTCTCTCATACCAAATATGATAACTTCCATGTAAGGTTTGGTGAAAGGATATGGAACTCCACGCTTTGGACGAATGACAAGAGGACCATAAACAGTTGATCTTAACCATGAAATGAGGGCATGCCAAAAGAGAGTGCCTCTCTCACCAACAATGGTGTAATTGTAGACAAAACTTTGGCCTGTTTGGATGGGACAATGAGTCACATATGCAGGTCCATCAGCCCACCCAGATTGAAGTTGTCGAATGTCATGCCTATTTAAGAGAGAATCAGTTTTCTGACACTGGAAATTTCAAGTTACAAATTATGTTCAGTTTCTTATATAACAGTTGGGGTAAAATTACAAGTTTTAGTTCGACAAAAATGTTGTTTTCTACAGTTGGATAGTAACATTGAGATATTTGATGAAGATATTTTCGACAGTTGAAGAATGACATTGAAGAAATTTTTCAAGTGATGGATCACCACAAGTGTTATATGTTGGAGGAAAATTACAAGTTTTAAATTTGACGAAGACTTTCGACACCTGGATGATGACATTGAAAAGATGGATCAACACTTAATAGTCAGGTGTTGGTTTTTGTCGAATAGTAGTTGCTCTCATAGTTGAGCAAAATGTTAGTGGGAGAAAAATGTGGCATAACTGCCATACATGTGTCTAATTTTTAGGAATCAGTTATTTTCTTAGTTTGTCTATAAATACCGATGCTCACAATGTAAAAATAGTTAGTTATTAGATATACAATCCTAATATCTCAATCAAGGAGATTAACAGATTTGATTCCAAGTATGCATTCTATTTTCATTTCAAGGCATTTACTTTAATGCAATGTTCTTTTAAATTCCTTTATCTTTTGCTTTCGTTTACATTTTTGCACTTTCACTACAAGAATTTTATAAATTAGCTACCAAATTTAGCTACAGAAATTTTTCGTAGCTAATCCATAGCTAATTAGCTCATAGCTAATTTTCGAATGCATGAAACTAAAGATTTTATGAAACAAATAGCTACAGATTAGTTACAGATTAACTATGGAAAATTAGCTATGGAAAATTTTGGTAGCTAATCCGTAGCTAATTTTCGAATGCATGAAACTAAAGATTTTATGAAATAAATAGTTACAAATTAGCTACGGATTAACTATGGAAAATTAGCTATGGAAAATTTTGGTAGCTAATCCGTAGCTAATTTTCGAATGCATAAAACTAAAGATTTAACAAACAAATAGCTATAGATTAACTACAGATTAGCTACGAAAAATTAGCTATGGAAAATTTTGGTAACTAATTTGTAGCTAATTAACTATGAATTAGCTACTAAATAAAATTCCCTAGCTAAATTAAAAAATTCTAAATTATCACTTCTCACTTAACAAAAAAATTCCCTCAGACTCTCCCACCCTCTCTCTGGCCGTCTCGCGCTCTCCCTCTTACTCCCCCTCTTCATCAATTTTATCCCTCAACTCCTCCTCCACCCTAATCCTCTTTCTCCTCTCCTCAATTTCTTGCATTTCCAGAACCCCAAGCTTCCTCTCCAAATCCTTCACCTTCATCTCACTCTCAGCTCTCACCTGCTTCAACCCCTTCACTTCTCTCTCTAGGAACTCAACCCTAGATTCTCTCTCTTCCAAGACCTTTCTCAATTCATCGGCCTCCGTCCTTGCTGGTGACCGTTCACTCTGCCATTTCCTCGTCCATTCTCTTAGTCTTCCGCTCGGCCATCCGTTCTTCTAGCCTCTCGCTCGGCCGTTCACGCTGGTTCTCACCGTCCCTCAAATCTGGCCTGTTCTGACCGTTATCTTGTTTTTCTATTTCTTTGATTCACCCTCACATTCTCTTTCATTTGGTGTAGGATATAAAATAGAGGGTAAGGGTGTAACACCCTCCTTAGGGCATCATATTTATGACTACCAACTCCTGACGAGCGCCGAACTCAGTCAAAATTATAACCGAAGTTATTACCTAAACTTGTAGCACAGTGACAACACCAGATCATCTCCACGAGGATTGTAGATGCAATTTAATCAAATCAAGTGAAAGTTAGCAAAGGGGGTTTGACAGTTTAAGATCGCACTTAACAAAATTAAAGGAAGAAATAACAATTAAAGAGCAGTCAATTTAGAAACCTATCCAAGATTGGGTGGATTCAATCATAGACCCTTCATAGAACACTTGAAGCGCAATTGAATTGTTAATTTGGATCTAACCGAGATCTCTACATCAAATCCAGAATTCATACTAGACGATCGTCTAGAATTTAATTAACAAGTGATAAACACAAATCCGCAATCACACCATTCATGAAGATCTATGTTAATTTCAAGTACTGAATTCAATTAACTTAGGCACAAATCAGTAACCTAACCTTTTCAATTCTGTGATTAATTTAGATCAATCAGTTCTAAGTTTCATCACAAATCTCAATCTTCATTTATGTGATTAGTTTAGATCAATCAGTTCTAAGTTTCATCACAAATCTCAATCTTAAACCAAGATTAATTAGATCAACATAAATAGAATCATCATTCATGCATTCAAGATCAAGAAGAAGAAAAAAAAAGAAGAAGAAAGGAGGAATTCAATTACAAATCAAATACAATACATAACTAAGGTCTCAAGAATCCAAACCACAATCTCTTCAAGAGTTCTAAATTGACCGAAAGTAGCTTAGCCCTCCATTACCATGAAGGGGAGCATCAAAATATACAAAAACTATGAGAAACTATGAAGAAACAAGAAGAAACTATGAGAGAAATGAAGGAGAATACAACTTGTTATTCATGATAACTAATTGTGCCTTTTATAGAAGTCTAGGGTAACAAAATGACAAAGAGGAGTGGGTGGATGAGTGGGGTGGTTGAGTGAAGTGGTTGAGTGGATGGATTAGTGGATGAGTGGGTGGATTAGTGGATGAGTGAGTGGATTAGTGGATGAATGAGTGGATTAGTGGATTAGTGGGTGGATTAGTGGATGAATGAGTGGGTGGTTGAGGATGAAAATTTCTTGTCTGACTTGGAAGCCAAAAACGACTAACTATACTTCAGATCCATGAAAAGTACTCTTCATGAAAGTTGTAGATCTTTATCTTAGCTATAACATGCATATCTGGATCGTCCAATTTGGCTTCCTACAGCCCAAGATATGACCCAAATACCGCAGGTTGCTCAAACCTAACTTCAGCACCTCTGTTCCGACTTGCAAGCTCAAACTGACCCATTAGACTTCATTTTTTCAAAAAGTGTTCTTCATGAAAGTTGTTTATTTGGATCTTAACTATCAACTATCCAAATTTCAGCCCATCTCCATTATTACAGCTTGAGATATGATTTTATGAGTGCATACCGTTCGGATTCTAGTGACAGAACCCATATTCTGACTTCCATGTAAACTTAGGTCCCTTAGACATCTGTTTAGGACTTCGAGCTCTTCATTAAAGTTGTAGAGCTTCCTCCTAGCTTTCCTACAAGTTCCTCCTAGCTTTCCTACAAGGTAAAATTCATGATTATTAGATATCAGGAACTCAAGTTATGGCCAAAATACAGAAATAGTGTCAAATCTCAATAATGCTGAAAATATTCAATTAGGACCAATTTGAGCTTAAACTCACAAAATCATACCAAACTCAATCAATTAAGAATATGGAGAGTGTAAATGACTAAACATAAGGGTTTCTTAATGAATAAAATATGTGATTATCAAATTCTCCCACACTTAGCTTTTTGCACTCCTGGGCAAAACTCAAGACCAAAACAAGGATATAAGAGATTAACAAAAATTTAAATTCCAACGACATTCAAGAGCTCAAAATTTTACAATCAAGAAGAACAACCAAAGGTTCAAGGGATCAAAACATTCATGAGTTAACAATTCTCCACATCTCAAACCAACAAGCAAGGTATCTTCAACATGAATCGAGAATGATAGATCTTCACAAGATTCCCTCTCAATCTCTCAAGTGTTTGAAAGGTAGGTATTTCACTCAATTCAACCCATGAAAATTGCACTACCATAAGCTTGCTTATCTTCTACTTCTCTACTACTTAAAACACATGCACACACAAATCATGAGGACTTTATTCAAGGTTGTAGTGAGGTCAAGGTAACAGAAGAGGATAAAATGGATATGAGAAGATAAATACCAAAGAGAATAAAAGCAAATGAGAGCTGAGTTCAAATAACAAGCATAAAAGTTCATCCCAACTCTAATGTATATCCCTTTACATATTCATTTCCCAATCCTTTTCTTTTTTTCTTTTTTTTTATATATATATGAACATAACTATATACATACATTTTTCCTTTTTTTTTTAGGCACTCTTTCCTTTTTCAACAACCATTTTGTAAACACACCCCCACACTTGTTCAAAAACTCATCCATTAACCAAGCTAATGTTCTTTTATTCCCTAAGGTAAAGTAAGAACACGATTTTTCATTTAAGGCACATAATGAGCTAGAAACAAGGAATGGTCAAATAAGCTCAAAAGGGTTAAGTAAAGGAAAATATACAAGGTTGGCAGGAATCAGAGAATTTTCAAGAAGTCAAAAGAATGCTTGATATCATATTGAAAACAAGGTTGGCTATTCGGTTAAACTAGCTAATTAAGAAAGAAGGCCTCAATCATGTTCATGCATGCAAGTGAAATGTAGCTTCAAAAAGAATCAAAGCAAGTTCTAGAGTGGTCATTAACATGAGTGAAAATCACACAAGAAAGAAGAGAATGGCATAAATGTTGAATCCATCCATTAGGCTCAAAATCTCACAAGGTATGCATCCATCAAACTCAATTCATCAATTCAATCATCCATCACCAAGCATATCAGTTCAAGAAGGGAGAAAAGTTATTCAATCATGCAATGAACCCTTTTTTTTATTTTTTTAAATAAAAAAATGCTAAAATCTCTCCCCCACACTTAATATAACATTGCCTTCAATGTGAAAGAGAGATATAGAAAAGAGCAACACAACCTGATAAGAAGTGAATCAACGCCAAGCAGAAAAGAAGCACACTGTCAGTGCCACATCAGACCCTGAAAAGAAATCAAACAATAAAACTTTAGTACTTCCACAATTTAATACTAATTAATTACTACCTAAAAAACTCCTTACTCTTCCACCAATTAAGATGCGTCTTAAGAGTAAAATTACTCCTTACTCTGCCATCACTAATTGGTTTAATAAGTCCATGACAATCATATCATACTTTCCAAACAAAACAACAACAATTTTTTTTTTTTTTTTACGTCAACTATCCTTCCCCCCAACTAGATCACAACATTGTCCTCAATGTTAAAATATAGATGAGTAAAGGATAGAAGATATTACCCGTTGGAGAAAGTGACACAAATTTAAACGAAACAAAGTACAATAAAATCAAACCCATTAAAGATAAAGTTTCGATCGACTTTTTTTTCTTGTTACTTCCTTCGCTACTTCTGTTGACCAATCTATTCGAGCTAATACCTTATCGGTATATACTCAAAAGCTTCTAATTTATCAATGAGCTCATCTATAGTGGAGGTAGAGATAAGAAGTTGTCTTGCTTAGAAGGAGTGATAAATTCCTGTTCCACAGCTTTGTCAAGAAAAGATAACAAAAGATCAAAGAAATTATTAACATTCAACAAACCAATGGGTCTATGGTGGATGTTCAGTTCGGCCCAAGAGACAATTCGAAAAATTTCTTCCAAAGTACCAAAACCACTTGGTAAGACAAGAAATGCATCAGAATTGTCAACCATTGTTTTTATTCGTCCATGCATAGATGTTACTTGAATTTCTTCTCCAACTGTCTTTCCAGTGATGTTATTTTCAGCTAAAGGTTTAGGAATAACACCTAAAACCTGACTGCCTCCTATAAAGGCAGCAAGTGATACAGCCCCCATTAACCCACAACAACCTCCCTCATATACAAGATGAATATTTCTCGCAGCAAGTGATGGACCAAGAGTGCTAGCTGCGTTTACAAACTCTAATCCCTTCCCATAACTCGACCCACAAAAAACACAGACATTTTTGAGGTTACGAATAGAAGGCCCCATTCTATACTCTTCCTCCCTTTGAGTGTTTCTGAGTTGAAGGAAAATGGAAAAAATGGAGTGTTTAAATAAGAAAAAGAATGGAAAGGGGAATAATTGCACCTATAAGGGTAGGTTGACTGTTGTCAGAAAAGGTTGAAATTAAGAGACACAGAATCTTTTTTTTTTTGACTTCAAGAAAACCATCAAGGTAAAGAAGTCTAGAAACTCCTGAAGGACCTTGCTCAAAGGATCGTCTGTACAAAAATCAAAATACAACAAAATGATACAAAGATAAAAGAAATAGAAAATGATGACATACCTGTATGTACAGTTTCCATGGCGTATCTTTATATTGCTCATCATGAGTGCAGTAGACATCACGTCCATTTTTTTTTTTGAAATTGTTAGAAAAACTTGATGAAAGATGAGTGTATACTTACTTAAGATTGGGATGGAGGTAGTCTGCTCTTTCGGCTTTGTGCCAAATGTAACGCCCCAATTTTTAGAAAATATTCTGAATGTACTGTTTTCTGTTTTTCATGCTTTTGTATGAATGACCACTGTGTCCCTATTTTTCTGTTCTCGATTTTTGTATGAAAACAATTACGATAATACAGGTTCAAATTTTATTTGATCGTTTTACGTAGTTTGTTTCGAGACGATAAAATAAAAATTTTTCTCGAACTCTTGTATTAATTTTTCTCGAAAGATATACGACTAAATAATACTTCTTGGATATTTTATTTGAACGTTTTGGATGATTACCTACGTTGTGGGAAAAACGGAAAATGACCGTTACGTCCCGAACATCTTGTTTTTATTTGTTTTTGTCTGTTTTTAATTGTTTTCTTCTTGATTTAATGCCCGAAAATACTTGTCTGTGATTTTTTATGGACTTTTTGTGTGATTTGCTCGAGGCGGGAAAATAATATTTTCCGGGCCGGGAAAATCTTATTTTATTATTTAGAATTGGGGGATCTTACTTAACCCGATTCTGAATGAGACTAAAAATAATCTTTTAATTTTTAGGATTTAATCACAAATAAAATAATTTTATATTATTATAATATTATTTTATTAGTCAAGATAATTTAGTGACAATGGACCCTAAATATTTTGCGGGACCCACAATTAGCATAACGGTTAGATCGGTAGCTTAATTAATCACCGTAGTCGTAGAACTTTCCGAAACAGTGACTCAAATAGTGACTCAATGAGAGCATTTAATCTGTTGTGTGACTCGGCATGTGAGTCACCGAACCAACCAATGAGAATCAAGCTTGCTCACCAAGGCTTGATCTTGGCCTTTGATTCATCCAATGGCTTGGATGAAGCCAAGCAAGGTGCCCACCTTGCACCCCACTTGATGTTCACGGCCAAGAGGCCTTAGGAGACTAAAATCACTTTCATCTTCATCACTTTTCTCTCTTCTCTCTCATCAAGAACCCTAGCCACCATTCTTGTCCATTTTCTTCACCATATTCGCCAAGCTTATTTCCTAACCATCCAACCATCCAAAAATTTTTCTAACCAAGTTTCCTTAACCTAAACACCATTCTAAGAACCTTTGTAGTTGGGAGTTTCTTCAAATTCTTCCATCTAGGGCTTGGAAACCAACCTTGAAAGTTTTACCCGAAGGTGAAATTTCATGCTTTTCTTTTCTCTCTTCTTTTTCAAAGTTCTAAGCCATGATTTTTCCATGGTTTAGCTTCTTTTTCATGGTTAGTAACATGTAGATTTTGTTTGAGATTTCTAGGTATTTTTGGTGGTGAAAACCGTGACCTAGGAGGTGTGAAAGCAAGCTTTTGTCTTCATTTAAGGTAAGAGGAAGACAATTCTTATCATCCCTTGATGGTGGTAAGAAGATGGGTTGTTTGTAGAATCCATAAGGATTCGGTTGTGGTGTGTTTATTGATGTGTATTTGTTAATTTTTGTGGTTGCTAGTAGCTTAAGTGTTATGTGTTAGTAGCTTTCTTGTTTGGTAATTGTAATAATTTTGCATGTTTAATAGCTTTTGATTGTATGTCTATAAGCTTTAAATTAGGTTTTATGTGTTAGAAATATTTTGCATGTGTTAGAAATATTTTGCATGTGTTAGAGATATAAATGCATGTGTTAGAATTGTATGATAAGGTTTAGGATGTGAATAACATGTGTAAATTTGCATGAGTGTTCCAAAGAACACATTCCCTAGCTCACGGCAATGCCAAAGTGTGAGGACCAAAATGTTCTCTTCATTTTTCCTAAAGTGCAACTTAATTGATTAGGAGAAATAAGAAGGTTTTAAATGGTTTTGATCAAAGAAAAGGAATTTATAAATCAAATGGTAAAGATTTAGTACATTTTGGGCCAACATGCCTAAAAGATTTATTTGATTCAAAATCATTACTTTATAACATGATTTAATGAATTTAGATAAGATAATACATTTGACATGATTTAGAAATCAAATGAGAAAGTTTTATAAAATTCGGCCAACATGCCACTATAGGTAATTATGATTTTTAAAACTTGATTCCAAATCTTTTTCAATCAAAAAGAGATAACCCAAGTTAAGAAGAAGTTTCTATAATGATTTTTGAAGAAACAAGTTGAGTAGAATTAAGTTTAAAGGTTAAAAACTAGTGATTTTATCATTAGGAAGTAAAATACAGAAATTTTGAGAAATTTTCTAACATATAGCTCACGTTAGGTTTTGAAGCATGTTAGAGATTTCAAAAGAGAATTAAATGATATGGATAAAAAAATTAGGTAAATAGAAAATTTTATGGAAAATTTAGAAAACCATTATTATAAGTTTATAAACAAAATGCTTTGTCAATTTTTAGTAAAAATGAACTTATAGGATAGTCAAAATATCCTAATGACAAGATGCGGTATGAAAAATTATTCTACGTAGTTTAAATGTACTAAATACTATTGCTATCTGTTTAAACGGTAATTTTAAAGGCATTCGAATAAGAAAATGATTTAAAAATCCTACGCGATTGAGAAAACGTATTAAAAATGCTACGCGATTTTAAAAACAGAAAAATATCTTTACCCGATTTTTAAACGTTTGTAAAAACGACGAGATTTCAAAAACGCGATAAAATTTCTACGCGATTGACCGTTACTATATTTATTTTTCGGCTTTGTCGGGAAAATGTGAACCCGTACAAGCTTTTGAGGTTATTTCGCTGTCGGGAAAAAGTGAACCCGTACAGGCTTTTTTGCCATTGAGGGCATATTTTTATCTTGAGGGCATTTTCGTAATTTCATATATTTGGAATTATGTTTTGTCTTTATACCAATTTTTGGTGTTTTGGTTGACGAGACGAATCACATCGTGTTGTCGATGCGATAAACGTAGTGGGGTTCAT
This sequence comes from Ormosia emarginata, assembly GCA_029884605.1. Classification (NCBI taxonomy): domain Eukaryota; kingdom Viridiplantae; phylum Streptophyta; class Magnoliopsida; order Fabales; family Fabaceae; genus Ormosia; species Ormosia emarginata. Next base: position 1,995,135 of record JAQQTP010000049.1, on the reverse strand, counting down.
TGTTCTAATGAACTTGGAGACTTTAGTGTACGGGATCCCACATGTGGACAGTTGGTAGCTCCGTTGCCGTGGTAAACCGATAGCACACTAATGTACTCGACATTCACTATATTTAATCGAGGTTTGTAAAGTCTAGTAGTACATTGCCTATAGTGCCACAACGGAGACCGTGAACTATACTACGCTGGATGGTGGATTCCAGTCTTGTAGGCTATTGACGCAACGTGTGACCGCGTAATAGTTGGTTGGGCAGCCGTGGTACTAATAGATTTTGCAAGTCATTCTCTCTGATATCTGTCTGGGTTTAGCTCCATGGAATAGGGTTGTGTTTTGGTGTATTTGATTTTATCTTGGATAATATTCCATTTTTCTCTATTTATCTTTATCTGTAATATCTTGGATGTTTTTACATTTTCTCTATTTATATTTATCTGATAATTCTTATGTTAGTTGTCCATTTCTTATCTTATTTTATCTGTGAGATTGATTTATCTGTGTGATTTTCTTTAATTGTGTTATATCTATGATGTTCTGAAACACTAGGATATCTAATATGTATTACTGTTATAGCTTTTTCGTATTGTATGAACTGTGTAGTTGTTATTTGTCGTCTTCTTATTGGCCATGTTGCGATGATTTTATGTTGTCTTACCTCTTTATTGTATGTGTCTCTTGTCTATTTATTTTATACGGTAAAGAGTTTGAAGAGGAAGAAGAGGAACAGCCTCTTGAGATCGTGTACCCTGAGGAAGAGGAAGGTCAGCAAGCCGACGATCAGTTTTACGATCAAGAACCATCCGATCATCCATATCCTCTGGATTGATTGTGTGGGATGGCTACGCCAGGATTTTTGGGATTCATAGAGCTGGTATTTCATGGAGGTGATCTGGCTTGGCATTTACGAGGAGATCGTGCTTCTGTTACCTATGCTGGACGTATGACCGTGATTCTACGTCATCAGTTTGATGGAGATCCGATTATGACGACGACGTTATTTCTGCACTTAGAGTTACCCTTGTCCATTAGGCGTTATTGGGGTGCTGAAAACCCTGAGCCTAGTGAGATAAGCATCGTATCGACTGCGCGATCCCGTTATCGCCGTGTGTCGAGACATCCGGGATATCTATCTCCCGATGATCATTTTCAGGCTGAGAGTGATCCATCTGAGGATTAGATAACCATGATGTTTTTTTTTGGGCGCGTCAGCGTATGTCTGTATATATATTAACTCTTTTATTGCTTTCTTTACTGTTTTTGTTTAAATAGTTGTAGTCTTAGTTGTAAATTATTTGTACAGTTTATAACTTAACCATATGTATATTATTAGTGTTGATGTTTTTTTTTTTATTTCGTATTTTTCGCATTATCTTTTTATTACATATTTAAATGTCTATCGGGAATTATTTTACAACCCGTAATAATATTTAACAAATGTTCATTAACTTGGGTAGATTTTATTTCTATTTATTTTATTTTCTTTTATGTGTGACATCCTCCAAAGGGGTGTTACATTAGTTAGTATCGAGCCCAAGTTAGAGTCTTTTGGGGTTGTGGTTGGGTCTGTTTTTGTTTGTCTTTGTGTGATTCTCTGTGATGTTTGTGATTTATATCCTTTCGGAAATATCTAGAAGGATGTATCTAACTTTGTTTTGTTATGTTTGAAGAAAGAAGATGGCTGGTAGAGGTAGAGGACGTGCTAACGTAAATCGTGATGAGGACCCGATGTTGGTTCTTCTTGAGGCTATGCGGCGGATGGTGAAGTGATTACTCGAAAGAAAATTTGAGAAGCGACCAACAAAGAAGATGCTACGGTGATGCCCTAAATTTATCTGAATTTAGGCACCATAATCCGCCACAATTTAGAGGCGAGGTGGATCCAGAGAAAGCGAGTCAGTGGATGCAAGATTTAGAGAGAATCTTTGAGGGGATGAGATGCACAGATGAAAAGAAAGTGACTTATGCTGTCTTCATGCTGAGAGGAGATGCAGAACATTGGTGGAGAGGAATCCGCCGAGTGTTGCAAGCTGAAGGGACTGAGATCACCTGGGAAGTATTTTCTAATACTTTTCTGGATAAGTATTTTCCTGCAAGTGCTAGGCATGCCAAGGAAATGGAATTTCTTGGTTTGCGACAGGGGAATATGACTGTGAATGAGTATGCCACAAAATTTGAGAATTTGTCTCAATTCTCGGATTATGCTCAGACACGACAAGATGATGTGTGGAGATGCGGGAAATTTGAATCAGGTTTAAGGGTGGAACTGAAACGAGGAGTGGTATCTTTGAGGATGACTCAGTTTCATGCTTTGGTGGATGCGTGTGCTCGACTTGAGGAGTTGGAGCCATCTAGAGATCAGAGGAATCGGAATTTTGGACCGACAAGGTTCCAGAGAGGTGGAGGTAGTAATGCAAATCGGTTTCAGCGTAAGCGTATACCAGGCCAACAGGAAGTCAATCTCAACGACCATCTGTTAGTGGAGGTGCAAGTAGTAGTGGAGCTGGACGGAGGGTGGCGTTTACGCCAACATGTTTTAAGTGCGGGAAGAAGGGTCATATTTCTCCCGAGTGTACAGTTAAAGGTACAGTTTGTTTCAATTGTAAGCAACCTGGACACATATCAAAGGATTGTCCACAGCCGGAGAGAAAACCTGCTGTTCGGTATGTTAAAGCTAATCAGCAGAAATCTGGAAGTACTCAACCAAGATCTGGAGGACGAGTGTATACAATGGTGGGATCTGAGATTTCTAAGTCTGATGATCTTATTCAGGGAGAAGGAGACATTGGAGCTAATCTTCTGACTGTATTGTATGATTCTGGAGCTACACATTCCTTTATTGCATATGATTGTGTAGAAAGGTTGAAGTTGCCTATATCTTCTCTGAATGTTATGTTGAATGTATCTACGCCAACTGCTAAACCTGTAGTTACTTCTAAGATCTGTTTGGATTGTCCTATTGTTGTGAAGGGCCGTTTGTTTTTGGTTGATTTGATTTGTTTACCTCTCATTGAGATAGATGTAATCTTAGGGATGGACTGGTTATGTTCTAACCATATCCTCATAGATTGTGCAAAGAAAACTATAGTTTTTCCTAAGGAAGAAGAGTCTGGATTCTTAACTGCTGTTAAGGTCAAGTCTTTGTTGAGAGATGGAGCGCAGGGATATCTGGTATTGTCTTCTCTAGAAGTTAAGAATGAGAAGGATGTGAATACTATTCCTGTTGTCAACGATTTTCTGGATGTTTTTCCTGAAGATGTACCTAGTTTACCGCCTGAGCGGGAGATCGAGTTCTCAATTGATTTAGTACCGGGAACAGGTCCTGTCTCAATTGCACCATATCGTATGTCGCCAGTAGAGTTGGAGGAGCTGAAAAAGCAATTGGTGGAACTATTGGAGAAAGAATTTGTACGACCTAGCGTTTCCCCATGGGGTGCACCAGTACTTTTGGTTAAGAAGAAGGATGGAACATCACGACTTTGTGTAGACTATCGGCAATTAAATAAGGTGACTATCAAGAATAAATATCCGCTTCCAAGAATCGATGATTTGATGGATCAATTGAGAGGAGCTGTGATATTTTCCAAGATAGATCTGCGATCAGGCTATCACCAGATTCGTGTAAAAGGGGAAGATGTGCCGAAAACTGTTTTTCGAACTCGTTATGGACATTATGAGTATCAGGTAATGCCATTCGGGGTGACGAATGCTCCTGCCATATTTATGGATTATATGAACAGGATATTTCGTCCGTATCTAGACAGATTTGTCGTTGTCTTTATCGATGACATTCTGATCTATTCTCAATCGAAGGAAGAGCAACTTTGAACATCTAAGTGTTGTTCTTCAGATTTTGAGGGAGAAGCAGTTGTATGCGAAGTTGTCTAAGTGTGAGTTCTGGTTGGAAGAAGTTCAATTTCTTGGTCACGTAATTTCTAAAGAAGGTATTGCGGTGGACCCATCGAAAGTGGAGACTGTTTTATAGTGGGAGAGACCTAAGACAGTAACAGAAGTTCGAAGTTTTGTTGGACTTGCTGGTTATTATCGGAGATTTATCGAAGGTTTTTCCAAGATTGCTGGACCACTTACACAACTGACGAGGAAAAGTCAAGCTTTCGAATGGACGGAAGAACGTGAAGCTAGTTTTCAAGAGTTGAAGAAAAGGTTAACAACTGCGCCGGTGTTGATCCTACCAGATTCGACGAAATCTTTCGATGTGTATTGTGACGCTTCTTATCAAGGACTAGGATGCGTGTTAATGCAAGATCGGAACGTGGTGGCATATGCTTCTCGACAATTGAAGGTTCATGAAAAGAATTATCCTACGCATGATTTGGAATTGGCTGCGGTAGTTTTTGCTTTGAAGATATGGAGACACTTTCTCTATGGAGCAACGTTCAACATCTTCAGTGATCACAAGAGTTTGAAATACTTGTACGACCGAAGGAGCTGAATATGAGGCAGCGAAGATGGTTAGAATTTCGAACGATTACGATTTTTAACTTTTGTACCACCACAGGTAAAGCGAATGTCGTGGCCGATGCCTTGAGCAGGAAGATTATTAGTGTTTCTGCGCTAATGATTAAAGAGAAAGAGCTCATTGAACAGTTTAGAGATGAGTGGTCATTTGTTGAGTTGGAAACGGGGAAGATCTGATATTAGCATGGTTACTATCTCGAGCGAGTTGATGGAAGACATAAAGGAAAAGCAAAATGCCGATAAATATTTGCAAGGAATAAAGGAGCAAATGAAACAAGGCGAAACACTAGAGTTCAAAGAAGGAACTGATGGAATTCTGAGGTTTCGGGGTAGAATCTGTATTCCTCGTAACCAGAACTGAGAAGATATATTGTGAAACATGCCCATACTAGTCTATTGAGTATGCATCCAGGTATAACAAAGATGTATCAAGACTTGAAAAAGTTATTCTGGTGGCATGGAATGAAGGGTGATGTGGTTAGATGCGTGTCAACTTGTCTAGTTTGTCAAAAGTCAAAAGTTGAACACCAAAGACCAGCTGGGATGTTGCAACCATTATCGATTCCAGAATGGAAATGGGACAGCATTTCTATGGATTTCGTTACTGGTTTGCCGAAGACAAAGAAAGGTCATGATGCAATATGGGTTATAGTTGATAGGCTTACGAAATCGGCTCATTTCTTACCAATTAATATCAAATATTCATTGGAAAGATTAACCCAGTTGTACATCAGTGAAATTATTAGACTACATGGTGTACCGACAAGTATAATTTCTGACAGAGATCCGAGGTTTACGTCAAGATTTTGGCGAAGTCTACAAGAAGCTATGGGAACTAAGTTACGACTGAGTTCAGCGTATCATCCGCAGACTGACGGTCAGACAGAGAGAACTATACAGTCCTTGGAGGATTTGTTGCGGGCTTGTGTTTTGGAACAACGGGGAAGTTGGGATGAATTTTTATCTTTGATAGAATTCACCTACAACAATAGTTTTCACGCAAGCATCGGAATGGCACCTTATGAAGCATTGTATAGAAGACGATGTCGAACGCCGCTATCTTTGGTATCGGGATGGGGAAAGTATGGTGTTGGGCCGGGAACTTGTACAACAGACTACGGATAAAGTCAAGATGATACAAGAGAAGATGAGGACGACGCAAAGCAGACAAAAGAGTTACGCGGATAAGCGAAGACGACCTCTTGAGTTTGAGGAGGGTGAGCATGTGTTTCTGAGAGTTACTCCTACGACTGGTGTCAGAAGAGTGATTAAGTCTAAGAAGCTTACTCCTAAATTCATTGGACCATATCAGATTATCCGACGTATTGGTCCTGTAGCATATCAGATTGCTTTGCCGCCTTTTCTATCCAATTTGCATGACGTATTTCATGTGTCTCAGTTACGGAAGTATATACCAGATCCGACACATGTTATACAACCAGATGACGTGCAGTTAAAGGAGAATTTGACTTACGAAACTTTACCTGTCAGGATAGAGGACAGAAAGGTAAAGCAGCTTCGAGGGAAGATGATCGAGTTAGTGAAGGTCATATGGAATGATATGACGGGTGAAGCTACTTGGGAACTAGAAGATAAAATGAAGGATCAGTATCCTCATTTGTTTGGGTGAACATCGAATTTCGAGGACAAAATTTTTATTTGTTGGGGAGAGTTGTAACGCCCCAATTTTTAGAAAATATTCTGAATGTACTGTTTTCTGTTTTTCATGCTTTTGTATGAATGACCACTTTGTGTCCCTATTTTTCTGTTTCTCGATTTTTGTATGAAAACAATTATGATCATACAGTTCAAATTTTATTTGATCGTTTTACGTAGTTTGTTTCGAGACAAGAAAATAAAAATTTTTCTCGAGCCTCTTGTATTAATTTTTCTCGAAAGATATACAACTAAATAATACTTGCTGGATTTTTTATTTGAACGTTTTGGATGATTACCTACGTTGTGGGAAAAAATGGGAAAATGACCGTTACGTCCCGAACATCTTGTTTTATTGTTTTTGTCTGTTTTTAATTGTTTTCTTCTTGATTTAATGCCCGAAAATACTGTCTGTGATTTTTTATGGACTTTTTGTGTGATTTGCTCAGGCGGGAAAATAATATTTTCCCGGGCCGGGAAAATCTTATTTTATTATTTAGAATTGGGGATCTTACTTAACCCGATTCTGAATGAGACTAAAAATAATCTTTTAATTTTTAGGATTTAAGCTGTCAAATAAAATAATTTTATATTATTATAATATTATTTTATTAGTCAAGATAATTTAGTGACAATGGACCCGAAATATTTTGCGGGACCCACAATTAGCGAATCAGTTAGATCGGTAGCTTAATTAATCACCGTAGTCGTAGAAGAACTTTCGAGAAACAGTGACTCAATAGGCCCGACTCAATGAGCATTTAATACTGTTGTGTGACTCGGCATGTGAGTCACCTGGGAACCAACCAATGAGAATCAAGCTTGCTCACCAAGGCTTGATCTTGGCCTTTGATTCATCCAATGGCTTGGATGAAGCCAAGCAAGGTGCCCACCTTGCACCCCACTTGATGTTCACGGCCAAGAGGCCTTAGGAGACTAAAATCACTTTCATCTTCATCACTTTTCTCTCTTCTCTCTCATCAAGAACCCTAGCCACCATTCTTGTCCATTTTCTTCACCATATTCGGCCAAGCTTATTTCCTAACCATCCAACCATCCAAAAATTTTTCTAACCAAGTTTCCTTAACCTAAACACCATTCTAAGAACCTTTGTAGTTGGGAGTTTCTTCAAATTCTTCCATCTAGGGCTTGGAAACCAACCTTGAAAGTTTTACCCAGAAGGTGAAATTTCATGCTTTTCTTTTCTCTCTTCTTTTTCAAAGTTCTAAGCCATGATTTTTCCATGGTTTAGCTTCTTTTTCATGGTTAGTAACATGTAGATTTTGTTTGAGATTTCTAGGTATTTTTGGTGGTGAAAACCGTGACCTAGGAGGTGTGAAAGCAAGCTTTTGTCTTCATTTAAGGTAAGAGGAAGACAATTCTTATCATCCCTTGATGGTGGTAAGAAGATGGGTTGTTTGTAGAATCCATAAGGATTCGGTTGTGGTGTGTTTATTGATGTGTATTTGTTAATTTTTGTGGTTGCTAGTAGCTTAAGTGTTATGTGTTAGTAGCTTTCTTGTTTGGTAATTGTAATAATTTTGCATGTTTAATAGCTTTTGATTGTATGTCTATAAGCTTTAAATTAGGTTTTATGTGTTAGAAATATTTTGCATGTGTTAGAAATATTTTGCATGTGTTAGAGATATAAATGCATGTGTTAGAATTGTATGATAAGGTTTAGGATGTGAATAACATGTGTAAATTTGCATGAGTGTTCCAAAGAACACATTCCCTAGCTCACGGCAATGCCAAAGTGTGAGGACCAAAATGTTCTCTTCATTTTTCCTAAAGTGCAACTTAATTGATTAGGAGAAATAAGAAGGTTTTAAATGGTTTTGATCAAAGAAAAGGAATTTATAAATCAAATGGTAAAGATTTAGTACATTTTGGGCCAACATGCCTAAAAGATTTATTTGATTCAAAATCATTACTTTATAACATGATTTAATGAATTTAGATAAGATAATACATTTGACATGATTTAGAAATCAAATGAGAAAGTTTTATAAAATTCGGCCAACATGCCACTATAGGTAATTATGATTTTTAAAACTTGATTCCAAATCTTTTTCAATCAAAAAGAGATAACCCAAGTTAAGAAGAAGTTTCTATAATGATTTTTGAAGAAACAAGTTGAGTAGAATTAAGTTTAAAGGTTAAAAACTAGTGATTTTATCATTAGGAAGTAAAATACTGAAAATTTTGAGAAATTTTCTAACATATAGCTCACGTTAGGTTTTGAAGCATGTTAGAGATTTCAAAAGAGAATTAAATGATATGGATAAAAAAATTAGGTAAATAGAAAATTTTATGGAAAATTTAGAAAACCATTATTATAAGTTTATAAACAAAATGCTTTGTCAATTTTTAGTAAAAATGAACTTATAGGATAGTCAAAATATCCTAATGACAGTATGCGGTATGAAAAATTATTCTACGTAGTTTAAATGTACTAAATACTATTGCTATCTGTTTAAACGGTAATTTTAAAGGCATTCGAATAAGAAAATGATTTAAAATCCTACGCGATTGAGAAAACGTATTAAAAATGCTACGCGATTTTAAAAACAGAAAAATATCTTTACCCGATTTTTAAATGTTTGTAAAAACGACGAGATTTCAAAAACGCGATAAAATTTCTACGCGATTGACCGTTACTATATTTATTTTTATTTGTCGGGAAAATGTGAACCCGTCTGAGCTTTTGAGGTTATTTAGTTGTCGGGAAAAAGTGAACCCGTCAGTGCTTTTTTGCCATTGAGGGCATATTTTTATCTTGAGGGCATTTTCGTAATTTCATATATTTGGAATTATGTTTTGTCTTTATACCAATTTTTGGTGTTTTGGTTGACGAGACGAATCACATCGTGTTGTCGATGCGATAAACGTAGTGGGGTTCATTGTTCTAATGAACTTGGAGACTTTAGTGTACGGGATCACACATGTGGACAGTTGGTAGCTCCGCTGGGCCGTGGTAAACCGATAGCACACTAATGTACTCGACATTCACTATATTTAATCGAGGTTTGTAAAGTCTAGTAGTACATTGCCTATAGTGCCACAACGGAGACCGTGAACTATACTACGCCTGGATGGTGGATTCCCGTCTGCCGTAGGCTATTGACGCAACGTGTGACCGCGTAATAGTTGGTTGGGCAGCCGTGGTACTAATAGATTTTGCAAGTCATTCTCTCGATATCTGCTGGGTTTAGCTCCATGGAATAGGGTTGTGTTTTGGTGTATTTGATTTTATCTTGGATAATATTCCATTTTTCTCTATTTATCTTTATCTGGTAATATCTTGGATGTTTTTACATTTTCTCTATTTATATTTATCTGATAATTCTTATGTTAGTTGTCCATTTCTTATCTTATTTTATCTGTGAGATTGATTTATCTGTGTGATTTTCTTTAATTGTGTTATATCTATGATGTTTTGAAACACTAGGATATCTAATATGTATTACTGTTATAGCTTTTTCGTATTGTATGAACTGTGTAGTTGTTATTTGTCGTCTTCTTATTGGCCATGTTGCGATGATTTTATGTTGTCTTACCTCTTTATTGTATGTGTCTCTTGTCTATTTATTTTATACGGTAAAGAGTTTGAAGAGGAAGAAGAGGAACACCTCTTGAGATCGTGTACCTTGAGGAAGAGGAAGGTCGACAAGCCGACGATCGGTTTACGATCAAGAACCATCCGATCATCCATATCCTCTGGATTGATTGTGTGGGATAGCTACGCCAGAGGATTTTTGGGATTCATAGAGCTGGTATTTCATGGAGGTGATCGGCTTGGCATTTACGAGGAGATCGTGCTTCTGTTACCTATGCTGGACGTATGACCGTGATTCTACGTCATCAGTTTGATGGAGATCCGATTATGACGACGACGTTATTTCTGCACTTAGAGTTACCCTTGTCCATTAGGCGTTATTGGGGTGCTGAAAACCCTGAGCCTAGTGAGATAAGCATCGTATCGACCGCGCGATCCCGTTATCGCCGTGTGTCGAGACATCCGGATATCTATCTCCCGATGATCATTTTCGGTCGAGAGTGATCCATCGGAGGATTAGATAACCATGATGTTTTTTGGGCGCGTCGGTATGTACATATATATATTAACTCTTTTATTGCTTTCTTTCTTGTTTTTGTTTAAATAGTTGTAGTCTTAGTTGTAAATTATTTGTACAGTTTATAACTTAACCATATGTATATTATTAGTGTTGATGTTTTTTTTTTTATTTCGTATTTTTCGCATTATCTTTTTATTACATATTTCTCGTCTATCGGGAATTATTTTACAACCCGTAATAATATTTAACAAATGTTCATAACTTGGGTAGATTTTATTTCTATTTATTTTATTTTCTTTTATGTGTGACATCCTCCAAAGGGGTGTTACATTAGTTAATATCGAGCCCAAGTTAGAGTCTTTTGGGGTTGTGGTTGGGTCTGTTTTTGTTTGTCTTTGTGTGATTCTCTCGTGATGTTTGTGATTTATATCCTTTCGGAAATATCTAGAAGGATGTATCTAACTTTGTTTTGTTATGTTTGAAGAAAGAAGATGGCTGGTAGAGGTAGAGGACGTGCTAACGTAAATCGTGATGAGGACCCGATGTTGGTTCTTCTTGAGGCTATGCGGCGATGGTGAAGTGATTACTCGAAAAATTTGAGAGCGCCAAACAAGAAGATGCTACGGTGATGCCCTAAATTTATCTGAATTTAGGCACCATAATCCGCCACAATTTAGAGGCGAGGTGGATCCAGAGAAAGCGAGTCAGTGGATGCAAGATTTAGAGAGAATCTTTGAGGGGATGAGATGCACGGATGAAAAGAAAGTGACTTATCTTGTCTTCATGCTTTGAGAGGAGATGCGAGAACATTGGTGGAGAGGAATCCGCCGAGTGTTGCAAGTGAAGGACCGAGATCACACAGGAAGTATTTTCTAATACTTTTCTCGGATAAGTATTTTCCTGCAAGTGCTAGGCATGCCAAGGAAATGGAATTTCTTGGTTTGCGACGGGGAATATATTTGTGAATGAGTATGCCACAAAATTTGAGAATTTGTCTCAATTCTCGGATTATGCTCAGACACGACAAGATGATGTGTGGAGATGCGGAAATTTGAATCAGGTTTAAGGGTGGAACTGAAACGAGGAGTGGTATCTTTGAGGATGACTCAGTTTCATGCTTTGGTGGATGCGTGTGCTCGACTTGAGGAGTTGGAGCCATCTAGAGATCAGAGGAATCGGAATTTTGGACCGACAAGGTTCCAGAGAGGTGGAGGTAGTAATGCAAATCGGTTTCAGCGTAAGCCGTATACCAGGCCAACAGGAAGTCAATCTCAACGACCATCTGTTAGTGGAGGTGCAAGTAGTAGTGGAGCTGGACGGAGGGTGGCGTTTACGCCAACATGTTTTAAGTGCGGGAAGAAGGGTCATATTTCTCCCGAGTGTACAGTTAAAGGTACAGTTTGTTTCAATTGTAAGCAACCTGGACACATATCAAAGGATTGTCCACAAAGGAGAGAAAACCTGCATTCGGTATGTTAAAGCTAATCGCGAGAAATCTGGAAGTACTCAACCAAGATCGGAGGACGAGTGTATACAATGGTGGGATCGAGATTTCTAAGTCGATGATCTTATTCGAGGAGAAGGAGACATTGGAGCTAATCTTCTCGACCGTATTGTATGATTCTGGAGCTACACATTCCTTTATTGCATATGATTGTGTAGAAAGGTTGAAGTTGCCTATGTCTTCTCGAATGTTATGTTGAATGTATCTACGCCAACTGCTAAACCTGTAGTTACTTCTAAGATCTGTTTGGATTGTCCTATTGTTGTGAAGGGCCGTTTGTTTTTGGTCGATTTGATTTGTTTACCTCTCATTGAGATAGATGTAATCTTAGGGATGGATTTGGTTATGTTCTAACCATATCCTCATAGATTGTGCAAAGAAAACTATAGTTTTCCTAAGGAAGAAGAGTCTGGATTCTTAACTTCTTTATTAGGTCAAGTCTTTGTTGAGAGATGGAGCGCAGGGGATATCGGTATTGTCTTCTCTAGAAGTTAAGAATGAGAAGGATGTGAATACTATTCCTTGTCAACGATTTTCTGGATGTTTTTCCTGAAGATGTACCTAGTTTACCGCCTGAGCGGGAGATCGAGTTCTCAATTGATTTAGTACCGGGAACAGGTCCTGTCTCAATTGCACCATATCGTATGTCGCCAGTAGAGTTGGAGGAGCTGAAAAAGCAATTGGTGGAACTATTGGAGAAAGAATTTGTACGACCTAGTGTTTCCCCATGGGGTGCACCAGTACTTTTGGTTAAGAAGAAGGATGGAACATCACGACTTTGTGTAGACTATCGGCAATTAAATAAGGTGACTATCAAGAATAAATATCCGCTTCCAAGAATCGATGATTTGATGGATCAATTGAGAGGAGCTGTGATATTTTCCAAGATAGATCTGCGATCAGGCTATCACCAGATTCGTGTAAAAGGGGAAGATGTGCCGAAAACTGTTTTTCGAACTCGTTATGGACATTATGAGTATCAGGTAATGCCATTCGGGGTGACGAATGCTCCTGCCATATTTATGGATTATATGAACAGGATATTTCGTCCGTATCTAGACAGACAGTTTGTCGTTGTCTTTATCGATGACATTCTGATCTATTCTCAATCGAAGGAAGAGCATGCTGAACATCTAAGTGTTGTTCTTCAGATTTTGAGGGAGAAGCAGTTGTATGCGAAGTTGTCTAAGTGTGAGTTCTGGTTGGAAGAAGTTCAATTTCTTGGTCACGTAATTTCTAAAGAAGGTATTGCGGTGGACCCATCGAAAGTGGAGACTGTTTTATAGTGGGAGAGACCTAAGACAAGAATGAAGTTCGAAGTTTTGTTGGACTTGCTTGGTTATTATCGGAGATTTATCGAAGGTTTTTCCAAGATTGCTTTGACCACTTACACAACGACGAGGAAAAGTCAAGCTTTCGAATGGACGGAAGAACGTGAAGCTAGTTTTCAAGAGTTGAAGAAAAGGTTAACAAGCTCAGCCGGTGTTGATCCTACCGATTCGACGAAATCTTTCGATGTGTATTGTGACGCTTCTTATCAAGGACTAGGATGCGTGTTAATGCAAGATCGGAACGTGGTGGCATATGCTTCTCGACAATTGAAGGTTCATGAAAAGAATTATCCTACGCATGATTTGGAATTGGCTGCGGTAGTTTTTGCTTTGAAGATATGGAGACACTTTCTCTATGGAGCAACGTTCAACATCTTCAGTGATCACAAGAGTTTGAAATACTTGTACGACCAGAAGGAGCTGAATATGAGGCAGCGAAGATGGTTAGAATTTCTGAACGATTACGATTTTTAACTTTTGTACCACCCTGGTAAAGCGAATGTCGTGGCCGATGCCTTGAGCAGGAAGATTATTAGTGTTTCTGCGCTAATGATTAAAGAGAAAGAGCTCATTGAACAGTTTAGAGATGAGTGGTCATTTGTTGAGTTGGAAACGGGGAAGATCTGTATTAGCATGGTTACTATCTCGAGCGAGTTGATGGAAGACATAAAGGAAAAGCAAAATGCCGATAAATATTTGCAAGGAATAAAGGAGCAAATGAAACAAGGCGAAACACTAGAGTTCAAAGAAGGAACTGATGGAATTCTGAGGTTTCGGGGTAGAATCTGTATTCCTCGTAACCGAGAACTGAGAAGATATATTGTGAAACATGCCCATACTAGTCTATTGAGTATGCATCCAGGTATAACAAAGATGTATCAAGACTTGAAAAAGTTATTCTGGTGGCATGGAATGAAGGGTGATGTGGTTAGATGCGTGTCAACTTGCCTAGTTTGTCAAAAGTCAAAAGTTGAACACCAAAGACCAGCTGGGATGTTGCAACCATTATCGATTCCAGAATGGAAATGGGACAGCATTTCTATGGATTTCGTTACTGGTTTGCCGAAGACAAAGAAAGGTCATGATGCAATATGGGTTATAGTTGATAGGCTTACGAAATCGGCTCATTTCTTACCAATTAATATCAAATATTCATTGGAAAGATTAACCCAGTTGTACATTAGTGAAATTATCAGACTACATGGTGTACCGACAAGTATAATTTCGACAGAGATCCGAGGTTTACGTCAAGATTTTGGCGAAGTCTACAAGAAGCTATGGGAACTAAGTTACGGCGAGTTCGGCGTATCATCCATGCAGACCGACGGTCGAGACGAGAGAACTATACGATCCTTGGAGGATTTGTTGCGGGCTTGTGTTTTGGAACAACGGGGAAGTTGGGATGAATTTTTATCTTTGATAGAATTCACCTACAACAATAGTTTTCACGCAAGCATCGGAATGGCACCTTATGAAGCATTGTATGGAAGACGATGTCGAACGCCGCTATCTTTGGTATCGGGATGGGGAAAGTATGATCGTTGGACCAACTTGTACAACGGACTACGGATAAAGTCAAGATGATACAAGAGAAGATGAGGACGACGCAAAGCGGACACAAAGAGTTACGCGGATAAGCGAAGACGACCTCTTGAGTTTGAGGAGGGTGAGCATGTGTTTCGAGAGTTACTCCTACGACCGGTGTCGGAAGAGTGATTAAGTCTAAGAAGCTTACTCCTAAATTCATTGGACCATATCGATTATCCGACGTATTGGTCCCGTAGCATATCGATTGCTTTGCCGCCTTTTCTATCCAATTTGCATGACGTATTTCATGTGTCTCGATTACGGAAGTATATACCAGATCAGACACATGTTATACAACCGGATGACGTGCGATTAAAGGAGAATTTGACTTACGAAACTTTACTGTCGGGATAGAGGACGAAAGAAAGGTAAAGCGACTTCGAGGAAGATGATCGAGTTAGTGAAGGTCATATGGAATGATATGACGGGTGAAGCTACTTGGGAACTAGAAGATAAAATGAAGGATCGAATATCCTCATTTGTTTGGGTGAACATCGAATTTCGAGGACGAAATTTTTATTTGTTGGGGAGAGTTGTAACGCCCCATTTTTAGAAAATATTCGAATGTCTTGTTTTACTTTTTTCATGCTTTTGTATGAATGACCACTGTGTCCCTATTTTTCTGTTCTCGATTTTTGTATGAAAACAATTATGATCATACAGGTTCAAATTTTATTTGATCGTTTTACGTAGTTTGTTTCGAGACAGTAAAATAAAAATTTTTCTGAGCTACTGTATTAATTTTTCTGAAAGATATACAACTAAATAATACTTCTTGGATATTTTATTTGAACGTTTTGGATGATTACCTACGTTGTGGGAAAAAACGGGAAAATGACCGTTACGTCCCGAACATCTTGTTTTATTTGTTTTTGTCTGTTTTTAATTGTTTTCTTCTTGATTTAATGCCCGAAAATACTTGTCTGTGATTTTTATGGACTTTTGTGTGATTTGCTCGAAATGCGGGAAAATAATATTTTCGGGCGGGAAAATCTTATTTTATTATTTAGAATTGGGGGATCTTACTTAACCCGATTGAATGAGACTAAAAATAATCTTTTAATTTTTAGGATTTAATTGTCAAATAAAATAATTTTATATTATTATAATATTATTTTATTAGTCAGTATAATTTAGTGACAGTGGACCCGGAAATATTTTGCAAGACCCACAATTAGCATAACGGTTAGATCGGTAGCTTAATTAATCACCGTAAGCTGTAGAACTTTCCGAAACAGTGACTCACTAGTGACTCAAGAGAGCATTTAATACTGTTGTGTGACTCACATGTGAGTCACCTAGGAACCAACCAATGAGAATCAAGCTTGCTCACCAAGGCTTGATCTTGGCCTTTGATTCATCCAATGGCTTGGATGAAGCCAAGCAAGGTGCCCACCTTGCACCCCACTTGATGTTCACGGCCAAGAGGCCTTAGGAGACTAAAATCACTTTCATCTTCATCACTTTTCTCTCTTCTCTCTCATCAAGAACCCTAGCCACCATTCTTGTCCATTTTCTTCACCATATTCGGCCAAGCTTATTTCCTAACCATCCAACCATCCAAAAATTTTTCTAACCAAGTTTCCTTAACCTAAACACCATTCTAAGAACCTTTGTAGTTGGGAGTTTCTTCAAATTCTTCCATCTAGGGCTTGGAAACCAACCTTGAAAGTTTTACCCGAAGGTGAAATTTCATGCTTTTCTTTTCTCTCTTCTTTTTCAAAGTTCTAAGCCATGATTTTTCCATGGTTTAGCTTCTTTTTCATGGTTAGTAACATGTAGATTTTGTTTGAGATTTCTAGGTATTTTTGGTGGTGAAAACCGTGACCTAGGAGGTGTGAAAGCAAGCTTTTGTCTTCATTTAAGGTAAGAGGAAGACAATTCTTATCATCCCTTGATGGTGGTAAGAAGATGGGTTGTTTGTAGAATCCATAAGGATTCGGTTGTGGTGTGTTTATTGATGTGTATTTGTTAATTTTTGTGGTTGCTAGTAGCTTAAGTGTTATGTGTTAGTAGCTTTCTTGTTTGGTAATTGTAATAATTTTGCATGTTTAATAGCTTTTGATTGTATGTCTATAAGCTTTAAATTAGGTTTTATGTGTTAGAAATATTTTGCATGTGTTAGAAATATTTTGCATGTGTTAGAGATATAAATGCATGTGTTAGAATTGTATGATAAGGTTTAGGATGTGAATAACATGTGTAAATTTGCATGAGTGTTCCAAAGAACACATTCCCTAGCTCACTCACGCAATGCCAAAGTGTGAGGACCAAAATGTTCTCTTCATTTTTCCTAAAGTGCAACTTAATTGATTAGGAGAAATAAGAAGGTTTTAAATGGTTTTGATCAAAGAAAAGGAATTTATAAATCAAATGGTAAAGATTTAGTACATTTTGGGCCAACATGCCTAAAAGATTTATTTGATTCAAAATCATTACTTTATAACATGATTTAATGAATTTAGATAAGATAATACATTTGACATGATTTAGAAATCAAATGAGAAAGTTTTATAAAATTCGGCCAACATGCCACTATAGGTAATTATGATTTTTAAAACTTGATTCCAAATCTTTTTCAATCAAAAAGAGATAACCCAAGTTAAGAAGAAGTTTCTATAATGATTTTTGAAGAAACAAGTTGAGTAGAATTAAGTTTAAAGGTTAAAAACTAGTGATTTTATCATTAGGAAGTAAAATACAGAAATTTTGAGAAATTTTCTAACATATAGCTCACGTTAGGTTTTGAAGCATGTTAGAGATTTCAAAAGAGAATTAAATGATATGGATAAAAAAATTAGGTAAATAGAAAATTTTATGGAAAATTTAGAAAACCATTATTATAAGTTTATAAACAAAATGCTGTCAATTTTTAGTAAAAATGAACTTATAGGATAGTCAAAATATCCTAATGACAGTATGCGGTATGAAAAATTATTCTACGTAGTTTAAATGTACTAAATACTATTGCTATCTGTTTAAACGGTAATTTTAGAGGCATTCGAATAAGAAAATGATTTAAAAATCCTACGCGATTGAGAAAACGTATTAAAAATGCTACGCGATTTTAAAAACAGAAAAATATCTTTACCCGATTTTTAAACGTTTGTAAAAACGATGAGATTTCAAAAACGCGATAAAATTTCTACGCGATTGACCGTTACTATATTTATTTTTCGCTGTCGGGAAAATGTGAACCCGTCTGAGCTTTTGAGGTTATTTCGTTGTCGGGAAAAAGTGAACCCGTCGAGTGCTTTTTTGCCATTGAGGGCATATTTTTATCTTGAGGGCATTTTCGTAATTTCATATATTTGGAATTATGTTTTGTCTTTATACCAATTTTTGGTGTTTTGGTTGATGAGACGAATCACATCGTGTTGTCGATGCGATAAACGTAGTGGGGTTCATTGTTCTAATGAACTTGGAGACTTTAGTGTACGGGATCCCACATGTGGACAGTTGGTAGCTCCGCTGGGCCGTGGTAAACCGATAGCACACTAATGTACTCGACATTCACTATATTTAATCGAGGTTTGTAAAGTCTAGTAGTACATTGCCTATAGTGCCACAACGGGAGACCGTGAACTATACTACGCCTGGATGGTGGATTCCCGGTCGAAGTAGGCTATTGGCGCAACGTGTGACCGCGTAATAGTTGGTTGGGCAGCCGTGGTACTAATAGATTTTGCAAGTCATTCTCTCTGATATCTGTCTGGGTTTAGCTCCATGGAGTAGGGTTGTGTTTTGGTGTATTTGATTTTATCTTGGATAATATTCCATTTTTCTCTATTTATCTTTATCTGGTAATATCTTGGATGTTTTTACATTTTCTCTATTTATATTTATCTGATAATTCTTATGTTAGTTGTCCATTTCTTTTTCTAATTTATTCTTTAGAATGAATTATTCTGTGTGATTTTCTTTAATTGTGTTATATCTATGATGTTCTGAAACACTAGGATATCTAATATGTATTACTGTTATAGCTTTTTCGTATTGTATGAACTGTGTAGTTGTTATTTGTCGTCTTCTTATTGGCCATGTTGCGATGATTTTATGTTGTCTTACCTCTTTATTGTATGTGTCTCTTGTCTATTTATTTTATACGGTAAAGAGTTTGAAGAGGAAGAAGAGGAACAGCCTCTTGAGATCGTGTACCCTGAGGAAGAGGAAGGTCAGCAAGCCGACGATCAGTTTTACGATCAAGAACCATCCGATCATCCATATCCTCTGGATTGATTGTGTGGGATGGCTACGCCAGGATTTTGGGATTCATAGAGCTGGTATTTCATGGAGGTGATCGGCTTGGCATTTACGAGGAGATCGTGCTTCTGTTACCTATGCTAGACGTATGACCGTGATTCTACGTCATCAGTTTGATGGAGATCCGATTATGACGACGACGTTATTTCTGCACTTAGAGTTACCCTTGTCCATTAGGCGTTATTGGGGTGCTGAAAACCCTGAGCCTAGTGAGATAAGCATCGTATCGACTGCGCGATCCCGTTATCGCCGTGTGTCGAGACATCCGGGATATCTATCTCCCGATGATCATTTTCAGACTGAGAGTGATCCATCAGAGGATTAGATAACCATGATGTTTTTTTTGGGCGCGTCAGCGTATGTCTGTATATATATTAACTCTTTTATTGCTTTCTTTACTGTTTTTGTTTAAATAGTTGTAGTCTTAGTTGTAAATTATTTGTACAGTTTATAACTTAACCATATGTATATTATTAGTGTTGATGTTTTTTTTTTATTTCGTATTTTTCGCATTATCTTTTTATTACATATTTCTGTCTATCAGGAATTATTTTACAACCCGTAATAATATTTAACAAATGTTCCGCAACTTGGGTAGATTTTATTTCTATTTATTTTATTTTCTTTTATGTGTGACATCCTCCAAAGGGGTGTTACACCAAAGCATTGTTGACCAGTATTTGACCCATTCAAGACCAGTGCAACATAGGGCTCCCAAAAGGGACAAGTGGCCATAATACGACTAGCTGCCTCACATGTAGGATACAATCTACCTTCTTTGTTTTTCAATTAAGAAGGCTGGATCAGGATGCATGCATTTCCCCATTCACGATTTGTGTTACCAAAGCCAACCCTAAGACGTATACATATTTTTTTTTTTTTGTGTTTTGTTTTGTTTTGTTTTTTTGTGCAAGAACAGCTCCCAAAGCATAATTAGAGGCATCACACATGACCTCAAATGGGAGTGTCCAATCTGGTGGCTGGATGATAGGTGTACTAGTCAATGCTTGCTTCAAGTGATTGAAGGCATCCTTGCATTTCTGGTCAAAATGGAACTCCACTTCTTTTTGTAGCAAGTTGGATAGTGGAAGAGCAATTTTGCTGAAATCTTTTATGAATCGCCTATAGAAACCTGCATGACCAAGGAAAGAAACGAACCTCCCGCACGCATGTGTGGGGTAAGATAGGCATGAAATAACATCTATTTTCGCAGGATCTACCTCAATACCCTTGCTAGATATTATATGCCCTAAAACTATGCCTTGCTCCACCATGAAATGACATTTCTCAAAATTCAGAACAAGGTTAGCCTTAATGCATTTATGCAAAACCTGAGTCAAACTATCCAAACATGCATCAAAGGAAGAGCCATAGACAGTAAAGTCATCCATGAATACATCCATGCAATTTTCTAAAAGGTCATAAAATACACTTACCATACACCTTTGAAAGGTGCCTGGAGCGTTGCACAGACCAAAAGGCATCCTTTTGTATGCAAATGTGCCAAATGGGCAAGTGAAAGTAGTTTTATCTTGGTCTTCTGGGGCTATATGGATCTGAGAATAACCCGAATATCCATCCAAGAAATAGTAATGTGACTTGCCAGCTAGTCTCTCTAACATCTAATCAATGAAAGATAATGGGAAATGATCTTTCCTGGTGGCTTGGTTAAGTCATCTGTAATCAATGCACACCCGCCAGTTATTTTGAATTCTTGTGGGTAGTAGCTCATTGTTCTGATTTTTCACTACTGTGACCCCAGATTTCTTTGGAACAACCTGCACAGGGCTCACCCATTTACTATCAGATATGGGATAAATAATGCTAGCTTGCAGTAGCTTGGTAACTTCCTTCTTTGCCACATCCAGAGTCAGGGGGTTCAGTCTCCTTTGGGGCTGCCGTACTGGTTTAGTATCTTCCTCCAACAAAATCCTAT
Organism: Ormosia emarginata; assembly: GCA_029884605.1. NCBI lineage: Eukaryota > Viridiplantae > Streptophyta > Magnoliopsida > Fabales > Fabaceae > Ormosia > Ormosia emarginata. The sequence continues at coordinate 1,974,306 of JAQQTP010000049.1, read as the reverse complement.
GCATGCATGTGGAGGGACTGATACCAAGAAGATCTGCAAGTGTCCATCCGATGGCTTGTTTATTCTGCCTCAAAACCTGCAGTAATTTTTCTTCTTGATCAGGTTGCAAATTTTTAGCAACAATCACAGGAAGCTTCTCACCATCTTCCAAATATGCATATTTAAGATGGTCCGGCAAAATCTTTAATTTTAAGGATGGAGGCTATACAATGGAGGGCAGCGAGCTGTTTGAAACAACTAACTCAGCAACATTAAATTCAACATACTTCTGACTCTCATTTTCATATGCTGCATCATTCAAGTCAGCAACTACATCGCCACTCATAACTGCATAAATCTCAGCACATGCAGCACATGGTACAATATCACAGCCAGCACATGTTTCACAGGTAACAGAATCCAGAAAATCAGCAATATCAGGAAATTCAGCATAAATATCAGCATAAGCATCGTCAACTAGCATATCAATCACATCAACATGGAAAACAGAATGCTCCTTTAGGGGATGTCTCATGGCATCAAAAATGTTAAATTGTACTACATTATCGCCAAATTCCATGGAAAGGGTGCCAGCATGCACATCTATCTTGGTCTTGGCTGTCTTGAGGAAAGGTCTGCCTAGGATCAATGGAGCATGGTTTGTTGAAGACTCATCTTCCATGTTCAGAATATAGAAGTCCGCTGGAAAAATTAGCTCATTCACCCGAACTAACACATCTTCTAGCACTCCTGCAGGATGAGCAGTGGTCCTATTTGCCAACTGAATCACTATACCAGTAGGTTGCAAAGTGCCAATGTTCAAGGACTGATATATTGACATAGGCATGATATTAATCGAAGCACCCAAGTCTAGCATTGCATGTTCAAATTTGGAGTTACCTATCGTGCAAGGAATTGTGAAAGTTCTAGGATCTTTGCATTTTTGTGGCATGCTTGGTAGAATCATTGCAGAAACATTTCTGCCCATGCTTATTTTCTCAGTACCCTTAAGTCTTCTCTTGTGAGTACACAACTCTTTGAGGAATTTGGCATACTAGGGAATCTACTTGATTGCATCAAGGAGGGGAATATTGATTTCCACCTTCCTGAATGTGTCCATGACTTCTCTTTCTATTTCTGTTTGTGCAGTATGTTTGGACTGTGTGACTCTGTTTGGAAAAGGTAGTGGAATGGCCAGATTTGAATTTTCTGCACATTTCTTCTGTGTCACAGATTTTTGGACCGAGCTATCCACTTTCTTCATTTCGGTCACCTTCAGTTCTTTGCACTTGTAGTTCAGGTTGTGGTGGAGTAGGACCGTCAACTTCTCTACCACTTCTCAAGCTAATGTCACTTACATTGCCTCTTGGGTTGTTGACTGTTTGTGAAGGCAATTGGTTCGACCTTTAACTTTTCAGCTCATTCAGAGTGGTTGCCATCTGCCCAATTTGAGTTTGTAAATTCTGGATGGTGGCATTGACATTCTGCTGAAACTGTTTCATCAAGTCTTCGAAAAGTGGCTCAGCTGGAGTAGTTGCTAGAACAGGTAGCTGGAGGGGCTGCTGCATGGGTGGCGGCGTAGGTTGTGCTTGCCTAAATGTAGGTGGTTGGTACTTGTTGCTAGGGCCTGTAGCTTGGTATCTAAACTGCGGTTGCTGTTGTTGGTAGGGCTGTTGTTATTGTTGACCAGAATTTTCATATCTCAGGTTGGGATGGTCCCTCCAGCCAGGGTTATAGGTATTAGAAAATGGATCATATCTGGGCTGCTGTTGTGATTGCTGATATTGGGGTCTACTAGGAAAAATACCAGCTGCTGCAACAGATTGCTCTGAAAAAATAGAACCACCATCCTGAAGTGTGAGGCATGCATCAGTAAGATGAGATGAATAAGAGCAAATGCCACACACAGTTGCAGCCATCTGCATTGGTGCTTGTTGTCCCATTGCTAACTGCCTCACCAAAGAAGTCAATTCATCAAGTCTGTGTTCCATTCTCTGTTGGTCTACATGAGATGATTGAATCTCATTTGTGAATGCTTATGTCATGTAGCATATCAAATAAGTTTTTGATGATAACAAAGCCAAGAGAAGAAGACCAAGATCAAAAGAAAAGACTAAGATCAAAAGAGAACATCAAGATCAAAAGAAAAGATCAAGACCAAGAGAAGAAGACCAAGATCAAAAGAGGTATTTTAGTTATAGGTCTTAGAACATAAATGTGAAATGCTCTCAAGGTATCTCAATTATATTCAAATAGTTTTTCAAAGATCTCAAAAATCAACTTGTTTTCAAAGTTCATATTTTAAAGAAATGTTGATATCAATCTTGGATTATGGTAAACATTTGTAAATCTTGTTTTGTCCAAGTACCCAAATGATAAAAATGGCCTAGAGACTTAATTAGGATTGAAAAATGTGTTCAAAGTGGCAAGTAATCGATTACACACTCTTGGTAATCGATTACCAGCAAGTCAGAGGACTTGTAATCGATTACAGCATCCATGTAATCGATTACCATGTTCCCAGAAATCCAAGAACACGATAAAAAAGGCCATGTAATCGATTACATCAATATTGTAATCGATTACCATGAAGTCAGAGGGCGTGTCATTGATTACACAAGTCATGTACTCGATTACCACAAACCCAGAAAGCCAAGAACACGTTTTAACTGTCATGTAATCAATTACCAGAACCCTGTAATCGATTACCAGCATTCTGACAAGCCCAACGGCTATATTAGTTGGCTTTTAATGTTGCCCATTAAAGCCCCCAACGGCTCTTTTGTTCCAATAACTTATAAATACTCATCTTGGGGCATCATTTGTGGTTGAACAACACTTGAGAAACATCTTTCAATCACTATAATCCGAGATTCATCCTTAAATCACCTTTGCTCTGTTTTTGTATATATTGTTGAGATATTCTTGAAGAGCATTATAGGGCTTCAATTTGTATCATCTACTCTTGTGAGAGTTTCATATTGTAAACACTTGATTCTTTGTAAAGAGGGTGAGGTATCCCTTTAGAGAAAAGAGAGTGAGGTATCTCTCAAAGATTGTAAGGGTGAGGTATCCCTTGTTGAAGGTGAGGCATCCTTCAAAGGTTGTAAAGGGGGTGAGGTATCCCTCTAGTGGAAAGGGTGAGGTATCCCTGGTTTGAGGCTCAAGCTCAAGGGTGAGGCATCCCAAGGAGTTGAGTGCTCTTTTATGTAAAGGTTTTCAAGCACCCGTTCAAGCTTGAAGTTTAGTGGAAAATCTCGAGTGGTTTGCTTGAGAACTGGACGTAGGTCACAAGTGGATTGGTGGCTGAACCAGGATAAATCTTGTGTTTGTTCTTCTCAACTCTATCTCTTTACTTTGTGCTTTAATTATATTTGCTTGAGTTGAGTTTGTTATTTAGCTTTGCTTGAATACTTTCTATCTTGGCTTGTTTATTTATGAGTGAAGTATTCAATCTCATTTATCCATTCACCTCAATCATCCAATAGCTTCAACGAAAATTGTCAATCAAACATTTTGCGAAAGTTTTACGAAAATATTTTACATACTCAATTCACCCCCCTCTTGAGTATTGAGGCCACTTGGTAACATCATTGACTCCTCTGGTTGAGGTAATAATTCGTGTGCCAAATTGTTGGTATTGGCTGCCATGTTTGCTATCAAATCTCTCGCTGCTGCAGGGGTCTTGTCTACTAAGGCTCCTCTAGAGGCAGCATCCACCGTGCTTCTGTCATTTGGCAGCAAGCCTTCATAGAAATATTGAATTAAGAGTTGATCGGTGATTTGGTGGTGGGGACAGCTTGAGCACAGCTTCTTGAATCTTTCCCAATACTCATGCAAGGTCTCTCCTGTCATTTGTCTTATGCCACATATATCTTTTCTAATGGCAGCAGCTCTAGAGGCAGGGAAAAATTTCTCTAAGAACAACCGCTTCATGTCACCAACTTGTTACTGAACCTGGTGAAAGATAAAATAACCAATCCTTGGTCATGTCGAAGTGAGAAAGGAAATGCCCTCAGTTTGATGTGCTCTTCTGAGATCCCATGTGGCTTCATGGTTGAACAAACCACATGGAACTCCTTTAGATGCTTATGGGGATCCTCACCTGCAAAATCGTGAAACTTGGGCAACAAATGTATCAATCCAGATTTTAACTCAAAATCAGCATCAAGATCTGGGTATTGAATACACAAAGACTGGTTAGTTATATCAGGAGCAGCAAGTTCCTTAAGAGTTCTATTCTCGCTTGTAACAGCCATGGTTTCAGAATTATTCAAGATCTCAAGTTCACTCCCAATATTAAGATCAAATTCAGAAGCAATTCTTGCACTTAGCCTACGAGCTCTAATCAACCTATGCAAGGTTCTATCAATCTCAGGATCAAAGTCAACCAAGTTATCAGGCTCGGACCTAGTCATGCATCACACAAAAACAAATAAATAAGCAAAATACACTAAACAATGGATAAAAATGTTAGAAAAGTTAATAAAAAGCAAAAGTTAGTCAAAACACTTAAAATGAAAAGATTACACTTACTAATCCCTGGCAATGGCGCCAAAATTTTGACAAGCGTCGAACTCAGTCAAAATTATAACCGAAGTTATTACCTAAACTTGTAGCACAGTGACAACACCGGATCATCTCCACGAGGATTGTAGATGCAATTTAATCAAATCAAGTGAAAGTTAGCAAAGGGGGGTTTGACAGTTTAAGATCGCACTTAACAAAATTAAAGGAAGAAATAACAATTAAAGAGTAGTCAATTTAGAAACCTATCCAAGATTGGGTGGATTCAATCATAGACCCTTCATGGAACACTTGAAATGCAATTGAATTGTTAATTTGGATCTAACCAAGATCTCTATATCAAATCCAGAATTCATACTAGATGATCGTCAAGAATTTAATTAACAAGTGATAAACACAAATCCGCAATCACACCATTCATGAAGATCTATGTTAATTTCAAGTACCGAATTCAATTAACTTAGGCACAAATCAGTAACCTAACCTTTTCAATTCTGTGATTAATTTAGATCAATCAGTTCTAAGTTTCATCACAAATCTCAATCTTTATTTATGTGATTAGTTTAGATCAATCAGTTCTAAGTTTCATCACAAATCTCAATCTTAAACCAAGATTAATTAGATCAACATAAATAGAATCACCATTCATGCATTCAAGATCAAGAAGAAGAAAAAAAAAAGAAGAAGAAAGGAGGAATTCAATTACAAATCAAATACAATACATAACCAAGGTCTCAAGAATCCAAACCACAATCTCTTCAAGAGTTCTAAATTGACCGAAAGTAGCTTAGCCCTCCATTACCATGAAGGGGAGCATCAAAATATACAAAAGCTATGAGAAACTATGAAGAAATAAGAAGAAACTATGAGAGAAATGAAGGAGAATACAACTTGTTATTCATGATAACCAATGGTGCCTTTTATAGAAGTCTAGGGTAACAAAATGACAAAGGGGAATGGGTGGATGAGTGGGGTGGTTGAGTGGATGGATTAGTGGATGAGTGGGTGGATTAGTGGATGAATGAGTGGGTAGTTGAGGACGAAAATTTCTTGTCTGACTTGAAAGCCAAAAACGACTAACTATACTTCAGATCCATGAAAAGTACTCTTCATGAAAGTTGTAGATCTTTGTCTTGGATATAACATGCATATCTGGATCGTCCAATTTGACTTCCTACAGCCCAAGATATGACCCAAATACCGCAGGTTGCTCAAACCAAACTTCAGCACCTCTGTTCCGACTTGCAAGCTCAAACTGACCCATTAGACTTCATTTTTTCAAAAAGTGTTCTTCATGAAAGTTGTTTATTAGGATCTTAACTATCAACTATCCAAATTTCAGCCCATCTTACCGCTTGAGATATGATTTTATGAGTGCACTCCGTTCGGATTCTAGTGACAGAACCCGTATTCTGACTTCCATGTAAACTTAGGTCCCTTAGACATCTGTTTAGGACTTCGATCTCTCATCAAAGTTGTAGAGCTTCCTCCTAGCTTTCCTACAAGGTAAAATTCATGATTATCAGATATCAGGAACTCAAGTTATGGCCAAAATACAGAAATAGTGTCAAATCTCAATAATGCTGAAAATATTCAATTAGGACCAATTTGAGCTTAAACTCAAAATCATACCAAACTCAATCAATTAAGAATATGGAGAGTGTAAATGACTAAACATAAGGGTTTTTTAATGAATAAAATATGTGATTATCAACTCCTAATCTGAAAATGATTTCATAAAAGGTTTGAGTTAAAAAATGGTGAGTTTTAAAATTTCTTATTACAGAAATATAAACTTACTGAAATCCATAAGTATTACTAATATACAATATTGACACTAATTAATATTTAACAATTTAAAAAGAAATATAAAATTAACAGACTCTTTTTTTTAACAGTAGCAAACCCCATCACGGGTCCTACTTAATAGCATGGTACAACACTAACGAGAAAACTTAACATACTTATTTCTTCTTGTCTCCATCTTGATGCATCAGACATCTGTTCCTTGTCAACCCTTCACACTATCGAATTTGGAATGGTCATTTTCTGATGTTGTCTCTGATCTCAGAGTATTTATCACCCGTATGTCTAAGACAACTCGTTCTATCTATTATGTATTTTTTACCAATACAAGCACAACAACACAATATAACAAAGAGGTGAGATCACCTACGCCAATACCAACATGGTAGCATAGAGATAACACAACCAGCATATCATACAGATATATCATACCATAATTCCAATAATGCACTCAACATTAATCAACTATCATCATCATGCCATTAACATTATTATCATCACACAATAATCACAATAATGCCATCAACATGATTATCATCATCATCATCCAATATTCCTCAATTATTATATCATGCAGATATAGATACTCAGATTTATGCATATGTTATGCATGTTGACTCAATGTCCTACTCCATGGAGGTTTTCACAATTTCGAGAAGAATGCTCTGTTAATTGTCAGCCTTAGCCCAAAGACAATCTTCCAGTCGTTGAAAAGAATCGTGTTATTGTCGGCTATCGTCAATGTGTTGCAACGGACTGCATCGCTAAGTGGCATATGGTCCAGCCTTAGCCCACAGACAGATATTCATTGGTCGACCGCCGCGCCTTGACGCCCCCAAGGTCCATCATAAACCTCACTATCAATTCTCATTCCCTTTTCAACCACAAGGGTCACAATAGCATCAGCTATCAAATTTTTGTTCAATGCATGAATATCTCAATGCAATTTTGTTCAATATCCTTATATGTCACAATGCATATTTTTCCAATGCATATTCAATGCTCCAATGCCAATCACAGGCAAAATTCACCATTTTCAATGCATGTTCAATGCACCAATGCCAATCACAGGCAAAATTCACCATTTCCAATGCATGTTCAATGCACCAATGCCAATCACAGGCAAAATTCACCATTTCATATTCAGGATCCACACATTGGCCCATTCTCAGTTTAATTTCATAATCCATAATCAGGGTCCACACACTGGCCCAACAATAATTATACTGTATTTTCAATAGCGAAATCATATTATCGCGTTTTTATAGTCACAAAACACTTTCGTCGTGTTTTCACAATCGCATAACATTTTTGTTACGTTTTTGCAATTTTACAACATTTCCGTTGCATTTTCAAATCATGTAGTGATTTTTCAACGTTTTGTCAATCACATAAAAATATTCCACCATTTATAAATCGTGTAGCGATTTTTCAATAATATCTCAAACGTATAAAAATATTTAAATGTTTTCCAAATTGCGTAAAAATATTTCAACGTTTTTCAAATCACGTGGAAATATTTAAACGTTTTTCAAATTGCGTAGCTTAAAAATCACGTTTTTAAGTTACGTAAATCATTTTTCACCATAATTCCATTACGAAAAATATTTCTCAACCTTCAAAAATTCCATTTCAACCTTTCCCAAAATAATATGACTACTCACATTATTTTTTACATTTTCTTACTCAAGAAAATTCTTTTTGCAACAAATTCCACAAATTCACAATTTCATTGAATTAAATCAATATTTCTCATTTAAAATTTCCTAACGCACTCCAAAACCCAAAGGATGAGTTTTACGTTAGTAAATTTTAAATCACCATTATATTCTCCATTTTTCTCAAATCAATTCCAAAATCAATTCTCTTCAAAATAAATTGAGGTTCAAACACTTTCAACCTCTCTTGTCCATTTACATATGAAAACTTCATTTCTCAAGTGATAAAACACTCTGATTCCCTTTCCAAAAATCCTTGTACTAAATCATTTTGTTCAAACACTTTGTTTCCACTTTGAAATCACTTTGTTTCATAAAACCAAAACTATTCCAATCTCCCAAACACCGTGGAGTCTTTGGCCATTGAAGCCATCAAATACTTTTCCTTTTAAGTTGATATAGTTTTACACAAACAACACCATTAAAAATTCTTTAACAAAACCGTGAGATTCATAGTCTTTGAAATCAAATCATTTGTTCATTTTCATTTTTCACTTTCTTTGCAAATCCTTAAAATCATCAACTCATTGCTCTTTTCATTTAAAACTCATGATTTGTAAAATACTTAAAATATTCTTATTCAAAAATGTCCTTAAGTTCCATTAAATTCCATTCTTGTTTTTACACAAAATAAATCAACAAAAATTCTTCTCAAAACCGTGAACACCATTTCTTGAAAAACAAACCCTTTATTTGTTTTCCTTGTTTTTCTAATCATCCAATTTTATCATTCATGAAAATATTAATTTATGAACACCTATTTTGAGGTGTCTTGGCCGAAATTCCTCTTGGTCTTTGGAACCAAAAATTAATTTCCTTTTCATCATCAAATCATGGCATACATATACATATTCAAATATATATCACAAGCATGCCATAATCAAAGCAATAAATCATGCAAATCATACTAAGCATAGGCAAATAATCAAAGCATATAAACACCCACAAATTATTACATGACCATGGATATGAATCCTCACATGGATTCACCATCCATCAAATACACAAACCATCTCTCACCACCATACTTGGTTGGTGAGATGAATCTCCCTCTTACCTCTTGAAGATCCTCAAAAGCTCCTTGTTTCGCTTCTTTTTCCAAGTCCTTCACCACCAAGGGCTTCTCAAATACAAAACAAAACATATATTTATTAGTAAATCAAGCTTGAACAAGATAAACCATGGATCAAACATAGCTTAGAACCTTGAAAATCAAAAGAAAAGTGAAGATTAATAAACTTCACCAATAAAGCTTCAATCTTTAGCTTGAAGAACAAGGTTGAAGATGAATGATTTAGAGAAAGTCTCTAACATGAAAGTTGCTTAGAATATCATGTAGATTCAGGATCTATGGTTGGATGAAATTAAAAGAGATTGGATGGTGATTTTAGGTGATATGGATGAAATTCCTCTTGAAGAACAAGGTTAAAGTTTTTGATTTTTGTGAAACAAAGGCTTCTTAGACTTGGTTAAGATAAAGAATGAAGTGAAAACACTTAGTTTTCCTTCCACCAATTTTGTAGAGCTCCTTGGAAAAATCCTTAAAAATCATAAACAAATCTTAAAATCAATAACAAGCAAACGAATAGATAAACCATGGTTCAAGCATGACTTAGAAAATCAAAACTAAAAGATTAGGTGAAGAAATATGAATTTTACCCTTTTTGATAGAAACTTGAAGCTTGGATTTGAAGCTCAAAATGAATGATTTGGTAAAACTCATAACTAGAGATGTTCTTAGAATAAGGTAAGGATTCAAGAAATAAGGTTGGATAAAATTTTTGAGTGGTGGAGGGTAGATTTGAGGGTCATGGCCATGAGCTAGCTTGGAGGAGAAGGAGAGAAATTTTTCTAAGAGTTTGCTTGAAGGAAATGATCAAGAATGATCAATAAGTGACCAAGACAACTAATAATGGTCTTCAACTTTGCTTTAGCTCCTAAACAAACACAAAAACCGTCCCCCCCTCTTCATGCATTCTCCTTGAGTGCAAAATGATCAATAATGATGCATAATTGACCAAGACCACTAATAATGGTCTTCAAACTTTCCTTTAACTCCTAAAACAAGCACAAAACCGTCCCCCCTCCATGCATTATGCATTCATAAAGTTGTCATCTTTTCTAGCCACCATTTAGAGCCATTTAAGCCATTGATTAGATCAATGGTTAGGATTTAGGTAGACTTTTGATTAGAAGACTTAATCTAGGCCATTAGATCTTTCTCCTTGAAATTCTAGCCATTAGATCCATCTCCAAAAACGAATGGTCAAGGTTACTCCTTCTTACTTTCAATCCAAGGGTCATAATTAGTCTTAGCCATTTTAGAAGACCAAATCTCCACCATTGATTAAATCCACATCCAATGGTCATAAATGATCCATCTCCACCGTTGATTTAATCCGAATCCAATGATCACAAATGGTCCTAGCCACTTTATAAGATCAAATCTCCACCCTTGATTAATTTTTCATCCAGTGGTTATAAATATTCATAGCCATTTTATTAGACCGATTCTACACCGTTGATTAAATCGACGGTTGATATCAAAGTCTTCAATATTAGACTTGTTTCCTATTGGTCCGTCAAAAGAATTTAACTTATTTTCTATTGGTCCGTCAAAAGTTGTCATAACCACTATTGTTGACTAAGCAGTACAATATTTATTTTTATCTACTATAACCCCACGAAAGAATATATTTACTGTATTTTTATCATCCGATAATTAAATACAGTACAAAACATAGTACAATAAAATTTTAGAAACTATTTCCGGATTCAGGTTTAGTAAGATCCCCTGTCTCCTTCTAAACAGTACAAATTTTTCTGATTACAAAAAAAATTTCACTTTGCGGGACCCACTTGGGCCCACGTAAAGCCACCTGGGCCCACAAACAGCCCAAAAACAATCTAATAAATACAAAAATTTATAATCATCCACAAAAATCACAAATATTAGAAAACGTATGAAAATCAAATCAGATTATTAAAAATAATGAACAATCAAGAGAAATAAATACATAAAGATTTTCTCCCGGCCCGAAAATTATTATTTTCTTGACACGGAGTAAATCACTCAAAATGATCAAATACGCTGACGGAATACTCAAAATAATTTTACAGTACATAGAAATCACTAAACAACAGAATTCTGTTAACTATCAAAATTACTGTCAACTAGTTAGGAAATTTAGGGTGTTACATAGGGCAAGGAAAAAATGAAAGAAATGGGAAAGGAAGGAGAAGAAAAACTTGAAGAATCAAATAGAACAAGAGAAGAATTTGAGGTAGGGGGTGTTTATTCTTAATTTATTCTCATTTTTCTATGGTGTTTGAGTTTAAATTTTGGATTTTTAATATTGGATGCTCATGGCTGGAACATTGGTTGCTCACGGCTAGACAAATGAAAAAGAGTGAGAATTTGTTTTTTTTTTTTTGTATTAGTCCTTTACTATTAATTAGTTCCTTCCTTTGAGTATATTTTTGAATAAGAAATTTATGAGATGTGATGATGTTTTAGGACTATGAATGCCATAGCCAAACTAGATTTAAATAAGGATATTTGGTTGAATTTATAATTCCAATTCTATTAATTCTTGATATAACATTGAGATGTTGGTTATGGAAAGAAAAGTAAGACTTGTAGTAATTTTGAATAAAAATGTTGATTTATGGCTTTATGAATCTCACGGCCATGAGGAAGGAATTTTGTTAAAGTTTGTGATTTTGTATGATTTTATATGCACTTGTCAATTAAGTTGATTAAGGAAAATAGAAACTTAATCTATGAATATGTCTTGATTCTGTGATTTTGAGGATTTTGTGAATTGATTGGATAAGTAAGGATTGAGGATACCCAATTTATGGCCAAACTTTACTCTTAATATGCTCATGGCTACACCATGTTTAATGAGGTGTTTTTATTTGTATTTACTCACACTTTCTTATTGGTTATTGGAATGAGGTTGTTGATGTTGAAAATGATATGAAAAGTGTATTTCATTGTGTTGTTTAGGTTGAATGGTAATGGCAATTGTTGCCTTGTTTGTGACCATGATTTTACTTATTTATACTTGAAATTGTGATTAAAATGATGTTGAATAATTATAGCATAATGCTGCCCAAATTTAACTAATATCTTGTTACCTTTGATGTATTAAATGGTAGCTTGAAATGGATAGAGGTGCTATGGCATGTTGTTGCCTTATTGAGACTAGAATAGTGTTATGTGCTCAATTATCCAAGTTTATTTTCTGAAGTGATCTTTATTCTTTAGTCTCACTTATGTGTGGTTCTTATAGATATATTGCATTGATTAATGGTTGTGACTTATGAATGTTAACAACTTTGATGCAGAGTTGGGCCTATTTTGATCCTCCTAAAACCATCATCAAAAGGATGCTGCTGCAAGAACTCCAGAAACCGAATTGTAATGGATCATTCTTTTCAATGAATAAAGAAAAAGTCAAAACTTCCATGCTGGAGGAATTTGCTCCTCATTAAACTGGTGTCCATCCTCCGTGAGATTGTTGGCTCCTAAGCAGGAAGTAGTGTGCCGCAGACACCATCACAAAGCGATGCAGTTGGGAATGATCATGAAGTTGATGATCATGAGGCTAACTTGGATTGATTAGTTGTGTTTATTGATAATAGGGCTAATTTGTTTAGAATTATTTGTATTAACTTAAACTTATTGATTAGCTATCCTTTCTTTGTAGAACATGTTTTGAACTTACTAATGCAATTACGATATTTTGTTGTTTTATACAACTTATTTGTTGGGTTTTTCTGTTTGGATTGAAATATTTATATAGGTATAATTTTAAAATATATCAATTATTATTATAGAATTAATTTTGGTTAGCTAGGGAATAGCTACGGAATTGCTATAGATAATTGCTACGGATTAGCTACGGAATTGCTATGGATTTAGTACTATAATAGTTAGGAAATAACTACGGAATTGCTAGAGATAATTGCTATGGATTAGCTACATAATTACTACGGATTTAGTTACAGAATAGCTAGGAAATAGCTACGGAATTACTACGAATTGTTAAAATTAGCTATGGAATTAGCTACGAAATTGCTACGAAATTTTTCATAGCTAATTACCTACGGAAATGAAAGAAGTTCTAAACAAAAATTAACTACAGATTAGCTTCAGATTAACTACGAAAATTTAAAAATTAGCTACGAAATTTTTTGGTTGCTAATTAGCTACCAGATTTTAACTACGGACTGATCCGTAGTTATTCCTAGCTATTCGGTAGCTAATAAATTTAGCTGCAAATTAGCTACGGATTAGCTACGGATTTTCCCTAGCTAATTTGTAAAATTCTTGTTGTGTTTTAATCTTCTGCATTTTAAATTTTTACACTTTAAGTTTCTGCATTTTACGTTTCCTGTATTTTAACTTTCTGCACTTTATATTTCTTGCACTTTACTTCTCTGCACGTTAATTTTCTGCACTTTAAATTCTTGTCATTTATATTTTTTGCATTCTAATTTTCTGCAACTCTTTAATATTTTGCAATGTTTTAAAGCTTTTTCTAAACTTCCATTTCTTTCCCTTCACTTCTTGCATCAAGTTTTCACAAGTTTCTTCAAAACCCTTTTCAAAATGAGATTACCACATAACTCCGAATCCACATTCGACTGATCAAATATATTTGTTTGTTGGAATTTATCTTAACCAAATTTACCCATAAACAAATTGGCACGCCCAGTGGGACGAGTTCAGAGTAACTCGTAGTGTCACGAACCTCTTTGCATAAAAGATGGTTTTATACGTTTAAGAAGTGGAAAGGTAGTCTATTCTTGCCCTTCTCAAATTACGTAAATCATGAGTGATGCAAACAATCAGGTGTCGAATGCACTTACAATTGATGTTAGTGCGCCACTTTCGATAGCCGTTATTGTGCTACCCTCAACCGTTGTTAGTAAGGGTCCTGTGATGGATGCAATAATAACTGGTACTCTCCGGAGTAATCTAGTGATAGAACAAGTGGTACCTGGAGTGACTCAGTCATCACCGAGTCAGCCAAGTAACCAAAGTGTAATGAATTCAAATTCAAGGTTTATACCACAATATGGTTTGCCACCCAATTATGTTCCTCCTGTATTGGCACAAATGGGACTTGGCTCTACTTTGGCCAATACCATTGGCCAAACAGCAGTTTCACAAGGCCAACCGCAAATTAGTTTAGCCTTAGTGAATTTTAATGGTCAAGGTGTGGGGCTTGCAAGTTCAAGTAATCCAACCCCTATTCGATAGGAGAGATTGAATTTGGGACCAATGTTCCCAAATATGTCGAGAGATATTCCTCAAAATGTAACAGGGCGAACTATGAATTCTTTGGCCAATTTTTGACAACAAATGGATGAAAGCAATCATGACATGGGGCATATGTTCACTCAACAAATGGGTGCTGTAATTACACCAATCACGGAAACCACAAATAATGCTTGTAATGCATTGGCTCAACAAATGGCAAGGCTAAACCAAGCCTTGGGAATAGAAGGATTGGCCAATGATAATGCTCAAAGAGCCCAGCCTGGGGCAAATGCAGGAGTAGTTGTACCCTAAGCAAACATGGGACAAGACCAGCAAAATCCTAGTCAACCTAGGAAAAATGATCAACCGCACTTGGAATATGGCAATGTCCATGTGCTTCGTCAAGGTGATGAGGATCAAATGGCTAGGAATGATGCAGCCATAAGATTGCTTCGACGGAATCTTAGGGGGCACCAAGTGGTTGAGCAAAATGTAAATCAAGTGGTGGAACAAGTACTGAATAGGTTTAGGTTTAATGTTGGATAAGCCAACCAACCCTACTTTGTTTCAGCTTTTCCTAAATGGGTGCAACAAGCAGAAATGCCCTGAGAAATTAAAATTCCTAAACTTTCTAAGCTTTCTGGTGAAAGTGAGGAATCGATCGTTGAACATATCGCTCGATATACTATAGAAATGGGGGAGTTAGCAACTATTGAAGGCCTTAAAATGAGATTCTTCCCAAGTTCCCTTACTAAAAGTGCTTTCTCTCGGTTTTCAACATTGAGACCGAATTCAGTTCATTCTTAGACTCAATTAGAAAGAAGTTTTCATGATCAGTTCTTCAGGGGAGATTTGAAAGTGGGACTTATAGATCTCTTAAACATCAAGAGAATGTACAATGAAATCATAGATGACTATCTTATTAGGTTTCGACAAATGAGGAGTAGATGTTTTACTCTCATACCTAAAGTAGAGATAGTGAAAATTGTTGTAGGGGGTTTAGACTATTACATAAGGAAAAAGTTAGTGAACTAACATTTAGTTGATCTTGCCCAACTAGGTGAAAAGGTAAGGCAAATAGAACAACTGAAAGCTAAAAAGATTCAAAAACAAAAGAGATTCCTTAAAAGAGAGAAAGTAGCATTTGTCAGATTAGGTGAAGCTGATAATGAGACTGAAGATAGCAATGATGAATTTGAAGTCAACATTGCTGAACTTCAGAATGGTCCTCCTTATGTGTGTCAGACTCTATACCCTACAAGAAATAAGGAGAAAATAAGTTATATCAATAGAAAAACATATACATTCAACGTAACAAAAATCGACAAAATCTTTGACTTATTGTTAAAAGATAAACAAATTAAATTGTCGGAAGGTCATAGGTTACTAAAACCTGATGAAATAAAAGACCGAAAATATTGTAAGTTTCATAATAATTTTGGTCATGTTACTAATGAATGTATTTGTTTCAGATATTTGATTCAAAAAGCACTCATGGATGGGTGTTTGAAGTTTGCTGAAAAGCCTAAGGCAGATATGAAGGTTGATACAGATCCATTTTATGTAACACCCTTATGGGGATGTCACATTTATAAAGAAAATAAAATAAAGATAAATAAAATCTACCCAAGTTGTAAAACGTTTATTATATACTAATGCGGGTTGTAAAATTTTTCCGGTTAAACAGAATATTACGAGATAAAATAACACGGAACATAAAATAAGCACACTATTATCACACATAATATACATATGGTTCCATCATAGGTTATACAAATAATGTACAACTACAAATATTTAAAAACCAAAATAGTAAACAAAGCAGTAAAAGGTCAATATATACAAACGCAGACGCGCTCAAGTACACATCTTAAATATCTAACCCTCTGAAGGATCACTCTTAGATGAAACTTCAGGTGATAGATATCCAGGATGCCTCGACCCTCTACGGACACGAGCCCGTGCAGTCGATACGCTGCTGATCTCGCTAGGCACATCAAACATACCACCCCAATGACGCCTAAGAGATAGCGGTAACTCCACATGTAAATACAACAAAGTAGAAAAGATCGACACTCCATCAAACTCCGTACGTATGGTCACAGTCAGACGCCCTACGTACGTCACCGAGTCTCTATCCTCTCGCAGACGCCAGGCTTCAGAGCCTCCGTGAAACTCAAGTTGCACGAATCCAAAGAATCCTGGTAGTGTCATACTCACACAATCAATCCAATGGATATGGATGATCGGATGGTTCTTGCTCGTAGAACTGATCTTCGGCTTGCTGCTCTTCCTCCTCCTCTGGATACTCACACTCAAGAGGCTGTTCCTCTTCCTCAAACTCTTTATCACATAATTTAAAATATACAGATAACACATACAAGAAAGAGGTAAGACAATCTATATCACCACAAACATGGTAAAATAAGAAAACGACAATACAACAAGTATAACAGTTCATACAATATAGCATACTATAATAGCATAAATAAAAATACAAGATAACACGGATGTAATATAACACAGAACTCAACGTAACAATAACATATAGTGGTACGATAGATAAAATGGTACGTATAAATAATGGTACGATGGATAAAATGTTATAGATAAATAGCATTAAAATGTATGACATAAAAGTATATGAAATGTGACTCAACCCTACTCCATAGAGCTAAAAACACAGACATCAGAGAGAATGACCCGCAAAATCTATTAGTACCATCGACCGCCAAGCTATTCCGCTGTCTCACGTTGCGTCTATAGTCCACTGTCATAACGTCTTGGTATAGCACACTGTCAAAACGTCGTGTCTCTATAGGCTTGTACTAAATAGATTTCACAAGATCTTGATTAAGTATAGTGCATGTCGAGTCCATTAGTGTGTTGTCAGTTATCACGGCCCAGAGGAGCGACCAACTGTCCACAAATAGAATAATCCGCACACTAATGTCTCCAAGTTCATTCAGATTAAACCACACTACGCTTATCACACCGACAACACGATGTAATTCACCTCGTCAATCAATCCACCAATTATCAACCAAACTGGCACAACTCAATGCATGATAAAAATTACCAGAATACCCTCAATGGTATAAATATGTGTATTTACGCAAATGCCCTCAATGTCAAAGATCTCAGATATGCTTTCAATGGCAAAAATTCTAAATATGCCCTCAATGGCAAAAATCTCATATATGCCCTCAATGGCAAAAATTCTAAATATATACAGTATGTCCCACCTGACAATACTGTTCCACAATCTATCCGGGTCCACCACTTTGGCCTGACAGTAAAATCTACTGTTTTCGTCAATCGAGTAGAAATTTTATCACGTTTTCAAAATTTTATCGTTTTTACAAACGTTTTTAAATCGCATAAATATATTTTACTGTTTTTGAAATCGTGTCTTTTTTTTTCAAACGTTTTTCTCAATCGTGTAAGATTTTTAAATCATTTTCTTGTCCAATTCCTTAAAAATCACTATTAAAATAATAATTAATATGTTTGAACTACGTAGAATATTTTTCATACCGTATATAATATAATAGATATCTTTTCTCTCTTATTTGTCTGTTTTTAGCAAAAATTGACAAGATTTTGCTTAGAAAATGTATAACAATGGTTTTCTAAGTTTTCTCTAAAAATTCCTTTTATTTATATTATAACCAATTAATTATACTTTTGAAAACTACTAACGTGCTTCAAAATATAAAATGAGCTCTTTGTTAGAAATTTTACAAAAGCTACTGTATTTTCTTTTAAATGGTAAAACTCTTAGATTTAGTTCCTTAAACTTAATCTAATCATTTTTATTCCTTGAAATTCATTGTGATAAAATTTCTTTTAGCATTATTACCTAACCTTTGTTGAAAAACAATTTTAGAAATAAAAACATTCACATTTGGCATGTTGGCCGAAATATATAAAATTGACATTTAATCTTTAAATTTGTTTTTTTCTTGTTCTAAAACAATTTATATCTTATCCATTCCCTTAAGTTAATTAAATCACATTTTTGGAAAATTGATGAGAACATTTTGGTTCTCCTTTGATGTTGAGGTCGTGAGCCTTCATTGGTGTTCTTTGGAACACTCATACAATCCTTGACATGTTATTCACATCCTACTAATTATACATGCATTTCTAACACATACAATATATTTAAAGCTTGTAGACATGCAATTTAATACAATTCACAAATAGGAAAGCTAATAACAAATAACACAAAAGAATCCTTATGGATTCTACAACCACAACCAATTCCATTTTCTTATCACCACCCAAGGATGATAAGATTCAAGTCTTCCTCTTACCTTAAGTGAAGACAAACACTCTTTCACTCCTTTCTAGGGTTTCGGTTTTCACCCTCCAAGACACCTATCAAGCTCAAACAAATTTCTACAAGTTATTAACATGAAAGAAAGCTTAAACCATGGATCAATCATGGCTTAGAACTTTGAAAAAGAATTTAGAAAGGAAAAACAAGGATTTTCACCTTCTAGGTAGAATCTCTCAAGTAGTTTTTCAAGCTCAAGATGATGGATTTTGCAAGAACTCTCAACTAGAGATGTTCTTAGAATTGTGTTTAGGTTTAGAAAAGTAGGTGGGATAAAATTTTGGGTGGTTGGATGGTGAACTAGGGTTCTTGGCCGAATGGACCTTCAAGGTAGCATCAATGGTGGTTGGTGTTTTTGGAAGAGAGAGAAGAAAGAAAGTGTTAGAGAATGAAGTGATTCTTGGCTCTCCAAGGGCACTTGGCCGTAAACATCATGCAAGGGAAGTGTCCCCTTGGTTGGCTCCATCCAAGCCTTAGAAATGATCAATGGTGAGGATTAAAACTTGATCACCAAGCTTAGCTCTCATTGGCTAATCCAAGCCTTGTCATTAAGCCTAGTCATTAAGCCTTGTCACTAATTAAGCCTAGTCATTAGGCCTAGTCATTAAGCTTAGTCATTAAGCTACTACTCCAAAACGTTAACTATTTTGCTAAACGTGGGTCCTGCAAAACATTTCTGGGTCCATTACCGCTTATTTGTACTGACTAATAAAATAATATTATAATAATATAAAATTATTTTATTACACAGTTAAATCTTAAAAATTAAAAGATTACTAACCGTATCATTCAATTGGGTTTAGTAAGATCCCCCAAACTCAGAATAATTAAAATAAGATTTCCCACAGCCCAAAAATATTATTTTCCTGTCCCGAGTAAATCACACAAAAAGTTCAAATAAAATCACAGACAGTAAAATAAAATAGTATTTAATACATAAAAACAACAAACAGTACAAAAAGGACTTAATGGTCATTTATCCTAAAGTTGAAAAACAGAAAACAGTACATTCGGGACACAACGGTAATTCACCCAAAAGTTTAGGGTGTTACAACTCTCCCCAACAAACAAAAATTTCGTCCTCGAAATTCGTTATTCCTCAGAACAAATGAGGATATTGTTCCCTCATCTTGTCTTCCAACTCCCAGGTAACATCACCTGTCACATCGTTCCATATGACCTTCACCAGCTCGATCATTTTCCCTCGAAGCTGCTTTACTTTTCTGTCCTCTATTCTAACAGGTAAAGTCTCGTAAGTCATATTCTCCTTCAGCTGTACTTCATCTAGTTGTATAACATGCATCGGATCCGGAACATACTTCCTTAACTGGGATACATGAAATACATCATGCAGATTGGATAGAAAAGGCGGTAAAGCAATCTGATATGATACAGGACCTATTTGACGGATAATCTGATACGGTCCAATGAACTTAGGAGTAAGCATCTTAGATTTAATAACTCTTCTGACACCGGTCGTAGGAGTCACTCTTAGAAATACATGCTCACCCTCCTCAAATTCAAGAAGTCTTCTTTGCTTATCAGCATAACTCTTTTGTCTGCTTTGCGTCGTCTTCTTCTCTTGTATCATCTTTACCTTCTCCGTAGTCTGTTGTACAAGATCTAGCCCAATAGTCATACTTTCCCCACCTTGATACCAACACAACGGTGTTCGACAACGCCTTCCATACAACGCCTCATAGGGTACCATCCCTATGCTTGGTGAAAACTATTGTTGTAGGTGAATTCTATCAAAGATAAAAATTCATCCCAACTTCCTCGTTGCTCCAAAACACATGCTCGCAACAGATCTTTCAAAGACTGTATAGTTCTCTCTGTTTGACCATCAGTTTGCGGATGATAAGCTGAACTCAACCGTAACTTAGTTCCCATGGCTTTTTGTAAACTTCGCTAGAACCTCGATGTAAACCTCAAATCTCTGTCAGAAATTATATATGTAGGCACACCATGCAGTCTAACAATCTCATTGATGTATAACTGGGTTAATCTTTCCAATGAATATTTAATATTAATTGGCAAGAAATGAGCCGACTTCGTAAGCCTATCGACTATAACCCATATCGAATCATGACCTTTCCTCGTCTTCGGCAATCCAGTAACGAAATCCATTGAGATACTATCCCACTTCCACTCTGGAATAGCTAACGGTTGCAATATACCAGCTGGTCTCTGATGTTCCACTTTCGCCTTCTGACAAACCAGACAAGACTCCACACGTTCCGCTACGTCTCTTTTCATCCTTGGCCACCAAAACAACTTCTTTAAGTCTTGATACATCTTGGTCATTCCTGGATGCAAACTCAAATCACTAGTATGAGCTTCATCTAGGATCCCCTTCTTCAGTTCAGAATCATTAGGCATACAGATTCTTCCTTTGAACCTTAAAATTTCGTCTGCTCCTTCCTCTACTGTCGACTTATGACCTTGCTTTAACAATTCCCTCTCATTTTGTAAAAACGGGTTCTCCTTCTGTTTATCTTGGACTACATCAAGAAATTCATTTATGATCACGACCTTACATAGGTAAACTCTTCCAGGCAGAAACTCCACTGACAACCATAGATCTCGGAATTTGTTAATCAATTCCTCCTCCTTTATCATCATTGCCAAAACACTAAGCACCTTCCTACTTAAGGCATCAGCTACCACATTAGCTTTTCCTAGATGGTACTGGAGTTGAAAATCATAATCCTTTAAGAATTTCAACCATCGCCTTTGCCTCATATTCAATTCTTTCTAATCAAACAAGTACTTTAGACTCTTGTGATCACTAAAGACATTGAACATCGCTCCATACAGAAAATGCCTCCACACCTTCAGAGCAAAAACCGTTGCGGCCAATTCCAAATCATGTGTTGGATAGTTCCTCTCATGAACCTTCAACTGTCGAGAAGCATACGCCACAACATTCCGATTTTGCATCAATACGCATCCTAACCCTTGCTAAGAAGTGTCACAATACACATCAAAAGTTCCCTTAGAATCCGATAAAATTAACACTGGTGCAGTTGTTAACTTCTTCTTCAATTCTTGGAAACTGGCTTCACGTTCTTCCGTCCACTCAAAAGCTTGACTTTTCCTCGTGAGCTGCGTAAGCGGTCCAGCAATCTTAGAAAAACCCTCGATAAACCTCTGGTAATATCCAGCAAGTCCTACAAAACTTCAAACTTCCGTCACCGTCTTAGGTCTTTCCCACTGTAAAACAGTCTCCACTTTCGATGGGTCTACCGCAATACCTTCTTTGGAGATCACGTGACCGAGAAATTGGACTTCCTCCAACCAAAATTCACACTTTGCTAATTTCGCATACAGCTGCTTTTCCTTCAAAATTTGAAGAACAATACCGAGATGTTCAACATGCTCTTCCTTAGATTGACAATAGATCAGAATGTCATCAATAAAAACAACGATAAATTTGTCTAGATACGGACAAAAAATCCTGTTCATATAGTCCATGAATATGGCAGGAGCATTCGTCACCCCGAATGGAATTACCTGATACTCATAATGTCCATAACAAGTTGGAAAAGCTGTTTTGGGTACATCCTCCCCCTTAACACGAATCTGATGATAACCCGATCTCAGATCTATTTTAGAAAATACCACTGCTCCCTTCAACTGATCCATCAAATCATCAATTCTTGGAAGCGGATATTTATTCTTGATAGTCACCTTGTTTAACTGACGATAATCCACGCAAAGTCGAGAAGTTCCGTCTTTCTTCTTGACCAAAAGTACTAGCGCTCCCCATGGTGAAACACTAGGTCGCACAAACTGTTTCTCCAACAAATCCACTAATTGTTGTTTCAGCTCCACCAACTCTGCTGGCGACATTCGATATGGCGCAATTGAGATAGGACCTGCTCCTGGTACTAAATCAATTGAAAACTCGATCTCCCTCTCAGGTGGCAAACCAGGTACGTCATCAGGAAAAATTTCTGGAAACTCATTGACAACAGGAATAGTATTCACATCTTTCTCATTCTTGACTTCTAGAGAAGACAATAACATATATCCCCATGCTCCCTCTCTTAACAATGACTTGACTTTAACAGCAGTCAAGAATCCAGACTTTTCTTCCTTAGGAAAAACTATAGTTTTGCTTGCACAGTCTATAAGGATATGGTTAGAAGATAACCAATCCATCCCTAAGATTACATCTATCTCAACAAGAGGCAAACAAATCAAGTTGACCAAAAACATACGGTCCTTGATAACAACAGGACAATCCAAACATATCTTAGATGTAACTATAGGTTTAGCAGTCGGTGTAGAAACACTCAATTTAACATTCAGAGAAGACACAGGCAACTTCAATCTTTTCACACAATCATATGCAACAAATGAATGTGTCGCACCAGAATCATATAATACAGTCAGAAGATTACCTTCAATGGCACCTTCTCCCTGAATAAGGTCATCAGACTGAGAAATTTCCGTTCCAGTCATAGTATATACTCGCCCTTCTGACCTCGATTGAGTACTTCCTGACCTTGGCTGAGTAGCATGAACACTTCTCATAGCTGGCTTCCTTTCTGGCTGAGTACAATCCCCAGATATATGCCCAGGCTGTTTGTAATTAAAACAAATTGTTCCTCTGATAGAGCATTCAGTAGAAAGATGACCCTTCTTTCCACACTTAAAACATGTTGGCGTGAACGCCACCCTCGGTCCAGCTCTATTACCACTAGCACTTCCCCCGACTGACGGTCGTTGAGGTTGATTCCCTGGTGGTCTAGAATACGGCTTGCGCTGAAACCGACTATTATTACTGCTACCACCCCTCTGAAACCTTGTTGGTCCAAAGTTACGATTCCTCTGATCTCGTGACGGCTCCAATTCCTCGAGTCGTGCACACGCATCAACTAAAGCATGAAACTGATTCATTCTCAAGGATAGCACTCCTCGCTTCAGTTCCACTCTCAACCCCGACTCAAACTTCCGACATCTCCACGCATCATCCGGTCGAGTTTGAGCATAATCTGAGAACTGAGACAAGCTCTCAAATTTAGTAGCATACTCATTCACCGTCATATTACCCTGACGTAAACCAAGAAATTCCATCTCCTTGGCATGTCTAGCACTCGCAGGAAAATACTTTTCCAGAAATGCATTAGAAAATACCTCCCATGTAATTTTTGTTCCTTCTGTCTGCAATAATCGGCGGGTTCCTCTCCACCAATGTTCTCCGTCTCCCCTTAACATAAAGGCTGCATACGTTACCTTCTTCTCATCGGAGCATCTCATTCCTTCAAAAATTCTCTCCAAGTCTTGTATCCATTGACTCGCTTTCTCAGGATCAACCTCGCCTCTAAACTGCGGCGGATTGTTACGCCTAAATTCAGATAAATTTAGGGCATCAGCAGTAGCATCTTGTTGTTGAGCTGCTCTCAGGTTCTGCTGAGTAATTACTTCGGCCATTCGCTGCATAGCTTCAGCAGTCGCAATCATTGGATCCACTGCACGATTTACGTTCGCACGTCCTCCTCTTCCGCCAGACATCTTCTTTCTTCAATCATAACAAAACAAAGTTAGATACGTCCTTTCGGAAGTAGATCACAGAGAATCACACAGCACAAACAAAAACAGACCCAACCACAACCCCAAAAGACTCTAACTTGGGCTCTGATACCAACTAATGTAACACCCTTATGGGGATGTCACATTTATAAAGAAAATAAAATAAAGATAAATAAAATCTACCCAAGTTGTAAAACATTTATTATATGCTAATGCGGGTTGTAAAATTTTTCCGGTTAAACAGAATATTACGAGATAAAATAACACGGAACATAAAATAAGCACACTATTATCACACATAATATACATATGGTTCCATCATAGGTTATACAAATAATGTACAACTACAAATATTTAAAAACCAAAATAGTAAACAAAGCAGTAAAAGGTCAATATATACAAACGCGAGACGCGCCCAAGTACACATCTTAAATATCTAACCCTCGAAGGATCATTCTCGGATGAAACTTCGGGTGATAGATATCCAGGATGCCTCGACCCTCTGCGGACACGAGTCCGTGCGGTCGATACATTTCTGCGATCTCGCTAGGCGCATCAAACATACCGCCCCAATGACGCCTAAGAGATAGCGGCAACTCCACATGTAAATACAACAAAGTAGAAAAGATCAGCACTCCATCAAACTCCGTATGTATGGTCACAGTCAGACGCCCTACGTACGTCACCGAGTCTCTATCCTCTCGCAGACGCCAGGCTTCAGAGCCTCCGTGAAACAAAAGTTGCATGAATCCAAAGAATCCTGGTAGTGTCATACTCACATAATTAATCCAATGGATATGGATGATCGGATGGTTCTTGCTCGTAGAACTGATCTTCGGCTTGCTGCTTTTCCTCCTCCTCTGGATACTCACACTCAAGAGGCTATTCTTCTTCCTCAAACTCTTTATCACATAATTTAAAATATACAAATAACACATACAAGAAAGAGGTAAAACAATCTATATCACCACAAACATGGTAAAATAAGAAAACGACAATACAACAAGTATAACAGTTCATACAATATAGCATACTATAATAGTATAAATAAAAATACAAGATAACACGGATGTAATATAACACAAGACTCAATAACAATAACATATAGTGGTACGATAGATAAAATGGTACAGATAAATAATGGTACAGATGGATAAAATGTTATAGATAAATAGCATTAAAATGTATGACATAAAAGTATATGAAATGTGACTCAACCCTACTCCATGGAGCTAAAAACACAGACATCAGAGAGAATGACCCGCAAAATCTATTAGTACCATCGACCGCCAAGCTATTCCGCTGTCTCACGTTGCGTCTATAGCCCACTGTCATAACGTCGTGGTATAGCACACTGTCAAAACATCGTGTCACTATAGGCTTGTACTAAATAGATTTCACAAGATCTTGATTAAGTATAGTGCGTGTCGAGTCCATTAGTGTGTTGTCAGTTACCACGGCCCAGAGGAGCGACCAACTGTCCACAAATGGAATAATCCGCACACTAATGTCTCCAAGTTCATTCAGGTTGAACCACACTACGCTTATCACACCGACAACACGATGTAATTCACCTCGTCAATCAATCCACCAATTATCAACCAAACTGGCACAACTCAATGCATGATAAAAATTACCAGAATACCCTCAATGGTATAAATATGCGTATTTACGCAAATGCCCTCAATGGCAAAAATCTCAGATATGCCCTCAATGGAAAAAATTTCAAATATGCCCTCAATGGCAAAAATCTCAGATATGCCCTCAATGGCAAAAATTCCAAATATATACAGTATGTCCCACCTGACAATACTGTTCCACAATCTATCCGGGTCCACCACTTTGGCCCGATAGTAAAATCTGTTGTTTTCATCAATCGCGCAGAAACTTTATTGCGTTTTCAAAATTTCATCGTTTTTACAAATATTTTTAAATTGCGTAAATATATTTTACTGTTTTTGAAATCGCATATTGTTTTTCAAACGTTTTCTCAATCGCGTAAGATTTTTAAATCGTTTTCTTGTCCAAATTCCTTAAAAATCACTATCAAAATAATAATTAATATGTTTGAACTACGTAGAATATTTTTCATACCGTATATAATATAATAGATATCTTTTCTCTCTTATTTGTCTGTTTTTAGCAAAAATTGACAGTATTTTGCTTAGAAAATGTATAACAATGGTTTTCTAAGTTTTCTGTAAAAATTCCTTTTATTTATATTATAACCAATTAATTATACTTTTGAAAACTACTAACGTGCTTCAAAATATAAAATGAGCTCTATGTTAGAAATTTTACAAAAGCTACTGTATTTTCTTTTAAATGGTAAAACTCTTAGATTTAGTTCCTTAAACTTAATCTAATCATTTTTATTCCTTGAAATTCATTGTGATAAAATTTCTTTTAGCATTATTACCTAACCTTTGTTGAAAAACAATTTTAGAAATAAAAACATTCACATTTGGCATGTTGGCCGAAATATATAAAATTGACATTTAATCTTTAAATTTGTTTTTTTCTTGTTCTAAAACAATTTATATCTTATCCATTCCCCTAAGTTAATTAAATCACACTTTTGGAAAATTGATGAGAACATTTTGGTTCTCCTTTGATGTTGAGGCCGTGAGCCTTCATTGGTGTTCTTTGGAACACTCATACAATCCTTGACATGTTATTCACATCCTACTAATTATACATGCATTTCTAACACACACAATATATTTAAAGCTTGTAGACATGCAATTTAATACAATTCACAAATAGGAAAGCTAATAACAAATAACACAAAAGAATCCTTATGGATTCTACAACCACAACCAATTCCATTTTCTTATCACCACCCAAGGATGATAAGATTCAAGTCTTCCTCTTACCTTAAGTGAAGACAAACACTCTTTCACTCCTTTCTAGGGTTTCGGTTTTCACCCCTCCAAGACACCTATCAAGCTCAAACAAATTTCTACAAGTTATTAACATGAAAGAAAGCTTAAACCATGGATCAATCATGGCTTAGAACTTTGAAAAAGAATTTAGAAAGGAAAAACAAGGATTTTCACCTTCTAGGTAGAATCTCTCAAGTAGTTTTTCAAGCTCAAGATGATGGATTTTGCAAGAACTCTCAACTAGAGATGTTCTTAGAATTGTGTTTAGGTTTAGAAAAGTAGGTGGGATAAAATTTTGGGTGGTTGGATGGTGAACTAGGGTTCTTGGCCGAATGGACCTTCAAGGTAGCATCAATGGTGGTTGGTGTTTTTGGAAGAGAGAGAAGAGAGAAAGTGTTAGAGAATGAAGTGATTCTTGGCTCTCCAAGGGCACTTGGCCGTAGACATCATGCAAGGGAGGTGTCCCCTTGGTTGGCTCCATCCAAGCCTTAGAAATGATCAATGGTGAGGATTAAAACTTGATCACCAAGCTTAGCTCTCATTGGCTAATCCAAGCCTTGTCATTAAGCCTAGTCATTAAGCCTTGTCACTAATTAAGCCTAGTCATTAAGCTACTACTCCAAAACGTTAACTGTTTTGCTAAACGTGGGTCCCGCAAAATATTTTCGGGTCCATTACCGCTTATTTGTACTGACTAATAAAATAATATTATAATAATATAAAATTATTTTATTACACAGTTAAATCCTAAAAATTAAAAAATTACTAACCGTATCATTCAAATGGGTTTAGTAAGATCCCCAGCTCCGAATAATTAAAATAAGATTTCCCAGGCCGAAAAATATTATTTTCTATCCCGAGCAAATCACACAAAAAGTTCAAATAAAATCACGGACAGTAAAATAAAACAGTATTTCATACAGAAAAATAACAAACAGTACAAAAAGGACATAACGATCATTTATCCTAAAATTGAAAAACAGAAAACAGTACATTCGGGACACAACGATAATTCACCCAAAAGTTTAGGGTGTTACATTTTAGGTTGGAGTTTCCTATGTCGATCAGTAGGTTCCTCTAAATGTTAGAATGATTAATATTAGAAATTTGCAGGAATTCGAAATTGATGTGGAAGATGCAATGTACATCTATCCAATGCCAGGAGAATCTCTTGAAGTATTCCTTGAAAGGAAGAAAGAGAGAGGTAAAGTAAGGTTGTGTCTAAGATGCAATGCAGTGTATGATAAATTTGCTACGAAGAAGGTGGCTGAGGAACAACAAAATAATTCACAGGGTAAGAAGAAGGTTTCTGACAGGAAAGCTTGGAAACCAAAACAGCTTGTTTATACTCCAGAACAACTCGTTTATACTCCAAAATTGCCCGTATATACTCCAAGACCAAGGTCAAGTTATACGCCCAGGTCTAACAAGAATGGTTAGTTGGTTGAGTTATCTGGTGAGTCTGTGGGAAGCAATTCATTTCCTAAAGGTTATGTCGGACCAGCTAGGACCAAAGTACCACCTGTTAATGTTACTGTGGACAGAATGGTCAAAAATTCTGCAATGGCGTGCCACTCGCAACTTCGACAGGAAGTGGCTGACAGGAAGAATAGATTTCAAGGAGATCGACCATTTTGGAATGAAGATTATAGAAATGGTAAGATTGACCAAGATGAAGCTGATTAGCCAGAATGTAACAGGGCCATCAAATTCTTTACCGTTGTCAAAAAGTTGAAAGAGGAGGCTGCAGAGGTTGAGACAAGCATAGAAAAGAAGAAATATGGCTAAAGGTTTAGTTATCAAAGAACAACCCACAAAAATAGGTGTTTAGTAGTTGAAGCTAAGCCAACATCAGACAAAAATATAGATGACAAACAGTTAAAGAGTATTGTCAGGAAAGAATTCACAGAAACAAGAGGGGCAATCCTAGTTGAGCTGATGACTAATGCAGTTAGATGACTCAACAGGAATGACACTTTCTGACAAGAAAAACTTACAAAAATAAAGAAAGGAAAAGAGGTGCAAGGATCTGTTCCAAATAAAATTGGAAGAAAATGGCCAATTGGGCTAGTAGCAGCAGAAGAAAAGGCAAAGAAAAGTAATCTAGCAGTTACGGAAGACAAAGAAGTGGCTAGATTGAAAGTTGAAAAGATGATAATGAGAATAGTTGAGATTAAGGACTTCAGAATTAAAAATGGTGAAGATACTGAAGATTGGTCGAAGAAAGAAATCATGAAGGTCCTAAAAGATCTAGATCAATATACTGAATGGAAAAAGAAAATGTTCGGCATAAGTAAAGAGAAGAAAGAAATGGTTAAGCTTGACTACCAAACTTCAGACATGGATTTGATAGCTGATAAAATTATTGAGGCCTTAAATGATCCTGATAATCTTTTAGGCTTTGGTGACAATGATCAATTCGACCTGGATTTCGATTTGGACAAGGATTTAGATGACATCATGATGGCTATGGATAACAATTTGTCATCAGATGGTTCAATCGACAAAAGTTACTTTAGGATTGGAGGGTACAAAAGTGAAGAGTTGACTAATGAAGAGGAGGACTTAAAGTCAATAAGTGTGAACTTGATTTTAGTTTTTCCTACTGAGTTTGAAGGGTATCACGAAATTGAGTATATTAGAGAAAATGAAGAAGACTTGGATGACCTTAGTGATCAGTGGCTTTTCTGTCAGGATAATATGTTAACTGTATTCGACAATACAACATAATTAGAGAAGCCAACAAACGAACAAAAGGCTCATCTCTGCGCCATTACACATCAAGGCTTTGTTAAAAGGAAAACTGACAAATATAGCTCTGATAGACGCGGGGGGGGGCATCTATCAACTTGATCCCAAGGGCTATGTTTAAAAAGCTCGGGAAGAGTGAATCTGATCTGATGTCAACTAACATGATTGTTACTGACTTTAGTGGCAAGACATCCCCATCAGATGGAGTAGTAATGTTGAATATGTAACTCAGATTTGTTGTGAAGTCGACATTATTTGTTGTAATTCCGACAAAATCTAGTTACAATCTCTTGCTGAGAAGAGATTGGATACATGCGGTCGGAGCAATACCATCAACACTCCATCAGAACTTCATTCTCTGGAATGCTGATGATCAGGTAGAAATAGTAGAGGCAGATGATAGTTCTTGCTATTTACAACAATTTCATGTCGATTTCAAAATTTATGCTCCAAATGGCAAGCCAGTTACAGCAAGTGATAGGGTTATCGACAAAGATGCACTTGAAACATGCTTGATGGATCAATCTGGCATTCGACTAGTGAATAAGGCCGAAAAAGATCGGTTATGCACTAGCAATTAGTGTTAATAATCAGTTGGATAGGTTGTCGGCTTATTTGGCCGATAGAGCAGTATACACCGCTGAAGGTGTATTGTCGGATTGCATAATAGATTATGGTCCTTTGGGATTTAAGAGAGGAATTGATGAAAAACAAAGTGTAGAGGTCGAAGATCCTTTGGAAGAGATAAACTTGGGCACTGAAATAGATAAAAGACCCATATTTGTGAGTTCATCCCTGCCAAAGGAGTCCAAGGAACAACTTGTCAACCTAATTAAGGAATACAAAGATTATTTTGCATGAGATTATGACGAGATGCCTGAGTTGAGCAGAGACCTTGTCGAACATAGACTGTCATTGAAAGAAGGATGCAGACTTGTCAAGCAAGCCAACAAGAGATTTGCACCTAAGGTAGTGTTGAAGATAAAGTAAGAGGTTGAAAGATTGCTCAAAGTCAAGTTCATTAGAGCGGCCAGGTATGTCGAATGGCTATCTAATATAGTTCCTGTAATTAAGAAAAATGGCAAGTTAAGAGTATGCGTAAACTTTAGGAATTTAAATACTACAACTCCTAAAGATGAATATCCTATGCTCATTGCGGACATGTTAGTTGATGCCGCATGTAGACATGAATTGTTAAATTTTATGGATGGTCATGCAGGTTATAATCAAATCTTTATAGCCGAGGAGGATGTGTCGAAAACTGCCTTCAGATGTCCAGGAGTCATTGGGACATATGAATGGGTAGTCATGTCTTTCGGTTTAAAGAACACAAGGGCCACCTATCAAAGAGCAATGAACACCATTTTTCATGATGTCATTGAAAAGTTCATGGAAGAGTACATTGATGATGAATTTGTCAAGTCAGAGACGAAGGAAAGTCATTTGACAAACATGAGGCAGGCATTCGACAGAATGAGAAAACAAAGCATCAAGATGAATCTAGAGAAATGTAATTTTGGAGTGTCGGCAACCAAATTCTTGGGTTTCTTAGTTCATAAGAAAGGTATTGAAGTGGACAAGAATAAAGCCAAGGCAATTTTGGAAGTCGCACCACCGATAAATAAAAAGGAACTACAATCTTTCTTGGGAAAGGTGAACTTTCTGAGAAGATTTATATCCAATTTGTCGAGAAGAACCAGAGTCTTTGTCCTATTAGTCAAATTAAAGGCTGAACAAGACTTTGTATGGAAACCTTGCCACCAAGAAGCCTTTGACCAGATAAAACAATACTTGACAAATCCACCGGTCATGATGCCTCTAGTGCCTCGTAGATCGTTGAAGTTGTATATATCAGTGTCGGATGAAACCATAGGAAGTATGCTAGCTCAAGAAGATGAAAATGACGTTGAAAGAGCCGTATATTATCTTAGTCGAGTTTTGAATGATGTTGAAAAGAGATATAGTGCAATAGAGAAATTTTGTTTAGCATTATATTTCTCATGTACTAAACTCACGTATTATATGATGCCTTGTAATGTATTAGTTATGTCAAAAATTGATGTAATAAAATATATGTTGTTGAAACCAGTGCTAAATGAACGTATTGGTAAGTGGACCATTGCTTTGTCAGAATTCTATTTACAATATATTCCAATGAAAGCTGTCAAAGGCCAAGTAATTGCTAATTTCTTGGCCAACCATCCATGTTTGGATATTGATAGTATAATTTTCGTCGGGTTAAAACCTTGGCATTTATATTTTGATGGCTCAAGGCATCAAAATGGAGTTGGAGTTGAGATTCTAATTGTTTCTCCTTATGGTACTCCAACTAAGTTCATGTTTGAACTAAAGTATACATGCTCTAACAACGAGGCTGAGTATGACGCCTTAATTATCGAACTAGAAATACTAATAGAAATAAAAGCACGTAATGTGCATATTTTTTGGGATTCACAGTTAGTCATCAAACAGCTCACCCAAGAATACAAATGTGTCAGTTATAATATGACCAGATATTGTATTGTGGCAAGTAAGTTGATGAAGAAATTTGACGAAGTTATTGTCGAACACATGCCTAGAAATTTGAATGAAGAGGCTAATGAAATGGCACAGATGGCCTCTGGGTATAAAATTTCTTCCAAGGTTTTAACAAACTTAATGGAAATTAGAGAACTTTTACAGTCATTAGAAGAAAGAGATGTACTACAAAATGATATTTCGACAAATAATGACTGGAGACAACCAATAGTAAACTATTTGGAAAATCCAAGTCAAAGCGTAGATAGGAAGCTTAAGTACAGAGTGTTGAAATTTGTGGTACTAGGAGGGGCATTGTATAAAAGATTCATTGATGGAAATTTAGAGGCTTGCCTGAGTGAAGTAGAGGCTTATATTGCCTTGGCAGAAGTCCACGAAGGGATTTGAAGAGCTCATCAGGCAGGTAAGAAAATGAAATGGGTTCTTCGACGACAAAGGTATTGTTGGCCTACGTTAGTCAGGGATTGTATAATGTTTGCTAAGTCTTGTAAAGAGTGTCAAAGACATGGTCATATACAAAATGTTCCAGCTAGTGAATTACACTCTATAGTTAAACCTTGGCCTTTTAGAGGATGAGTTTTGGATTTAATAGGCCAAATTCATCCTACGTCATCGAAGGGACATAAATACATTATAGTAGGAGTTGATTACTTTACCAAGTGGGTTGAAGCTATAGCCTTAAAAGATATGACCCAACAGGATGTAATTGACTTCATAGAAAATAATATAGCTTGTCGGTTTAGAATACCACAAACTTTAACAACTGACCAAGGGACGGTGTTCATTGAAAAGAAAGTTGTTGAATATGCCAATTCGAGGAAAATTAAAATGCTTACGTCGACTCTATATTATGCTCAGGCAAATGGCCAAGTAGAGGCCATGAACAAAATAATCATAAGTTTGATCAAGAAGCATATCGGTTGACAACCTAGAAATTGACATAATACCCTTGACCAGATCCTATGGGCTTATAGAAATTCACCAAGAGAATCAATGGGCACTTCACCATATAAGTTAGTGTATGGTCATGATGCAGTGTTACCAGTCAAAATTAATCTTCAATCAGTTTGTATTCAAAAACAAGATGAGTTACCAATCGAACATTATTGGGACTTAATGTTTGATGAATTAAACAAATTAAGTGATGAAAGATTGATTGCTTTAGAAAACTTGATTCGACAAAAAGAAAGAATTTTTAAATTTTATGATGGTTAGGTTAAGTACAAGTCTTTCAAGGTGGATGACTTGGTTTGGAAAGTGATTTTGCCCATGGATAAGAGTTGTTGAGAATATGGGAAATGGTCTCCAAAATGGGAAGGACCATTCAAAGTTACTCGAGTGTTCTCTGGAAATGCTTATGCACTTATCGAAGTTAATTTTGGTTTAAGAATTAAGTTTGTTAATGGAAAATATTTAAAGCCATATAGGCCGATAATGTATGAAGTAAAAATTGACAAGGAATGATTAAAATAAATTCCATTCATATATTCAACAATTAGAAGTTACATGAAAATGTGAGATATTACAACTTGTTTGTCAGAATTTTACAGAGAAAAATGAACCTATTCTAAGTAAACCAGAAGCTTTTTCCCAGTTGTGGCACGCGTTCAGATTGCCTCATGGGAACTGAAGAAGAGGAAGAAATAGATGACCTTTGATTTGTCTTGGGCGAGATGATGGTTGGCCGTCTACTCCCTGATGAGTCATTCTCATCATAACAACTGTGTTTTAAAAACACCAAGTTGTTACGATGATTACTGAAACTCATTAGGAATGTTACGATTCTTATTGAAGCTCAAGATGAGTATCACCATTAATACAAAGTCTTTCTTTCCATAATAAGAAACTAAACCATTTTTCCTATGGAGAAAAGAGAAAATTATCTGAAAACATGGTGAAAGTTTTTGAGAAATAAGAAAGAAAGGGTCAGATTGAACTCTTTTGATCATAGCGTCCTAAAGGATATTATTTATAGGGGATTTTTACTGAAAAAGTTAATGTTCAATGTTTTGTAACTCATATTTTTATTAATTACGATAGTTATGATGCGCAATTACGAGATACATTGAAAAGAAACAGGTCAAAAGAGCATTTAAGTGTATAGAATTACGGAGCAATAATAAAAACGTGTTGGAATTAATCAAAGGGAATATTTATTAGGTATTGGACCAAAAGGCCATACAAATCTTGTCGGATTGTTAAACTGACAGTATATATAAAAAAAAAGGGAAATACATTCAAGTCCTTTGTAAAGCTCCCCAAGAATCTTCCAAGGATTGTTTATCGGTGCAGGCTGTTTGATACTCAGCTTCAAGGGAATTTATCTTAGCCAACACTGCTTTAGTTTCGACGGCCTATTGTTTGATGTTGATGATAATGCTTTGTTGCTTAGCAGTCCCTTGTTGTAATGCAGTGCTAAGCTTTTGCCTTCGACGGCGAGTCTCTTCAAGTTTTTTCTCCAAGTCTTCAATCTCCTTTTCAAGTTCTGCCTCCTTATTTTTTCCTTTGACGAGATAATCTTTTAAATTAGCTATCTCGTTCTTTGTGTCGATTAGCTGTTTTAAGATCCTGGACTTTTCTTGAATTTCTTGGTCATAAGCAGGAATGACTCGACAGATGGTAGGCATTTTTTACGACAAATTTTGGAGAAAGTCTTTGATAATCATAGGCAGAGCTCGACTGGCTTTTGGCAGTTGTTGAGAGAGGGGCTCTAATTCAGTCACAATGGTTGTCATCCTTTGTTGAAGCGATTGGTCAGAAATTAAATGCTCAAAAGAATAAGTAAAGGCATTCTTCAGCTCAGCTAATAGTTCAGTGACGTAAGAGTCATTAGAATCTTGTCCTTGCTGTGTAGAAGAATGAGCTGACCGAGGAGAATTTCTATGACTACCCGACAGCATGGATATTAATTCATCTAAATCCACTTCTGTGTCTTCGACACTTGCTGCTTCAACAAAAGTTGGATTGGTTGGAGAAGGTGGAGGTGGACTGCTAGGTGCAATTTTAGCCATAAGGGTGTTCATGTTGAACTCGTCTGTGAAAGTTTGGATGAGTTTGTATTGATTTGCTTGGGAAGAACTGCAAGCACCAGAAAGGATTTGAATTTCCAAGTCCGTGGTAGTTTGAACCTCTGTTGGAAGAGATAGAGAGATGGCAAGCATTGCAAGGGCTGAAGATTGAACCTCTGGAAAGGGATTCTCATTACCCTGTCTGGTAGGGCTGTCAGGTATAGCAGGATTTGCTGATTCCTGTAGAGGAACAAAGAGAGTATTAGAGCAAATAAAATCAAAAGAATTTCACAATCGAAAGCTTGGAATATTTTACCCCAAGAGACTGTCGAATTTGTTTCTCAGTGCTTAATTCGACGTCGGGTCCTAAAGGATTTTCAGCAGTTTGTTCAGCCTTTGGATCCTAAAAAGGAGGAAAGATCAAACTATTGAATGGAATCCAAGTTTTAAGTCCTTAAAGAAGAAATTATGTCAACTAAATTTATCTTGGATAAGAGTGAGGTGGTTTCTGTTTCAAGTTCAGCAGTAGGTTTCAAGCTGGAACTTGAAGAATGAGTCTTCTTTTTCTTTTGCAAAATTAAAATGAGTTGAGATTTTGCCTAGAGATAAAAGAGAAAGTAACAAAAGACATACCTTTAAAGGATTCTCAATAGATAGGCTTGGAGACTCAATGATTTCAACAGAAGAGGTAGAAGTGGAATCGCTAACTTATATTCAACACAAGGTTTAGTTTTGACGAGTTTATAGAGTTAAGTTTCAAAATATGATCACGAAAGATACCGTGGAAGGTCTTGCTTTTGAAGGTTTAGCAGTAGCCTTGTGTTTAGCAGGACTTTTTGTCAAAACTGCTTTGGTTGTCTTTTCCTTTGGAGCTTTGGGGATGGGAGGATTCTGAGTTTTCTTGCTTTTTTTTCTGTTTGGAGGAAGTTCCTTCTTCTTCCTCTTCTCCTTCTTGTGGCTGTTTATACTCCAGAGGCCTCTTTAATGGGGTTACTGTGAAAAGAATAATAATTAGTAGATGGGATAAGAGGTAAATGACATAATATAAAAAGAAGTACCTTTGGGTATTTTAGTGATGATTTGGGTATCCTTGGCAAATTGTTTGTGCGACAAGGCAAACCGATGGGTAAAAGTAACTTCTGGAGTTCTTATAAGAAAGATGTTGCTCACAGAATAAATCCTATCAAGAATGGGGAAGTTACCAGCCCTTGTAGATTTAGCTGGGAATTCGTCGGCCAAACCGAAATGAGCACAAGGAAGAGGCACTGGTTTTGGAAAAGGAACTTGAAAAGGTTCAAGTCGTGCTAAAGGATTTTTTATGGAAACCGCAATGAAGTTAGTGGAGCATTTTTCCTTGTGCATTTGTTTTTGTTTAGCCACGATTTCTTCACAGTGTCGAACAATTATGCCAGCATACCTGAAGTCCCACTTGATCTTGTAGTATTTCTCAAAAACTCTAATATCTTGAATATGTTTACCTTTGATTTTTGTCGAAGGCTCTTGATCCTGCATAGGAATAAGAGTTTTAGTAATGCGGCTTTGACAAATCTCAATATCGACATGGTAAGGACTATAATATTTAGTCCACCATTATACAAAATCTTTGGTAACCCCTCTATAAGGTGTGAATGTAGAAATCAAGAAATGATGCTTGTATCTCTCATTCTTCATAGCCACACGAACAAGATCTGCCATGTCTGAAAAACGGCTATTGATGAGATGC
Organism: Ormosia emarginata; assembly: GCA_029884605.1. Lineage (NCBI taxonomy): Eukaryota > Viridiplantae > Streptophyta > Magnoliopsida > Fabales > Fabaceae > Ormosia > Ormosia emarginata. Next base: position 1,937,214 of record JAQQTP010000049.1, on the reverse strand, counting down.
TCTTTGGCTGTTGAAGAGAATGGTGCTGGAATGGAATGACAAAATCCTAGTTGTTGAGCTACCATGTTTGGCATATGCAGCTCTATGGATCTATCTGTCGAACCAAGGAGACCAGCAACTAGGACTTGTTGACAAAGAAAATTAGACTAGATAGAAATATTTTCGTTTTGAATGGAAGGATTGTTGAAAATTAGTGGTCGAGTAAACCACTCAAGACCAAGAGAACGGTCATCAAAAGGTGCAAAATAAATGTCTTCAGTATTGAAGGAGATGGAATGAAAAATGCTAAAGAAATGTAGGAAATTCTCTAGGTTTTGTTTGTGGATTTTTTCATGCTTGACATGGCAAAGCTTTATGCCATAGGTAGCAGAAGAAATTGTTGAAGGAGCAGTGTGATAATCATATATTTTATACATTAAAAAACTCTCATTATTAGCCATTTACGCTCTTCATGTAATTAATTGATTGAATTTGATTATGTTTTGTAAGTTTAAACTCGAATCAGACTTAATTGATTTTTTCAGCATTATTTGGGTCTTACACTGTTTCTGTATTTTGGCCATATCTTGAGTTCTAAATGTTTGATAATTATGAATTTTATCTTGTAGGAAAGATAAGAGAGAGCTCTACAACTTTGATGAAGAGCTCAAAGACAATTTCAGACATCTAGTGGAGCTAATTGGGCATGGAAATCAGAATACGGGTTTTGTGACTGGAACCCGAACAGTGTGTACTAACCAGAACATAATTCGAGTTTGGGTTTATAAAATGGGATGAAAATTTGTAATCTGAAAGTTAAGACCCATATGTACAACTTTCATGACAAACACAAAACTTGATTCGGGCTCCTTGATGGTGATATTGGGTCTGAAAGTCAAAACAGAGGTGCTGAAACTGGTCCTGAACAGTGTGTAGTAATCAAGTCATATCTTGGGCTGTAGGACGATTTTTTGGGTGCTTCCACAACCATTGGAAAGCTTAGACAATTTCCTAGAACTTTCATGAAGACCACTTGGCTTGGAAATGACGAAATCAATGAGTTCAGCAATAAATAATTTCGGAGACAAGGAAACTCACCTACTAATCTCACCTACTCATCCACCTACTAATTCCACCTACTAATCTCACCTACTCATCCACCTACTACTCCTAATCCTCTATAAAAGGCTGGATGTGGAGAGCTCTAGGAAGACACTTGGTGTTAGAGATAGCTTTTCATAGTTCTTGTATATTTTTCCTTCATTGTAATGGAGAGCTAAGTCACTTCTAGTCAATTTGGGAGTCTTGAAGAGATTGTGGTTTGGATTCTTGAGACCTTGGTTTATGTAATGTATTTGATTTATATTTGGATTCTTCTTCTCTTCTTCTTCTTCTGTTTTCTTGATCTTGAATGCATGAATGGTGATTCTGTTTATGTTTATTTTAAGATTAAGTATTGTGATTAAACTTAGAACTGATTGATCTGAATTAATCACGTAAATGAAGATTGAAGATTTGTGATGAAACTTAGAACTGATTGATCTAAATTAATCACGTAATTGAAGAGGTTAGGTTATTGATTGGTGTCTAGGTTAATTGAATTCGGTGCTTAAATTGACATATATCTACATGAATGGTGCGATTGCAGATTTATGTTTATTACTTGTCAATTGAATTCGACGATTGTCTAGTATGAATTACGGATCGATCTGCCGAGATCTCGGTTAGATCCAAGTTAACCATTCAAATGTGCTTCAAATGTTTGTTGAAAGGTCTATTATTGAATCCACCCAATCTCAGATAGATTTCTGAATTGACTGTTCTTTTAATTGTTATTTTTCTTCAGATCTTGTCATTGTAATCCTTGAACAATCAAAACCCCCATTTCTAACTTAACTTAATTTGATAAAATTGCATTTACGATCCTTGAGGAGACGATCCGGTGTTGTTCAATAAACTGCAAACTTAGTTAATAACTTCGGTTATAATTTTGACTGAGTTCGGCGCTCGTCAAAATTTTGGCCGTTGTTGGGGATCTCGAAGGTGTAATCTTTTCATTTTGAGTAACCTTACTAATTTTTGTTCTTTCTTACCTATTCTAACAGATTATTTTTCATTTACTAACATTGTTCATACCATACTAACGTTTTTATCTTAGCTTTTGAATTTTTCTGATTTAGGAAAGACGGAAAACAGTGATTACGGGTAACTATTGCAATTTTCGAATCGAAACATGCCCGAATGAGCTAGAACATGGTCGGTTGAAGGAAAACAACACGATAAACAAGACTCACATAGAAACTATGAGGTCACCCTTGGTTTTTCGAAATTCTATCATTTAGACCACTTTTTCAATTTTTTATTATTTTTTATTGTATTTTCTAGTTTCATTTTTATGTAGATTTTGTTCTCGTGTTGATTCCATAATTTTTAAAAATGTTTAGACATATTAACTAGATTTATTTTTGCATATTTTGAGTGTTGTTTAGTGTATTTTGCTTAGTTGTAGTTTTTGTGTTTTTGTGCTTTAGTTGATGCATGACTAGGTCCAATCCTGATATCTTGCTTGATCTTGATCTTGAGATTGATAGGACCTTGCATAGATTAATTAGAGCTCGTGTGATAAATTCAAAAGTTAATTCTGAACCTAACTTTGATTTTGGGAGTGAACCTGATAACTTAAGTAATTCTGAAATCATGGCTAATAGAACCCTTAAGGAACTTGCTGCTCCTGATGTATCTTACCAATCTTTGTGCATTCAATATCCTAATCTTGATGCAGATTTTGAATTGAAATCTGGTTTGATACACTTGTTACCAAAGTTTCATGGTCTTGTGGGTGAAGATCCTCATAAGCACCTTTGAAAGAGTTCCATGTTGTGTGTTCAACCATGAAGCCACAAGGCATCTCGAGGAACACATCAAGTTAAGGGCATTTCCTTTCTCACTTGTCGAAGCAACCAAAGATTGGTTGTTTTATCTTTCACCAGGTTCAGTCAGAAGTTGGAATGACATGAAGAGGTTGTTCTTGGAGAGATTCTTCCCTGCCTCTAGAGCTGCTGCAATTAGGAAGGATATATGTGGCATCAGACAGATGTCTGGTGAAACTTTGCATGAATACTGGAGAGATTCAAGAAGTTGTGTTCGAGCCGCCCTCATCACCAAATTAGTGAACAGCTCTTGATTCAATACTTTTATGAGGGCTTGCTGCCAAATGATAGAAGCATGATCGATGCTGCCTCTAGAGGAGCCTTAGTAGACAAAACTCCTACCGCAGGAAGAGATCTGATAGCAAACATGGCAGCCAATACCCAACAGTTTGGCTCACGGATCATCACCGCAACCAGAGGAGTTAATGAAATTCAAGTATCTCATATGGACCAACAAAGAATGGAACACAGACTAGATGAATTGACTTCTTTGGTAAGACAAATAGCATGGGTCAACAACCACCCATGCGAGATGACTTGCATCGGTGTGTGGAATTTGCTCTAATTCATCTCATCCTACTTGATTCATGCCCTACACCTCGGGAAGATGGTTCCACTTTTCCAGATCAATGTGTTCTTTGCGGTACCGGTATTTTTCCCGGTAGATCCCAATATCGAACAATAGCAACAATCTAGATATGATCCATTTTCTAGTACTTATAACCCTGGTTGGCGAGACCATCCCAATTTGAGATATGGGAATTCTAGCCAAACAACAAATTTCCACCAAGAAGAACAATGGGTCCCACCAAAGAAGCAACAACAATTTAGATACCAAGTCTGCGGTCCAAGCAACAAATACCAATAAATACCCCCGCATTCGGACAACGAAGAACATTCGTTCATCTGTCCAATCACTCCAGTTGAGCCATCATTGGAAGACCTGATGAAACAAATGACCACAAATAACATTCGGTTCCAAGCGAACGTCGGTGCCAACATTCGAATTTACAAACTCAAATCGGGCAGTACCGGCAACCACTGTGAGCGAGCTAAAGAGTGAAGGTTCTAGCCAATTGCCTTCACAAACAAATCAATAACCCACTCAACCACTCCTCTCACCAACCCACTCAACCACTTCACTCACCAACCCATTCAACCACTCCACTCACCAACCCACTCACCAACCCATTCACCAACCCACTCAACCACCCAACTCAGCCACCTACTCCCCTTTGTCATTTTGTTACCCTAGACTTCTATAAAAGGGCACCATTGGTTATCATGAAACACAAGTTGTATTCTCCTTAAATTCTCTCATAGTTTCTTCTTGTTTCTTCATAATTTTTCATAGCTTTTATATATTTTGATGATTTTTCCTTCATTGTAATGGAGAGCTAAGTCACTTCTAGTCAATTTGGGAGTCTTGAAGAGATTGTGGTTTGGATTCTTGAGACCTTGGTTTATGTAATGTATTTGATTTATATTTGGATTCTTCTTCTCTTCTTCTTCTTCTGTTTTCTTGATCTTGAATGCATGAATGGTGATTCTGTTTATGTTTATTTTAAGATTAAGTATTGTGATTAAACTTAGAACTGATTGATCTGAATTAATCACGTAAATGAAGATTGAAGATTTGTGATGAAACTTAGAACTGATTGATCTAAATTAATCACGTAATTGAAGAGGTTAGGTTACTGATTGGTGCCTAGGTTAATTGAATTCGGTGCTTAAATTGACATATATCTACATGAATGGTGTGATTGCAGATTTATGTTTATTACTTGTCAATTGAATTCTGGACGATTGTCTAGTATGAATTCTGGATCTGATGCTGAGATCTCGGTTAGATCCAAGTTAACCATTCAAATGTGCTTCAAATGTTTGTTGAAAGGTCTATGATTAAATCCATCCAATCTCGGATAGATTTCTGAATTGACTGTTCTTTTAATTGTTATTTTTCTTCAGATCTTGTCATTGTAATCCTTGAACAATCAAAACCCCCCTTTCTAACTTAACTTAATTTGATAAAATTGCATTTACGATCCTTGAGGAGACGATCCGGTGTTGTTCACTATACTGCAAACTTAGTTAATAACTTCGGTTATAACCGGTTATAATCTCAGCACATGCAGCACACGGCTCAATATCACAAGCAGTACATGTATCACAATAAACAAAATCCAGAAAGTCATCAATATCAGGGAATTCAGCATATAAATCAGCATAAACATCATCAACCAGCATCTCAATCACATCAATATGGAAAACAGAATGCTCTTCTAGGGGATGTCTCATGGCATCAAAAATGTTAAATCAGCGTACCAAATCATCGCCAAACTCCATAGAAAGGGTGCCAAAGATGCACATCTATCTTGGTCTTGGCGGTCTTGAGGAATGGTCTGCCTAGAATCAATGGAGCATGGTTTGCTGAAGACTCATCTTCCATGTCCAAGACGTAGAAGTCCGCTGGAAAAATTAACTCATTCACCCGAACTAACACATCTTCCAGCACTCCTGCTGGATGAGCAGTGATCTTATTTGCCAACTGAATCACGATACCAATGGGTTGCAAAGTGCCAATGTTCAATGACTTATAAACTGACATAGGCATGACATTGATTGAAGCACCCAAATCTAGCATTGCATGTTCAAATCTGGAGTTGCCTATCGTGCAAGGAATTGTGAAAGTTCCAGGATCTTTGCATTTCTGTGGCATGCTTGGCAGAATCATTGCAGAAACATTTCTGCCCATGCTAATCTTCTCAGTACCCTTAAGTCTTCTCTTGTGAGTGCATAGCTCCTTGAGAAATTTGGCATACTTAGGAATTTGCTTAATTGCACCCAAGAGAGGAATATTGATATCCACTTTCCTAAATGTGTCCATGACTTCTCTTTCTATTTCTGTTTGCGCAGTATGCTTGGACTGTATGACTCTATTTGGAAAAGGTAGTGGAATGGCCAGATTTGAATTCTCTGCACATTTCTGTAGGTTTGGAGTCCCGAGAGCCATCATTAGTGATCAAGGTTCACATTTTTGCAATTGAAGCATGGAGGCTTTGATGAAGAAGTATGGAGTCCAACACAAGGTTTCTACACCCTACCACCCCCAAACCATTGGGCAAGCTGAGGTCTCCAACAGAGAAATTAAGTAGATACTCCAGAAGACAGTTCAACCTAACAGAAAGGACTGGAGCAAGAGGCTTGAGGATGCTTTATGGGCTTACCGGACTGCTTATAAGACACCAATCGGGATGTCTCCATATCGGATTGTTTTTGGAAAAGCATGCCACCTGCCGGTGGAAATTGAGCATCGAGCATTCTGGGCGGTGAAAAGGTGCAACTTGGACCTAGATCAAGCAGGTATGGAGAGGAAGTTGCAGCTGCAGCAATTGGAGGAGATCTGCTTGGAGGCTTATGAAAGTTCCAAACTTTATAAGGAGAGGACCAAAGCCTTCCATGATAAGTTGATTCTGAGGAAAACATTTGAGATTGGTCAAAAAGTTCTCCTCTATAACTCCCGCCTCTGACTCATGCCTGGCAAATTAAGGTCTAGATGGGATGGACCATTTATTGTTACTAATGTTTTTCCTTCAGTGTTTGTTCGATTAAAAGTGAGGTCACTGCCAAAGTTTTCATCGTAAATGGACACCGCCTCAAACAGTATCATGAACTTCCAGAGAATGCAGAAGTGGAGGTGATGAACCTTCTCCATCCGCATTATGAATAAAAAAAAAAGAAGAAAAAAAAAACAGTTGTGTGCCCGACAATGAGGTAGGTAGTGTCACTCAGAAGCATGTGGAGGTCATTTTTTCTTCAACGACAGCAACTGCGAAAATCTTGCAGTATGGATTTTATTGGCCTACTTTATTAAAGGTCTGGTACACCTTTTGCAAAAGCTACGAAAATTGGTCAAAAAAGTTCTGCTTTGAGATTATCATCTGCACCTACTCCTTGGAAAATTGAGATCTAGGTGGCGCAGTTCTTTTGTTGTCAGACACGTGTATCCTCTAGGGACGTAGATATTGAGGATCCTAGGAATGGTACTGCGCTTAAGTTAATGGACAAAGACTCAACCATTCCTGAAAAACCAAGTTCTTGAGTTCTTTGTGTTGCCGGTTAAGTGGCGGATACGGTACTCCGTGACTCTCGAGTCGGTTTATTTTTCAGTTTCCCAAAATAACTGAACCCTTCTTCTCCTTCCAAATGGATGTCATTCTTTCAAACCTGAGAAAACATTTTCCTTCTCTTCCTCAAAATGCTCTGAGAAAAATCTACAAAGTTCAATGTGAGAGATTGAGACTGTTAATGCACAAGGGTATGCCAGAAGATGTACGCTGGATAATTGAAGCAAAGGTCCGATTAGTTAGCGGTGAGTCCTCAATTTCATTTGACTCATATATGCCCGGTCTTGGAAGAAGTTCATATTCTAAAAGGAGAAGAGCAAAAAGGTTACAAGTCTGTCACAAATGTGGACGATGGAACTGTAACAAGCGATGTCGTACTTTGGGGATGGTTTCCGCAAATAGAGAAGATAAAATTTTCTTCATTAAGAATGGACTGAGTAAGGAGTCATTAGATAATATCTTATTGACTCTTGAGACGCATTCTTGTGGATTGGTGCATCGTGAAATTCTTAAATTGTGGAATCTCTTCAAGGATGAAGAAAAACGCTACAGTCTTGGGAATCTGACTCTAAAAGACCCTGTTTGCCAATTTTTAAGAAAATTGGATGAGAAGCTTATCCTCGACTCATAGAAGACGTTTAGCCGTTATCTTGGACGTTAAACTGAGGCGTATGTGAGCCACATCCACAAACAATCTGTACATATCATCCTCTTCTTCTTCTTTATGTCATCTTTCAAAAAAAAAAAACACAAAAAAAACACAAAAAAAACACAAAAAAAAACACACAAAAAAACACAAAAAAAACAAAAAAAAAAGGGGGACGTGATGACTACTGCAATCATGACGCGCAGTATAAAGATACGCCATGGAAACTGTACATACAGGTATGTCATCATTTTCTATTTCTTTTATCTTTATATCATTTTCTTGTATTTTGATTTTTGTACAGACGATCCTTTGAGCAGGGTCCTTCAGGGGTTTCTAGACTTTTTTACCTTGATAGTTTTCTTGAAGTCAAAAAAAAAAAAAAAGATTCTATGTTTCTTACTTTCAACCTTTTCTGACAACAGCCAACCTACCCTCATAGGTACAATTATTCCTCTTTCCTTTCTTTTTCCTACTTAAACACTCCATTTTCTCCATTTTCCTTCAACTAAGAAACACTCAAAGGGAGGAAAAGTATAGAATGGGGCCTCCTATTCGTAACCTCAAAAATGTCTGTGTTTTTTGTGGGTCGAATTATGGGAAGGGATTAGAATTTGTAAACGTAGCTAGCACTCTTGGTCGATCACTTGCTGCGAGGAATATTCATCTTGTATATGGGGGAGGTTGTCGTGGGTTAATGGGGGTTGTCTCACTTGTTGCTTTTATAGGAGACAGTCAGGTTTTAGGTGTTATTCCTAAACTTTTAGCTGAAAATAACATCACTGGAAAGACAGTTGGAGAAGAAATTCAGGTAACATCTATGCATGGACGAATGAAAACAATGGTTGACAATTCTGATGCATTTATTATCTTACCAGGTGGTTTTGGTACTTTGGAAGAAATTTTTCAAATTGTCTCTTGGGCCGAACTAAACATCCACCATAGACCCATTGGTTTGTTGAATGTTAATAATTTCTTTGATCTTTTGTTATCTTTTCTTGACAAAGTGGGAACGTAAATTTATCACTCCTTCGGCAAGACAACTTCTTATCTCTCGCCTCCACTATTGATGAGCTCATTGATAAATTAGAAGCTTTTGAGTATGTACTGATCGTATTAGCTCAGATAGATTGGTCAACAGGAAGCAGCGAAGGAAGTAACAAGAAACAAAAGCCAGATCTGCGACTTCATCTTTAATGGGTTTGATTTTATTGTACTTTGCTTCTGTTTAAATTTGTGTCACTTTTCTCCATCAGGTAATATCTTCTATCCTTTACTCATCTATATATTAACATTGAGGACAATGTTGTGATCTAGTTGGGGGGAAGGATAGTTGACCCAAAAAAAAAAGTAAATAAATAAATAAATAAAAATTTGTTGTTTTGTTTGGAAAGTATGATATGATTGTCATGTACTTATTAAACCAATTAGTGATGGCAGAGTAAGGAGTAATTTTACTCTTGAGACGCATCTTAATTTGTGGCAGAGTAAGGAGTTTTTTAGGTAGTAATTAATTAGTACTAAAGTTTTATTGTTTGATTTCTTTTCGAGTCGATGCGGCAAGACGACAAAGGTGTTTTTTTTTACGCTTGGCGTTGATTCACTTCTTATCGGGTTGTGTTGCTCTTTTCTATCTCTCTCTTCACATTGAAGGCAATGTAATATCAAGTGTGGAGGAGAGATTTCAGCATGTTCTTTTTGTAAAAAAAAATAAAAAAATCAAAAAAAATAAAAATAAAAATAAAAAAAAGGGGTTCATCGCATGATTGAATAACTTTTCTCCCTTCTTGAACTAATATGCTTGGTGATGGATGATTGAATTGATGAATTGAGTTTGATGAATGCATACCTTGTGAGATTTTGAGCCTAATGGATGGATTCAACATTTATGTCATTCTCTTCTTTCTTGTGTGATTTTCACTCATGTTAATGACCACTCTAGAACTTGCTTTGATTCTTTTTTAGGCTACATTTCACTTGCATGCATGAACATGATTGAGGCCCTCTTTCTTAATTAGCTAGTTTAACCAAATAGCCAACCTTGTTTCCAATATGATATCAAGCACTCTTTTGATTTCTTGAAAATTCTCTGATTCCTGCCAACCTTGTATATTTTCCTTTTCTTAACTCCTTTGAGCTTATTTGATCATTCCTTGTTTCTAGCTCATTATGTGCCTTAAATGAAAAATCGTGTTCTTACTTTACCTTAGGGAATAAAAGAACATTAGCTTGGTTAATGGATGAGTTTTTGAACAAGTGTGGGGGTGTGTGGGTACAAAATGGTTGTTGAAAAAGGAAAGAGTGACTAAAAAAAACAAAAAAAAAAACAAAAAAAATGTATGTATATAGTTATGTTCATATATATATATATAAAAGAAAAAAAAGGAAAGGATTGGGAAATGAATATGTAAAGGGATATACATTAGAGTTGGGATGAACTTTTATGCTTATTATTTGAACTCAACTCTCATTTACTTTTATTCTCTTTGGTATTTATCTTCTCATATCCATTTTATCCTCTTCTATTTCCTTGACCTCACTACAACCTTGAATAAAGTCCTCATGATTTGTGTGCGCATGTGTTTTGAGTAGTGGAGAAGTAGAAGATAAGCAAGCTTATGGTAGTGCAATTTTCATGGGTTGAATTGAGTGAAATACCTACCTTTTAAACACTTGAGAGATTAAGAGGGAATCTTGTGAGGATCTATCATTCTTAATTCATTCTTTTCAACGGAAGTTTCCTTGCTTGTTGGTTTGAGATGTAAAGAAATGTTACTTCATTTATGCTTTGATCCCTTGAATTTCTTGTTGCTCTTCTTGCTTCATTGAGTCCTTTAAAGTTTTTAGCTTTTAAGTTTGTGTCGTTTGTCGTTGTCTTCTAACTTTAGTTTTATATGTTTTGCCCAGGAGTGCAAAAAGCTAAGTGTGGGAGAATCTGATAATCATATATTTTATACATTAATAAACCCTCATTATTAGTCATTTACACTCTTCATGTATTTAATTGATTGAATTTGATTATGTTTTGTAAGTTTGAACTCGAATCGGACTTAATTGATTTTTTCAGCATTATTTGTGTCTTACACTGTTTCTGTATTTTGGCCATATCTTGAGTTCTAAATGTCTGATAATTATGAATTTTACCTTGTAGGAAAGATAAGAGAGAGATCTACAACTTTGATGAAGAGCTCAAAGACAATTTCAGACATCTAGTGGAGCTAATTGGGCATGGAAATCAGAATACGGGTTTTGTGGATTTGGAACCCGAATGAAGTGTAGTAACCAGAACATAATTCGAGTTTGGGTTTATAAAATGGGCTGAAAATTTGTAATCTAATAAGACCCATATGTACAACTTTCATGACAAATACAAAACTTGATTCGGGCTCCTTGATGGTGATATTGGGTCTGAAAGTCAAAACAGAGGTGCTGAAACTGGTCCTGAACAGTCTGTAGTAATTGAGTCATATCTTGGGCTATAGGACGATTTTTTGGGTGCTTCCACAGCCATTGGAAAGCTTAGACAATTTCCTAGAACTTTCATGAAGACCACTTGGCTTGGAAATGACGAAATCAATGAGTTCAGCAATAAATAATTTCGGAGACAAGGAAGCTCACCTACTAATCTCACCTACTCATCCACCTACTAATTCCACCTACTAATCTCACCTACTCATCCACCTACTACTCCTAATCCTCTATAAAAGGCTGGATGTGGAGAGCTCTAGGAAGACACTTGGTGTTAGAGATAGCTTTTCATAGTTCTTGTATATTTTTCCTTCATTGTAATGGAGAGCTAAGTCACTTCTAGTCAATTTGGGAGTCTTGAAGAGATTGTGGTTTGGATTCTTGAGACCTTGGTTTATGTAATGTATTTGATTTATATTTGGATTCTTCTTCTCTTCTTCTTCTTCTGTTTTCTTGATCTTGAATGCATGAATGGTGATTCTGTTTATGTTTATTTTAAGATTAAGTATTGTGATTAAACTTAGAACTGATTGATCTGAATTAATCACGTAAATGAAGATTGAAGATTTGTGATGAAACTTAGAACTGATTGATCTAAATTAATCACGTAATTGAAGAGGTTAGGTTATTGATTGGTGTCTGGGTTAATTGAATTCGGTGCTTAAATTGACATATATCTACATGAATGGTGCAATTGCAGATTTATGTTTATTACTTGTCAATTGAATTCTGGACGATTGTCTAGTATGAATTCTGGATCTGATGCTGATATCTTGGTTAGATCCAAGTTAACCATTCAAATGTTCTTCAAATATTTGTTGAAAGGTCTATGATTGAATCCACCCAATCTCGGATAGATTTCTGAATTGACTGTTCTTTTAATTGTTATTTTTCTTCAGATCTTGTCATTGTAATCCTTGAACAATCAAAACCCCCCTTTCTAACTTAACTTAATTTGATAAAATTGCATTTACGATCCTTGAGGAGACGATCCGGTGTTGTTCACTATACTGCAAACTTAGTTAATAACTTCGGTTATAATTTTGACTGAGTTCGGCGCTCGTTACAGTGTCGACCAGATAATCTTTTAAGATAGCATTCATCCAGAGCCGGAGCAACCATATAGGGCCACCAGCATTGGTTTTCTTTGTCTGGGACCTGATGCTTTGAACAATCTCGCCAGTGCCGAGATAAAGATTAGCAAGGAGGAATTGACCAAGAGCCAAATTTTTACCTTCATGAAGAAGATTGACAAGATGAAGATAAGATTTGGACACTTGAACTAACTTGGTACATAAAGCATAGGCCGATAGCCAAAGAAGAAGAAAAGCCACATGTTCTTCGTCGGATACTGGGCCTTTTTCTGTAGAGTAGAAGCTGACGAAGTTTGAAAAAGAAGTTGGGATTTTCGAATAAACATCAATGATATTTAGATATAGGAGGACAGGGGTTATGATTTCCCCATCTGGTCGAAGACCAGTTATGGCAACTATGTCAAAGGGCGTAGGTCCCATCATGCCATAAGGAAAGTAGAAAGAATTGGTGGTTTTATTCCAGAAGAAAAAAGACACACCTAACATACAAGAATCTATTTTTATGGGATAACGTGAAAGTTGGATGCAGTCGAAGATACCTATGTCCCTCCATAAAGCTTCTTTAGAGGCTTGAACTCTATCAAGCCAATCAAGATACCTACTGATTTGGCCAGGAGGGGTTCTGAAAAGCCTCTCAGATTTACTAAAATAACTAATGAGAATAGAAGGAAGAGAAGTCAAGATAGCTTCTTCTTTGGGATTTTTACAAGGAAAAAAGCTTTGGATTTCTTTGGTAATGAATTCTTTGGGTAGAATTGGGCCCAAGAAAGCAATCGGGGGGTCTAAAGAAAGTGAAGAGTCTTTGATAGGAAGAATTATCTTAGAGAGATTCCACAGTTCAGATTTTTCTAGAACTGGGTCTTGAACAATGGCGTGGCTGCCCAAGTCCACTGATGTTTCATTGGGAGATTGAGAGTAAGAGACCATTGTTGAGAGTGAAGTTTACAGAAAAGACGCACGAGAATAAAGATAAGGGCGATGAACAGTAGAGAATAAGGTAAAAGTGATGTGATTTTGTGAATTTAAAGAGATGATGAATAGTGGATGAGGTGAAGAGATACATGATTTTTGCAAAAATTCAAAAAAAGTTGTTTCTTTTAGATAGGGGTAATTATAATCCCTATTTATTGAGAAATGACTATTTAATGTTTAAAATGATAGTTTCAGTTGTGGCTTTCGAGAAATTTACGGAAGCCTTTTGCTAGATTTTTTAAATCAAATTGAAATTTTAAATACCTTGGAAGCTTGATAAGGTATTGACGTCAGATTAGAACTAGAAGATAAGATTAAAATTTATCTTTCTCTAAGCAACTTCGAAAGAAAAAATTTGGGGGGTATCTGTTGGAGGTAAAATTACAAGTTCTAGTTCGACGAAAATGTTATTTTCGACAGTCGGATGGTAACATTGAGATATTTGATGAAGATATTTCCGACAGTTGAAGAATGACATTGAAGAAATTTTCCAAGTGATGGATCACCACAAGTGTTATATGTTGGAGGAAAATTACAAGTTCTAAATTCGACGAAGACTTTCGACACCTGGATGATGACATTGAAAAGATGGATCAACACTTAATAGTTAGGTGTTGGTTTTTGTCGAATAGTAGTTGCTCTCATAGTTGAGCAAAATGTTAGTGGGAGAAAAATGTGGCATAACTGCCATATATGCGTCTAATTTTTAGGAATTAGTTATTTTCTTAGTTTGTCTATAAATACCGATGCTCACAATATAAAAAAGGTTAGTTACTGCATATACAATCCTAATATCTTAGTCAAGCAGATTAACGGATTTGATTCCAAGTATGTCTTCCATTTTCATTTCAAGTCATTTACTTTAATACAATGTTCTTTAAATTCCTTTATCTTCTGCTTTCCTTTACATTTATGCACTTTTTAAACTTCTGCATTTTAAATTTTTGCACTTTAAGTTTCTGCATTTTATGTTTTCTGCATTTTAATTTTTACACTTTATTTTTCTGCACTTTACATTTCTTACACTTTACTTCTCTGCACGTTAATTTTTTGCATTTTAAATTCCTGTCCTTTATATTTTTTGCATTCTAATTTTCTGCAACTCTTTAATTTTTTGCAATGTTTTAAAGCTTTTTCTAAATTTCTATTTCGTTCCCTTCACTTCTTGCATCAAGTTTTCACAAGTTTCTTCAAAATCCTTTTCAAAATGAGATTACCACATAATTCTGAACCCACATTCAACTGATAAAATATATTTGTTTGTTAAAATTTATCTTAACCAAATTTACCCATAAACAATAACATAAATTTTTTATATAGAAACAATTTATACCAGTGGATGAAGATGTTGTTCTTGACATGGTTAACCACTTTGATAAGAAGACGATCACCCTCCCTAACTACAATGCGTGGCCCACGAAACTGACCATTCACAATGACCATGCTCTCCTTGTGTGGCATAATCGTGTTACGTTTTGGTACTTAATCTACATCAGAAATTCAAGCCATTAGATTAGATACAGAGTAAGCAAAGAGGAAAATAAAACATATGAACGTGAAATGCAAATTGATTAGTTCTTAAACTAAGCTAGCTTTAAGATACAGGTATTGAGTCCATTTGTTATGTACATCAAGATGGTAGTGCCTGGTGATGCCCCCTAGTTCAAGCTGAGGGATGATGATCAATGAAAAAAGAATCATTTCTGGCAATCCAAGTGATGGAAGAGCAGGAACTCCCATATTTCTGTTACTAGAGAAGCTATTGAATGTTCCGGGAGAGTGCAAGAGAGGGAAAGTGTTATCTTCAAACTATTTGTTGAAGTGTGGATGCAACAGAGCTCATCGGTAGGCATTATATATAGAGGAATGATACAATATGGTTGTTTGATTTGGTGATACAATATTATCTGTTTCAAAGAGAAGCTAAACTATTCAAGAGCTTCAATTGTTATTTTTTAAGAGATAAGTTGTTATAACAACTCTAGAGTTGTGTCCAAGGCAATCAATTTCATTTGACCGTTTGAACTCCTTCCTGTTCAATTCAAACCTCTGCATGATTTGTTCCTTTCTATAATCTTCTTTCAAAACCCATTTACAGTGGATTCGACGCATGCAAAATGATATCTGAAAAGGAATCGTTGGGTGCAAGTGAAAAGGAACTTGTTTGTCAATATAGTGTAATAATACAGTAAAAGTGAGAATGTAAGACTCCTAGTATATATCAATGAAAAGGAAAAATAGTTTTAAATTCATCTTACAATTCTTTTCTGCTGTTTTTTGTTAGTTGCATTCTTGAACTGTTAAGGATAAATCTCAAGCCTACAATCAATTGAACTCCATTATCATCAATTTAATTGGTTTGTAACCCCAAAATAATCACCACCAACGAGGCTTCATTACTAGAAATGAAGCTTTGAGAAGCCTTTGGTCAGGTGTAACTCTCTCAACGGTTGTTCTTGGTGCCAAAGCAATGGAGAACGGGGTTTCTATCAAGTAGTCGCTGTGGAGCAAGATGTTAGCCATATTTTTTATATACTATCACGAACAACACGATAGATAACATATGCATGTATAGTAAGGAAACCTCAATGGACGCAATTTTCTTTGAAGCAAACATGCAAAGCACCATGAAACGTACTAAACTAAAAAATAAATAAATGCCAGAGAATCTTAAGCTAGACGTCATAATACCCAAATTAAACTTTTTAGTTGCATCAAATGCTGTGCTTATCATGCAATCTCTTTCTCTCACTAAATTAAAGTATAAACTATAAAGCATACATACTTAGGGGTGTATTTACTGTTAGAAAGGACTTGATAACTAATTTTATGTCAATATAATAAATGAGCTGATGAGATAGTCCATAAATAATTAGCTCAAACAAATATAAATTATATTGCGCTTGACATCTTATCATATTTAGTTAGGCAGTTAAGTATAAGTCAAATGACCATTAAGTATAGGTTCAATGTTATTGAAGCTCCTAATGGGAAGTCTCTGTAACCTACTTAAATATACTAGGTCCCAAACATAGAAAATTATACACATTTATTCAGAGCGTCTTTTGTGCTCACGTTGTCCCATTGAATAATTGACATTATGAATTGAGTATATGAACAAAGATATTGCATCTTTTTATGTTAAAGTAGAATACATTGGTATTGTCCAGGGGTTGCAATAGGGTTTACTTTTCTTCCTAAATTGAAGGTATTTAATGTATTTTATATTTAAATACTTTTAATTAATTAGTTTGAAACTTTGATAAACACAATTTTTAGTACTAATTAACCTTCATATTTAGTTTCTTAAATATTTTATGTGCTTAATTGATTGGTGTTGATCACATTTTATAAGTATGGGTTCAAATTAGATTTAATTATATTTTTTAGCATTATTGAGAATTTTATATTATTTCTGTATTTTGGGCATAACTTGAGTTCTAGACATCTAAAAATTATGAATTTTACTTTGTAGAAAAGATGAGAGAAAGATCTATAACTTTGATGAGATCTCGAAGGCTGAATCAGATGTCTAGTGGGTCAGATTGAGCCTAGAAGTCAGAATAGAGATGTTATCGTTAGAACCTTGATAATGATTAGAGATTGGGTCATACTTTGGGCTATTGAAGTCATATGGAGCTAAAACCGGTGTCATTGGAGAGTTGAGACACATATATTGAACTCTTATGAAGACAACTTATCAAAACTATGACATTTTAATAGTGTTTTCACCCTTTGGAGTAGGCTAACGGGTCAAAAGAGCTGTTAAAAATGTTTTGGACATAACTCTCTCATCCTAAGTCCAAATTATGCAAATTAGGTGTCCAATTAAAGTTAAGAAGAAGAGGATTAACCTAAGCTAAGGGAATACTTAGCTTTTTAATTTCATAGATAGTTATTTAAGTAGTAGCAGCAACCACGAATCCAATCCTAATTTTTTCCTTGCCAATCTTGCTTGCACTTTCTCTCTTTATCTCCCTTCTCTCTAAGTTTCTTTCTTTTTTTTTTTCTCTTCCCTCTCATCCATGTAGGTCTGAACCCTTTTTAATCAATTCATCAATCTTGATGTTTAATTCTGAGATCTTGTTTTGATTATTTTATATTTAATTGTTAATTAAGTTTCTCTTTTACTTGTTAATCAAGTTTCTCTTTTACCTCTTTGATTTTGTTAAATCTAGATTGAATTTCTTAATTTGATTTGGATGTTGATATAATAATTGCATAATTACCACATGTTTAATGATGATTATAGAGACTAAACAATGCATTAAAAGTGTTTAAAGGATTGTTTAACTTGGATGAATTTCGGGTTTTAGGTTAATTTAGGATTAGATGGGTGCTTAATTCATTTAACCTTGATTAATTAAATTTTGGATGCTTATCTAGTAGAGAATTCATTGATCATCTTAAGGCTTCTTAATGTAATCTAAGACCAAGAACTTGGTTAGAAATTGAATGGATTCTTAGTGATCAAGGATGGATAAAACTCAAGATTAGTTGATTTCTTTGGATTAGTTATTTTCTTAATTATGTTTACAATTTTTAATTATTTTCTGTTAATTAATTTTGTAACCCTTTTTCCCCTGATTAACATCTTAATTTAATTGTCTTATTAGAGTGATCTAAGAGCTCGACCCAGTTGTGTCATATACTATAAGTATTTTGGTAATTCGATTTATAAATTGAATAATTTGATAATCTCGACATCTATCAAACTTTCAAATATATTAAGTATTTAAAATTTCTTAAGCAACTATCTTAATTACCTTTAATTTTTTTCAAGCCTTACAATTCTTACACAACTCTCTTAATTATATTCCATTATAATTTTCAATAAAAAAAAGTATTTTAAAATTTCCAAGGAACTATCTTAATTGCCTTTGATTTTTTTCAAGTCTTATATTTCCTATGCAACTCTCTTAATTATATTTTTATTATAATTTTCACTCACTTAATTTTTAATTTTCACTAACATAATATTTAAGGGCTAATTTAGATAATTTTATGAAAAAAAAGTTTTTTAAAGTTTTATTTATTTATTTATTTGAAGATTGAATTTGTACAAAACTAAAATCATGTTTAAGAAGTTTGATAATGAAATTCAATGTTTCTTCATCCAAATATTGTGCTCACAAATCTTGGCATAGTTAGTTAGGTAATCAGCCACCATATTTGTTATCTTTTATTTATCTATCTTTTATATATTAAAGTAAAATACATTGGTGTTACTCTAGGGTTGCTCTAGGGTTTACTTTCCCTCCTAAATTGAGGGTATTTAAGGTATTTTATATTTAGAAACTTTTAATTCATTACTTTGAAACTTTCAACTATATTAAGTGTTTTAAATTTCTTAAGCAACTATCTTAATTATCTTAGATTTTTTTCAAGCCTAACAATTCTTACATAACTCTCTTAATTAGATTTCTAATATAGCTTTAAAAAATATTAAGTATTTTAAATTTCCTAATCAAATATCTTAATTACTTTTGATTTTTTTTCAAGTCTTACAATTTCTATACAACTAACTCTCTTAATTATATTTCCACTATAATTTTTGTAATTGGCTATTGAAAATAGTTTTGATGATAACAAACAAGAAGATGATAGCAAGGTCAAGTCCAAGACCTTTCAAGACTAGTATTAGGACTTAGATCTTTTGTGAAAATAAAAAAGTTCACACTTAAGCTCTAAATATGTTTTTCAAGAACCCAAGATAGCACTCTATTTTTTCAAGTTGTTAAAATGAGTTTTGAATTCATAAGAAATGACTTTTAAGTGTCTAAATGCTTATTGGAACTCCTAGTAGCATTTGGATAAGCTTTCAAAGTTGTTTAAAGAGTTTTTCGAAGGCCATAATCAATTATAGGGTTTCCATAATCGATTAGCAAAAGTCAAAATGCCAAAGTTTCTGTTCCTTCAAGCAATAATCAATTAGAATAGGGCAAATAATCGATTATTGCACTTAAAAGACATTGTGCGCCTTCTGTTTTAAAAGCCAATAATCAATTAGGCTATATGCATAATCAATTATTGAGTTCTGCGTGCTTCAGTTTTAAAAGCCAAAAATCGATTAGGTAAAGTGCATAATCGATTATTGAGATCTAGTAACTCATTTTGTAACACCCTCCTTTGGAAGTCACATTTCGGACAACAAGAGAAAACTAAAACCAGTTATAAAAGATTTAATATTATAAAATATGGGTTTTAAAATTCCTTTTCACTGAAAACATAAACTTACCAAAGATATAGGTAATACAAAAACATATTGAACTGATTAATACACATTACATACACCACATAGTAACCAACAACATTTAACACATTAAACTTACATACCCAAAAAGAAACAATAGCAAACCCCATGACGGGTCCTACTCAAAAGCACGGTAACAGACTTAACAAAACTCAAAGCGCCCGTATCCAGATGGACATGCCATACGCCGATACCTTCACAACACTGCGTCTTAATGAAACCAAGAAGATCTCTGCTTCGCCACCATCACGGTCTTTAAAGAACATAAACATATAAACAAAACAATAAAACAAAGAGGTGAGATCCCCTACATCACATACCAGCATAGAAACAGTAATGACAATAATGTCATACAATTACAGAAATAACAAGCATATTCATTGTATCAAATAACAGATATATTCAATAGATATTATGTATATCACAATGATATGTCAACTGACTATGAATATGCATAATGTACCAAATCCTACTCCATGGAGCTAACATAATTTCAGAGAGAATGATCCAGAAGACATGTCTGTATCTCGTCAGCCTCAATTCAACTGCTATAATTTTCTTAGTTTGCGCATCATGGCTTAAACAAGACAGTCTACTCCAGATCATGAATAGGAATAGTGTTTTCATCGAGATCGTCGGTGTGTTTGCATCAGTTGCCACGGCATAGTGGTGCTTCCACTGTCCACTTATGGAATTCTGCACCCCGATGTCCCCAAGATCATTCATAGATCTTTACTACGTAATTCACACCCGCCCTAAGGTGTAATTCAACTCGTAGGCCTCCGGCCTTAATAGCCACCGACTATATAAAGTTCAATGCAAGATGAATGACTCAATGCATAAACACAAGTCACTACGAGCCGTATGTTGTTTTCTCAATCATGTAGCACTTTTACCGCGTTTTTACAATTGCATTATAATTTTGTTATGTTTTCAAATCACGTAACCATTTTCCAACGTTTTTTCAATCGCGTAAAGATTTTTCAACTTTTTCTTAATCGCGTAGCTCAAAAATCAACATTTTTGAATAGCGTAAAGTTTTATCACTATTTTTCAGTCGCGTAAAATGTTTCTTGACTTTCTAAACTTAATTTTGAAACTTTCCAAGTTAAATATAAAATTTGGGTCTTAATTCCAATTTCTCTTACTAAAACTCCTCTAAATAATATTTTCTAACATTTTTCCCAGAATCAACATTGTTTGAGATTTACTAAAAATCCTCTTAAAAATACTTTAAGTGTCACACTACAACAACTTTCCCCTTTGGCAAGGGTTGAAAAGCGTTGTCATTGGTCAAAAATCGTTGCCTAAAGTCTATAGCAACACTTTCCAGCCCTTGCCAAGTTGTTGCCTCTTCTGTCGTGGCCTATTACAATAGGCAACACTTTTTTAAAAATTTTGGCAACACTTTAGAAAAAACGTTGCCTATTCTTACCTTCTGGCAATGCTTTTGAGACGTTGTCTATGGATAGCTCTGGGAACGCTTTCATGTCGTTGCTTTTAAGTATGTCATAAGACAACATTTAAAAACCATTGTCTATAGGTCAAGGTTTTGGCAACATTTTTTAAACGTTGGCTATAGGTACTACTTTAGGCAACGTTTCATTGTTGTTGCTTTTAAGTTTGCAGTAAGGCAACTTTTAAAAAGTGTTGCCTATAGGTTAAGGTTTTGGCAACGTTTTCTAAGTGTTGGTTATAGGTATACTTTTAGGCAATGTTTTATTATTATTACTTTTAAGTTTACCATAAGGCAACTTGTAAAAAGCGTTGTCTATAGGTCTGCTTTAGGCAATTTGTTGCTTTTAAATATTCTATAAAGCAACTTGTATGAAACATTGCCTATATAAGCCATTTTTTTTGAAAATTTACCTATGCATACTACTTTTAGGCAACACTTTGTACTTGCATATTAAAAAATCACGTATTAAAAACTAATAATGCATTGACAAACTAATTCTTCTTAAATAAAATATACTAAATTATGTAAGTGTATTTACTGTATATAGACATCAAAACTAAGAAAAAAAAGTCATTTATTACTATTGTACAAAAGTAGTGCAATTGTTCTTAATCACATAATACAAATGAAAGAACAAAAAAAAAACTATAAAGTCCAGGGACATCAGCTTCCTGGTAAGCCTTGGTGCCTTTCAAATCATTGTTTGCAGAAGCATATGTTGCCTACTCATTCTCAACCAGCTCAGCTTCAGGAGAAACATCTTGAGTGACTTCTGTGCCGTTAATAAGATCTTCTGAACTTGAACCATCATCTTTTCCCCTATTAGGAACCTGACTGTCTCCATGAAGTGGAGTAGAAGAAACTTTATTAGAACTTTGCAAAATGCTTGTGCACCCTGTTTTTGAATTAGCATCCACACATTTCTTTGACAGCTTGTCAAGGTCAGCATCAACAACGAAACTAAAGAATATATTGTTGTGCACGTACCTATTACCAAAATTACACTGATAAGCCAAAAACTTCCCATGTACTAAGGAAAACTCTTGTGTGGGGAAGGGCAATATCACAGATAATAACAAAGCATATGAACTATGACAATGACAATTTGAACAAGATTTATAAACAAAAGAAAATTAATATTACATTATATACCATATTGTTTTTTGCCAAAACCATGTACCATACTTGAGAAAGCCATGTCATGAACATGTTCTTCATCTTTTCCACATAGGTGCTACAATGCCAAATTTATAGGCCAAGGAAGGAGCATTTCTACATTCACCCTTTTTACCCACCCAAAAGAACATTGAATAAATAAACAAGCAACTTCAATCACAAATAACTCACACATACTTTTCAATCCATTTTTTAAATGGTTTACATCTCCTTCTATCTAATAAAATTTTGTATGATGATCCAAGATCTTATGCAGAAATCTCCAATTTTTACCGCTAAACATTAGAATTTCAAAACAATAAAAAATATCTTTAACAAATTTCCCGTTTATTTCCTCTCTCGACTCTCCAACTAAGACTATATCATCCGCAAATTAAAGACATCCACCAAGGTAAAAAGATAAGACTAAGCATGTGCGGTCTATAGTTATAGGGAACTTCCGTGACATTCTGGTGTTCTCACACCGGGTTAACCTCATCATACATATCTTGGATTGCTTCGAATATAGGATACGAACTCTTTTCTTCTCCAGCCTTCCACTAATCGTCTCAATGAAAACCATGTGTAGGTCTTTTTGCTTCCTCCGAAACCGCTCCATCAATCTTCGTGAAGATAGATTGCTTCCATGGTTGACCTCCCAGGCATAAAACCAAATTGATTCTGAAATATGTCTCTTGTCTTAAAGTCTTTCCCATAACCCATACTCAAATCCTGTAATTTGCACAGAGTTTGTATATCTCCCTTATTCTTATAAATAGGATTAAATCACCCAATTTGGCATCTTCTTAGAGTTAAACAGAGAAATACCTTTCTCTCCTAGGCATAACTCAATGGTATATTATCGGTCCAACCGTTTTTATCCATCCTCTTCAATGCTTCTTTTACCTCAAACTCCCGAAGATATACGATAAAATGTTTTATTTTGGTCTTCCTCTCTAGTGTTTAGAATGTCAGTCCCCTAATTGTTCCTCATTAAATAACTTGTGAAAATAACCCTTCCATCGATTTTTGATGTCTTGTTCCGTAACCAAGACTTTACCTCTTCATCCTTAATGCATTTCACTTGATCCAGGTCTCTTGTCTTCATTTCCCTACTTTTAGCAAGCTTGTAGATATACTTTTCTCCGTCTTTGGTGCCCAACGATTGATATAACCCGTTGAACGCTTTAGATTTCGCCTCGCTTACCGCCTTCTTAGTATCTTTTTAGTGCCTTATATTTTTCCCAATTTTCATCATTTTTACACACGTGCCAAGCTTTATAACATTCCTTTTAACCTTAACCTTATCTTGTACACTTGTGTCCCACCACCAAGATTCTTTATCCTTGGGTCCAAAGCCCTTGATTCACCGAGTGATGTCTTTTGCTACCTTCCTAATCCCTTTAGCCATCTCGTTCCACATATCATTAAGACTCCATTTCCCAAATCTCTTCCTCCATAATCCTCCTACGAAAGAAAGCATTTGTTTTCCTCCCTTTAGTTGCCACCATTTGATCCTTCTCTGTCTCGACAATTTCTCCTTACTCTCATCTTAACTCGTACATCCATAACCAAAACCCCGTGTTGGGTAGTCAAGCTCTCTCCAGGGGATGACTTTGCAATCCATGCAAATCTTTCTATCGATTTCCTTAAAAGAAAGAAATCAATTTGAGAGAAAGAACCCCGCTTCTATATGTGATAAGATGCTTTTCCCGCTTCCTAAAACAAGTGTTAGCTATTGTATTGTAAGATCAAACGCTTCTAGAATCGCTTCGCCCTCTCGCATTAACTACTCCTAGACCATAACCCCCATGCAAACCCTCATACCCCTTTCGCTCCCCCACATGACCATTTAGGTCCCCACCTAGAAAAATCTTCTCTCCCAATGGTATTCTCTGTACTAAACCTTCTAAATCCTCCCAAAATTTAATCTTGTAGTGCTTGTCTAACCCTACTTGGGGTGCATACGTGTGATAATATTAAAAGTCTCCCGTTCCACAACAAACTTCAAAGCTATAATCCTATCTCCAAGTCTTGTCACATCCACAACATTATTCTTCCAATTCTTATCTACTATTATGCCTACCCCAGTTTCTAGATTTTATCTTGCAACCAAAGCTTAAAACCCAAAGTGTCGAGTTCCTTTGCCTTTTCTCCAACCCACTTAGTTTCTTGTAGGCACATAAAATTAATCCTCCTCCTAATCATGGTGTCAACTATTTCCATTAATTTACCTGTAAGTGTGCTATATTCCAAGTTCCAAAACGCAACCTACTCTTGTGAACTAACTTTACCCACACCCGTTCACGAGAATGTGGGAACCCTTGCTTATTTTTCACTACACCTGTGGCGGTGGCGGCGCATGCTCTTGCTCATTTGACATTTACTGAGCCATACTGACAGCGTTGCTTAGGGGCAATGACCTAGCATTAACACAATTACTTCTTTGATCCATGTCATAAAGATTCGACAAAGTTTTACGTTGGCTGTCGATTGCCTAACACAACCCTCCTCTTTTATCCGGGCTTGGGACCGGCTATGTAGGAATTTGCAACGAAGCTCAGCATAGGCAGAGTTTTGAACAAGATTTATAAACAAAAGAAAATTAATATTACATTATATACCATATTGTTTTTTGCCAAAACCATGTACCATACTTGAGAAAGCCATGTCATGAACATGTTCTTCACAAGCCAAATTTATAGGCCAAGGAAGGAGCATTTTCAATTCACCCTTCCCCACCCAAAAGAAGAAAAATAAACAAGCAACTTCAACCAGCACATACTTTTCAACATTTTTAAATAATAAAATATCAGAATGCAGAAATAAACTATTTAGAATTTCAAAACAATAAAAAATATCTTTAACAAATTGCTTAAGCTTTAAAACAATTAAAGACCCACTAACATGTGAAAGCATTCTGGGTCCGTTGGGTTTATTGGAGGAATGCAACCACTAATCACTCCAATAGCACCATTAATGGCTGCGTCAATAAAGTCTGATGTCACTTTATAAAGTTTCCTATCCCATAAAATCCTGCAGTAATGGACAAATCACCCAAAAAGCAGAGATAATAAATGATATTAAGTCATTATCAACACAAACTAAAGAATATGCATACTTCCAAAGACATCAAGTTATGAATGAGAGAAAATTAAGGTATCTCTTGTAACACTCCAAATTTCCTATCTATTTGACAGTAATTTTGACAGTTAACAGAATTTTACTATTTAGTAATTTTTGTGTACTGTAAAATTATTTTGAGTATTCCGTCAACGTATTTGATCGTTTTGAGTGATTTACTCCGTGTCAAGAAAATAATAATTTTCAGGCCGAGGGAAATCTTTATGTATTTATTTTTCTTGATTGTTAATTATTTTTAACAATCTGACTTGATTTTCATATGTTTTCTAATATTTGTGATTTTTGTGGATAATTATAAATTTTTATATTTCTCTGATTGTTTGAGCTGTTTGTGGGCCCAGGTGGGTCCCGCAAAGTGAAAATTTTTCTACGCATAGAAAAATTTGTACTGTTGAGACGGAGATAGGGAGATCTTACTAAACCTGAATCCAAAACAGTTTTACAAAATTTCTTTTACTATGTTTTGTACTGTATTTAATTATCGGGTGATAAAAATACAGTAAATATATTCTTTCGTGGAGTTATAGCAGATAAAAATAAATATTATACTGCTAAGTCAACATTAATGATTATGAAAACTTTTTGACGAACCAATAGGAAACAAGTCTAATATTGAAGACTTTGATATCAACCGTCGATTTAATCAACAGTGTAGAATCGATTTAATAAAATGGCTACGAACATTTATAACCATTGGATGAAGAATTAATCAAGGGTGGAGATTTGATCTTACAAAGTGACTAGGATCATTTGTGACCGTTGGATTTGGATTTAATCAACGGTGGAGATTAATCATTTATGACCATTGGATGTGGATATAATCAATGGTGGAGATTTGGTCTTCTAAAATGGTTATGACTATTTATAACCCTTGGATTGAAAGTAAAAAAGGAGTAATCTTGACCCTTCATTTTGGAGATGCATCTAATAGCTAAGATTTCAAAGAGGAAAGATCTAATGGCTCAGATTAAGTCTTCTAATAAAAAATCTACCTTAATCCTAACCATTGATTTAATCAATGGCTTAAATTGCCCTAAATGGTGGCTAGAAAAGATGACAGCTTATTGAATGCATAATAGAGGAGGGGCAGTTTTGTAGTTGTTTTAGGAGTTAAAGGAAAGTTTGAAGACCATTATTAATGGTCTTGGTCATTATGAATCATTATTGATTCATTTTGCACTCTTAGGAGAATGCATGGAGGGGGGAACGATTTTGGTGCATGCTTTAGAGCAAAGCATGGTTTCATGACCATTATTTCCATTCTTGGTCATTATTAATTCATTTTCAAGAAGCTAAGTTATCAAGTTTTTCTCTCCACTTTCCTTTCATGGTGGTTTCGGCCAACACCTAGAAACCATGTCTCCAAGCTTCTAAAATTTCATCTAAATACATTTTCTAAACCTAAACACTATTTTAAGAACATCTTTGGTTATGAGTTTTCACAAAATCATTCATCTTGAGCTTCAAATCCAAGCTTCAAGTTTCTATCAAAAAGGGTAAAGTTCATATTTCTTCACCCAATCTTTTAGTTTTGATTTTATAAGCCATGCTTAAACCATAGTTTACCTATTTCTACACTTGTTATTGATTTTAACATTTGTTTATGATTTTTAGGAATTTTTCCATCGAGATCCACGAAATTGGTGGAAGGAAAACTAAGTGTTTTCACTTCATACTGGAAGGAAAACTAAGTGTTTTCACTTCATACTTTATCTTAACTAGGTCTAAGAAGTCTTTCTTTCAAAAAAATCAAAAACTCCAACCTTGTTCTTCAAGAGGAACCATTCGGTCATTCACCCAAAATCACCCTCCAATCTCTTTTAATTTCATCCAACCATAGATCTTGAATTTACATGATATTCTAAGCAACTTTCATGTTGGAGATTTTCTCTAAATCATCCATCTTCAACCTTGTTCTTCAAGCTAAAGATTGAAGCTTTATTAGTGAAGTTTATTAATCTTCACTTTTCTTTTGATTTTCAAGGTTCTAACCATGATGCACATTCATGGTTTTCTTATTCAAGCTTTATATACTAATAAACTTGTGTTTTGTTTTGTATTTGAGAAGCCCTTGGTGATGAAGGACTTGGAAAAAGAAGTAAAATAGAGTTTTTGAGGTTCTTCAAGAGGTAAGAGGGAGATTCATCTCACCAACCAAGTATGGTGGTGAGAGATAGTTTGGTATTTGATGGATGGTGAATCCATGTGAGGATTCATATCCATGATCATGTAATAATTTGTGAGTATTTATGTGCTTTGATTATTTGCCTATGCTTGGTATGATTTGCATGATTTATTTGCTTTGATTATAACATGCTTGTGATATATATGTTGAATATATATTAGTATGCCATGATTTGATGATAGAAAGGAAATTGATTTTTGGTTCCAAAGACCAAGCGGAATTTCGGTCAAGACACCTCAAAATAGGTATTCACAAATTAATATTTTCATGAATGATAAAATTGGATGATTAGAGAAGCATGGAAAATAAACAAAGGGTTTGTTTTTCAAGAAGTAGTGTTCACGGTTTTGAGAAGAATTTTTATTGATTTATTTTGTGTAAAAAGTTTTTAAGCATTTTACTAAACATGAGTTTTAAATGAAAAGGACAATGTTGATTTTAAAGATTTGCAAAGAAAGTAAAAATGAAAAATGAACAAATGATTTGATTTCAAAGACCAAGTGCTCACGGTTTTTATGAAGAATTTTTAATGATTTTATTTGTGTTAAACCATATTGACTTAGAATGAAAAATATTTGATGGTTTCAATAACCATGTACCACGGTTTTGAAAGGCTTGTAATGCCTTGATTTTGGATGAAACAAAGTGATTTTCTAATTGGAAATATAATTGATTTAGTATATCGAATTTGGAAAGGTAATCGGAGTGTTTTATCACTTAAGAAAATGAGACTTTCGTATATGAATGGAAAAGAGAGGTTGAAAGTGTTTGAACCTCAATTTATTTTGAAGAGAATTGATTTTAGAATTGATTTGAGAAAAATGAAGAATATAATAGTGATTTGATATTTTCTAACGTGTAACTCATCCTTTGAGTTTTGGAGAGCGTTAGTAATTTTAAAGTTAGAAACATTGATTTAATTGAACAGAATTGTGAATTTGTGGAATATATTGTGAAAAAGATTTTCTTGAGTAAGAAAATGTGAAAAATAATGTGAAAAGTCATATTATTTTGAGTAAAGAATTTCTGAAAGGTGAAATGTGAAAAATGATGTTGGAAATGATATTGATTTGTTTGGAAGTCCAAAATAATGTTTAGAATATTGAGGAATATTTTACTTGGTTGTAAAATGGTGAAAAATGTTTTACGTATCTTAAAAACGTGATTTTTAAGCTACGCACGATTTTGAAAAAAAGCGTTAAAATATTTCTACGCAATTTAGAAAGCGTTTAAATATTTTACGCTATTGAAAATATTGTTGAAAAATCACTACGTGATTGAATAATGAGAAAATATTTTTTACGTGATTTTGAAAATGATGGAAATGTTTTACGCGACTTAAAAGAATGATTTTTAAGTTACGCGATTGTGAAAATGGTGAAAAATCACTACGCGATTTGAGAAACGTGTAAATATTTTTACGCGATTGAGAAAACGTTGAAAAATCAATACGTGATTTGAAAATGCAATGAAGTGTTGTGGAATTGTGAAAATATAACGTAAATGTTACAAGAATCGCGAAAAACACTAAAAAAGTGTTTTGTGACTATGAAAACGTGATAACATGATTTTCGCTATTGAAAATACAGTATGAATACTGTTGAAGCAGTGTATGGACACTGTATGAGAAAATGATGAGTTTTGCCTATGATTGGCATTTGGTGCATTATACATGCATTGAAAAAATATGCGTTGAGGCATATGATTAAATTGAACAAATGAATTTGAAAAGATTAGCCCTTGTGGTTGGACTTGCACGGATATAATCGTGCATTGTATAAAATATAGCTGATAGCTATTATGGCCCTTGTGGTTGAAGAGGGAATGAGAATTGAAAAGTGAGGTCTACGATGGATCTTAGGGGCGTCAAGGCGCGGCGGTCGACCAGTGGATATCTGTCTGTGGGCTAAGGCTGGATCATATGCCACTTGGCGATGCAGTCCGTTGCAACGCATTGACGATACTCAACAAGAATACGATTCTTTTCTAAGATTGGAGATTGTCTGTGGGCTAAGGCTGGGCAATTAACCAGAACATTCTTCTCGAAATTGTAAAAACCTCCATGGAGTTGTTTTTGAAAAATTGAGTCTATGTGCACATGCATAACATATGCATCATTATTGAGTATTAGTTATGAAAATTGAACTGTTAAATACCTGGATAATGTTGAGAGCATGATCGTAGATATTGAATATTTATATCTGTGTGATATAATAATTGAGGAATATTGGATGATGATAATGATAATAATGTTGATGACATGATTGTAATTATTGTATCTGTGTGATGAACATAATGTTGATGGCATGATTGTAATTATGGTATGATATATCTGTATGATATGTTGTTTGTGTTATCTCTATGCTACCATGTTAGTATTGGCGTAAGTGATCTCAGCTCTTTGTTATATTGTTTGGTTGGACTTGTGTTGTAAAAATTATATAATAGATGGAACGAGTTGTCTTAGACATGACGGGTGGTAAATACTTTGAGATTGGTGACAACATTGAGGAGTAGCCATTCAAGATTCGATAGTGTACAGTGTGAACAAGGAACAAATGTCTAATGCAACAAGATGGATACAAAAAAGAATAAGTATGTTAAGTTTTATCGTTAGTGTTGTACTGTGCTATTAAGTAAGACCCGTGATGGGGTTTTTAAAAAGAGAGTCTGTTAGTTTTATATTTCTCTTTAAATTGTTAAATATTAATTGGTGTCAATATTGTATATTAATCAATTTAAATATATTTTCAGTAATACTTATGGATTTTAGTAAGTTTATGTTTCTGTAATAAGAAATTTTAAAACTCACATTTTATAACTCAAACCTTTTATGAACTTCTTTACAGATTATGAGTTGGGAGTTGAAAATGTGATACCCTGAGGAGGGTGTTACACCTCTCCTATGGAGTTTTTGTATGAGGAAATTCTCCACAAGATTGCAGCTCCTCATTCCAGTCTCTTTGCATGCCAATTGACTCACTACAATATAGAAGAGTCAAAACATTCTCAACTCTGGCTGCATCGCGTCTGTGGTCTGGCAACAAAGAAAACCACATTACAAAATACATCAAGCCAGCTTGAGGTTCTGATTTACAACTCACTCATAGTACTACAAAAGGAGGTGTATATATATATATATATATATATATATATATATATATATAAAAAAGTAAACTATAAAATCTTTCTGCTATTTCTTGACAAGGAGAAAAGAAAGATCATTCAAAAATGCGTATTAGCTAAAACATTTCATGTCATTGTAAAGTTGACTTCCAAATCATATAAGGAGATACAATTCGCATTAGTTAATATCATACTAACTCAAAGGAACCTGAATAAAGTTTCAAATCCAAAATATGAGTTATAGTGTAGGAGGAACCTTTACAAAAGCAACTGGGATAGCATAAAAGCTTCAAAAATTTATTCCATCTGTTATTCGGTTATAACAACTGAAATGTTGCCAACATTTATGTTATTAGCAACCATTTATCATGTTATCAAACCATAAAATAGAGGTTGTGTCAGACCGCCTCTAAAAAATACAACTACTTTTTGTCACAAAATGTAATTGGGCTAAATTTATATAAAAAAAAAAAAATAGCTAACCAATAGCAATCACCTTTGCAAAATTATCAGGAGCATTTATCCCTCGTCTTTGTCTTCATATTATTATTATAACAAAAAAGTTCTTAAAATTTATTCATCATGCAAATATCTGGTAATAGCATCACATGCCACAACTGGCTGAAGAACTTGCTTGCTTCTGATAAAGTAAATGAGAACAAGAATGTGTGAAAACAAACTAGCCAACTAGACCAAATTTTAGATGTGCCAAAAGAAAGATTTTCAATTAACAATTTTCTCTCATAGATAACAAATAGGGAAAATATATCACCTACCAGTAAAGGAAAAGCAGCACTATCATTCAAATCCAGCAGTCGAAATTACTACAACACAAAGAATTGAAAAGATAATACAAATGAAAGAAAAAGCCATAGGCTGAGCTCACCAGGAACGAGGTATAATCCAAGCCACGAATTAGGCAGAAACAAAGACTGCAGATTTTCAAAAGGATGGGTAGCAGCTTTCCCCTCTAATATTTCACGGAAAGCTTTAAGGTTGGACAAAAGGAAATACATTTTGGTTACCAAAGCAAAAAATTGAGAAATTTAAGTCTTAAACAATGAGTACTTTAATTACACTTCACTACCTTTTTTGAACTTGGGGCTAAATCTTCTGTAAGAGAACAAGAAGAGTTGTTGCTTCAAAAGTAGCTTTGCTTAGCCTTGGGTCAAGAGTGTTCACCGAGCTTGAGTTGACATAAAACATTTTTGTACTTCCCATAATACAAAATTTATTGCCCTCAAGAATTATCACATCCAAATAAATCAAATCTCCAACAAGCCTGCACACCATGGAACAACCTTGTTAAATGCATATAAACTAAACAAAGCTATGAAATGATATTAACTGAAGAGGATGTTTCTCGAGTTACCTTCTAAAGCTCGGAGGAGGATTGAAGGATGAAAACATTATGCTCTCTACACATTTAATATTCTTCAATGAGGACGATAGCAAATTACCCAATGAACCAGAGACATCCTCCATATAACCAAGTCCATCAAGCTTAGGAACCTCAGGTTTCAGGGTATCTGATATTTTAGGAAATGCAGAAGCAGACTAGTAATTAAATAGTACAAAACAACAAATTAATATAGCAAAATCCAATAAAGGGAAAGAGAACTATCCCATACCTCCTGAATTTGCAGCTTTATTTTGTGCTATCTCATTTTGTAGGGCAAGTGACGTTGATAGTGAAGCATGGAGGTTAGAAATGGAAAACAACTCTCTTGTACAATGAACATGAGCCCTTATAGATCTATCATCATACAATGCTGCAAAGATAATTTTTCATATTATAATCCACTAATGTCTAAATATCTTATTGTTGCAAGAGCAAAAGTTCATTAATATACCAGGAACCATTTCCAAGGAACAACCACCAGCAGTGATATCAGCTACCTCCGAAATTTCATTATAATCTTCCAGGTGATGAATGGATCCATCCTTTGTATGTAGCAGTACTTCATAGCATGTAATAAAACATGTCTCTAGAACATCAAGAAGGAACTGCCTTATATCCATAACAGAGTCTCCTGGATTCAACTGTGAATCAATTAAACAATTTAGAAGACGATTTATATGATATATAATCAAAATGATATGGCACAGATGAAAACTTGATATAATAAATAGTTCAAATGTTCTAAATGCAGAATCAAACAAATTTTACATCAATAAGAATGCATTGAAATAATTATATCTCAGACATAATTAGCTAAGAACCTCATGATTCCCCAATTGCTCTCAATGTGAAATAGTAACAACCACTAGCTTCATGATGAAGTTAACTCACCTGAAGCTCAAGCTTCTCCTCAGTTTGTGTTTTAATAGAAATAGGGTAAAGGTGAAGATCACCTGCACTATCAAGTTGGGGAAGGATGTTAGTTATGAAGTGAAGGTGAACTTCTATCAAATCCATTACCAACAAGAATGAAATAAATTTGACTAAATTACCACTTTTTTTTATAGAAGACTACATAAACACAATTGAGCTACTATCAGCAGTTGTTGAGCTACGTTTGTGTATATTATTTATAGTTCCAATATTTAGCACAATCATGCTGCTTTGTATTTAAATTGACACAGTTATACATGTTTAAGACAGATTTGGATTGATACAAGTATATGTGTTGAGTAAGTATCTTGTATCTAGTCATTGACTGTGACAGTGGTGTGGTAGTTTTATTAATAGTATCTTATATTTGTTGTTTCTTGCTCTCATTCTTCACCTGGCCCTCTATCCTTGTCTAATTTTCTAATGTTAACAAACATGTCAGTGTTACTTCCCTATCCATAAGTAAAGTTTACAATTTTGATACAGAAAAGACAACAACAAGGTCACAACTATTTGATGCCATTGAGAAAATAGATGAATTTGAATATATTGAGAGGCCAAAATTGGCAATTGAGACTCCAACTCAAAGTTCAAAAACACCATCAAGTCAAATACCATTAAGTAGTCCTTCACCTACCTCCATGGCTAATAAACACAAGCAAGATGGAGTGATCAAGTTTCCCTCAATTTATTAATCGACTTACCATACCATAACACCAAATATGCAGTTGAAATATTTAGTGCTTGTGCATATAATAAACACCAGAAAAATAAAGCAAGCAAGAAACCAATACGTAACAAAACAAGATGAGGGAATAAACCATGAATCTTTTGCTAGAGAAGATATGTAAAGAATGGACCAAGGAAATTAGATTAGCAATGTCAAGCCGTCAATCCAAAAAAGAAAAGGTTGAGCTCTGTCAAGTAACTACACTAAAATTTGCAAATTTGCTAAAAAAAAGAAGGCCTGTGAAGACAAGCGAAGAGCAACAACCCCGAGAACAAAAACCATGGAATTATTCAACAAAATAAAAAATAAGCAGATGGAGAATGGAGGATATATTCCTCAGTGAATCCAAATTAAATAAACAAAAATAAATGAATTGTAGGAAGGAATAGGACCCCAAGTGAAGTGATGAACTGTGTTTGGCAACATTATTCAACTTTAAAAAAGTAAAAAATGGATTGGAAAGGATATCCTTTTGGGAAACTAAAAGGCATAAATTAACCAAAGAAACAACAAAGCATGAAAAACTCACCAATGATATGAAAAATTCACAAATCGAAATAATTTGAAATAATTCACAAAATGTCATTGGCTTATAATTAAGATGTATATTATTTATCTCTTTCCAGTTATTGTAAACATGACATGCTATGGATGCAATATGGTTTCAACAAAGCAGAATGCAGATGGCCTATAATTAGGGAATTATTAAGGCAAGCTATCAACTTGTTTTAATAAAAAAGAATCCCATAACAACTTTAAAAGGTAACTAACATGTTGGAGTTAGCTAATTGCAACTAGACCATTACGATCAAGTATGTAAAATCTACAAAACTTTATTGCTTAAACTTTTCATATCTGCTTTGCATATCAGGTATATGCTTTTGAAGACGCCATGCAAAGAAAGCAAAAGATTTTTTAGTTTTTTCTTTTTGACAGGACAAAGATTTCTGAGTTTGAAACTTCAAACAATGCTTTTCCACATGGAGACATGTGTAGAATTTGTCTAGATGTTGGCTTTTCCATTTTCCCCTCA
This sequence comes from Ormosia emarginata, assembly GCA_029884605.1. Taxonomy (NCBI): domain Eukaryota; kingdom Viridiplantae; phylum Streptophyta; class Magnoliopsida; order Fabales; family Fabaceae; genus Ormosia; species Ormosia emarginata. Next base: position 1,902,578 of record JAQQTP010000049.1, on the reverse strand, counting down.
CCCCTGGCCCCAGAGTTGTGAGTGTAATCATGTGCACGCTATGTACAGCAGCAAATAGCATTGAGTTCTTAGTAAACTTGCTAATTGCATTCTATCAAAAAACAAAGTAGAATTTCCATGATTAATGATCCCTCTTTAAGATCCTTACATACACTTTTGCTTTGTTATTTGCTAATTCCATAACATGTCAACTACAGTCCAAGGAATCCCAAATCCCATATAAATCTGCCAATGCTTGCAGTTCGTCTTATCTTCCCCGTGAAATTAGCTCTGCTCAGTTGTTAAAGTGTCCTTGTATCTTGGATACAAATATGGGGGTAAGCAGTCCCTACTAAATTAGGGAAATTGAAAACAACACAGCCTTGTACAGTACAACTGAACAATTAAGACCCCACGGTAATTTCCTCAACGAATTAATAAGAAGAAAACATTATCGGAGCTGTGGCTAAGGAAGGGAAAGCATGGTACCGAGATGATAATTCTATCTGGATTGGAGAACATATGACTATAAGTCTATAATAATCAAGTTAGAGCAGAATGTCTTACCAAACCATAAAATATCCTTTCATAAGAATCCAGTTTTGGTCTACTTAATCAGCTATCAGCTGCTAAAAAGATAATCTTGAAATGCCAGGTATGCATTTGGAAAAAGGAAAACTTGAGAAGAGAGGGAAAAAATTAAACAAAGAAAACCCAATCACTTATACATGTTACAGAAACTCAAAAGCAAAAGCAACACAAGTTCCTTATACACGTTATAGAAAACCCAACACAAGTTCCTTGCTTAGATAACTGACTTCCTAAACTTTACGCAACCAAAATAACATCAAACAAAATCAAATATTGACTGAACTAAACATTTAGTGAGAGTGGAAGCTTAAACACAAAAGCAACTCAAGTTATTGATAAACAAAATAGGTATTGGAGTCTAAACATGATTAAAACAATAAACCATTCTGACACAAAGAGTTAAGTCCATAACCTAAACAAATCAACCAAATACATGGCCTAAGTGTTCTTCTTGCTTGCTTTCATAAACTTACCCCCTCTCCCAATTACTTACAAGGAACACTTAATTTGTTGCTTGCTATTTAGTTAGGAAGTAATTAATTATTTGAGATTTTATTGGATTCTCACTAGATGTTGAGGAAATTGAGTTGTTGGCTGCTAGTGGTATAACAAGAAGTTCGTTTCCAAAATATTAACGATAATTGCCACAATATCATCACAAGTTCTATTGGAAGAATATACAAACAATTTAAAGTTTCATTGTCATAGATGAAGGATGTCAAACATTAAAACTTCACTAAAAAAATAAACATATATAGAAGCTAAGACTACAGAAGAACTTACAGTTGTTCTAATTTTATCAGACTCCCAAGTTCTGATACTGAGAAGTTGATTGACCCAAAACCCCTGCAAATTTAACAAACTGAACATTATATACTACTAGGAGAGAAATGAATCTCTTACTTAAATCTGCATAAAAAATAGCTCAAACGGATGTACAAAAGAGAAAATAATTGGCCAACTGATTTCAAAATTGAAAAGATTGCAATATGGACCCTACCATCAAACACTAACTTTCTCCGATAAATACCATGAATAAAAACCAAGACCAGCAAAGGACCCAATATTTGGGTAACTATTAATTACCAAAATAAAGGCCAAAGCATTCAATTATTTCACAGTAAATTATTCAGGGGTGTGGACAGATACATATTAAAAAGTAGACCTACACCAACTAACAAAACAAAGCAAGGTTAAGCAACAATTACATCTTGCTCTGACAAGTAATGAACAAATAAGACTAAATTTCTTCAACTTCTGGACTCATTGGGATAACCTGTTAAAAACCCATAAATTTTGTTCAACTTAACACCATGAAGCAATAAAAAATTTACATATGATGTTCCTAAGTTTGGATCCTACTTGCAGAAGCAGCACAATAAATTATATGTAATAGTGAGGATTTTTAATTATCGATCCAGTAAGTTTCAAGTAAATAATAAGTGCAAAACATTTTATATGGTGTAAATTAAAATGATAAAGAGCCAGTTGGCATGTAGTTCAACGACAACATTTAAGATGGAATGGTCCTGATATTTTTCACTATTGGATTGCATTGAATGTCATGTAAATTAAATGAATGGTGTGGATCGTTCACTGGCTTTTCAAGTAGCAAGTTACAGTTGTTCTTCTTCTCTTGTGAAATTAAATGAATGGTCTTGATATCTAACTTTCCCTTACGAAAGCACTGTAAGAGCAAAAGAAGTGCTTTAATGGCCACAAAATCTCCTTCTTTTGGCACAAAGAAAAAGCTAACCACATTAAATACAGAATTGCAAATTCTATTGTGATATGTTTGATTGTTTTATTAATGCCATCCAACAATACAACATTGCATGAATCCCAGAAGAATACAATAATACAACACTACAAGGGTCTGAAAACTTCACTCAATTAACCCAGCAATCAATCCCAAGAGAAGAATCAAACAATCAAAGCTGCATGAACAAAAAAAAAACCCCAAAATCAAGGGTTCAAGTTGAAGAAAGGAATAGATGAAGACGCAATACAAGGGTTCTTGTATAAGGGGTTCTTACTAAACAGATGAAGACGCAGAAGAAAGCGACCACACACAAGGGTGAAGAAGCGATCCTCGGTTGGGGAGGAGCGATCTCACAATGGATGCAGAGTGTTGCTTTTGTGGCCTCTTGCTCGCAGTGATTGCGGTATCTGTGATCTCACGACCGTGATGCGTGGTGGTTAGGTCGCCGGCCGTGGGTGGTAGATCTAGACGCTGCTCGTGCGGATTGATGCGCCGTGGCTGGTTCGCGGTGAAGGAAGCCTCAGTGGGATGGAACAAAGACGGTCATACATCTTGAAGTGGAGGCTATGATGAAGCGTGGGTCTAGACGACACGGTTGTGGGCTGCTGGAGGTGTGGGCAACAGTGCCACGGCGCGGTTCAAGAGGTGGCCAGATCTGGTTGCTGGGCGTTGAAGTCACGATTTAGCTCGTGGAGGTACTGTTGTGCCTCGGGTTTGTGCATGGGGTGGAGAATCTTCACGGCTATGGTGGTCGGTTGTTGGTTAGCGTGGGTCGACGGCTGTGAGGCGTGACTGACGGGTTGGGGTTCTGGCCTTTGGGAGTGACGGGGCTGTGGTGAAAACAGGGGAACAGTGGTGGATCTCGTGGTGGCTTCGGTGGGATGTTGAGACCATTTGGCAGAGGTGAGTGGTGGTTCATGGTGGAGGACGAATCTGGGTTCCGCGGTGGCTCAAAGGAAGCAAGGAACATGTATGGCTGAATAGGTAGGAATGTGTGATTGGGTTTGAGGGGTTAAGTGAAGTGCCAAAACTTTTCACCCACCCGCTGAATATCGCGCCTTTGTGAATAAGAATTTCAAAACTTAAAAACCAATAAGCAACGTTTTTAATTGATTCTAAAAAAAAATATAATAGAAATAATTATAAATAGTTGTTTATTCTCTTTAAAATAACGTTTATTAAACGTTGTCTTAAAAGTGTTGCCTAAACATATTTAAATTTAGAGAGCAGTCGTAAAGTGTTGCCTATACTAGTTATTACAACATTTCTTAAACGTTACCTAAAACATGTAGCCTAAAACTATAATTAAAAATAATTTGTAAAAAACGTTGCCTATATAAGTTTAGACAACACTTTTTAAATGTTGCTAGAAACTTCATTACCAGAAGACAAAATTGTTGTAGTGTCAAATCACTTTTCAAACTCTTTTTTCCACTTCCATGGCCAAAAATCATTCTTTGTCCAATAATAAAAATTGTTCGTTTCCATTTTCATTTTATAAATCCTTAATCCGATATTTTCTTATCAAATCTCTTTTAAATAATATTTTCCAACGTTGTTAAAAAAACTACGTTATTTTAATTAAATCATATCCTTCAAAAATCATTATCCATTTACCATCACTAAAACACTTTTAAATAAAATACTTAAAGTCTCAAATCATCTTTTAAACTCATTTTCCTTCTCATGGCTAAAAATCCATTCTTTTCCAGTAATAAAACTTTGTTTACTTCTTTTTTCTACTTGTAAAACCTTAACTCATATCCTTGTTGCAAAATCAACTAAGTCCATAATTAATAAAATATTTTTGCCTTGGATACCCTATTTTGGGCTTAATGGTCGTGAGCCATGTTGGTCCTTGGAACCAAAATTTTCATCCTTCCCACATGATTCACACATATAACATATTCCAATCATCATAGTTCTACCATAGAAATTTCTTGCATACTATAAAAATTACATAAATCATCCAATCATCAATTTCTACCATAGAAAATATTATGCATACTATCAAAGCTATAAAATCACATAAAGCAAACAAACACAAATCATTAAATTTATACAATTAAGTGAATAAATCCTCATATGAATTTTTTACCTACAAACACAAAATTTTGTCCCTCACCACCATGTTTGGTTGATGAGGTTAATCTCCCTCTTACCTTAGATGATGCTCAAAGCTCCTTGTATGCCTCCTTTAAGATAAATTTTTTCCACCAAATTGTTCTTGAAACAAAATAAACACACAAGAATTAACATCTAAGGCTTGACTAGAATGACCATAGATCAAAGTTATGGTTTTAGAACTTGAAATAGAAAAGAAACATGACGATTACAAAACTTCACCTTAAAAACTTCAAATCTTTAGCTTGAAGAAAAAGATAGAAGATAGATGAACTAGGTTATGGTTACAACACAAAAGTGTCTTAGAATGGTATATAGATTCAAGATATGAGGTTGGTTGAAATTATGAAAGATTGGATGATAGATTTGGGGTGCTTGACCGTGAGCTCTTTGAGAGAAAAGGTGATAGTATTTTTGTGTTAGCTTTTTGGTTTCTTGGTAGAAATGAGAGGAAATGAACTAAGTGTAGAATTTTGCCCTCCAAAGCAAGCCTTGGCTATGGGCTCCCTCTAAGATGAGTCACAAAAATTTGTGAGTCACACCATGAGTCATGCAATGAGTCACAAGGTGAGTCATTATGTGAGTCATAGCCACCATAGAAGACTAGCTCTCCATTGGTTCATTTTAGTGAGTCATAAGGTGATTCATGTAGTGAGTCACCAAGAAATCTCTAGAAAAAGATGACTAGGTTGATGACTAGCCATCCCATAAGATATTTTTATCAGTAGTTATTAACCAATGGACGAAAGTTACTGCGTATTAACCAGTGGTTATTGTCTAATGGATAATAAAACGTACGCAAATTTTATTTGTCAGGTAAAATCTCAGAAAAGCAAAACTTTGAAAACTATTTCCGGTTTCGTGTTTAGTAAGTTTCCCGGGCCCTGCATTAATAGTCCAAAATTTTCTGGCCCCAATTTTTTTTTATTTTTCCAACCTCACCACAATCATACAGAAAGCCCAAAAATAATAATAAAATAACTAAAATAAATCAACTAATTTTCAAAAATCACAAAACTCATAAAAATTACATATAATTGAGGAAACAAAATTTCGGGATGTTACATATTCTTTTTGTGTTATCACAAAGATAATCAATTATATGATTAGCATTGGTAATGACAATGGTTTTGATTATAACAAACAAGAGAAGTGACAGTTGTGCAATGATCAAGTGCCAAGGTTCTTCAAGTATAACTTATAGGACTTAGATCTTATGTTAAGGTTAATAGGAATCACACTAGCTCATGTCTTAGTTTTCATTCAACTTAAATCTTTTTGCAAAATCATGTTTTATGTTGATCAAGTTTGAACAAAATATTTTTAGAAAGGATGAAAAGAAAACCATGTTTTATACTTGTGAAAATACTTATCAAGTTTGTGGAAAATGTTTTTAGAAAGGTTAAAAATGATTTGGTAAACTTTGGTTATAAAATCCTTTAGAAATCTTGTTTTCTTGGTAAGTCAATAACTGATTATATGTTTTGAATAACAGGTTATCTGAAACTACTAACTAATTATGTGATTTCAAATAACTGATTATTTGAAATTCATAACAGGTTATTCACTTTGGCAGAAAAGCTCCACTAAATGTTTTAAAGTGAATAATCGGTTATGGAAAGTCCATAACATGTTATTTGCATGTTAAGAATGTTCCTTCGTGTTTTTTAAATGTTCCTAACCGATTAGGGGTGCCAAATAACTTGTTATTTTTGTGCTACAGTGTTTTCTGATAAAACTAATAACCTATTAGGGAAAACCAATAACCTGTTATCTGAAACCAAATAACCTATTATTGGAAACCAATAATCTGTTATCTGGGACAACAGAAGACATTTCCCGACGGCTCTATTTAGGGCATTTAATGCCCCAACAACCACTAACAACTCTAAATTGATTTGGGCTATAAATATAAGTGGTTGGGCATTAAAAACAAGTTGGAGAACAATCTGAAAATCATCTTTGAGCATTAAATTGGTGTTTCATCATCTTTTTCTCCAAACCCCAATTTTTGAGCTAAGTGTGTGATTCTTTGATACACATTGGGCTTCAATTTGTAATATCTACTCTTTTGAGAGTTTATCCTTCTATCTTTCATTGTTTTCCTATAAAGAGAGTGAGGTATCTCTCAAGAGAAAATGGTGAGGTATTCCTCAAAGGTTGTAAAGAGGGTGAGGTATCCCTCAATAGTTGTAAAGGGCAAGGTATCCCAAGGTGGGGTGAGTGCTCTAGTTTGTAAAGGTTGTCAAGCACCTATTCAAGCTTGAATGTTTAGTGAAAAATCTCAAGTGGTTCACTTGAGGACTGGATGTAGGTCACAAGGGGTGGCTAAACTAAGATAAATCCTTATGTTTGCTCTTCTCAACTTTATCTCTTTATATTTGTGCTTTAATCTTATATGTTTGCTTTAATACTTTCTATCTTGGATAATTTATTTGTGAGTGAAGTGAACAATCTCATATATCTATTCACTTCAATCAATCAATAGCTTCAACGAAAATTAATATACAAGTGTTTTGTGAAAGATTTGTGAAAAGTTTTTTATAAACTCAATTCACCTCCCTCTTGAGTTTGAGGCCACTTGGTAACAAGTGGTATTAGAGCTAGACTCTTGTGTAAAGAACTTAGCAGCTTCAAGAGAAAAGATGGCTTCAAATGATTTTTCTTATGAAAGTTCTTCTATAAATAGACCTCCCATTTTTAATGGGGATGGTTACGCATATTGAAAGAAATGATGAAAATTTTTATTAAAACTATTGATCTTGATGCGTGAGATACTGTTGAAAATGGTGTTTTTGTTCCCACACGTACTATTGATGGTGTAAGAACTAATACACCTAGAAGTGATTGGACCAATGAGGACAAAAATAAGGTCCAATACAATTTGAGAGCAAAAAATATCATTACCACAACTTTGGGGCATGATGAGTTCTTTAGAGTCTCAAATTATAAATCTGCCCAAGAAATGTGAGACACTTTACAAGTAACTTATGAGCATACTAGTGAAGTGAAAAGATCAAGGATAAATACTCTCACTCATGAGTATGAGCTTTTTAGAATGAATCAAGGTGAAAACATTCAAGAAATGCAAAAATGATTCACACATATTACAAATCATCATGCTTCATTGGGAAATATTTTTCCTAATGAAGATCTTATTAACAAAGTTTTGAGATATTTGAGCATGAATTGGTAACCCAAAGTAACAGCTATTGCGGAATCAAGGGATTTATCAACAATGTCTCTAGCCACTCTATTTGGGAAGCTCCAAGAGCATGAATTAGAGCTAAATAAGCTCAATCAAAATGAGGAGCATGACAAGAAGAAAAAAAGGATTGCACTCAAAGCCACCTCCTCCATAATTGATGATGATGACGATGATGAAGATGATGGAGACGGCTTAGAAATAAATGAGGAGAATCTTGGTCTTCTAGTAAATAAATTTGAAAGATTCTTCAAGAAGAATGAAGCTCAAAGTATACCTCCCTTTCCCCAAAAGAATGTGTATCACAAAGGGAAAGGAACCTCATCCACTCTAAATGCTATGAATGTGGAGAATTGAGATACATGAAGATGAAATGTCAAATCTATCAAAGGAAAATAGAAAAATATGAGAAGAGGTCCTCAAAAAAGAAAAAAGAAAGAAGAGCTTATATTGCTTGGGATGTCAATCAATGACATAGACTCCACCGATAGCTCGGACAATAAGGAAGCTCATCTATGCCTTATGGCTAAAGGAGAAGAAGAAGAAGAAAGTGACACCAAGGTAACTTCTTCTAACTTAGACTATTCACCATTTTATGATGAATTGCAAGATGCATTTGAAGAATTGCATAATGAATCTTTGAGGCAATGTAGTGACTCCTGGAAACTACAAATAACCGATTAGAAGCATTACCTAACTAGTTATTAAAAGAGGTAGAGGCCACACTTTGGATGATCCACAAAAATAACCGATTAGGATTCCCATCTAATCGGTTATTCAAGGCAAATAGAGGCTACTAGTCTTTTCTATCACACAAATAACCTATTATAGAGACCATCTAACCAGTTATTGATTTCTAAATGTGTTTAGCATGAAGGAAATAATCAATTGCAAGAATTTCCTAATTAGTTATTCCAACTGACAGAGGTTGCATCTCGTTGTACCATGAAAATAACCGATTAAGGCAAGGCTCTAATTAGTTATTCAAAGAAACAGAGGCTATGGTGTTTTAGGAGAAATGAAAATAACCGATTATATCAAGTCCCTAATCGGTTATTCATCACAACCAAAGGCTACACGTTTTTACTCTCCATGCAAATAACTGGTTATCCAATATCCTAACTAGTTATTGAGCTCCTTAAAATAGCAACCTATGACCCTTCCTCACCATTCACGAAAGACCTACCTCCATGGTTATTTTCTTCCTCTAAAAATCTCTCACACCCACTCTCTCAACCATATCTCCCACTCCAAATCCAACCAAAATCCACCACTAAAACTCATTTTCCATCACTTTCCACCGATTAAAATCCACAATTTCTTCCAAAAATCTCACTCCTCTCATATCTTCTCTCTCTAAAACCGTCACCTAACCTCCATTTTCAACCATGGCAAGAAACTTCTCTCACCCTAAGAAATCTCGATCCAAAAATCCTTCCATTCCAAAGGAAACACCTACCCTAAGCTTCGATCTAGACATTCCTCTAAGTTTCGACCAAAGGAGGTACTTCTCACATAAGGTTCAAATGGCCAAGTATAGGCTAGAGTTTCAAGCTAGAAACCTCATACAACTAAAGTTCATGGACTGGGATTACTTTGTGGCCAACAGGTTCATGTTTCTCACAAACTTTCTGGAGTATCGTGGGTTGAAGACTTTTGTCACCACAAAATGTGAGTCCTATCTTGAACCTACTAAAGCCTATTACCGCAACTTGAGTATATCTAGAGCAAATTTAGTTTCTGAGCTTAAAAGGCAGAGTTATTATGAGACCAAATGATTAGACTCTTCTTTTTGGATTGAATTATACTGATGAAACTCTCACAGAAAATAGTCACAAAAATTGGGAAGAGTATGTTAGAGATGATGCTGTTAGGGATATGATTGAGTCAGGCAATGAAGTTCCAAACGGGTACTTCACTACTGGGATTCTAAAAGTGGAGGATCATCTTCTCCATTATGTGTTAGCACATATCCTGGTTTCGAGAGCGAGCAATTATGCTTTGCTTGAGGAAGAGGGCATCTTCCTGCTTTGGGCCATTAAACAGAAATTACACATTAACTGGTCATTCTATATCATGCATTACATGATGAAAGCAAAGGAGAAAATAATGATGGACCTTCCATATGCGATGGTGATTGCTAAAATTCTGAATCAATACAAGTTGAGCTTACATGAGGATGGAGTCATTCAGATTACTAGTCACCACAAGTTTGCTAAGGCCTCTATAAATCACATGAGAATCAAGATGGTTAATAGTGCTCGGGTTTATGGTAGTGGGCATGATGCAATAACGTAAGAAGAAGAAATGCTCGTTGCCCCTGCTGTTGTAATTATACAAAAGGCTCCAACAACAATGGAAGCTTGTATCCTTGCTGCTATTGCAAATCTTCGAGCTTATCAGGAGCATAGCAATACAATTATCTTTGACTGCTTAAGTGCTATAGAAGATTGCTTGGATAGATTTGAGCATCGTCATCCACCAACGGAGGATCATGGGGCTTAGGTATGGATTATTTCAGATTCTTTATTGTGCTTAAGCTAATCTAATCATATTGTTTATCTTTTGAATATGTTGTTAGCTTATGACCTTGCTGAATAATAGTACGACTTTGATATGTTTTGGTATAAATTGGATAATTTTTGCTATGGATGGTCTGTTGATATGCATATACTCTGATCTGATTATATTATTGCTGGATTATTACTGAATATTTATTGAATGGAAATAATTTTGTATTTATAGATATATTGTTACTTCTTTCTTTGTCAAAAGCTCTTTATTGCATATCTTTTTTATCATGACAAAATAGGGAGAAGTTTTTGGTATATATGTCATTCAGAAAAGGAACACAAAATAGAACAAGGTATAATTTTTTAATGATCTTAGGATTCCAAAATTAAGGGAGAGGTATGCATCTCTGATCTAATCACCTCTTGAAAAATAGAGGGGGAGTAAGTCTATATTAGTTTGTGAGTTCCAATTTATTTGAACTAACCTTTTTCTCAATGGATGTTTGTCATCATCAAAAAGGAGGAGAATGTGATTAGCATTGGCAGTGACAATGGTTTTGATGATAACAAACAAGAGAAGTGATGGTTGTACAAAGATTAAGTCCTAAGGTTCTTCAAGTATAGCTTATAGGACTTAGATCTTATGTTAAGGTTAATAGGAATCACACTAGCTCATGTCTTGGTTTTCACTCAACTTAAATCTCTTTGCAAAATCATGTTTTATGTTGATCAAGTTTAAGCAAAATGTTTTTATAAAGGATGAAAAGAAAATCATGTTTTATACTTATGAAAATACTCATCAAGTTTGTGGAAATGTTTTTAGAAAGGTTGAAAATGATTTGGGAAACTTTGGTTATAAAATCCTTTAGAAATCTTGTTTTCTTGGTAAGCCAATAACTGATTATGTGTTTTGAATAACTGATTATGTGTTTTGAATAACAAGTTATCTGAAACTGCTAACTAATTATGTAATTTCAAATAACTGATTATTTGAAATCCATAACAGGATATTCACCTTGGCAGAAACACTCTACTAAATGTTTTAAAGTGAATAACTAGCTATAGAAAGTCCATAACAGGTTAGTTGCATGTTGGGAATGTTCCCTCGTATTTTTTAAATGTTTCTAATGGATTATGGGTACCAAATAACCTGTTTTTTCCATGCTACAATGTTTTTTGATAAAACAAATAACCTGTTAGGCAAAACTAATAACCTATTATCTGAAACCAAATAACCTGTTATTGGAAACCAATAATTCGTTATTTAGGACAGTAGAAGACATTTTCCAATAACTCTATTTAGAGCATTTAATGCCCCAACAACCATTAACGGCTCTAAATTGATTTGAGTTATAAATATAAATGGTTGGACATTAAAAACAAGTGAGAGAACAATCTGAAAATCACCTTGAACATTAAATTCAAGTTTCATCATCTTTTTCTCCAAACCCCTATTTTTGAGCTAAGTGTGTGATTCTTTGATACCCATTGGACTTTAATTTGTAATATCTATTCTTTTGAGAGTTTATCCTTTTATCTTTCATTGTTTTCTTGTAAAGAGGGTGAGGTATCCCTTGGTTGTAAAGAGGGTGAGGTATCCCTCAAAGGTTATAAAAGGTGAGGTATCCCTGTTTTGAGGCTCAAGCACAAAGGGTGAGGTATCCTAAGGTGTGGTGAATGCTCTAGTTTGTAAAGGTTGTCAAGCACCTATTCAAGCTTGAAAGTTTAGTGAAAAATCTCAGGTGGTTCACTTGAGGACTAGACATAGGTCACATAGGGTGGCTGAACCAGGATAAATCCTTGTGTTTGTTTTTCTCAACTCTATCTCTTTATATTTGTATTTTAATCTTATATGCTTGCTTGAATACTTTCTATCTTAGCTTATTTTTTTGTGACTGAAGTGATAATCTCATCTATCTATTCACTTTAATCAATCAATAGTTTCAACAAAGGTTGTAATCGATTATCTAGGTTTTTATAAACTCAATTCACCCTTTCTTGAATTTGAGGCCACTTGGTAATAGATTAAGCAAAGGTTATAATCGATTATCTAGGTTTCCAAATGCATAAGTAAATGGCTAGTAAGCTGCATTTAATGCTCTCAATCACTCCCAACGAATCTTTAATGACTTAGGCTATAAATACAAGTCCTTAGGGACTTAAGGGTAAGAGGAAATCATTCTAAAATAAGTTGTTGAGCATTAAATACGAACTTTATCAGCTTTCAATCTTACTACTTTGTTTTGAGCTTTAAAGTGTGATCTTTCTTCTACTTAGAGCTTCAATTTGTATTATCCATTGTTTGAGAGAGTTTACTTTCATTCATATCATATTGTAAACACTTGAGAGGGTGAAAGATCCCTTGAGAATTCTAAGAGACTTCTACACAAAGAGGTGGATGATCCTTGAAGTGTTAGACATGCTCAAATATTGTAAAGGTTTGTCAAGCACCTTGTGAAGCTCAAAAAATAGTGGAAATTCTTGGGCGGATGATCCTAGGGACTAGACGTAGATGACAAAGGTGATTGAACCAATATAAATCTCATTTGTAATCTTCTTAACTTTTATCTCTTTACTTTAAACTTATTTATTGCTTCTGCACACTTGTTGCTTCTTCCTGCACTTATTCATTCTCTTTAAACTTGTGTTAAAACCTTTTGTTGTCATAAATTCATTCACTTCTAAGAAAATAGCTTCAACGAAAATTAAAGGGGCTTGTTTGTGAAAAGTTTTGAAAATCTCAATTGATCCCACCTCTTGAGTTTTAAAGCCACTTGATAACAATTAGTATCAGAGCTTAACTCTTGTTTAAAGAGCTTAAAGCTTCAAGAGGAGTGATGACTTATTTTCAAAGGGTTTTACCAGAAGGTGCCTTAATTAACAGGCTCCTAGCTTTTAATGGCACTAATTTTACTAACTGAAAAAAAAAAGAATGAAAATTTTCATTGAAGCTATTGATCTTAATGTTTGGGATGCCATTGAAAATGACCTCTTCATTCCTACCAAGTTTGTTGATGGTAAAGTGGCTGATAAGTCAAAAGTTGAATGGAGTGATGATGATAAAAAGAGAGTTCAATATAATGCTAAAGCTAAGAACATCATCACTAGCGCTCTAGAGTACGATTAGTGTTTCCACATTTTCAACTGCAAAACATCACAAGAAATATGGGATGCTCTTCAAGTCACCCATGAGGGAACTAGTGAGGTGAAAAGAGATAGAATTAATGCTCTCATACATGAGTATGAGTTATTTAGAATGAATTAAGGTGAGAGCATACAAGATATGCAAAAGAAGTTTATTCACATAATTAATCATCTTGCCTCATTGGGAAAAATATTTCCAAATGAAGATTTAATTAACAAAGTTTTGATATGTTTAAGTAGAGAGTGTCAGCCCAAGGTGACTGCCATTGCTGAATCAAGGAACCTTGCCACCATAACTCTTCCAACACTCTTTGGGAAGCTCCAAGAAGTTGAAGATTTGAAAAACACTCTTGCTAAATTTATGTTTGGAAGAGATAACTTGAACATCCTACGTAGGAAACAAAGATGTGTGTTAATAAGGCTAGATTAAGTTACAATCCTAAGAAACAACAAAATATTTGTAAGAATTTCTTTGTTTCCTCAAATGTGTCAAGTAGTATTTTTGTTACATGTTTTCGTTGTGGAAGAAAAGGTCATAATGCATCTACATGTAGCATTAGGAAGAAATATTATGTTGGACAAAAGAAGATATGGGTTCCAAAGGACTCTTTGCCCAAAACTAACACCCAAGGAGCCAAAAAGGTTAAGGTGCCTAAAACCAAAACCTGAACATGTTTTATAAGTGTGCTTGAAGGCTAATAACTCAAATTGGTACCTTGATAGTGGCTGTTTCAAGCACATGATGGATGATGGATCCAAGTTCTCCTTTTTTGCTCACTTATGGGGATAACAATAAAGGAAGAATCCTTGGAGTTAGAAAAGTTGGTAAGAATCCCTCCACTTCAATTGATAATGTCTTATATGTAGAAGGACTCAAACACAACTTGCTAAGCATAAGTCAATTATATGACAAGGGAAATAGAGTTATCTTTGACTCTAATTATTGCATAATTGAAGGTAAGGATGACAAGCAAGTTAAGTTTGTTGGTTATAGAGTTGATAATATCTATTTGATTAACCTAGATGATATAACCTGTCAAGAACCTAGATGTCTTATGAGTAAGGAGAGTGATTCATAGCTTTGACATAGAAGGATTACCTACACTCACATGGATCATCTAAACAAACTAGTTTCAAAAGACTTAGTATTTGGATTACCAAAGCTCAATTTTGAAAAAGATAAACTTTGTGATACATGTCAAAAGGAAAAACAAGTAAAGGTCTCTTTCAAAGCTAAAAAAGTTATTTCTACTTATAGACCTTTACAATTTTTGCATATGGATTTTTTTGGACCTTCAAGAACTATGAGCTTTGGTGATAATTACTATGCTCTTGTGATTCTGGATGATTACTCTAGATATACATGGACTCTATTTCTTGCTCATAAGAATGATGTTTTCCTTGCATTTAGAAAACTTGCAAAGGTCATTCAAAATGAGAAAAATTGTAGCTTTGTGTAACATCCTCTCTAACCTAATAGTATTAATTAGGGTTATAAAAGCTCAGTACTATCGTTATAAGTTGTCTGTTAATTTTGATAATCTTTTGGATTAGTTTGAGTATAATTCTATAACACTAAATGCAAATAATAACTAATATTTTAGCTTAAATGGTTGATATGATAGGAATAAATATAGAAAATTTATTTCTTGGTCTTAAATAGTGGAAATGAGTTATAGTAAATTTTGAAGGATTAAATGAGTTAATTTGGCATTTTTAGTAAAACTACTGAGTGAGTGTTTAGAGGTCAAATTAAACAGAAAAATAGCTCAAAAAATTATAAAACATGGAGCAAATGGTATAGAGAGAATGGAGAATTATCTAGTGATGGAAACAAATCAAAATGAATACTTATAAGCTTCTTAGTTCAATTTCACAAGTTTAATTGAACCTAGGAAAGAACATTGAAGCTTAGTGAATGATAAAGATATATAAGACATGTTGAAGAATGATAAAATTGAGAATTTAAAAAAATTCTAGAATTTTCTATAATAACTTTGAAGGTTACAAAATTCATCAAAGGAATATTAAGATATCTTTAATAGATATAAAGTTTTAGACTGAATTTCATTTTTTCCCTTTTATTTTCCATCTCATTGCCTCATTCTCCCTCAGTTTTATCTTTTGTTGACTTTTGCAGGCATTTCTCATTCACTCACACAAACACACAGTAGAGAGAAGAGAAAAAGAGGAAAAAGAAGCAAAGCCAAAAGGAGGAAGAAATCAAGCAAGAAGAAGGAAGAAGGAAGAAGGAAGGAAAGAAAGAAAGAAAAAGGGAAAGCCCTCCAAATAGGATAAGGTAGGGGTGCTTGCTTCTTTGTTTTCCTTACTTTCTACATCCTCTTTAAGCAAGAGATATGTTTGTTTGAATTGAAAATTGATTCCTTAGAGGTTTTCTATGACTTTGTGTTTTAGAAATGGATTTGGAATTTTGGATAAGTTGTTTATTGCATTTGGTTGTTGTTCCACTATATTTGTGGTTGAGATTGTTTAAGAATGTTTTCTTTAGATGGTACAAGGATCTTTTATGAGGTTAGAAATCATTTAGAATTCATGTTTGAGAAGTTGGAAATTTGGTTTTGGAACCAAATAAATAGGGATGTGTTATGGTGCACTGACGCTTAGGCGCCAGAAGTTGGCTGCCCATGCGCCCACTGCGGAGAATCAGTTCCCCTGGTTGTTGCATATATGGCGCTCAGGTGCCAAGATAGGGGCGCTTAAGCACCAGAAGCGGAAGAAACAAAGTATGGTTGCCAGAGTATGAGCATCTGAGTGCCCAACTATGGACACATGAGCGCGCAAGAGGCAGAACGCAGAAGTTGTTCTCAGGTGCACTGGCGCCTAGGCATCAACATTGAGCGCCTGAGCACCAGTCATGAAGGAAAACATGGTTATTCCCTACTGTGTCAGCACTTAAGCACTGGGAAGTGAGCACCCAAGTGCTCATTCGAATTTTACTCGTGATTGATATTTTGATGTAATTAGAATTTTCCAGGTATGTTCCCTTTGTAACAGGGTAAATGTATTAGAATGTTACACTTGCGAGTACTAGACATGGTATTATTCCTTTGGAATATAAAGTTGAATTGTATACTTGTGAATTTGAGAATGTGTTCCCTTAATTCTTAAATTTTGAGATAAATTAGTATTTTGAATTTGCATTTGACTAATCAGTACTCATAGAATTTGAATTTGAATTGAATATGTGAATTGGATATTTTTCATTGAATTGGAAGATAAATAGTCCTGGTATTCTTTTCCTACTCAGTATCCTTTTTATGTGAACTTATGATTCACTTAGAATAACAGATGTTGGAGTTGATCCTATATGAGGGAAGGGTATCCAAAATTCCATTAGAATCATGGAGATGATCCTTTGTAAGGAAGAAGATCCTGTATTCTTGAAAATTCATCATTATATTTCCTCATGAATATTTTCCTCATAGGATACTAGTGGTAGTGTGAGGCCCTAATTCACTCCCTACCATGAGTATATAGAACTCGTGCTATATGAGGTGGCTCTCACCTATTGAGGTGCTTGGGATATGGGTATGTGGGAATTAGCTGAGTATTTAACTGAGCACTGAGATGGAATTGAACTTGTATGTCACATTATGACTTTTATATGTATAAAATTATTGCATGAAATTGATATCATAATTATTGTTTGGAAATTATATTTGAAATTACTTATGAATGAAATTTTGTACTGTTGATGATAAGTATTTTTTTGAAATTGTTATTAATTGGATTTTCTATTTTGGGAAGAGAAAGGATCTAATTTGACAGTTTGTCACATTTGTAGTATATAAATAATTTGAGTTATGAAAAATGTATTTTTCCCCGAAATAGCTAGAATTATTATGATGACATCTTTTTATAATAGAATTACTGAGAATTTAGAATTCTCACCTTATTTCTATATTGTTATTCTATGATAATTATAGGAATACATTATGCAGCAAGAAGACCAAGACAACAGTTGTTGCAAATTTTGAAATTATTTTGTATAATCAATGTATAAATATTACCTTGGAGGCTTTTGATGTAATATTTGTACTATGATGTACGCTTTTGTATATAAATCCTTTCGTTATATGTATATTATTTCATCACACCAGGCTCATATTTCTGTATATCATAGAAAAGTATATTTCAATAATTGTTATTAGTTTAAGTGATGTGCTTACTACTATTCGTAATGGTGTAATTCGTGATACACTATTCATGTTAGTAGCGAGGATGTTACATTTTGGTATCAGAGTAGTTCATCCTGTTGAGCCAGGGTATGGACTAACTATGCTTTAAGCATGATGTTATGCATTTTCTTATCTTGATGATGAGATGCATAGGTAGAATTGCATAATGGCCTTGAGTTTGAATGTTAATAATTACTATCACACTGTTATATAATATTGAGCATGATCAACTCAATATTTATTATTCTGTATGTATAGGGAATTATGGCATCGACCAGGCATAACCATGGCCAAAATAAGAGAACACCGGTTGGTGATGGAAATAATACACCAGATATGTCAGAAGCATTTAGAGATATAACGACTGCGATAAGAGAACAAGCATCTATGACAAATAGAATTTTGGAAGAGATAAGGGCCAATGCACAACCAGCACCAGTGAACATGTGGCTTTAGCAAAAAATCAAGATTTTCATGATCTATTTGAATTTAGGAAGGCCAACCCTCCATCATTTTGAGGCGAGTATGATCCATCAAAAGTGGGGGAATGATTGACAGAGTTGGAAAAGATTTTTGAAGTAATGAGGTGTAGAGATGACCAAAAGGTGTCTTTTGTTTTCTACATGTTAAAGGGGGAAGCGAAATATTGGTGGAACGATGTTAGGAGATTAAAGTAAGCAACTGGTATTCAAATAACTTGAGAAGTATTTAGGACAACCTTTCTAGATAAGTATTTTTGAAGGAATTTTCAAGAAGCAAAATAGTTAGAATTTTTAAAATTAGAGTTGGGAAATATGACAATAGGGCAATATGTGGCAACGTTTAAATATTTTTCAAACTTCTCTTCTTACTTCCAATATAATCTAGATAAGAACTAGAAGTGTGTTAAGTTCGAGGATGGATTGAAAGATGAAATAAAGAAAATGGTAAAACCTCTGGAGATCAGAGATTTTCATACTCTGGAAAACAAATGTAGGATCAGAGTCTGATGATTCAAAACCAAAACAACAGTATATACAACAAAGATTTCAGAAGAGGAAGAGGGGAGATAACAAATTTAAAAAGAATGCTTCATGGCCCAAAACTCAACAAGAGAAAGGGAATCAGGCTCAAACAGAATCTTATGGACCAACATGTCCAAAATATGGTAAACGTCATGGGAACAAGCCCTGTTGGATGGATCAAGCAAAACATTATGCATGTGGACAGAAGGGACATTTTGCTAAGAGTTACCCAAAGAAGCAAGCTGCACTACCTCCTCTTCCCAGACCTCAAACTAGAGGAAGGGTTTTCACTTTGAGCGTCAAGGAAGCAACTTAATCTTCCAATCTGAATCAGGGTAAATGCATAGTTAAAAGTGTTCTTTTAATTATGTTATTTGATTTGGAAGCATCTCACTCTTTCATTCCTTATGATTATGTAAGGATGTTGGAATTACCTGTCTCTAAACTTCCCTATGACCTGATAGTCTCCACACTCACTGTAAAACCAGTGTCAACTTCCAAAGTATGTTTAAACTATTATGTAACTGTTGAAAATAGAGATTTTCTTGTAAACCTTATATGCCTACCCTTCGTTGATATAGATATCATCTTAGGTATGGACTTACTGTCAACAAATCATATTGTCTTAAATTGTTTAAATAAAACTCTAGTATTCTTGTCTGATAATTCTTCTATGAATTCTTCTTCTGAATCCATATACTTGAATGCCAGCCAAGTTATATATCAACCACCTAGTAGAAGGAGCTCAAGGCTATGTTCTCCTCTTTTCTTTGAATTTCGAAAGTAAATAGAGTTTAGAAGCCATATCTGTGGAGAAAGAATACCCAGAAGTATTTCCAAATGAAATTTGTGAATTGCCACTTGAGAGGGAAATAGAATTCACCATAGACTTAGTGCTAGGAACCAAGCCTATTTCTGTAGCACCTTATGGAATGTCCCCTCTAGAGTTTGTAACACCCCTTTGGAGGATGTCACACATAAAAGAAAATAAAAGAAATAGAAATAAAATCTACCCAAGTTGTGAAACATTTGTTAAATATTATTACGGGTTGTAAAATAATTCCTGATAGACAGAAATATGTAATAAAAAGATAATGCGGAAAAATACGAAATAAAAAAAACATCATCACTAATAATATACATATGATTAAGTTATAAACTGTACAAATAATTTACAACTAAGACTACAAATATTTAAACAAAAACAGTAAAGAAAGCAATAAAAGAGTTAATATATACGGACATACTGTTGTGCGCCCAAAAAAAAAAACATCATGATTATCTAATCCTCTGATGGATCACTCTCGGCGTGAAAATGATCATCAGGAGATAGATATCCTGGATGTCTCGACACACGGCGATAACGGGATCGCGCAGTCGATACGATGCTTATCTCACTAGGCTCAGGGTTTTCAGCACCCCAATAACGCCTAATGGATAAGGGTAACTCTAAGTGCAGAAATAACGTCGTAGTCATAATCGGATCTCCATCAAACTGATGACGTAGAATCACGGTCACACGTCCTGCATATGTAACAGAATCACGATCTCCTCATAGATGCCAAGCCAGAGCACCTCCATGAAATACCAACTCTATGAATCCCAAAAATCCTGGCGTCGCCATCCCTCACAATCAATCCAGAGGATATGGATGATCGGATGGTTCTTGATCGTCAAGCGATCGTCTCTTGCCGGTCTTCCTCCTCTTCGGGTACACGATCTCAAGGGGCTGTTCCTCTTCCTCGAAGTCTTTACCGCGTAAAATAAATAAACAGAAAATACATATAACAAAGAGGTAAGACAACATAAAATCATCACAACATGGCTAATAAAAAGACGATAAACAATATATATACAGTTCATGCAATACATAAAGCTTTAACCATTATAATAATAAATTGAAGTAAAATTCAGATATCATCACAATATGTCACATCACAGATAAAACCTCACAGATAAAATAAGAAATATAAGAATAAACAGATAAGATATAATAACCAAATATAGTAACAAAGATAACCAAATAAAATAAACAAATAAGATACGAGATAAACAATAAATAGATAAGATGGAAACAAATAGACTTAGAGATATATAATATGACAAAATCCTACTCCATGGAGCTAAAGAAAAACACAAGTATCGAGAGAGGAATGATTCGCAAAACCTAATAGTACCACGGCTGCCCCACCAACTATTGCTTGTTGTCACACGTTGCGTCTATAGCCCCACGACACGAGAATCCATCAATCCAGGCGTGGTGTAGTTCACGGTCTCACGTTGTGGCACTACGAGGCAAATGTACTACTAGATTTCACAAATCTCGATTAAATATAGTGTACGTCGAGTACCATAGTGTGCTATCGGTTTACCACGGCCCAAATGAGCGACCAACTGTCCACATGTGGGATCCCGTACACTAAAGCCTCCAAGTTCATTAGAACAATGAACCACACTATGTTTATCGCATCGACAACACGATGTGATTCGTCTCGTCAACAAATCCACCAAATACATGGCACACATAACGAGATAGATGGAAAGCACATGCGGGTTCACATTTTCCCGACAAAGCAAATAATTCTCAAAAACACATGCGGGTTCACATTTTCCCGACAAAATAGATTTTCAAAAGCACATGCGGGTTCACATTTTCCCGAAAACATATAGATTTTCAAAAGCATGCGGGTTCACTTTTTCCCGACAAAGATAAAATAAATATAGTAACGGTCAATCGCGAAATTTTATCGCATTTTCATAATTCATCGTTTTTTACAAACGTTTAAAAATCGGGTAAAGATATTTTTCTGTTTTTAAAATCGCGTAGCATTTTTAATACGTTTTCTCAATCGCGTAGGATTTTTAAATCATTTTCTTATTCGAATGCCCTTAAAATTACTATTTAAACAGATAGAAATAGTACTTAGTACATTTAAACTACGTAGAATAATTTTTCATACCGCATACTGTCTTTAGGATATTTTTACTATCTTATAAGATCATTTTTACTAAAAATTGACAGCATTTAGTTTATAAACTTATAATAATGGTTTTCTAAATTTTCCATAAAATTTTCTATTTACCTAATTTTTAACCATATCATTTAATTTTTTTTTTGAAATCTCTAACATGCTTCAAAACTTAAAGTGAGCTATATGTTAGAAAATTTCTCAAAATTTCTGTATTTTACTTCCTAATGATAAAATCACTAGTTTTAATCCTTTAAACTTAATTCTACTCAATTTGTTTCTTCAAAAATCATTATAGAAAATTTCTTCTTAACTTGTATTGTCTCTTTTTGGTTGAAAAAGGTTTGGAATCAAGTTTTAGAAATCATAATTACCTATAGTGGCATGTTGGCCGAATTTTGTAAAACTTTTTCATTTGATTTCTAAATCATGTCAAAGGTATTATCTTATCTAAGTTCATTAAATCATGTTATAAAGTAATGATTTTGAATCAAATAAATCCTTTAGGCTGTTGGCCCAAAATTTACTAAATCTTTACCATTTGATTTCTAAATTCCTTTTCTTTGATCAAAACAATTTAAAACCTTCTTATTTCTCCTAATTAATTAAGTTGCACTTTAGGAAAAATGAAGAGAACATTTTGGTCCTCACACTTTGTCATTGCTTAGTGAGCTAGGGAATGTGTTCTTTGGAACACTCATGCAAACTTACACATGTTATTCACATCTTATACCTTATCATACAATTCTAACACATGCATTTATATTTCTAACACATGCAAAATATTTCTAACACATAAAACCTAAATTAAAGCTTATAGACATACAATCAAAAGCTAATAGACATGCAAAATTATTACAATCACCAAACAAGAAAGCTACTAACATATAACACTTAAGCTACTAGCAGCCACAAAAATTAACAAATACATATCAATAAACACACCACAACCGAATCCTTATGGATTCTACAAACAATCCATCTTCTTACCACCATCAAGGGATGATAAGATTGTCTTCCTCTTACCTTAAATGAAGACAAAAAGCTTGCTTTCACACCTCCTATGGTTCGGTTTTCACTCCACCAAATACCTAAAAATCTCAAATAAAATCTACATGTTATCAACCATGAAAAAGAAGCTAAACCATGGAGAAATCATGGTTTAGAACTTTGAAAAAGAAGAGAGAAAAGAAAAATATGATATTTCACCTTCTAGGTCAAATCTACAAGGTTGATTTCCAAGCCCTTAATGGAAGATTTTGAAGAAACTTCCAACTAGAAAGGTTCTTAGAATAGTGTTTAGGTTAGGAAAACTTAGTTAGAAAATTTTTTGGATGGTTGTATGGTCAAGAAACAAGCTTGGCCGAATGGAAGGAGAAAAAGGAACAACAATGGTGGCTAGGTTTTCTTTGGAAGAGAGAGAAGAGAGAATGCATGAAAATCAAAGTGAGGATTGGTCTTCCAAGACCTCTTGGCCGTAGCACTCAAGTGAGGTGCAAGGTGGGCACACTTGCTTGGCTTCATCCAAGCCATTGGATGCATGAAAGGCTAGGATTAAGTCTTGGTGAGCAAGCTTGATTCCCATTGGTTGGCTCTGGTGACTCACATGCTTTGAGTCACACAAACATGATAAATTCTCTGTGAGTCGACTAGTGAGTCGACTGTTGAAAGTTCTACTTTTCTACGGTGATTAATTAAGCTACCGATCTAACCGTTCTACTAATTGTGGGTGCCGCAAAATATTTCCTGTCCATCTTGTCACTAAATTATCTTGACTAATAAAATAATATTATAATAATATAAAATTATTTTATTTGACAGATTAAATCCTAAAAATTAAAAGATTATTTTTAGTCTCATTCAGAATCGGGTTAAGTAAGATCCCCCAATTCTAAATAATAAAATAAGATTTTCCCGGCCCGAAAAATATTATTTTCTGCCTCGAGCAAATCACACAAAAGTCCATATAAAATCACGAGACGGTATTTTCGGGCATTAAATCAAGAAGAAAACAATTAAAAACAAAAAAATAGCAAAAACAAGATGCGTTCGGGACGTAACGGTCATTTTCCCATTTTTTCCCACAACGTAGGTAATCGTCCAAAACGTTCAAATAAAATATCCAGCAGTATTATATAGTGTATATCTTTCGAAAAAATTAATACAGTAGCTCAGAAAAATTTTTATTTTACCGTCTCGAAGCAAACTACGTAAAACGATCAAATAAAATTTGAGCCTGTATTATCGTAATTGTTTTCATACGAAATCGAGAATCGAGAAAAAAAATAGGGACACAGCGGTCATTCATACAAAAGCACGAAAAATAGAAAACAGTACATTCAGAATATTTTCTAAAAATTGGGGCGTTACAGAGTTGGCTGAGTTGAAGAAGCAAATTGAAGAATTATTGGATAAGAAATTCATTAGACCCATTGTATCGCCATGGGGAGCCCCTATGCTTCTAGTGAAGAAGAAGGGATTTTGTGTGGACTATAAGCAACTAAATAAGGTTACCATTAAGAATAAATACTCATTACCTAGAATTAATGATTTGATGGATCAATTAAAAGGTGCAACTATGTTTTCAAAAATTGACTTAAGGTCAGGATACCATCAAATCTAAGTTAAAGAAGAAGATATCCCTAAGATTACCTTCAAAACTAGATATGGACATTATGAATATCTTGTAATGTCTTCTGGTTTAACAAATGCACCAGTTGTATTTATGGATTATATGACTATGATTTTTAGACCATACATTGATAAATCATTGACTTTATAGATGATATTCTCATTTATTCAAAGACAACTGAGGAGCATGAAGAACATCTTAGGTCAGTTCTAGAGATCCTGAAAAAAAAAGAAATTGTATGCTAAACTATCAAAATATGAATTCTGGATGAAATAGGTATAATTTCTAGGACATGTGATATCTGGAGAAGGGATATCTGTAGATCCTAGTAATGTAGAGACAATTTTACAATGAGAGAGATCATCCTTTGTAACTGAAATTAGAAGCCTTTTGGGTTTAGCAGGATATTATACGAGATTTATAAAAGGTTTTTTTCAAATAGCTTTATCATTAACTAGGTTGACCAAGAAAGGTAGTACCTTTAAATGGACATAAAAATGTGAAAATAGTTTTCAAGAACTAAAGGAGAAATTGACCACCACCCTTGTTCTAATAATATTAGACCTACAGGAAAATTTTGAGGTATATTATGATACCTCAAGAAAGGGATTATGATGTGTTTTGATGCAGAATGGAAGGGCAGTTGCTTACGCTTCCAGCCAACTGAGACCCCATGATGAAAGCTATCCTACCCACGATCTAGAATTAGCAGCAGTGGTTGTTACATTAAAGATTTGGAGACATTATATGTATAGTGTTAAGTTTGAAGTCTTTAGTGATCATAAAAGTTTGAAACATATATTTGATAAAAAAGAGTTGAATATTAGGTAAAGGAGATGTATGGAGTTTTTGAAAGATTATGATTTTGAATTAAGATATCATCCGGGTAAGGCCAATGTGGTGGCCAATGTGGTGGCTGATGCACTAAGCAAAAAACTTCTGCATGTGTCCTATATGATGATACAAGAAATGAAATTATTAGAAAGTTTTAGAAACTTGAGTTTAGCAGCGACTATGTTATCACATAGTCTCTGTTTGAATAGGCTAGAGATTCAAAGTGAATTAAGAACTAAGATTAAAGCTGCTCAAGAGGAAGATAAGAAGTGGAAAGAAATAAGTGAACAAATTTAGTTAAGAAAGAAAAAGGAATTTAGGAGAGCTGAGGATGGGATAATTAAGTTTAAAGATTGATTATGTGCTCCAAGAGAAGCTGAAATTAAAGGAAAGATTTTGGTAGAAGCTCATAAAAGTAAGTATACCATCTAACCTGGAGCAACAAAAATGTATCAAGACCTCAAAAAGATATTTTGGTAGCCAAACATGGAAAAGGATATAGCGGAATATATGTCCAAATGCTTAGTATGTCAAAAGTTCAAGATAGAACATCAAAGACCTTCTGAATATTTGCAACCCTTAGAAATCCTAGAATGGAAATGGGAAAGCATTTATATGGATTTTGTAACGAGATTGCCTAGAACCTAATTAGGTCATGATGTTATTTGGGTTATAGTGGACAGGTTAACAAAGTCTGCGTACTTTTTAGTCATAACCGCTAATTATTCATTGGATAAGTTATCTCAACTATACATCCAAGAAATAGTTAGACTAAATGGTATCCCCTCGAGTATAATATCATATAGGAATCCTAGATTCACATTTATATTTTGGGGAGTGTTGCAAAAAGCATTTGGAACCAAATTGAATTTCAGTGCAGCCTACCATCCACAAACTAATGGCCAAACTGAAAGAACTATCTAAACCCTTGAAGATATACTTAGAACTTGTGTATTTGAACAACATGGTAGTTAGGATAGTTCTTACCTTTGGTAGAATTTGCCTACAATAATAGTTATCATTTCGGCATAGGCATGACACCATATGAAGCCTTGTATGGTAAAAAGTGTAGGTCACCACTATGTTGGTACGAAATGGGAGAACAAACTATCCTAGGTCTAGAATTAGTGCAACAAACTACTAAACAAATTAGAAGGATCAATGATAGGTTGTTAATTGCCCAAAGTAGACAGAAAAGTTAAACGATTGAAAGAAGAAGACCTTTAGAATTCGAATGAGAACATGTGTTCCTAATAGTCACTCCGACTATGGGAGTTGGTAGAGCTATCAAAGCCAAAAAGTTAAATCCTCGATTTCTCAGTCCTTTCCAAATCTTAAAAAGAATCGGACTAGTTCCTTACCAAATTGCTTTACCACCCAGTTTGTCAAACCTTCATAATGTTTTTCACGTTTCCCAACTTCGACAGTATAATTCAGATCCTTCACATATCATAGAAAATGAATCAATACAGTTAAAAGATGATTTAACTTATGTAGTTAAACATGTGAGGATCGTGGATAAAGCAGTTAAAAAGCTTAAAGGGAAACAAATTCCTTTGGTGAAGGTATCATAGGGCGGTGGTGACTCAGAGGAAGCCACATGAGAACTTGAATCCAATATGATGTTGTTTGTCCCTTTATTAGGCCGCAAGTGCATGAATCATACAAGTAATACAGTTTAAGAGTAGAGATCGTTCCCTCGAGGATAAATGGCTTCCATTACTAAATAACAACCAATAGCTTAGCTAAATTCTATTCAAGAACATATAAAATAAGAAAAATGCATAGAAACTAAATCTAAACTACAAAAGCAATAAAGACAATGGTTTAGAGATTTAGGAAATCCTTTTTCACCTCCTATTTCATACTAATGATATGCAATCTTTCCAAGCAACATTAATGAATTGTTAAGTTAGCTTGAGAATCTGATTTAGTTAAAAGCCTATGTCTAGGTCAATCAACCCTGGTGTCATTTACCTAATCCATTATGTTTCCATGAGAACTAGTGTAAACTCCACTAATGAACGATCTATTCTCAAACACCCGCTATACATGGCTAAAAAGTATATTTCTATCCAGTTAGTGAATCAACTCATCCAATTCAATTGAACTCGTCGAACATGCATCTACCATACCATATCCATATCCACAAATCCCTATGTTTAGTTCATTTGCATTAACCAAGATCATGCAATTGTTGGCCAAACAGAAGCAAGTATTTAGCATAGGCATGGTAGAACAAAACCAAACATCAATAGAAAGTCAAAAGATAACATATACATCAATATCCATATAAAGATCCAAAGTAATTCCTAAATACAGCTTGGCTAATCTATGAACACGAAAATAACATCAAAACAATGTTCAAAAGATAGGGAAGAGAAAAGAAACAAAGGGAGAAGAGGAAGTAATCCATGGATGTGATCTTTAAAGCTTGAATCTACTTTCATGAAGAAGATGGCCTCCAACCTAGCCTCCCTAGGCCTCCAATCAGCCTAGAAATGAAGAACAGGCCGCGGCTTCTCTAAAACCTAAAAAGCTCCCCAAACTCTCCTTTGTAAATCTATTAAAAATCTATTTATAGACTCAGAAAAATAGATGCACGCAACGGTATTAACATGCCTACGCAGCGGCCCGTGTCAAATTAGGTCAAGGACATCGCGGCATTAACATACCTGCGCCGCGACATTCAATTTGCGTAGCTCTCTGACTTGATTTAGGGGATGCACAACACCGCGGCATACGCTCCTCAGCGACGTAGCGTTACAAGTTTGTCTGCAGAATTCTACAGTAAACACAGTTTTGCTGCTGTTTTTGCTCCTTTGGGTTCCTCTTGGGCTTTCTCATCAGTGTTGGTCCAAATCTTCCACCAATTTGCTTGTTTACAGCTCTTCCTGCAATAGAGAAATCACCAAATAAATGACAAATGCAAAATCCACTTAATCAATAACATAATACGCACAGTTTGCTCAATATCATATAGGGAAGGTATTAGAATTGAATATAACAAATATAAGCACAAAACCTTCCAAATATGCATAAATACAAGGACTTTAACAATCAGATAAATATAGATATGGGGCACAAATAACTACACAATGTGGAGTTATCTAATGCAAAGCTATCTGAAACATTTTGTATAAGGTAAGCAACTATTGAGGACAAAATTTATAAAAGGAGGGGAGAATTGTATCATCATCCCTAACCTAATAGTATTAATCAAGGTTATAGAAGTTCAAGATTATTGGTGTAAGTTGTTTGTTAATTTTGGTGATCTTTTGGATTAGTTTGAGCATAATTCTATAATACTAAATGCAAAGAATAGCTAATATTTTAGCTTAAACGGTTGATATGATAGAAATAAATATAGAAAATTTATTTCTTAGTCTTAAATAGTGTAAATGAGGTGCAATAAATTTTGAAGGATCAAATGCGTTAATTTGGCATTTTTAGTAACACTGAGTGAGTATTTAGAGGCCAAATTAAACAGAAAAGTAACTCATAAAATTATAAAACTCAGAGCAAATGCTAATGAGAGGATGAAGAATTATCTATAAATGGAAATAGATTAGAATGAATATTTGTAAGCTTCTTAGTTCAATTTCATAGGTTCAATTGAACCTAGGAAAGAACATTGAACCATAGTGAATGATAAAAGTGTATAAGAAATGTTGAGGAATGATAAAATTGAGAATTTAATAAAATCCTAGAATTTTTTATAATAACTATGAAGGTTAGAAAATTCATCAAAGGGATATTAAGATATCCTTAAGAGATATAAAGTTTCAAGTTGAATTTCATTCCTTCCCTTTAATTTTCCTTCTCACCGCCTCATTCTCCCTTAGTTTTATCTTTTGTTGACTTTTCCTCACTTTTCCTATTCACTCACGCAAACACACAACAAAGAGAAGAGAAAAAGAGGAAAAAGAAACAAAGCCAAAGGAGGAAGAAATCAAGCAAGAAGAAGGAAGAAGGAAGGAAAGAAAGTAAGAAAAAGGGAAAGCACTCCAAATAGGATAAGGTAGGGGTGCTTGTTTCTTTATTTTCCCTACTTTCTATATCCTCTTTAAGTAAGAGATATGCTTGTTTGAATTGAAAATGGATTCCTTAGAGGTTTTCCATGACTTTGTGTTTTAGAAATGGATTTGGAATTTTGGATAAGTTGTTTATTGCATTTGGTTGTTGTTCCACTATGTCTGTGGTTATGAGATTATTTAAGAATGTTTTTTTAGATGGTACAAGGATGTTTTATGAGGTTAGAAATAATTTAGAATTCTTATTTGAGAAGTTGGAAATTTGGTTTTGGAACCAAATAAACAGGGGATGTGTTTTGATGCACTGGCGCTTAGGCGCCAGAAATTAGGTGCCCAAGCGCCCACTGCCGAGAACCAGTTCCCCTGGTTATTTCGTATATGGCTCCCAAGCACCAAGATAGGGGCTCTTAAGCACCAGAAGCTGAAGAAACATAGTATGGTTGCTTAGTATGAGCATCTAAGCGCCCAGCTGTGGACACCTGAGTGCGAAAGAGGCAGAACGTAGAAGTAGTTCTCTGGTGCACTAGTGCCTAGGGATCAACATTGAGCACCTGAGCGCCAGTCATGAAGGAAAACAGGGTTGTTCCTTGTTGTACCAGCACTTAAGTGCTGGGAATTGAGCACCCAAGCCCTAATTCCAATTTTACTCATGTTTGATATTTTGATGTAATTAAAATATTTCCAGGTATATTCCCTATCCAACAGGGTAACTATATTAGAATGCTACACTTGTGAGTACTAGACATGGTATTATTCCTTTAGAATATAAAGTTGAATTGTATACTTGTGAATTTGAGAATGTGCTCCCTTAATTCTTAAAGGTTGAGCTAAATTAGTATTTTGAATTTGCATTTGACTAAACAATGCTTATTGAATTTGAATTTGAATTGAATATGAAAATTGAATATTTATCCTTGAATGGGAAGGCAAATAGTCCTGGTATACTTTTCCCACTCCATATCCTTTTTATATGAACTTATGATTCACTTAGAATAGCAGATTTTGAAGTTGATCCTATATGAGGGAAGAGAATTCGCTCCCTACCATGAGTACATAGAACCCGAGCTATATGAGGTGGCTATGGGTTCTATAGGAAATAGCTGAGTATTTAACTAAGCATTGAGATGGAATTGAACTTGTATGTCACATTATGACTTTGATCTGTATAAGAATTATTGCATCAAATTGATATCATGATTATTGTTTAGAAATTATATTTGAAATTACTTATGAATGAAATTTTGTACTATTGATAATAAGTATTTTTTTAAATTGTTATTAAATGGATTTTCTGTTTTGAGCAAAGAAATGACCTGATTTGACAGTTTGTTACCTTTCTAGTATATAAATAATTTCATTTATGAAAAACGTATTTTTTCCCAAAACAACTTGAATTATTATGATGACACTTTTTATAATAAAATTACTAAGAATTTAGAATTCTCACCCCATTTCTGTATTGTTATTCCATGATAATTCCAAGAATGCATTATGCAGCATGTAACATCCTAATACTTAAGCTAATGTCATATCCAGATTTATGCATTAACAATCGTAATAGAGAATATCACTTAAATCAATATCAAATATTTCTAAAAAGATGCATATGCTATATACAAAATATGAGCTTGAAGCGGAAGTACATAATACATATCTGTAGAATGGAGTCATATATAAATAGCACTTCAAGTACATCAAAATATACAAAAATACATTATTTGGCACTAAGGCACAAAAGAATGGTGTATAACCATGTACAAAGGATCATAACAAAAAGAGTAAAGCTATTATACGATCAAGTCTTTCTCCATCTTTACAAGTGTGATTGGCATTGTTTCAAGAAATTGGTTTTGATGTTTACAAACAAGAAAGGATGGATGTGCATTGATCAAGCTTCAAGAATATTCAAGTATAGCACATAGGGCTTAGATGTTATGTTAAGGTATTTAGGATTCACTCCAAAGCTCATTCAAATGGTTTTTCACTTGACTTAAATGGCTTTACAAAATCATGTTTTAATCTTGTAAAAAAATTGGTTTATGTTTGAGCTAAAATGTTTTAATGGGATAACATGTTAGTGACTTGATCAAGAACAAAGTACTAAATCTTTTTAAGAGCTCCTAACCAATTATGAACTCCAACTAATTGGTTATTCATCAAGTCAAAACATGTTTTTCTAATTGCTCCTAACCAATTAAACCTTTTCACTAACCAATTAAACCTTTTCACTAACCAATTAGCATTTGTTATCAAAGCTACGTGAACCACCTTTTTTTTTAATTGCCTAACCGATTAGGCATGTTTGCTAATTGGTTAATGTGATTTTAAATGTCACAGGAAATATTTTGTAAAAGGACCTAATCGATTAGAAGGAATTGCTAATCGATTATTTGAGAACTCAGAATCCATTTCTAAAGTGTCCTAACCGATTAGAGAATTTTGCTAATTGGTTAGTATGACCATTTGAAAGATACGTGGGTTGTTCCTTATAATATCCTAATCGGTTAGGATATCTTGTTAATTGATTATTTGAGAAACAGAAACTATTTCTAAAAGTATCCTAATCGATTAGGATAACCAACTAATTGATTATTTGATAACTCAGAATCAATTTCTAAATGTCCTAACCGATTAGTGCTTCTTGCTAATTGGTTAGTATGCCTTTTTATTTATCACGTGAACTGTTTTTTAATTGCCTAACCGATTAGGGAAATCTTGCTAATTGATTATTCTTCAAAATTTCTAAATGGTCTAACCGATTAGGAGGAACCTCTAATCGGTTATCCGAAAACCAATGAACTCGTTTTAACAGGTCTTTTTACGAGCATTAAATGCTACCAACCATCCCAACGGATCTAATTTGCCTCTGGTTATAAATCTGGTTGTTGGGCATTGATTGAAGGTTGGAGAACAAGTCTGAAAAACTTACAAAAGCATTGAACTCACGTTTTCTAGATCTCTTAAATCAATCTCTGTTTTTGGGCTTTAGTTGAGTGAATCCTTGACACCTTTAAGCTTCAACTTGTATTACTTATTCTTCAGAGAATTTCAATACACTCAAATCTTATTCAATCTATTTTAGTGAGGGTGAGGTATCCCTCAAGTATTGTAAGGGTGAGGTATCCCTTTGAAAATAGAGGCTCAAGCATTAGGGTGAGGTATCCCATAGTGTTGAGTGCTCAAGATTGTAGTGGTTGTCAAGCACCCATTGAAGCTTGAAGATATAGTGGAAAATCTCAAGTTGTTGCTTGGGATTTGGACATAGATCACAAGTGGATTAGTGATCGAACCAGGATAAACGATTGTGTTTGTTCTCTCTAAACCCTTCTCTTTATTTGGTTTACTGTTTTATTGAATTGATTAGATATTATCTCCTTTGGCTATCACATTTATAAGTAAAAGTGTTAATCTCATTCATCCATTTATCTCTAATCGTTTAATAGCTTCAACGAAAATTGTTTATCAAACGATTTGCGAAAGATTTGCGAACTTGTTCTACTTACTCAATTCACCCCCCCTCTTGAGTATTGAGGCCACTTGGTAACAAGTGGTATCAGAGCTAAACTCTTGTATAAAGAGCTTAGCAGCTTCAAGAGAAGTGATGGCTTCAAATGGTTTTTCAAATGAAAGTTCTTCCATAAATAGACCTCCTTATTTCAATGAGGATGGTTATGCCTATTGGAAAGAAAGGATGAAAATTTTCATTGAAGCTATTGACTTAGATGTGTGGGACGCCGTTGAAAATGGTGCTTTCGTCCCAACACAAACTAAAGATGGTGTGAAAATCAATACACCTAGAAATGAATGGACCGATGATGATAAAAAGAAGGTTCAATACAACTTGAGAGCCAAGAACATCATCACCACATCCTTGGGGTATGATGAATTCTTTAGGGTGTCAAATTGTAAGACTATCAAAAGAAATGTGGGATACCCTACAAGTAACTCATGAAGGCACTAGTGAGGTAAAACGATCTCGAATAAACACTCTTACTCATGAATATGAATTGTTTTAGAATGAATCAAGGTGAGAGTATTCAAGATATGCAAAAATATTTACTCACATTGTTAATCATCTCATCTCATTGGGAAAGACATTCCCTAATGAGGATCTTATTAACAAAGTCTTAAGATGTCTAAGCAGGAATTGGCAACCCAAAGTTACGGCTATTGCGGAATCAAGAGACTTATCAACAA
This sequence comes from Ormosia emarginata, assembly GCA_029884605.1. NCBI lineage: Eukaryota > Viridiplantae > Streptophyta > Magnoliopsida > Fabales > Fabaceae > Ormosia > Ormosia emarginata. The sequence continues at coordinate 1,869,391 of JAQQTP010000049.1, read as the reverse complement.
TGTCTCTAGCCACCCTATTCGGAAAGCTTCAAGAACATGAGCTGGAACTAAATAGGCTCAATCAAAGCGAAGAGCATGATAAAAAAAGAAGGGAATTGCACTCAAAGCTACCTCTTCCATACTTGAAGATGATGATGAAGATGGTGAAGAGGATGCTGAAAATTTTGAACTAAGTGAGGAGAATCTTAGTCTCCTTGTGAGAAAATTCGGAAGATTCCTAAAGAAAAAGGGATTTCAAAGAAGACCACCCTTTCCTCAAAAGAAGACATATCACAAAGGAGAAGGATCCTCCACTCCTTCAAAATGCTACGAATGCGGAAAACCGGGGGCATATGAAAATGGAGTGTCCTATATATCTCAAAAAGACGGAGAAGTTTGAGAAAAGACCCTCCAAGGAAAAGAAAGGAAGAAGAGCATACATAGCTTGGGAGGACAATGACTTAAGTTCCTCCGACGACTCGGAAAATGAAGAAGCCCATCTTTGCCTCATGGCTCAAGGAGAAGAAAGTGGAGAAAGCGACACCGAGGTAACCTCTTCTAACCTAGAACCTCCACCTACTTATGATGAATTGCAAGATGCCTTTCAAGAATTGCATGATGAATCTTTGAGACTCACTAAAATGATTTTGTCTTCAAATAAAACAATCTCCCTATTGACAAACAAGGTTTCTACTTTAACTAAGGAGATAAATGAACTTAAAATTGAAAATGAGACCTTAGGACTCATAGATGCTAATTCATCATGCATGACTTGTTCCTCACATGATAATGCATCCATATCATTACCTTGTTTATCATGTAAAGCTTTTGAAAAAGAAATTGAGGACTTGAAAAACACTCTTGCAAAATTTACTATAGGAAGAGATAATTTGAACATGCTACTAAGCAAACAAAGGTGTGCTTTTCAAAAAGCTGGATTGGGATACAATCCAAATAATCATAAAAAATCCTACAATAATTTCTTTGTTCCATCTAAAACTTCAAGTACCCCCTTTATCAAATGTTTTCATTGTGGTAGGAAAGGGCATAGTGCATCCACTTGCAATGTTAGAAAGAATATAAATACTAAAGTTGGAATAAAAAGGGTTTGGGTTCCTAAAGGCACCATGCCTAACTCTAACACACAAGGACCCAAGACAATTTGGGTACCAAAAGTTAAAACTTGAATGTGTGTTGTAGGTGTGCTTGAAGACCAAGAGCTCAAATTGGTATCTTGATAGTGGTTGCTCCAAGCACATGACCGGCGATGGGTCCAAGTTCTCCTCCCTTACTCTCAAGAAACATGGTCATGTCACATATGGTGATAACAACAAAGGGAAGATTATTGGAATTGGCACAGTTGGTAAGACTCCTTCTTCATCTATTGATAATGTTTTACTTGTTGAAGGACTTAAACATAATTTGCTTAGTATTAGTCAATTATGTGATAAAGGCAATAGAGTTATATTTGATTCAAATTGTTGCATAATTGAGAGTAAGGATGATAAACATGTTAGGTTTGTTGGTCATAGGGTCAATAACATATATATGATTAGCCTTGATGACATTTCCTCAAATGATGCTAATTGCTTTATGACTAGAGAAAATGATTCATGGTTATGGCATAGAAGAATTGCTCACATTCACATGGATCACTTAAACAAATTAGTTTCTAAAGAACTAGTAATTGGTCTTCCAAAGCTCAAATTTGAAAAAGACAAACTTTGTGATGCATGTCAAAAGGAAAACAAGTAAAGGTCTCTTTTAAAGCTAAAAATATGGTTTCAACTTCAAGACCTTTACAACTTTTGCACATGGATCTTTTTGGTCCCTCTAGAACTATGAGCTTTGGTGGGAATTACTATGCCTTAGTGATTGTGGACGATTTTTCTAGGTTTACATGGACATTGTTTTTATCTCACAAAAATGATGTTTTTCAATCATTCAAAAAGCTTGCTAAAGTTATCCAAAACGAAAAAGGTTTTTGTATTGCATCCATAAGAAGTGATCATGGTGGTGAATTTGAAAACCATGAATTTGAAACGTTTTGTGATGAACATAGCATTGAGCATAATTTTTCAGCCCCTAGAACACCACAACAAAATGGTGTTGTAGAAAGAAAAAATCGATCTTTAGAAGAAATGGCAAGAACTATGCTCAATGAGGCCAACCTTCCTAAGTATTTTTGGGCGGATGCGGTTAACACCGCTTGTTATGTTATGAATAGGGCTCTAATAAGGCCAATTTTAAAGAAAACCCCTTATGAATTATACAAAGGAAGGAAACCAAATGTCTCACATTTTCATGTTTTTGGATGTAAATGTTTTGTTCTAAATAAAATGGAAAGGATAACTTGGGGAAGTTTGATGCAAAATCGATGAGGGAATCTTTCTTGGTTATTCTATACATAGTAAGGCCTTTAGGGTTTATAACAAACGAACTATGACCATAGAAGAGTCCATACATGTTGCATTTGATGAGACTAACCCAAACGAGCCAAGAAAGGAGCTTGTTGATGATGTTGCAGAAATCCTTGCAAGAACTCACCTTGGAAATCAAGAAGAAGAAGTCAAGAAGCAAGAAGAAAGCCCATATGATTTCCCAAGACAAGAGGACTCTCAAATCATGGATCTTCCCAAGGAATGGAAAACATCAAGATATCATCCTCTTGACAAAGTGATAGGTGACGTATCAATAGGGGTAATCACTCGTAACTCTCTTAGAGATGCATGTAATCATATGGCTTTTGTCTCTCAAGTTGAACCTAAAAACATAAATGAGGCCATTAATGATGAACATTGGATCTTGGCCATGCAAGATGAGTTAAATCAATTTGAAAGGAATCAAGTTTGGGAATTAGTCCCAAGGCCCAATGATCATCCAATAATTGGCACCAAATGGGTTTTTAGGAACAAACTTGATGAAACGGGCTTAATAATAAGAAACAAGGCTAGACTTGTAGCTAAGGGTTATAATCAAGAAGAAGGTATAGATTATGAAGAAACGTATGCTCCCGTAGCTAGACTAGAAGCCATTAGAATGTTACTTGCATATGCTTGCATCATGGATTTCAAACTCTTTCAAATGGATGTCAAAAGTGCCTTTTTAAATGGTTTCATACAAGAAGAAGTATATGTTGATCAACCTCCTGGTTTTGAAAACTTTGAACTGCCCAACCATGTTTTCAAACTTAAAAAGGCCTTGTATGGCTTAAAACAAGCTCCTAGAGCTTGGTATGAAAGGTTGAGCAAGTTCCTGTTAGAAAATGGTTTCTCTAGGGGAAAGGTTGACACTACGCTTTTCATCAAACACAAAAAACATGACATTCTACTTGTTCAAATATATATTGATGATATTATATTTGGTGCTACTAATGACTCTCTATGTAAAGAATTTGCTAATATCATGCAAAGTGAGTTTGAGATGTCCATGATGGGTGAGCTCAACTTCTTTCTTGGGCTTCAAATCAAGCAAACAAGAAATGGGACTTTCATAAGTTAATTAAAATATTGCAAGGAGTTGCTCAAGAAGTTTGGAATGGAAGGAGCAAAGCAAATGGCTACACCGATGGGAACTTCCTGTTACTTGGACAAGGATGAAGGAGGTAAATCGGTAGAAATCACTAAGTATAGAGGTATTTGCTCCATGCTTAAGTCCCCAAAACTTCCTGTAAATCTGTTCCCGCTGAAGATATGTGCATTCATGGTCCAAGGACTCATCTCTTAAAGATTTCATCCTGGTGTGGAAATACAATATTCAGAAGATGTCAAAGAAAAATCTGCTTATAAGTTGCATCTCAGAAAGTGAGACAAGAGCTGATCTCACAAGGGCCTTTCTATTTTTTGTCAGTGGAACAACCAGTTAGAAGAAGGATTGAATCAGTTTTGAGGCTCAGTTATGGTTCTTAAAGTGAATGTCATGGAAGCACAATCAAGTTGATTATCAAAGATATCATGTGACTGATTCTTAGAAACAGGATCTCTAAAGGAATTCTGGTTTTGGAAAGTAGCATAATCTGATAAGAGAAGGAAATAATCCGTTGGGGATGAAAATAACCAATTATAAAAGTGGTTCGAAGCTTCTGGTGTCCACAAATAATCTGTTAGGACCTTTCCTAACCTATTAATAAAGCAAACAGAGACTCCACATATTTGAGACCCACAAAAATAACCTGTTAGGAGTACTCCTCTAATCAGTTATTTACTTAAACAGAGACCTCACCTTCTCAATACATACCATCCTACATGATTAAACCATAATTCTAATCGATTAGAATTTCCATCCGTAAGCCTCCAATTCTTTTTAAAGTCCTTCTAATCGATTAGCCCATACTAATTAATCGGTTATAGGGGGCACCAGAATCAAAATATCCTATTTTTCTCACACGCTAACTGATTACCCCATTTCATTAATCGGTTAGTGGTCCTATTTTTTCTTAACTCGTGACCCTCTTCGTCTTCCTCTTCATTCTCCACCAGCCCCACAACTCATTTCTCTCCTTCATTCTCCTCTTCGTCATTTCTCCTCTCACACCCACACCCCACAACTTATTTCCTCCTACAAATCCAACCCGAATCCTCCAAGTAAAACCCCTTTTCCTTCACATTCCATCTTTCTCCTTTTATTTTCACTTATTGAAATCCATTTTATCTTCCTTCCCTCCCACTTTCTCTCTCCTAAACCGTGCCCTAGCCTCCATTTTCATCAAATGGCAAGTAGCTCTGCTCACCCCAAAAGAGCACGAACCAAAAATCCCAATGTACCTCCAGCCTCTGACCTTGAGTTTGATATTCCTCTTAGCTTGGACCACCGAAAATATTTCCCACACAAGAATCAAATGCACACATACAAGCTGAAATTTCAAGCTTGGAATATCATCCAGCCCAAGCACATGGATTGGGAATTCTTCGTTCAAGAGGGTTTCACTTTTCTCACCGACCTCTTAGAATTTCATGGCCTGAAAGCCTTTGTCTCTGCTCCAAGTAAGTACTATTATCTTGAAGCTACTAAAGTATACTTCTGCAATATGAGTATTTCGGGTAGCAACTTAATTTCTGATGTTAGAAGGCATAGGTTAGTAGTAACTCCTACCCATTGGAATACCTTATTTGGACTTGTTCATGCTGGGGAAAAATTTACTATGGATAGTTATAGAACTTGGGAAGGATTTAATAAAAATGAGGCTCTTGCAAGCATGATTCGACCTGATATTCACATTGGAGACAAGAAAAGTCTCACTGCTGGCTACTTGAATCCCCAAGACCATCTTCTTCATTATATTGTGACCCACATTCTTGCTCCACGGGCTAGCAATTATGCCTTGGTGGAAGAAGAAGACATTTTCTTAATGTGGGCTATGAAACAGAGGCTTCACATCAATTGGCCATTTTTCATCATGCACTACATGATGAAGGCCAAGGATAAGTACATGATGGACCTTCCTTATGCTCTGGTTGTTGCAAAAATCTTGGATCAATACAAGCTTAATCTTCAAGAAGATGGTGTGATTGATCTAATCGCCCACAACAAATTTGGTCTAGCCTCCTTCCACCTCATGCAACTCAAAAAGATAGATGATGTATGGGTCTACGGAAGAAAGCAAGAAGCACCAGCAGTTGCAGCTGAACCTGATGAGCCTATGGAAGAAGCTCGTGCTACAAATGAAGACCGCATCCTTGAAGCCATTGCCAACATGCAAGTGAGTATTGAAGCTAGGATTGTGACTTTTCAAACATATCAAGAACACAGCAACACTATTATCTATGATCGCCTGAGTGCTATGGAAGATCGTTTGGATAGACTTGAGCGTCGTTTTCCACAACCTGAAGATCATGGGACTTAGGCATGGAGCAGTTAAATTTCTTTGCTACTTTATGGTATGACTTGCACTCTGCTAAACATTAGTTTCTTCCTATGCATTTCCTTTGCTCTTATTGCTGGTTCGTTGTTGCATAAAAATGGTCTTGTGCTTAAGAACATGTTGTTTCTCTCCTTTTCGAAAAAATTCTTTTTGATTATGTCAAAAGGGGGAGAAGGTTTTTGGCTTGAAAGCCATTGAGAAAAGCAAGGTAAATTTCCAAAAGATATAATTATAAAATGAATTACATGATCTTGGGTTTCCAAAACTAAGGGGGAGCTGTGCATCTCTGATATTATCATCTCTTGAAAAACAGAGGGGGAGTAAGTCTCTAATACCTTTTGTGAATTCCATTTTGTTTAACTAACCTTTTCTCAATTGTTGTTTGTCATCATCAAAAAGGGGGAGAATGTGATTGGCATTGTTTCAAGAAATTGGTTTTGATGTTTACAAACAAGAAAGGATGGATGTGCATTGATCAAGCTTCAAGAATATTCAAGTATAGCACATAGGGCTTAGATATTATGTTAAGGTATTTAGGATTCACTCCAAAGCTCATTCAAATGGTTTTTCACTTGACTTAAATGGCTTTACAAAATCATGTTTTAATCTTGTAAAAAAAATTGGTTTATGTTTGAGCTAAAATGTTTTAATGGGATAACATGTTAGTGACTTGATCAAGAACAAAGTACTAAATCTTTTTAAGAGCTCCTAACCAATTATGAACTCTAACTAATTGGTTATTCATCAAGTTAAAACATGTTTTTCTAATTGCTCCTAACCAATTAAACCTTTTCACTAACCAATTAGCATTTGTTATCAAAGCTACGTGAACCACCTTTTTTTTTTAATTGCCTAACCGATTAGACATGTTTGCTAATTGGTTAATGTGATTTTAAATGTCACAGGAAATATTTTGTAAAAGGACCTAATCGATTAGAAGGACTTGCTAATCGATTATTTGAGAACTCAGAATCCATTTCTAAAGTGTCCTAACCGATTAGAGAATTTTGCTAATTGGTTAGTATGACCATTTGAAAGATACGTGGGTTGTTCCTTATAATATCCTAACCGGTTAGGATATCTTGTTAATTGATTATTTGAGAAACAGAAACTATTTCTAAAAGTATCCTAATCGATTAGGATAACCAACTAATTGATTATTTGATAACTCGAATCAATTTCTAAATGTCCTAACCGATTAGTGCTTCTTGCTAATTGGTTAGTATGCCTTTTATTTATCACGTGAACTGTTTTTTAATTGCCTAACCGATTAGGGAAATCTTGCTAATTGATTATTCTTCAAAACAAGCCCTGGAACTGATTTCTAAATGGTCTAACCGATTAGGAGGAACCTCTAATCAGTTATCTGGAAAATCAAGAAACTGTTTTAACGGTCTTTTTACGAGCATTAAATGCTACCAACCATCCCAACGGATCTAATTTGCCTCTGGTTATAAATCTGGTTGTTGGGCATTGATTGAAGGTTGGAGAACAAGTCTGAAAAACTTACAAAAGCATTGAACTCACGTTTTCTAGATCTCTTAAATCAATCTCTGTTTTTGGGCTTTAGTTGAGTGAATCCTTGACACCTTTAAGCTTCAACTTGTATTACTTATTCTTCAGAGAATTTCAATACACTCAAATCTTATTCAATCTGTTTTAGTGAGGGTGAGGTATCCCTCAAGTATTGTAAGGGTGAGGTATCCCTTTGAAAATAGAGGCTCAAGCATTAGGGTGAGGTATCCCATAGTGTTGAGTGCTCAAGATTGTAGTGGTTGTCAAGCACCCATTGAAGCTTGAAGATATAGTGGAAAATCTCAAGTTGTTGCTTGGGAAACGTAGATCACAAGTGGATTGGTGATCGAACTAGGATAAACGATTGTGTTTGTTCTCTCTAAACCCTTCTCTTTATTTGGTTTACTGTTTTATTGAATTGATTAGATATTATCTCCTTTGGCTATCACATTTATAAGTAAAAGTGTTAATCTCATTCATCCATTTATCTCTAATCGTTTAATAGCTTCAACGAAAATTGTTTATCAAACGATTTGCGAAAGATTTGCGAACTTGTTCTACTTACTCAATTCACCCCCCCTCTTGAGTATTGAGGCCACTTGGTAACAACAAGCTGCAGGGGTCATCCTAGAATCATTATGGAAAATTAATTCTTGGTAGTAGTTGTGAAAAACATGTCATCACAATAATTCTAACTATTTCGAAAAAAAATCAATTTTTGAAATACTCAATGTCAATCTAGGAAGTTGGAAGAAAGCCAAAACATATCATTCCTCGTCCTGAAACAGACAGTTCATTTTATATTTAAGAAAATCATTCAAGTCATCAAATCATACATTTTGTCATCAAATCTCAAGTCATCAATCATAATCATGTCAAGAAATCTCTTTTCATAAAATCTCATCATATTTCAAAGCATCAAATTCAAATCATTAAATCAGAAATCATATCATCAAATTTCATGTCATCAAATCATCAGGACACATATGTCAACTTAAAATCAAAGGTATGAAGGGAATGTCCATCCTTACAATACCAATCACTTGTTAGTAGTCTGCTTTCAGGTTGGTAAACTTCAACCCATTTGTAGCTCTCGTTACATAGAACTACTCCAATTAACTCAGATAAGCCACAACACTGAGGTAATATCCATCCTCATTATAGTTATGAGTAAAGAGGAAATGTTCATCTTTAACTACTGCTGGTAGGGAGTGTATCATTCTTCCTTGCACTATCCTTGAACTAGGACTGCCTCAAGTGTAGAGAGGGAATGCACATCCTTAACTACACATCAACCAGGGAGAACTCAAGTAAAAAGGGAGGGAGTGTCCATCCTCAACCTCAATACTTAGGTGGTAAAGGATTGCCTATCCTCAACCACCGTTCCCAAGTCACTTCCTAAGTCCAAGGATATCCTAGGTAATGGGTTACTCATAAATTTCGATCATCAATCTGATATCCTGATATCATGCGTAAATGATCAAATCAATTATACATTATGATATCTATCTCATCATCTCATATCATGGCATAAGGCCTCACATTTCATCAACAATGCAATAATATATATATAAGGTTTTTCTTGTCATCAATAATCTAGTCCATCATTCAATCTCATATGATGCAATATCATCATAAAATCATTTCTCAAATCATCAGTCAAGCATTAGTGCATTCCATTATATCATTTTATATCAAAACTTCATATATTTCATAACAAAAATCACACAAGGGAGATTTTACAAGGTTGGGAGGGGTTTTTTCTAGGTTGTGCCACGACTCCACTCTTCAAGAGTGTCGCGTCTCAAGGCCCTTTTGTGTCATGTCCCCTAGCTCTCTAGACTGATTTTTTTGTGTTTGCCGAGACTGGAGTGACGCAGCTCTCCCTAAATTGTGTCGCGACTCTCCCTGCATTTTCTGGGTTCCCCAGAATTTTTCCAGATTACAACCAAACTTGAATCCTTTCCATCATAGCGAAAGCATAAAAACATGCATCTTCCATCATCAACTCTAGATCTCATCATATCATCAAGTGTTTCATACACAAGTATTCAAAAATCCATTTAAAACAAAGGACTAATTGAGGGTTTCCACCCCCTTTTCAAATCTCATGTTCATCAAGAAATCAAAAGCAAAGCTTGAAACTTTACTCATAATTAAAGCATAAAAGCATAAATCTTTCATCATCAAGTCAAAATCTCAATCAAATAATTAAGGTTTAAGATTTTGAAATACAAAAGATGAAGAGGAAGAAGTGAGAAAAACCCCCTACCTCAAGTGTTCAATTTCCTCTTTCCCTTTCTATCTTTCTTTCTTCTTCTCTTTATTTTTCCTCTTGATCTTCTCTTCCCTTGTTTTTCTTGTTCTCCTTCTTCACCTCTACTAGCCGTATGAAATGGGGGAATAAAGAGAAAGTGAGAATGAAGAAATGGGCAGAAAGAAAACATGTGGGAATAAAGAAAGTGAGAGGAAATGGAAAAATATCTTGGGTTTGGTGGGTTGCATCGGAATGCAACCATGGAGGATCTCATAAAAATGAAATCCAACTGATAAATTTTAATCTACTAAGGACACTTTAATTTCTCAAAAATGAATTTTCTAACCTTTATAGATGTCATATAAAATTATAAAATTTCATTATATTTTCTATATTACCATTTCACCATTTGTCTTATACTACAATATATGTACCTAAGCTTAAAATAGCTCTTTCTCATGTATAGTGTTCTAGATTCATGATTAATTTAATCCAAATCATTTCCAAAATTATCAAATATCTTTTACCAATATTATTGAGCTTCTATAACCAGATCAAGTTTATTAGGTTAGAGAGAATGTTACAATTCTCTCCTCCTTTTTATAAATTTTATCACTAAAATTTGTTTATCTCATTTAAAAAGCTCTGGATAATCTTTCCTCAAGTGGAATTCGAGTTCCCATGTGGCTTCTTTTGAGTCACCTCCCTCCCATAATACCTTAACCAAAAGAATTTGTTTCCCTCTGAGTGCTTTCATAGCCCTATCCATGATCCTTACAAGTTTAACTGTAAAAGTTAAATCATCTTTTAACTGTATTGATTCATTTCTCAGAATATGTGAATGATCCAGATTATACTTTTGGAGTTGGGAAACATGAAAAACATTATGGAGGTTTGACAAACTGGGGGATAAAGCTACTTGGTAAGCTATTGGTTCATTTCTTTTTAGAATTTGGAAGGGACCTAGAAATCGAGGAGTCAACTTTCTAGCTTTAATAGCCCTACCAACTCCCGTAGTAGGAGTGACTCTGAGGAACACATGTTCTCCTTCATTGAATTCTAGGGGCCTTCTCCGCTCATCTCCATAACTCTTTTGCCTACTTTAGGCTGCTAACATCCTATCCTTGATCATTCTAATTTGTTCTGTGGTCTATTGAACCATTTTTGGACCTAAGATAGTTTGTTCCCCAATCTCGCACAATCATAAGGGTGATCTACACTTCCTGCCATACAAGGCTTCATAGGGTGCTATTCCTATACTGGTGTGGTAACTATTGTTATAGGTAAACTCTATAAAAGGTAAGAACCTGTCCCAACTACCTTGATGGTCAAGCACACATGCTCTAAACATGTCTTCCAAAGTTTGGATGGTTCTTTCAATTTGGCCATCAGTTTGCAAATGATAGGCTGTACTGAAATTTAGCTTTGTTCCAAAAGCTTTATGAAGAGCTCCCCAAAATCTAAATGTGAACCTAGGGTCTCTGTCTGATATAATACTTAAGGGGATCCCGTGCAGTCTAACAATCTCTTGAAGGTAAAGCTGGGCTAATCTATCTAGTGACCAATTTGCTTTTATGGCCAGGAAGTGTGCAGACTTGGTCAACCTATCTATAATAACCCAAATGGCATCATGGCTTGACTGGGTCCTTGGCAACCCTATCACAAAGTCCTTTGATATGCTTTCCCATTTCCATTTGGGAATCTCTAGGAGTTGGAGGGGTCTTGAAAGTTTTTAGTGTTCTATTTTCACTTTTTGACACACTAAGCAATTAGACATATACTTTGTTATCTCTTCTTTCATATTTGGCCACCAGAATATATTTTTGAGGTATTGGTACATCTTTATGGCTCTGAGATGGATGGTGTATCTACTCTTATAGGCTTCCTCTAGGATCTTTTCCTTGATTTCATCTCCTTGTGGAACACAAAGTCTATTCCTAAACATAAATGTCTCATCTTGAGCCCTTTTAAAATCCTTTTTATTTCCTAGTTGGATCTGCTTATCAATAAGCTTTAAAGCATCATCTTCTTCTTGAGTTTCTCTAATTTGAGCCCTCAAGTCATTCTAAATCTCTAATCTTTTCAAACAAAGACCATATGGTACCACAGTCATTGATAGGCTCAAATTTCTGAAGCTCTCAAGGAGTTCCATCTCTTGCACCATTATTCGGGATGTATGCAAAAGTTTCCTGCTAAGCGCATTAGCCATAACATTGGCCTTACCCGAATGAAACTTTAATTCAAAATCATAGTCTTTTAGAAACTCCATCCACCTCCTTTGCCTCATATTCAACTATTTTTTATCAAACAAGTATTTCAAACTCTTGTGATTACTAAAGACCCCAAACTTGACCCCATACTGGTAGTGCCTCCAAATCTTTAAAGAACTCAACTACTACTAGTTCTAGGTCATGAGTTGGATAGTTTTCCTCATGGGATCTTAGCTGCCTAGATGCATAAGCAACTACCCGTCCCTTTTGCATTAACATACATCCTAACCCATTTTTCAAAGCATCACAGTAAACCTCAAAGTTTTCTTGTGGATCAGGAATCATTAGCACATGTGTGGTGGTTAATTTTTCTTTTAACTCTTGGAAGCTATTCTCACATTTTTGGGTCCACTCAAAAGTGTTTCCCTTCCTAGTCATCCTGGTCAAGGGCAAAGCTATCTGGGAAAAGTCTTTTATGAATCTTCTATAGTACCTAGCTAAACCCAAGAAACTCCTAACCTTAGTTAAGGTGGTAGGTCTCTGCCATCATAACATTGCCTCTATCTTATTAGGATCCATAGATATTCCATCTCTAGATATCACATATCCAAAAAACTACACCTCATTCATCAAAAACTCGCATTTTGACAACTTGACAAACAACTTCTTTTCTTTCAGGATTTCTAGAACTACCCTTAAATGCTCATCATGTTCCTCAATTGTCTTCGAATAAATGAGAATATCATCTATGAAGACAAATACAAATTTATCAAGGTATGACCTAAAAATCTTGTTCATATAGTCCATAAAAATGATAGGTGCATTTATTAGACCAAAGGACATTATAAGATACTCATAATGCCCGTACCTGGTCTTAAAGGCAGTTTTAGGAATGTCTTCTTCTCTGACCCTAATTTGATGGTATCCAAATCTTAAGTCAATTTTTTAAAATACTGCAGTTCCTCTTAACTGGTCCATCAAATCATCTATCCTAGGCAGTGGTTATTGATTCTTAATTACTACCTTGTTCAACTACCTATAGTCCACACTTAACCTTATGTTGCCATCTTTCTTTTTCACCAAGAGTACATGAGCTCCCCAAGGTGAGACACTAGGTCAAATAAACTTTTAATCCAGCAGCTCTTTTATCTGTTTCTTGAGCTTTAAGAATTCTAGAAGGGACATCCTATAGGATGCTATGGAGATAGGCTATGTTCCTGGCATTAAGTCTACAACAAACTCGATCTCTCTCTTAGGTGGAAATTCACTCACTTCATTAGGGAACACATCTGGGTACTCTCTCACAATAGGTATACTCTCCAAACTCTGTTCCTTTTCGAAATTCAATGAAAAGGGGAGAACATAACCCTAAGCCCCTTCTACTAGGTGGTTGGTGACTTGATTAGTATTTAGGTATATAGACTCAGAAGGAGTATTTAGAGAGGGAGTGTCCGCTATGAATACTAACGTTTTATCTGAGTAGTTTAGAGTGACATGGTTTTCTTATAGTCAATCCATACCTAAGATGAGATCTATATCAACAAGGGGTAGACATATCAGATTCACAAGGAAGTCTCAGTTGTCAATGGTTACACAACAATTTAAGCATATCTGTGACGTGATTATTGGTTTTTCGGTGGGAGTGGAAACTGACAAATCGTAAGGAAGATCTGAAATGGATAATTCCAACTCCTTCATATAGTCATAAGAAATAAAAGAGTGGGTTGCTCCAGAATCATAAAGTATAGTTAAAAGCTTATCTTTAACTATACACTTACCCTGTATAAGATCAGAGGATTAAGCCGCTTCTTTACTGCTCAGAGTAAATACTCATCCTTTAGTCAAGGGTCTGGGACTTGCTGCTTCTTGCTTCTGGGGATAGTTCTTGGCATAATTTCCTTTTTTCGCAATAGCTAAAGCACTCCATCTGGTCAATCCTGTAAGCTGCATCACCATGGTATCCTTTTACACTTTGGACATTGAGGTCCCTTATCTTCTATCGTGAGTTGTTTTCCTTTTCCTTACTAATTCTTGAATTTCAAGAACTTCTTCTTAGAGTAATCATTGGTCATCTTTCTCTTTTGAAAGCCTTGAGGCTTTTGCTCATCCTCTTACTCCAATTTAGCAAATTCGATAATCCTAAACTTCTTTACCAAAGTATGGAAGTTCTAAATTTCAAAAGGCCTTACTTTCTCTTTCAAATCTCCTCTCAAGCCCTTGTCAAATTTTACACATTTCCACTTTTCATCTTGATTGTACTTGAGATAAGAAAAGAACTTTGCTAACTCCTCAACTTTTGCTAAGTATTGACTTGCCGTTAGGTTGCCTTGCTTCAATTCCAAGAATTCTATCTCCTTTTCTTCTTGGACATTTAGAGGGAAATATTTTTCTAGGAAGGTGGTTTTGAACACCTTCCACAAAACCTGAGTTCTAGCATCCTCAAGCAACCTTCTAGCTTCACTCCACCAATTTTCGGCCTCCCCCTTCAACATAAAGGAGGCCAAGGATACCCGCTGCTCATTGATGCTTACTAACACTGCAAAGATCTTCTCCAATTCTTTTATCCACTCTTAAGCGTTGGCTGGATCATATTCTCCATGGAAAGACAATGGATTGCACTTTCTGAACTCAGCAAGGTAATGAAAGTTTTGGTCCCTCATCACTGCTGATTCATTTTCTTACTATTGGTGTTGATGATTTCCCATTCTTTCCATTTGTTCCCTTATAACCGTGGACATTTCATGTTGCTCCCTCATTGAATTTGTTATTGTCTTAAACATCTCCATCATGTCTATCATATTGTTATTGGCAGACATGCTACCTCCCCACGCACACCTGAATGATGCCATAGTATTATGCATACACAGAACATTACATATTGAGTTGATCAGGCTCAATATCATGTAATCAAATAATAGTAACTATAACATACATACACAAGGCTATCATGAAACCCTATCAATACTTCTTCGTATTAAGATAAGGAAATGCACAACATAGCATAGCTAGTCCATACCCGAACTCAATCAAGATGAATTTCTCTGATACCAAAATGTAACATCCTAATATTTAAGTTAATGACATATCTGAATTTATGCATTAACAATTGTATTAGAGAATGCCACTTAAATCAATATCAAATATTTCTAAAAAGATGCATATATCATATACAAAATATGAGCTTGAAGCAGAAGTACATAATACATATTTGTAGAATGGAGTCATATACAAATAGTACTTCAAGTACAACAAAATATACAAAAATACATCAATTGCCACTAAGGCACAAAAGAATGGTGTATAACCATGTACAAAGTATCATAACAAAAAGAGTAAAGCTATTATATGATCAAGTCCTTCTCTATCTTTATAAGCTGCAGGGGATCATCTTGGAATCATTATGGAAAATCAAGAAATAGGGTGAGAATCTCACAATTGTCAGTAGTAGTTATGAAAAACGTGCCATCACAATAATTCTAATTATTTCAGGTAAAAAATTCATTTTTAAAATACTCAATGTCAATCTAAAAAGGTGGCAGAAGCCAAAACATGTCCTTTCTCTTCCCGAAATAAACAATTCATTTTATCTTTATAAATATCATTCAAGTCATCAAATCATACATTCTATCATCAAATCTTAGGTCATCAATCATAATCATGTCAAGAAATCTCTTTTAATAAAATCTCATCATATTTCAAAGCATTAAAACTCAAATCATTAAATTAGAAATCATATCATCCAATCTCATGTCATCAAATCATCAGGACACATATGTCATCCTAAAATCAAAGGAATGGGAGGAATGTCTATCCTTACAATACCAATCTCTTGGTAGTAGTCTGCTTTAATGTTAGTGCACTTCAACCCATTTATAGCTCTCGCTATATAGGACTACTCCGAGTAACCCAGATCATCCATAACACTGAGGGAATGTTCATCCTCATTATAGTTGTGAGTAGAGAAGGAATGTTCATCCTTAACTACTGTTGATAGGGAGGGTATCATCCTTCCTCACATTATCCTCAAACTAGGAATGCCTCAAATGTAGAGAGGGAATATCCATTCTCAACTACACATCAACTAAGGAGAACTCAAGTAAAGAGGGAGGGAGTGTCCATCCTCAACCTCAATACTTAGGTGGTAAAGGAATGTCCATCCTCAACCACTGTTCCCAAGTCACCTCCCAGGTCAAGGATATCCTAGGTAATGGGTTACTCATGAATTTCAATCATTATTTCAATCATCAATCTCATAACCTGATATCATGCATAATGATTAAATCAATTATACACTATGATATCTGTCTCATCATCTCATATCATGGCACAAGGCCTCAGATTTCATTAACATGCAATCATATGCATATAAGGTTTTTCTTGTCATTAATAATCTAGTCCATCATTCAATCTCATATGATGCAATGTCATTATAAAATCATTTCTCAAATCAACAATCAAGCATTAGTGCATTCTATTATATCATTTTATGTCAAAACATCATACATTTCATAGCAAAAATCACACAAGAGAAATTTTACTAGGCTGGGAGGGGTTTTTCCAGGTTGTGTCGTGGCTCCACATTTCCATTGGTGGGCGCTACGGCTCAATACCCTTTTGTGTCATGGTCCCTAGCTCTTTGGATTGATTTTTTTGCATTTGCAGAGACTGGAGTGACGCGGCTCTCCCTGGATTGTGCAGCAACTCTCCTTGCATTTTCTGGGTTCCCCAGAATTTTTCTAGATTACAACCAAACTTGAATCCTTTCCATCATAGCCAAAGCATAAAAACATGCATCTTCTATCATCAACTCTAAATCTCATCATATCATCAAGTGTTTCATACACAAGCATTCAAAAATCCATTTAAAACAAAGGACCAAATAAGGGTTTCCACCCCCTTTTCAAATCTCATGTTCATTAAGAAATCAAAAGCAAAGCTTGAAACTTTACTTATAATCAAAGCGTAAAAGCAAAAATCTTTCATCATCAAGTCAAAATCTCAATCAAATCATCAAGGTTTCAGATTTTGAAATACAAAAGATGAAGAGAAAGAAGTGAGAAAAACCCCCACCTCAAGTGTTCAATGTCCTTTTGTCCCTTTCTATCTTTCTTTCTTTCTTCCTTTCTTTGCTTTTCATCTTGATCTTGTCTTCCCTTATTTTTCTTATTCTCATTTCTCACCTCTGCCAGCTGTATGAAATGAGGGAAATGAGAGAAAGTGAGAATGAAGAAATGAAAGAATGAGAAATAGGAAGAAAGAAAACGTGTGGGAGTGAAGAAAGTGAGAAGAAACAGAAAAATATCTTGGGTTTGGTGGGTTGCATCAGAATGCAATCGTGGAGGATCTCATAAAATGAAATTCAACTAACAATTTTTTATCAACTAAGGACACTTTAATTTCTCATAAATGAATTTTCTAACCTTTATAGATGTCATATGAAATTATAGAATTTCATTATATTTTCTATATTACCATTTCACCATTTGTCTTGTACTGCAATATATGTACCTAAGCTTAAAATAACTTTCTCACATACAGTGTTATAGATTCATACTCAATTTAATCCAAATCATTTCCAAAATTATCCAATATCCTATACTAATATTATTGAGCTTCTATAATCTGATCAAGTCTATTGGGTTAGAGAGAATGTTACGCAAAACGAAGACTAAGACAAGAATTGTTAAAAATTTTGAAATTATTATGTATAAGCAATGTATAAATATTTCCTTAGAGGCTTTTGATGTAATATTTGTACTATGATGTATGCTTTTGTATATAAATCCTTCCATTATATGTATATTATTTCATCACACTAGGCTCATATTTTTGTATATCACAGAAAAGTATATTTGAATAATTGTTATTAGTTTAAGTGATGTGCTTACTACTATTCACAATGGTGTAATTCTGGATATACTATTCATGTTAGTAGTGACGATGTTACACATTGCATCCATTAGAAGTGATCATGGTGGAGAATTTGAAAATCAAGAATTTGAAATGTTTTGTAATGAAAGTGGCATTGAGCATAATTTTTCTGCTCCTAGAACTCCACAACAAAATTAAGTAGTTGAAAGGAAAAATAGATCTTTAGAGGAGGTAGCAAGAACTATGCTCAATGAAACAAATCTTCCTAAGTATGTTTGGATGGATTCAGTAAGTACTGCTTGTTATGTATTGAATATGGTCCTAATAAGGACAATTTTAAAGAAAACTCACTATGAACTGTGCAAAGGACAGAAACCAAACATTTTCCATCTTCATGTCTTTGGATGCAAATATTTTGTTTTAAATAATGGAAAAGATAACTTGGGCAAGTTTGATGTAAAATCTGATGAGGGGATATTTCTTGATTATTCTCTTAGTAGTAAAGCTCTTAGAGTATATAATAAGAGAAGTATAATCATTGAGGAATCAATACATGTTACATTTGATGAAACTAACCCCATTGGGTTGGGAAATGATGATGTTTTTTATGTTACAGAGATTTTGTCCAATACTCACTTTAAAAGCAAAGAGGAAAAGAAAAATAAAGAAATCCAAAGTGAGGAAGTACCACCACAACAAGAGAAGCAACAATTCAATGGACTTCTAAGAGATTTGAGAACTTCAAGACACCACCCTCTTGACAAGGTTACTGGAGATGTCTCAAAAGGGGCAACAACTAGAAACTCACTGAAAGATGCATGTGATCATATGGTTTTTGTTTCTTAAGTTGAACATAAAGACATAAATGAGGTTATTAGTGATGAACATTGGATCTTGGCTATGGAAGAAGAATTGAATCAATTTGAAAAGAATCAAGTTTGGGAACTTGTTCCAAGACTTAATGATCATCCTATTATTGGCACCAAATGGGTCTTTAGAAACAAACTTGATGAAATGGGAGTAATAATAAGGAATAAAGCTAGGCTTGTAGCTAAAGAATGTAATAAAAAAGAAGGAATAGATTATGAAGAAACATATGCACATGTAGGTAGACTAGAAATCATTAGAATGGTACTTGCTTTTGCTTGCATCATGGATTTTAAACTCTATTTAATGGATGTAAAATGTGCTTTTTTAAATGGCTTTATTCAAGAAGAGATGTATGTGAAACAACCTCCTGATTTTGAAAATAATGAACTACCCAACCATGTTTTTAAGTTAAAAAATGCCTTGTATGGCTTAAAGTAAGCTCCTAAAGCTTGGTATGAAAGATTGAACAAGTTCCTTTTAGAAAAAAGCTTCTTAAGAGGAAAAGTTGACACAATACTTTTCATCAAAAACAAAAAGCATGACATTCTCTTTGTGCAAATTTATATAGATGATATAATATTTAGTTATACTAATGAGTCTTTATGTAAAGAGATTGGTAATACTAGCAAAGTGAATTTGAGATGTCTATGATGAGTGAGCTCAACTTCTTCCTTGGACTCCAAATCAAGCAAACTAAGGATAGAACTTTCATAAGCCAAACCAAGTATTGCAAGGAGTTGCTCAAAAAGTTTAGAATGGACAATACTAAGCACAAGGCTACACTGGTGGGCATCTCTTTCTATTTGGACAAGGATGAAGGAGACAAACCCGTAGAAATCACAAAGTATAGAGGTGTGATTGGCCCACTCCTTTATCTTACTGCAAGTAAGCCGGATATTATGCTTAATGTGTGCATGTGTACAAGATATCAAGCTAATCCTAAAGAGTCACACCTAA
Source organism: Ormosia emarginata (assembly GCA_029884605.1). Lineage (NCBI taxonomy): Eukaryota > Viridiplantae > Streptophyta > Magnoliopsida > Fabales > Fabaceae > Ormosia > Ormosia emarginata. The sequence continues at coordinate 1,849,872 of JAQQTP010000049.1, read as the reverse complement.
GTGCAGTAAAAATAATAACGAAATATCTAGTTGGCATTTTATAAATGGGTTTGTGGTACTCTAAGGGTACCTCATATAGTTTAATTGGTTATTCCGATTTCAATTTTGCTAAATGCGAAGTGTAAAAGAAAAGTACTAGTGAGACATGCTGTAACACCCCTTTGGAGGATGTCACACATAAAAGAAAATAAAATAAATAGAAATAAAATCTACCCAAGTTGCGGAATATTTGTTAAAATTATTACGGGTTGTAAAAATAATTCCTGATAGACAGAAATATGTAATAAAAAGATAATACGGAAAATACGAAATAAAAAAAGACATCATCACTAATAATATACATATGGTTAAGTTATAAACTGTACATATAATTTACAACTAAGACTACTATTATTTAAACAAAACAGTAAAGAAAGCAATAAAAGAGTTAATATATACAGACATACGCTGACGCGCCCAAAAAAACATCATGACTATCTACTCCTCCGATGGATCACTCTCGGTGTGAAAATGATCATCAGGAGATAAATATCCCTGATGTCCCGACATACGGCGATAACGGGATCGCGCAGTCGACACGATGCTTATCTCACTAGGCTCAGGGTTTTCAGCACCCCAATAACGCCTAATGGATAAGGGTAACTCTAAATGCAGAAAAAGCGTCGTCGTCGAAATCGGATCTCCATCAAACTGATGACGTAGAATCACAGTCATACGTCCAGCATAGGTAACAGAAGCACGATCTCCTCGTAAATGCCAAGCCAGATCGCCTCCATGGAATACCAGCTCTACGAACCCCAAAAATGCAGGCGTCGCCATCCCCCACACAATCAATCCAGAGGGTATGGATGATCGGATGGTTCTTGCTCGTAAAACTGATCGTCGGTCTGCTGATCTCCCTCTTCCTCAGGGTACACGATCTCAAGAGGTTGTTCCTCTTCTTCCTCTTCAAACTCTTTACCGTATAAAAATAAATAGACAATAGACACATACAATAAAGAGGTAAGACAACATAAAATCATCGCAACATGGCAAATAAGAAGACGACAAATAACAATTACACAGTTCATACAATATGAAGAAGCTATAACAGTAATACATATTAAATATCCTAGGGTTTCGAACATCATAGACAGATCACAAATAGAGAAAATCACACGTATAAATCAATCTCACGATAAGATAAGATAAGAAATAGATAACTAACATAAAAATTATCGGATAAATATAAATAGAGAAAATGTAAGAATATCCAAGATATTACCGGATAAAGATAAATAGAGAAAAATGGAATATTATCCAAAATAAAATCAAATATACCAAAACACAACCCTACTCCATGGAGCTAAACCCAAACCGATATCGAGAGAATGACTTGCAAAATCTATTAGTACCACGGGTACTGAACCAACTATTACGCGATCACACGTTGCGTCAATAGCCTACGACACTGGGAATCCACCATCCAGGCGTAGTATAGTTCACAGTCTCCCGTTGTGGCACTATAGGCAATGTACTACTAGACTTTACAAACCTTGATTAAATATAGTGAATGTCGAGTACATTAGTGTGCTATCGGTTTACTACACGGCCCAATGAGCTACCAACTGTCCACGTGTGGGATCCCGTACACTAAAGTCTCCAAGTTTATTAGAACAATAAACAACACTACACTTATCGCATCGACAACACGATGTGATTCGTCTCGTCAACCCAAAACACCAAAAATCGGTATAAAGACAAAACATAATTCCAAATATATGAAATTACGAAAATGCCCTTAAGATAAAATATATATATACCCTCAATGGCAGAAAGCCTGTGCGGGTTCACTTTTTCCCGACAAAAAATAACCTCAAAACCTCAGACGGGTTCACATTTTCCCGACAATGAAAATTAAATATATAGTAACGGTCAATCGCGTAGAAATTTTATCGCGTTTTGAAATCTCGTCGTTTTTACAAACGTTTAAAAATCGGGTAAAGATATTTTTCTCGTTTTTAAAATCGCGTAGCATTTTTAATACGTTTTCTCAATCGCGTAGAATTTTTAAATCATTTTCTTATTCGAATACCTTTAAAATTACCATTTAAACAGATAGAAATAATATTTAGTACATTTAAACTACGTAGAATAATTTTTCATACCGTATATTGTCATTAGGATATTTTGACTATCTTATAGGTTCATTTTTACTAAAAATTGACAGTATTTTGTTTAGAAACTTATAATAATGGTTTTCTAAATTTTCCATAAAATTTCTATTTACCTAAATTTTTAACCATTTCATTAAATACTTTTTTTTTTGAAATCTCTAACATGCTTCAAAACCAAAAGTGAGCTATATGTTAGAAAATTTCTTAACATTACTGTATTTCCTTTCTAATGATAAAATTAGGAATTTTAACCCTTTAAACTTACTTCTAATCAATTGGTTCCTTCATAAATCATTATAGAAAATTTCTTCTTAACTTGTATTGTTTCTTTTAATTGAAAAAGGTTTAGAAACAAGTTTTTAAAATCATGAATTCCTATAGTGGCATGTTGGCCGAATTTTATAAAACTTTTGCATTTGATTTCCAAAATGTCTTTCACCTTCTAAATCATATCAAATGTATTCTATAGTCTAAGTTCATTAAATCATTTTAGAAAATAATTATCTATAATCAATTTAATCCTTTAGGCATGTTGGCCCCAAAATACTAAGTTTGTACCATTTGATTTCTAAATGCATTTTCCTTTGATCAAATCAATTAGAAACTTTCTTGATTCTCCTAGGTTAATTAAGCTACACTTTAGGAAAAATCAAGAGAACATTTTGGTCCTCCAAACTTGTCATTGCCGTGAGCTATTGGATTGTGTTCTTTGGAACACTCATGCAAACTTACACATGTTATTCACATCCTATGACTTATCATACAATTTCTAACACATGCATTTATATCTCTAACACATGCAAAATATTTCTAACACATGCAAAATATTTCTAACACATAAACCTAATTTAAAGCTTATAGACATACAATCAAAAGCTATTAGACATGCAAGATTATTACAATTACCAAATAAGAAAGCTACTAACACTTAACACTTAAGCTACTAGCAAACACAAAATTAACAAACACACATCAATGAACACACCACAACCGAATCCTTATGGATTCTACAAACAATCCACCTTCTTACCACCATCAAGGGATGATAAGAATTGTCTTCCTCTTACCTTAAATGAAGACAAAAACTTGCTTCCTCACCTCCTTAGGTCACGGTTTTCACTCCACCAAACACCTAAAATTTTTAAACAAAACCTAAATGTTACTAACCATGAAAAAGAAGCTAAACCATGGAAAAATCATGGCTTAGAACTTTGAAAAAGAAGAGAGAAAAGAAAAGTATGAAATTTCACCTTCTAGGTAAAACTTCCAAGGTTGGTTTCCAAGCCTTAGATGGAAGAATTTGAAGAAACTCCCAACTACAAAGGTTCTTAGAATGGTGTTTAGATTAAGGAAACTTGGTTAGAAAAATTTTTGGATGGTTGGATGGTGTAGTTTGTGTCTTGGCCGAATATGGTGGAGAAAATGGGCAAGAATGGTGGCTAGGGTTCTTGATGAGAGAGAAGAGAGAAAATGATGAAGACAAAGTGATATTTTGGTCACCAAAGCCCTCTTGGCCGTGGACTTGATGTGGGGTGCAAGGTGGGCACCTTGCTTGGCTTCATCCAAGCCATTGGATGAATCAAAGGCTAAGATCAAGCCTTGGTGAGCAAGCCTTCTTCTCATTGGTTAGCTTATGGTGACTCACATGCTGTGAGTCACACTTTGTGTATTTAATTTTCTCACGAGTCACTAGTAGTCACTGTTCTGAAAGTTCTACAGACCTACGGTGATTAATTAAGCTACCGATCTAACCGTTACGCTAATTGTGGGTCCCGCAAAATATTTCGGGTCCACTTTCACTAAAACATACTTGACTAATAAAATAATATTATAATAATATAAAATTATTTTATTTGACATGATTAAATCCTAAAAATTAAAAGATTATTTTTAGACTCATTCGAATCGGGTTAAGTAAGATCCCCCAATTCTAAATAATCAAATAAGATTTTCCCCGGCCCTAATATATTATTTTCCCGCCTCGAGCAAATCACACAAAAAGTTCATATAAAATCACAGACGGTATTTTCTCGGCATTAATTCAAGAAGAAAACAATTAAAAATGCAGACAAAAACAGAGAAAAACAAGATGCGTTCGGGACGTAACGGTCATTTTCCGTTTTTTCCCACAACGTAGGTAATTATCCAAAACGTTCAAATAAAATATCCAAAAGATTATTTAGTCAGTATATCTTTCAAAAATTAATACAATGTTTTCGAAAAATTTTTATTTTATCGTCTCGAAACAAATTACGTAAAACGATCAAATAAAATTTGAACTCAGTATTATCGTAATTGTTTTCATACAGAAATCGAGAACAGAAAAATAGGGACACAACGGTCATTCATACAAAAGCATGAAAAACAGAAAACAGTACATTCAGAATATTTTCTAAAAATTGGGGCGTTACACATGCCACTTGCTTGGAAGCTCTTTAGTTTCTTGGAATAGCAATAAGCAAAATAGTGTGACATTATCTACAGCTAAAGTTGAGTATGTTACAGCTAGAAGTTGTTGTGTCCAAATCCTTTAGATGAAGCAACAACTTCTAGACTATGGAATCTAGCTGGACCATATCGCTATAAGATTTAATAACATTAGTGCTATCAATTTGACTAAAAATCCTATCTTACATTCTAGGACTAAGCACATAGAAATTAGGCACCACTATATAAGGGATCATGTTCAAAAAGGAGATTGCATACTTGAGTTTGTCGAAACAACTAAACAACTAGCTGACATATTTACAAAACCTTTACCTAAAGAAGCTTTCTTTTACATAAGAAGAGAATTAGACATAACTGACTAATCATGCATTTGAGTGAATGCTTATGCTTGCTGCTTTTTCATTGGATTATTCATTTATATCAAGTTTACATTATCATCATCTCACTAGTATAACATGTGCACTTTATCATCATCTCACAAGTATAACAACTGCACATAATTCATAAAGTAACTTGAAGTACTAACAAATCACATAGAGCAAATAACTTATTTTTCTCAAAACAGGAGTTGGGTAATTGATTACTATACTCGGTAATCGATTACCACATGATAATTTCTCAATTCAGAGGCTTGGTAATCAATTATCATGTGTGGTAATCGATTACCACAACTTATTTCCCCAAACTAAGAGCTTGTAATCGATTACCATAGTTAGTAAACTATGGTAATCGATTACCTTGTTGCCAAATCCTCATTTAGTCATTTGATAATTGTTTACCTTAAAATTGATTACCACAATTCCAGCAAGTTAGTAATCGGTTACCAATCTCAGTAATCGATTACCCATGCTGCTGATTCAAAATCAAAATGAGTTCTAAGCATATTAATATCAAAAATATCATTAAGCACCTAATTTTAAGACAAGAATTAATTAAGCCAAATTCAATCTTTCCAAAACTCCCAAAACCTATTCTCAAAACATCAACATACTATCCATTTTTCATTCTTCAATCATGCATCAAATTAAATTCCTAAACTCTATCAAGAGTAAAAAGTTATAGAGGTAAAGACAATAACCCTTAGCTAGACTCCTTTGAATCCTTAGAAGATGCAGGAATAAAGATAAAATTGCTTAATGATGAATTCAAGATCACCACTAGTTGGAGCTTAATGAAAACCTTGGAAGATGAGGCTAGAATATCTTCAAGGAAAGCTTTGAAAGGTGACAACCATGGTGGCAACAAAATTTTTTATTTTCTCTCTTTCTTTCTCTACTAGCCGAGTGAAAATGAAAGAGAAAATGTTAGTGTGTGTGTATGTGTGGTGAAAAGCGGTGGAGAGAAAAGAAAATGATAAGAACATGTGATTTGTGTGGTTATTATTAATTATGAGAGGCTTTGTATCTTAGGGATACTTTGATTTTCCATTGCTGAGTTTCTAGCTTCCATAGGTGTTATAAAAAAATCTAGGATTCTGTTAAGTTCCTATACACATCATTTAATAGCTATCTAAATACTCCATTAGGTAGCCACTAGGCTCTATTACTTTTCCTTAACTAAATATGAACTTAAGGAAGTAACTAATATACCTACAGGCATCTGCCCTAGCTTGTATTCATTTCTAGAATAATCTCCATCCTTTATGTAACAACTCCACAAATTTTCATAATTTTCCAAGATATTCTCCTATTTATTTTGGCCTTTAAACACTTATTCTTTTTATTAAAAATACCAAACTAACTCAAAAAATTACAAAAACTAATAGGTAAAACACACAGGTACTAAAGAACTACTATAACAGTCATTGAAGCTTAATAGGATAGGGAGGATATTACACTGAAAACTTCAACAAGGGACAAATCACTTGCTTTGAGTGCAAGAAACCAAGACATATCATATCAAAATGTCCACTGTTGAAGAAATCTCAAAGAAGAAAGGTATGATGGCAACCTGGGAAGATCTAGATGACCTCTCAAGTGAAGATGATCAAGAAGAAGTTGTCAATTTGTGTATGGTTGCTCGACATCAAGACATTGATAATGAGGTATCATCATTTGAACCTTCTCACCATTCTTATAAAGAACTTGAGAATGCTTTTGATAACCTTCTCTCTAACTATAATACTCTGGTTCAAAAGTACATTGTCCTTAAGGCCAAATTGGATTATTTAGAAAAAAATGATTTATTAAAAAGGGATAATGCAGCTTTGAGCAAGAAAGTTAGGTCCCTGGTTAGTTTGAACATAGAGTTAACAACTCAGTCTAAACTAAAACAGGTTGAATCTTCTCATCAACTCTCTCACTAACTTTTTTAGTTATCTTCTCATGTGTTCGAAGAGAATGAGCTGTTGAGAAAAAAGGTGGATGAGTTGACAAGAGACCTGGCCAAGTTTGTTGATGGTACAAACAATCTTAAGAAACTGCTTACTAGCCAAAAATGTACCTTTGACAAAGCTGGTCTAGGCTACAAAGAATGTTCAAAGAAAAAAAGATATAAAAACCTATTTGTACTGGCCAAAAAGCCTGAATTAGTATGTTTTTGTTGTCATAAGAAGGGAGATAAAGCTATAGAATATTTTTTTAATGAAAAACCTCCAAAGGCTAAGCTTTCTAACATGAAAGGACCCAAGAAGGTCTAGGTACCTAAGTATATGATACTTTCTCTTGCATATGTGTCTGGTAACAAAGAAAAAAAAAAGACATATGGTATTTGGATAGTGGCTATTTGAGGCACATGATTGGGACAAAAGTAAGTTCTTGTCATTAAAGGACAAAGAAGGAGGTGACGTAACCTTTAAAGATAACTGCAAGGCCAAAATTAAAGGGATAGGTAAAATTGGTAAGAAAAACTCTTCAACTGTGGATAATGTATACTATGTAAAGGGGTTAGAACACAACCTTCTCAGCATAAGTCAATTTCGTGACAATGAATACGAGGTTGTGTTTGAACCTACCAAATACATAGCAAGAGAAGCAATTGGTGGCAAAGTCCTCTTCTCTAGAAATAGAGACACAAATGTCTAAAGCATTCAATTGGAGGACCTCAGTAGTCAAAATATGGAATGTCTTATATCTATGAGTTTTGAAAAATGGTTGTGGAATAAGAAGATTGGTTATGTGAATATGAAGACCATCTCTAAGCTATTGAAACATGATGTTGCGAGAGACTTGCCAAAGATCAAGTTTGATAAAGACATGGTGTGTGAAGTATGCCAAAGAAGGAAGCAAACAAAGTCAAGCTTCTAGCTTAAGAATGTTGCCATCTCATATGTAACATCTTGAGAAACATGTGAGGTTTGTAAATGGTCACAAAGGTAGCCTAGTACTTGCTTAACATGCCGCTCGGTTTGTGACAAAGCGAGTCGGTTAGGCACTTTCTTTGCAACACGTAGTTAAAAAGTAGCTTAAAATGACTCAAATAGTAGCATAAATTGCTAAGTTGATGGAAAGAAGTATGGATAACTTGTTTCTAGGTCACAAATGAGTTAAATAAGGTACAATTAAAATTTGAGAATAATCGGAGTTAGTTTGGTATTTTTAAGCATATTGGTTATGCTTTTAATGACAGATTGACTCCCATCAGATATGAAAAAATAGAATAAAGGTGAAACAACAATTTAGATGAATCCTAGTATTTATTCTAAAGTTGTTGGAAGCTGGAAAACTTGGATTAGCATAATTCAAGTGTCCTTAACAGATGTAAGTTTTAGCACAGAAACTTAAGTTAATCTTTTCTTTAAATTCCTTTTATGTCCTTATCTCATTTTCTTTCTTATCCCCTACGAGCTTTAGCAGAAAAACAAAAAAAGAAAGAAAGGAAAGAGAGAAAGGAGAAAAGAGAGGAAGGGGATGAAAGAAGAGGAAGAAAATCCAAGGAGCAAAGTTCAATGATCAAGGCCAAGGCTTCAAGATCAAGAGTCTTCAAGAGGTAGGGGCTATTTCCTTTAAACTCTCATCTCCTTCCTTTTTACCTCATGCTTGCTTGAGCATGTTTAGGTAAAGAATGGGTATTTTGAGTTGAGTTCTTAGAACCCAAGTTCATGTTTTGATAAGGTAAACGAGAGTTAAGAGTTCAAGCATGATTAAGATGCATGAGATGAGTTGAAAAACCATGTAATTTTGGTTTTAGAGGTGTGAGATTGGTTTGAGAATCCAATGGCATAATAGAAGGCTGTTTTACATTCCACTCTATTTTAGAATAGCTCACATAACTGATTAGGAAAGTTCTCTAATCGGTTATATATTGGAGTAAGACATACTAGTGTGTTCATAATTGGCTAGAAGTGAAGCTTAATTGATTATGCAAATTTGCTAACTAGTTATGAACAATTTAGTGAGGTTTTGACTTAGTCTAATAACCGGTTAGGCAGCTCACCTAACCGATTATTTAAAGCTCCAGGAAGCTTGTAGTAAAGGTTCTAACCAATTACTAATTTATGATAACTGGTTATTGGATGATTCAAAATAGTTTATTGAGCAATCTAACCGATTAGGAGGGACCTTAATTGGTTATGGAATAAGTTGAAAACATATTTCTAAGAAACATAACCGATTAACCCTCAAGGATAACCGGTTATAAGCTTGATAAAAATATATTTTTATACTTTCAAGAGTAAGAGTAGCCTTAGTTAATTAATGGTATGATTGATTAAAGATCAATCAACATAGTTAAAGGAAGTTTGAAGCTCTAGGAGCCTTGGATAAAGCTAAGTGCATGGTGACTCCCTCATTAATTGTGGTTGAGTTGTTTATGCAAGTTTATTAGAGAAATACTCTTTTCTCTTAACAAGTTGAGTTGCAATTAGTGTTTAATGATCCTAACATGGTAAGAGACCTTAAATGATGATAGAAGTCATTTAGGAATTAACCTTGGGTGAGAACTTGGTTGATTATAGCATAGTAACGTGAAAAATGGTATTTTTCTATAGAAAAACACCATATAGCTGATTACCCTTAGTGAATAATCAGTTATAGAGTATTTGAGAATAGCATTTTCGATTTTGAGTTGAGGAATAACCGATTATGAAGAGCTCATAATCAGTTATGTTGTTTTAAAGAATCAGAAACAGAACATGGCATCCTGACAGCCTGTGATGTTTATGACATAACTCGAGCTGTAGATATCAGAATCACTTGATTCCATACCATTTTAAAGCTAAGACATAGGGCTTCATGTGGTAAAAATTTTAGAATTTTTGAGCAAGCCAATTAGTACCAGTTTTTGTTTGAATCCAAGGCAGATTCTGCAGAAACAGACATTCTGGCAGCCAATAACTAGATTGCATAATTTCTTGCTCCGATGTTGTATGGACATGAAACTAGTGTCATTTGAAAGCTAAGATATAAGGCTTCATGTGGTAAAAATTTCAGAATTTTCCCACTTGTATTTTATTCCCAATTTCAATTTAAATTCAGGGCAGAAACTGGTAAATCAGAGAATGTCCTATTTTGGCCTCTGCAAAATGTCACATAACTTTGGCTACACTTAGCCAAATGAAGCAAGGTTTATGGCACTGGAAAGATATGATAAAAAGCTATATGCTCATAAAATTTCAGAATTTTTGAAGTTATGATGCATATTTGGTGCAATCTTGAAAATCAGCTTTTTTAGGCATGATTTGAGGTGTTTTGGGTATGGTTTGAACCCTATGAACACTAGTAACGCTTTTAAGAGTTAGAGTTGAGTGCCATAAGGCTTAGTTGGCAATAGTTGAGTGCCATAAGACTTAGTTGGCAGTAGATAAGCATCGTATGAATTAATTGGCCAGATTTGAGTGCCATAGGATCTAGTTTGCACGAAATGGATCCCTTATGCAATAAGGTTGAACCCTAATAAATTGGATCCCTTATGCAATAAGGTTGAACCCTAGCGAGAATTGGATCCCTTATGCTATAAGGTTGAACCCTAGTAAATTGGATCCCTTATGCAATAAGGTTGAACCCTAGTAAGAATTGGTTCTCTTATGGACATTGCCGGGCAAGCCTAGTAAAATGGTGACACCGGAGTGTTTCATAAAAGGATTAGTTATTCTAATAATGGACATTGTCGGGCAAGCCTAGTAAAGTGGTGACACCGGAATGTTTCATAAAGGATAAATTATCTAAGTAGTGAGCATTGTGTAACGCCCCTTTTTGGGAGGGAACGTCACATTGTCAAATAAAAGAAAATGCGGAAAAGTAAAGTTTTAACATTTCAAGACCCGGTTCATTCGTTTAAGTTTAACTCGTTCAATTCTTAAATACGCGAGCAAAATAGCAGAAATATTTTTTTTTTTGATAATCATTCTAAACATGCGGAATATAAATGACAGTGAAGGATAAAATAGTAGACAAAATTCTCATCTGGATAATATGCATATAGATATATATATATAAAATGTACTGATATCATTTATACTTAGATACAAGCCTGAATTATCCAAAAACAAAACTATACCTGCCCCAAAATATTATACAAATATGCCCCAGTGATACCAAAATATACAGCCCACACAAAAATGCATCAGGCCCCAAAATAAAAACACTGGCAGCCATCAGTAGCCACCAGTAAGATCATTCCCTCAGATGAGGAGGAAACCGTGTCAGGATCCTCAGCGGGATCTTCCTCTTCAGAGGAAACCTCCATGGGAACCACAGAACCACAGGCAGGAGCCCGGGCGGTGGAATCAAAAGAGTCCTCCCAAGGGGTGTAGTAATGATCACCCCACATCTCTCTGATGGGCAAGTAAAACTCCAGTCGCAGGCTGATATGGCAGGTGAGGACAGGTGCCTCATGACGTCTCCAGGCTAGGGTTATCGACACATCTCCCAAGTAGACGCAGCGATCGGAATTCAAGTTAATGTGCCAACACTCTGGCCCTCCGAGGAAGGTCAGACGCACATCCCCAAGAAATCCGCGCATACGTGCCGCCATTGTCTCAATAGACGCTAGTCTCGTTCGGGCCAGAAGCCGGGAAAATCGGGATCTTCCGCCTCCTTGCCGTCGTCTTCGATCAACACAGCATACACACATACAGCAGGTAATAGAGATACAAGAAAGAGGTAAGACATCCTACCATCATTACCAATTATAGCAGCTAGAAACAGTACGGCGCCACGCATCCAAATAGCATTTCAGAATATCACATTCAATTAGTAAGCAGAAATTCCAACAGTAAGCAAATAAACAATTCCAGGCAGATAATCATCTCAGTAATAACCAAATCAGTCATAGATATAGAAAAATAAATATTAACAATGACAATGTATATCATGACTCACATGCATGCTTTTCCAAATTCCTACTCCATGGAGCTAGACTCAAACGGTCGGAGAGAAAGATCAGGAGACATGTCCGTAACTCCTATTTCCGAGGCCAGTGCTATCAATAATTTTTCTCGTGCACAATCATGGCATTGTACAAACATTCTACACTAGATCACGATATAGGACAGTGTCAAGTCCGGATCATCGGTGCGTTTGCACTGGTTTGCCCCACAGGCAAAGGAGCTACCAACTACCCATTATGGAGGACCCGCACCCTGACGCCCCCAAGGTCATAACAAGACCCACACTAGTCTACTCGCACCCGCACTAAGGTGTGTTCAATCTCCTAGGCAACTTGGCCTTACAACAGTCCACAAGGACATTCACAATGCATATGACACTATGCATGGACATATATGATTCACAATTTCATACCATTAGATATCATGCCTCAATAGGCCAATATAAGCATCAACATATATTCCTTATCATACACACACCACAATTTCCATGTCATGGATCCAAGTATTCCATTTTCAAAATCATTTCTTCTCTATCGGTATGAATACATATTCCTATCATGTTTAAGTAAGGTGAAATCCTTGAATTCAGGGTTTTTAGGTTATGTTTGAGTTACAAAGGACAAAGAACCATAATCTCAATCATTTCCAACTCAAAAACCTCATTTTTGGGTCTTGGTAATCGATTACATCACCCTGGTAATTGATTGCCAATAAACAGAATCCACATGTCGATTACAATCTCATTGTAATCGATTACACAATTTCCAGAACTTCAATTCGTAACTTCAAGGACACTGGTAATCGATTACACAGCCGTGGTAATCGATTACCAATCGGACAGAACCTCCGTAATCGATTACCCACAAGTTGTAATCGATTACGTGATTCCCAGAAGCATCATTTCATGACATCAGAGGCTTGGTAATCAATTACACCATTCTTGTAATCGATTACAAGTTAGACAGAATCTCTGTAATCGATTACACACAATATGTAATCGATTACCAGATTTCCAGAATCACGATTTAGCACCCTTAAGAGCTTGGTAATCGATTACAAGCCCCGTGTAATCGATTACCACACGTAAACTTGCAGAAAACAGAGTTCTCAGGTCCTTTAACTCAAATCAAACCACTCATTATCATATTTAACCAACAAGTTACTCAAATACAGCTTCAAATCATGCAAGAGACATCAATAAATTATACAAACCCAACAAAATACATTATCATCAAGAACAACATAAAATGAGAGAACTTTATACATAGATTCAAAAATCAACAACAATACACATACAAGGTTCCTAGATGCTAAGAGAGGTTGAGGAGGAGTGTCTTCCTCTTACCTAAGTGAAGAAAACAAAATAAGAACACCAAGAACTTCCTTTGAATTTTCGGATTTGAGCTCCAAGAATCCTAAAAATGGTGACTTTGTTAGAATAGCATAATGGCTTGGAAAATAAGCCATGGATGGCCAACATGAAGACCATGACCACGAAAATGGAGGAGAAAGAAGAGAAGTCTTGAATCTTACCTAAAAAGCTCAAAGCTTGGAGCTTGAATAAAATGTGAAAATGGTGGAATCTCAAGATGCTCCAAACAAGAAGGATGTCTAAGAGAGGAAGAGGGTCAAGAGAGTGTGGTTGTAAGAAAATTTGTGATGAATGAGGAGGAAGAAGAGAGCTTGGCCGTAGCAATGGTGGAGAGAAGGGAGAGAAAATGTTGAAGAAGGAAGAAGAAGAAATGGTAGTGAGAGAAAGTGTTTTGATAATTAATGAATTTGTGTGATAAAAATGAAATAAGGAAAAGCAATATTTCCTTGCTTTGGGCTGCCATGCAGCCGTGCATGAAGGAGAGAGAGGAGGGAAATGGGCTACTTTGCATGGGGAAGGAGGAAGAGGAAATTTCCAAGAAGCTTCCTCCAAGCTTCCATGAGAAGCTTCACACGCTTCTCGATAAAATGGAAGTAAAGTTATTTCCTAATCGGCACACTAACACAGATGAATATTTACACTGTCAGTATTATTTTTCCTCCAGTGTAGAAGAGTTACTGATGATGAAAATAATATTTCATTATTCATCAGGTGATTTTACAATACTGCGATTTCATTCATCGGGTAAAACCTCGTAAAATGTAAACTTCGTAAATTGTGCCCAACCTCGGGTTTAGTAAGATCCCCCATCGACAAGTCCACAATTTAGAGTTTACCAGCCACAGGGAAGACATCGCATCTTCCCGGGTCTACACAACACACACGCAAAACGAGAAATATATTAAAATATTCGTCATTTCCGAAAAATTTCGAAAGAATTCACATAATTCACAAATATTAGAAAATGACTATTGGTGGTGAAATAATTAATTTTCGGAGCGTTACACTGACCTCAGCGATTCTCAGCTCAGTGTGCACACAAAACGAGGAATATATTAAAATATTCGTTGTTTCCGAAAAATTCTAAAAAAATTCCTAAAAATCAAGAATAATATAAAATGATCATTTGTACTTAAACAGATATTTTTCGGGATGTTACACATTGCCGGGTAAGTCTAGTAAAGTGGTGACACTAGAGTGTTTCATGAAAGGATTAGCTTTCCATGGCTAGGCCAAGCATGTTAAATCCTATGCCAAGCTATGGATCAATATATCCTACGCTAGGCTGTGGATGAGAAATCCTATGCCAGGCTATGGTTCAGTATATCCTACGCTAGGCTATGGATGCGAAATCCTATGCCAGGTTGTGGATCAGTATATCCTACGTTAGATTAAGGATGAACATATCCTAGGTCAGACTAAGGATAAGAAGGCTTAATGCCAAATGAAGGAATACAATTCCTAAGGATAATTAAGTTACGTATACGAATTTTAATGTAGAAATATATCTTTGTATATATTTAGTTTTAATACCATGAGATATATGTTTTTACTGAGAATTTTATATTCTCACCCCATTATATTTCATGGTTAACAGGTCAAGACTCTACAAAAGGATAAGAAGATGAAGAATTAGAAGAGTTTAGTTTTATGTTTTTAATTCAAAGCTTATGTATTATTTTATAATTGCTTTGAGAATGTAAAGGTTGTATATTTGTATATGACTTTTAGATATGGCTCTCCATAATGATTTGTTTAAATGTTATGGATTAGTTAATGATTAGCTTAGAAGTAGTATGTCTAATACTGTTTATCCAGGTATATGTCAAATGTACTAGGGTACAACTATTAGGATGTTACATCATAAACCTCTTAAGCTTCTACATCTTGATCTCTTGGATCCTATCAAGACTACTAATCTAAGAGGAAAGAGGGATGACTTTGTGATTGTTGATGATTTCTCTAGATATACTTGGGTTCTCTTCATAAGAAACAAAGATGACTCTTTTGAGGCCTTCAAAACCTTTTACAAATAAGTTCAAAATGAAAAAGGTTTTTGCATTACTACCATAAGAAGTGATCATAGAGGAGAGTTTGAAAATGTTTTCTTTAAAAAAATTTGTGATGAAAATGGAATTGTTCACAATTTCTCTTGTCCAAGAACTCCACAGCAAAATGAAGTTATGGAAAGGAAAAATAGGACTCTATAAGAAATGACAAGAATTCTCCTATATAATACTGAGTTACCTAAATATTTCTGGGCTGAGGTAGTTAATATTTCATGTTATATTTTAAACAGAGTTTCCATAAGGCCAATATTAAAGAAAATTCTATATGAGTTGTGGAAAAGGAAGGAAACAAAACATATCATACTTCCATGCATTTGGGTGTGAATGCTTTGTGTTGAACAACAAAGATCAGCTAGGAAAGTTTGATTTGGAATTTAATAAATACATCCTTCTTGGATATTTTACTACTTCTAAAGCATAGAGTTTTAAAATTTGAGAACTCTGGTAATTGAAAAAAGTATGCATGTGGCGTGTAATGATACTTGTAACGTCCAAAATACTATTACTAATACCGTACCCGATTTACGTGTCAGTAATTAGCAGTTGGTACAATACTTACGAATATCATAATTTCATGAATAAACATTTTATATAATTATCAAAATATGAGCCATTCACGAAGCATAATATAAATACATAGGGAAAAAGAAAAGTTATACAAAGTGTACGATATAGAGATCAATATACATGTATTGCCATATGACACCAAAAATCAAAACAAAAGCACTGCAAAGATCTAGACTATTGTCTTCAAGCAAAAACTCCATCCTGCTCCATGACTTTATCCCTGTCTGGAATTATCATGGAAAGGCATAGAGAATAGGGGTGAGAATTAAGAAATTCTCGGTAGTTTAACTCAAAAACTATGTCATCATAATAATTCTAGCTATTTCGAGAAAAATCTTATCAAATAAACCATCTCTATATTTAGAAAAGTGGCAAAATGTCAAAACAAGTCATTTATCTTCCTGAAATAGACATCCCATTTTCCATTATTACTAAAAACATTTAATCATTTCAATCATAAATCATTTTATGATTAAAGCCTCATGATAATTCACAAGTCATAATTCAATTCATGAAAACTCATGGTGGAAATAAATGATATTATCCTATATCAATACATAACAAAAATTGTCATTTCACAATACCACATATCTCAATCAATGCTAGCATTTAAAACCATTTACTTAGTAGTAGTCTGCTTTTAGGTTGGTGCATATCAACCTCTTTGTGACTCACTTTCACCACACAGAACTATTTTGAGTAATTGGGCCCATGTCTCACTCAATCTAGGAGAGAGGGGATATTTACTAACCCTCAATTAATCCACATGAATAGACCACTACCTTATGTCATTTGGGATGCTAGGATACGCTGCCCTAGCTGCCCCGAGTTTAGGATCACCCCAAGTGGAAGGGAAACATCCATTCTCAACCACTAATGACTAGGGAAGCTCAGGTAAAGGGGAAGAACACATCTTAACCCTAATTACTTTGGTATAAAGAGATTATTTATTCTCTTTTACCATTAATCAAGCATTACCCAAGTGCAAGGTAATCCAAAAGCACACTTAGCCTAGTTCCATAAAGGGATACCCATGAGAGAAAATTGGTTTTTCATTTCTACAATGCCCTTTGATCAACATCTCAACAATTATGCAACACTTGCATTTATAATATTTCTCTTCATAAGTATTTCATCTCATTAATGTAAGTCATCATTTTCATGCATTTCATATGCTTTTCTTTGCTTTAAACACCTGAATATAACATTGGAAATCAATTCATCAATTTTAAAACATCACAAAACATTTCTGTTTCTAGCAGCAGAGCACAAAGTTTGACCTTTGTACAGTAAAACAAGCATAACTTGAGCTATGGAGGTCGAAACGAGGTGATTCTAGTGGCATTAGAAAGTTAAGAGAAAGAGATACAACATTTATGAAGACTACAAAAGCTGATTCTCATTAAAGAGAGATACACGACCTATGTTATAAGACATGGGGGTGTCCTTCTTTGCCAGTGCAATGCCAAGGAAACAGGCTATCAGGCCAAGACACCAAGGGGCAGGTGTGTCATCAAACATGACCCATGTTTGCGTCTCCACTATAGCAATTCGAGGCACAATTCACTTAGCCCAAAAATACCTCCAAGAATCACTAATAAACCAACGAATAACATCTCAAAAACATCAAAATAACATCATTCAAGTGCTCATTTATCATCTGATGCATCAAAACAAATGTTGGTTTCATACTCATTTTCAAAAACTTAAAGAGTTTCAAGAACACCATTAAAGCTTGAACCTTTAGCCTATATTCAAAGCATAAAAGCATATACTTTACTCAAGAATCAACAAATCTCAGTAAAGTTCATCAAAACTCCATTTTTCAATAATGTAATACATGAACAAAGTGGGTAAAGCTTTAGAAATCCCCCTACCTCAAGATGAAATCACCTTCTTCTTGCCTTTCCTAGCCTTTACTTCTTGATTCTTGCTTGAATCCTTGATTTGCCCCTTACTTTCACCTTCTTGGGGCCAAAAACGAGAGAGAGGGCAAGAGAACAGAGAGAGCGAGCGTGAGAGATGAGAGTGAGCATGAGTGAAGAGAGAGAAAAGAGTGAAAAGATGATAAAGTAAATGTGTGGTTAGAAAAATATGATGAATAGTAAAAGTTACTTTCAACTGATAACATTTTATCTACTATGAACACTTTAAAACTCCCTTAATAAATTCTCCCACCTTCATATGTGTTATTGAAAATTCTAAAATTCCACTTACTATTCAATTCTATTTTTCCATAAATATTTATTTCCATGGGTATCTTCAAGAAATTGTGAGACTCCATGGAATTCCCACCAACATCATATTTGATAAAAACCCTAGGTTCACCTTTAGATTTTGGGGAGCTCTTCACAAAGCTTTTAAAACTAAATTGAATTTCAGTACGGCCTACCATCCGCAAGCCAATGGCCAAACTGAGAGAACCATCCAAACCTTAGAAGACATATTAAGAGCTTGTGTGCTCGACCATCAAGGTAGTTGGGATAGGTTCTTATCTTTGATTAAGTTTACCTACAATAACAGTTATCACTCCAGTATAGGAGTGACGCCTTATGAAGCCTTGTATGATAGGAAATGTAGGTCACTTAGTAACTTTACTATTCAACTCATTATTTATCCTACGACTACTTTGCTTTTATGGCTAGGAAGTGAGCAAATTTGGTCAACCAGTCCACTATAACCCATATGGCATCAAGGCCCGACTGAATTTTTGGCAACCCCATCACAAAATTCATATATATACTTTCCCATTTCCACTCGAGAACTTCTAAGGGTTGCAAAGATCTTTAGGGTTTTTTATGCTCAATTTTGACTCTTTAGCAAACTAAGCATTTGGACACAAACAATGCTATGTCATTTTTCATGTGAGGCCACCAAAACATCTTTTTGAGGTTTGGTACATTTTTGTTGTACCCGGGTGGATGGTGAACTGGCTCCTATGGGCTTTTTCAAGAATCTGCTCTGTGATTTCAGACTCTCTGGGGATACATAATCTATTTCCAAACATAACGGTCCTGTCATCCGCCTTCTTAAACTTCTTTCTTTTCCCTAAAAGGATTTATGCACTTATTTCTTATGGGTCTCATCTTTCTCTTGGGCACTCTTAATTTGAGCTTTCAAATCATTTCAAATCTTCAATTTATTCAAATGAAAACCATGTGGTACAAGGGTCACTACTAAGATTTTCTACTCATGGCATCGGCCACCACATTGGCCTTTACCAGGGTGGTACCTTAATTCAAACTCATAATCCTTCAAGAACTCCATCCATTGCCTCTGTCTCATGTTTAATTCCTTTTGGTCAAACAGGTACTTTAAACTTTTGTGGTCACTGTAAACCTCAAATTTTACCCAGTATAAATAATGCTTCCAAATTTTCAAAGCAAAAACCACCGCCGCAAACTCTAGGTCGTGGGTTGGGTAATTTTTCTCATGGGGGCATAGTTGCCTAGAGGCATAAGCCACTACCCTCCCATCTTGCATTAACACACATCCTAACCCTCTCCTAAAGGCATCACAATATACCTCAAAATTCCCTTGAGGATCTAGAATCATTGGCACTGGAGTGGTGGTCAACTTCCTTTTCAGTTCTTGAAAGCTATCCTCACATTCTTGTGTCCAAACGAAAATATTGCCTTTTCGAGTCAGCTTAGTCAAGGGTAAGGCTATCCTAGAAAACCCCTTTATGAATCTTCGGTAATAACTAGCCAAACCGAAGAAGCTCCTAATTTCTGTTATGGTGAAAGGTCTCTTCCATTTAAGAACTGCTTCTATCTTGCTAGGATCCACAGATATCCCTTATCCAGATATAACATGCCCTAAAAACTACACCTGGTTCAACCAAAACTCACATTTCAACAACTTGGCATATAATTGCTTTTCTCTTAGAATTCCCAGAACTATCCTAAGATGATCTTCATGTTCTTCTATTGTCTTTGAATATATAAGAATGTCATCTATGAAGACAACTACAAACTGATCAAGATAGCGTTGGAAAATTCTGTTTATATAATCTATGAAGATAGCCAGTGCATTGGTCAAACTGAAGGACATGACTAGGTACTCATATTGCCCATATCTAGTCTTAAAAGCAGTCTTAGTTATGTCCTCCTCACAGACCCTAATTTGATGGTATCCTGGTTTTAAATCAATTTTTGCAAACACTCTTGCACCCCTCAACTGGTCCATCAAATCGTCTATTCTTGGCAATGGGTATTTGGTTTTTATTGTTACCTTATTTAGCTATCTATAATGCACACAAAGTTTCATACTATCGTCTTTCTTTTTCACTAAGATCACAGGCGCTCCCCATGGTGAAAGACTCGGTCGTATGAACTTTTTATCTAACAACTCCTCAATTTGCTTTTTAAGCTCAATGAGTTTTAAAGGGGACTTCCTATAAGGCGCTATGGAGATAGGACCCATTCTCGGCACTAGATCTATAGCAAACTCAATTTCCTTCATAGGTGGCAACTCACTTACTTCCTCAGGAGACACTTCTGGGTACTCATTCACTACAGGAACTATAACACCCTAACTTTTGGTTAAAGTACGATATTGTCCTAAATGTATTGTTTTATACTTTCTGTGAGTTATAAAATGAATTTGATTGTTTCGTGATTGTATTTGATTATTGTGTGTGATTTATTCTGAGTCAAGAAAATAAAAATTTCCTGGCCGAAAAAATCTTAATTTAATTATTCAGAGCTGGGGGATCTTACTAAACCCAATTTCGAGTAATGCGTGTGTTGATCTTTTAATTTTTAGGATTTAACTGTGCAATAAAAATATTTTATATTATTATAATATTATTTTATTGTACAGTACCTACTGTCTTAAAAATAGTAGAATTCTACTCCAAAATGGACCATGGACCCCGAAAAATCATGGGACCCACGTTTAGAGAACCAATTAACGTTTCTCGGCTAGATTTAATCATAAGCCAATAAAATCTAGTCAACAATAGTGGCTTGAAGTTTTAAACCAATGGGAGGTTAGTCCACAAAAGTGGTTGGACTTGTTGATTTATGACTAGAAAGCTCAACCAAGTTAGCTTAAACCTAACTAAGTTAATATAGGAAGCTTATGTAATAACTAAATGAAGTAAACCTAGTTAGCTACACCTTAGAGTTCTAGTTAGAGAAGGTTCTAATAATATCAAGACAAAGGCTAGTTATCCTAAGTACCTAGATAGTTAGACAAGTAACTAAGCAAACTAACTAAATGCACCTAAGTCTAACTAGATTGCATAAATGAACACAAACCTAGTTTGCTCTCCCTTGGAGCAATTCGGTCAAGGCTTTTCAAGAAGGATCAAGAAGTGCTTAGTCACTTGATGACTTGATTTCCTACACCAATGAGAAACAAGCTTGGAGGCAAAGCCTTTGATATCCACCCTTGATCACATCTAAGGTTGTTAGGAGGTCTTGGAAGGTCAACAAAGGAGGCCACCTCCTTTGGAGCTCCACGGCCAAGTACTTGGTGTTAGGAGATAATTTTCATTTCATCTTCATTTTACTATCACTCAAAATTTCTCTTCTCTTTCTATCAAAAACTAAGAACACCATTGTTGCACTTTGAGAGCTCACGGCCAAAACCATAAACCAACACCTCCACTCTTCTAAAATTTCATCTAACTTTATTTCTCAAATCCAAACATCATTTTAAGAACATCTCTAGTTAAGAGTTCTTTCAAAAAAATTCATCTTGAGCTTGAAAAACCACTTTGAAGATTTTTCCTACAAGTTGAAAATCTTTGTTTCTTATTTCTAACTTGATTTCTTAGGTTCTAAGCCATGATTAATCCATGGTTTATGTTTTTTTTAACCTTAGTTATGACTCTTTAAAATTTGTTTGAGTTTGTCAGGGATTGTTTGAAGGTTACACGAAATTGCTAGAAGGAGTTAGAAGGAGTTTGTCTTCCTTTAAGGTAAGAAGGAGATTAAATCTCATCAACCTTGTGTGGTGATGAGAAGATGGATGTATTTGTGGTGAAGAATCCATAAGGATTCATTCACTTGGTTGTTTACTATCTTTTCTATTTTGTGATTGATTATATGTGTATCCAGGTTTATAGCTTTAAAATATATTGTATATGTTTATAAATCTATAGTAATTGTTGTAGGATGTGAATGATATGTGAGGGATTGCATGAGTGTTCCAAAGAGCACAAGGAAGCTCATGACTTCACCAAGAAAAAGAGAACCAAAATGTTCTCAACCATTTTCTAAAACAATGACATAATGAATTTAGGTAAAATAATGAATTTGAAATTGATTTAGGAGATGGAAAATGATTTAAAGATCATTTGTAAAGAACATGTTGAATTCGGCCAAAAATTCCATTCAATGTGTATTTGATTCCAAAATTATTTTCTAAAATGGACTAAGTAATTAACTTAAAGAGAATTCAATTTCAACAGATTTTGGAGAACAAAATAAATGAATTTAGTTTTAGGAACCTAAATTAGAGGAATTAATTATAAATAAGAAATAAAGTGAACACTTGAAAAATGTTAATGTAGAAGCTCACCTCTGGGTTTTGAAGCACGTTAGTGAGTTTCAAAGTGTAAGTAATAGTTATAAAGCAAGGTAATTTTTAAAGAAAAACATAGAAAATATCATTTAATGAATTTTGTAGAGAAAATATTGTCAAAATTAATTAAAAGTGGACAAATAATGGGGAAAGTTTCAAAGTATAATTAGAACATAAATAAAATATTATACGTCATTTAAAAATACTAGAAATAGCTTACGCGTATTTTAAAATAAAGATTTTTAAGCTACGTGATTGAGAAAACGATTTAAAAATCTTACGCGATTGAGAAAATGATTTTAAAAACATTACGCGATATTTAAAAATGTCAAAATATATTTACGCAATTTAAAAACGTTTGAAAAAGTGACATGATTGTGAAAATGCGATAAAATTTCTACACGACTAAAAGGAACAGTAAGTTTTACTATCGAGCCAAAGTGGTGGACTCGGACATGTTAAAAAATAGTACTGTCAAGTGGAAGCATACTATATTTGGTTTATATCGATGCGGAGGGCATTTGTGCAATTATGATGATAATGAGGGCATTTGAGTAATTTTTGGTTCATGTTCATACATTGAGAGATGTGTCAATTTGGTTGAAATTGGTGATAGGCTGACGAGATGAATTACACCGTGTTGTGGGTGTGATAGGCGTAGTGCGGTTCATTGATTGAACTTGGAGGCATTAGTGTGCGGAGGATTCCACATGTGGACAGTTGGTAGCTCCTCTGGGCTGTGGTAACGGGCAACACACTAATGATCTCGACAAACATTATTTTTAATCAAGATCTTGTGGAGACTGTCTAGTACAATGTCTGTGGTGCACGACATTTTGACTCTGTACTACTTACCACGATGTTTTGACTGTGGGTTATTAACACGATGTTTGACAGTGTAATAGTTGGTTGGGCAGCCTGAGTTACGGATAGGTCTTTCGGATCATTCTCTCTGATGTCTGTGTTTAGCTCCATAGAGTAGGAATGAGTTGGTGTACATTTGCATTTGTGGTCTGCATTATAATGTGATTATTTGTGATTATTTCATATTATGTTTGATGTGTTAATGTGAGATATTGTGTATGATGTGATGATATGGATTTTTGAATTAATTGTGATATCTGTATGTATTGTCATTTTCTGTACTGCCATGCTGGTAATGATGTAGTTTGTCTCACCTCTTTGTATATATTTCTCTGTGTTATTATTTATATTCTGTAAAGAGTTTGAGGAAGAGGAAGATGAGCAGCCTCTAGATATTCAGTACCCTGAGGAGCAGTAACCGAGCGATCAGTTCGAGGAAGGCGAGCCGTTAGATCACCCATATCATCTGGATTGATCTTTTGGTTATGGTGTGGAAATAAGCTTGCCCCAAATGGTTTAACATGTTAAGTTTTGATAATGACAAATACAAGACAAAAAGAATGATGCATATGCTTGATAGATGTACTTTATAGATGACAATTGCATCATAAAAGAATATTGATCATATTACATAAATGTGCTTAAAGAGATATATGTAACATTCATCATATAATATATCCAATAATATTTTATATGAGTTATAAATGAATTAATATTGGATGTGTCTATGAAAGTCTTATATGCATGTTATACTAACTAGAGTTATACATTTATGAATCATGCATATGAAGATATTGAGTTATGAATTTGGACTAACTATGTTTGGTTAAGTGAGCAATACTTTGTAGGATAGTCCAAGTACCAAGAGTGAGCATTACAACAAGAAAGTAAAAATATCACAACTATGCTCAACTCAAGAAGGATGAAAATAATAAATATGTTCCAAGCTTGTGCAAGACATGAAGAAAAGAAAATTTCGGAAGCTTGGATTATATCAAGAAGCCAAAGGATTGAAAGTGCAAAGATTAAGTCCCAAGGTTCTTCAAGAATAGCTTATAGGACTTAGATCTCGTGTAAAGGTAAAAAGGAATCACACTAAGCTCAAAACATGTTTTAACATCTTTAAAAAGTGTTTTCTAAAAAGTTTAAATGCCCAA
Organism: Ormosia emarginata; assembly: GCA_029884605.1. NCBI lineage: Eukaryota > Viridiplantae > Streptophyta > Magnoliopsida > Fabales > Fabaceae > Ormosia > Ormosia emarginata. The sequence goes on along the minus strand of JAQQTP010000049.1, from coordinate 1,825,438 downwards.
CAAAGTGTTTTTGGAAAGTTAGTCTTGGTGGTAGGCCAAACTATTGAAAAATAGCCAAGTTTGTGTTTTGCAAAACTGACCTTTGGTTACTCTTTTGATCATATCTTTCAAAATACTTTGAGTTTTGCTTTGAAACTTATTTCATATGAAAATAGACTCAAAGATCCTTCTAATGAGTGGTCATTTGCTTAAAACGGATAAGAAACAAAGAAGTTATGATCGTTTAAAGTTAGTTTTCAAAACCAAAGTGTCCTAACCGATTAGGGACTTTCCCTAACCGATTATTCACTCTACCAGAAGCCATTTTCACGTTTCTGGAATGTCCTAACCGATTAGGAACTTGTCTTAACTGATTAGGATGATAAAAAAGAGCCTTTTTCATGTTTTAAATGGCCTCCTAACCGATTAGGAAGATTTCCTAACCGGTTAGAACATGTTTTTAAGTGAAATGCAATTTGGCTATCAAAATGGCCTAACCGATTAGGGTAACTCCCTAACCGGTTAGTATGTGTTTAAAATGATCGTGAAAAGCACTTTAAAGTGGCCTAACCGATTAGGCCAAATGCCTAACCGGTTATTTGATAAGTCAGAAGGCTTTTCCTAAAAGGCCTAACCGATTAGGATAATGTCCTAACCGATTAGTTGCAAACCAGAAACGCTCCAAACGGTCATAAAACGGCTAGTTTTTCTTAATTAATCATTTCCAAACTTTACCCAATGACACTAAATATTAGTGGGCTATAAATACAAGTGTTTGGGCATCAAAGAAATGTTGGAGAACAATCTGAAAATGATCATTGAGCATTAGATTCGTGTTTCACTATCTATTTCTCCAAACCTCTATTTTAAGCTATACTTGTGTGAATCCCAAATACCATAGTGCTTCAATTTGTAATACTTGCTCTAGAGAGAGTTTCTTCCATTTAAATCTTATACAATCTGTTTAGTGAGGGTGAGGTATCCCTCAAGTATTGTAAGGGTGAGGTATCCCTTGAAAAATAGAGGCTCAAGCATTAGGGTGAGGTATCCCATAGTGTTGAGTGCTCAAGATTGTAGTGGTTGTCAAGCACCCATTGAAGCTTGAAGATATAGTGGAAAATCTCAAGTTGTTGCTTGGGGACTGGACGTAGATCACAAGTGGATTGGTGATCGAACCAGGATAAACTATTGTGTTTGATCTTCTAAACTTTATCTCTTTACATTTGCACCTTAATTATATATGCTTGAGTTGAACTTGATATTTAGCTTATTTGCTTAATTTATCCTATATTTCAAGTTACAGTTGAGTAATCTATAATAGTTATACATTTATTGTGCATATTCTGCTGCATTTATTTATTGAGTGATTTAAAATGCATAATTTGTCAAAGTTGCATTAAAACTAGTCATCACCCAATTCACCCCCCCTCTTGGGTAATGGTTGCCATGACTAACATATGGCTTTGCCCGGATTCTTTGGTTTTGTGAGACTTGAGTTTCACGGAGGGTCTGAGGCTTGGCGACCGCGTGAAGATAGAGGATCAGTAGTCTATGTGGGGCGTCTGACTATGTCCCTGCGTAGAGAGTTTGATGGAGAGCCTATTTTTACTACTACTTTGTATTTACATCTTCAAATGCCTTTGACTCTTAGGCGTTACTGAGGAGGACTTTTCATGCGCCTAGTGAGATCAGTAGTGTGTCGACAGCACAAACTCTTGTCCGTAGAGCTGCGAGACATCCAAGATTTTTGTCATCCGACGATCCATTTGAGGAGGATCCTTCGGAGGGTTAGAAATCTTTGATGTGCACTTGGGCATGTTTATGTTTTAGTATTATGCTGACTTTTTACTGCTTTATTAAATATTTGTAGTTGTAAATTATTTGTATACTTAAGACAAAATTATATGTACATTATAGTGTGTGATAATAGTTTGTTTTACTTTATGTTTCGTTTTATTTTATTTAATGTTATTATGTATAAAAGAAAAAAAATTTACCATTCATATTAATTATGTATTAAACGTTTTATAACTTGGGTAAGGTTTTATTTTTATTACATTGAAAATGTGACATCCTTATTAGGGTGTTACATTAGTTAGTATCAGAGCCCAAGTTAGAGTCTTTTTGGGTTGTAGTTAGGTCTATTTTTGCTTGTGTTGTGTGATTCTCTGTGAATTGTTTCCGAAAGGTCACATCTAACTTTGTTTTGTTATGATTGAAGAAAGAGATGTCTAGCGAAAGAAGAACACGTGCAAATATGGAACGTAATGTGGACCCAATAACTGCAGCTGCTGAGGCTATGCAGCGAATGGCGGAGGTGATTACTCAACAAAATCAATGAGCAGCCTAACAACAAGATGCGATTGCTGATGCTCTAAACTTGTCTGAGTTTAGGCGCAATAACCCGCCGCAGTTTAGAGGCGAGTTTGACCCTGAGAAGGTGAGTCTTTGGATCTAAGACTTGGAAAGGATATTTGAAGGAATGGGGTGCGCCGATGATCGGAAAGTGACGTATGCTATGTTCATGTTGAGAGGGGATGACGAGAACTGGTGGAGAAGAACCCGCTGACTTTTACAAGCTGAGGGGATTGAAATTACTTGGGAGGTGTTTAGTGAAGTATTTCTAGAGAAGTACTTTCCTGCTAGTGCTCGACATGCCAAGGAAATGGAATTTCTTGGTTTGCGACAAGGTAACATGACTGTTGGTGAGTATGCAACAAAGTTTGAGAGCTTGTCACAGTTCTCAAGGTACTTTCAAATTCAACCTGATGAGGCATGGAAATGCAGCAAATTTGAGGAAGGACTACGGGTAGAGCTGAAAGGAGGAATGCTGCCCATGAGGATGAATGAATTTCCTGCTTTGATGGATACATGTCGATGACTCGAGGAGTTAGAGCAGTCATGAGATCCAAGAAATCGCAACTTTGGACCGACTAGGTTTCAAAGAGGAGGCAATAACAGCAACAACTGATTTTAGCGAAAACCTTATTCGAGATCACCGGGAAGTCAACCTCAACATCCATCTATTGGGGGAAGTTCTAGTGGTAATAGAGGTAGTTCAAATGTGGCGTTTACGCCAAGATGTTTTAAGTGTAGAAAGATTGGCCACCTATCTAGGGATTGTTCGATCAGAGGAACAATCTGTTTCAATTGTAGAAAACCTGGACATGTTTCTAGGGATTGCACTCAGCCAGAAAGGAAGCCAGCTGTGAGTAATGTTCGTGCTACTCAGCCGCGATCTGTAGGGCGAGTATATACAATGGTTGGAGTTGAAGCTTCCCAGTCTGAAGATCTTATTCAGGGGGAAGGTGTCATTGAAGGTAATCTTTTGACTGTGCTATATGATTCAGGTGCAACACATTCATTTATTGCATATGATTGTGTAGATTGGTTGAAACTGCCTGTGTCTTCTCTGAGTTTTCAGTTGATTGTTTCTACACCAACTGCCAAGTCTGTTGTTACATCCAAAATATGTTTGGATTGTCCTATCACCATAAATGATCGTGTATTTTTTGTTAATATAATTTGTTTACCTCTTATTAAGATAGATGTAATATTAGGAATGGATTGGTTATCTTCTAACCATATCCTAATAGACTGTGCAAACAAAACCATAGTTTTTCCTAAGAAAGAAAGTTCTAGATTTTTGACTGCTGCTAAAGTCAAATCATTGTTGAGAGATGGAGCTCAGGGATATATGTTACTATCTTCTTCAGAGGTTAAGAGCGAGAAAGATGTGAACACTATTGTTGTTGTTAATGAATTTCTAGAAGTTTTTCCTGATGATGTACCCGATTTGCCACTGGAAAGAGAGATCGAGTTTTCTATTGATCTGGTACCCAGAGTAGGTCCTATTTCGATTGCAACGTATCGGATGTCGCCATCAGAATTAGGAGAGTTGAAGAAACAATTAGAGGAATTATTGGAGAAGCAGTTTGTGCGATCGAGTGTTTCGCCTTGGGGAGCACCAGTGTTGCTAGTCAAGAAAAAGGATGGAACTTCTCGTCTTTGTGTGGATTATTGTTAGTTGAACAAAGTGACTATAAAGAATAAGTACCCACTTTCGAGGATTAATGATTTGATGGACCAATTGAAAGGAGCGACTATTTTCTCAAAAATAGATTTGCGATTAGGTTATCATCAAATTCGGGTTAAGGTAGAGGATATACCTAAGACAGCTTTCCAAACTCGTTACGGGCATTATAAGTATCAAGTGATGCCGTTCAGAGTGACGAATGCTCCTGCAATATTCATGGATTACATGAATAGGATTTTTCGTCTGTATCTAGACAAATTTGTCATTGTTTTTATTGATGACATTCTGATCTACTCTCAAAATTAGAAAGAGCATGTTGAACATCTCAATATAGTTCTCCAGATTTTGAAAGAAAAGAAACTATATGCAAAATTAGCAAAGTGTGAGTTTTGGTTAGAAGACGTTCAATTTCTAGGTCACGTGATTTCTAAAGAAGGTATTACAGTAGACCCGTCGAAGGTGGAGGCTATTTTACAATGGGAAAGGCCAAAGACAGTGACAGAGATCCGAAATTTCGTTGGAATGGCCGGATATTATCGGAGGTTTATTGAAGGTTTTTCCAAGATAGTTGGACCTCTTACACAACTCACAAGGAAGAGTCAAGCTTTCGTTTGGATAGAAGAATGCAAGACAAGTTTCTAAGAGTTGAAGAAGAGATTGACGACTACACCAGTGTTGATTTTGCCTGATCCTAACAAGTCCTTTGAGGTGTATTGTGACGCTTCTTACCAAGGGTTAGGGTGTATGTTGATGCAGAATAGGAATGTGGTGGCTTATGCTTCAAGATAGTTGAAGGTACATGAGAGGAACTACCCAACACATGATTTGGAACTAGCTGCAGTGGTTTTTGCATTGAAAGTGTGGAGGCATTTTTTGTATGGAGCTATGTTCAATGTCTTTAGTGATCACAAGAGTTTGAAATACTTGTTTGATCAGAAGGAATTGAACATGAGGCAAAGGTGGTGGTTAGAGTTCTTGAAGGACTATGATTTTCAACTTCAATACCATCCAGGAAAGGCGAATGTGGTGGCAGATTCTTTGAGTAGAAAGGTGATAAGTGTTTCTACCATGATGATAAAGGAGGAGAAATTAATCAACCAGTTTAGAGATCTTTGGTTGTCAGTGGAATTGGTACCAGGAAAGATTCGTCTATTTAAGGTTATGGTTTTGAATGAATTGCTGGATGTGATTCGAGAAAAACAGGATGAGGATCCATTTTTACAGAACGAAAAGGAATTTTTGAAGCAAGGTCATAAGGCGACGGTGGAAGAAGGATCGGATGGAGTCTTAAGATTTGAAGGAAGAATTTGTATACCTAATGATCCCAATCTTAAGCAAGCAATTTTGGATGAAGCTCATACCAGTAGATTGAGTATACATCCAGGAATGACAAAGATGTACCAAGATTTAAAACGAATGTTTTGGTGGCCAAGGATGAAGAGAGATATGGTGGAACGTGTGGCATCTTGTCTTGTTTGTTAGAAGGCAAAAGTGGAACATCAAAGACCTGCTGGTATGTTACAACCTTTAACTATTCCAGAATGGAAATGGGATAGTATCTCGATGGATTTTGTTACCAGATTGCAAAGAACGAGGAAAGGTCATGATTCTATATGGGTTATAGTTGATAGGCTTACAAAGTCAGCGCACTTCTTGTCGATCAATATTAAGTATTCGTTGAAACGATTAACCCAGGTGTACATTAGTGACATTGTTAGACTTCATGGTGTACCTACAAGTATAGTTTCTGATAGAGATCCGAGGTTTACGTCAAGGTTCTGGCGAAGTTTGCAAGAAGCCATGGGAACTAAGTTACGTCTGAGTTCTGCTTATCATCCGTAGACTGATGGTCAAACGAAGAGAACAATCCAGTCATTGGAAGATTTGTTGCGTGCTTGTGTGTTGGAACAACAAGGAAGTTGGGATGAATTCTTGTCTCTGATAGAATTCACCTACAACAATAGTTTTCACTCAAGTATAGGGATGGCACCCTATGAAGCACTATATGGGCAACGATGCAGAACACCTTTATGTTGGTATCAAGATGGGGAAAGTATGACCATTGGGCCTGATCTTGTGCAACAAACTACAGAAAAATTGAAAATGATTCAGGAGAAAATGAGGACGACTTAGAGCCGACAGAAAAGATATGCTGATAAGTGAAGGCGACCTCTTGAATTTGAGGATGGTGAGCATGTATTTTTGCGAGTAACGCCTACGACTGGTGTCAAAAGGGTTATTAAATCCAGAAAGCTCACTCCTAAATTCATCGGACCTTGTCAAATTATTCGTCGAATAGGTCCCATAGCCTACCAAATAGCTTTACCACCTTTTCTATCCAATCTACATAATGTATTTCATGTGTCTCAGTTAAGAAAATATATTCTCGACCCAACGCATATTATACAGCTCGATGAAGTGCAATTAAAAGATAATTTAACATATGAGACACTTCCTGTTAAGATTGGGGATAGGAGAGTGAAGCAGCTTTGAGAGAAGATGATCAAATTGGTAAAGGTGATATGGAACGACGTAACGGGTGATGCTACCTGGGAGCTAGAAGATAAAATGAGGGAGTAATACCCTAAACTGTTCTGAGATACGATAAATTTCGGGGATGAAATTTTATTAGTGGGGGAGAGTTGTAACACCCCAACTTTTGGTTAAAGTACGATATTGTCCTAAATGTACTGTTTTATGTTTTCTGTGAGTTATAAAATGAATTTGACTATTTTGTGATTGTATTTGACTGTTGTATGTGATTTACTCTGAGCCAAGAAAATAAAAATTTTCTAGCCGAAAAAATCTTAATTTAATTATTCGGAGCTGGGGGATCTTACTAAACCCAATTAGAGTGATGCATGTGTTGATCTTTTAATTTTTAAGATTTAACTATGCAATAAAAATATTTTATATTATTATAATATTATTTTATTGTACAAGACCTCTTATCTTAAAAATAGTAGAATTCTGCTCCAAAATAGACCATGGACCTGGAAAAGTGTGTGGGACCCACATTTAGAGAACCAGTCAACGTTTTTGGCTAGATTTAATCCTAAGCCAATGAGATCTGGTCAACAATAATGGCTTGAAGTTTTAAACCAATGGGAGGTTAGTCCACAAAAGTGGTTGGACTTGTTGATTTATGACTAGAAAGCTCAACCAAGTTAGCTTAAACCTAACTAAGTAAATCTAGGAAGCTTATGTAGTAACAAAATGAAGTAAACCTAGTTAGCTATACCCTAGAGTTCTAGTTAGAGAAGGTTCTAATAATATCAAGACAAAGGCTAGTTATCCTAAGTAACTAGATAGTTAGACAAGTAACTAAGCAAACTAACAAAATGCACCTAAGTCTAACTAGATTGCATAAATGAACACAAACGTAGTTTGCTCTCCCTTGGAGCAATTTGGTCAAGGTTTTTCAAGAAGGATCAAGAAGTGCTTAGTCACTTGATGACTTGATTTCCTATACCAATGAGAAACAAGCTTGGAGGCAAAGCCTTTGATATCCACCCTTGATCACATCTAAGGTTGTTAGGAGGTCTTGGAAGGTCAACAATGGAGGCCACCTCCTTTGGAGCTCCACGGCCAAGTACTTGGTGTTAGGAGACAATTTTCATTTCATCTTCATATTAGTATCACTCAAAACTTCTCTTCTTTTTTTATCAAAAACTAAGAACACCATTGTTGCTCTTTGAGAGCTCACGGCCAAAACCATAGACCAACACCTCCACTCTTCTAAAATTTCACCTAACCTTATTTCTCAAATCCAAACATCATTCTAAGAACATCTCCAAAAGAGAGTTATTTAAAAAAAAAATCATCTTGAACTTGAAAAACCACTTTGAAGATTTTTCCTACAAGGTGAAAATCTTTGTTTCTTATTTCTAACTTGATTTCTTAGGTTCTAAGTCATGATTGATCCATGGTTTATGTTTTTTTTAACCTTAGTTATGACTCTTTAAAATTTGTTTGAGTTTGTTAGGGATTCTTTGAAGGTTACATGAAATTGCTAGAAGGAGTTAGAAGGAGTTTGTCTTCCTTTAAGGTAAGAGGGAGATGGAATCTCATAAACCTTGTGTGGTGGTGAGAAGATGGATGTATTTGTGGTGAAGAATCCATAAGGATTCATTCACTTGGTTGTTTATTGTCTTTTCTATTTTGTGATTGATTGTGTGTGCATCCATGTTTATAGCTTTAAAATATATTGTATGTGTTTATAAATCTATAGTAATTGTTGTAGGATGTGAATGATATGTGAGGGATTGCATGAGTGTTCCAAAGAGCACAAGGAAGCTCACGACTTCACCAAGAAAAAGAGAACCAAAATGTTCTCAACCATTTTCTAAAACAATGACTTAATGAATTTAGGTAAAATAATGAATTTGAAATTGATTTAGGAGATGGAAAATGATTTAAAGATCATTTGTAAAGAACATGTTGAATTCGGCCAAAATGCCATTCAATGTGTATTTGATTCCAAAATTATTTTATAAAATGGACTAAGTAATTAACTTAAAGAGAATTCAATTTCAATGGATTTTGGAGAACAAAATAAATGAATTTAGTTTTAGGAACCTAAATTAGAGGAATTAATTATAAATAAGAAATAAAGTGAACACTTGAAAAATGTTAACATAGAAGCTCACCTTTGGATTTTGAAGCACGTTAGTGAGTTTCAAAGTGTAAATAATAGTTATAATTAAAGCAAGGTAATTTTTAAAGAAAAACGTAAAAAATATCATTTGATGAATTTTTTAGATAAAATACTATCAAAATTAATTAAAAGTGGACAAATAATGGGGAAAGTTTCAAAGTATAATTAGAACGTAAAGAAAATATTATACGTAGTTGAAAAATACTAGAAATAGCTTACGCGTATCTTAAAATAAAGATTTTTAAGCTACGTGATTGAGAAAATGATTTAAAAATCTTACGCGATTGAGAAAATGATTTTAAAAACATTACGCGATATTTAAAAATGTCAAAATATATTTACGCAATTTAAAAATGTTTGAAAAAGTGACGTGATTGTGAAAACGGGATAAAATATCTACGCAACTAAAAGGACCAAAGTGGTAGACCCGGACATATTGATAAATAGTACTGTCAAGTGGAGACATACTATATTTGGTTTATAGCGATGCTGAGGGCATTTGTGTAATTATGATGATAATGAGGGCATTTGAGTAATTTTTGGTTCATGTTCATACATTGAGAGATGTGCCAATTTGGTTGAAATTGGCGATTGGCTGACGAGATAAATTACACCATATTGTGGGTGTGATAGGCGTAGTGCGGTTCATTGATTGAACTCGGAGGCGTTAGTGTGCGGATCCATATGTGAACAATTGGTAGCTCCTCTGGACCGTGGTAACAGGCAACACACTAATGATCTCGACAAACACTATTCTTAATCAAGATCTTGTGGAGACTGTCTAGTACAATGTCTGTGGTGCACAATGTTTTGACTGTGTACTACTTACCACGATGTTTTGACTTTGAGCTATTGACACGATGTTTGACAGTGTAATAGTTGGTTGGGCAGCCTGAGGTACGGATAGATCTTTCATATCATTCTCTCTGATGTCTGTATTTAGCTTCATGGAGTAGGAATGAGTCGATATACATTTGCATTTGTGGTCTGCATTATAATGTGATTATTTGTGATTATTTCATATGATGTTTAATGTGTTAATGTGAGATATTGTGCATGATGTGATGATATGGATTTTTGAATTAATTGTGACATCTGTATGTATTGTCATTTTTTGTATTGCCATGTTGGTAATGATGTAGATTGTCTCACCTCTTTGTATGTATTTCTCTGTATTATTATTTATATTCTGTAAAGAGTTTGAGGAAGAGGAAGAGGAGCAGCCTCTAGATATTCAGTACCCTGAGGAGCAGCAGCCAAGCAATCAGTTCGAGGAAGGCGAGCCATTAGATCATCCATATCATCTGGATTGATCTTTTGGTTGTGGTTTTACCTGAATTCTTTGGTTTTATGAGACTTGAGTTTCACGGAGGGTTTGAGGCCTAGCAATTGTGTGAAGATAGAGGATCGGTAGTCTATGTGGGGCGTCTGACTGTGTCCCTGCGTAGAGAGTTTGATGGAGAACCTATTTTTACTACTACTTTGTATTTACATCTTGAGATGCCTTTGACTCTTAGGCGTTACAGGGGAGAACTTTTTCATGCTGTAACACCCCAAATTTCCTAAATAGTTGACAATAATTTTGACAGTTAACAGAATTCTACTGTTTAGTGATTTCTGTGTACTGTAAAATTATTTTAATTATTCCATCAACGTATTTAATCATTTTGAGTGATTTACTTCGTATCAGGAAAATAAAAATTTTCGGGCCAGGGAAAACTTTACCTAATTTAATTTTTACCGTTAGGTTTTAATTATTTTACGTAATCTGATTTGATATTTGTGCGTTTTCTAATATTTGTGATTTTTGTGTATGATTATGAAAATTTTTACTGTTTGTGGGCCCAGGGGGTGTATGTGGGCCCAGGTGGGTCCCGCAAAGTGAAAATTTTTCTACGCATAAAAAAATTTGTACTATTTAGACAGAGATAGGGGATCTTACTAAACCTGAATTCGGAGACAGTTTTAGAAAATTTCTTGTACTGTGTTTTGTACTGTATTTAATTATCGGGTGATAAAAATACAGTAAAAATATTATTTGTAGGGTTATAGTAGATATAAAAATAAATATTATGCTGATAAATCAATATTGGTGGTTTGGATATTCACCATCGATTTAATCAACGAGGGAGACTTGATCTTGATTTAATCAACGGTGGAGATTTGATCTTAAAAGTGAATAAGATCATTTATAACCGTTAGATAGAGATTAAATCAAGGTAGAGATTTAGTCTTATAAAATAGCTATGATCATTTATGACCATTGGATGTTAATTTAATCTATGGTAGAGAATTGGTCTTGTAAAGTAACAAGGACCATTTATGACCATTGAATGTTGATTTAATCTATGGTGGAGATTTAGTCTTAAAAAGTGACAAAGACCATTTATGACCATTGGATGTAAAGTTTGAAGGAGTAATCTTAACCCTTCATTTTGGAGACACATCTAAGGGCTAAGATTTAAAGAAGAAAGATCCAATGGCCTAAATTAAGTCTTCTATCTAAAGCTACACCTAAAGTCTACCTTAATCCTAACCATTGAATTAATCAATGGCTTAGAATGCTTCAAATAATTGCTTGGACTTTCAAGATTTAATCTTAACCATTGATTTAATCTATGGTTGAAATTTGGTCTTATATAATTGCTTAGACTTCAATTGTGACCCTTGGATGGCAACATGGAAGGAGAGATCTTGACCATCCATTTAGTAGCTTCATCTAAAGGCTAAGATTAAAGGAGGAAGAAGATCCAATGGTCCAAGTTTGTTACTATCACTTGAAAAATTTCTCAATGATTTAGTACCAATTATTTGCTCAAATAATTCACTCTTTTCTCTCTTCACTCTACGGCAATGGAGAGCAAAATTGCTCTAAATTATTACATCTTTGTGATATTAGGACACAATTCAAGTGAAACAAAGTGAGACCAAGTCAACCAAAAATGGCCACCTTTTTGAAGAAGCACCTACGGCCATGCAAAGTTAAAAGGGGAAATTTTGATTCAATTAATTCATGTTCCATTATTTATATTACACAACAAAGAAATAGTCAAAATTGGTGGCTTTCTCCATTTGAAGCATTCAGTCATGCACTTGAAGGGGGGCTCAATTCTTTTATTCATCATACTTGGTCATTCTTCTAACAATAATTCAAGAGGCCAAATAAAAGTAAGTCAATTTTTGGTGACTTTGCACATGTATCATATGGTCATGCATTTCTTTTTGGAGACAAACTACCCATAATTGATTCATTTTTCTCCTACTCACCTATTGTCATGCAATGAATAATGCAAGACAATTTCTACACTTAATCTTTCCTATCAACTTTTCTTTTATTCTTATCAAAGAAAAACAAAAAGCTACACACACAATATTACCTTTCTCTTCATGCACTCCACGGCAACTACTAGGTGGGGAGAGTTTTCATTTCTATCTTCATTTTCTACCAAAGACTAAAAATAATTCTTTCCATTCTCTCTTTTACAAGAACAAGAACAAAAGAAAACTCCATTCTCTCTTCCTAAGAAGGCCATTTGGCCAAAACACCTAAACCACCATCCAATCTCTTTTAATTTCATCCAACCATAGATCTTGAATTTACATAATATTCTAAACAACTTTCATGTTGAAGATTTCCTCTAAATCATTCATCTTCATGGACTTTCTTCAAGATCCATGTTATAGAGTATTTATGGTGAAGTGTAAGGAAACTTCATTTCTTCTCTCTTTTTCATGATCTAAACCATGTTTGATCTATGGTTCCTCTTAATCAAGCTTAGTATAGTAATTTTTATGTATTTTTTTTGGTATTTGAGAAGCCCTTGGTGGTAAAGGACTTGGAAAAAGAAGCAAAACAAAGAGCTTTTGAGGATCTTCAAGAGGTAAGAGGGAGATCCACCTCACCAACCAAGTATGGTGGTGAGAGATGGTTTTATATTTAGTAGATGGTGAATCCATGTGAGGATGCATATCCATGGTCTTGTAATTTATTTGTGGGTGTTTATGTACTTTAATTATTTGTCTATGCTTGGTATGCTTTGCATGATTTTATGGCTTTGATGGTATGCTTATACTATGCATGATGAGAATATGGTATGTTTGTGATATATATATATATATATATATATATATATATATATATATATATATATATATATATATATATATATATGTATGTATGTGTATGTATGTGTATGATTTGAAGAAGGAAGAAATAAATTTTTGGCTTCAATGGCCAAGGAAGAGTGGTCACGGTTTTGACACTCATGATTAGAGTTTATGTTGAAATTTTTTAAGAACAAGAGAAATAATTTTTGGTCCCTAGAACATGGTGAATTTCGGCCAAGACACCTTAAGATAGCTGTTCACAAATTAATATTTTCATGGATGATGAAATGAGATGTTTAGAAAAACAAGGAAAATAAACAAAGGATTTATTTTTCAAAGAGTACATGAACACGGTTTTTGAAGGATTTTTATTGATTTATTTTGTGTAAAAAGTTTCTAAGTGTTTTACTAAATATGAGTTTTAAATGAAAATAGCAATGTTGATTTTAAGGATTTGCAAAGAAAATGACAAAAGATTTGTAAAGAAAGTGAAAATGGATTTGCAAAGAAAGTGAAAAATGAAAATGAACAAATGATTTGATTTTAAAGACCAAGTGTTCACGATTTTTGTAAAGGATTTTTAATGGTTTTGTTTGTGTAAAACTATATCAATTTAGAAGGAAAAATATTTGATGGTTTCAATAGTCATGTCCACGTTTTTGAAGGCTTATAATGCCTAAATTTTTATGGAACAAAGTGATATTTTATAAAACGAAGTGTTTTGTCTCTCAAAAGATTTGACAGTTTTCAATGAACACGTTCACGGTTTTTGAAGACTTGAGGATACCTTGATTTTATAACAAAATGATTTTCGCACAAGAATTTGGAAAGGGAATTGAGCGTTTATCACTTGAGAAAATCAAGTTTTTGTAAACGAAAATGTTTTCGAACTTCAATTTATTTTGAAGAAGGTTGTGTTTAGAAATGATTTGGGAAAAATAAAGAATATAATGGTGTTTTGAAAATTTACTAACGTATAACTGATTTTCGAGTTTTGAAATACGTTAGAAAATGTTAAGTTTTGAAATGTTGATTTATATCAATGGAAAAGTGATTTTTGTGGTTTATATTTTGGAAAAGGATTTCTTGAGTAAAGAAATGTGGAAAAAAATTTTCTTGAGTAAGAAAATGTGAAAAATAAATACAAAGTCATATTATTTTGATAAAGGTTGAAAAGGAATTTTTGAAGGTTAATAAATATTTTCTGTAATGAAATTGTGATGAAAAATGTTTTACGTATCTTAAAAACGTGATTTTTAAGCTACGCAATTTGAAAAATGTGTTGAAAATAATATTGATTTATTTAAGTCCAAAATAAGGTTTGGAATATTGAGGAATATTTCATGTGATTGTAAAATGTTGAAAAATATTTTACGTATCTTAAAAACGATTTGAAATACAGTAAAATATTTCTACGTGATTTGGAATAGGTTAAAATATTTCTATGCGATTTGAATTATGTTTAAATATTTTACGTGATTTGAACTACTGTTGAAAAATCATACATGATTGAAAAGTAATGGAATATTTTTACGTGATTGTGAAAATGACGGAAAACTGCTATAAGATTTAGAAAGTGTTTTAAATATTTTGAGAATGATGGAAAATGATTTACGCGACTTAAAAGAATGATTTTTAAGTTACGCGATTTTGAAATAGTGAAAAAATACTATGCGATTTGAGAAATGTATATTTTTACGCGATTGAGAAAAACGTTGAAAAATTAGTACGTGGTTTAAAAGTGCAACAGAAGAGTTGCAGCATTTTGAAAACGTAACAAAAATGTTACGAAATTTTGTAAACGTAACAGTAGTGTTATGATATTGTGAAAACGTAATAAAAACGTTTTGGAATTTTAAAACGTAACAAAAGTGTTACGGTATTTTGAAAATGCAACAGAAGTGTTGTAGTATTATGAAAACATAACAGAAGTGTTACGGATCTTGTGAAAATATAATTAAAATGTTTTGGAATTGTGAAAACGTAACAGAAATATTACGCGGTTGTGAAAACACGACAAAAGTGTTTTATGACTATAAAAACATAATAACATGATGATTACTGTTGAACCAGTGTCCATACACTGTATGAGAAAATGACGAGTTTTACCTGTGATTGGTATTTGGTGCATTTTATATGCATTAGAAAGATATGCCTGTGATTGGTATTGGTGCATTATACATGCATTGGAAAAATATGCATTGAGGCATATGATTAAATTGAACAAATGAAATTGAAAAGATTTGGCCCTTGTGGTTGGACTTGCACTGATATATTCGTGCATTGTATAAAGTATGGCTAATAAGCTATTTTGGCCTTTGTGGTTGAAGAGGGAATGAGAATTGATAGTGAGATCTATGATGGATCTTGGGGGCGTCAAGGCCCGACGGTCGACCAGTGGATATCTGTCTGTGGGCTAAGGCTGGACCATATGCCACTTGGCGATGCAGTCCGTTGCAACGCATTGACGATACCCGATAAGAACACGATTCTTTTCAACGACTGGGAGATTGTCTGTGGGCTTAGGCTGGCCAATTAACCAGAGCATTCTTCTCGAAATTGTGAAAACCTCCATGGAGTTGTTTTTGAAAAATTGAGTCTATGTGTGCATGCATGAATCTGAGCATTTATATCTGTATGATATATTAATTGAGGAATATTGGCTATGACAATTGTTTTGATTACTTGGATGATGATGATGATAATTAGACAATGTTGAAGACATTATCGTAATTGTTGTTTATGATAATTGAATTGATATATGATTGGATGATGATAATTTATTAATATTGAATATATTATTGGAAGTCTGGTATGATATCCCTGTATGATATTGTTGTTTGTGTTATCTCTATGCTACCATGTTGGTATTGGTGTAGGTGATCTCACCTCTTTGCTATGTTGTCTTGCTGTGTCTGTATTATTAAAATTATACAGTAGAAGGAATGAGTTGTCTTAGACATAACGGGTAGTAGATATTCTGAGTTTTGGTGACAACATAGAGGAGTGGTCATTCAGGACTCGTTGGTGTGCAGTGTTAACAAGGAGCAGATGTCTGATGCATCAAGAGGGATAAAAAAAGAAATAAGTATGTTAAGTTTTCTCGTTAGTGTTGTACCTTGCTATTAAGTAGGACCCGTCATAGGATTTGCTACTGTTAAAAAAAAAGAGTCTGTTAGTTTTATATTTCTCTTTAAATTGTTAAATATTAAGTGGTGTCAATATTGTATATTAATCAATTTAAATATATTTTCAGTAATACTTATGGATTTCAGTAAGTTTATGTTTCAGCAAGAAAGAAATTTTAAAACTCACATTTTATAACTCAAACCTTATGCGAACTTCTTTTCAGATTATGAGTCGGGAGTCAGACATGTGATACCCTAAGGAGGGTGTTACACATGCGCCTAACGAGATCAGTAGTGTGTCGACAACACAGACTCCTGTTCGTAGAGCTATGAGACATCCAGGATTTCTGTCATCTGACGATCCATCTAAGGAGGATCCTTCAGAGGGTTAGAAATCTTTGATGTGCACTTGGGCATGTTTATGTTTTAATATTATGCTGACTTTTTACTGCTTTATTAAATATTTGTAGTTGTAAATTGTTTGTATACTTAAGACAAAATCATATATGCATTATGGTGTATGATAATAGTTTGTTTTACTTTATGTTTCGTTTTATTTTATTTAATGTTATTATGTATAAAAGAAAAAAAAATTACCACTCATATTAATTATGTATTAAACATTTTATAACTTGGGTAAGGTTTAATTTTTATTGCATCGGAAATGTGACATCCTTATTAGGGTGTTACATCTGTAATGTCCCGGGACTGCCTGTAGGATTGATGAGTGTCTCCACGAACCAAGCAGAAGTTGGTGGGCATGTGGTGTCCCAGGGCCGACGAGGGCGGGGAGTGGATGCCGGTGCAAGAGAAGCACGGACAAGGAGCGGCTCCTGGCAAGCTTCTAGGCAAAAGGTCCCATAAATGAACTGAATACGCATCAGAATGAGAGGGATTCAGAGACTATGCAGGTATGAGACTACATAATTGAGGATGGCTTAAAGGAATTGATTAGGTGTAGCCATATTAACAAGTTGCAACTTCTTTTCGGGAGCCTAGAACATAAGAACTCCATGGTTAAGTGTGCTTAACCTTAAGCAATTGTGAGATGGGTGACCTCTTGGGAAGTTTCCTAGGATACGTGTGAGTGAGAATAAAATACGTTGAAAAGACCCGTGTTGGTTTGTGGAGACACTCATTAATCTTGTAGACAATCCCGGGATGTTACAGGAACACTCTCCAAACTTTGCTCTTTTTCAGAACTCAACGAAAACAGAAGAACATAACCTTGAGCCCCTTCTACCAGGTGGTTGGTGACTTGACTGGCATTTAAGAACATAGACTCAGAAGAAGTGTGTAAGGAAGAGGTATCAGATAGAAAAACTAAAGTTTTATCTGAACAATTCAAGACAACACGATTTTTTGACAACAAATCCATACCCAAAATCAAGTCCATGTCTACAAGAGGTAAACAAATCAAATTCACAAGAAAGTCCTTGTTCTCAATGGTTACACAACAGTTTAGGCAAATCTGTGAAGTTATTACGGGTTTTCCTATAAGGGTAGAAACTGACAAGTCAAAAGTTAATTCCAAAACAAGCAAATCCAAATTCCTCACACAATCATGTGAAATGAAAGAATGAGATGCTCCAAAGTTATACAATACAGTTAAAAGTGTATCCTTAATCATGCACTTACCCTATATTAGATTTAAGGAGTAAGCAGTTTCCTAGCTTTTCAGAGTGAATACTCTTCCTGTGGTTTGGGGTCCAAGAATTCCTACTCTTTGTTGCTGCTGTTGGGGACAATTTTTGGCAAAGTTTCTTGTCTCACCACAATTAAAGCAAGTCCTTTGATCGAGCCAACATGGATTGTTACCATGAAATTTCCTACATTTTTGACATCTCAACCCTTTGTCATCAATAATTCTCAAATGTTTTCCTTTCTCTTATTGACCCTTAGGCCACAGTGCCCTTTTCTTGAACTTTTCATCAACCCTCTTTCTCTTGAGAAAGCCATGTGGCTTTGCTCTTGCTCCGAATTCATCTCCAAAGATTCAACAATGTGGCATTTATTCACCAAAGCATGGAAATTGTGAATTTCCAAGGGCTTAATTGCTTTCTTAAGGCTTTCCTTCAATCCGGCTTCGAATTTGACGTACTTCCATTTCTCATCTGAGTTATTCTTGAAGTGGGAAGAGAACTTGGCCAATTCTTCAAATTTGGTCAAGTATTGACTCACGGTCAAATTCCTTTGCTTGATCTCCAAGAACTCAACTTCCTTCTCCTCTTGCACACTTGGGGGAAAATACTTGTCAAGGAAAGTGGTTTTGAACACTTCCTAGGTAATTTCAGTTCCCATGGCTTCAAGGAGCCTTCTTGCTTCATTCCACTAAAGCTCTGCCTCTCCCTTCAACATGAAAGAGGCATAGGAGATCCTCTATGCATCGGAACAAACTAATGTAGTAAAGATCTTCTCTAACTCTCTAAGCCACTCATCCACCTTGGCCGGATCATACTCTCTGTAGAAAGAAAGCGGGCTGCATTTCTGGAACTCTGAAAAATCATTCCTCATTGGATCTACCTCATTTCCCTGAGGTGGATGTGGATTATTTACCACTCTTTCTTGTCTTATATCTCATATTGCAGCAGTCATCTCACAAAACATTTCCATCATATCTACCATATTGCTATTGTTGGCGGATGATCCTCCTCCCCGCATATGCCTTGTGGATGTCATAGTATCCTGCATACACCGAACATTACAAATTGAGTTGATCAGGCCCAATACTTATGTACAATGCTACAGGCAACCACAACATTCACACAAAGTGGTCATGCAAGTCCATCAACACATTCAAGTAACATGATGAGAAAATGCACAACGATCATACTAAAAGCATAGCTAGTCCATACCCTTCCTCAACGAGATGAACTGCTCTGATACCATAACACAACATCCCAAATACTATTACTAATACCGTACCCAGTTTATATATCAATAATTAGTAGTTGGTACATTACTTACGAATATCATAATTTTACAAATGAATAGTTTATATAATTATCAAAATATGAGCCATTCGCGAAACATAATATAAATACATAGGGGGAAAGGGAAGTTATACAAGTGTACGATGTAATGCCCCTTTTTGGGAGGGAACGTCACATTGTCAAATAAAAGAAAATGCGGAAAAGTAAAGTTTTAACATTTTAAGACCCGGTTCATTTGTTTAAGTTTAACTTGTTCAATCTTAAATACGCGAACAAAATAGCAGAAATATTTTTTTTTTGTTTTGATAATCATTTTAACCATGTGGAATATAAATGACGGTGAAGGATAAAATAGTAGACAAAATTCTCATCTGAATGACATGCATATATATATATAAAATGTACTGACATCATTTATACTTAGATACAAGCCTGAATTACCCAAAAGCAAAACTATACCTGCCCCAAAGGATTATACAGATATACCCCAGAGATACCAAAATATACAGCCCACAAAAATATACAGCTGGCCCCAAAATAAAACACTGGTAGCCATCAGTAGCTACCAGTAAACTCAGTCTCTCATATGAGGAGGGACCGTATCCGGGTCCTCAGTAGGATCCTCCTCTTCAGAGGAAACCTCCATGGGAACCACAGAACCACGGGCAGGAGCCCGAGCAGTAGAATCAAAAGAGTCCTCCCAAGGGGTGTAGTAACGATCACCCCACATCTCACGGATGGGCAAGTAAAACTCTAGTCGCAGGCTGATGTGGCAGGTAAGGACAGGTGCCTTATGACGTCTCCAGGCTAGGGCGATCGACACATCTCCCAAGTAGACGCAGTGATCGGAATTCAAGTTAATATGCCAACACTCCGGCCCTCCGAGGAAGGTCAGACGCACATCACCAAGAAATCCGCATATATGTGCCGCCATTGTCTCAGTAGAAGCTAGTCTCATTTGGGCCAGAAGCCGGGAAACTCAGGATCTTCCGCCTCCTTACCGTCATCTTCGATCAATATAGTATACACACATACAGCAAGTAACAGAGATACAAGAAAGAGGTAAGACATCCTACCATCATTACCAATTATAGCAGCTAGAAACAGTACGGCGCCACGCGCCCAAATAGCAATTCGGAATATCATATTCAACTAATAAGCAGTAATTCCAACAGTAAGCAAATAAACAATTCCAAGCAGATAGTCATCTCAGTAATAACCAAATCAGTCATAGATATAGAAAAATAAATATTAACAATGATAATGTATATCATGACTCACATGCATGCTTTCCCAAATTCCTACTCCATGGAGCTAGACTCAAACAGTCGGAGAGAAAGATCAGGAGACATGTCTGTAACTCGGCTGCCGAGGCCAGTGCTATCAATAAATATTCTCGTGCACAATCATGGTATTGTACAGACATTCTACACTAGATCACGATATAGGATAGTGTCAAGTCCGGATCGTCGGTGCATTTGCATTGGTTTGCCCCACAGGCAGAGGAGCTACCAACTGCCCCTTGTGAAGGACCCGCACCCTGACGCCCCCAAGGTCATAACATAACCCACACTTGTCTACTCGCACCTGCACTAAGGTGTATTCAATCTCCTAGGTAACTTGGCCTTACAATAGTCCACAAGGACATTCACAATGCATATGACACTATGCATGGACATGTATGATTCACAATCTCATACAATTACATAACATGCCACAATAGGCCAATATAAGCATCAATATACAAATGGTCACTCACATGGACCCATAGCATCATAATGTAAGGATCAAGTCAACTTGTACATTTTTAGGTTCATTATGAATCCTAACTTAGAATTTATTTTCCTTTCAAGGTTCATGTCAAATCCAATTCTTACCATTAAACAAATCTTCCAAGGTAATTCAATTTTCATACAATTTGTAAATTGTTCAAGTTCTTAGGTTTCACACTCTCTTGTTCTTCACTCACTTATAATTACTTCAAGTCTTATACAATCTCACTTTTAGTCCTTTAAGATTCATGAAATCTCTAATTCTACTAAATCCTTCCAATTTATCAATTATCCACTCATTGCATAGGTTTCTAATTACCTAATTACTTATGCTTCCAACTACCAA
Organism: Ormosia emarginata; assembly: GCA_029884605.1. Taxonomy (NCBI): domain Eukaryota; kingdom Viridiplantae; phylum Streptophyta; class Magnoliopsida; order Fabales; family Fabaceae; genus Ormosia; species Ormosia emarginata. The sequence continues at coordinate 1,804,480 of JAQQTP010000049.1, read as the reverse complement.
AATCACATACTTACCTACAAATACCCTAGAGGTCGTGGCCTCACAATGGTTACAATTTCCAATCCTTTCAAGTCATCTTACTACATGTCATTCCTTTAATTCATTTAAGTTGTACACTTGTTAAATTAGGTCACCAAGAACCCTAATTCTTGGCCTCAAAACCGTAGCCATCACATAGGCTTCAATTCCAATTTTCTTCTTCAATTAAATTCCATCTTGTTACTTGATTAATTCTAGTCTTATGCTTGTTACACATTAACCACAATTTATCTAATTTTCCACCCCCAAAACTGTGGACCTCTAAGAAGGGTGTTCAATTATTTTTGTCCATTTCAAACCATTCAATCCAATCCAATATTCCATTATATACAACAAATCAATCCAATAGCATAAATCAATTAAAATCAACACATAGACATACTAATCACAAAATCAAAGGATAACCCTCATTAGGGTTTTTCCACCAACAACACAATCAAGGTTCCTAGATGCTAAGAGAGGTTGAGGAGGAGTGTCTTCCTCTTACCTAAGTGAAGAAAACAAAAGAAGAACACTAAGAACCTCCTTTGAATTTTCGGATTTGAGCTCCAAGAACCCTAAAAATGGTGACTTTGTTAGAATCAATACCAAGGCTTGAAAAATAAGCCATGGATGGCCAACATGAAGACCATAACCACGAAAATAGAAGGAAAGGAAGAGGAGTCTTGAAACTTATCCAAAAAGCTCAAAGCTTGGAGCTTGGAGAAAATGGTGAAGATGGAGGAATTTCAAGAAACTCCAAGAAGAAAAGATGCTTAGAATGGTGAGAAGATTAAGGAAATGTAGTTGGTTTAATTTTTTGTGATGGTTGAGGGAGAAGAAGAGCTGCTGGCCGTAGCAATGGTGGAGAGAAGGAGGAGAGAAAAACTCAAAGTGAAGAAGAAGAAGAAAGGATGAGAGAGAAAGTGCTTTTGGTAATTAAATGAATTTGTGAGATAGATGAATTAATGGAAATGCAATTATTTGCCTTGCATGGCTGCCTTCCAGCCGTGTGGAGAGAGAAGAGAGAGGGTGAGAATTGGCTTTCAAGGGAAGCCAAGGGTATTTGAGTCAATGTTTGGTCAAAGCTTCTCAAAGAAGCTTTGATTATTTAACATTAAATTTGAATTAAAGTGGATTGATTAGACATAAAGTGGATTTCATTTGGATAATGTGATAGAATTTTTATTACACACTATTATCCAATGGATAATAGTTACAGTTGATAGAAGTCAGTATTTAATTAATCTGACAGATAAATTTTTCGCAGTATTGATTTATTTTATCTGTTAGGATTTCTTGAAAATTGTGAAACCTTGTAAACTGTGTCCAGTCTCGGGTTTAGTAAGATCCCCCGTCGACATGTCCATAGTCCAAGGTTCGCGGAGGAAACATCGTATTTCTCCAGTTCTGCTCAGTGCGCATGCAAAACGAGGAATATACTAAAATATTCGACGTTTCCGGAAAATTCCTAGAAAATTCTCAAAAATTGAAAATATTATAAAACGACTATTCGTCATATAATTTTCTAATTTTTGAAGCATTACAGTTGTTTTCCGACTCTTGCTCAAGTTTTGCGCAAAACGAAGAATATATTAAAATATTCATCATTTCCGAAAAATTTCAAAAAAATTCACATAAATCACAAATATTAGAAAATGACTATTGATGGTGAAATAATTAATTTCCCGAGCATTACACTGACCTCAGCAATTCTCAACTCAATATGCACGTAAAATGAGGAATATATTAAAATATTCACCGTTTCTGAAAAAATTCTAAAAAAATTCCTAAAAATTTCGGGATGTTACATACGACATAGTGATCAATATACATGTATTTCCATATGGTACCAAAAATCAAAACAAAAACATTACAAAGATCTAGACTACTGTCTTCTAGCAAAAACTCCATCTTGCTCCATGGCTTGATCCCTGTCTGGAATTATCATGGAAAGGCATAGAGAATAAGGGGTGAGTATTAAGAAATTCTCAGTAGTTTAACTCAAAAATTATGTCATCATAATAATTCCATCTATTTCTGGGATAATCTTATCGTATAAACCATCTTTATGTTTAGAAAGGTGGCAAAATGCCAAAATAAGTCTTTTTTCTTCCCGAAATAGACATCTCATTTTCCATTATTACTAAAAATATTTAATCATTCGAATCATAAATCATTTTATGATTAAAGCCTCATGACAATTCACAAATCATAATTCAATTCATGAAAACTCATGGTGGAAATAAATGATATTATCCAATATCAATACATAACAAAAATTCTTATTTCACAAGACCACATGTCTCAATCAATGCTAGCATTTAAAACCATTTACTTGGTAGTAGTCTACTTTTAGGTTAGTGTACATCAACCTATTTATGACTCACTTTCATTATATAGAACTACTCCAGGTAACTAGGCCCATGACTCACTCAATCTAGGAGAGAGGATGCTTACTAACCTTCAATCAATCCATATGAATAGACCAAGACCTCATGTCACTTGGGATGCTTGGATACGCTGCCCTAGCTATCCCGGGTTTAGGATCACCCTAAGTGGAAGGGAAACATTCATCCTCAACCACTAATGACTAGGAAAGCTCAGGTAAAGGGTAAGAACATATCTTAACCCCAATTACTCTGGTATAAAGAGATTCTTTATTCTCTTTTACCATTAACCAAGCATTACCCAAGTGCAAGGTAATCCAAAATCACACTCAGCCTAATTCCACAAAGGGATACCCATAAGAGAAAACCAGTTTTTCATTTATACAATGCCCTTTGATCAACATCTCAACAATTATGCAACATATGCATTTACAAGGTTTCTCTTCATAGGCATTTCATATCATCAATGTAAGTCATCCTTTTCATGCATTTCATATGCTTTTGTTTGCTTTAAACACTTGAATATAACATTGGAAATCAATTAATCAATTTAAAAACATCACAAAACATTTCTGTTTCTAGCAGCAGAGCACGAAGTTTGACCTTTGTACAGTAAAACAAGCATAACTTGAGCTATGGAGGTCAAAATGAGGTGATTCCAGTGGCATTGGCAAGTTAAGAGAAAGAGCTACAACTTTTATGAAGACCACAAAAGCTGATTCTCATTACAAAGAGAGACACGACCCGTGTTATAAGACACGAGGGGTGTCCTTCTTTGCCCATGCAATGCCTAGGAAACAGGCTATCAGACCAAGACACGGGGGAGGGGGGCATGTTATCAGACACAACCCGTGTCTGCATCTCAGCTGTAGCAATCTGAGGCACAATTCACTTAGCCCAAAAATACCTCCAAGAATCACCAACAAACCAATGAATAACAACTCAAAAACATCAAAATAACATCATTCAAGTGCTCATTTATCATCCAATGCATCAAAACAAAAGTGGGTTGGTTTCATACTCGTTTTCAAAAACTCAAAGAGTTTTAAGAACACCATTAAAGGTTGAACCTTTAGCATGTATTTAAAGCATAAACGCATATACTTTACTCAAGAATCAACAAATCTCAACAAAGTTCATCAAAACTCCATTTTTCAAGAATGTAAGAGATGATAAAGTGGGTAAAGCTTTAGAAATCCCCCTACCTCAAGATGAAATCACCTTCCTCTTGCCTTTCCTAGCCTTTACTTCTTGATTCTTGCTTGAATCCTTGATTTCCCCCTTGCTTTCACCTTCTTGGGGCCAAAAATGAGAGAGAGAGCTAGAGAATCAAGAGAGAGAGAGCGTGAGAGATGAGAGTGAGCGTGAGTGAAGATAGAGAAAAGAGTGAAAAGATGATAAGGTGAATGTGTGGTTAGAAAAATAAGATGAATAGTAAAAGTTACTTTCAACTAATAACATTTTATCTGTTATGAACACTTTAAAACTCTCTTAATGAATTCTCTCACATTCACATGCGTTATTGAAAATTCAAAAATTCCACTTACTATTCAACTCTATTTTTCCATAAATATTTATTTCCATCCTCTTGCTCTTTTAGCTATTTTCTGAGCTTTTATAAACAATTTCTCACTTTCAGTGTTATAGATTTATGCTCACATAAATCCAAATAATTACCAAAAATTACCAAGTAAATTATAATAATCTTATTGAGCTACTATAACCTTAATTATGACTTATATTTGGCAGAATGTTACAATACTAATAATCTTGATGAGATAAGAAAGGCCACAAACCTTGATGAAGAAATAGAGAGGCTAAGTGTCAATGAAAATGGAGAAAAATGTGGTAAGAAAAAGGATGGAGTTAGTGGAAGCAGCAAAGAAGACAAATCTAGTGGTGAGAAAGTTGAAACAAATAAGAGGAAAGAAGAAATTAAAGCTGAGAAAATTCATGAAGTTTCTCATGAACCTTCTATAATTGGCTATTGGCCATTGAAGATTGTTTTGATGATAATAAACATAAAGATGATGGCAAGATCAAGTTCAAGACCTTCAAGAATAGCTTTAGGACTTAGATCTTCTTGTAAAGGTAAAAAGGGTTCACACTTAAGCTCTAAACTTGCTTTTTCAAAGAACCCAAATTAGCACAAATGGTTTCATGGCTTTAAAATGATTTTTGGTTTCTTAAGAAATAGCCTTTAAGTGCCTAAGAGCTTGTTAGAACATTTGGAAACATTTGGCAAATTTTAAAAGTTGATTAAAGTGTTTTTCAAATACGTTTATTCGAATAAAGGTTTTCCTTATTCGAATAACCAAAGTTGGAATGCCCAAAATTCCAATCCATAAGCCTTTATTCGAATAAGATATGGCTTTATTCGAATAACAACTTAAAACAAGTTACGCGCCTCTTTGTTTTAAAAGATTTATTCGAATAACACTTTTGTTATTCAAATAAAAGTGTTTTAGAAATAAATCTCCTTTGTACTAAAACGTGTTTATTCAAATAAGTATTTCTTTATTTGAATAACTGGGTTTCCAGAATCAAAAAATAGCGGCTAGTATGGCTGCATTTAATACTTCAACCACCCCCAACAAATCTTTAATACTTTGGGCTAGAATTACAAGTTGTTGGGCATTGAAGTCTGTTAGAAAATCAATATAAAAATCCTTGTTGAGCATTCATGTGAGTTCTTACAGCCAATATCTTTAAACCCTTATTTTTAAGCTTAAAGTGTGATCAATCCTTATACTCATTGAGCTTCAATTTGTATTATCTACTCTTGTGAGAGTTTCTTATTCATCCATCCTTTGATTTTCTGTAAAGAGGGTGAGGTATCCCTCGAAGAATTGTAAGGGTGAGGTATCCATTGTTGTTGAGGCTCAAGCACAAAGGGGGAGACATCCTAAGGTGTGTTGAGTGCTCTAGTTTGTAAAGGTAGCAAACACATGTTCAAGCTTGAAGTAATAGTGAAAAATCTCATGTGATTACTTGAGGATAGGGCGTAGGTCACAAGGAGTGGCTGAACCAGGACAAATATTGTGTTTGCTATTCTAAACTCAAACTCCTTTGCATTTGTACTTTAATTTCATATGTTTGCTTGAATACTTTCTATCTTAGCTTGTTCATTTGTGAGTGAAGTATTCTATCTTCTCTATCTATTCACCTCAATCAATCAATAGCTTCAACGAAAATTGATATTCAAGTGTTTGTTAAAAGTTTGCAAAAAGTTTTTGTAAACTCAATTCATCCCCCTCTTGAGTGTTGAAGCTACTTGGTAACAAGTGGTATCAGAGCTAGACCCTTGTGTAAAGAGCTTAACAACTTCAAGAGAAGTGATGGCTTCTTCAAATGGTTTTTCATCGGAATGATCTTCTATAAATAGACTATTTTTTTCAATTAGGATGGTTATGCTTATTAGAAAGAACGAATGAAATTTTTTATTGAAGCTATTAATCTAGATGTGTGGGATGCTGTAGAAAATGGTCCCTTTGTTCCCACATGTGTTGTTAATGGTGTAAGGGTTAATACACCAAAAAGTGAATGGACCGATGAAGATAAGAAAAAGATCCAATATAATTTGAGAGCTAAGAACATCATTACCACAGCTTTGGGGTATGATGAATTCTTTAGGATTTTAAATTGCAAGACTACCCAAGAAATGTGAGACACTTTACAAGTTACCCATTAGGGTACTAGAGAAGTGAAAAGGTCAAGAATAAATACTCTCACTTGTGAGTATGAACTTTTTAAAATGAACTAAAGAGAAAGCATTCAAGAAATGCAAAAGAGATTCACACATATTATAAATCATCGTACTTCATTGGGAAAGACTTTTCCTAACGAAGACCTTATTAACCAAGTTTTAAGGTGTTTGAGTAGGAATTGGCAGCCCAAAGTGACAACTATTGCGGAGTCAAGAAATCTTTCAACAATGACACTAGCCACTCTTTTTGGAAAGCTCCAAGAATATGAATTGAAGTTAAATAGACTCAATCAAAATGAGGAGCATGACAAGAAAAAGAAGAGAATTGCACTCAAGGCCACTTCCTCAACAATATTGGTGTATGCCCTAGAGGCCAATTTATTTTGATCGTCTTACATACATTGTATTATGCTATTTATTTAATATTTGAGGCATTTTATATATTATGTTATTTATGATATACATAATAAAGTCCTTAGAATAGTAAGTTCAATACCATAGGACAACAAGTGGATGACTTGATCATAAGATCCTATCGGATAGAAACAGAACATTATTCTTAAATGTCCCTAGTCAAGTATTATAGTTAATCAGGACGACAATAATGCATTGAGACTAGTATGTGTGTAGACTGATGGCCACATCTCATGGGTCATGGATATGAGATATCAAGTCTCTACATAGGTATATATTAGAGTAATGATGTATTGGACTGACCCACCATGAGAACGCTGCATGGATCGTTACGTGAGTGTCATAAATAATTCTCATAGTGATAATGGTGTATGTGGTCCTTTGACTTGAAATCACTATGATTCCTACATGAGGAGTTGCATGTTTTAATGCCATCAAATGTCATCTGTAACAAAGTGATTATAAAGTTAGTTATTGGATATACTGCAAATCATATGGAGGGATGAGAGTGACCTAGATGGGATTGTCCTTCCTACATAACAAGAGTGATATCTTCGAGCCCCTTGATTGAGTGAGACCACGAAATGCATGACTATGCTCAAATGAGTCAATATGAGGTATTGAGCTCATTTGTTTTTCTACGTCTACTCAAGTATTAGGAAATCAACGATTGAACTATACAAGGGTGACACGTTCTATGTCTTGTGTTCAATTTAGATATTTGTACAAAGGGACTAAACTATATAGTAACATTGATCACAAAAATGTTATGTCAAATCACTGACGTTCTCATTACTTATGTAGCAATGATGTATTGCTAGATACCGCTCATTGCTTATAATATTAAAATAAAATTTTAATATTATTGTCAACGTCATGAGAACCTACAGGGTTGAACATTTAGAACAGACTTAGTTGGAGTAATAAGGATCCAAGTTGGACTGAGATTCAATCGTGGGCTAGACTCATAACAGATGAGCCTAGGGTTGCATAACTTATCTACTGTTGCTCTCACTCGCATAAGGTAACAACTATTATAAATAGCACTGCTAAGGGGCTGTCAAAGTACACAGAAAAAACCCTTGCCACATTTGACAAAAACAGTGAGTGAGATAGTTACGGATTTCTCTTCTCTTCGCGGTTAGCATTGTTGTAGAGAGGTGGGACTCCAAAGCTGTGGACATTGGACACTTTTGCAAGTCTATTCATGTGGATTACATAGAGGTATTATTGTTGTTTCGATGCTTGTGATTTTCTCGATTCTTTTTTTGTCATGCTTCAAGAGGTAAACTCAAAAGTCACGTTTAATGGCTTCTCTTTTCGCATGGATCCTTGGTTTGAATTTTGTTTTTCCACACTGTGATGTATCCGCAATTCCCAATAGTGGTATCAGAGCCACTTGTGAAACCATGATTTGGTTTTCTGTTTACGTGTTGTTTGAAATAATATGATCTTGAATATGTTATTTCTGAAATTGAAAGAATGCTTTACGAAAAACTTATTCTGTTTGATTTGTTGTATGTGAAACATGATAATGTTTTCGAAACCATGAAGATGTTCATATGATTCTGTGAAAATCGTTTAGTATGCTATATGTTTTTATGAAGTTTTTTGGTATGTATGTGATATGTACAATGTTTTGCACAGTGGTGCAGTGCAAGGTTTTTGGAAACCTTGTTCTTGGTTTGCGACGGCATCAAGTGTTAATGTCAGGCAAACCCTGTTTCTGGACAGTGACGTTAATGTCCCCACGCGTTTTGGAAACCCTGTTTCTGGATAGGTAACGACGGCATGAAGTGTTCATGTGAAGGCAGCATAAAGTGTTCATGTGATGGCAACATGAGGGTTCAAGTGTTATTGCCCTAGCCGTCAAGAAGGTGAAAGAGGTCTACCTCTTAATTTTTTGTTAGAAACCAGTGGCAGTATCAATAAATTTTTTTCAGGTTTCGAGGCGCTGACTGGGCAGCAAGAACCCTGTGCATCGGGGCGTTGCCCTGAACCCCGTTACGTAGCGAGTGTTTTTCAAAAATGCATTTTTCAAATCCATTTTTTATGACTCACAAAATAATAATGTGTTATTGTTTTGAGTTTATATGTTCTTTGTGGTGCATGGTACATGGTTATGGCCTTAGTCCTCTTTTCATACTATTTGGTTATTTTAAAATACGGCCTACGTGTCATATCTTTCTCTCTACATTCTGGTTGTACATTCTCCTCTCACCTAACTCCTCTCGTATGTAAAACGAGGTTTCTCTATCTTTGTAATGTATCCTTGATGTGGAGGCAAGATGACAACATCAAATAAGGACGTTGGTGGGAGACGCTTGGTGAAGCTAGTTTGGTCCCTAGGTTTAGTTAATGGTACTCTCGCTGGCTAGGGAGAATCATTGCGTTAGGGACCATAACCATGCCACATTTATTATATGCTTTATATGTATAAGATGCATAGATGATGTTTATAGTATGTTAAACAATTTAATAAATGGTGAGATCTAATAATAATTATAAAATTCCCTCAAAGCAAATATTAAGTCATTATGTGATGCCTTCCAATATGTGGCATTCGTCAAGACTAGTATCGATTAAGTGTAGGTTTGCCAAAGCAGGATGTCTTTATCTATATTAGTGAGACGCGATAGGATAAGGGTAATATCCAACTGCCAACCATTGGGTCTGACTTAACTAGGTCATTTCAATAGGATTGAAGGCTTAGAGGCATGGAGTTGGGCTTTAGTCCATTTGATGGATTAGAATAAGTGTTATTCACTCAACTATCCAAGAATTGCATGAGATGTAATTGGAAAGAGTTTCCTACCTAAATAGCCGAATTTTGAGTGATCAGCCAAAGCTGACTCAAAGCTAGGTGAAATATGGATTTTGTACTACTAGGAAATCTTTCGATGAGATTTTCCGAGTCAATGCTGAGGGTCATTGATTTGAATAAAATAGTGAGAGACATATTTAATTAAAGACCTTGTTAAATATGTTTATGGCATGATACTTATACTTTGCATATTTTTATTTGATAGATTACCATGGCAATAAACACTACGAGTAACTTATCATTGCGATCCATCCTTGAGAAGGAAAAACTGTCTGGGACAAATTTCCTAGACTGGTACAGGAATATGAGGATTGTCCTCAAGTATAAAAAAAATTTGTATGTTCTAAAGCAGCCCATTCCTGAGCCAGCAGCTGCAAATGTCCCTAGAGCTGAAAAGGATGCTTATAAGAAGCATCAAGATGATGCCTTAGACGTTGGTTGTCTCATGCTGGCCACCATGAACTCTGAGCTACAAAAGTAATATGAGAACATGGATGCATACGATATGATCGTACACTTAAAGAAGCTCTATCAAGAGCAAGCTAAGCATGAGAGATTCAAAGTCTCTAAGGCACTTTTTCAATGCAAATTGTTAGAGGGAAGCCATGTTGGTGCTCATGTGCTCAAGATGATTTGGTACATTGAAAACCTAGAGAGACTTGGTTTCCCATTGGGCCAAGAGTTGGCCACTGATCTTGTCCTGTAATCATTGTCGAAAAAATTTAGTCAATTTGTCATGAACTACAACATGAATGAAACTGACAAATCTCCACTAGAGCTGCTAAGCATGTTGAGAACTACAGAGCAAAACATTAATAAAGGAAAGGGAAAAGCCATTATGATGGCCCAAACGGCTAAGGGCAAAATCGAACTGAAGAAACCCAAGGACAATTGGAAGGGCAAGGGTAAGGAGAAATCCAAGCCCAACACTTTTAGCTTGAAACCTACAGGCGAAGTAGTTAAGGAAGGAACCTATTTCCACTGTGGTTAGGCCAGACATTGGAAAAGGAACGACGCCAGATACTTGGAGGAGCTTAAGAAGAAAAAGGGAAATGAGACTTCCACTTCATGTATTTTTGTTATAGAAGTCAATTTATGTACTTCTGCATCTTGGGTATTAGATACTGGATGTGGGTCTCACATTTATATAAATGTGCAGGATCTAAAGAACAGTAGACCATTAGTTAAGAGCGAAGTTGACCTACAAGGTGGAAATGGAGCAAAAGTTGTTATTTTAGCTGTAGGGACTTATTTATTATATTTTCCCACTAAGCTTGTAATTGAATTGGAGAATTGTTATTTTGTGCCTGCTATTAGCAGGAATATCATTTCTGTTTCTTATTTAGATAAGAAAGTTTTTTAATAAAGAACAAAAATTATTCTATTCATTTGAATGATATTTTTAATGGTAGTGCACAACTGAGTAATGGACTTTATGTCCTTGATCACGAAATGCCCGTTTATAACATAAATACGAAGAGGTTCGAATCAAATGATATGAACCCAACTTATCTCTGGCATTGTTGTTTGAGACACATAAATAAGAAACGCATCTCCAAACTCCATAAAGATGGATTCTTGGACTTATTTGTTTTTGAATTATATGAGATATGCGAGTCTTATTTATTAGGGAAGATGACTAAAGCCCCATTCACTAGACAAGGTGAAAGGGCTAGTGATCTTTTTGGCTTCAAACATAGTGATGTATGTGGACCCCTAAACACATTGGCTAGAGGTGGTTTTCAATACTTCATTACATTTACTGATGATTTCAGTAGATACGGGTTTGTGTATCTTATGAGACACAAATCAAAATCTTTTGAAAAGTTCAAGAAATTCAAGAATGAGGTACAAAACTAACTTAGCAAGAATATTAAAGCCCTTCAATCAGATCGAGGTGGTGAATACTTAAGCTAACAATTTGACGATCATTTAAAAGAGTGTGGGATAATATATCAACACACTCCTCCTGGAACACCACAATGAAATGATGTGTCTAAAAGAAGGAATCGGACCTTGTTGGACATAGTTCGATCTATGATGAGTCATGCAGACCTTCCAGGCTCTTTCTGGGGACATGCTTTATTAACAACAAATTTTACACTTAACCATGTTTTATCCAAGACAGTTCAAAAGGCACCATATGAGATATGGACTAGGAGACAACCCAGTATGTCTTTCATGAAGATTTGGGGTTGCAAAGCTTACGTGAAACGACAAATTTCTGATAAGATTGGACCCAAATAAGATAAATGCTTCTTTGTGGGGTATCCCAAGAAAATCAATAGATACTATTCTATAACCTTAGCGAAGGTAAAATGTTTGTCGCATGGACTGCTATGTTTCTAGAAAAGGAGTTTATCTCCAAAGGAACTAGTGGGAGAAAAATAGAACTTGAAGAAATTCAAAGTTCACAGAGTAGCAACGAATCGGTGGTGGAAATAGAGCAGCCTCCACAAGTCGTTGTGGAACAATAACCTGTTCTAGTAGCAAAAGACTTACGTAGGTCTAACAGGATACGTCATCAACTAGAGAGAAATGGATTTCTCATGACCCAACAAGGTGACATATTGCTCATGGATCAAGATGAGCCTGTGACTTACCAAGAAATCATTATTGGCCCAAAATTTAAGAAAAGGCTTGAGGCCATGAGATCTAAAATGGAATCCATGTATGTCAACTAGGTACGAACCTTGGTTGACCCACCTAAATGGGTAAAACCCATTGGGTGCAAGTGGGTTTCCAAAAAGAAAACTGACATGGATGGTAATGTGCATACCTTTAAGGCACGATTGGTGATTAAAAGTTTCAAGCAAATCCATGGTGTATACTATGATGAAACCTTTTCCCCAGTTACGATGCTTAAATCCATTCGGATCTTGCTTGCTATTGCAGCATACCATGATTATGAAATCTAGCAAATGGATGTCAAGACTACTTTCCTTAATGAAAATCTTCTCGAGGATGTGTACATGACACAACCTGAGGGTTTTGCCACTCTACAGGATGTTGGAAAGGTGTGTAAGTTGCAATGATCTATTTAAGGATTGAAGCAAGTTTTCAAAAGTTGTAATCTTTGTTTTGATGATACAATAAAACAATTTAGTTTCATCAAGTGAAAAGAATATTGTGTCTACAAGAAGGTTAGTGGAAGCACAGTTATCTTTTTAGTGTTGTATGTAGATGACATATTACTCATCAAAAATAGTATCCCTACCCTACAGTCTATAAAGACTTGATTGGGGAAATGATTTTCCACGAAGGACTTGGGCGAAGCCACCTATGTATTAGGTATCAAGATCTATAGAGATAGATCACAGAGATTGCTTGGCCTAAGTTAGAGTACATACATAGACAAAGTGTTAAAATTGTTCAACATGCATGAATCCAAGAAAAGACTCTTGCCTATGTTACATGGTGTAAGCCTATCTAAGGCTCAATCCCCTTCCACCCAGGACGAGAGGGATTGCATGAGCAAGATTCCATATGCATCGGTAATTGGATTTATCATGTATGTCATGTTATGTACTCGACCAGGCATCTTGTATGCTTTAAGCATGACGAGTAAGTATTAATCTAATCCCGATAAGAGTCACTGGATTGCTGTCAAGAACATCCTTAAGTACTTGAGAAGGACTAAGGATTCGTTCTTATTATATGGAGCCAAGAAAGAGCTAGTTGTAAAAGGTTACATTGATGCTAGCTTCCAGACCGATAAGGACGACTCCAGATTGCAATCAGGGTTTATTTATTGCCTGAATGGTGGGGCTGTGAGCTAGAAAAGCTCAAAGCAGGAGACAGTCGCCGATTCTACCACAGAGGTTGAGTATATTGTTGCCTCTAATGCAGCAAAGGAGGCAGTTTTGATCAGGAAGTTCATTACTAAGCTTAGTGTAGTTCCTAGCATTATGGACCCATTGAACCTCTATTGTGATAATAATGGAGCCATTACACAAGCTAAGGAGCCTAGATATCACCAGCGATCTAAACATATACTTAGGCACTTCCATCTCATTCGTGAGATCACCGATAGAGTAAATGTGAAGATATGTAGAGTACCAACAGATGATAACATCTTAGATCCACTGACAAAGCCTCTTGCATAGCAAAAGCATAAGGGTCACACTAGATCTTTAGGCATTAGACATATGCCAGATTGACTCTAATGCAAGTGGGAGATTATTGGTGTATGCCCTAGAGGCCAATTTATTTTGACTGTCTTACATACATTGCATTATGCTATTTATTTAATATATGAGGCATTTTATTTATTGTGTTATTTATTATATACATAATAAAGTCCTTAGAATAGTAAGTTCAATATCATAGGACATCAAGTGAATGACTTGATCGTGAGATCTTATCGGATAGAAACTGAACAATATTCTTAAATGTCCCTAGTTAAGTATTATTATTAATTAGGACGACAATAATGCATTGAGACTGGTATGTACGTAGACTGATGGCCACATCGTACGGGTCATGGATATGAGATATCAAGTCTTCATATGGGTATATATTAGAGTAATGATGTATTGGACTGACTCGCCATAAGAATGTTGCGTGGATCGTTACGTGAGTGTCATAAGAGTTTCTTATAGTAATAATGATGTATGTGGTCCTTTGACCTAAAATCACTACGATTCCTACATGAGGAGTTGCATATTTTATTGCCATCAAACGTCATTTGTAACAAGGTGATTATGGAGTTAGTTATTGGACATACCGCGAATCATGCAAAGGGATGTGAGTGACCTAGATGGGATTTATCCCTCCTACATAATAGAAATGATATCTTCGGGGCCCCTAATTGAGTGAGACCACAAAATGCATGGCTATGCTCAAATGAGTCAATATGAGATATTGAGCTCATTTGTTTTTCTACGTCTACTCAAGTATCAGGAAATAGAAGATTGAACTATACAAGGGTGACACATTCCATTCTTTGTGTTCAATTTAGATATCTAGACAAAGGGACTAAACTACACGGTAACATTGATCACGGAAAGGTTATGTCAAATCACTGACATTCTCATTACTTGAGTTGCGGTGATGTGTTGCTAGATACTGCTCACTGCTTATAATATTAAAATGAGATTTTAATATTATTACTAATGTCATGAGAACCTATAAGGTCGCACACTTAGAACAAACTTAGTTAGAGCAATAAGGATCCAAGTTGGACTGAGATTCAATTGTGGGCCAGACTTATAACAAATGAGCCTAGGGTTGCATAACTTACCTACTGCTACTCTCACTCACATAAGGTAGCAACTATTATAAATAACATTACTAAGGGGCAGTAAAGATATGCATAAAAAACCCTAGCCGCACTTGACAGAAACAGTGAATGAGAGAGTAACAAATTTATCTTTTCTTCGTAGCTAGCACTGTCGTAGAGAGGTAGGACTCCAAAATTGCAGATGTTGGACATTTTTAGAAGTCTGTTCATGTGGATTACGTAGAGGCATTATTGTTGTTTCGGTAGTTGTGATTTGCTCGATTCGTTTTTCGTCAGGCTTCAAAAAGGTAAACTCGAAAATCATGTTTCATGGCTTCCTTTTTTGCATAGATTCTTGGTGGAAATTTTGTTTTTCCGTTGTGTGATGTATCTGTAATTCGCAACACACAATTGATGATGATGATAAAGATGATGGAGATGGCATGGAGAACCTTGAACTAAATGAGGAAAGTCTTAGTCTCCTTGTAAGAAGGTTTAGAAATCTCCTTAAGAATAAGAGAATTCAAAGAAGACTACATTTCTCTCCAAAGAAGACCTATCATAAAGGGGAAGGAGCTTCATCCACACTAACTTGCTACGAATATGAAAAATCGGGGCACATGAAGATGGAGTGTCCTATTTATTAAAAGAAGGGGGAGAAGTTTGAAAAAAGACCTTCTAAGGAAAAGAAAGGAATAAGATGATAATGACATGGATTCCACAGATAGCTCAGATAATGAGGAAACTCATCTATGTCTTATAACTAGAGGAGAAGAAGAAGAAGAAAGTGACATGTAGGTAATTTCTTCTAACGTTGACTACTCCCCTTCCTATAATGAATTACAAGATGCATTTGAAGAGTTGCATAATGAGTCTACGAGGCTTACAAAATTAGTTTCTTCATCCAAGAAAACAATTTCCTCTTTGGAAAAAAAAATCTATTTTAAACATGGAGATTAAGGAACTCAAAATTGAGAATGATACTCTAGGACTAACTGATGCTAACTCTTCATGCATGACTTGTTCTTCACATGAGAATGCATCTACATCCTCATCTTGCTCATCATGTAAAGCATTTGAAAAAGAAATTGAGGATTTGAAAAACATTCTTTCAAAATTCACCTTTGGAAGAGACGACTTGAATATATTGCTAGGGAAACAAAGATGTGTTTTCCTAAAGGCTGGTTTAGGGTATAATCCTAAAAACCAACAAAAGCTTTACAAATTTTTTTGTTTCCTCAAGTAGTTCAAGTAGTCCTTTCATTAAATGCTTTCATTGTGGGAAGAAAGGGCATGGTGATTCAACATGTAATGTGAGGAAGAACATCAAAACCAAAGTTGGGACTAGAATGGTTTGGGTCCCCAAGGGCACCTTATCCAGAGCTAACACACAAGGACCCAAGAAAATTTGGATACCGAAGGTTAAAAACTAAATGTGTGTTGTAGATGTGCTTAAAAGTCAAGAGCTCAAATTGGTATCTTGATAGTTGTTTCTCCAAGCACATGACCGAAGATGACTTAAAGTTTTCCTTCCTTGTCCCCAAGAAGCATGGGCATGTAACCTGTGGAGACAACAATAAAGGGAAGATCCTTGGAGTTGACAAAGTTAGTAAAATTCATTTCTCTTCTATTGATAATGTCTTACTTGTTGAAGGGCTTAAACATAACTTGTTTAGCATTAGTCAATTATGTGATAAAGGAAATAGAGTTATATTTGATTTTAATTATTTCATAATTGAAGGAAAAGATGATAAGTAAGTTAAGTTTGTTGGTCATAGGGTCAATAATATATATGTAATTAGCCTTGATGATATATATTCAAATGATATTAAATGTTTTATGAGTAAAGAAGATGATTCATGATCATGGCATTGAAAGATTGTACACATTTACATGGATCACTTAAATAAGTTAGTCTCAAACGAGCTAGTAATTACACTACTCAAGCTCAAATTTGAAAAAGATAAACTATGTTATGCATGTCAAAAGGCAAAATAAGTAAAGGTCTCTTTTAAAGCTAAAAATGTTATTTCAACTTCTAGACCTTTACAACTTTTGCTCATAGATCATTTTGGACCCTCTAGAATAATGAGCTTTGGTGAAAATTATTATGCATTAGTGATTGTGGATGATTTTTCGAGGTTTATATGGACATTATTCCTATCTCATAAAAATGATGTTTTTCAAGCCTTTAAGAAACTTACCAAAGTTATCCAAAGTGAAAAGGGTTTTTGCATTGCATCAATAAGAAGTGATCATGGTGGTGAGTTTGAAAATCATGAGTTTGAAACCTTTTGTGATGAACATGGCATTGAGCATAATTTTCTGCCCTTAGAACTCCACAACAAAATGGGTTTATAGAAAGGAAAAATAGATCTTTATAAGAAATGATAAGAACTATGCTCAATGAGGCTACCATTCCTAAGTGATTTTGGGTGGATGGGATAAGTACCGCTTGTTATGTAATGAATAGGGCCCTAATAAGGCCAATTTTAAAAAAAACCCACTATGATATTTATAAGGGAAGGAAGCCAAATGTTTCACACTTTCATGTCTTTCGATGTAAATATTTTGTTTTAAATAATGGGAAGGATAACTTAGGGAAGTTTGATGCTAAATCATATGAAGGTATATTTCTTTATTATTTTAATCATAGTAAAGCTTTTAGAGTTTACAACAAAAGAACTATGACCATAAAAGAGTTCATTCATGTTGCTTTTAATGAAACTAACACAAATGGATCGAAAAAGAATTTTGTTGATGATGTTGCAGAAATCTTGGCAAGAACACACTTGGAGAACAAGGAGATAGAAGCCAAGAAGCAAGATGAAAGCCAATTTGATCCCCCAAGACAAGAGGATTCACAAATCATGGACCTTCCCAAAGAATGGAGGACATCACGATATCATCCTCTTGACAAGGTGATGGGTGATGTATCAAAAGGGGTAACTACTCGAAACTCTTTTAGAGGTGCATGTAACCATATGGCTTTTGTTTCACAACTTGAACCTAAAGACCTAAATGAAGCCATTGATGATGAACATTGGATCTTAGCCATGCAAGAGGAACTAAATCAATTTGAAAGAAATCAAGTTTCGGAATTAGTTCCAAGGCCTAATAATCATCCTATAATTGGCACCAAATGGGTCTTTAGAAACAAACTTGATGAAACTAACCTAATAATAACAAATAAAGGTTGGTTGCAAAAGGCTATAATTAAGAAAAAGGAATAAATTATGAAGAAACCTATGTACCCGTAGCTAGATTAGAGGCCATTAGAATGCTACTTGCATTTGTATGCATCATGGATTTCAAACTTTATCAAATGGATGTTAAAAGTGCTTTCTTAAATGATTTTATATAAGAAGAAGTGTATGTGGAACAATGATCAATCAATTTTGAGCCATTCATTATTGCTTCATATTTGGCCTAATTGATGCTAATTGTGTCCAATATTATGTTTGTAGATGAGTTTTAGATGATTGGTCTTCATTGAGCTTAATTGTAAAAACTTCATTAATTTTCGGATTTTAACTCATTTTGACCTTTCTGTCTTGTACAGGCCATAACTTGGGCTACAAATATTGTATTTGGATGATCTTGGAGTCCCCTAAAAGTTGAGACGAAGATCTACAATCTGGTGTCTAATGCAATTTTTCTAATTCAGCTGGATTCAAGGCGAAATTGGGCCTCAAAATCAGGATGCTGTTGCTGTCACAAAGCTTGGATCTTTCCTCAATGATTTGGGCCTATCTCTCTCAATTTAAGCTTAATTAAGGCAAATGATATGTCTCTGAAAAGCTTATTCAGAGGGCTACAGTTTGGGCCAGGGGTAGATTAGGAATTACATAAGAACTTTCAGTTACAAATAGGTTTAGGCAGATTTCGAATTCAGCTTTTTGATTTGTTGTGATTCAGTTTTAACAGATTGAACAGAAACCTTTTCTCTCTTTTTCATCTTCTCTACTTTTGTTTTTCCCTCTTTTCTGCATCTTCGTAATGGCCATGGAAGGCTAAAGCTTCAATCAATCCACAGATTCCTGCCCTACACTTCAGGAGGTTGACACTGATGGTACTCCATAGGCCTATGCTGCAAACATCTACAATAATAGGCCTCAGCAGCAACAACACCAGAGCTATGATCTGTCTTCCAACAGATATAACCCAGGCTGGAGAAATCATCCAAATCTAAGGTGGGGGAATAACTCTACACAGCCTGCCCCTACTCAATTTAGGCAGCAGCAACAGTTTCCCTTCCAAAGGCGGTTTCCTTCCAAAGTAAGAAATTTCCTCTTCCAAATTCACCACTACAGACCCAGCAGACCATACCAGCCACCTTTCATGCAGCAGCCAAATAATGCCCCTCCTAAATCCGAGCCAACCTTGGAGGAATTGATGAAATAGATGGCAGTGAACAACCTGCAGTTCCAAAGAGACGAAGCTACCATTCGAATTTGGAGAATCAGATTGGACAACTTGCAAGTTCTATGAACCAATTACAGTCCCAAGATTCTGATAAACTTCCTGCACAAACTGTGGTGAATCCAAGAAATGTGAGTGCCATCACTCTAAGATCCGGTAAGACTGTTGAAGAATTAGATAAGGAGAAGCAAGCCATACCAGAAATTCCATGTAGCAGCAAAAATAAGGAAACTGATTCTGGACCCATTCCTCGTAGTTCTTCTTGAGCGAGGATCCCACTACCATTCCCTCGAGAGAGTTGTGCAAAAAGAAGACTCATGAGACCGATACGAGATAGGGAGATCTTGGAGACATTTAGGAAGGTTGAGGTGAACATTCCTCTCATTGAAGCAATCAAGCAAATTCCAAGATATGCCAAGTTTCTTAAGGATTTGTGTACTCATAGAAGGAGACTCAAGGGAAATGAGAAGATCAACATGGGAAGAAATGTGTTCCGCACTTATACAGCCTACAATGCCCCAAAAATGCAAGGATCCAGGAATTTTTACTATTCCATGCACTATAGGCAGTAGCAAATTCGAAAATGCTATGTTGGATTTAGGTGCTTCAATTAATGTTATGCCTATGTCTGTGTTTCAATCTCTTGCCCTTGGACCTTTACAGAATACAGGAGTCATCATTCAGTTGGCAAATAGGAGTAATGCATACCCTGCTGGACTCATTGAGGATGTCCTTGTTAGAGTTAATGATTTGATCTTCCCTGCAGACTTCTACATTCTGGATATGGATGGAGAATCCGAATCCAGCAGGGCTCCCATCATTCTTGGTAGACCTTTCCTCAAAACTGCCAGAACCAAAATTGATGTCCATGCAGGCACTCTTTCCATGGAGTTTGGAGATAATGTGGTTCGATTTAACATCTTGGATGCCATGAAGCACCCCATGGAAGAACATTCAGTTTTCCATATAGATTTGTTGGCTGATATAGTTGATGATAGCTTTTCTGAGCTCTTTGCTGATGATCTTCTATTCTTTTCTGATTTTGTTAATACCTACACATGTGATGCTTGTACTGTTTCAAAAATGTGCAGTGTTTGTACTGAGATTGCGTCCTGTTTATATGGTGATTCTGATACAAATATGGGGTCTGATCAAATAAATGGTGGTGAAGCTACGAGTGCACCATCGGAGCCATACTTGCGTAGTTTGATTACAGCAAGTACCTCTGAATCAGATTTCGTTGAATTGCAGGCTGTAAACATAGCTACTTCCACTAGGATACTTCCATCTGTAGTGCAGCCACCTACACTGGAGCTTAAGCCACTCCCGAGCACCTTAAGTATGCATACTTAGAGGAGGATAAGAAGCCGCCAGTGATCATTTCTCGCCGCCCTCCATGCCGACCGGGAGGAGAAGGCTGCTGCAAATCGAGGAAGCATAAGAAAGCTATTGGTGGACCTTGGCGACCTTCCCGGCATTAGTCCTTCTATGTGCATGCACGAATACTACTTGAGGCTGGTGCTAAACCAAAGTGAGACAACCACGAGGCGACTCAACCCCTTGATCCTGGATGTGGTGAAGAAAGAGGTGACCAAGCTTTTGCAAGCAGGCATCATCTATCCTATCTCAGATAGTGCTTGGGTGAGTCCAGTTCAAATGGTTCCAAAAAAATCAGGAATCACAGTAGTGAAGAATGATCGAGATGAGCTGATTCCTACTAGAGTACAGAGTAGCTGGAGAGTTTGTATTGATTACAGGTGGCTCAACCAAGCGACGAGAAAGGATCATTTTCCTTTGCCCTTTATCGATCAAATGCTTGAGCGCTTGGCTGGAAAGTTCTGCTTTCTTGATGGCTTTTCTGGATACTTCCAGATCCATATAGCACCAGAGGACCAGGAGAAGGCCACCTTCACTTGCCCTTTTGGCACTTTTGCCTACAGGAGGATACCTTTCGGCTTGTGCAATGCTCCTGGTACCTTCCAACGATGCATGGTGAGTATCTTTACAGATTTTTTAGAGGATTGCATTGAGGTGTTTATGGATGATTTTACTGTTTATGGTTCCTCCTTTGATGCATGCTTGGACAGTTTGGATAGAGTTTTGCATAGATGCATTGAGACTAACCTTGTTCTTAATTATGAGAAATGTCATTTTATGGTAGAACAAGGCATAGTCTTAGGCCATATCATCTCTTAGAAGGGTATAGAAGTAGATCCTGCTAAAATTAATGTTATTTCCTAGTTACCTTACCCCTTTTGCGTGCGAGAGGTTCATTCTTTTCTTGGCCATGCAGGTTTCTACAGGCGGTTTATTAAAGACTTCAGCAAAAAGGCCCTTCCACTGTCCAACTTGTTGCAGAAAGAAGTTGTTTTTGATTTTGATGACAGGTGCAGAGAGGCTTTTGATTGCCTCAAAGGAGCTTTGACCACCACTCCCATCATTCAGCTACCAGAGTGGACACTTCCTTTTGAACTTATGTGTGACGCATCTAACTATGCATTGGGAGCTATCCTTGCACAGAGAGTTGGCAGACAACCTCATGTCATTTCATATGCTTCTCGGACTTTAGATGTTACGCAGGCTAACTATACTACCACTGAGAAAGAGTTGCTTGCCATTGTATTTGCACTTGATAAGTTTAGATCATATTTGCTTGGCTCTAGAGTGGTTGTCTTTACTGATCATGCAGCATTAAAATTCTTGTTGAAAAAGGCAGAATCGAAGCCGAGATTGATTAGATGGATACTGCTTCTCCAGGAGTTCGATTTGGAGATTAGAGATAGGAGTGGCGCAGAGAATTTGGTGGCGGATCATTTGAGCAGAATAGAAGGAGTTGTTGACCCTTCTCCTATCAGAGATGACTTCCCAGATGAGCAGCTCATGCAGCTGCATGATACCACACTTTCTCCTTGGTTTGCTGATTTAGTTAATTTCTTAGTTGCATCTGTTTTTCCTCCTCATGCATCTAGATCACAAAGAAGCTAAACTTAGGAGTGATGCTAAATATTATGTGTGGGATGATCCATATTTGTGAAAATTTTGTAGTGACCGGTGATTCACGGATGCATACGACCACTGAGATTCGATCCATTCTTCACTTGTCATGCCTCTCCGGTAGGAGGACACTTTGGACCACAGCGGACGGCTAGGAAGGTGCTGGATTCTGGATTCTATTGGCCTACTATTTTCAGAGATGCATATCACGTTTTCAGTATTTGTGAGCAGTGCCAGAGAGCAGGAGTGGCCATCACTCGGAGGCAGGAGATGCCCCAGCAACCCATTCTGTTTTGCGAGGTTTTTGATGTTTGGGGTATCGATTTTATGGGCCCTTTCCCTGTTTCTTTTGGTTTTTCTTATATTGTGCTTGCGGTTGATTATGTTTCTAAATAGGTGGAAGCTAAGGCCACCAGGACTAATGATGCTCGAGTTGTTATGGATTTTGTCAGGTCTAACATATTTTGCAGGTTTGGAGTGCCCCGAGCTATCATTAGTGACCAAGGGACTCATTTCTGTAACCGGACTTTGGAGGCTTTGTTTCGGAAGTATAGGGTTGTGCATAGAGTGTCTACTGCATATCATCCCCAAACTAACGGGCAGCGAGATTTCTAACCGAAAGATCAAGCGGTCTGGAGAAGATGGTGCGTAGAATAGGAAAGATTGGAGCCACCGGTTAGAAGATGCTCTTTGGGCTTATCGTACCGCTTACAAGACACCTATAGGGATGTCTCCTTTCAGGGTTGTCTTTGGTAAACCATGTCACCTTCCGGTGGAGATAGAGCATCGTGCATACTGGGCAGTGAAGAGTTGTAACTTAGCATTTGACCAAGCGAGTTCAGAGAGGAAACTTCAATTGCAATAGCTGGAAGAACTCTGCTTGGAGGCTTATAAGAATTCCAGGATCTATAAGGAAAAGACTAAGCATTTCCATGATAAGATGATTTCTAGAAAGGAGTTCTCCATTTGCCAAAAGGTGCTTTTGATCAACTCTCGCCTTAAACTCATGCCCGGTAAGCTCCGTTCTAGGTGGGATGGTCCTTTTGTTGTCACTAGCATCTTTCCTTATGGTATTGTGGAGATTTCGAATGTAGCCGCCAACAAGAGCTTCAAGGTTAATGGCCATCGTCTTAAGCCTTTTCTTGAGAGCCCTGTCAGCCCCGCATCTGTAGAGGAGCTCTCCTTGGCAAAGCCCACCTTTCCCCAAGTGCAAATCTTCCCACCATGATGAGGGTGTTCTCTTCCCTTACTCTTTTATTACACATGTCTACTTGTCTTTTCCTTTGTGTTTCATTGAGGACAATGTATGATTTAAGTGTGGGGGAGGGAATTTTTGTTGTTTTTCTTTGTTTTATTTTCCTATTTTCTGTTTCTATTTTCTCTTTGTTTCTATTTTTTCTGTTTTGCTGAAATTACTATTTTTTGTTGTTTTAATTCTGTTTTGATCCATTTTGCATGCCTTTCATTGAATATCTTGGTTTGTACAGGTTGTGAATAATTTTATCATTCTTAGTTAGAGGTTTCATGACATGATGTGAATACTTTTCTTGCATTTTTGGTTTAGTAAGCTAGCATTAAGAATTAAAGTGTTGCATCAATTGTGATAGGCTTGTCCTTGGTGAGATTTTGGACCTTATACATGGATGGATTGCATTATGCCATTCTCTTTTCTTTCTGGTGTGATCTCACTCATGATTGTTGGTGCTCTAGAACTTGACTTGATTCTTTTTGAAGCTTCTTGTTCACATGCATGTATTGAGATGATTGAGGCCTTCTTTCTTTGTTTAGCTACTTTGGCCAAATAGCCAACCTTGCATCATTTTCCTTTGATTACCCCCCTTGAGCCTAATTGCCTATTCTTTGCTTTAGCTTATTTTATGCCTTTGTGAAAAATCATAATTTTACCGTACCTTAGGGAATGGGAGAGCATTGGTTCATTTCATTTGAGGAGCTCTTTTGGCTTGTAGGCAGTTGATAGTTTAAGTGGTGTGGTTATACAAATTGTTGTGTATGTATGCAAGGTTATCCAAAAAAAAATGAAAAATAAATAAATAAATAAAATTGAAATAAAAAGAAGAAAAAGAAAAAGAAAAAGAAAAAGAAAGAAAAAAAAATATGGTTCAAGAAAGGTTGTAAAAGCAAAAGGAAAGGTGATCAAAGTAAGAGAATGTGCATTACTTGTCTTTTGAGTTCCTCCTCATTGCTCTTTTATTCTCTTGGGTGCTTAACTTGTCATATCCATATTGTTCCTTCCCTTACCTTAGCCCCATTACAACCTTGAATAAAGTCCTTTTGATCTTTATTTGCATGTGTTTCAAGTGGTGGAAATTAGAGACTTGTCAAGCTTATGTAGTACTTGCTTTCATGGGTGCCTTGAGTGTAAATACAATCCTAAACACTTGAGAGTAGAGTATGCCTAGTGAGGATCTTATCACTTTTGGTTCATCATTCGATTCAAGTTGTCTTCTTGCTTGCTTGAGATGTTGAGAGATGTATTCATGTTTGTCTTGATTCCCTGATACTTTGAATGTTTGAATCTTGATCACTACCTTGCATTCTTGCAATTCATTGGAAGGCATGTTGATTTTGTGTTCTTATGGTGAAACTCCTTTTGGTTCAATTTTGAATGTTGCCCAGGAGTGCAAAGGTTTAAACAACCTCCTAGTTTTGAAAGCCATGAACTGCCCAACTATGTTTTTAAATTGAAAAATGTCTTATATGGCTTAAAACAAGCTCCTAGAGCTTGGTATGAAAGGTTGAGCAAGTTCCATTTAGAAAAAGGCTTTTCTAGAGGAAAGGTTGACACAACATACTTTTCATCAAACATAAAAAGCATGACATACTCCTTGTATAAGTATATGTTGATGGCATAATTTTTGGTGTTACTAATGAGTCTTTTTGTAAGGAGTTTGCCAATACTATGCAAAGTGAGTTTGAAATGTCAATGATGAGTAAACTCAACTTCTTCCTTGGACTCCAAATCAAGCAAGTTAGGCATAGGACTTTTATAAGTCAAGTCAAGTATTGCAAGGAGTTGCTCAAAAAGTTTAAAATGAAAACTACCAAGCATGTGGCTACACCAATGGGAACCTCTTGCTATTTGGACAAGGATGAAGGAGGTAAACTCATAGAAATCACTAAGTATAGAGGTATCATTGGCTCTCTCCTTTATCATATTGCTAGTAGACCTGATATTATATTTATTATATGTAAGTGTGCTAGATTTCAAGCTAATCCTAAAGAATTACACATATGTGCTGTAAAAAAATCATGAAATACCTAGTAGGCACTTCACAAATGGGTTTGTGGTACCCCAAGGGTGTCTCATGTAGCCTAATTAGTTATTTCGATTCTAATTTCGCTGGATGCAAAATAGATAGGAAGAGTACTAGTGGGACATATCACTTGCTTGGAAGCTTTTTAGTTTCTTGACATAGTAAGAAACAAAATAGTGTAGCATTGTCTATGGCTAAAGCTAAATATGTTGCAGCTGGAAGTTGTTGTGCACAGAACCTTTGGATGAAGCAACAACTTCTAGACTATAGACTTTAGCTTGATCACATCCCTATAAGGTGTGATAACACTAGTGCAATCAGTTTGTCTAAAAATCTCATTTTGCACTCTAGAACAAACCATATCAAAATAAAGAACCACTTCATTAGAGACCATGTTCAAAAAGGAGATAACATGCTTCCATTTGTTGAAACAACTAAACAACTTGCAAATATATTCACTAAACCATTAGCAAAAGAAGCAGTCTTTTACTTTAGAAGAGAATTGAGCATAATTGATCAATCATGCATATAAATGAATGCTTGTATTTATCATTTTTATATAATTTATCTCTTATGAATCATTACTAACTTGAGTGTCGAAGATACCCCAAATTTTGTTTTGTAGGCATTCCATCACTGGGTAAAATCCTCAACTCTTTTTTATCTTTTAGTCATGACATTTTAAAGTATTGATGCTATTTCTGATAGTTTTATTTGAATAATGAACTTTTTATTTGAATAAACACTTCCAGTAGCCTCTGGAATCTGTTCTTTTATTGCTTTTATTCGAATAAGGGAAAAGCTTATTTGAATAACGCTTGACAAAAGTGTTTAGTTTCTGCTTTTGTATACTTTTATTCAAATAAAGGAAAGTCTTATTCGAACAACGCTTGGCAGAGGCGTTTATTTTCTGATATTGACTGGTTTTATTCAAATAAGCATATGCTTATTTGAATAATGCTTAGTAGAAAGCCAAGTCTTTGAGTTTTCCAAAATTTTATTCGAATAACCATAAGTTTATTTGAATAAACACGGGCCTTTTTGAAGGCAAGTGCATGCCCTCTTCCTTCATTTCCACCTTCACTTTCTCTCTCTTCTCTTTCATCTTCCTCACGCTCTCTATTGGGTTCTGTGCGTAGCCTCTCTCCTAAACCCTAACCACCAAAATCCTCCATTGTCAAGCCCTATTTCCTTCACTTTTACCTCTTCCTTACGCAACCCATTGCCTTTCTCACATTTCCCATCTTCAAATTACCTCTCTTATGCATCACCCCTGCCCAAAACACCAACACCCTTCTCCTTAAACTTCCCCAAGGTTTAGCTATGGCTTCTTCCTCAAACCCTAAATGTGACTGGACCAAAATTGTTCCATTTAATAACCCATTGGATTTAAAAGGCTTTCTTCCAACCAAGACCATCTTAGGCATTTCAAGCGCCACTTTTGTCCAAGAGCCTTGTCCAACCAAAGCATTTGGACTTGGAGTTCTTTGCTAATGAAGGTTTTGAGTTTGTGTCGCTCCTTGAACACGAAGGGATCCTAAGGTTATGCACTTTCAAAGTAGACATCTACTTGGACCTCATCAAAATGTTCTATTTCAATAAGGAGCTTAACAGTGAAAACCTCGTGACTAAAGTGAATGATCAAAAAATTGTTATCACTCCAAGCGACTAGGTGCAGTGGTTTGACATGCGAAACAATGGAAAATTTTTTGAAGAGGATAGCTGGAAGTATTTTGATGATTTCAAGAGGTTAGAAGCTATCGAAGGGATATTGAAGCCTAGTCTTGCGATACCCAAAAGTGGTGTAAAAAGTGGAATGTTGAAAAGATAAGATAGACTTCTGCACTATACATACGCTCATATCCTTGCTCCTAAAGGAGGCAATTATGGCCACATAGGCGAGGATGAAATTTTCATGGTGTGGGTCCTGAAGCAGAGATATAGGGTCAACTGATCCAACTTCATCATGAAACACATGATGAAGGCGAAAGCGAAGGATAAGACAGACCTGTCCTATGCTCTGCTAATCACACCTTTCCTTCTGCACTTTCCTTCTGCACTGCCAGCATATCCTAGCCACTGAAGACTTTGTCAAATTAACTCATCACAATGTGTTTGGACACTTAATGCTTAAACACATGAAGATGAGGGAGGATGAAGATGGCGGTTGGGTCTGTGCTGATGAAGCGGTAGCTGAAGATGAGGAGGAAGGCGAACCTACTGTTGAGGTCTCCAATGAACAACTCATGGCGACTATGCTCGACATAAAGGCGTACATGGAGAACACCATGGGTGTTGTATATGATAGAATGGATGCCATAGAGTGTGAGCAGGCAGCCTTGAGGCAAGAATAGGCAACCGTGCAGGGAATCTTGGATGGCATGAAAGAGACTTCCTTCCCCTTCCGCTAGAAAACTAGTCTTAGGATTTGGATTCTATTTTTGTTTATTTTGACTGAAAACATGTATTTGTTTATAAATACAATTGGTTATTGTTTTGATGAATATATGTACTTGGCTAAATTGATAAATGAAATGAAATATCTTTTTGCCCTTGTGAAGTCATTTGTATATGCATTGTTCTTTTGCCTAACTATTCTGAATGCTTATTTGCTTATGAGTTTGACATAATGATTGACCTTGATGAATTGTTGTTGAATATCAAATTGTTGTTGAACTTGAATGATCAATTTGCATCCTTAAATGTAAATCATATATTGAACTTAAATGTATATCATATTGCTTTAACTATATGCTTTATCTTACCCCATCTTTTTTATCATGACAAAAAGGGGAGAAAAAACTTGAGTTCTTTGATTAAGAAAAGACGGGTAAATCTAAAATGGATCTTGGAATTCTAAAATTAAGGGGGAGCTGCGTATATCTCTAAATTAATTTCACCTCTTACGAAAAAAGGGGAGTAAGTCTCTTTAATAAACGTTGTGAATTTCGATTTATAAAACTGACTCTTTTCTCAATGGTTGTTTGTCATTATTAAAAAGGGAGAGAATGTTATTGGATATTGGCCATTGAAGATTGTTTTGATGATAACAAACATGAAAATGGTGGCAAGATCAAGTCCAAGACCTTCAAGAATAGCTTTAGGATTTAGATTTTCTTGTAAAGGTAAAAACGGTTCACACTTAAGCTCTAAACTTATTTTTTCAAAGAACGCAATTAGCACAAATGGTTTCATGACTTTAAAATGGTTTTTGGTTTCTTAAGAAATAGCCTTTAAGTGCCTAAGAGCTTGTTGGAACATTTGGAAACATTTAGCAAGTTTTAAAAGTTGATTAAAGTGTTTTTCAAATAGGTTTATTCAAATAAAGGTTTTCCTTATTCGAATGAGCAAAGTCAGAATGTCCAGAATTCCAATCCATAAGCCCTTATTAGAATAAGACAGGACCTTATTCGAATAACAACTTAAAACAAGTTACGTGCCTCTTTGTTTTAAAAGATTTATTCGAATAACACTTTTGTTATTCAAATAAAAGTGTTTTAGGAACAAATCTCCTTTGTACTAAAAACGTGCTTATTCGAATAAGGATTTCTTTATTCAAATAGTTGGGTTTCTAGAATCAGAAAATAACGGCTAGTATGGCTACATTTAGTGTTGCAACCACCACCTAACGGATCTTTAATACTTTGGGCTATAAATACAAGTTGTTGGGCATTGAAGTCTATTAGAAATCAATCTGAAAATCTTTGTTGAGCATTAATATGAGTTCTTATAGCCAATATCTTTAGACTCCTATTTTTTAGCTTAAAGTGTGATCAATCCTTATACTCATTAAGTTTTAATTTGTATAATCTACTCTTGTGAGAGTTTCTCATTCATCTATACTTTGATTTTCTGTAAAGAGAGTGAGGTATCCCTCAAATAATTGTAAGGGTGATGTATCCCTTGTTGTTGAGGCTCATGCACAAAGGGTGAGGCATCCTAATGTGTGTTGAAAGTTCTAGTTTGTAAAGGTAACAAGCACCTGTTCAAGCTTGCAGTAATAGTAAAAAATCTTGAGTGATTACTTGAGGACTGGACGTAGGTCACAAGGAGTCACTACTAGAAATTTGGGTTTTAGAAACTGATTTATTTCGGTCTCTATAGAGTGTTGAAAGTTCTAGTTTGTAAAGGTAGCAAGCACCTGTTCAAGCTTGCAGTAATAGTGAAAATTCTTGGGTGATTACTTGAGGACTAGACATAGGTCACAAGGAGTCACTACTAGAAATTTGGGTTTTAGAGACCGATTTAGAGACCAATTTATTTCGATCTCTATAGAAATTGAAATAGAGATCGATTAAGAAAAAAAATCTAATTTGCCACCGAAATAAAATCGGTCTCTAAATAAAAAAAATTACAAAAAAAAAAGATTAAACAAGTAGCCACCGCAAATTCGGTCACTAAAAAAAATAAAAAATTAGAGAGCGATATTTTGGTCTCTAAATAAAAAAATTTAAAAATAAAATAAAATAAATAGGTAGCGACCACAAATGCGGTAGCTAAAAAATAAAAAAAATAAAAAAAATAAATATGAAGCAACCATAAATTTGGTAGCTAAAAAAAATAGAGACCGATATTTGATCTCTAAATAAAAAAATTTACAAAAATAAATAAATAAATAGGTAGCGAAAAAAATAAAATATTAGAGACCGATATTTCGGTCACTACTAGAAATTTGAGTTTTAGAGATCGATTTTTAGAGACCGATTTAGAGACCGATATTTGGGTCTCTAAATAAAAAAAATTAAAAAAAATCAATCTCTAATTCAGTCTCTAATTTTTTTATAGAAACTAAATAAGAGAACGAAATTATGCTATAAAAGAAAGTGTTAGAGACCGATATTTTAGCCTCTAAATAAAAAAAATAAAAAAATAAATAATTAGTCACCAAATTTTCAGTCACTAAAAAAATAAAAAAAAAATAAAAGAAAGTGTTAGAGACCGAAATTTCGGTCTCTAAAAAAAATTACACAAAAAATTTTTACCAGTCTTCTAATTTCGTTTCCCCTCTATTTCACTCTCACACCCTCTCTCTCTCATGCTCTTCCTCTCACTATCTCGCAGCAGCTTTCTCCATTTGAACCTTTACCATTTTTGCCTCCAGACGCCAACGGCCGCTCGACCACCAGGCGTCGAACCAGACCAGTAGCCATTCGAACCGAAGCCACCACCATGCTCTCTCCTCCGCTCCGTGCTAGCGTGTAACCAGCCTTTCCATGCCAGTGCATAACCAGCCACTTTGTCAACCTCCTATGCCAGATCGGAACCACCCAGATCCGATCTGATCTCTGCACTGCCGAGAAGGGAGTTGGTCGCAGCGGTAAGCCCTTCCATTGCTTCATCCCTAACTTCGTGTGCCAGGGCGGCGAGTCCATCTACGGCTCCAAGTTTGATTATGAGAACTTCATCAATGTGGTGAATGAGATCGAGAAAGAGGTTCTTAAGTTTTGTTCGAGTGACTTGAAGGCTTGTTTGAGAGAGAGTTCGATATGGTTCTCAGCTTCGAGTGGTGCTGCGAGGTTGAGCTTCAAAAGTAATTGAATAAGGAGGAGGAGGCTCTATATGAAGGTGAGCTGATCTTCCTTTTTTTTTCCATTATTGGCTTTCTTATTTTGTTCATTCCTCGGTTTCATATACACTAACACTGCAATTATTGAGTTTTACAGAATCATTTTGCCCCTTTCTCACAATTTTAGGCTGCCAATATAGCATTATGGCTGGTTCTAAGGAAATAGAAGATGTTTTTAAGTAAGTCAGTACAAAATCTTGTTTAAGGAGTTAGTTTGAATGTGGTTCTCTATTTACTGCTACTTCTTTATATTTGGGCTTTGGAAAGTGGCAGAAAGCTGGCTTTTGTTAATTCTTGATTTGTTTTCCTTTCTTCTCTTCAATTTTATAGTCAATATTTTTAAGTAGTGACATGTTTTTGTAGTATATTCCTCATACGATGAAAGGAGAAAAGCCTATCTTTGATTGCTTTGCAGATATATTCTCAGTGGCAATTGTGTGGATTTATGTTCATCTTTGCACTGTGGGTGGAGCTTATAAATTCAGCACCTAAAACTCAAATTACTTGCAGAACTGATCGTGCTGGAATTACAGGAGGTTCTCCTTGGTAAGGACCATATGGTTTTTCAATAATAGAAATGTTTTTTCTTCTTTATGTAGCGGTAGATTGTTAACCATTTATGTGGTGACTCTTGAAACTTGTGTTGCTGTTTGGATAATCTTAAATGACAACAAATAATGGGATTTAAATTTGGCTAATTTCCAAATATGTATGTACTGATATTGGTCTCAATGGTTAAATGTTGGTTGTACACTACTTGTTTGATAAAAAAATGAATTTCGGTTTCCTCTTAATAATGAATAATGAGCTTGTACGCGGTTCTGCAATGATTCTGGAAGTAACAACTTTCTTTCCCTTGTTTCCTTTGTCAAAATCTGTTTCACGGGGAGTTATTGAGTTGTTTGATTAATATGCAAATTCGTGTATTGATTCCCAATAATATAGGCATCATTTGGACATATATGAAGGGGCTATAAATTTGATTTTGAGTGAATATGGGACTTTGTAATTTACTTTTGTATCTTATTATTTTTATTGTGTTTAACATAAAAGTAATGGCCTTTTCGGAATAGTAGAAGTTGGACACCAAATCTTGGAATCGTCATTATAAGTAGTATAGATTAGAATATATGCAAATATTCATATTTAATTATATATTACAATAAAATTACATAGTACAATAATACATGACTATGTCAATATGTGAAATAGTAAAAGTAGAAGAGCAGTCATTTTTTTTTTAATTTTTAATGTGATGTGGAAGAGCAATTTAATATAGCTATTATATTGGTGTTGGCTGGTGAGTAACCATTAAGAACATGAGTTCATTGGTGTTGGATTATGTATAATTATATCTTCCCTATTTAAAGATATTTAAAGATTTGTAAAGGTGTGTAACCAATGGCAGAAATGAGAAAAGAATTTAGACCCCAAAATCAGGTGTGTTATTTAAAGATGTTAGTTCTTTTTTCTGCTTAGTGGTATGAATATTGAGACTGACTTTTATATTCTATCTTGTGCTTACAAATCTAATGACCTGTGTTTTTTTAAGAAAAGACTAGAAGCTGTTTTTAGATCTGATTATGATGGTGTAGATGATTGTTGTGTGATTTAAAATCTGATGCAAAGCCTCTCTTATGCCATATTGCTAAATTATGATTTGTATCTGATAAATGGGTGCATGTGTTTGAGAATGGAATTTAGTTTCTAGCATTGCTTCTTAAGGATGTGTATTTTAGAGTTAATTTTTACTGAGTCTCAAACTGTTTGTTAGGACGTCAAGCTCATGGGTAAATAGTCATAGTTGCTAATGAATTGAATATAAGGCCCACCCTATTTTGCTCTTGCTCTTGCTCTTAACTTGTTACGCTCATTGCTAATCGTAGTTTTTTTGAAAAAAAAATGATTGAGGATTGATTCTCACTGCTCATTGTTTTACTGTATGTAATCTTGAGTGATATTAGTCTTAGTCCATTCTTGAATGAGTTTCTTTATTGATTTTTTAAATTTTGTTTTCGTATGTATAGGTGCTCAAGTGGCAGATGATAAGAGACAGAGATAATGCAGTCGATGAACTTTTAGCCTTCTCAAACATTTTCCGTGATTGATGGAGCAGAAGAGGAGGAGGATGAGGATGAGGATGAGTTTTTATGATTAGAGTTTAGTTTGTGTTATGTTTAACTTATTACATTTGAAATATTGTATTAATGAGATATTATAGACAATGCTTAGTTTAGTTTATTCTAGAATGACTTGATGTTTAAATGATATATTCTAAAGACTAAATTAGTTTAGTTTACGTTATCTTTTATTTATGTGTTTGGTTATATATGAGATTGTTGATTGTTGTTTATTAGGTTTTTTAAAATTTAGATTTTAATAAATTTAAAAATAATTATAAATGCATATCACAAATTAGAGATCGAATTAGGGATCAAATATATATATATATAAAAAGACATTTAGCAACTGATTTAGAGACTGATAAATTAGTCTCGTAATATATTGTGGCTTTTAGAGACCGATTTAGAGACCAATAAATCAATATCTAGTTTAGAGACCGATTTAGTGACCGATTTTATAAAATATATAATATATTGAGACCGATTTAGAGACTAATTTAGAAACCATAAATCAATCTCTAGTTTTAGAGACTGCGTTGGCGACCAATTTTATAAAATATATAATATATTCATGCTTTTATAGACTAATTTAGAGACCGATTTAGAGACTGATTTAGAGACCGAAAATCGGTCTCTAAAAAATCAGTCTTTAAGTTGGTCTCTAATATACTTTTTTCAAATATAATTGACCAATATTTGACTGAAAATTAGAGACCGATTTAGAGACCAAAAAAATCGATCTCTTTAAAATTAGTCTCTAATATTTAGCGACGAGGCTTTTAGAGACCGATTTAAATCGCTCTTTAACTATTTTAGAGACCGATTTTCTTAATTTAGAGATCGATTTTTCGATCTCTAAAATCCAAATTTCTAGTAGTGAGTGACTGAACTAGGATAAATATTATGTTTGCTCTTCTAAACTCAAACTCCTTTACTTTTGTGCTTTAATTTCATATGCTTGTTTAAATATTTTCTATCTTGGCTTGTTCATTTATGAGTGAAGTATTCTATCTTCTCTATCTATTCACCTCAATCAATCAATAGCTTCAATGAAATTGATATTCAAGTGTTTTGTGAAAAGTTTGCAAAAAGTTTTTATAAACTCAATTTACCCCCCCTCTTGAGTATCGAAGCCACTTGGTAACACCTTCTCATTAACCCTCTCACCCACCTTCTCACTAACCTTCTTAACTCCTCAAAGACTAGAGATTCCACTCTTCTCACCCCAAGGAACAAATCATAGGAGAAACATTTGTAGGTGTGAGAATAATATCATCATTTAAAAAAGAATCTCACTAAAACCAGTTCGCGCTTCTCTCACAAACATAGCCAAAGAATGTTGATGAAGTTCTTTAAGAACATTTATGCATAGAAGCAATGCAAGAAGAGCTTAACTAGTTTGAAAGTAACAATGTGTGGACTCTTGTGCCTACACCCAAGAATCATTTACTAATTGGCACTAAGTGGGTCTTCAAGAACAAATTGGATGAAAGTGAGAAAGTGGTGAGAAACAAAGCAAGGTTAGTGGCTAAAGGGTATAATCAATAAGAAGGTATAGACCACGAAGAAATCTTTGTCCCTGTAGTTAGATTAGAAGTTATTATGATTCTCTTTGCTTATGCTGCATTTAAATGCTTTAAATTGTTTCAAAGGAATGTTAAGAGTGAATTCTTAAATGGTTTTATAAATGAGGAGGTATATGTCCACTAACTTACTAGTTTTAAGGATGTTGAACTTCCAAAATATGTTTATAAGCTCTCAAAGGCCCTAAGGTTTGAAATAGGCTCCTAGAGCCTAGTATGAGAGACTTAACAACTTTCTATTAGAAAATGATTTTTCACAAAATTATTTAGAAAGCACTTTAAGAATGTCATATTGATTGTCCAAATATATGTTGATGACATTATTTTTGGATCCACTAATGAAAGCTTATGTAGAGAATTCTACCAATTGATGAAAAGTAAATTTGAAATGAGCATGATAAGAGAGTTAAAATTCTTTCTTGGTCTATAAATAAAACAAGAGAAGTTTGATATCTTTATATGTCAAGAAAAATACACCAAAGACTTGCTGAGAAAGTTCAATATACGAGGTGCTAAACCAATGAAGACAACAATGCATCCTTCTGTTGTTATTGAGAAAGATGAATAAGGTAAATCAGTAAGTGACAAGCTCTACAGAGGTATGATTGAATCCTTACTATATTTAAAAGTTAGTATAATTGATATAGTTTTTAGTGTTAGCCTTTGTGCAAGGTTTCAATCTAATCCCAAAGAGTCTCATCTTAAAGTTGTAAAAAGAAATTTTAGATACCTGATTGGTACAACTAACTTTGGTTTGTGGTACAAGAAAGGTTCTAGTTTTGATCTTGTAGGATATTGTGCTACTTGTGGACACCAAATTTTGTCTAAGATATTTAAAAAAAAATTTAAAAATATAAAATAAAAAAATATATATAATGACTCAATTTTCCTACAGGAACCCATAACCCATTTACCCATAACCCATTGACCCATTATCCAACCCATAACCCATATGCTACTAAACATCCAAAGAAACCCTAGAAGCCACCCATCTCTCATCTGAAACCCTAGTCACCATCACTTTCTAAAACCTAATCCCCTCCTATAAAAATCCATAATCCCTACACAGAAACAGCAGACTTCTATCTACAGCTAATACCCTAGCCTTAGTTTTTTTCATGTAGCCTTCTTTGCTACAAGTTTGTGCCAAAATACCCCTCTATCACTTCTCTATTACATTCAAACTCCATAGCCACCACTAAGCTTCCACCTTCATCATTGATCCACTATCTTCAACACCAAACCATAGCACTACCCCACCATAATAGCCCTCCATTCACCTCCATAACCACCTTTGCCACACAAACTCCATAATCCCTTCCAATATCTTCAACCTTTCCAAAGAACCTCTTCCAAAGCCACCCATTATCACCAACACTCATCACTTTCATCATCTCCTACTTCTAAACAGACACTCATTTCACCAACCAACCACCATTACCACTATCTTTAACCCACCGAAAAATACCTATAACGGCACCTATCTAAACTACCACCTCTAACCTTTATCTTTCACCATAACAACAACCACACCCCACCACTATCACCTTCAAGAACCAGGACCCCACCACCTTCAACCTCCACCAAAATAGCTCCTCCATCAAAGCCACAAACTTCATCATCTTCACCCAAACCAACCACCACAACCCAAAACACCATAGGCACACCGCAGATCTCATTGCTAGTCGCACCAGCTGCACTAGCTACGCCGTCCAATTGCATCTCATCGCCAGTTCCCAGCCGCGAACCAAACCTGAGCCGCACACGTCTCAATTGTCATCTTCGTCCGTGCAGACCCAGAAACACCTGACCCAGACCCAACGTGCCGCACCACTCTAGCCACGACCAACATTGCACCATTCGAACCCATTGTTCCACTTCAAGGCTCTCTGGGCCATCTGATCTGCACCACCAGACCTGAACCTACCATTCCACACTATACTAGTCGATGACCCATTGTTGTTGCCGGTGAGCATCACTGCATCCCGTCACCTCGATCGGCTATACTAGTCGTTCCCTTTCCATTCTACAACTATCCCAAAAAATAATCCCTACCCTTTTTCATTTTTTTTTGAGTTTATCTTTGTTTTTTTCTTTTTAAATTCAAAAACTTTTTTTTAGAAAATGGGCTTATTAAAAGCTAAAAAAAAGGAATAAAAAAATGAAAATAAAAAAATGATAACAAATGATTAAAGGTAAAAAATAAAGTATTTGAATTCTTTTTAGAAAAATAAAATGAGATTAATTGAGTCGTGACAATTTGTTAATCTTATAATCATCTGAGTTGCGACAACTTGATGATTCTTTTTTGTAAGTTAAAATTACCAACCCACAAGAATTTTATACAAAATTATGTGACTTTGAGTTCTTCATTGCACCTGAGGATACGTAGGAGCATAATTTCCATTCCGTCAAGCCAAAAATTAAATTTTTACAAATTATTTGTTTTTTTTAGTTTTTTCTAATAAAAGGGGAGAAGCAAAAATATTTTGAGATTATCAAATTTGCACAACTGATTTAAGGTACCATCTTAGGACAGGTGTATTAGGGATGTTGTGGGATTAAGTTTCCACCCTTCCCTATGCATAACCGAACTCCCGAATCCAATCTGGTTTCAAGGACCATTTGCTAAAAAAGGGTTTTCCAATTTTTCCTATTTCAAATAAAATTAGTGGTGATTCCTAATAATTTATTTGTTTATCGCTCCCGCCGTGATCACGGTCGCGACAGATGGCGTCCTAACAATTTATTTGTTCATCGCTCTCGCCACGATCTCGGTCGCAACAGATGGTGACTCCGCTAGGGAATACTTGAGATTCAAACTCATATAAGTTAGTTGTGCAAAATTTTTGTGATCTTTGTATATTTGTTTTATCTTTATCTTTTTATTTTTTCTTTTTTTTTGTTTTCGGTTTCTCATATTTAATTATTTGTTAATTATTTTATCATGCAAACCTTAGGATAGAGAATTTCTTTTGGAATTTTGTTTTGCATTTGTTTTTCAAGATATGGGTAGTCTTTAGGATTATGAAGGTATGTATGTTCCCTACACCCACCGCACCTACACATTTATCACACACATCCGAGTGGGGCCTTATACCTAGGTTTGAGTGAAGCTTAAGTTAGGTAGAGGTTGCGTAGTGATAGCCATTTTGGATGTATATCATGTTTGGTTATCGCGAAAACATCATCTAAAGTGTGCCTTTTTTATCAATGTCTCACACTTAGTGGTTTACCCATTGTTTATAGTCAACATTCTAAAATAGGACTTAGCTCTAAAGACCTTTAAAATAATAGAGCTACCGAATGAGAGTTCTCACAAATCAAAAAGACTCATAAATCCTTAGGATATAATTCCTCAATTTAAGGCAATCCCTTAAGACACAAAGGGAGCATACTTCTTCTTTATCTAGTTATCCCTTATTCTTTTTTCAAAAAAAAATCAGCATCTTGCATTTTCATGACATTCCTAGCATTCTAAAGAAAAAATAAAAAAAATTAAATCATGCATTTTCATGGAATCCTTAGCATTCTTAAAAAAATTCATACATTTTTATGATATTCTTAGCATTCTAAAAAATAAAAAAATAAAAAATAAATAAATCATGCATTTTCATGGCATCCTTAGCATTCTTAAGAAAAATAATAAAAGAATAAAAAAATAGAATCATGCATTTTCATGACATTCCTAGCATTCTAAAAAAAAACACATCTTCTTGCATTTTCATTCCTAGCATTCTTTAAAAAAAAATTATACATTAGCTTCCATTTTCATGGCATTCCTAACATTTAAAAAAATAAGAAAGAAAGAAAAAATGTTTTCATTTCATCTTATGCATCTCATGAATCTTATTCATTTCATCTCATTCTTTGCTTGATGTTACCGTGTTAAGGAATCATTGCGCGACCAAGGAAAGAAGACATCAATCAAACCCAAGTTTACAACACAAGGGCTCGAGCAAAGCTTGTAGTGATGGCAGCTGAGAATGAGAGAAGAAATCTGAGTATGAAAGTAGATGAGATGAAACGGAGGATGAATGAAATGATAGAGTCTCAAAAAAGAATGGAGGAAATGTTGTTAGCCATGAGAGAGACCCTCACCTTGATCAGGGCAGCTAAAAGTATAGGAGTAACTGGGCCACATTCGCACCCACTAAACATCACTTCCATGAGGACAAACCCTGGGGTCACCACTGAGATGCCTTTTGTGGGAGGAATC
Source organism: Ormosia emarginata (assembly GCA_029884605.1). Taxonomy (NCBI): domain Eukaryota; kingdom Viridiplantae; phylum Streptophyta; class Magnoliopsida; order Fabales; family Fabaceae; genus Ormosia; species Ormosia emarginata. The sequence goes on along the minus strand of JAQQTP010000049.1, from coordinate 1,765,725 downwards.
TCAAATACTGCATCGCTAGTAATTCCTATCGGAAAAGAGTATCATTCATGGTAATGCTAAGTTCACACGAGAACAACCGCATGTGTCCATCCCAGTATCAACGGGATTTCCTGCTGAAACTGTTCATGCAACCATTCAAAATGATAAGATGAAGAAAGAATGAATGGAAAAAATGGAAGAACAAATTAAACTAATAAAGGGTCTTAGCACCTATGGTCCCCTTAGGGTAGATGAGTTGAGCCCTACTGCTAGTATTATTATCCCAAAAGACTTTAGTGTTCCAGAATTCGGCAAATATGATGGAAGCACCAATCCTTTTTTCCACCTAAAAATATATGTCACTAAAATGTCAATTTGGTCAAAGGACTGGAAGTTCCTTATCAATTTCTTTCATGAAAGCTTGACTGGGCATGTTTTGGAATGGTGTATCCAATAAGATCTCTCCAAAATCTCTTCTTAGGATGATTGGGCAAACTTGTTTATGGGATAGTATCAGTTTAATCTAGATACAACTCCAACTCGGGAACAATTAAGCTCAATGCAGAAAGGAAATAAGAAATCTTTCAAATAGTATACACAAAGGTCAAGAGCCTTAGCGGCTCAAGTCCAACCCTCATTGACACTATCTGAGATGTGTTCATATTTCTTGGTAACCCTGGGAAATCCTTTTATTTGGACAATGGCCAGAGTAGCCTATAAAAATTTTGTTGACTTGATCAATGCGGGAGAAAGGATTAAGGATTTAGCCAAAGTTAGGAAGTTGCCAATGAGCAATATAGAGGATACCGCTTCTGAGAAAGGATTGTAGCCAAAAAAGAAATAGTATGAAGTGAGTTATGCGTAAAACTGATAGACCTTTAGAACTCGATATTCCCCACAATACCTAAGTCATCAACCACCATATAACCCTAACCTTCACTTTCCATACCAAACACTTACACCACCTTATTACCTACCCCACCAAATTATGTCAACCACAAACATTACCCCAACTCCACAATTCCAAATCAATAATATTCCCACACCACAACTATATGTACTAACTCGCCCAACTTATACCCAAGCCACCCACAACCTCAACCAAACATCCAAAGTCAAGGTCGCTTCCATTCTCAAAACCTACCCCTTTTTCCCAAAATTATCCATTTCAAACGCAAACTTATTCCAAAGGTTGTTCGATGCTTACCTCATTTCTATAAATCCTGTACGTCTCCTAAAACCACCATTCCCAACATGGTATAACCTAAGTTTAACTTGGAAATACCACATGGACATCACAGGGCACTCAATTGAAGATTGTGAATCCTTCAAGACTGCAGTAAGAAGGCTAATTGCTTATGGGAAGCTTGACATTGAAGAAGTAGCTAGACCCAGTATTGTTAACAACTCAATTTCTAATTATGGTGAGGTAAATGCTTTGGAGATGGAAGGATCAACCATAAGAAAAGTCATAAGATTGTGTACGCCAATGGTTGAAATATTCGAGGGGTTGAAGAAAGCAGGTTATAGTATCATTGCACCGGCTGCAACAATGAAAGAAGAGGAGAAGCGAGATGAAAAGTCAAGTTGTGCTTATCATTGTAGAGGAATAGGACATTATATCTAGAACTGTCGAGACTTTAAGGTTCGAATCCAAAAATTGCTCGCTTTAGGGGTAATACAAGCTAAATAAGAGGTAGCTTCCTTTGAAGAGGTCAATGTAGAGTTGGAGGAAAGAATGGGGAGTATAACTCTGGGAAAAGAAAATGATGCAGCACATTCCTCACTTGCAAGAAACATTTCCAGCACCAGTCGAGATAATCATATCTGAAGAAGTAATTCACCCTCTAGCAACTCGAAACCTCTGAACAATTGGAGATCTGAGGCATTAATTGAAGTGATTGCCATAAAATAATTAGTGAAGTTGAACTTATGTTAACTTTCTTGAAGCATTAATGTAATGAATTTGCATGGGTATCTTGTTTCCTTTCATCCATTCTATTTTATTTATTCAAAGTGTCTTCCTTGTATTTGGACCTCATTGGACTCTAATTCTTGGCAATTCTCAGTTTGGTAGATGTTAATAAAGTCTGCATGTGCAAGTGTCTTTTGTAAAAAGAAAAAAAAAAGAAAAAAAGAAAAAAAAAAGAAAAAAAGGAGCAAAGAAGTAATTGCTTTGTGTGCACTATCTTTTTGTCTCGAAATTAAAATGTTGAAAATAAGCAATCATGTCATGATTTGAAAATGAAGATTGGTCATCGTTCTCTATTTGTTACAAATTTTATCATCTTTATTATCCCTTATTACCATTTTTGAGCTTAAAAAATATATTTTTCAAAAACAAAAAAAAACCTTGGACAAGGATCACCTCTACACTAAGGGATTAGCATAAAGTAAAAAAAGGGCGATTTCTAAAAAAAAGAGAAAGAAGAAGAAGAAAAGGAAAAAAAAAGAAAAGGAAAGGAAAAGAAGAATAAGATAGCAAAGGCAAATGGTGAAAAAAAAGAAGAATCAATGCTCTTAATAATGCCAAAGGCAATTGACAAAACTTACTAAATATCCTTGGTCTCATTCAATCCTTAAGCACTTATTTGAGCCCTATATCTTTCCTTTTATAACCTTTAACCTTGGTCATGTTACAAGCCTTAAAAAGTCCATTCTGATTAATGAAGGGTTATTGTTATTTTCGTTAATTTTAATTTTGAGATAAAAGGTTCATGTTTTTCTGAGTTTTTCAATTCCTTGCTCCTAAAAGAAGAAAAGAAAAAGGAAAAAAGGAGAAGGAGGTGCTTATTAGTCTTACACTGGGGCAAATCTTTTAGTCACTAGAGCTAGTTTTTGCCATATTCAATTCAGTCCAACACTAGGGCAAATCTTTTAGTCACTAAGACGAGTTTCGACTTTATTCAATTCAGTCCTAGAATGGGACAAATTTCTCTTTGGTTCAATTTGACCTATATTGGACAAATTTTTTAGTTCAATTTGACCTATATTAGGCAAATTTTTTGGTTCAATTTGGTTTTACACTAGGACAATTTTTTACCCTATTCGACTCGGCTCTAAATTGGGGCAATTTTTCTTTTCCTTGGTTCAATTTGTCTTAGGCAAATCTTTTAGTCATTAGGGCGAGTCTTGGCCCTAGTCAATTCAATCCTAGACTGGGGCAAATTTTTCTTTGGTTCAATTTGGCTTCATCAAATGAATTCACATCGGGTCAACATGTAACACCCCAAATTTCCTATCCATTAGACAGTAATTTTGACAGTTAACAGAATTCTACTGTTTAGTGATTTCTGTGTATTGTAAAATTATTTTGAGTATTCCGTCAACGTATTTGATCGTTTTGAGTGATTTACTCTGTGTCAAGAAAATAATAATTTTCGGGCCGGGGGAAATCTTTATGTATTTATTTTTCTTGATTGTTAATTACTTTTAACAATTTGACTTGATTTTCATACGCTTTCTAATATTTGTGATTTTTGTGGATGATTATAAATTTTTATATTTCTCGATTGTTTTTAGGCTGTTTGTGGGCCCAAGTGGCCTTACGAAGGCCCAAGTGGGTCCCGCAAAGTGAAATTTTTTCTACGCATAGAAAAATTTGTACTGTTGAGACGGAGACAAGGGATCTTACTAAACCTGAATCCGGAAACAGTTTTAGAAAATTTCTTTTACTATGTTTTGTATTGTATTTAATTATCGGGCGATAAAAATACAGTAAATATATTCTTTCGTGGGGTTTTAGCAGATAAAAATAAATATTGTACTGCTAAGTCAATATTAGTGGTTATGACAATGCTTTGACGAACCAATAGGAAGCAAGCTTAGTATTTAAGACTTTGAATATCAACCGTCAATTTAATCAATGGTGTAGAATCGGTCTAATAAAATGGCTATGAACATTTATAACCATTGGATGAAGAATTAATCAAGGATGGAGATTTGATCTTACAAAGTGGCTAGGACCATTTGTGACCGTTGGATTTGGATTTAATCAATGGTGGAGATGGATCATTTATAACCATTGGATTTGGATTTAATCGATGGGGGAGATTTGGTCTTCTAAAATGGCTATGACTAATTATGGCCCTTGGATTAAAAGTAAGAAGGAGTAATCTTGACCCTTCATTTTGGAGATGCATCTAATGGCTAAGATTTCAAGAAGGAAAGATCTAATGGCCTAGATTAAGTCTTCTAAATCAAAAGTCTATCGTAATCCTAACCATTGATCTAATCAATGGCTTAAATTGCTCTAAAAGATGGAGAGAAAAGATGACAACTTTAGGAATACATAATACAAGGGGGAGACAGTTTTTGTGTTTCTTATGAAGCTAAACCAAAAGTTTGAATACCATTATTACTTGTCTTGGTCAATATGCATCATTATTGGTCATTTTGCACTCTTAAGAGAAAGCATGAAGGGGGGGACGGTTTTTGGAGGCTTAAGACCATAGGAAAGTGTTTCATGACCATTATTACTCATTCTTGATCATTATTGATCATTTCCAAAAACCTAAAGCTCTTAGAAAATTTTCTCTTCTTCTCCTTCAAGCATGGTTCAGCCAAGCACCCTAAGTGTGCCTTCCATCACTCAATAATTTTATCCAACCTTATTTCTTGAATCCTTACCTTATTCTAAGCAACTTTCATGTTGGAGACTTTCTCTAAATCTTTCATCTTCATAGACTTTCTTCAAGATCAAAGTTATAGGGTATTTGAGGTGAAGTGTAAGGAAACTTCATTTCTTCTCTCTTTTTCATGATTCTAAGCCATGTTTGATCCATGGTTCCTCTTATTCAAGCTTAATATGTTAATAAACTTGTGTTTTGTTTTGTATTTGAGAAGCTCTTGGTGGTGAAGGACTTGGAAAAAGAAGCAAAACAAGGAGCTTTTGAGGTTCTTCAAGAGGTAAGAGGGAGATTCATCTCACCAACCAAGTATGGTGGTGAGAGATGGTTTGGTATTTGATGGATGGTGAATCCATGTGAGGATTCATATCCATGGTCATGTAATAATTTTTGGGTGTTTATACTCTTTGATTATTGGCCTATGCTTGGCATGATTTGCATGATTTATTGTTTTGATTATGGCATGCTTGTGGTATTTATGATGAAATATCTATATGTATATGTATGTTGATTATATATGATGTATGCCATAAAAATTATGGAAAGGAAAATAATTTTTGGTTCCAAGGACCAAGAGGGATTTCGGCCTCGCACCTCAAAATAGGTGTTCATAAATTAATATTTTTATGAATAATAAAATTGGATGATTAGAAAAGCAAGAAAAATAAATAATAGGTTTGTTTTTCAAGAAGTAGTGTTCACGGTTTTGAGAAGAATTTTTATTGATTTATTTTGTGTAAAAACAAGAATGGAATTTAAAGGAACTCAAGGACATTTTGAATAAAAATATTTTAAGTATTTTATTAATCATGAGTTTTAAATGAAAAGAGCAATGAGTTGATGATTTTAAGGATTTGCAAAGAAAGTGAAAAATGAAAATGAACAAATGATTTGATTTTAAAGACTATGAGTCTCACGGTTTTGTTAAGGAATTTTTAACGGTTTTGTTTGTGTAAAACCATATTGACTTAGAAGGAAAAATATTTAATGGCCATTGAAATCAAGTACCACAGTTTTGAAGGTTTGTAATGCCTTGGTTTTATGAAACAAAGTGATTTCAAAGTGGAAACAGAGTGTTTGAACAAAGTGTTTTAGTGCAAGGATTAAAGAAAATGGAAACAAGGTGTTTTGTTACTTGAAAGATGGAATTTCATTTATGAAAGACAAAAAGAAGTTAAAAGTGTATGAACCTCAATTTATTTTAAAGAGAATTGATTTTTTGAAATTGATTTGAGAAAAATGGAGAATATAATAGTGATTTGAGATTTTCTAACGTGTAACTCATTCTTTGGGTTTTGGAGCGCGTTAGTAAATTTTAAGATGGAAACATTGATTTAAAATCAATGGAAAAGTGATTTTGTGGAATTATTGTGAAAAGGATTTTCTTGAGTAAGAAAATGTGGAAAATAATGTGAGTAGTCATATTATTTTGAGAAAGGTTGAAATGGAATTTTTGAAGGTTGAGAAATATTTTCGTAATGGAATTATGGTGAAAAATGATTTACGTAACTTAAAAACGTGATTTTTAAGCTACGCGATTTGAAATACGTTTGAATATTGCTACGCGATTTGAAAAATGTTTAAATATTTTACGCGATTGAAATATTGTTGAAAAATCACTACGTGATTGAAAAGTGATGAAATATTTTTACGTGATTGCGAAAATGATGGAAAATCGTTACGTGATTTGAGAAACTTGTAAATATTTTTACGCGATTGAGAAAAGGTTGAAAAATCAATACGTGATTTGAAAATGCAACAGAAGTGTTGTGGAATTGTAAAAACATAACAGAAATGTTGCGCAATTGTGAAAAACACAACAAAAGTATTTTGTGATTATGAAAATGTGATAACATGATTTTCGCTATTGAAAATACAGTATGAATACTGTTGAACTAGTGTATGGACACTGTATGAGAAAATGATGAGTTTTGCCTGTGATTGTCATTTAGTGCATTTTATATGCATTGGAAAGATATGCCTGTGATTGGCATTTGGTGTATTATACATCATTAGAAAAATATGCGTTGAGGTATATAATTAAATTGAACAAATGAATTTGAAAAGATTGGCCCTTGTGGTTGGACTTGCACTGATATAATCGTGCATTGTATAAAATATAGCTGATAGGTATTATGGCCCTTGTGGTTGAAGAGGGAATGAGAATTGAAAAGTGAGGTCTATGATGGATCTTAGGGGCGTCGAGGCGCGGCGGTCGACCAGTGGACAGTTGGCAAGTACCATGTGCCACTTGGCGATGCAGTCCGTTACAACGCATTGACGATACTCGACAAGAACACGATTCTTTTCGAAGACTGGAGATTTTCTGTGGGCTAAGGCTGTGCAATTAACTAGAGCATTCTTCTCGAAATTGTGAAAACTTCCATGGAGTTGTTTTTGAAAAATTGAGTCTTTGTGCACATGCATATTGGTATGAAAATTGAACTGTTGAATAATACTGGATGATGATGATGACAAATAATGTTGATGGCATTATTGTTATTATCGTGTGATTTGAATTGATGAATACTTGGATATTGTTGAGGACATCATCATGAATATTGAATGATATTTGAACTGATAAATGATTGGATGACGATAGTTGATTAATTTTGAGTGCATTATTGGAATTATGGTAGAATATACCTGTATGATGTGCTGTTTGTGTTATCTCTATGCTACCATGTTGGTATTAGCGTAGGTGATCTCACGTCTTTATTATATTGTTTGGTTGGACATGTGTTGTAAAAATTATATAATAGATGGAACGAGTTGTCTTAGACATGACGGGTGGTAAATACTCTGATATTGGTGACAACATTGAGGAGTAGCCATTTAGGATTCGATAGTGTGCAGTGTGAACAAGGAACAGATGTCTGATGTATCAAGATGGATACAAGAAGGAATAAGTATGTTAAGCTTTACCGTTAGTGTTGTACCGTGCTATTAAGTAAGACCCGTACTGTTAAAAAAAAGAGAGTTTGTTAGTTTTATATTTCTCTTTAAATTGTTAAATATTAATTGGTGTCAATATTGTATATTAATCAGTTTAAATATATTTTCAGTAATACTTATGGATTTCAGTAAGTTTATGTTTCTGTAATAAGAAATTTTAAAACTCACATTTTATAACTCAAACCTTTTATGAACTTCTTTATAGATTATGAGTTGGGAGTCAGAAATGTGGTACCCTGAGGAGGGTGTTACATTAGTTGGTATCATAGTACGGTTTGAGTCTTTTGGGGTTTGTGGTTAGGTCTATTTTGCTTGTGTTGTGTTCTTTGTGTTTTGTTTTTTGAAAGGAAACAAGGTTGTTTGAAATGGATACCAGATCCATTTTTTTTTATTTGTCTGTCTTTGAAGAAAGGAAATGGCTTGTGGCAGACGTACGCGTGTGGAAGCGGAACATGATACTAACAATACGGTTGTAACTATGGGAGAAATATGGAGGATAACTGACGTGACAAAATAATGGGAACAGAGGATCGTTGAACAACAAGAACTGAAAGTTAAGGTTTAGGATTTGATGGAAGAGAATCAGTTTTGAAATACAAGATTTCATAATTTTGGAATTGGGTATTCTAAAGGAGGGATATTAAGAAAGTAATTGATTTCAACAGAAAACATATCTACGATTATTGGAAATTAGCAGGAGCAATAAACATGTGGAGGTAGTGCTTATAGCAGTAAACTCGATCGGACCATGATGTCTTTACTGTTATATAAGAAATATGGAAATGGGCACTTAACGAAGGATTGTATGTTCAAGGAAATAATTTGTTTTAACTGCAGGAAGTTTGGACACATTTTCAGATATTGTGTTCCATTGAAAATGAAGTTTTCTGTTAGTAAAAATCTCAGGTAGTAGGGAGAGTCGATACACCAAATGGAACGGGAGTGTTCTGAGCTGAAAACATAAACAAGGGAGACTATATTGTAGAAGGTAATTCATTACCTATTCTTTATAGCATATAATTGAGTAGATCAATTATAAGTTGGTGTTCTCTGTGTCTTCGTGATCTTTTGACTTGTTTACTTCTGTTTCTATTACTAGCCTATCGTGCTATTCATGTTATTCAAATTATTGTTATGGATCAAATTTTTGTGTTAGTTTGATTTGTTTATTTCTGTCATAAATAGATTTGATCTTTGAAAATGGATTGGTTATTTTCCAACCATATCTGATGAGATTGTCTCAATAAAGTGTTAATAATCCAGAAAATTTATTCCTGAAAATCAGGCAATATCAAATTCTTGTTGGATATGTCTGGTAACATATCAAATAGTTTGCTATTTTTCATAATGTTTTTCATGTATTGCAATTGCAAGAAGAAAGAATATTTTGCAACAAAGGATATTCCTATTTAAATCCATGTCATAGTATCTAATACAGTGTTATTGAAAGAGGACGCGATGTGTGAGACACTTCCTGTTAAGAGTAAAGGCAGGAGAATGAAGCGATACAAGGACAAGGAAATTTCAAATGACGTTGTTCGGAGTGGCAAATGTTTTTGCAATATCCATGGATTAGGTGAGTAGAATTTTTCGTCCTTATTTAGACAGAATTGTCATTATTTCTTGGTTGATGACATTCTGATCTATTCTCGAAATTATGAGGAACATACTGAACATCTCAGTGTGATTTTCCAAGTTCTAAAAGAGAAGTGGTTATATGCTAAGTTGTTGAGATGTGAATTCTGGATGGATGAAGTTTAGTTTTGGGTTCTGTAATTCTAAGGAAGGAATTGCGATTGATCCGTTAAAGGCTAAAAATGTGTTTGATTACTTATCTGGTATTAGTTCTGTCTAATTCCAGTGAACTATTAGAGGTAAACAGTGACGCATTACATCGGAGTTTAAGATATATGCTTATGCAAAATAGAAGAGTTATACCATATGTTTTTAGGAAATTGAGGTTACATGAGAAAAGCTATCCTACGCATGAATAGGGGTTGGTAGCCACTGAGTTTATATTAGAAGTATGGAGATACTTTCTTTATGGAGTAACATTCAATATCTTCAGTAATCATAAGAGTTTAAGATATCAATTTGATCAGGAGAAATTGATCGCGAGACAAAGAATTTTTAATGGTTAAAATTGTTTAGAATGAGGTAAGTGGAGAAGCAATATAAGAGTTGGAGGATAAGATAAAAAAATAATATCCATATTTATTCTGAGGATGTAAAATCAGGTTTATTAAATTTCGAGGACGAAATTTATTTTTAGAGGGGGAGTATTGTAACACCCCAAATTTCCTATCTATTAGACAGTAATTTTGACAGTTAATAGAATTCTACTGTTTAGTGATTTCTGTGTACTGTAAAATTATTTTAAGTATTCTGTCAGCGTATTTGATCGTTTTGAGTAATTTACTCCGTGTCAAGAAAATAATAATTTTCGGGTCGGGGAAAATCTTTATGTATTTATTTTTCTTGATTGTTAATTAGTTTTAACAATCTGACTTGATTTTCATATGTTTTCTAATATTTGTGATTTTTGTGGATGATTATAAATTTTTATATTTCTCTAATTGTTTTTGGGTTGTTTGTGGGCCCAAGTGGCCTTACGAGGGCCCAGGTGGGTCTCACAAAATGAAAATTTTTCTACGCATAGAAAAATTTGTACTGTTGAGACGGAGACAGGGGATCTTACTAAACCTGAATCCGGAAATAGTTTTAGAAAATTTCTTTTACTATGTTTTGTACTATATTTAATTATCGGGCGATAAAAATACAGTAAATATATTCTTTCGTGGGGTTTTAGCAGATAAAAATAAATATTATACTGCTAAGTCAACATTAGTGGTTATGACAACTTTTTGACGAACCAATAGGAAGCAAACTTAGTATTTAAGACTTTGAATATCAACCGTCAATTTAATCAACAGTGTAGAATCGGTCTAATAAAATGGCTATGAACATTTATAACCATTGGATGAAGAATTAATCAAGGGTGGAGATTTGATCTTACAAAGTGGCTAGGACCATTTGTGACCGTTGGATTTGGATTTAATCAACGGTGGAGATGGATCATTTATAACCATTGGATTTGAATTTAATCAATGGTGGAGATTTGGTCTTCTAAAATGGCTATGACTAATTATGGCCCTTGGATTAAAAGTAAGAAGGAGTAATCTTGACGTTTCATTTTGGAGATGCATCTAATGGCTAAGATTTCAAGAAGGAAAGATCTAATGGCCTAGATTAAGTCTTCTAAATCAAAAGTCTATCTTAATCCTAACCATTGATCTAATCAATGGCTTAAATTGCTCTAAAAGGTGGCTAGAAAAGATGACAACTTTAGGAATATATAATGCAAGGGGGGGACGGTTTTTGTGTTTCTTATGAAGCTAAACCAAAAGTTTGAATACCATTATTACTTGTCTTGGTCAATATGCATCATTATTGATCATTTTGCACTCTTAAGAGAATGCATGAAGGAGGGAACGATTTTTGGAGGCTTAAGGCCATAGGAAAGTGTTTCATGACCATTATTACTCATTCTTGATCATTATTGATCATTTCCAAAAACCTAAAGCTCTTAGAAAATTTTCTCTTCTTCTCCTTCAAGCATAGTTCAGCCAAGCACCCTAAGTATGCCTTCCATCACTCAATAATATTATCCAACCTTATTTCTTGAATCATTACCTTATTCTAAGCAACTTTCATGTTGGAGACTTTCTCTAAATCTTTCATCTTCATGGACTTTCTTTAAGATCAAAGTTATAGGGTATTTGAGGTGAAGTGTAAGGAAACTTCATTTCTTCTCTCTTTTTCATGATTCTAAGCCATGTTTGATCCATAGTTCCTCTTATTCAAGCTTAATATGTTAATAAACTTGTGTTTTGTTTTGTATTTGAGAAGCTCTTGGTGGTGAAGGACTTGGAAAAAGAAGCAAAACAAGGAGCTTTTGAGGTTCTTCAAGAGGTAAGAGGGAGATTCATCTCACCAACCAAGTATGGTGGTGAGAGATGGTTTGGTATTTGATGGATGGTGAATCCATGTGAGGATTCATATCCATGGTCATGTAATAATTTTTGGGTGTTTATGTGCTTTGATTATTTGCCTATGCTTGGCATGATTTGCATGATTTATTATTTTGATTATGGCATGCTTGTGGTATTTATGATGAAATATGTATATGTATATGTATATGTATGTTGATTATATATGATGTATGCCATAAAAATTGTTGGAAAGGAAAACAACTTTTGGTTCCAAGGACCAAGAGGGATTTCGGCCTCACACCTCAAAATAGGTGTTCATAAATTAATATTTTCATGAATGATAAAATTGGATGATTAGAAAAGCAAGGAAAATAAATAAAGGGTTTTTTTTTAAGAAGTAGTGTTCACGGTTTTGAGAAGAATTTTTATTGATTTATTTTGTGTAAAAACAAGAATGGAATTTAAAGGAACTCAAGGACATTTTGAATAAAAATATTTTAAGTATTTTATTAATCATGAGTTTTAAATGAAAAGAGCAATGAGTTGATGATTTTATGGATTTGCAAAGAAAGTAAAAAAAAAAATGAACAAATGATTTGATTTTAAAGACTATGAGTCTCACGGTTTTGTTAAGGAATTTTTAATGGTTTTGTTTGTGTAAAACCATATTGACGTAGAAGGAAAAATATTTGATGGCCATTGAAATCAAGTACCATGGTTTTGAAGGTTTGTAATGCCTTAGTTTTATGAAACAAAGTGATTTCAATGTGGAAACAAAGTGTTTGAATAAAATGTTTTAGTACAAGGATTAAAGAAAATGGAAACAAGGTGTTTTGTTACTTGAAAGATGGAATTTCATTTATGAAAGACAAAAAGAAGTTGAAAGTGTTTGAACCTCAATTTATTTTAAAGAGAAATGATTTTTTGAAATTGATTTGAGAAAAATAGAGAATATAATAGTGATTTGAGATTTTCTAACGTGTAACTCATTCTTTGGGTTTTGGAGAGCGTTAGTAAATTTTAAGATGGAAACATTAATTTAAAATCAATGGAAAAGTGATTTTGTGGAATTATTGTGAAAAGGATTTTCTTGAGTAAGAAAATGTGAAAAATAATGTGAGTAGTCATATTATTTTGAGAAAGGTTGAAATAGAATTTTTGAAGGTTGAGAAATATTTTCGTAATGGAATTAAGGTGAAAAATGATTTATGTAACTTAAAAACGTGATTTTTAAGCTACGCGATTTGAAATACGTTTGAATATTTCTACGCAATTTGAAAAACGTTTAAATATTTTACGCGATTGAAATATTGTTGAAAATCACTACAGGATTAAAAAGTTATGAAATATTTTTACGTGATTGTGAAAATGGTGGAAAATCGTTACGCGATTTGAGAAATGTGTAAATATTTTTACGCGATTGAGAAAACATTGAAAAATCAATACGTGATTTGAAAATGCAACAGAAGTGTTATGGAATTGTGAAAACGTAATAGAAATGTTGGGCAATTGTGAAAAACACGACAAAAGTGTTTTGTGACTATGAAAACGTGATAACATGATTTTCGCTATTGAAAAATACAGTATGAATCTTGTTGAACCAGGTATATGGACAACTTTGTATGAGAAAATGATGAGTTTTGCTTATGATTGGCATTTGCCTATGATTGGCATTTGGTGCATTTTATATGCATTGGAAAGATATGCCTATGATTGGCATTTGGTGCATTATACATGCATTGAAAAAATATGCGTTGAGGCATATGATTAAATTGAACAAATGAATTTGAAAAGATTGGCCCTTGTGGTTAAACTTGCACTGATATAATCATGCAATGTATAAAATATAGTTGACAGCTATTATGGCCCTTGTGGTTGAAGAGGGAATGAGAATTGAAAAGTGAGGTCTATGATGGATCTTGGGGGCGTCGAGGCGCGGTGATCGACCAGTGGATAGTTGACAAGTACCATGTGCCACTTGGCGATGTAGTACGTTGCAATGCATTGATGATACCCGACAAGAATGCGATTCTTTGCGAAGACTAAAGATTGTCTGTTGGCTAAGGCTGGGCAATTAACCAGAGCATTCTTCCCGAAATTGTGAAAACCTCCATGGAGTTGTTTTTGAAAAATTGAGTCTTTGTGCACATGTATATTGGTATGAAAATTGAACTGTTGAATAATACTGGATGATGATGATGATAAATAATATTGATGGCATTATTGTTATTATCGTGTGATTTGAATTGATGAATACTTGGATATTGTTGAGGACATCATTGTGAATATTGAATGATATTTGAACTGATAAATGATTGGATGATGATAGTTAATTAATGTTGAGTGCAGTATTAGAATTATGGTAGAATATACCTATATGATATGTTGTTTGTGTTATCTCTATGTTACCATGTTGGTATTAGCATAGGTGATCTCACCTCTTTGTTATATTGTTTGGTTGGGCTTGTGTTGTAAAAATTATATAATAGATGGAACGAGTTGTCTTAGACATGACGGGTGGTAAATACTCTGATATTGGTGACAACATTGAGGAGTAGCCATTCAGGATTCGATAGTGTGCAGTGTGAACAAAGAACAGATGTCTGATGCATCAAGATGGATACAAGAATGAATAAGTATGTTAAGCTTTACCGTTAGTGTTGTACCGTGCTATTAAGTAAGACTCGTGATGGGGTTTGCTACTGTTAAAAAAAAAGAGTCTGTTAGTTTTATATTTCTCTTTAAATTGTTAAATATTAATTGGTGTCAATATTGTATATTAATAAGTTTAAATATATTTTAAGTAATACTTATGGATTTTAGTAAGTTTATGTTTCTGTAATAAGAAATTTTAAAACTCACATTTTATAACTCAAACCTTTTATGAACTTCTTTACAGATTATGAGTTGGGAGTCAGAAATGTGATACCCTGAGGAGGGTGTTACACAACATCTCTTTGAATCCCATATCATCATTTGCGTCTTTTTCCATATATACCCTTTTGTGTGGTAAAACTTCTAAGACCAATCTGGAAGTTCACTTGGTAAATTTCTTTTATGTTGTCCTTTAAAATCCATGTCTGTCTGTTACGTAATGTTTCAAGTAAGGTGAACATGAGTACAACACTATAACTTGACCATCTAATGGCAATCCCTGATGAACAATTCAGATAGAAAAGAACTTAAAAACTTCAATTAAAAGGGAAAATGATATCCCAAGGGATAATCCAGAAATAAGAGGTACCTGAGCAAAAAAAAAGGGAAAAGAGCCTGTTAAACTAAAAACCTGAAAGGGCGGTTTAAGTAAAAGTTAGGGCAAATAAATTAACATGGCTTAAACTGGGGCAATATTTTTGGAAACTTTGTTTTCTTTCAATTGGCCACACCGGGGCAAAATTTTTGAAGGATTAAAGAGAATATATATTGAAGAAAATAGCAATAGAGATAACGGTTGAGTCATCAAGCCATTGCAGGAAATCAATTAGATGAGGATTAAGGAACAAATACTGGGGCAAAAATTTTCTTACAAAAACTTAATAGCTCTAAGCAAAGGTTCACAACAAGGGATGATAATCTCACTTCTCAAAAAGAGAGAGAAGAAAAAAAGAGGAAGAAATGAAGAAGAAAAAAAGAGGTCAAGAGGATTCCAAGTCAACCAAATGGTATGATGGGCAAAAGCACGTGAACAAGGGTTTGATTAGTCAAAGCTTTCTAGAGTAGTCGCTAGTTCAAATGATTTTTAAGAATAAAAGAGAAAAGAAAAGAAAAAAAAGTGAAGAAAAATATATTAAGTCCACAAATGGTTTCATGTCATTTTGAGCGTATCGGCTTTTTGGAACATTGAGTGCATTAGGTCTATGCATTTTGAGCGCATCAGCTATATACTTTTGAGCGCATCGGCTCCATGCATTTTGGGCGCATCGGCTCCATGCATCATTAAGTGTATCGGCTCCATGCATCATTGAGCGCATCGGCTTCATGCATTTTGAGCGCATTGGCTCCATACATTTTGAGCGCATCAGCTCAATGCATTTTGAGCGCATCAGCTTTATGCATCATTGAGTGCATCAGCTCGATGCATCATTGAGCGCATTAGCTCCATATATTTTTAGAGTCTTTTGAGCATATCAGAACTATATGTTTAAAATTCTTTTGAGCGAATCAGTTCCATCCATTTCAATTTTTTTAAGAGAATTAGCTTCATACTTTTTTAAATTTCTATCACTTATTTTGAGCGCATTGGATATCTACATTTTAAATTCTTTTTTAGCGCATTGGCTCCATACATTTTAAATTTCAGTCATTTCTTTTGAGTGCATCGACTCCATACATTTTTAAATTCTTGTCATTTACTGTTGAGTGCATCGGCTCTTGTCATTTATTTTGAGTGCATCGGCTCCTTGCATTTACTTTTCCTGTCATTTATTTTGAGTGCATCAGCTCCATGCATTTTGAATTCCTGTCATTTCCTTTTGAGCGCATCAGCTTTTCGCATTTTATTATTTTCGCATTGTTTTATGCTCCCGAATAACATTCGAGTTCATGTCTTTACTCGTTTCTTACAATGATAAAATGAAAAACTATGGTTAGTCTTTTTATCTAGTAAAAAAAACAAGTAAAAAGGGGCAACTGTGAACACTTAATTTTGTCCGGAGCATTTAAAAAAATTAAAAAAATTAAAAATAAATAAATATGTAAAATGACCTAATTTTCTGATAGGAACCCATACTCATTTACTAATAACTCATTGACCCATTATCCAACCCATAACCCATATGCTACTAAACATCCAAAGAAACCCTAGCAGCAACCCATCTCTCATCTGAAGCCCTAGTCACCATCACTTTCTAAAACTTAATCCCCTCCTATAAAAACCCATAATCCCCACATAGAAACAACAGACTTTTATCTACAACTAATACCCTAGCCCTATTTTTTTTTTTCACGTAGCCTTCTTTGCAACGAGTCTCTGCCAAAATACTCCTCTATCACCACTAAGCTTCCACCTTCATCATTGACCCACTATCTTCAACATCAAAACGTAGCACTACCCCACCATAACAACCCTCCATTCACCTTCATAACCACCTCCTCGCCACACAAACTCTATCATCCCTACCAACATCTTCAACCTTTTCAAAGAACCTCTTCCAAAGCCACCCATTATCACCAAGCACCCATCACCTTCATCATCTCCAACTTCTAAACAAACACTCATTTCACTAACCAACCACCATTACCACCATCTTCAACCCACCGAGAAAATACCCATAACAAGACCTATCTAAACTATCACCTCCAACCTTTATCTTTCTCCATAACAACAATCACACCCTACCACCATCACCTTCAAGAACAACACCCCACGACCTTCAACCTCCATCAAAACAACTCCTCCATCAAAGCCACAAACTTCATCATCTTCACCCAAACCAACCACCATAACCTAAAACACCAGAGCCGCACCACATATCTCATCGCTAGCCACACCAGCTGCGCTGCCTAATCATCTCGTCACCAGTTTCCAGGCACAAACCAAGCCCGAGCCCACACATCCCAATCATCATCTCCTTCCGTACAGACCCGAAAACACCAGATCCAGACCCACCATGCGGCACCACTCTAGTTGCGACCCGCGTCACACCATTAGAACTCATCGTTCTACTTCAAGCCTCTCTGCGCCGTCTGATCTACACCACCAGACTCGAACCTGATGTTCTGCACTGCACCAGTCGACGACCCACTGTCGTTGCTAGAGAGCATCATCGCATCCTGTCACCTCAATCGACTACACTAGTCGTTCCGTTTCCATTCTGCAACTATCCCAAAATATAATCCCCACCCCATTTCATTTTTTTTGTAAGTTTATCTCTGTTTTTTTATTTTTAAAATCTAAAAACTTTTTTTTTTAGGAAATGGGCTTATTGAAACCTAAAAATAAAAGGGATAAAAAATGAAAATAAAAAAATGATAAAAAATAATTAAAGGTAAAATATAAATAATTGAATTTTTTTTAGAAAAATAAAATGGGATTAACTGAATTCTGACAGCTTGTTAATCCTATAATCAACTGAGTTGTGACAACTTGATGATTCTTTTTTGTAAGTTAAAATTACTAACCCATAAGAATTTTATACAGAACTACGTGACTTTGAATTCTTCATTGCACCTGAGGATACGTAGGAGTAGAATTTCCATTCCGTCAAACCAAAAATTAAATTTTCACAAATTATTTACTTTTTTAGTTTTTTTAATAAAAGAGGTGAAGCAAATATATTTTGAGATTATAAAATTTGCACAACTGATTTAAGGTACCATCTCAGGATGGGCGCGTTAGGGGTGTTGTGAGATTAAGTTTCCACCATTCCCTATACATAACCAACTCCCAAATCCAATCTTATTTCAAGGACCATTTTCTGAAAAAAGGATTTTCCTATTTCAAATAAAATTGGTGGTAACTCCTAATAATTTATTTGTTTGCTGCTCTCGCCGCGATCATGATCGCGACAGATGATGACTCCTAACAATTTATTTGTTCACTACTCCTGTCGCATTCTCAGTCGTGACAATGCTAATTTTTGCTAGAGATAGAGTTGAGAGGAAAACCACAAGTGGTGCTCGTCACTTCGTTGGAAATGCAATGGTTACATGGTATATTAGGAAGCAAAACACTATATCCTTCTCAACTATAGAAGTTGAGCATGTCTCAGCAGCTAGTTGTTGCTCATAACTCTTATGGATTAAACATCAATTGGAGGATTACTCCATGAGGTATGCCATAAACTAATATATGTGATAATACTAGTTCTATAACCTTATCAAAGAATCCCATTCAGCATTCAAGGTCAAAGCATATTGAGATAAAACATTCAAGGTTAAAGCATATAGAGATAAAACATCATTTTATACGTGATAATGTCCAAAAATGTGATTTTGAACTTAAATTTGTAGATACTAACCATCAATGGGCAGATAACTTTACTAAACCCCTTAGTGAGGACAAGTTTTATTTTATAAGAGAGAATCTCAATATGAAGCCTCTTATATGATTTGATGATTGAATTTTGATTGGTGATTTATGAAATTTGCATGATGAAATGTGTTAATTTGTCATTTATGTTTTATAAATTAGTTTATATGATCCTACTATATGCTGAGGGATTGATTATTAGTTGGGAATTATAGGAATTCTAACTATCAAGAAGTGAGAAGGTTTCTAAGAAGGTACCTGAGAAGGTACTTGAGAAGATATGTGAGAAGGATGATGAGAAGTTTCTCAACTCAACCTTCTCACCTAAGTTCTGGGCTTCTCACAGTTAATTACCCAATGACTAGTTCTTAAAACTAATCACCTTAACTTTTCATCAATGGTTATTTAATGACCTCTGATGGTAACTTCTAGCCTTAAACGGTCAGAAATCTCCATCTATAAATACAATGGAAAATTACAGCCCTTGCTACTATTCAAGCAATCAAATCTTTCATTCAATTTCACTTTCTCTCTCTCACTCTCACTCACTCTCTCGTGTTCTTGCTTTGTTCAAAAAGTCTCCAATATCCTTCTCTACAAAATCCTCTACTATCCTGAAATAAACATGTGTGTTAAACACATGGAGGTGAAAACCAAAAACCCTTCAGCCGCTGCTCCACAACCATCTAGTGAGGAACATCCTTCCTCCTCATCTACTTCCCCTGAAACATCTCAACCACCAACTGTAACATCCTACCAATAATTTTATTATATTTTAATATTGTTGATAGAATATTACGTGCTTCGTTTATTATTTCTTATTTTAATAAACACGTGCAACAGTTTATTATGTAATTAAATTAATTTAATTCTTAAATCAATTAGGTTGAATTTTTCTCTTCTTTTTTTACTATAAAATAAATGTATTAATGAAACATAATTCAAATAGAATACAAATAGAAAACTTAAAAACACACTACTTGTATTTATTTATTATATTTAGATAAAGTGTGTCAGTACCTCTGTTTAGAAATATTTACAAACCCAAACGAGTACAAAAACTACAAAAAGATGATATCTAAAATGTCTGAATGAACAAATCTGGTCAGTACGTCAGCAAGCAGTGCACACCTACTATATAACCAAGTCAACTATCCTGATTCTCTGAACATATTAGATAAGGGTGAGAATTTACATTCCCAGTAGAGAAATATAAAGTTTTAAAATCAGTATAATTTGAACTATGACATTTAATAAAACATTTTAACATTTCTTCATCTTTTGCTTACATGGCCAATAACATAACATAACATAGTCGAGATCTCGAACATTCTAGGGTATCCCCTAGCATGGTGGTCATTCCAATCAAGGAACCCAATAAAGATAGTCATTCCACATGCCTTGGGAGGGGAGATATGAAACCCAATAAAGGTGATCATTCCATATGCCCTTGGAGAGGAGATATAGAACCCAATAAAGTGACCTATGTAAGACTTCATTATGATCAAATGTCTTAAACCATCTCATCTTCATCAATAGATCATATCATTTGATCATAAATCATATCATTTCCATCATAGATGATATCATTTTATCATAAATCATATCATTTCCACCATAGATCATTTTCATCATAAATCATTTTATCATAAACCATTTCATCATAAACCATTTCATAATAAATCGTTTTATCACAAATCATTCTCCTTGATCATTACTTATGACATTAACATAATCTATCAAGTATTACTTAGGATATCTAATTTAATCAAAAGTCTTGGCTTAGCATAATAACCAATTTAACTTCATTTTTACATTATAAATCCAAGGATCAAACACTAATTATAGACCATTGTAACAACTAGGCCAAATTTATAACTATAGTGGCATCAAGTTATTTTCTTTTTATTCACTTAATTCTAGTTATATTTAGGCCTCTAGCTTCCAATTCTACCTTCCATTTCATTTTAAATACTATATTAGACAAATCCTCAATTTAATAAGATCAAGAACCTTATTTTTTTTAATCTTCATCAATTGACCACAATACTTCAAAATCAAGATTCAATCCATGCTTTTAACTTTATCAACAACAAAATTCTACTGCTAATTTCACTTTAAACACAAGATCAGACTAAATCCCCAATTTAGTATGAACAAAAACCCTAATTCTTGATTCAATTCCAATTCATCTTAACTTCTCAAATTAAAACCATTTCTATGATTCTTAAATCATCAACAACCTTAATCATCACTAAACTTCCATTGAAATTCATTAAACCATCAAGAACATAAAATACGGTCTTGCTAACCTAAGGTTTGATCCATCAAAACAAGCCTGAACAAAGTTTCTATGGATTAAAATCATGCTTCTTAGCCATATTGGAACACTTCTATAAGAAGAACAACTCAAAGAAAATAGAAGAAGTATGATTCCCCTACCTCTTGTTCTTGAAAGAACTTGCAAGAAAGTTGAAGATCTTGAATCTAGCTACTTGATTCCCTTGAAATCTAGCTTAAAAAACTATGGATCCTTCTTGTTCTTGGCTTTTCTCTCGTTTTCCTTCTTTTTTCTCCTTTTCCCCTGCTTTGGTCGAACCTTCTAGCTTCTTTGAGAGTGTTCTTCTTGTTTCTTTTCTATTCTTCTTCCTTTTATATTTTCTAGTCATCCAATTTGATTTTAACTAGTGGCTAAACCATCCAATTAGAAACTAACTCATGTCTAACTAAGTGGTTAGTTTCTATTGGCTAATGATTATTTTAGTAATTTTTCCTAACTAGGCCATGATTACTTAGTTACTCTAACTAGACCATTATCAATTTAGTTACATTTTTAGTTAAGCATGTAGTTACTAAATTATAGGTATTTCTCTAATTGCCCCTCAAATTTTTATAATTAATAAATTTTCCAATAATAAACTTATATCTTAAATAACTTATAAACATTTTTCACAATTTCTAGTGTTTTGAAAATTCTTTTATCGATCCCTCGGACCCATTGCATTAGAATCACTCAATTTGTACACAAAGATTTTCTAATTCTACATATGTCCCTATTACTAATTTAATAACTTACACATATAACCTATGAGTCCAAAACACAAATTAAACATTGTTATATATATAAAAAATTAATATAGAAGAGATATTACACCAACAATAACCCAGGAAACACAACCTGAGACTCTTACCCCCTCTGAACCTCAACCTTCTGATATCCCTATTAGAAGAAGAATATCTCTTTGGATTATATCAGGTGTTATGAAATCCACAGCCCCTAAGAAGAAAGCCAAGAAGGAGGAGCCTATCTTTCTTGAAGAAGAAGAGGAAGAAAAGAAAGATGAAAGTTCTGCAAATAAGGAAGAAGAGGAAGAAAATAAGCCAATCGAGGTGACTCTCAAGCCTCTCTATACAAAGGAATCCACGTAGAAGTTTGATGATTAGTTCAGGAACAAGAAGACAGTTCTTGGAAGAAGCATATCCTTTGATGAGATGGCTAAGGAAGGGAGAGACTTCAGACCTCATAGGAAGGTTCTAAAATGGGGAAAAAATTTAGCATTTTCTAAGAAGGTTTACCCAATTCTATGCTTGAAGTTCTATACTAGTGCAGCCTACACCATAGACCCCTCAATCATCATTTCTTCAGTAAAAGGGATTGTGATCAAGTTGGACATGGCCACACTTGCCAAGATCATCGGAGTACCTAACTAAGGACTACTTGCATATGACTAAGGAGGATGGCATATTGGGTATGGTCCCTATGAAGAAGTTCTAGGCACATAGTTTAGAGAAAGAGAAGAATCAAAACTTGTAAATGACCTCAACTTTACTACCAAGTTCATCCATGAAATCTCTTGCCATTTCATCATGCCAAGAATAGGAAGCACTGAGAAAATCCACGAAGTTGACAAAATAGTGATGTTTCATGTGAAGGAAAGGAAGTCTCTCAATCTTCATTTCATCATCTTGAGGTATATGATATCTGCAATTGAGAACACTAAAATGGCATCAAGCTTACTATATAGAATGCTTCTCACCAAGATCTTCAAGCATTTCAAGGTGGACCTTTCCAAAGAGAAGGTTGAGAACAAAAGTCCAACCTTCTCAAAAAAGAACTTGAAGCAAATACATCTAAAGAATAAGGAACCTATTGATAGAGGCTCTGAGTTAAGGACTAAGATGAGGGATGATTGCCCATCTAAGACAAAAAGCCCTGGAAAGGGTAAAGAAAAGATTATTAAAGAAGAATCTGAGAAGGAAGAGTCAGAGAAAGACTCTGAAGAAACCATTGTTGAGAAGGTAGAGAGTAAGAAGGAAAAGAGAAAAGACAAAGAAAAGAAAGAAAAAGAGAATGAGGAGAAGAAGAAAAAAAAAATTGAGGCTACGAAAGAAGAAGGAGAAGAAGAAGAAGAAGAAGAAGAAGAAGAAGAAGAAGAAGAAGAAGAAGAAGAAGAAGAAGAAGAAGAAGAAGAAGAAGAAGAAGAAGAAGAAGAAGAAGAAGAAGAAGAAGGAAGAACTTGTTGAAAAAAAGGCTGAGAAGGTTGTTGAGGATGAACCTTCTCACCCTGATGAAGCTTCTTACCAGGATACAGAAGAATACTTGACTGCTAAGAGATCCCCTACACCAGAAGAAGCTGGCCTTGAGAAACCCGATGTTGATCATGTTGCTGAATACACAATTGTTGATCCAAGGGTCACAATTGTAAAAATCCTGACTCAGTTATCTTGAGAAGGTCACCTAGAGGAAGTCCAACCTTCTCACCCCACAGAAGTAGATGTGTGGCAACCTGAAAAAGGTAAAGAAGATGAAGAATGAGAACAAGGAAGAGAAGAAGAACAAAAGGAGAAAACACCTGAGCCTAAAGAGATCATAACTCACATTAAAAAGATTGACTCTGAAGCTTCTCAACACATTGAGAAGCTTCCATCTACTGAACCTTCTCACCCATCTAAGAATGTGAGTGTTGAACAACCTTAAGTTCTTATCTCTCCAATTTCCCTTACTTCACCAACACTTCCCTCTCCTATCTATGATGCTACTACACCACCTATCCCAAGGGAATCAAGCCATAAAACTCCATTCATGTCTGTTGTACTAAGACACTAGGCTCACTAAGAAAGTTAGTTTCTCTTGGGTCTTACATGAATATTCTGACTGAGGAGCAAGCTGAAGAAAAACCTGCCCCTCAACAAGGTCAAAGAATAGAAAGAAGGGAGATTTACCAAGGATCTACTTAAGTTGAGCCCACTTCATCCAAGTTTGTTGTTAAGAAGACTTATGAGTCTGCCAAAGAGGAATTGAAGCAACTGAGAGTGTAACGCCCCAATTTTTAGAAAATATTCCGAATGTACTGTTTGCTGTTTTCCAAGTTTTTGTGTAAATGACTGTTGTGTCCTTATTTTACTGTTTCTCAATTTCTGTACGAAATACAAATACGTTTATACAGGCTCAAATTTTATTTGGTCTTTTTACGTAATTTGTTCCGAGACGGTAAAATAAAAGTTTTTTTGAGCTACTGTTTTAATTTTTCTGGAAGATATACAGACAATTAATACTGTCTGTAATTTTATTTGAACTTTTTGGATGATTAGCTACGTTGTGGGAAAAAATGGGAAAATGACCATTACGTCTCGAACGTCTTTTTTGTCTTGTTTTTGTGTTTTTAATTATTTTCTACTTGATTTAGTGTCCAATATTACTGATTTTATATGAACTTTTGTGTGATTTGCTCGAGGCGGAAAATAATATTTTTCCTGTAGGAAATCTTATTTTATTATTTAGAATTGGGGATCTTACTAAACCCGATTCGAATGAGACAATAAATAATCTTTTAATTTTTAGGATTTGATCAAATAAAATAATATTATAATATTATAATATTATTTTATTAGTCGAGATAATAAAATGAAAAGTGGACACGAAATATTTTACGACCCACAATTAACAGAATGGTTAGATCGGAGCTTAATTAATCATCATTAGCGAGAACTTTCCAACAAGTGACTCACTAAGACTAAGTCGGGTAATTAATGAATAGTGTGATTAGGCTTGTGAGTCATCAATAATCAACCAATAGGAGACAAGCTTGTTAAGCAAGTTTTAATCCTAGCCTTTGATGCAATCCATGGCTTGGATGAAGCCAACCATTTGGCCACCTTGCATGCATGAAGTGCTACGGCCATGTAGGGTTAGGAGACCAAAATATCACTTCATCTTTCTTGCTTTTCTCTCTTCTCTCTCATCCAAGAACCCTAGCCACCATTCTTGTTTCTTTCCTTCACCATTCGGCCAAGACAAGAACCATACCATCCAATCACCTAAAATTTCTTCTAACCAACTTTTCTAAACCTAAACACCATCCTAAGAACATCTCTAGTTGAGAGTTCTTGCAAATTCTTACATTTGAAGCTTGAAAACTAACTTGGAAGTTTGTACCAAGGAGGTGAAATCTCTTGTTTTTCTTTTCTCTCTTCTTTTTCAAAGTTCTAAGTCATGATTTATCCATGGTTTAGGTTCTTTTTCATGGTTAGTAACTTGTAGATTTTTGTTTGAGTTGCTAGGTACTTTGGTGGAGAAAACCGAACCCTAGGAGGAGTGAAAGAATACCATTTGTCTTCATTTAAGGTAAGAGGAAGACAAATCTTATCACCTATGGATGGTGGTAAGAAGATGGAGTTTTGATTTTGTGATTGTAGAATCCATAAGGATTCATATTTGTGCTTGTTAGTAGCTTATTTGATGTGGTTGTGTATTTGTTAATAGCTTTCCTATTTGTTGTTTGTAATAATTTGCATGTCTACAAGCTTTAAGTTGCATGTCTACAAGCTTTGATAATATTGCATGTGTTAGAATTGCATGATAAAGTATAGAATTGCATGATAATGTATAGGATGTGAATAACATGTCAAAGAAATGCATGTGTGTTCCAAAGAACACATCCATGAGGCTCACGACCACTAACAAATGGAGAACCAAAATGTTCTCTTAATTTTCTTAAAAGGTAGTTTAATTAACCTAGGAGAATTAAGAAGGTTTCAAGTTGTTTAGATCATGAAAAATGAATTTAGAAATCAAATGGTAAGACTTAGTATTTTCGGCCAACATGCCTAAAATGAATGTGTTGATTTCAAAAACCATTTTCTAAAACAATGGTTAAAAGAATTTAGACAATACAATAAGTTTGACATATAGTTAGAAGATGAGAAATAATTTAGAAATCAATTTCAAAGGATTTAGGAAATTCGGCCAACATGCCAAACTAGATATTCTTGATTTCTAAAATTTAATCCAAACCTTTTCTAAGTCTAAGGATGCAATATGGGTTAAAAAGAATTTTTCTAAAATGAGTTTTAAAGAAAAGAATCAATTAGAAATAAGTTTGAGAACTTAGAACTAATGATTTTGTTATTAGAAATGAAATACAGTAACTTTC
The DNA here is from genome assembly GCA_029884605.1 of Ormosia emarginata. Taxonomy (NCBI): domain Eukaryota; kingdom Viridiplantae; phylum Streptophyta; class Magnoliopsida; order Fabales; family Fabaceae; genus Ormosia; species Ormosia emarginata. The sequence continues at coordinate 1,739,768 of JAQQTP010000049.1, read as the reverse complement.
AAAAATTTCTAACATATAGCTCATGCTGTATTTTGAAGCATGTTAGTAGTTTTCAAAAGGATTAAGTATATGGTTTAAAAATTTAATAAACAGAATTTTTACGGTAAAATTAGGAAACCATTAATATAATTTTCTAAACAAAATACTGTCAATTTTTAGTAAAAACGGACAAATAAGATAGAAAAGATGTCCAAAAGACAGTATACGGTATGAAAAATATTATACGTAGCTTAAAAGTATTATTTATTATCTCTGTTTATTTAAACAGTAATTGTTAAGGAATTTGGTTAAGAAAATGATTTAAAAATCTTACGCGATTGAGAAAACATATTAAAAATCCTACGCGATTTTGAAAACAGAAAAATATACTTATGCGATTTCAAAACGTTTGTAAAAACAACGAGATTGTGAAAACGCGATAAAACTTCTACGCGATTGACCGTTACTGTATTTATTTTTCGCTGTCGGGAAAATGTGAACCCGTACAGGCTTTTGAGGATTTTTGCTGTCGGGAAAATATGAACCCGTACAGGCTTTCTATTTTTCTGCCATTGAGGGCATATTATTATCTTGAGGACATTTTCATAATTTTATATTTTTGAAATTATGTATTGTGTTTATGCCAAATTTTTGGTGGATTGGTTGATGAGACGAATCACATCGTGTTGTCGATGCGATAAACGTAGTGTGGTTCATTGTTCTAATGAACTTGGAGACGTTAGTGTACGGTATCCCATATGTGGACGAGTTGGTAGCTCCGCTGGGTAGTGGTAAACCGATAGCACACTAATGGACTCGACACGCACTATATTTAATCGAGATTTGTAAAGTCTAGTAGTACATTTGCTGTAGTGCCACAACGTGAGACCATGAACTACACCACACCTGGATGATGGATTCTGTGTCGTGGGGCTATAGACGCAAACGTGTGACAACAATAGTTGGTTGGGCAGCCGTGGTACTAATAGATTTTTATGAGTCATTCTCTCGATATCTTTGTGTGTTTTTAGCTCCATGGAGTAGGGTGTGTTTTATATTTATTTATTGGGATCTATTTATTTATTTTGTCTTATCTAATTATTTTGTCTTATCTATTTATTTTGTCTTATCTATTTATTTTGTCTTATCTGTTTATTATATTGATTTATTTGTTTACTTGTATTTGTTTTATCTATTGTTGTATTGTAGTATTTGTTTCTTATTTTATTTTATCTCGTAATGGTGTATTGTTGGAATATTTACATCTTTTTGAATCTTTACCTACTCACTTATTAATGTTATAGCTTTTCATATTGCATGAACTCTATCTGTTGTTTGTCGTCTTCTTATTGGCCATGTTTGTGGTGATTTTAGATTGTCTTACCTCTTTATTGTATGTGTTTTTGTATATACCGTTTATATGGTAAAGAGTTCGAAGAAGAGGAACAAACCTCTTGAGGTTACGTACCCAGAGGAGGAGGAAGATCAAGTAGTCGACGACCGGTTTGACGATCAAGAACCATCGATCATCCATACCCATTGGATTGATTAGTTTTGGTATGGCGGTGCCCTCGTGACTCGGAGTTTCACGGTGGATCGCTTTCGTGGCACATGAGAGGAGATAGAGACTCGGTGACGTATGCGGGACGGATGACTGTGACCTTACGTCATCGGTTTGATGGAGAGCCAATTATGACTACGACAGTATTTCTACACTTAGAGTTACCCTTATCCATTAGGCGTCATTTTGGTGATATGACCACGGAGCCTAGTGAGATAAGTATCGTATCGACTGCGCGATCACGTTATCGCCGAGTGTCAAGACATCCGGGATATTTGTCTCCCGATGATCATTTTCATGTTAAGAGTGATCCTTCAGAGGAGTAAATATACTTGATGTTTTTTTTTTTGGCGCGTCTGCATATGGATGTATATATTGACTCTTTTCTTGTTTTTATTTACTATTTCGTATAAATATTTGTAATTATAGTTGTAAATTATTTGTATAACTTATAACTTAGAACATATGTATATTATGAGCGGTGTTGTTTCTGTTTATTTTATGTTTTCCGCAATATTTTATTTTTAATAATTTGTTTATCAGGAATTACTTTACGACCCATATTATTATATAATGAATGGTTTATAACTTGGGTAGATTTTATTTGTTTATTTTATTTTTCTTTATATGTGTGGCATCCCCAAAAGGGTGTTACAGAGAGTAGACAACAAGAAGCTTAAAAGGAGAATGGGAAAGTTAAACACTAGACAGAAGGAACTTCACTCAACCTCGCATGCCTTCATGGATTATTTTCTTATGTTTGAAGTGGATAGTGCACAAAATTGAAGAAGAATTCATCCCTAGTACAACGGAAGGAGCACTAACCCTATCCAGCCCACAACAAAATTCCTGATTTCACATCCTCATCTTCATCTTCATCTATGCACTTTGATTCTCAACTAGGTTTGGCTATATGATGACATGTTTCCCCCAAATTTTTTGTTGATGACAAAAGGGGGAGTGGGAAGAAATTGAAAATTTTGTACTTAATTTTGTTTTAATTATCTAGCATGTACTTAGAGGGAGCTTTCAAAAACTTGAAAATATTGTATATGAAAGCTACTTTAGAATCAATGAATAAGTATGCTATTTAGTTTCATATCTTTGTCATACTCAATCTTTTACTTGAAATATCTTGAATTACATTAAGTTCAATAGTTCTACTAACCTTTGAAATGAGGGTTAAGTTAAGGGGGATCAAATTTGAACCTTCTCACTAATTGTGCAGAAATGGTAAAGATTCTCATCTCATAAGTTCACATATAAAAAATTTCATATAGTTTGTCATCATAAAAAAAAAGGGAAATGTAAGCTCCAAAGCCCTTTTAGTGCTTAACAATGTATAATTTGTTTTGATAATAACAACTATCTTGAAAATATGGTTTAAATCTTCTTACTACTAGATATATTTAGACTTAGTCTGTGTGGAATGTTTTATGTGTTAATAAGCTTTTCAATACTAAAACAAAGTGTAAGAAAGCATTATGGTCATCTGAAACAACTTGAGAAGATCAAATCATGACTTGAGAAAGTTCAAGTGTGTCTTGCGAAGCTTCCTAAGAACATGAGAAAGTTCAATATGAGAAGATCCTGAGAAGATTGAAGGATTATGCAAATCAAAACTCCCACAAGTGATTACTTCATTTGAAGAAGCTCAAACCATCTTTACTATCAAGAAGAATAAAGATTTATCACTACGATAGTGAAGATTAAAGTTGAGAAGGTTCAAGTCTTTAGGCATGAGAAGGTTGGGTGACAAGTTGGCGAGAAAGTACTTGAGAAGCTTCAAGCTGAGAAAACTCAATGAGAAGGTAGACTTTGAGAAAGTTTCTGGTGAACCTTCTCACCTTAAAGCAATAAGCTAAAGTGTCCAAGAAAAAGACAAAATAACGGTCACCTGCCACCAGCAAGGACAACATCATTTGAAGCATACAATGTTGGTGTATGTCCTAGAGGCCAATTTATTTTGACTGTCTTACATACATTGTATTATGCTATTTATTTAATATATGATGCATTTCATTTATTGTGTGTTATTTATGATAAACATAATAAAGTCCTTAGAATAGTAGGTTTTATGTCATAGGACATCAAGTGGATGACTTGATCATGAGATCCTATTGGATAGAAACAAAACATTATTCTTAAATGTCCCTAATCAAGTATTATTGTTAATCAGGACGACAATAATGCATTGAAACTAGTATGTCTATAGATTGATGACAACATCTCACAGGTCATGGATATGAGATATCAAGTATTTCCATGGATACATATTAGAGTAATGATGTATTGGACAGACCCGCCATGAGAACGCTACGTGGATCGTTATGTGAGTGTCACAAGTGATTCTCATAGTAATAATGGTGTATATGGTCCTTTGACCCGAAATCGCTATGATTCCTACATAAAGAGTTGTATGTTTTAATGCTATCAAACGTCATCTATAACAAAGTAATTATAAAGTTGGTTATTAGACATACTACGAATCATGTGGAGGGATGTGAGTGACCTAGATAGGATTTGTCTCTCCTACATAACAAGAGTGATATCTTCCAGTCGGGCCCCCTAATTGAGTGAGACTACGAAATGCATGGTCATGCTCAAATGAGTCAATATGAGATATTGATCTCATTTTTTTATTACTACATCTACTCGAGTATCAGGAAACGGAAGATTGAACTATACAAGGGTGACACGTTTCATGCCTTGTGTTTAATTTAGATATCTAGACAAAGGGACTAAACTACACGGTAACATTGATCACGGAAATGTTATGTCAAATCACTGACATTCTCATTACTTGGGTAGCAGTGATGTGTTGCTAGATACCACTCACTGCTCGTAATATTAAAATGGGATTTTAATATTACTAGCAACGTCATGAGAACCTGTAGGGTCGCACACATAGAGCAGACTAAATTGGAGCAATTAGAATCCAAGTTGGACTAAGATTCAATCGTGGGCTGAACTTATAATAGATGAGTCTAAGGTTGCATAACTTACCTACTGCTGCTCTCACTCGAATATGGCAGCAACTATTATAAATAACACTGCTAAGGGGCTGTCAAGGCACGACTTACAAACTCTAGCCGCACTTGACAGAAATAGTAAATGAGAGAGTGACAGGTTTCTTTTCTCTTCTCTTCGTAGCTAGCACTATGTGAGAGACTTGAGACTCCTTTTGCAGACGTTGGATGTTCGTGAGTCTGTTCGTGTGGATACCACAGAGATATCATCGTTGTTACGGTGTTGGTGATTCACGTCGCTTGATTTTATCACATTTCAAGAGATAAACTCTTTTAAAACTCGAATTATGACCCTTTTCGCATGGATCCTTAGTGGCAATTTTTTATTATTCCGCTGTGTGATGTATCTGTAATTCCCAACATATAAAAGGGATCAAGCCTGAAGAACAACTAAAGAACTTTGTCGAAATTTTTTTTGATAAGCTAACAAGAGTTCAACCTTTTCTCCTATACCTACCTAAACCTGATTTGTGTAAATCCATTAGTAGGTGTTGTTACTGATTTGTATGAGTGTTTGTATCCACTCTAAGAGTGATTTCAAGAGCTATACAAGTTAAACAAACACTTTTCTCAACCTCTAATTTTGTGTTGTAACGAGTAAACTTGTGAGGTTGTCCAAGTCACTTGATTTTGTGTTTGTTGGTCTGAAGAAGCTGTAGAAGAATACTTGGGATTTAACCTGAAGAGGTTATTATCAAGAATACTTGTAGCTAGCCTGAAGAGGTTGTTGGCAAATAATACTTGTAAATAAGAAGGATTAGGTGATTAAAGAATACTCACATAGTGGAAATCCTAGTGTTTTACTAGCTACAAGACATAGCCCCACGTGGTTTAGGGATGAACTAGTATAAATCTCTAGTGTGTTCTTCATCTCCTTCATCTTTCATTATATATTTGGCTGTTCAAACACTTTAAAGTTTAAAATTTGAGAATGTTCCTAAAACAGTTCTTTAAATCTATATTTAACAAAGTTCATAAGTTGAATTTTTTTTAATTAAATCTGAAGTATTTGATTCAAGAAAAGAATCCATAAAACGTTAAGAGACCAAACTATTTCAGAAAAAGAAGTTGAAGTGATGAAAAGATTATTTTCACTTAACCATCAAAGCTTCTCACAAACCTTCTCACCTTGGTCAATTAGTTTCTTTTCTGAAGCTTCTCACTGACCATTTATTTTGAGTTGTAACCTTCTCACTTCCAAGTGATCTAACTTGAGAAAAGTGTGACAAAGTTAATTTTCAAGAAAAAAAGGAACACAATTTAACCCCCTTTTTGTGATGTTGCCAACTTCAATTTACATGATCTTAGGTATTGGGTGAAGGATCGAGAGATGAAATCTAATTAGTTGAGAATCTAAGAATTGAACTTAGGAATTGAGACCTAGAGATAGGCTTGACTCCTTCGAGGAGCAAAATGGTTGTCATTGAACTTAATGGCTTTTAACTTAATTAATTGTAATGAGAATGGGATTAATGGAGTTTTAACATATTTTTAGTGCTAAGAGATTAAGCTTTAAAAAGTTTAGGATAAACCACCTTCAAGAACATAATTGATCATTAGCAAAGATAGAGTTGATATTTATGATTGTGGGTATTGTAGTGAGTTCCTAATCCTAAGTATTTAAAACTTGGTTGAACTTTATGCTTTCAATTTGTTTGCTTGCTTTATTAGTATTCTTGTCTTGCATTTAAATTTTGTCTTCTTTATCACTATTAATCGCTTAAATAATCGATATAGCTATGAAAGTTAGTAATCATATTGATCTTTATGGGAACGATCTTAATCTACTACTTGAACAATCTGTGTGCTAGCAAAAAAATCCACATCATTTTCATCACAAAAGCTTTTAAAATCAATATTTTCAAACTCTCCTTTATTATCACTTCTTATGGAAGTTATGCAAAAACCTTTTTTTTTCTTTTTGAACTTGTTTGAAAAAGGTTTTGAAGGCCTCAAAAGAATCGAACTTTTAAGAATAGAACCCATCATGTAAATCTAGAGAAATCGTCAACTATGACAAAGTCATACCTCTTTCCTCCTAAACTAGCAATCTTAGTAGGACCAAAGAGATCAATATGTATCGGTTTTAAAGGTCTATGCATTGCAGCCACATTCTTAGGTTGAAAACTTGACTTTGTTTACTTGATTGTTTGGCATGTTTCACACACCATGTCTTTTTCAAACTTGATTTTTGGAAAGCCTTTCACAAGGTTATGTTTCAACAATTTTGAAATAGTTTTCATATTCACATGACTAACTTTCTTATTCCATAACCATTTCTCATCATTTAATGAAACAAAGCACTCAACATTTTGAACACTGAGGTCCTCTGGTTAATGTTATAGATATTCTTATCTCTATTTCTAGAAAAAAGGACTTTTCCATTGTTGGCTTCTCCCACGATGCACTTTATTAGTTCAAACACAACTTCATAGTCATTGTCATAAAACTGACTTATGTTAAGAAGATTGCTTTAACCCTTTTACATAATAAACATTATTAATAGTAGTGGAGTTCTTCTTACCAACTTTACATATCGCTTTGATTTTGGCCTTTCTGTTGTCACCGAATGTGACATCACCTACATTTTTGGCTTTAAGAGACATGAATTTGCTCTTGTCTCCTATCATATGCCTGGAACAACCATTATCTAGGTATCATTCGTGCTTCTTTATTTTGGTCACCAAGTATATTTGCATGAGAAACAATCACAAATTTAGGTACCTAAACTTTCTTAAGTTCTTTCATGTTAGAGCGCTTAGCCTTAGGAGATTTGTTTTTAAGGTAACAATCAGAGGCTTTTTTCCTAAACTTGTTATAGTATAAATACATTATCTCAAGCTTGTTTGCAGGCATCAAGAAATTCTTATACCATTTATGTTTTGATGATCTTTTGTATCCTAAGCCAACCTTGTCAAAAGTACATTTTTAAGTTCTTAGAAGCCTTTCAAGGTTCTTAGTGTCATTGACAAACTTGGTCAGGTCATTTGTCAAATCTTTCACCTTCTTTTTCAACACCTTATTCTCATTTAACATATAAGAAGGTTAGTGATAAGACCCAACACACTTTAGCCTAGTTAAGGCTGTCAACTCAACATTCCTTTTGATTAAGGAATTAGCTTTTTCACTAAAAGTTGCATTTTTAGTTTTTAGATAATCATTTTCTTTCTGCAACTACGACAATTTTGCTTTCAAAACAAAGCATATTTGAGTCGGAATGTTGGAATTAGACAAAAGATTATCAAATGTAGATTCTAGTTCATCATTCATCATAAGAAGGGGTAGAAGGTTTAGCAACTAATACCTTATCATCACTCTCGTGATCTTTGGCTACTAGGTAGACTTGCTCCTCATCACTTGATGAGTCATCATCTAGATCCTCCTGAGTTACAATCATTCTCTTCTTCTTGGAAAACTTCAAAGACTTCTTCATAAGTGGACACTCAAACCTAATATGGGCTAGTTTTCTACACCCATAACATGTCAATTGTCCTTTGTTGCTGCTTGAATCTCTTTTCTGAAATTATTTCTTGGTTAGAATTCCTTTTCCTTTCCTTTTTCTTCTTTTCCACATTCTTTGGATTTTTCTGGAAATAAAGGAATGCTCATCTTCATCAAAAGCATCATCATCATCCTCCTCACTGTCATCATCAGAGTTAGCTCATGAGTTGAGGGAGTTGTGAGAAGGTTGTTAAGAAGATTATTTATGAACCTTTTGAGTGGATATAAGATCAATGAATTTTCCTTTCTTGGGAACATCCTCATCCATCTCTGCTAGTTCCCACTAATGTACTTTTAGGGAGCTAAGAAGTTCATCCAATCTCAAGGATGATAGATCATTGGCTTCTTAGATAGCTATTACCTCTGGTCTCCACACCATAGGCAAGTTTCTCAACAACTTTCTCACATACTCCTAATTGTATAGGTTTTCCTAAGAGATATTAAATCATTCACAATGACTGTGAAACTAGCAAACATCTCATTAATGGCCTCATACTCTTTCATCTTGAACAACTCATATTGATGGACCAGGATGCTTGTCTTTGCCTAATTGACTTGATTGTTTCCTTGATAATTTATGACAAGAGTGCCTTATATCTCCTTTGTTATTTGGCATCTAACAATCTTGCCATACTCACTTTTGCTCAAAGCACAGGTGAGGTAGAACTTTGCCTTTGGATTCAAGATGTGTTTGTTTTTCTCTTACTCTGTTAAGGATTCTCTAGGCTTCTCCACCTCTCCTGTATCATCAAATATGGTAACTGGAAAGTATGGACCATTTTCAATGATTACCTATAGGTATACATGTTATGACTTGATGAATAGCTTCATCATGTCCTTCCAATAATAGTAATCACTTCCATCAAAGGTCGGTGGTTTGTTGGTGGAAGATCCTTCAAGTAGATAGGTGCCACCTCCTTGTTGATTTGCAACCTTCCTTCAGAATCTTTTCTCCTCTTATATTATTAAGTGTGCTCAACCAAGAGGCTGAGCTCTGATGCTAACTGAAGTTGGCAATGACACAAGAAGAGGGTTGTATTATGTCCTTCTTTTCTTGAATTATTCCTAAAAGTGCCAACTTTCTCACAAGTTTCTCAAGTTTTTCAAACTAGGAGTGAGAAGGTTCAAGTATAGAAGATAAATACTAATGAGAGAAGATTCTAAAAAATGTATACTGAATTGAGTTTAGAGAGGACTTTCTCTCTTTGATCAAATGCAACAACTCCTACCAGTATTCACTTAATCACACTTAAACCTTAAAAATAAAAACTTGATTTTAAATTAATGATAAACTTTGAACTTGTTAAAATAAGTTTTGCAACTGATTAAGTTCATAATTTCTTTTCAAGTAAGTATCAAACTGAAATAAGTAAGAGAGGTTCAAATCTAGGTTTGGTTTTAGTTTAAAGAACACTATTACTTAATGTTTTAGAAACTAAGTGATTGAAACCAATATATAGAGAATAAGAGCAAAAAAGGTTGAAAACCAAAATTTTTACTAGTTTATCCTAAATCTATGTGGACTACGTCTATTACCAAGCTTTTACTAGAATTTTCACTATGTTGAGTATTGTTTAAACCATAGCTTCGTCATGCTAAAATACAAGTATTCTTTGCACTACATCTTCTTCAAACTAACACCAAAAACTCCAAGTGACTTGCACAACCCACATGTTCACTTTCATACACTAGGAATCAAAACAAAAAGATAGGCTTTTTTTAAGTGTTAGATAGCTCTCAAAAACACTCAATAAGTGGATACACTTCGATTTACAATGTTGAAATCACACCTACTATAAATTAATCTAAGTTAGGTACAAGTAGGCAGAGATGATAAGGTTTAGTTCGTATGAGCACTGTTGTATTGGCATTCAAAGTTTATAACCTTCAAATCTTCATGCTTAGATCCTTTTATAGGTTTTTAAAATATAGTTGTTGTGACTCTACAATGGTAATTGTCCTTGTTTTGCCAGTATTCATTGGAGTTGTCCATTTTAGATGTGTAACACCCTCAATTTCCGTATCTCTTAAACAATAATTTTGACAGTTAACAGAATTTTACTGTTTAGAAATTTCTGTGCACTGTAAAATTATTTTGTTTATTCCATCAGCGTATTTGATCGTTTTGAGTGATTTACTCCGTGTCAAGAAAATAATAATTTTCAGGCCGGGAAAAATCTTGTTTGATTATTTGGAGCTGGGCGATCTTACTAAACCCAATCCGAATAATATATATATATCAATCATTTAATTTTTAAGATTTTTCTGTATAATAAAAATATTTATCATGCAGAAAAGTCTATGGGATCCACGTTTAGTTTGTGGGACCCACGTTTGGGTTTGTGGGACTCACTTTTAGGAAAAAATTTACTAACGTAAATGGCTTGTAAAATTCTAAACCAAAAGGTTAAAAATCCATAAAAATGGTTAGATTTAGTAGATTAGTTAATTTAAAACTTAATTTAATAGATTAGTTAATTTAAAATCTAATTAAGTTAATCTAAAGGGTTTAAGTGATAATTAAATAGATTAAAACCTAATTAGTTTTTATCAAATTTTAGTTAGATAATGTATTAATATAATTAAGTAGAAGATTAAGGACTATAAGTAAACTAATGATTAACTAAAATACAAAGGAATCTAACTAACTTTTAATTAAACCTAACTAGGAGGACTTAAATATAAATAAGCTATTAAAATCAATCAAATATTGATTAGAACTCCTATAGCTATTTTCGGACTATGCATGCATTATGCAAGAATTATGCTCTCAAAATTCAATAATGAAGCAATCATGAAGTCTAGAGCAAGCCATCCACCATCCAAGTCATCAAAGGCTATTATTAAGCCAAATTTGTCAAAAAAGGTGGCTAGCTTTTTCATTGCACTCTACGGTCATGCATAATGGAGGAAGACTAATATTCACTTCATTATTTCATTTCAATCATTCTACCTCATCCTTTCATTTCTCTCCTACCCAAAGAACACCAAAGAAAACTCCTAAGTCCATTTTTCTAACACCATTCGGCCAAGCATCTTCTATATACTTCCATCCATCAAAAATTTCATCCAACATATTTTCCTAAACCTAAACCATATTCTAAGAACATCTCTAGTTGTGAGTTTTTGCTAAATCATCCATTTGGAGCTTGGAAAATCACTTTGAATTTTCTTTCCTATAAGGTGAAAATTCTTCTTTCTTGTTTCTAATTTGATTTTTGATGTTTTAAGCCATGATTGATCCATGGTTTATCTTTTTCATCCAAAGTTTATGACTTTATAATTTGTTTAAGCTTGTTAGGATTTTTGTTGAAGCTACACAAAATTTCTAAGGAGGAGTCCAAGGAGATCTTGTCTTCCTTATAGGTAAGAGGGAGATCCATCTCTCCTACCAAGCATGGTGGCGAGAGATGGTTATATATTTGATGGATGTTGAATCCATGTGAGGATTCATATCCATGGTCTTGTAATTTATTTGTGGGTGTTTATGTGCTTTAATTATTTGTCTATGCTTGGTATGCTTTGCATGATTTTATGGCTTTGATGGTATGCTTATAATATGCATGATAAGTATATGGCATGCTTGTGGAAATTATCATGGAATATGTATATGTATGCCATGACGTGAATATGGAAAGAAAATAAATTTTTGGCTCCAATGGCCAAGGAAGAGTGGTCACGATTTTGACACTCATGATTTGGGTTTATGTTGAAAATTTTCAAGAACAAGGAAAATTAATTTTTAGGTCCCTAGAACAATTAGAATTTCGGCCAAGACACCTCAACATAGGTGTTTATAACTTAATATTTTCATGGAAGAATAAAATTGGATTGATTTGAAAAGCATGGAAAATGAACAAAGGATATGTTTTTCAAGAGAACAAGAACATGATTTTGAAGGATTTTTATTAATATATTTTGTGTAAAAAGATCCTAAGTGTTTTATCACTTGAGAGAACAGAATTTTTCATAACAGAAAACAAAGAAAGGTTGAAAACGTTTGAATTTCAATTTATTTTAAAAAAGACTGATTTGGAAATGATTTGGAAAAAATGGAGAATAAAATGGTGTTTTTGAAGATTTACTAATGTATAATTTATTTTTGAATTTTGAAATACATTAGAAAAAAAATGTTAAATTTTGAAACGTTGATTTATATCAATGGAAAAGTGATTTTTATAGATTATATTTTGGAAAAAGATTTTCTTAAGTAAGAAAATATATCAAATGAAGTATAAAGTTATATTATTTTGAGAAAAGTTGAAAAGGAATTTTTGAAGGTTAAGAAATATTTTCTGTAATGAAATTGTGTTGAAAAATATTTTACGTATCTTACAAACGATTTGAAATACAGTAAAATATTTCTACGCGATTTGAATTACGTTTAAATATTTTATGTAATTTGAACTACTATTGAAAAATCAATATGTGATTTAAAAGTGATAGAATATTTTTACATGATTGTGAAAATGACAGAAAACTGCTGTAAGATTTGGAAAGTGTTTTAAATATTTTGAGAATGATGAAAAATAATTTACGTGACTTAAAAGAATGATTTTTAAGTTACGTGATTTTGAAACAGGGGAAAAATACTAAGCAATTTGAGAAACGTATGTTTTTACGCGATTGAGAAAAACATTGAAAAATTTGTACGTGGTTTAAAAGTGCAACAGAAGAGTTGTGGTATTTTGAAAACGTAATATAAATGTTATGAAATTTTGTAAACGTAATGATAGTGTTACGGTATTGTGAAAACATAATAAAAACGTTTTGGAATTTTAAAAATGTAACAAAAGTGTTACAGATTCATTGTGAAAATGTAAAATGAGAAGTGTTATGGTATTGTGAAAACATAAAGAAACGTTTTTGGATTGTGAAAATGTAACGTGTAAATGTTACACGATTATGAAAATATGGTAAAAGTGTTTTACAACTATGAAAACATGATAACATGATTTTGTTATTGAAAAATACAAGATGATTCTTGTAAAACCAATGTATGGATTTTTGTTTGTGAAAACAACGAGTTTTGCTTGTTATTGGCACGTGGTGCATTTTAGATGCATTGGAAAAAAATATGTGTTGAGGCATATGATTTAATTGAACAAATGAATTTGAACAATGAATGAATGACCCTTGTGGTTGGACTTGCAGATATATATTCGTGCATTGTATAAACTATATCGAGAAATTATGAGATATACCTGTGATTGATATTATACCTGTGATTGGTATTTGGTGCATTATACATGTATTGGAATGGTCCGATGAGGACTGGATATGGCTGATTGCCTAGGAGAAGCACACCTCTTGAGTGGGTGCGATATGCGTAGTGTAAGTCACTTGTTGACCTTGGGGGCATCGCGGTGCGGGTTGCTTACATGGGTGGTTGGTCGCGCTTCTTCCCGTAGGTTAGATCGATGCAACACACCGATGATCCTGACCGAGACATTATTCTTATTCAAGATCTGATAAAGACTGTCGTGTATATGCTAGATGTGCAAAATCAAAATGAGGATTATAGCACGTGGTTTGAGGCATATGGTACCAACAGATTTTTTCGATCATTTCTCAGACCTGAGTTTAGCTCCATGGAGTACGAAATCGAGTCTTGTGTACATGCATAATCTGAACATTTATATCTGTGTGATATATTAATTGAGGAATATTAGCTATGACAATTGTTTTGAATAATTGAATGATGATAGTTGATTAATATTGAATATATTATTAGAAGTCTGGTATGATATCCCTGTATGATATTGCTGTTTGTGTTATCTACGTAAAACCATTTATGCCATGTTCATGTATTGGTGTAGGTGATCTCACCTCTTTGTTATGTTGTTTTGTTGTGTCTGTACTATTAAAATCAAATAATAGAAGGATCGAGTTGTCTTAGACATAATGGGCGATGGATACTCTGAGATTGGTGACAACAATAAGGAGTGGACATTCAGGACTCGAAGGTGTGCAGTGTTGACAAAGGAACAGATGTCTGATGCATCAAGATGGACAGAAAAAAGGAATAAGTATGTTGAAGTTTCTCGTTAATATTGTACCGTGCTATTAAGTAAGACCCGTTATAGGGTTTGCTACTGTTAAAAAAAAAGAGTCTGTTAATTTTATATTTCTCTTTAAATTGTGAAATATTAATTGGTGTCAATATTACATAATGAATAGTTGAAATATGATTTTCAATATTACCTAATATTTTCAGTAAATTTTCGTTTCAGTAAAGAAGTAATTTTGAAGCTCATATTTTCATAACTCAAACCTTTTACAAATTGATTTTCAGATTATGAGTCGGGAGTCGGAAATGTGATGCCCTAAGGAGGGTGTTACATTAGTTAGTATCAGAGCACGGTTTGAGTCTTTTGAGGTTTGTGGTTAGGTCTGTTTTGCTTGTGTTGTGTTCTCTGTGTTATTGTTTTCCGAAAGGAAACAATGTTGTTTATAATGGATATCAGATCCATTGTATTTTCGTTTGTTTGTCTTTGAAGAAAGAAAAATGACTCATGGTAGATGTACGCGTGAGGAAGCAGAACATGTTACTAGTAATGCAGTTGCAGCTACAGGAGCAACAGGAGCAATGTGGAAAGACGACTGCACGAACAGAGGATCGCTGAACAGCGGAAATTAGAAGTTGAAGTTCAGGATCTGATGAAAGAAAATCAGTCTTGGAATATAAGATTTCGTAATTTTCGAACCTGGTATTTTTTTTAGGATATTGAGAAAGTGATTGATTTTGACGGAAGATGTATTCACGACCATTGAGAAACCAGAAGCAATACGTGATGTGGAGAGGGGCACTTAACGAAGGATTATACGTTAAAGAAAATAATTTGCGAAAAGTTTGGACACATTTTCCCAGAGATTATGCTCTTTGAAAACAGAGTTTTATGTTAGTAAAATTTTAGATAGTAAGGGAAGTTGTTACTTTGAATGGAACGGGAGTGCTCTGAGCGGAAGATTTAAACAATGGAGATTGCATCATTGGAGCTAATCCTAAAAACCATACTGAATATTTCTGTTAGCAACTTATTCTGTGTGGCATATGATTGAGTAGATCAATTATATGTTAGAGTTATTCGTTATCCTCTGATTTGTTTATTTCTGTTTCTATTCTTAGCTGATCGAGCTACTTGTGTTATTCAAATATTGTTATAGATCAAATCTTTGTGTTAGTTTGATCTGTCGTTCAAAATTTTGTGTTAGTTTGATTTGTTTCATAAATAGATATGATCTTCAAAACCGATTGGTTATTTTTCAACCATATCCTATGAGATTGTCTCAATAAGGTGTTAATAATTCAAAAAAAAAAATCATTCCATGAAAATCGTCAAAATCAAATTCTTGTTGAATATGTTTGGTAACATATCGATCATTTCGCTACCTTTTCTTCCTAAACCTCTATAATGTTCTTTCATATATTACATTTGCAAGAAAGAATATTTTACAAGAAAGGATATTCCTATTTATATCCATGTCATAGTATCGGAGTGGCGCTTTCTCACAAGTGAGCGTGGTGGATCCTTCAAAGTTTGAAAACAGCTTTTTCAATGGAAAAGTCAAAAAGACAAGAATGGAAATCCTGGAAATTTTGGATCATGGACTTCTCACCTAGTTTATCGAAAGGATTAAGCGTTCGTATAGAACGATGCATATAAGAAAAACTTTTAGGAATTGAAATATGTTTGAAGTACTTCTCTAGTATTAGTTTTATCTAATCCTAGTGAACCATTAGAGGTGAACAATGACGTATTATATCGGAGCTTAAGATATGTGCTTATGCAGAATAGAAGAGTTGTAGGGTATGATTTTAGAAAATTGAAGTCATTTGAGAAAAACTATTCTAGGCATGAATGAAGGTTGGTAGCTATTACCATTGGTATCGAGAGATATGGAGAT
Organism: Ormosia emarginata; assembly: GCA_029884605.1. Classification (NCBI taxonomy): domain Eukaryota; kingdom Viridiplantae; phylum Streptophyta; class Magnoliopsida; order Fabales; family Fabaceae; genus Ormosia; species Ormosia emarginata. The sequence goes on along the minus strand of JAQQTP010000049.1, from coordinate 1,723,790 downwards.
ACTTTCTTTCTGGAGTAACATTCAATATCTTCAGTAATTAGGAGTTTGAGATATCTATTTGATCAGAAGAAGTTAAACGTCAGGCAAAAAGATTTTGTTGGTTAGAATAGTACAGAAAGATGTAAGAGGTGAAATTACGAGGGAACTAGAAGAAAAGATGGAAGAGGAATAGTTGTATTTATTCCAAGGATGTGAAATCATGACTACCAAAATTTCGAGGACGACATTTCTTTTTAGAGGGGGAGTATTGTAACACCCTCAATTTCCGTATCTCTTAAACAATAATTTTGACAGTTAACAGAATTTTACTGTTTAGTAATTTCTGTGCACTGTAAAATTATTTTGTTTATTCCGTCAGCGTATTTGATCGTTTTGAGTGATTTACTCCAGTGTCAAGAAAATAATAATTTCCTAAGTAGGGGAAAATCTTGTTTGATTATTTGGAGATTGTGATCTTACTAAACCCAATCCGAATAATATATATATCAATCATTTAATTTTTAGGATTTTTCTGTATAATAAAAATATTTATCATGCAGAAAAGTCTGTGGGACCCACGTTTAGTTTGTGGGACCCACGTTTGGGTTTATGGGACCCACTTTTAGGAAAAAATTTATCAACGTAAATGGCTTGTAAAATTCTAAACCAAAAGGTTAAAAATCCATAAAAATGGTTAGATTTAGTAGATTAGTTAATTTAAAACTTAATTTAATAGATTAGTTAATTTAAAATCTAATTAAGTTAATCTAAAGGGTTTAAGTGATAATTAAATAGATTAAAACCTAATTAGTTTTTATCAAATTTTAGTTAGACAATGTATTAATATAATTAAGTAGAAGATTAAGGACTATAAGTAAACTAATGATTAACTAAAATACAAAGGAATCTAACTAACTTTTAATTAAACCTAACTAGGAGGACTTAAATATAAATAAGCTATTAAAATCAATCAAATATTGATTAGAACTCCTATAGCTATTTTCGGACTATGCATGCATTATGCATGAATTATGCTCTCAAAATTCAATAATGAAGCAATCATGAAGTCTAGAGCAAGCCATCCACCATCCAAGTCATCAAAGGCTATTATTAAGCCAAATTTGTCAAAAAAGGTGGCTAGCTTTTTGATTGCACTCTACGGTCATGCATAATGGAGGAAAACTAATATTCACTTCATTATTTCATTTCAATCATTCTACCTCATCCTTTCATTTCTCTCCTACCCAAAGAACACCAAAGAAAACTCCTAAGTTCATTTTTCTAACACCATTCGGCCAAGCATCTTCTATATACTTCCATCCATCAAAAATTTCATCCAACACAATTTTCTAAACCTAAACCATATTCTAAGAACATCTCTAGTTGTGAGTTTTTGCTAAATCATCCATTTGGAGCTTGGAAAATCACTTTGAAGTTTCTTTCCTATAAGGTCAAAATTCTTCTTTCTTGTTTCTAATTTGATTTTTGATGTTCTAAGCCATGATTGATCCATGGTTTATCTTTTTCATCCAAAGTTTATGACTTTATAATTTGTTTAAGCTTGTTAGGATTTTTGTTGAAGCTACACACAATTTCTAAGGAGGAGTCCAAGGAGATCTTGTCTTCCTTATAGGTAAGAGGGAGATCCATCTCACCAACCAAGCATGGTGGCGAGAGATGGTTATATATTTGATGGATGTTGAATCCATGTGAGGATTCATATCCATGGTCTTGTAATTTATTTGTGGGTGTTTATGTACTTTAATTATTTGTCTATGCTTGGTATGCTTTGCATGATTTTATGGCTTTGATGGTATGCTTATAATATGCATGATAAGTATATGGCATGCTTGTGGAATTTATGATGGAATATGTATATGTATGTCATGATGTGAATATGGAAAGAAAATAAATTTTTGGCTCCAATGGCCAAGGAAGAGTGGTCACGGTTTTGACACTCATGATGTGGGTTTATGTTGAAAATTTTCAAGAACAAGGAAAATTAATTTTTGGGTCCCTAGAACAATTAGAATTTCGGCCAAGACACCTCAACATAGGTGTTTATAACATAATATTTTCATAGAAGAATAAAATTGGATTGATTTGAAAAGCATGGAAAATGAACAAAGGATATGTTTTTCAAGAGAATAAGAACATGGTTTTGAAGGATTTTTATTAATTTATTTTGTGTAAAAAGATCCTAAGTGTTTTATCACTTGAGAGAACAGAAATTTTCATAACGGAAAATAAAGAAAGGTTGAAAACGTTTGAATTTCAATTTATTTTGAAAAACACTGATTTGGAAATGATTTAGGAAAAATGGAGAATATAATGGTGTTTTGAAGATTTACTAACGATAATTTATTTTTGAATTTTGAAATACGTTAGAAAAAAATGTTAAATTTTGAAACGTTGATTTATATCAATAGAAAAGTAATTTTTGTAGATTATATTTTGGAAAAAGATTTTCTTAAGTAAGAAAATATATTAAATGAAGTATAAAGTTATATTATTTTGAGAAAAGTTGAAAAGGAATTTCTGAAGGTTAAGAAATATTTTATGTAATGATATTGTGTTGAAAAATATTTTACCTATTTTAAAAGCGATTTGAAATACAATATAAAATATTTTTACGCGATTTGAATTACGTTTAAATATTTTACGTAATTTGAACTACTATTGCGGAAGCATATATACTTTGTATGGCTTCCACGGGCCGGCTTCTGGCTTCGGCCCGAACAAGATTAACATCTTGCGGAAGAGGGGACAAAATGAATATGTGATTTAAAAGTGATAGAATATTTTTACACGATTGTGAAAATGATTTTATTTGCCCAAAATCTTGTGAGATTTGGAAAGTGTTTTAAATATTTTGAGAATGATGGAAAATGATTTATCCGAGGGATTGACTTAAAAGAATGATTTTTAAGTTACGCGACTTTTTGAAACAAGTGGAAAAATACTATGCATGATGATTTGAGAAACGATATTTTTACTTTTTGATTGAAAAACATTGAAAAATTTATACGTGGTTTAAAAGTATATAAGTGAAGAGTTGTGTGGTATTTTGAAATTGTAATGTAAATGTTACGAAATTTTGTAATGTACGTAATTGAAAAACTGTTATGGTATTGTGAAAACGTAATAAAAATATTTTGGAATTTTAAAAATGTAACAAAAGTGTTACAAAAAGATTGTGAAAATGTAAAAGAAGTGTTATGGTATTGTGAAAACATAACGTAAACATTTTGGATTGTGAAAACGTAACAAAAATGATACGCGATGTGAAAATACGGTAAAAAAAACGGTGTTTTACAACTATGAAAACATGATAACATGATTTTGTTATTGAAAAATACAAGATGATTACTCCTAAAACCAAGGTGTATGGATCTTTTTGTGAAAATAACGAGTTTTGCCTGAGAATTGGACGTGGTGCATTTTAGATGCATCGGAAAAAAATATGCGTTGAGGCATATGATTTAATTGAACAAACGAATTTGAACCGAATGGCCCTTGTGGTTGGACTTGCAAATATTTGATATATTCGTGCATTGTATAAACTATATCCTCGAGAAATTATGAGATATACCTGTGATTGGTATTATACCCGAGATTGGTATTTGGTGCATTATACATGCATTGGAATGGTCCGATGAGACCGGATATGGCTGATTGCCTAGGAAAGCACATTTCTTGAGTGGGTGCGATATGCGTAGTATAAGTCACTTGTTGACCTTGGGGCATCGGGGTGCGAGTTGCTTACATGGGTGGTTGGTCGCGCTTCAGGTGAAGAAAGCGGGATCATCACCACGAAGATGAAGGTATTCTCGAACAATACACTGTTGTGAGTAGGTTAGATCGATGCAACACACCGATGATCCTAATCGAGACACTATTCTTATTCAAGATCATCTCATAAAGATTGCCGATCAAGTGTATATGCTAGATGTGAAAAATCAAAATGAGGATTATAGCACGTGGTCTCGAAAGGCGAACGTGGTATCGACAAATCTTTTCGATCATTTCTCCGACCTCGAGTTTAGCTCCATGGAGTAGGAAATCGAGTCTTGTGTACATGCATAATCTGAACATTTATATCTGTGTGATATATTAATTGAGGAATATTGGCTATGACAATTGTTTTGAATAATTGGATAATGATAGTTGATTAATATTGAATATATTATTGAAGTCTCGTATGATATCCTATATGATATTCTTGTTTGTGTTATCTCTTCAAATCTAATGTTTACCATGTTAGTATTGGTGTAGGTGATCTCACCTCTTTGTTATGTTGTTTTGTTATGTCCTATGCATGAGAATTCTAGTACTTGTTAAAATCAAATAATATAAGAAGATCGAGTTGTCTTAGACATAACGGGCGATGGATACTCTGAGATTGGTGACAACAATAAGGAGTGGACATTCAGGACTCGAAGGTGTGCAATGTTGACAAAGGAACAGATGTCTGATGCATCAAGATGGACAAAAAAAAGGAATAAGTATGTTGAAGTTTCTCATTAATGTTGTACCGTGCTATTAAGTAAGACCCGTTATAGGATTTGTTACTGTTAAAAAAAAAAGAGTGTTAATTTTATATTTCTCTTTAAATTGTGAAATATTAATTGGTGTCAATATTGCATAATGAATAGTTGAAATATGATTTTCAATATTACCTAATATTTTCAGTAAATTTACGTTTCAGTAAAGAAGTAATTTTGAAACTCATATTTTCATAACTCAAACCTTTTACAAATTGATTTTCAGATTATGAGTCGGGAGTCAGAAATGTGATGTCCTAAGGAGGGTTTTACAAGATGAGTCAGCACACTTTAGTGTAAGTTAGTGAGAAGGTTCATCCTGAACTTTCTCACAACTAACCTTCTCAACTAATAACTTTCCCAACCATCTTTCTCACTACTTGTTATGCTTCAATCTTCTAAGTTTCATTTAAAACACCACTTGATGATATTTCTTGAGGTGGTTCAAACTGCTCTTTAACCATAATTTGGTCTTGAATCTTGTTTTGTGAAAGATCTTCACTTTTCTAGTTTTTTGTTGTACTTTCTCAAGACATTCTCATAGTGACCTTTCTCATGTGTTCCTTGAATTTTCTCAGAACTTTCTCAAGTTGACAAATGATCTTCTTAGGTTACTTTAGTCAATAAGAAGTCTTCTTACTTAGTGAATTAGGTCCTGCATATATATGATGAATTAATAGAAATACTTCACAAAAAACATGTCAATCCATTTAAAATATTAAGAGTAATATATTCCAATTTTTAATATAGTTAGTTATCACCAAAACATTATAGGCAGTATTACACTTAAAAGTGCTTTGAAGCTTACAAATTGTTGATTAAAAGTCATAACTCTAGTAGTATTAACTTTTAAAAAAAAAAAATTTGTATGATCTTGGTTAAATGTCAAATTTCCATCCAAATAATTTTGTTTGAATTTAATTTATATTTCCTCTCTTAACATCTATATATCTATACATACAGTAAAATTAATTTGAATTCAATAAATGGCATTAATAATTTACTAAATAATCCAAAAAATTAATTAGTATTTTCATTCCTCATAATTTTATGATACATTGAACACTAACCCGCTGAACATGAATTAGAGCTAAATAAATGTCATTATTCACCTGCTAAGTTGCTTAAGTTCTCTCTCATAATTTCAAGTTAAGTACACTTGACATTACCGAAATTCATATGAAACTACTGTGTTTGGAACCTGACTAGAACGAATGGTTTATATGCACTTTAAAAATACGAGAAATTACTAATATGATTATGAAGCGATTAATATAGGATCTTTTCAAAAACATAATTTTGCATGAAAAGACTTCATATACAACAAATTTCAATATTCTAATTTTTTAAAAATAAATTTTAATACTTCATTTATTGATATGTATCATGGTCTAAATAATATAAATAATTACCCAAAAATTGACATAGCAACTAGATTGGTGAAAGTGATCTGGAATGAAACAACTGTAATATGTGAGTAGACGTTCAATCACAAGTTTGCATCTCAACTATACCAATTTCTTAAGATTAGATCATAAAAAATATCTTTATCAATCACCTACTCCCAGCGTGGACAATCTACCTTTGACCACACCGAGAAATGATTAATTGAAGTGCGAGCAAGCTGATCCGAACATCATTTGACAACAATACTAAAAAAAATATTATAAGAAAATGTAAAATATTTTTATAAAATTTAAATAACTAATCTATAGTAATAAAATAATGCATTTATTATAAAACCGTGGGATGATAACTAGTTTAGTGCTTAATCTCATTTATACGCAACAAAAATAATGAATTGTTATTGGGACACATTATAATTATCTAGACCAATGGAAGGTTTGTCGAACTCATGCCCTGTTATTGGAGTTGACCAAAACTGAATTATGATCAACCATGATAATAGCCTTTAACATTTAATATGAAGATTTAACCAAGATCTATTCAGAACAGTACTCGTGAAAGTCATGACAAAAGTAGGCCAACCTTAAAGAGAAAGAGATGAAAGATACAAAAGAGGAAAAGAAAGAATAAAACAGAACGGAACATGGATGGTAAATGAAAGTTGTTTCTGTTCTTACCATACATTACAGGCCAATAGCAAGCGACACAAGATAGTGGAGAACAAGACCAGTGTACATAAAGAAATGAAGTTCTTCAATCCTATATACTCCAAACAAACATCCTCCACAAAAGCGTGCTGTGACAGATGAATGATGGATTGATGACGATAATATTGTTATTTCAATGCTATCTTATGTCTTTTTCTTTTTAATCTCTCTCTAATTATTATTAACTCAATAAATGGTGAAGATCGATAACTTATACACTAGGACTAATTAAAATATTGTTCCTCTTTTCGTAAAGGAAAACGTTTTTCGTCCAACCAAAATACTCCAACTTTTCTCCACCGTATGCTTCCGTACGCATGTTTGTTGACTTTTTTGTATGTCAATATTTTAATTTCTCGTTTCTCATTTCCCGTAATTCACCAAAAATTACAATATTAACGACTTAAGAAAACGTGATAACCATTTTTTCATTATTGGAAACTCTTTCTTGGATTCACCATAAAACTTATCTTGATTAACCACTTATTCCTAACGTGATTATACTTGGCCTATTGGGAACTCTTTTTGGATTCACCAAAAAATATATGATTAACCACTTATTACTAACGTATTAACCACTTATTCATTATTGGGAACTCTTTCTCGATTCACAAGAAATGTAACCACTTATTTCCACACCGAATGTATTAACCATCCGAACATCTTATACCGATTAACCACTTATTCCTAATATGAAGACGTATTAACCATCTTACTAATAAAATAATGATTATTGAGAACTTTTTCTTGGATTCACTCGTAAACTTATACTGATTAACCACTTATTCCTAACGTATTAACCACTTTTGAGAACTCTTTCTTGATTCACCATGATAAACTTATATGATTAACCACTTATTCTTAATGTATTAACCTTAGAAATCTTGGAACATGGATGGTAAATTCAAAGTTGTTTTGTTCTTACCATACATTACAGGCCAATAGAACCGAAACTTATATTGATTAACCACTTATTCTTAATGTATTAACCTTCAATCCTATATACTCCAAACATTCTCCACAAAATGCGTGCTGTGACAGATGAATGATGGATTGATGACAAATTTCAAATTTCAAATTCTCTGTGAATCAACAAAATATTATTAACTGGACAATAAATTGTGAAGATATTTTACACTTGGACATATAGCGCGACCGTTTCGTAAATGATGAGAACAACGATTCAAACTTGCAGGCTTGCAGCTTCCTTTCTTTCTCCATTTGGCCAAACAATAAAATCAATATCCATGTAATAAAAATCTATATATAATATAGGGCAAAAAAATTCTTTTACTCCTTTATTTTTATTTCATTTTTTAATTTGATCTCTTATTTTTTATTTTTATTAATTTAATTTTTTATTATATAAATCGTCATTCAATATAGCCTTTTATCATGATTCATGTAACGTTACTAATAGAAATGATGATATGTCACTAAATAATAATATTATATAATGTCATGTCATAATCATATTATCATCACATCATATATATATTATCATTATTAGTGAGACATCATCACTATTAGTATCACCTCAATATATTTTGTTTGTGGAGTGACAAAAGAACATATTGATTTACGACTCTAAGCATAAGAGATAATTAAAAAAAAAAACAATATGAAACCAAATTAAAAAAATAAAAATAAAGGACTATTAAATAATAATAAAAAAAATAAGAGACTGAAGGACCCATCTCGCTTATATAATGTATTAAAGTAGACTCTACATACCTTTTAATGCCACGTTATACCAACTATTGATGTAGCATCTTTCAAGCAGAACGACACCCACAAACTTTCTAATGCCACACACATCATATTAAATGTTAGTGTGGCATCTTCCCAAAATAAAACCTTATATGTTAATGCAAATTTCATTTTATAGCACTTCATATCAAATACTAACGAAGAACGTTCGAAGAAACAACCTTATAGAAAAATTCTTAACTGCTTCAAGACGTACGATAATATAAATATAAATATATATATATATATATATATATAAATTGTAAAAGTAATTTTGTATCAAAGTAAAAAAAAATGAATAAACTGTAAAAATAAACTTCTAACAAAGTAAAAAGTGAATTATATTACATGTATTTTGAAGTGAATTAAGAGGTGTATCTGAGAAAGGCACTTCACGGTAGTTTTCTCCTTACACAACAACAAAGCGTGTTGAACTGTGGAGGGTTAGTACTTGCAAAGGGACTCTAATACTCAAGTCAAGCTGTGCACAAGTAGGGTTTATGTAACGAGTAACAAGTTACCTGTAGAAAGTGATTGAGATAGGTATTTATAGAGTGTAATTAGGGTTTCATCTCCCTTAATTGTAGCAAGAAGTCCCTATAAGATTGGAACATCAATACTGCAGTTATGAGCACCTTGAGGCGATTATGGGCGCTATAATTTCGTAAGATCATGATTGACAATTACAGATATCTTGGGATTTATCCTCTGTGCAAATCTTATGATCCCAATGCACTTGCCCAATGTCTCAATCCAGTGTACGTGGTACTAGGGTCTTGACAACATCCAATGCTTAGCTAGGACGTTCATGGCAGATTCTGGTGGTGTGCATGCTTAGTTGGTCCACTCAACCGAGTCCATATCACAGTCTAGAACAATTGCCCACAGCTTGGCGCTTAGATAGGACAACAAAGTGTCAAGGTATTCAATTTGAGTAGGAGCACATGGCATGCAGTGGACAAGGGAATCCAAGTCAGAGTCAACGTCGGATCTCACGATATTTTCCACAGGTCTGAGGTTTGTGATACATAATAATATGCCTCCGAGATTGACGTGTAAGTCTAGGATTCGAGGTGGATTGCTCCACTTACGTTGTCATTCTACCATCCGAGGTATTTCATTTATTGCCCCCATGTGAAATTCACAGGGTCTGTCTTCTTGTCCTTTCTTGCAGCATTTACTTTGGTAATCTGAACTTACTTAGGGACCATCGCTTTGACCATTGGGAATTAAAAACCCCTCTTGAAAAAAAGTAGCTGTTTCAAGTTATTTCCCAACTACTCGCTACTATCGTGGCCAATTAGAGAGAGAGCACATTAAAATGCATTTTTCAACATGCGATCAATTCACCTCTTCAGAGACCAATCGAAATGCTTCGTTCCCTTTATAAATAGGGAATGTTTGCATTAAGGATGGCATTCCTTTTGTTCTGTGACTTTGCTTGAGAATAATCTCTTTTCAGAAAATTTCTCTTCCCTTTTTTGTATGCATGTGGAGAGCTTTGCCACCATCTGACACCATCTTCCTATTTTTCCTGAAATCTTTGAACGTGTTCCCTTTGTTACCATCAATTTCTCCCATGGAGACCTTTCTTTCTCAGTGTAATGGCTTGGTGGGGACCAAGTAACTTCCTTACGTGGGCTAGCCAACATTCATCTGGGAAGCAGAAGCTTTTCTCTCCCAATGTACGCAAGAGTGTGCAACCTTTCTGCGTATGTCGGAGGGGCTTGCTAGTTCTATGTAGTTCTTGTGATGTATAGAGGTGTTCCACACTCCTTCCTCTTCCTTTCCTAACTGTTGTGGAGGTATTTAGCTATAGTTTCTCTTCCTAAGTGTACCTGGACATACAGAAGCACTCCAAGGTGGAACAATCCCCTGGAGCAACTTAGGGTGATTTGAAGCAACTTGGAGTGATTGTGAAGATTCTCTTGATATGGAACAATCTTTTGATGTAGAGCACCCTCTTGTTGGCTAGCAAGGAAAAGATAAGTGTTGGTTTCTAGAAGAACCTTAGAGGTGGCAATGACTGGTGGCCGTCGTCGTCATCACTCTCTCACCTGGCTTCTTTTCTTCCTCTCTCCAGTGGGCATTATTGACTTTTTTTTGTCTTGGAAGAACTTTTATGTATTCATTTTTATTAGAGCTGATGATGTATGGAATGTGAATAATAAAATTCTTTTTCTGAATCTTATGACTTCTATATTCTGTTAACTACTTTTTCCTTTTTCCTCCGGGATGAGTTCAATGCTCATTATATAATAGTACTGTCATTTTGCCCCTAGCTTGGTGCTTGGCTAGTATAGCAAAGTGGTAAGGTAGTCTCAATGCCCCCGGGTGATAGTATCCAGGTTTTATTTGAAGTTGTGATTTGTGTTATCCCATGAGGCTAAGAGTTCTACTCGGAGCGTTTACAACTAAGTCAAGAAGCGTCGTGGTGCAGACAGAGTCCACACGCTAGTCGTAATTCTGGGTGTAACCAGAGTCCGTGAAAAGATCGGAGGCCCGTAGAAAAAAATATCGACTCAATCTGCAAGGCTTGCATGACGTTTGGTTTTCTGTGGAATCGTCCCTTCAACTACTGTGATAGTTGTAGGATCCATGTGGTGTACTTTAACTGGGAAGATGTGGTTAAGGTTCTGCACGCTATAATGAGTAGTTTTCGAAATCTGAGGAGTTAAGACAGAATTGCCCCCTAATTGTCTAGCCTCTATAAATAAGGACCAAAGCACCCATTCCTCTCTTTTACTATTCCTTTCCAGAAGTTGGTACCCTGAAATGACTTCTAGTGGTTTTCTTCAGCAGAGAGGTGCTGTTCCGAATAGTTTCTAGTGGTTTTCAATAATTTTCTTCCTTTCGTTGGTTAATTCCCTCTTTTTTAACGTTTGCTGCTTTTTGTCCTATGTTCTTGCTATTTTTATTGCCCCTTAAGATAGGGGGTTCTTGCTTTAGGGTATTGCCCTTTATTTATTAGCAAAGTGTAGGACACCTACATTTTTAAATTGAGGTTTTGCTCTATGGAACACCCAATCTGCCGCATCGTGAGCAATGGAGGTGTCCGACTGAGGCTTCAACTTCTGAGGGCATGGAGGTCGTAATTTTGGAGAGGTGAGATGGTTGTCGGGGTAGACTACCCCTATCGCCCTTCGTAATTTTCCTCTCCATGTTTGAATCTATGTATGATTTTACTGATTCTGACAATATTTATCAGCCTCTGTGGGTGTTTCCAGGAGTTCCATGGCAAGGAGAAGAGCAGTGGGGCAGAGGAGATAGGCTATCGAGGGACCTTAATGCTTTCTCCTGTGAGGACCAAATACCCTTGGGTAGGGGATGATGTCTGGAACAAGTAGTCCGTGTTTTGAGATGAAGAAGAGCTTGACAAGCTTAAGGAATACTTGGTGTTGACAAACAAGGGCCTGGGGGACCACGAATATGAGATCCTTGCACTAGAAGAGAATGAGAGAGTGTGTTCGCACAAGAAGGTAGGCGCATACTTCATGTTTCTATACGAGGATCTCTTCATTTGGCAGGGACTTCGTATTCCCTTCATCGAGTTCCAAGTAGCAGTTCTCTGTACCTTTAACATGGCCCTATCCCAACTTCATCCTAACGGTTGGGGGTACATTCTTACCTTTGAGAGATTCTGCAAAATACCTGGGTTGTGGTACTCTAAGAAGGCGTTCTTCTATTTGTTCACCCAGTGGTGCCTCTAGGGAAAAAGGGCCTACCAAAAGATCTGGCTCACCATCCGGTCGCGATCCGGACAAAAGGTGTTTAAGATCTTCCAGGATAACTATAAAGACTTCGAACACAAGTTCTTCAAGTTAATGGCGGCGCCAAATACCTTCCCATTCTTTCTGAATACTAAAAGGGAGTTAGTATTCAACTTGTATTGGACAACCCTAGCGTGGAGCACCCACATTGGATTAATTGAAAAAGAGATGCACCTTTTGATTAGGATGACATAGAGTGCATTGAATTCCTAAACCTATGGGCTTGGGAGATTGGTCTGATTCAGTGTATAACAAATTTCTGGAGATTTCTAATGATGAAATAGTTGGGGTTATAATGGGTAGGTCAGGACGTAGTACGCAATCCATTTTTACCTTTCAATATTTTTCCAGCTATTTCTCACTTGTTTGTATTTTATGTTTTGTTGCAGAGAGCATGGTATCTAGAGCGTTTCTTGCTGCCCTCCAAGCCTTCAAGGCTAGAAGAGAGGCAGTTGGTCCTTCCAATGCTCCTGCGCCTCCTACTCCAGCTTCCTCTGTCCAGGGTCCTATGATTGACGTGGAACCTGATCAGTCAGATTCTCCTACACAACCTCTCCAAAGGAGGAAGAGAAAAGTAGCTAAAGGTACCAACACAGATGGCAGCGAGAAAAGAATAGCGACGGAGGCCGACTTGGATGGAAGAGAAGACCTAATGCCCTTGATTACAGGGCGTCCAGAACCTGAAGAGTTCAGAGATAAGCAGCTTTTGAGCGACAAAGTGATAAGGTATATCACCTAGAGGGACATACCAGACATACTGTCTCAGTTCTAAACTTATGCAATTCGGGCTACTGTTGAAGCCTGTTGTCTTGAGAGGACCATAGAGAATTTCGAAGAAAGGTCGGCCAAGAAATTGAGGGTGGTGGAGGCAAAAGGAGCTTGGAAACTTGAGCTGGCTCTCAGGGAGAAGGAGGATGCTAAATCAAGGGCCCAGGATCTGCAAAAGGAGCTAGATGACTCCAAGTCCAAGCTTAAGAGAGAAATAGCTGCCTTCGAAAGGACCAACACCGACTACCATGCTCAGATTCAAGGTCTTTTGGCTGAGATAGCACAACTGAGGAAGGACAATGAGGAGTTGGAAGCCATTTGTACAAACATTAGTGGAGAGCAGTTCTGAAATTCCATTACCCAGGTTCGGCATTTCAATCCATATGTCAATATAGACTTGGAGGGATTAAATCCTGAAATGGTAGTTCGGAATGATCACTTAGTGGTGGCGATAAAGGCAAATCAAGTTGCTACTAAGGTTCCTGCAGTCGTAGTCCCCACTACTAAACCATCATCTGGTGTGCTTGATTGTCCGGAGGATGATGATGGGGCATTGGATGAAGACCCATGAAAAGCCTGACTTCTCTTTTCCTCTTTTTATCCCATTCTGTTGCCCCATGCGTGGGGCATTTTATTTTTTGTGAAAACAATTCCCTAGGTTGTTGGGGTACATTCTATTTATTCCTTTTGCTTTCGTTACTTTGCGCTTCTTATCCATGGTCTATACTAGGTCCAACGCTTATTATAAATGTGCATTTAGTAACTGCTTCAAGGACTTTGATAAATTTAATTAGAGCCTGGGTTAGGGGTCCAGCGCCCAAAATATTGAGCACTCAGAATTCCACTTGACATAGGCAAAATTTTAAGGTGATTCGTAACCAGGGTCTTTAATGTTTATAGTGTAGAGCAAAAATTGTTTAAGCAATTTTTGATTTCAAAACATGTTTAACATAAGACATTCACGACATGTACCTAATGGCGGGGCACGAAAGTTGTAGCCCATGTTACCACTTAATCTTAACCACATAATGGTCATGGCCAAGTGTTGAGGATTGGGTATGGACCCATAACTCACGACCAAAACGCTCAAACGAGTTTTGTGGGTTACTCCTTTTAACTTGGATTTACTAAGAGGCCTTAGATCCCATAGGGAATGGGATCTAGACATTCTCAAAGCATTTTCTGATTTTAGGGTCTTAAGTTTGTTGAAATCCAGACCACATGAGAGATGAGCTTAGTGGACATTCTCAAGACGGAGTCCGGCTTGAGGGTCCTTTAATACTTTAAACAATGCAAGACGATGTTTGAATAACTTCATTTTATTGATAAATATGATGACTAAAGTCCGTACATAGTATATAATCACCAACATTGGGGTAGACCAAACAAAGTAAACTAAAAGACTAGGCCTTTAAAGGGAACTTAGCTATAGTTACTTTCTAAGTTTGTCCATATTCCAATAGTTCTTGATCAGCTTTCTTGTTAATGTCTCCATGGTGTAAGCTCCTTTACTAGTGCTAATCACGATTCGGTAGGGCCCTTCCCAATTAGGGGCTAACTTTCTCTGGGAGGCATTACTACGCCCAATGCCTGTTCTTCAAGGTACTAAGTCTCATGGCTGAAACTTCCTTAGAATAACCTTCAAGTTGTACCGAGTCATCATCCTCTACTTGATGGTGGAGTCGCGTATATGAGCAATGTGCCTTCTTTCCTCTAGAAGATCCAAGTCTTCTCTAATCAGTCCAAGGTTACTGTCAGGAGAAAATTGTTAGAAACGCCAGCTCAGTTCTCCTATCTCCACCGGGATCATAGCCTCATACCCATAGGTGAGTTTAAAATGAGTTTCACCTGTTGTAGAGTGAGGCGTAGTCTAGTAGGCCCAGAGGACATGGTCTAGTAGCGCAACCCAGTTTCCCTTAGCTTCATCTAGCCTTCTTGTGATTCCTCTGACAATAACCCAGTTAGCAGCTTCAATTTGTCCATTTGTCCTGGGGCTTTCAACGGATCTACAATGATGCTTGATTTTCAACTCGGCAAACAGATCTTCGAAACCTTTATCTTTGAACTGGGTCCCAATATCCATTATAATGGACTCCGGAACCCCGATCTTAGTGATGATATGACACAGTAAATTTTTGTATCCAAGCAGATGTGATCGTGATAAGGGGCTCTACTTCGATCCACTTAGTAAAATAATCCACTATCACCACTAAGTATTTCAGTTGACCAGGTGCTTGAAGGAACAGACCCAGAATATTCATTCCTCTTTTGTAGAATGGCCAGGGTATAGACATCATAGATAGTTCCTCTAGGGGAGCTTGATAATGGTCCGAGTGGCGCTAACATTTGTCACAAACCCAGATATGTGCAAAAGAGTCAGCCTCCATTGATGGCCAATAGTATCCGACCCTGAGTGCCTTTAGAGCTAAGGCTTTACCTCCTAAGTAGTGTCCGCAGCTCCTCTCGTGAACCTCAGCCAGCATATATTTTACTTCTTTTGGTGTGAGACACTTGAGGAGAGGTAAGAAAAATCCATGTCGGTATAACTGCCCATCGCATATGGTGTACCTGACCATGATCTTGATTAGTTTGGAGGCTTCATTTGGATCAAAGGGCCTAGTTCCGGACTGTAGATATTCCATGATCGGGGTGATCTAAGTACGCTCTCCTTCTTCCACCTAGAAAATGATTGCATCCGTGATAGAGGAATGCGAGAGGGTCTCTTAGATCACAGAATGGTTATTGCTCGGGCTTTTAGTGCTGACCAGTTTGGACAAGAGGTTAGCTTTGGAGTTTTGCTCCCTGGGTATGTGCTCTATCTTGACATCCTGGAAGCTTTTAAAGAGCTCATGTACCTTAGCTAGGTATCTCTGAAGGACGGGCTCCTTGGCCTGATAGTCACATTAGATCTAGGAGGTCATAAGTTGGGAGTCACTACAAAGTATGATCTTATCTGCTATCATGTCCTTGCCCATTACCAGTCCATAAATACATACTTCATACTTCGTCTGATTGTTTGATGTTGGGAACATAAACTTTAAGGAGTTTTTCACTGTCACTCCTTCAGAATTTTTCAAAATTACCCCAGTATCACTTCCTTTAGAGTTTGAGAAACCATCAAATATATAGTTCAA
The DNA here is from genome assembly GCA_029884605.1 of Ormosia emarginata. Taxonomy (NCBI): domain Eukaryota; kingdom Viridiplantae; phylum Streptophyta; class Magnoliopsida; order Fabales; family Fabaceae; genus Ormosia; species Ormosia emarginata. The sequence continues at coordinate 1,707,732 of JAQQTP010000049.1, read as the reverse complement.
TAAATTCCTTCGGGGTCATTAGGGGTCCGATGTAAGTTCTACCATAAAATTAGAGAGCGCTTAAGCTTTTATTGTAAGTCGAGGCTGATATACAATTTCGAACTCAGAAAGCTCAATAGACTAAGCAATCATTCTTCCTGCTAGATCCGACTTGTGTAGCACCTAGCGTATGGGCTGGTCTATCCTCACTACCACAGGATGACACTGAAAGTATTTTCGGAGTCTCCTAGTTGTGGTGATAAGTGTAAAAACAACATTTTCAATCTTTTGGTCTCGTAGTTATGGCCCTTGCAAGACCTTGCTTATAAAGTAGACCGACTTTTGTCCCTTCGTCGTCTCTTGAAGCAACACTGAGCTTATAGCCTCTTCGTGAACCGAAAAGTACAAATACAATGTCTCACTGGGTTCTGGTCTTGTCAGTATAGGAGGAGAGGACAAAAGATTTTTCAACGAGGAAAATGCATCTTCACACTCTTGGGTCCGCTCAAAATTCTTCCCCTTTTTGAGCAGTCTGAATAAGGGGAGAGATTTATGAGCAGCTTTGGAAAGGAAACATATGAGAGCGGCAATTTGGCCAGTCAGCTATTGCACTTCTTTAATACTCTGAGGGCTACGCATATTGAGCACCACTTGGCATTTATCTATATTTGCCTCAATTCCACAGTGAGTCAGCATGAAGCTTAAAAACTTACCTACCTGGACTCCGAAGGTGCACTTCTCTAGGTTAAGTCTCATGTTATACTTCCTGAGTTGCGCAAACACTTCTACGAGGTCTACAACATGAGATCCGCCTTGTGGGGTCATCACTATCATATCATCAATGTAAACCTCCAGCATCTTCCCCACTTGGTCTTTAAAGACCCTGTTCATCATTCTTTGGTAAGTAGCTCCTGCTTTTTTCAAACCAAATGTCATAAACCTGTAGCAATAGCTTGCCCTATCAGTAATGAAGGTGGTCTTGTCCTCGTCTTCGAGGTACATTAGGATCTGGTTGTACTCGAAGTATGCATCCATGAATGATAGCAAATAGAAATTTGAGGAGTTGTCCACTAGTTTGTCCACATTGGGAAGTGGGTACAGATCTTTAGGGCAAGCTTTGTTTAAGTCTGTATAGTCTACGTATATTCTCCACTTCCCATTTGAAGGCGATTCTGAAACATAATGGAGGGCGATTCTGTCATCAAAGTTCTCCATGTTAATACAAATCGTGTTGAATCTTTTAACATACTCGCGAAGGGGCTCATTGCGGCCTTGGTGAATTTTGGATAAAGATTTAATAGACTTGGGTTATTCATTGCTAGTAGTGTATTAAAGCAAGAAACGTTGTCTGAGGTCCAACAAGTTGATGACGGATCCCCGTGGCAGGGTCATGAACCATCTGAGGGCTCCCTTCTTCAGGGAAATGGGAAAAGCATGGCATAGCAACAGTGAGGATCTCCCATGAAAGCACATAGATTGGACATAGACGTCTATGTGTTCGTGAGGGTCTGTGGTCCCATCATAAAGTTCTATGTTAACAGGAAACTTAAAGTTTCTTAGAACTCTATACTCCATGAGTTGAGCAGAGAAGGGCTACTCCTGATCGCCAAGGTTTGGGTTGTTGTCAACAATGTTGGACATTCTGGCATCTGCATACGGTCTCCTCCGGTTGTCATTCAAATTTCACTTTAATGGTGAGATTCAGATTGGCTGTCATGCATAGACCGCTCTAGATCTTTTAGTCTACAGTGTTGTTCTTCGACTTGTCGTTGCAACAAGTCTAGGCCGTGATTTCTGGACATTTCATGTAACACCCTTATGGGGATGTCACATTTATGAAATAAAATAAAATAAAATTCTACCCAAGTTGTAAAACATTTGTTACATAGTAATACGAGTTATAAAATTTTTCTGATTAAACAGAATATTACTAAATAAAATAACATGGAACATAAACTAAACAAACTGTCATCATACATAATATACATATATTTTTGTTTTAAGTTACATAAATAATTTACAACTATAAATATTTAAACCAACACAGTAAACAAAACAGTAAGAAGTCTATATATACAAAACATCGACGCGCCCAAATACGCATAACAGAACTCTAACCCTCTGAAGGATTACTCTCAGATGAAACTTCAGGTGATAAGTATCCAGGATGGCTCGACCCTCTACGGACTCTAGTCCGTGCTGTCGACACGCTGCTAATCTCACTTGGCGCATCAAACATACCACCCCAATGATACCCAAGAGATAGCGGTAGCTCTACATGTAAATATAATACAGTAGAAAAGATAGGCACTCCATCAAACTCTGTACGTATGTTCACAGTCAGACGCCCTACGTACGTAACCGAATCTCTGTCCTCTCGCAGTCGCCAGGCTTCAGAGCCTCCATGAAAGTCCAACCTCACGAAACCAAAGAATCCTAGTAGCATCATACTCACACAATCAATCCAATGGGTATGGATGATCGGATGGTTCTTGGTCGTCGAACTGATCTTTGGCTTGCTGTTGCTCCTCGTCCTCGGGATGTACAAACTCAAGAGGTTGTTCCTCTTCCTCAAACTCTTCTTTTAAAACATAATTTAAAATACAGAAAACAAAACATGTATAATAAAGAGGTAAGACAATTTATATCACCACAAACATGGTAAATAAGAAAATGACAATACAACAGATATAGCAATTCATACAATATAATATACCATAACAACATAATTAATAATATAAAGTAACACAGAAATTAAGTGTAACAGCATCACATAATGTCACAGATAAAATGGTACAAATAAAATGGTACAGATAATAATATTATAATGCACAACACATAACTCATATGTAATACGACTCAACCCTACTCCATGGAACTACAACCACAGACATCAGAGAGAATAACCTGTAAGTTCTATTAGTACCTTAGGCTGCCCAACCAACTATTGCACTGTCTCACATTGTGTCTATAGCCCACTATCCAAAACATCATAGTGTAGTACACAGTCCATACATCGTGTAACTACAGGCATTGTACTAGCATAGTTCTTATAAGATCTTAATTAAGTATAGTGCGTGTCGAGATCACTAGTAGTGTAGCCAGTTACCACGGCCTGGGAGCGATCAACTCATTCCACATGTGGAATAATCCGCACACTAATGCCTCCAAGTCCATAAAGAAATGAACCACACTACACTTATCACACCGACAACACGATGTAATTTATCTCGTCAATCAAATCACCAATTATCAATCAAATCGGCAAAACTCAATGCATGGCCAAAAACAATATTTACCAATATACCCTCAATCTCAAATAATTTCCAAAACGCCCTCAAACACCAAACGCAGTACGTCCCACTTGACAGTACTGTTCCTCAATCTGTCTGGGTCCACCACTTTGGCCCGATAGTAAAACTTACTGTTTTCGTCAATTGAGTAGAAATTTTATCGTGTTTTCACAGTTTCATCGTTTTTACAAACGTTTTAAATCGCGTAAATATATTTTGTTGTTTTTAAAATCGCGTACTGTTTTTAAATCGTTTTCTCAATCGCGTAAGATTTTTAAATCATTTTCTTGTCCGAATTCCTTAAAAATTACTATTTAAATAAACAGAAATAATATTTAATATGTTTGAGTTACGTAGAATATTTTTCCATACCGTATACAATATATTAGATATCTTTGCTATCTTATTTGTCCATTTTTAACAAAAATTGACAGTATTTTGTTTTGAAAATCTATAACAATGGTTTTCTAAATTTTTCTGTTAAAATTTCTTTTGATTATATTACAACCATCTAATTATACTTTTGAAAACTACTAACGGGCTTCAAAACATAAAGTGAGCTCTACGTTAGAAATTTTACAAAAGCTACTGTATTTGCTTCTAAACATTAAAATCATTAGTTTTAACTTCTTTAACTTAATCTAATCATTTTTATTCCTCTAAACTCATTGTAATAGAATTCCTTTTGGCATTATTCCTTAACCTTGATTGAAAATAATTTTAGAAATCAAAACATTCAACTTAGGCATGTTGGCCGAAAGATACAAAATTGCCATTTGATCTTCAAATTCATTTTTCTTATTCTAAATCATGTTGTATCTTGTCATTTTACCTAAGTCAATTAAATCACTCTTTTAGAAAATTGTTGAGAACATTTTGGTTCCCATTTTGTGTTGAGGCCGTGAGCCTTGGATTTGTGCTCTTTGGAACACACATGCAAACCTTGCATATTATTCACATCCTACTACTTATTCATGCATTTCTAACACATACAATACATTCAAAGCTTGTAGACATGCATATCAATACAAATCACAATTAAGAAAGCTATTACAACAAACACACAAATGAATCCTTATGGATTCTACAATCACAAACAACTCCATTTTCTTATCACCACCCAAGGATGATAAGATTCAAGTCTTCCTCTTACCTTAAGTGAAGCTAAAATCTCTTTCACTCCTTTCTAAGGGTTTCAGTTTCACCCTCCAAAGACACCTATCAAGCTTAAATAATTTCTACAAGTTACTAGCATGAAAGAAAGCTTAAACCATGGATCAATCATGGCTTAGAACTTTAGAAATAAGATTAGAAATGAAAAACAAGAAATTTCACCTTCAAGGTAGAATCTCCAAAGTAGTTTTTCAAGCTTTAGATGATGGATTTTGCAAGAACTCTCAACTAGAGATGTTCTTAGAATTGTGTTTAGGTTTAGAAAAGTAGGTTAGATAAAATTTTGGGTGGATGGATGGTGACTTAGGTTGTTGGCCGAATGGTGCACAAAGAAGACAACAATGGTGTTTTGTGTTTTTGGAAGAGAGAGAAGAGAGAAAATGTTAGAGAATGAAGTGATTTTTGCTCTCCAAAGTGATGCATGGCCGTGGAGTTCAATGCAAAGGAGGTGTCCACTTGGTTGGCTTCATCCAAGCCTTAGAAATGATCAATGATGAGGATTAAAACTTGGTCTCTAAGCTTAGCTCTCATTGATGCATGCAAACCTAGTCATGCAATGACTATGCATGGTCTTGAAGCTTCTTGGCTTGCCTTGGTGTGCTTTGGCCGAATGCCCTAAGGAGAAAGCAACTAAGTTTGCTTCTTCTTAATTCATCTAGTTACACTTAAGTTAAATAATTTAGTTACTTGTCTAACTAGTTAATTACTTAGGTTAACTTAGTTAGCTTTATGCTTATAGATTTTTATTAACTTAGATGTCAACTAGATAGTTAACAAGGTTATTATCACTTAGTTACTTAACAAGCTTTCTAAACTAATTTAGTTAGGTTTCAAACTAATTAGCTTAGGTTTTCTAATTACAAACTAATTAGTCTAACCACTTTTGTTGACCTCTTCCTATTGGTTGGAAATTGTCAAGCCTACTTTGTTGACTCACTCTTATTGGCTTAGAAATTCCTCTAGCCAAAACCATTGACTGTTTCTCTAAACGTGGGTCCCGCAAGACATTTCTGGGTCCACTGTCATTTATTTGTACTGACTAATAAAATAATATTATAATAATATAAAATTATTTTATTTGACAGTTAAATCCTAAAAATTAAAAGATTAATAACTGTATCATTCAGAATTGGGTTTAGTAAGATCTCCCAGCTCTGAATAATTAAAATAAGATTTTTTCGGCCAAAAAATTATTATTTTCCTGACCCGGAGCAAATCACACAAAAAGTTCAAATAAAATCACAGACAGTAAAATAAAAAGCGTATTTCATACGTAAAAATAACAAACAATACAAAAAGGATATAACGATCATTTATCCTAAAGTTTGGGGTGTTACAACTCTCCCCAACAAACAAAAATTTCATCCTCGAAATTTGTTATACCTCAGAATAAATGAGGATACTGCTCCCTCATTTTATCTTCCAGCTCCCAGGTAGCATCACCTGTCACATCATTCCATATGACCTTCACCAGCTCTATCATCTTCCCTCGAAGCTGCTTCACTTTCCTATCTGCGATCCTAACTGGAAACGTCTCATACGTCAAATTATCCTTTAACTGTACTTCGTCAGGTGGTATCACATGGGTCGAATCCAGAATATACTTCCATAACTGAGACACATGAAACACATCATGCAAATTGAATAGAAAAGGCGGCAAAGCAATCTGATATGCTACAGGACCTATTCGTCAAAGAATCTGATAAGGCCCAATAAACTTAGGAGTAAGCTTTTTAGATTTGATAACTCTTCCGACACCAGTCGTAGGAGTCACTCTTAAGAATACATGTTCACCCTCCTCAAATTCAAGAGGTCTCCTTCGCTTATCAGCATAACTCTTCTGTCTACTTTGCGTCATCTTCATCTTCTCTTGTATCATCTTTACTTTCTCTATAGTCTATTGTACAAGATCTAGTCCAATAGTCATACTCTCCCCATCTTGATACCAACACAGAGGTGTTCGACATCGTCTTCCATATAATGCCTCATAGGGTGCCATCCCTATACTCGACTGAAAACTATTGTTGTAGGTGAATTCTATCAAAGATAAAAATTCATCCCAACTTCCACGTTGCTCTAACACACAGGCACGCAACAGATCTTCCAAAGATTGTATAGTCCTCTCTGTTTGACCATCAGTTTGCGGATGATAAGCTGAACTCAACCGCAACTTAGTTCCTATGGCTTCTTGCAAACTTCGCCAGAATCTTGATGTAAACCTCGGATCTCGGTCAGAAACTATATATGTAGGCACACCATGTAACCTCACAATCTCAATGATATATATCTGGGTTAATCTCTCCAACGAATACTTAATATTGATGGGCAAGAAATGCGCCAATTTCGTAAGCCTATCAACTATAACCTATATCGAATCATGACCCTTCCTTATCTTCGGTAATCCAGTAACAAAATCCATCGAGATACTATCCCACTTCCACTCTGGAATAGATAACGGTTGTAATATACCAGCTGGCCTCTGATGTTCTACTTTTGCCTTCTGACAAACCAAATAAGATGCCACATGTTCCGCTACATCTCTTTTCATCCTTGGCCACCAAAACAACCTTTTCAAGTCTTAGTACATCTTGGTCATCCCCGGATGTAAACTTAAATCACTAGTATGAGCTTCATCTAGAATCCCCTTCTTAAGTTCAGAATCATCGGGTATACAAATTCTTTCCTTGAACCTTAAGATTCCATTTGACGCTTCCTCTACCGTCGCCTTATGACCTTGCTTCAATAATTCTCTTTCGTTTTGTAAAAATGCATCTTTTTTTTGTTTGTCTTGAACTATATCAAGCAATTCATCTATGATCACGACCTTACATAGGCGAATTCTTCCAAGTACAAACTCCACTGACAACCACAAATCTCAGAATTTGTTAATCAATTCCTCCTCCTTTATCATCATTGCCGAAACACTAATCACCTTTCTGCTTAAGGCATCAGCTACCACATTAGCTTTTCCTGGATGGTATTGGAGTTGAAAATCATAATCCTTTAAGAATTCCAACCATCGTCTCTGCCTCATGTTCAATTCTTTCTGATCAAACAAATACTTTAAACTCTTGTGATCACTAAAGACATTAAACATTGCTCCATACAAAAAAATGCCTCCACACCTTTAATGCAGAAACCATAGCTGCTAATTCCAAGTCATGTGTTGGATAATTCCTCTCATGAACCTTCAACTGTCTAGAAGCATAAGCCACTACATTCTGATTTTGCATCAATACACATCCCAGTCCTTGGTAAGAAGCGTCACAATACACATCAAAAGTTCCGTTAGAATCCGGTAGAATCAACACTGGTGCAGTTATTAACCTCTTCTTCAATTCTTGGAAACTTACTTCACGTTCTTCCCTCCATTCAAAAGCTTGAATTTTCCTTGTGAGCTGCGTAAGCGGTCCAGCAATCTTAGAAAAACCTTCGATAAACCTCCGATAATATCCAGCAAGTCCAACAAAACTTCGAACTTCAGTCACCGTCTTAGGCCTTTCCCATTGTAAAACAGTCTCCACCTTCGATGGGTCTACCGCAATGCCTTCCTTGGAAATCACGTGACCTAAAAACTGAACTTCCTCCAACCAAAACTCACACTTCGCCAATTTTGCATACAACTTCTTTTCTTTCAGAATCTGAAGGACTATACCGAGATATTCAGTATGCTTTTCTTTGGTCTGAGAATAGATCAGAATGTCATCAATGAAGACAATGACAAATCTGTCTAAGTATGGACGAAAAATCCTATTCATATAGTCCATGAATATGGCAGGAGCATTCGTCACTCCGAATGGCATTACCTGATACTCATAATGTCCATAACGAGTTCGAAAAGCTGTTTTAGGTACATCCTCCACCTTAACACGAATCTGGTGATATCCTGATCTCAGATCTATCTTAGAAAATACCACTGCTCCCCTCAACTGATCCATCAAATCGTCAATTCTCGAAAGTGGATATTTATTCTTTATAGTCACCTTGTTCAGCTGACGATAATCTATGCAAAGTCGAGAAGTTCCATCCTTCTTCCTGACCAAAAGTACTGGTGCTCCTCACGGTGAAACACTAGGACGTACAAACTGCTTCTCCAATAGCTCCTCCAATTGCTTCTTTAACTCCACCAACTTTGCTGGTGACATCCGATACGGGGAAATTGAGATAGGACCTGCTCCTGGTACTAAATCAATTGAAAATTCGATCTCCCTCTCCGGTGGTAAACTAGGTACGTCATCAGGAAAAATCTCTGGAAATTCATTGACGACAGGAATACTATTCACATCTTTCTCACTCTTGACCTCTAATGAAGACAACAACATATATCCATGCGCTCCATCTCTTAACAATGACTTAACTTTAACAGCAATCAAGAATCCAGACTTTTTTTCCTTAGGAAAGGCTAGGGTTTTGTTTGCACAGTCTATAAGGATATGGTTAGAAGATAGCCAGTCCATTCCTAGTATTACATCTAACCCAACAAGAGGCAAACAAATCAAGTTGACAGAAAACATACGGTCCTTTATAACAACAGGACAATCCAAACATATCTTAGATGTAAGTACAGGTTTAGCAGTTGGTGTAGATACAATCAGTTTAACATTCAGAGAAGACACAGGTAACTTCAATCTTTCCACACAATCATATGCAATAATTGAATGTGTTGCTCCAGAATCATATAACACAGTCAGAAGATTACCTTCAATGGCACGTTCCCCTTGAATCAGATCCTCAGACTGTGAAACTTCCGTTCCAGTCATAGTGTATACTCACCCTCCAAACCTCGGTTGAACAAAGACGAATGCTCTCATAGCAGGTTTCCTTTCCGGCTGTGTACAATCCTTAGCTATATGTTCTGGTTGTCCGTAATTAAAGTAAATTGTCCCTCTGATTGAACAATCAGTAGAAATATGGCCTTTCTTTCCGCACTTAAAACATGTTGGCGTAAACACCACTCTCTGTCCAGCTCTACTACCACTAGTATTTCCCCCAACTGGTGGTCGTTGAGGTTGACTCCCCAGGGGTCTAGTATACGGCTTGCGCTAAAACCGACTGTTATTACTGCTACCACCCCTCTGAAATCTTGTTGGTCCAAAATTATGGTTTCTGGGATCCCGTGACGGCTCCAACTCCTCAAGGCGTGCACAAGCATCTACCAAAGCATGAAACTGATTCATTCTCAATGATAATATTCCTCGTTTCAGTTCCACTCTCAGCCCTGCCTCAAACTTCCTACATCTCCACACATCATCCGGCCGAGTTTGAGCATAATCTGAGAACTAAGACAAACTCTCAAATTTAGAAGCATACTCATTAACTGTCATATTGCCCTGACGCAAACCAAGAAATTCCATCTCCTTGGCATGTCTAGCACTCGCAGGAAAATACTTCTCCAGAAATACGTCAGAAAATACCTCCCATGTAATTTCCGTTCTTTCAACCTGCAATAATCGGCGGGTTCCTCTCCACCAATGTTCACCGTCTCCTCTCAGCATGAAAGTTCCATACGTCACCTTCTTGTCATCTGTACATCTTATTCCTTCAAATATCTTCTCCAAATCTTATATCCATTGACTTGCCTTCTCCGGATCAATCTTGCCTCTAAATTGCGGTGGATTGTTACGCCTAAATTCAGATAAATTTAGAGCATCAGCAGTAGCATCTTACTATTGAACTGTTCTCTGATTCTGCTGAGTAATTACTTCAGCCATTCGCTGTATAGCTTCTGCAGCTACAATCATAAGATCCACAGCACGATTCACATTCGCACGTCCTCCTCTTCCGCCAGACATCTTCTTTCTTCAATCATAACAAAACAAAGTCAGACACATCCTTTTGGAAGTAAATCACAGAGAATCACACAACACAAACAAAAATAGACCCAACCACAGCCCTAAAAGACTCTAACTTGGGCTCTGATACCAACTAATGTAACACCCTTATGGGGATGTCACATTTATGAAATAAAATAAAATAAAATTCTACCCAAGTTGTAAAACATTTGTTACATAGTAATACGGGTTGTAAAATTTTTCCGGTTAAATAGAATATTACGAAATAAAATAACATGGAACATAAAATAAACAAATTGTCATCATACATAATATACATATATTTTTATTTTAAGTTATACAAATAATTTACAACTATAAATATTTAAACCAACACAGTAAACAAAGCAGTAAGAATTCTATATATACAAAACGTTGACGCGCCCAAGTACACATCACAGAACTCTAACCCTCTGAAGGATCACTCTCAGATGAAACTTCAGGTGATAAGTATCCAGGATGCCTCGACCCTCTACGGACTCTAGTTCGTGTTGTCGACACGCTGCTAATCTCACTAGGCGCATCAAACATACCACCCCAATGACGCCTAAGAGATAGCGGTAGCTCTACATGTAAATATAATACAGTAGAAAAGATAGGCACTCCATCAAACTCTGTACGTATGGTCACAGTCAGACGCTCTACGTATGTAACCGAATCTCTGTCCTCTCGCAGTCGCTAGGCTTCAGAGCCTCCATGAAAGTCCAACCTCATGAAACCAAAGAATCTTGGTAGCGTCATACTCACATAATCAATCCAATGGGTATGGATGATCGGATGGTTCTTGGTCGTCGAACTAATTTTCGGCTTGCTGCTGCTCCTCGTCCTCAGGATATACACACTCAAGAGGCTGTTCCTCTTCCTCAAACTCTTCTTTTAAAACATAATTTAAAATACAGAAAACAAAACATGTACAATAAAGAGGAAAGACAATCTATATCAACACAAATATGGTAAATAAGAAAACGACAATACAACAGATATAGCAATTCATACAATATAACATACCATAACAGCATAATTAATAATATAAAGTAACACAGAAATTAAGTGTAACATCATCACATAATGTCACAGATAAAATGGTACAAATAAAATGGTACAAATAATAATATTATAATGCACAACACATAACTCATATGTAATGCGACTCAACCCTACTCCATGGAGCTACAACCACAGACATCAGAGAGAATGACCTGTAAGTTCTATTAGTACCTTAGGCTGCCCAACCAACTATTGCACTATCTCACATTGTGTCTATAGCTCACTGTCCAAAACATCGTGGTGTAGTACATAGTCCATACATCGTGTAACTACAGGCATTGTACTAGCATAGTTCTTACAAGATCTTGATTAAGTATAGTGCGTGTCGAGATCACTAGTGTGTAGCCAGTTACCACGGCCCAGAGGAGCGACCAACTGTCCACATGTGGAATAATCCGCACACTAATGCCTCCAAGTCCATAAAGAAATGAACCATACTACGCTTATCACATCAACAACACGATGTAATTCATCTCGTCAATCAAATCACCAATTATCAATCAAATCGGCAAAACTCAATGCATGGCCAAAAATAATATTTACTAATATACCCTCAATCTCAAATAATTTCCAAAACGCCCTCAAACACCAAACGCAGTACGTCCTACTTGACAGTACTGTTTCTCAATCTGTCCAGGTCTACCATTTTGGCCCGACAGTAAAACTTACTATTTTCGTCAGTCACTTAGAAATTTAATCATGTTTTCATAATTTCATCGTTTTTACAAACGTTTTTAAATCGCGTAAATATATTTTGCTGTTTTTAAAATCGCGTACTGTTTTTAAATCATTTTCTGAATCGCGTAAGATTTTTAAATCATTTTCTTGTCTGAATTCCTTAAAAATTACTATTTAAATAAACAGAAATAATATTTAATATGTTTGAGTTACGTAGAATATTTTTCCATACCGTATACAATATATTGGATATCTTTTCTATCTTATTTGTCCATTTTTAACAAAAATTGACAGTATTTTGTTTTGAAAATCTATAACAATGGTTTTCTAATTTTTTCTGTAAAAATTTCTTTTGATTATATTATAACCATCTAATTATACTTTTGAAAACTACTAACGGGCTTCAAAACATAAAGTGAGCTCTACGTTAGAAATTTTACAAAAGCTACGTATTTGCTTCTAAAACATTAAAATCATTAGTTTTATTATTCTTAACTTTAACTTAATCTAATCATTTTTTCATTCCTCAATTAAATTACACTTTTAGAAAATTGTTGAGAACATTTTGGTTCCCATTTTGTGTTGAGGCCGTGAGCCTTGGATTTGTGCTCTTTGGAACACACATGCAAACCTTGCATATTATTCACATCCTACTACTTATTCATGCATTTCTAACACATACAATACATTCACAAAGCTTGTATGAATATCAATACAAATCACAATTAAGAAAGCTATTACAACAAACACACAAATGAATCCTTATGGATTCTACAATCACAAACAACTCCATTTTCTTATCACCACCCAAGGATGATAAGATTCAAGTCTTCCTCTTACCTTAAGTGAAGCTAAAATCTCTTTCACTCCTTTCTAAGGGTTTCAGTTTCACCCTCCAAAGACACCTATCAAGCTTAGATAATTTCTACAAGTTACCAACATGAAAGAAAGCTTAAACCATGGATCAATCATGGCTTAGAACTTTAGAAATAAGATTAGAAATGAAAAACAAGAAATTTCACCTTCAAGGTAGAATCTCCAAAGTAGTTTTTCAAGCTTTAGATGATGAATTTTGCAAGAACTCTCAACTAGAGATGTTCTTAGAATTGTGTTTAGGTTTAGAAAAGCAGGTTGGATAAAATTTTGGGTGGATGGATGGTGACTTAGGGTTGTTAGCCGAATGGTGCACAAAGAAGACAACAATGGTGTTTTGTGTTTTTGAAAGAGAGAGAAGAGAGAAAATGTTAGAGAATGAAGTGATTTTTGCTCTCCAAAGTGATGCATGGCCGTGGAGTTCAATGCAAAGGAGGTGTCCACTTGGTTGGCTTCATCCAAGCCTTAGAAATGATCAATGGTAAGGATTAAAACTTGGTCTCCAAGCTTAGCTCTCATTGGTGCATGCAAACCTAGTCATGCAATGACTATGCATGGTCTTGAAGCTTCTTGGCTTGCCTTGGTGTGCTTTGGCCGAATGCCCTAAGGAGAAAGCAACTAAGTTTGCTTCTTCTTAATTCATCTAGTTACACTTAAGTTAAATAATTTAGTTACTTGTCTAACTAGTTAATTACTTAGGTGAACTTAGTTAGCTTTATGCTTATAGATTTTTATTAACTTAGATATCAACTAGATAGTTAACAAGGTTATTATCACTTAGTTACTTAACAAGCTTTCTAAACTAATTTAGTTAGGTTTCAAACTAATTAGCTTAGGTTTTCTAATTACAAACTAATTAGTCTAACCACTTTTGTTGACCTCTTCCTATTGGTTGGAAATTGTCAAGCCTACTTTGTTGACTCACTCTTATTGGCTTAGAAATTCCTCTAGCCAAAACCATTGATTGCTTTCTCTAAACGTGGGTCCCGAAGACATTTTCGGGTCTCTTTGTCATTTATTTGTATCTTGACTAATAAAATAATATTATAATAATATAAAATTATTTTATTTGTGATTAAATCTTAAAAATTAAAAGATTAATAATCGTATTATTCAATTGGGTTTAGTAAGATCCCCCACTCCGAATAATTAAAATAAGATTTCCCAAATTTAGGAAATTATTATTTTCCTGACCGAGCAAATCGCATAAAAAGTTCAAATAAAATCACAGACAGTAAAATAAAATTGTATTTCATACAGAAAAATAGCAAACAGTACAAAAAGGACATAACGATCATTTATCTTAAAGCTTGGGGTGTTACATTTCAGGCTGGATCGTGCCATCTGGATGGGACACGCGATCCTCTGCGTTGTTGTTCGTGGGTCCCAAGCACTGGTGTATTGGGATTCTGGACCCTTGAACATTAGGATTAACTTCGTGCACGCAGTTACCAAGTTTATCCCTCATAGAGACCCAACGCGAAGGGTGCGGGCTTTCATTGGAAAGCGAAGTTTCATGCCCATCGCATAGAACTTCATCGTCGAGTGCTTGGTTTCCTGTGGAGGGGGTCTTGGCAGCTGGTGGTGGGAAAGGGTGAGGAGGAGGTTGTGTCATTGGTCCTCGTCTTCGGGCTGTAGAGGTTTGCACAGCCTCATTGATGCGGATTAAAGGATGGAAACCCAAGTGTAGGTTGTCTCAAGTAATAAATTTCTCGGGAATCCGAGGTCGATCCACAGGGAATTGATGAAGAAAAATTCTTTGAGGTAAGGAAAGGCTTTGTCAATACAATAAAGATATTAAAACTTGTTCACAATTAAATTAAAGAGCTTGCTTAGGCTAGGAGATCCACTTTTGATAATAAATTAAGGACAAGATTAATTCTTTTTATAACTCAATTGAAATTCACGCACAACGGAGGTTCCAATCGGAAAATAAAACAATCAACGTCCATTTAGAATTATATACGTAGTTATATTATGGTTCCTTTAATTATTTACCAATACCAACACTTATAAATGGGTTCAAGCATTCATTGTGCTAAACCATTTGTCTACAATGAATCAAGAACTCCACTTTACAAGGAGGGTTTCTAAATTGATTAGAAACAAAATACAACACATATGATGACCACTTGATAATATATCATTTAAGTACAAGAAATAAATTAATCTAACCTCATTTTATTACCAAAAACTTCACCCCTTCACCCAAGTAAGATGAAGATCAATTACCCATGAGCAAGAAGAAATAAAGAGAGAAGAAGAAGATGATGATCATAACTTCTATTTACAACAAAAGAAAATTATAACAAGTAAATAACATTAACATGATCTTGATCTAGAACCAAGATTTTCCAAATAGGCAGCCAAGGTTACCTTTTATAGAGCATCACAAGCAAAAGATGACAATGAGTGGGATAAAGAGTGGGTGGATAATTAAGGAGTAGGTGGATGATTAAGGAGTAGGTGGATGATTGCCAAAAAATGCTTGTCTTCACTTATATAAAATAATTTGGTGCCAAACTTATGCTCGCCGACAAATTTTCAGAAGGTGGCCATTATGAAAGTTGTAGGCCTTTGTCTTGGCTATCAAATGCCCACTTGGACCATCCAATTTGGCCTCCTACAACCCAAGATATAACCCAATCATTACAACTACTCAGACCCAATTTCAGCTCCTTTATTCTGACTTGCAAGCCTAATATGACCTACTAGACCTCATAATATCAAAAAGTGTTCTTCATAAAATTGTAGATTTGGGTCTTAAATATCCACTATCAAAATTTCAGCCCATCATCAATCCTATAGCCCGAGATATGGCCTGATGAGTACACAGAGGTCAAGCTGTCAGGATCAGCACTCTAGTTCTTGCTTCAACTCCAATTTGAGTTATCCAAGCTTATGATATGGCTCTTGAAGTCTTCATGAAAGTTGTAGGGAATTATCTTAACTTTCCTACAAGACTAAAATCACATGAATCTGACATATGTAACTCAAATTATAGCTAACGTACCAAATACTATCGAAGAAATAAATTAAGGCTAATTCATGCAATAATTCTTTCAATGATCCAATTAGGTCCAATATCATAGAATGTGACAAAACCAACTTAATTAAACCTAATTGAATCTTAAGAAGCCCAGTGACAGGGTAATAAAAAGTATAAAATATATTGTTATCACTCACCTTTCCTCGAGTTCTGTCTCGTGTTCACCATGGTTGAGTGGGAATAGAAATTTATGATTTCCTACAAACGGCGCCAATGTTCTGAAGTGGATTTAGAGGTGTACTTGAGAAAGACATGACACAGTGGTTTCCTCCTTGCGCATCAGCAGAGCGCATTGAACTGGGGGGTTGGTACCTGCAAAGGGACTTTGATACTCAAGTTAGGTTGTGCACAAGTAGGGTTTATGCAATGAGTGATAAGTTACCTGTAAAAAGTGGTTGAGCTTGGTATTTATAGAGTGCAATTAGGATTTAATCTCCCTTAATTGTAGCAGGAAATCCCTAAAAGATCAAAACATCAATACTGTAGTTATGAGCAGCTTGAGGCGGTTATAGGCGCTATAATTTCGTAAGATTATGATTGGCAGTTACGGATATCTTGGGATTTATCCTCTGCACAAATCTCGTGATCCTAATGTGCTTGCCCAATGTCGTAGTCCAGTGTACGTGGTACCGGGGTCTTGATAGCATCCAATGCTTAGCTAGGACATTCATGGTGGATTCCAGTGGTGTGCGTGCTAGGTTGGTCTACTCAACCGTAGTCCAGATCACGATCCAAAACAATATGCATATTCAATTCATAAGTTATCTTACTATTAAACAAATATTTAAAAAAATTATTTTAAAATAACTAACTGTAAATATTGACATGTTAGTATCTGTGTGATATTTTTATCAATATCACCATCACCAAACTTAGTATTTTATATTTGGTTGTTTTTTATTCGTTTTAATTTGTGCTCTATACAGTAAAATAACTTATAAAACAAAATTATAGATAAAAACATTTAATAACCGCACAAATTATTAAAAAAATATAAATATATATTGTTGAGAGGGTCTCTTAGTCATGACAATGCTTAAGGATTAGTTTAACTCCAATGTCTGTGGGGTTATCTAATCAAAGACAATATATATATATATTCTTTGATTAGGTATTCCCACAAGAATTACTTACTAGGAGGTATTCTCATTGTCGTGACTAGAAGACTTTCTCAATAATTATTTTCTCTAATGTTTAAACTTTTGTCCTCTCTGGGAGTGCAATTCGTTTACTACTGCACCAAACCCTCAAAGTTTAGTCTTAGGCAAGAAAAATTATATTTTAATAAAATAAAGGAAATAATACCTAAAAATATTAAAAAAAATTAAGGAATTAATTTCTCAATTATGATTATTGATTTTGATTTATTAGGAAAGTCTTAAATATATTTTTAGTCCCTATAAATTTAACACTTTTTTGTTTTGATCCCTATTTTTTTTTGTTCGGTTCGTGTCCCTCTTTGTTTTCAAAAAGGAGTGATTTTGGTCCCTACCATCATCTAATGAAAGGGACCAAATTTACTCAACCAGTCCAATCAACTTTCAAAAACTGGTTAAAAAATTAGAAATTGGTCCTAAACTAGTCAATCCGTTTGAATCAGTCATAGTTCACACGGTCACCCCAGTCCTTTTTTGAAAAAAAAAATCCATTTTTTTAAGATATCCAAATTTTTTAAAAAACACTTTTAACTTTTTCAAGGCATTGATTATTTGGTTCCTAATTCATAACCAAAACTCATTGTTTAAAACTCTTAATTTGTCCAATGTGGGACAAACAAGAGTTTATAATGTAATTAGAGTTTGACTTCAATTTAATAATGAGAAGTTTTACCATTTATCTTTTTACTTATTCAATTTGGGACTAGTATATATTAGAAAATTATGTTAGTATTAGTATAATACTTTTAGTTTAATATTTATTTACGTAATAAATGAATTTAATTGTCAGTGATACATTTCAATTTTTTTATTTGGTATTATTTATACAATTAGCATATTTATATTATACTTTTCTTATATATTGTTATATATTTATTTAATATATATGTATATATATAAAACATCAGTTTAATTCAGTTTAGTCCCAAAGTTTTGACCCTCTTTTTTTTTGGGTTCAATGACCGATCTGGTTCTTAAAACATTGAAAATAATTCATTCAAATTCATGTCTATAATGACATCTCTTGTATGCAATGTAGTCGATATGGAAGCAAATTGTTCATGGGTCTTGATAAAGATGAGGCATGCAATTTTAGAAGCAAGTATGTTATTATTTAATAAATATTTAATGTTATTATGCATTTGTTTTTGTATTGGTTGAACTCCCATGTTTTTCAAATTATTTTAGGTTACCAACTAGAGAAGACGCATAATTAGCAAATGAATACCTAAATAAATTACTCAATCAAAGAAGGCTTTCTCACTTTTTCAAGAAGGAAGACAATTGACAAAATCATAATATTAAAGGTTATATATCTCATTCATTTAGTTCATTTATAAAATTAAATGTATCTTTTTTTTTTAATTTGAAAAGTTTAAATCTTCACTTATTATTCCTTAATTAAATCATGCATAAAGGTGTTTGTATTTGTTTAACTACAATAATAAAACTACCTATTGAACGTGGATGGCTATTATTTAATTGTCTAATATGCTTTAAAAAGGTTGATAAGGTCATCATTTATTGTATAAGTGTGAAAATATTTGTCAAGTTGTTCTTAGATAAATTCTTTTATTCGAATGGTTAATATGCCTGTATATATATGTAACATTCTACCAAACATAAGTCATAATTATGATTATAGCAGCTCAATGAGACAATTACCAATTTCTTGGTAATTTTGGTAATTATTTGGTATTTTTAGTGACACTGAGATTAGTGTATAAAGATAATTATGGAAAAATAGAGTTGAATAGTAAATGGAATTTTTGGAATTTTCAATAAGCCATATAAGAGAGGGAGGACCTTAAGGGAATTTTCAAGTGTTATCGGTTGAATGTAACTTTTACTATTCATCCTATTTTTCCTAACCATACATTACCTTATTATCTTTTCTCCCTTTTCTTTTTCTTCATTCACGTTTTCTCCCCTCTCCCACTTTCTCTCTTCTCTCACACTATCTCTCATAGTTCTCTTGTTCTCTCTTCCATTTGTGGCTTCAAGAAGGTGGAATCAAAGGGAAAGGGAAGGATTCAAGCAAGATTCAAGGAGTGAAAGCTAGGAAAGGCAAAGGGAAGGTGATTTCACCTTGAGGTAGGGGATTTTCCATTAACTTTTCTATTCCCCTTTTCCTCTTCAAAGTTTTAAAACTTATGGTTTATTTGATGATTATGTGTTGATTTGTGTATAATAGCTTCCCTTCCTTATCTTGAATCTTAATGAACTTTTGATTTGAGAAATGGATTTGAAACCCACCTTGAGATTTGATGTTCTGAGAATGATTAGGATGCCTCTTGGTGATGTCTTGATGTTGTTATTGTTGTATATGGGTTTGGTTTAGGTTAGAATGGGTTTAAGACTCTATTTTCTATAAATTTCGTGCTTGTAATCTATTACAAGGGTCTTGTCATCGATTACCAAGCCTCTGGAGCTGAGGAATGTGTTTCTAGGTAGCTTGTAATCGATTTCATGCCTCATGTAATCGATTACAAGGCTTCTAGACAAGCTGTAATCGATTACATCCTAATTGTAATTGATTACGTGACTTCTGCTAAGCTTGTAATCGATTACTGTAACACCCCTTGATGTAGCAACCGGAGCATAATCGTCATTACACCATAGTTACTAAATCCAAGTGTGTCACAGTCATGATAACAGTAATTTAAATTCTCAAGAGTCTATATTTTTTTTTGACAATTTGCATAGGTAGAAAATATGAGCCTCGAATGGAATATAAATATATTCAAGCCATAATACAAACACTGAAATAAAAGTCATTTTCCATGTATATGTATATTTTATAGTCATCTTTAATACAAATCACTTAACATATAATATAACAATTACAGAGTCAAATAGAATACAAATGGGAATAAAAACACAAAAAAAGGGGCAAAAGTAGTAACCCGAGGGATGGGTACTACCATCAGACAAAGCCGCAACCCCATGTATACATGACGCTTCGGCGTCCCAGTTGACACGACAGGCATCAATGCCTCCACGCAACTGCACTCGTACGTAGCCGAAGAAATCTTGTCCAAACGCCCAATCCAATCAACCAAGGTGTGGTCCCTCTTTATCTTCCTCACGTTCTTTTATCAATATAAATATAAAACAGAAATACAAAAATATAGGAAAGAGGTGAGACACCCATCTTTCATTACCATTACGGCAGTAAGAAAACGACACGGCGCAGAGCGCCCACAAAGCAATATAGTTCATATATTTATTAACGGCAACAGCGGAATTTATAATAAAAGTAATTCAATTGTAAGCAATGATAAGAATCAATAATAACAATGATATTTATAGTAAAGCAGAACAGCAGCAGGCAATAGCAAGATTTGACAATATCAGACAAATCACAATAATAATTCTAGAATTTAACACAACGATCAGATAATCATCACAGTAATAATTAAATCAGTCATAGTTATGGAGAAATAAATATTAACAATGACAGGGTATATCATGACTCACATGCATGCTTTCCCAAATTCCTACTCCATGGAGCTAAACCCAAACAATGAGAAAGATCAGGAGACATGTACGTCAGAACTCACCGCCGAGGCCGTTCCTATCAATAAATTTTCTCATGCGCAATCATGGCATTGTACAGACATTCTACACTAGATCACGATATAGGACAGTGTCTCGGTCCGGATCGTCGGTGCGTTTGCATCGGTCTACCTCACGGGCAGGAGAGCTACCAACCTCCCATTGCGAGGAACCCGCACCACGACGCCCCCAAGGTCAACCAATGACCTACACTTGTCTATTCGCACCCGCACTAAGGTGTGTTCAATCTCTTAGGCAACTTGGCCTTACAACAGTCCACAAGGACAATCACAATGCATAAGATACTATGCATGAACATGTATGATCCACAATCTCATACGATTCCATAATATGCCACATTAGGCCAATATAAGCATCAATATACAAATGGCCACTCACATGGACCCATAACATCATAATACAAGGATCAAGTCAATTGATGCGTCATTAGGTTCATTATGGACCCTAACTTAGAATTTGTTCCTTATTTCAAGGTTCATGTTCAAAATCAATTTATAAAATTAATTTAACATTCCAAGGCAATTCAATTTCCCATAACTTGCAATTTATTTAAGTTCTTGGGCCTCACACTCTCATGTACTTCACTCAATTAGAATTACCTTAAATCTCATGATGCTTTCAATCTTAGTCCTTGAAGATTTATGAAGTCTTGATTTTATCAAATTCTTCTAACTTATTAATTTCCCATTCCATTACATAGGTTCCTAATTACCTAATTCATTATGCTTCCAATTTACCAAAATCACATACTTACACTCAAAAATACCTTAGAGGCCGTGGCCTCACAATGGTTCCAATTTGAAATCCTTTTAAGCCAACATCTTGCATGTTATTCCTTTAATTCATTTAAGGTGTTTACTTATTAAATTAGCTCACCAAGAACCCTAATTCCTTGGCCTCAAAACCGTAGCCATCACCTAGGCTTCAATTCCAAGTTTTTCTTCCACTAAATTCCATCTTGTTGCTTAATTAATCCTCATCTTATGCTTGTTACATATTAACCACAATTTATCCAATTTTCCACCCCAAAACCGTGACCTCCCCATGGTGAATCCCAAATCACTTTCTTCCATTTCAAGTCTTCAAATCCATTCTTTCCTTCTCTTTTAGGTATTAACTTCTTGTCATTAGTTCACTTAGGTTTTTAGTTCATTAAAATCAATCCAAGTACCCAAGATTCAATGCCAAAACCGTGGCACCATGTTGAGGTAGGAAACTCCAAATTTTCCATTTAGCAACCCCAACATGATCAAGCACAATTTATATATCAAACATATTCAAGAGCATAATCAAGCATCAATCAAATTCAAGAATACTAAATCATACAAAATTTATAATTCAAGCAAGCATACAAAGAGCATACAAGGATGGATTTCTCCATCAACACACATACAAAGTCTTCTCACCACCATAAGTGGTTGAAGTGAGTAGTCTCCCTCTTACCTAGAGGAGACAATGCAAGAAAACAACTCCTTGGTTCCTTGATTTGCAATTTTCGGATTCCACCTTCAAGAGAACCATAAAGTGGTCAAATTCTCACATTTACAAACTAAAGCTTGAAAAGAATGATCCTTGGTCACATAGGTAACCAACGAAAACGAAAATGAGAAGAAAATGGAGAGAAATCAAGAATCTTTACCTTGGAAGACAATGGAGACAAGGTTGGATTTTGAGCAAACCTTCCAAATGAAACTTGTAGAGAAGATGAAGACGAGTGTATAAATGTGTTTAGTGGAGAGAAAAATCAAAAAGCTTGGCCATCCATGGAGGAGTGATTTTCGGATTTGAAGAAGGAGGGGTAGAAAGGATGGATTTTTGAAAAGATTTTCTAAAAAGAAAGTGTAGAGGAGGTTGAGAGAAGTCTAGAA
Organism: Ormosia emarginata; assembly: GCA_029884605.1. Lineage (NCBI taxonomy): Eukaryota > Viridiplantae > Streptophyta > Magnoliopsida > Fabales > Fabaceae > Ormosia > Ormosia emarginata. The sequence continues at coordinate 1,685,205 of JAQQTP010000049.1, read as the reverse complement.
ATGGTCTTGGTGAAGCAAAAGGATGAAGAGAAGTGGTCAAGAGTGGGCTGCCATTTTCGTAGCCAAGAGGAGGAATAAGAGAAGAGGTGGAGAGAAAATGGAGGTAGGAAAGGAAAATGATGAAGCTTTCTACACAAAGAGGGTAGAGGAAGTGAAGGCAAGTGTAGAAATGGGCTTAGAGAGGAGAAAAGATGAAGAGAAATGGTGGAAGGAGGAGCTGCAATTTCGTGCTCATGGTGGAGCTTGATAGAGAGAAGGAGGAGAGAAAATTCAAGGAAGAAGAAGAAAGGATGAGAGAGAAAGTGTTTTTTTGGAAATTAATGAATTAAAGTGATAAAATGAATTAATGAAATGTGATAATTCTCCTTGCTTGGGGCTGCTTCCAGCCGTGTGGAGAGAGAAGAAGGGAGAGTGGGGAAATTGGCTTCCAAGAGAAGCTAAGGGTATTTGGGTCAATATTTGGTCAAAGCTTCTCAAAGAAGCTTTGATTTTTAAACATTAAATTTGAATTAAAGTGACTTGATTAGACATAAAGTGGATTGCATTAGGATAATGTGATAGTATTTTTATTACACACTATTATCCAATAGATAATAGTTACAACGCCCTTAATGATCGATTTAATTAATCTGACAGATGAATTTTTCGCCGTATTGATTTATTTTATCTATTAAGATTTCTCAAAAATTGCGAAACCTCATAAACTGTGTCAAGTCTCGGGTTTAGTAAGATCTCCCGTCGACTTATCCATAGTTCAAGGTTCGCGGAGAAAACATTACGTTTTCCCAGTTTCGTTCAGTGCGCACGCAAAACGAGGAATATACTAAAATATTTAACATTTCCGGAAAATTCTCAGAAAATTCTCAAAAATTACAAATATTATAAAACAACTATCCGTCATATAATTTTCCAATTTTTGAAGCATTACAGTCATTTTCACGACTTTGCTCAATATTCACGTAAAACGAGAAATATATTAAAATATTCGTCATTCCCGGATAATTCTAAAAGAATTCACATAATTCACAAATATTAGAAAATAACTATTCGTAATAAAATTTTCCAACTTTGGGAGCGTTACAATGGTTTTGCCAACTCTGCCCAGTGTGCACGCAAAACGAGAAATATATTAAAATATTATGCGTTCTCAGAAAAATCCAGAAAAATTCCAAAAAATTCCAAATATTGTAAAATGATCATTTATCCTGAAATTATAAATTTTTGGGATGTTACAATTACCAAGGTCATGTAATCGATTACCAAACCCCTGATTTGAGGATGTTGGTCTGTAAATGATGGAAATAGAGTTCTTTATCCCATGTAACCTAAATACAAACTTCAAACCTTGAATTGAATGATTAGATTATGTAAAGATTATGCATCTAAACAAATCTTAGAAAAAGACTTCATGATGATTTTTCATCGAATAAGATTAAATGATGAATTCAAATACCCATGATGATGATGATTACCCATGATGATGATGATTAAGTTATGCATTATATTGTATATTTGATGAATCGATGAATAAAGAGATTTGATGAAATGATTTGAATTTTCATGGGTATCCCTTTATGGAACTAGGCTGAGTGTGGTTTTGGATTACCTTGTACTTGGGTAATGCTTGGCTAATGGTAAAAGAGGATAAAGAATCTCTTTATACTAGAGTAGTTGAGGTTAAGATGTGTTCTTCCTCTTTCCTGAGCTTCTCTAGTCATTAGTGGTTGAGGATGGATGTTTCTTTCCCACTTGGGGTGATCCTAAACCCGGGACAGTTGGGGCGGCATATCCTAGCATCCCATGCAACCTGGGGTCGTGATCTACTCATGTGGAGTGATTGAGGGTTAGTATGTATCCTCTCCCATAGATTGAGTGAGATAGGACCTAGTTACCGAGAGTAGTTCTGTGTAATTGATAACTCTACAAAAGTAGAGTTAAATGATCACTAATTGTGTTAATTTGTGTTAGTTCCCTTGTATATTCTTGATATCTTGAGCTTGAATTTGATTGTTAGAGCTTTAGTGGAATTGGAACCTATTGAGCACTCTTTTGATTAATATTGACAAGTTTTAATGAAATGATCTTAGAATTAATACTCTCTTAATATTTCATGCTTGATAGGTGGTTGAATCCCTTGATTCATGAAGAGTTTGAAGAATGGAGATAAAGCTTTGAAGAAGAGAAGTGGAGAAAAGAAGAGTGGGGAAAGCTCAAGAAAGATCATTGAATTGAGGGAGCAAGATAGGAATCCAAGAAGTCAAGTATTGGTTGCATTTTGATGAAGAAAAAGTGTTTAAATGAAAGTCATATACTATGCCTCGGCCTCCAAAACTATGCCTCGACATAGTATATCAGTTTTGGAAGACTTCTGGCAGGAGGCCGCGGCATCCTCTTCTGAGGCCGCGGCATCATGCTGCGATTTTGTATTCTGCGCACCAGGAGGCCGAGGCATCCTGGAAGGAGGCCGCGGCATCCTGTTAAAATTCTGCTACGTCGTTTTGGCTCCAAAAAGAGGAACTTTAATGAGCTAAGGCATCCATTTCGTGGGGGATTCATTCTCTAACACTACCTGGACATTTTCTGAGCTTGGGCAGCTATGGAGGACCTCAAGAAACCTAGGGAAACTTGATTTAGAGAGGAGGCAACAAGGAAGTTCTTGGAGATTTGCTTGCTTTTCACCATTGGAGCTAGTTTGTGCTTCATCTTCTTCATCATTTCTCTTTGGTTTCTTTTGGGGTTTTCTCATTCTTCTTGTTTTGGCTTAATGGATGTATTATTTGGTTAGATTGATTATTCCCAAATGTTGAACATGAGCTAAATTTGTTTCTAGGATTGTAACTCCTATTGATATGTAGCTTGGATTGTTGAATGTTTGTTTACCCATTTCAATGTTATAAGAGATTTTTATCCATTCTTATGCTTCATGCTATTGATTGTTTGGCCACCAATTGGTAGATATTTGGGTTTGATTTGAACTTGGGAAAGGGAAATTGAACCTAGAACTAGAATGGGTGACACATGAACTTCCAACCTTAGGGTTGAATTTGGGGGTTTTGTTCTAAGACATAGGGATATGCTTAGGACCATGTGTAATCTTGCATAGAACTTGTTCGATATAATGCTTCTTTGTTAATTGATTCTAATAGGGATATTGTGTTGATTAAGAAGGAAAGAACATATCGCCTTCTTAAGAGAGGGGTATGTTTACATTAGAGTTCTAGATTAATTCTTCAAGTAACATTGATTGGGCTAATGGGTATGATTTAATCCAAGTGAAATATCAAGAAGGGTTACAATCCTAGGTTTTTACCATTGTGAGAATTTGATACTTTGTCAATTCTATTACTTGCTTATTTTTTATTCCAAGTTAGATTGCTCTGAATATTATTCTTTTTAAATCAATTATTGCTGTTTGGATATTAGTAAGGCTTCCTATACTAATACTTAATTGGAAAATTAGTTCGAGTCCTCGTGGGTTCGACTCGTACTTTTCACTCTATTACTTGAGCGACGTGTATACTTGCACGAATTTTCTCATCAAGTTTTTGGCGCCGTTGCCGGGGACTAGTTGCTAATTTTGCTTGCTAATATTAGTTCGTGAATCACTTTGTTAATAATTCAGACTTATTACCTTTGTTTAAGGTTTTTAATTTTCCATTTTGCTTAATTGTTCTATTGGAGCTTTTCTCTGTTTTTCAGGTATTCTTCGTTATTGTATGAGACGCACCCGAAGCCTTGAACTTGTTAATTTTGATCCGAAAATAGAGAGAACTCTTAGACAGTTAGAAGAGAATGACAAGAGGCAAAGGACATAACGATCATAATCCATTACCAATGGCGGAAGAAGGAGCTCCAAAATCTTTGAGGGATTATGCTATCCCTCAAGTTCAAGATCTCAACTCTAGCATTCAGAGGCCGGCTATTCAGGCTAACAACTTTGAAATCAAGCCAGCCATCATTCAAATGATCCAGACCTCTTTCCAATTTTGTGGTTTGCCCAACGAGGATCCAAATGATCATGTTAGGAACTTTCTTGAAATTTGTGATACTTTTAAGCACAATGGGGTTTCGAAGATGCTATCCAGTTGAGGTTATTTCCATTCTCATTGCGGGACAAAGCCAAGAGTTGGCTTCATTCTTTAACTGAAGGATCTATCACTACTTGGAATGAATTGGCTCACAAGTTCTTGGAGAGGTTCTTTCCCCCGTCCAAGACAGCTCAAATCAGGAAGGAGATTTTTTCTTTTTCTCAGTATGAATCTGAGTCACTTTATGAAGCTTGGGAACGATATAAAGATCTTCTTCGCAAATGCCCTCATCATGGTATTAATAAGTGGCTACAGGTGCATACATTCTATACTGCTTTGAATGGGCCGTTGAGAACTACCATTGATGCAGCAGCAGGTGGGGCACTTATGAGTAAGTCTGAGGACGAAGCGTTCAATCTACTGGATATGATGGCATCAAACAATATTCAGTGGCCTTCGGAGAGACAGGGTCCAAGAAAGGCTGCTGGAATTTTTGAGGTTGATGCTCTCACAACTTTAAGTGCTCAAATTTCTGCACTTTCACAGAAGTTTGATGGTTTGGGTGTCCAATCTCGACATAGTCCTTTCGTTACATGCAATTATTATGGAGCTGCACATTCTTCTGAGCAGTGTAATATGAATTCTGAGGCTGTGAATTTTGTGGGACGCTTTAATCAACCGCAAAACAGTCCATATTCCAACACTTATAACGCAGGATGGCGGAATCACCCCAATTTTGCTTGGAATCAAAATCAAAATGCTTCTTCATCAAGAACTCAAAGGCCTCCTCCTGGTTTTAATCAACCAAATAATGTTCCTCAACAAGAGAACAGGCCATCCTTAGAAGACATGTTCATGCAATATATGGCTAAGAATGATGCGGTGATCCAAAGCCAGGCAGCCTCTCTTCGGAATTTGGAGAATCAAGTAGGCCAATTGGCGGCAGCTATGAACAACCGCCCTCCGGGTAATCTTCCTAGTAATACAGAGACAAATCCGAAACAAGAGAATAGGGAGAATTGTAGTGCAATCACTCTCAGAAGTGGTAAGACAGTTGTTGCTAATCCGGAAAAGGAGCCTACCCTTCAAAAGGAACATCAGAAGGAACATAAGAAGGAAAAACAGGTTCAAGAGGAAGTTCAACCTACACCTCTACCTCCTCCGCCTCCTCCGCCTCCTCCATTTCCTCAAAGGCTGCAAAAGTACAAGGATGAGTCCCAATTCAAGAAATTCTTTGAAGTGTTCAAAAAGCTCCACATCAACATACCATTTGCGGAAGCACTAGAGCAAATGCCAAGTTATGTGAAATTTATGAAGGACATCCTATCCAAGAAAAGAAGGTTGGGTGAGTTTGAGACAGTTGCATTGACAGAGGAATGTAGTGCTATCCTTCAAAACAAGCTACCTCCTAAGCTAAAGGACCCCGGAAGCTTCACTATCCCGTGCACCATTGGGAACCATTTCTTTGGTAAGGCATTATGTGACTTGGGTTCAAGTGTTAATTTGATGCCATTATCTATTTTTCAAAAGTTGGGATTGGGAGAAGCTAAGCCTACATCGGTCACTCTCCAATTGGCGGATAGATCATATGCTTTTCCTAGGGGAATTATAGAAGATGTGCTAGTAAAGGTTGACAAATTCATTTTTCCAGCTGATTTTATTGTGTTGGATATAGAAGAGGATGCTTTGATATTCCTCTCATTCTTGGAAGACCGTTTCTAGTCACTTCAAGAGCTATGATTGATGTACCTCGTGGTGAGCTCATCTTGAGAGTGGATGGAGATTATGTGACCATCAAGGTTTATGGGGAGGATAAATCTTCCCTAATGTCAAGTCTACATGCACCTATTAATTTTGTTCAAGCTAAGAAGCAGGAAGTCTTAGCTATCAAAGACCCACCGCCATCATATAATGTTGATTTTGATCTTCTGGAAACTCAAGTTGCTGAAACAGATAAAGGTCCTCCTAGTTCTCAGAATTTATTGCAAAAGAATCTGGAATTTCTTGGAAAATTGAAAGTTAACTCCTCACCTGCTGCTAAATTGAAAATCCCATGGCCTAGTGGAGTTACAAATGATAAAGTGCCTTCAGAGACAGCTTAGCATAACTCCGTTCAGAATATTTTTGGAGAGGATGCCAAGAGCGTGACCGAGTATGGAGCCAAAAATCTGATAAGAGAAAGGCGTCACTACCTCCATTGCTTCAAGCCACCATAATTGAGAAAATGCAAAGTCAAGCCGACGACTATAAATCAAGCGCTACTTGGGAGGCAACCCAAGCTCTTAATCCTTTTTGTTTTTTTTTTTATTCTTAGTTTGGTACTTGTTGATCGATAATTTTTGTGTTTAGAGTCTACGTCTTTTGTTGTTGATGTTTAGGTTGTCTTTTATTTTCTAGTATCGGTGTTGTGTCTTTTTGTTATTAATGTTTGTAGTGTGTGTCACATTAGGGACAATGTGAACTTTTAAGTTTGGGGTGTTTTGGGTGTTTGATGGGAAGTGTGATTTTGTATGGAAAAGCCCTGGATTGAACTTGTAATGTTGTGTTTCAATGGTTTGCCAACCCCATGATAAGATTGAATTGTTGACATGCTTGACTCTTTTGAATCCTAAGTGTTGTTTGAAATGTGTTGATTTTGTTGAGCAAGTTGAATGGTTAAGTTGAGTAACTTATCTTTTTGCACATGGTCCTTTTGCTTAACTTGTGCTTGATCATTTAGAAAAGGATTATGTAATGTGAGTTTCTTAGGTTTTGGGATTTAGGATTGATTATCAAGTTCCCTCAAGACGAAATCCTAGGTTAGACTTGGTGTGTAGAGATGATTTAGGCAATGTTTGGATCGTTTGAGCCTTTCAAGCCTAACCTTGATAAAAATGTATTCATAGCACCTTGTTTGAGCCTAGTGATGTTTAAGCCTTGTGATTTTGTTCTATGAACCCATAACTACCAAAACCTTTGAGCCATGCATTTAATATCACACCTTGTGCTTTGGATAGTGGTTGATTGCATCTCTAAATACTTGTGTGATTAAGGGCCAAGTTGATACATGTCTCTAAAAAAAAAAAAGTGTGAAGCAATGAATTGAAATGAACATGCATTTGTGGTGGTTTAAAAAAAAATGGCATGAAAAGAAAAATAAAGTGATTATGAAAGGAAAATCATTTGAAAAGATTGAACAAAGTTGTTGAAAGGATTAAGAGGCATGGAATTCACATTGTGTAGCCCTTGTGCTAGCATCCATTGAAGAAATTAAAGGTGTTCTTGATCATTATCCAATGTTTTTGGTTTATCTTATCCTTTGTTCATAGCCCCCACCTTGGCCTATCATTACAAGCTCAATTAAGACCTTTTGATCTACATGCTATGTTCATCCTACATTAGTGGAGAGGGGGTGGAAATATGATTTTCTAAGTTTCATCATTCTAGGATCTCATTTGCATAATCTTATCCGGTTGATTGGTGAAGCTTGGTGATTGGACAACACACACATACATAAGAAACTCAATTTGACCATCAATGTTGTTTGATGAGAGAAAATGCTTGAGTATGATGCTTGGGATGATTGAGATGTCAATTGTGGAGACATTGTTTTGAGGGTTTAGTTGGCAATTGTTTTTCACAATTTGCAAGATTGTTTTTATCATATCATGCTCAGGTGAAAGTGTTGAGATTTTTATTGTTTTGCTCGAGGACTAGCAAAATTCTAAGTTTGGGGGTGTGATAACTCTACAAAAGTAGAGTTAAATGATCACTAATTGTGTTAATTTGTGTTAGTTTCCTTGTATATTCTTGATATCTTGAGCTTGAATTTGATTGTTAGAGCTTTAGTGGAATTGGAACCTATTGAGCACTCTTTTGATTAATATTGACAAGTTTTAATGAAATGATCTTAGAATTAATACTCTCTTGATATTTCATGCTTGAAAGGTGGTTGAATCCCTTGATTCATGAAGAGTTTGAAGAATGGAGATAAAGCTTTGAAGAAGAGAAGTGGAGAAAAGAAGAGTGGGGAAAGCTCAAGAAAGATCATTGAATTGAGGGAGCAAGATAGGAATCCAAGAAGTCAAGTATTGGTTGCATTTTGATGAAGAAAAAGTGTTTAAATGAAAGCCATATACTATGCCTCGGCCTCCAAAACTATGCCTCGGCATAGTATATCAGTTTTGGAAGACTTCTGGCAGGAGGCCGCGGCATCATGCTGCGATTTTGTATTCTGCGCACCAGGAGGCCGAGGCATCCTGGAAGGAGGCCGCGGCATCCTGTTAAAATTCTGCTACGTCGTTTTGGCTCCAAAATGAGGAACTTTAATGAGCTAGGGCATCCATTTCGTGGGGGATTCATTCTCTAACACTACCTGGACTTTTTCTGAGCTTGGGCAGCTGTGGAGGAGCTCAAGAAACCTAGGGAAACTTGATTTGGAGAAGAGGCAACAAGGAAGTTCTTGGAGATTTGCTTGCTTTTCACCATTGGAGCTAGTTTGTGCTTCATCTTCTTCATCATTTCTCTTTGGTTTCTTTTGGGGTTTTCTCATTCTTCTTGTTTTGGCTTAATGGATGTATTATTTGGTTTGATTGATTATTCCCAAATGTTGAACATGAGCTAAATTTGTTTCTAGGATTGTAACTCCTATTGATATGTAGCTTGGATTGTTGAATGTTTGTTTACCCATTTCAATGTTATAAGAGGTTTTTATCCATTCTTATGCTTCATGCTATTGATTGTTTGGCCACCAATTGGTAGATATTTGGGTTTGATTTGAACTTGGGAAAGGGAAATTGAACCTAGAACTAGAATGGGTGACACATGAACTTCCAACCTTAGGGTTGAATTTGGGGGTTTTGTTCTAAGACATAGGGATATGCTTAGGACCATATGTAATCTTGCATAGAACTTGTTCGATATAATGCTTCTTTGTTAATTGATTCTAATAGGGATATTGTGTTGATTAAGAAGGAAAGAACATATCGCCTTCGGGAGAGGGGTATGTTTACATTAGAGTTCTAGATTAATTCTTCAAGTAACATTGATTGGGCTAATGGGTATGATTTAATCCAAGTGAAATATCAAGAAGGGTTATAATCCTAGGTTTTTACCATTGTGAGAATTTGATACTTTGTCAATTCTATTACTTACTTTTTTTTTATTCCAGGTTAGATTGCTCTGAATTTTATTCTTTTTAAATCAATTATTGTTGTTTGGATATTAGTAAGGCTTCCTATACTAATACTTAGTTGGAAAATTAGTTCTAGTCCTCGTGGGTTCGACTCGTACTTTTCACTCTATTACTTGAGCGACGTGTATACTTGCACGAATTTTCTCATCAGTAATGTAAGTGAGTCACAAAGAGGTTGATGTGCACTAACCTAAAAGCAGACTACTACTAAGTGAATGGTTTAAAATGCTAGCATTGTTTGAGACATGTGGTCTTGTGATATGAGAATCTTTGATATGTTTTGATATTGGATAATAACATTTATTTTCCATCATGAGTTTTCATGAGTTAAGTTATGGCTTGTGAGTTGACATGAGACTTCTATCATAAAATGATTTGATTTGAATGTTTATATCCTTTTGTAATAAAGGAAAATGGAATGTCTATTTCGGGAAGAGAAGGGACTTGTTTTGGCATTTTGTCACCTTTCTAAATATTGAAATGGTTTATATAATAAGTTTTTTTTTTCGAAATAGATGAAATTATTACGATGACACAGTTTTTGAGTTAAACTACTGAGAATTTCTTAATTCTCACCCCCTATTCTCTATGCCTTTCCTTGATAATTCTAGACAAGGATCAAACCGTGGAGTAGGATGGAGCTTTTCATGGACGACCATAGTCGAGATCATTTGTAGCTATATTTTGCTTTTTGGTGTCTTGAGGCAGTATATGTATTTTAGTATTATGATGTATACCTTGTATAACATTTTATTTCTCTATATATATATATTACGCTTTGCGAATGACTTATATTTTGATAATTATATGAACTATTTATTTGTAAAAATATGATATTCGTAAGTAATATACCAACTGCTAATTACTAATACGTAAATTGGGTACGATATTAGTAATAGTATTTGGGACGTTACATTATGGTATTAGAGCAGTTCATCATGTTGAGCCTAGGTATGGACTAGCTATGCTTTTAGCATGTTTGTTATGCATTTTTCTATCATGATACTCTATATGCTGATGGACTTGCATGACAGCCTTGTGTGAATGTTATGGTTACATGTTGCACTATACATAAGTATTGGGCCTGATCAACTCAATATGTAATGTTCGATGCATATAGGATAGGGTGACATCAACGAGGCATACGCAAGGAGGAGGATCATCATCTGCTAACAATAATATAGCATATATGATGGAGATGTTTTGAGAGATGACTGCAACAATACGAGACATAAGGCAAGAGAGAGTGGTAAACAACCCACATCCACCACAGGGAGATAAAGCAAATGCATTAAGGAATGATCTTTCAGAGTTCCAAAAGTGCAACCCGCACTCCTTCTTTGGAGAGTATGATCCGGCCAAGGAGGATGAGTGGCTCCGAGAACTAGAGAAAATCTTTGCCGTGTTGGCTTGTAATGATGCACAGAGGATCTCTTATGCCTCTTTCATGATGAAAAGAGAGGCGAAGCTTTGGTGGAATGAAGCAAGAAGGCTCCTTGAAGCCGCAGGAACTGAGGTTACTTGGGAGGTGTTTAAGACCACTTTCCTTGACAAGTATTTTCCACTAAGTGTATAAGAAGAAAAGGAAGTTGAGTTCCTAGAACTCAACCAAAGGAGTTTGACCGTGAGCCAATACTTGTCCAAGTTTGAAGAATTGGCCAAGTTTTCTTCTCATTTTAAGAACAACCTTGATAAGAAATGGAAGTGCATCAAGTTTGAAGCCGATTTGAAGGAAAGTCTTAAGAGGACAATTAAGCCCTTGGAAATTCGTAATTTTCATGCTTTGGTGAATAAGTGCCGCATTATTGAATCCTTGGAGATGGATTCGGAGCAAGAGCAAAAGCCACAAGACCTTCTTAAGAGAAAGAAGGTTGATGAGAAGTTTAAGGAAAGGACATTGTGGCCTAAGGGTCAACAAGGGAAAAGAAAGCAATTATAGTTTGATGACAAGAGGTCGATATGTAAAAAATGTGGGAGATTTCATAGTAACAATCCATGTTGGCTTGATCAAATGACTTGCTTTACTTGTGGCAAGAAGGGACACTTGTCCAAAAGTTGCCTCAACGGCAGCAGTAAAGAACAAGAAATCCCAGACCCCAAACCACAGGAAGAGTATTCACTCTGAGTGGCCGAGAAGCTGCTCACTCCTCAAATCTAATACAAGGTAAGTGCATGATTAAAGATACACTTTTAACTGTATTGTATGACTCTAGAGCATCTTAATCTTTCATTTCATATGATTGTGTGAGGAATTTGGATATTCCTATTTCGAAGTTAACCTTTGATTTGTCAGTTTCTACCCCTACAGGAAAGCCCATAATCACCTCACAGATTTATCTAAATTGTTGTGTAACCATTGAGAACAAGGGCTTGTGAATTTGATTTGTTTACCTCTTGTGGATATAGACTTGATTTTGGGAATGGATTAGTTGTCAAAGAACCATATTGTATTGAATTGTTTAGATAAAACTTTGGTTTTTCTACCTGATACTTCTTTCTTACACACTTCTTCTGAGTTTGTGTTCTTATATACCAGTCAAGTTACCAACCACCTGGTAGAAGGGGCTCAAGGTTATATTCTCCTGTTCTCATTGAGTTCTGAAAATGAACAAAACTTAGAGAGTGTTCCTATAGAGATCAGAAGTGTTTCCCGAGGAAGTGAGTGAGTTACCACCTGTGAGGGAAAATGAGTTTCCCATAGATCTGGTGCTGGGAATAGGGCCTATCTCCACTACACGTTATAGGATGTCTCCTTTAGAACTCTAAGCTTAAAAAGCAGATTGAGGAGTTATTGGATAAAAAGTTCATACGACCGAGTGTTTCACCATGGGGCGCCTGTGCTCTTAGTGAAAAAGAAAGATGGTAGTATAAGGCTTTGTGTGGATTATAAACAACTTAATAAGGTAACAATAAAAAACAAATACCCATTGCCAAGAATTGATGATTTAATGGACCAATTGAGTGGTGCAAGTGTGTTTTTGAAGATTGATTTGAGATTGGGGTACCATCAGATTAGGGTTCGAGAGGAGGACATACCTAAGACTGCTTTTAGGACTAGATATGGGCATTATGAGTACCTAGTCATGTCCTTTGGCCTGACCAATGCACCGACTATCTTCATGGATTATATAAACAGAATTTTCTGACCTTATCTTGATCAGCTTGTAGTTGTCTTCATAGATGACATCCTTATATATTCAAAGACAATAAAAGAACATGAAGATCATCATAGGATAGTTCTGGGAACTCTGAGAGAAAAGTAATTGTATGTAAAGTTGTCAAAGTATGAGTTTTGGTTGAATCATGTGCTATTTTTAGGGCATGTTATATCTGGAGAAGGGATATCCATGGATCCTAGCACGATAGAAGCAATTCTTGAATGGGAGAGACCTACCACCATCACTGAAATAAGAAACTTCTTGGGTTTGGCTAGGTATTACAAGAGATTCATAAAAGGATTTTCTAGGATAACCTTATCCTTGATTAGGCTGACCAGAAAAGGCAATGTTTTAGTTTCGACACAAGAATGCAAGGACAATTTTCAAGAGCTAAAAAAGAAGCTAACCACCACACCTGTGCTTGTGATCCCAGATCCTCAAGGGAATTTTGAGGTATATTGTGATGCTTCTAGGAGGGGGTTAGGATGTGTGTTGATGTAGAATAGGAGGGTAGTGGCTTATGCCTCTAGGCAACTATGCCCCCATGAGGAAAATTACCCGACCCACGACCTAGAGTTAGCGGCAGTAGTTTTTGCTTTGAAGATTTGGAGGCACTATCTGTATGGGGTTAAGTTTGAGGTCTTTAATGACCATAAAAGCTTGAAGTACCTGTTTGACCAAAATGAATTAAATATGAGGCAGAGACAATGGACGTAGTTCTTGAAGGATTATGAATTTGAATTAAAGTATCACCCTGGTAAGGCCAATGTGGTGGCCGATGCCTTGAGTAGAAAATCTTTGCGTGTGTCTCACATGATGGTACAAGAAATGGGTCTCTTGGAAAGTTTTAGGAACCTAAGTTTAATAGTGACCCTTGTACCACATGGTTTTTGTTTGAATAAATTAGAGATTTGCAATGATTTGAGAGCTCAAATCAAGAATGCCTAAGAGAAAGATGAGACCTTACAAGAAATAAGTGCACAAATCCTTTTGGGAAAAAGAAAGAAGTTTAGGAAGGTAGATGACAGAACCATTATGTTTGGTGATAGATCATGTGCCCCTAGAGAGTCGAAAATAAAACAGAAGATTCTTGAGGAAGCCCATAGGAGCCAGTTCACCATCCATCCGGGTACAACAAAGATGTACCAAGACCTCAAAAAGTTGTTTTAGTGACCTCACATGAAAGTTGACATAGCTTTGTTTGTGTCCAAGTGCTTAGTTTGCCAAAGAGTGAAAATTGAGCATCAAAAGCCCTCGAGATCTTTGCAACCCTTAGAAGTTCCTAAGTGGAAATGAGAAAGTATATCTATAGATTTTGTGATGGAGTTGCCAAGAACTCAATTAGGCCTTGATGCCATATGGGTTATAGTGGATAGGCTGACAAAATCTGCTCGCTTCCTAGCCATGAAAGCAAAATGGTCGTTGGATAAATTGGCCCAGTTGTATCTTCAAGAGAATGTGAGACTCCATGGAATTCCCACCAACATCATATCTGATAGGGACCTTAGGTTCACCTCTTGATTTTGGGGAGCTCTTCACAAAGCTTTTAGGACCAAATTAAATTTCAATATGGCCTATCATCCGCAAACCAATGGTCAAACGGAAAAGACCATCCAAACACTAGAAGACATGTTAAGAGCCTGCGTGCTCGACTATCCGGGTAGTTGGGATAGGTTCTTACCTTTGATCGAGTTTGCCTATAATAACAGTTATCACTCCAGTATAGGAATGGCACCTTATGAGGCCTTGTATGCCAGGAAATGTAGGTCACCCTTATGCTGGTTTCAGACTGGGGAACAGACTATCTTAGGTCCTGAGTTGGTTCAGCAAACTTTAGAATAGATTAGAGTGATCAGGGATAGGATGTTAGCAGCCCAAAGTAGGTAGAAAAGCTATGGGGATGAAAGGAGAAGGCTTCTGGAGTTCAATGAGGGAGAATATGTGTTCCTTAGAGTCACTCCTACTACAGGAGTTAGCAAAGCCCTAAAGACCAAGAAGTTGAATCCTCAGTTCTTGGGTCCTTTCCAAATCTTGAAAATGATTGGATCAGTTGCCTATCAGATAGCCTTACCACTGATAACTTTACAAAATGTAGTTATTTATGCCTTATATTTGTGCTTCATAGATTGCTTAGTCCTTGTATTTATGCATATTTGGAAGGTTTTAGGTTTATATTTGTCAAATGCAATTTGGACAACTTCCTATATGATCTTGAGCAAATTATGCACATTCTTAAATGATTAAGTGGATTTACAACTTATATTTGACTTGGTGATTTCTCTAATGTAGGATGGGCTCAAAAGAGATGAATTAATGCAAACCAAGGCCTAACATTGGAGGATAAAACCAAGGAAGCATTCTAGCATAGCACGCCGCAGCACAAGGAAATGCACGCCGCGGCATGAGCACCTCACCTGCTGTCCCCAAGTCATGGGCGCCGCGGCGTGATGCGCCACACCTGCTGTTAGTACTTACACCTGAGGCATGCGTGCCGCAGTGCTGGGTAATGCACATTGTGGCGTGACACGTAGAACTAAGCCTATAAATATATTTTTATTAGATTTTTAAAAGAATGGCCGTTTAGGGCTAAAGAAGCTACGACTTTGTCCTTCATTTCTGGGCAGATTGGAGGCCAAGGGAGCCAAGGTTGGAGGCTATCCTCCTCATGGAGGAAAATTCAAGCATTAATGGCAACATCCATAAGCTTTTCCTTATTTCTCTCTTTTTTTCCTCTCTCCCATTATTTTGAACATAGATTTTTTTTATTATATTTTCATGTTCAATGATGTAGTAGCTGTTTTAGGGAATACTTTAAATCTTTTTTATGAATATAAATGATTTTGTTCTCCTCTGAGTTTGTATAGATGTATGGTTTTGTTCAATCATATTATTCTTAATGCTCTTGAATGTCTGCTCATCATTTAAGCTGATTTAATAAAATCTAATGAGCCTAGACATAGGACTTTGGATTTGTGATCATATGTATGATTGATGCATGTTCGGTTTCGTTCTTATGGCGAGGATAAGTTGATTCGCTAATGGGATAGAAATATACCTCTTAGTCATGCATAGTATGTGTTTGAGAATAGATCTTATTGAGTGGAGTTTGCGCTAGTTCTCATGGAAACATAGTGAATTAGGTAAATGAAGTCATGGTTGATTGACCCTTAGACATAGGCTTTCAACTAAAGTAGATTATCAAACTAACCTAATCATTGCATTTATATTTATGAAGAGGATTGCATGTTGTTGGTTGAAGTAAGGGGTGAAGAAGGATTTCCCTAAACTCTAACCATTATCTTTACCATTTTCTAGTCTTTAGTTTATATCCATTTTCTCTATTTTTATGTTCTTGAATAGAATTACTTAAACTATCGGTTAATACTTAGCATTGAATATAAACTTCTCCTCATGGGAATGATATCTTACTCATCATTTTTATTACTTGAACGACCCCTGCACTTACAATACACAAAGGTCTAAAAAACCACCCAATTTGTCCAACCTTTATAATGTTTTTTATGTTTCCCAACTTCGAAAGTATTATCCAGATCCTACATATATCATTGAAAATGAAACAATACAGTTAATAGAATACTTAACCTATGATGTTAAACCTGTGAGGATCATGGATAAATCAGTAAAAGCGCTTAGAGGGAAACAAATTCCTTTGGTGAAGGTGTTGTGGAATGGAGGTGATTCGGGGGAGGTCACATGGGAGCTTGAGATTGCAATGAAGCAAAGCTATCCCGAGCTTCTTGAATGAGGTAAATCAAATTTTGAGGGCAAAATTTCTAAAAGGGTGGGAGAATTGTAACATTCTGCCAAACATAGGTCATAATTAAGATTATAGTAGCTCAATGAAACTATTACTAATTTCCTAGTAATTTTGGTAATTATTTGGTATTTTTAGTGACACTGAGATTAGTGTATAAAGATAATTATGGAAAAATAGAGTAGAATAGTAAATGGAATTTTTGGAATTTCCAATAAGTCATATAAGAGAGGGAGGACCTTAAGGGAATTTTCAAGTGTTCATAGCTGATGAAGTGTTATCAGTTGAATGTATATTATTCATCCTATTTTTCCTAACCATACATTACCTTATTATCTTTTCTCCCTTTTCTCTTTCTTTATTCACGTTTTCTCCCCTCTCTGATGTTCTTTCTTCTCTCATGTTATCTCTCATGGCTCTTTTATTCTCTCTTCCATTTATGGCTTCAAGAAGGTGGAATCAAAGGGAAAAGGAAGGATTCAAACAAGATTCAAGGAGTGAAAGCCAGGAAAGGCAAAGGGAAGGTGATTTCACCTTGAGGTAGGGGTTTTCTATTAACTTTTCTATTCCCCTTTTCGTCTTCAAAGTTTTGAAACTTATGGCTTATTTGATGATTATATGTTGATTTGGATATAATAGTTTGACTTCCTTATCTTGAATCTTAATGAACTTTTGATTTGAGAAATGGATTTGAAACCCACCTTGAGATTTGATGTTCTGAGAATGATTAGGATGCCTCTTGGTGATGTCTTGATGTTGTTATTGTTGTATATGGGTTTGGTTTGGGTTGGAATAGGTTTAAGACTCTATTTTCTACAAATTCCATGCTTGTAATCGATTACAAGGGTCTTGTAATCGATTACCAAGCCTCTGGAGTTGCGGAATGTGTTTTTGGGTAGCTTGTAATCGATTACATGACCCATATAATCTATTACAAAGCTTTTGGACAAGCTTTAATCGATTACATCCTTATTGTAATTGTTTACGTGACTTCTTCTAGGCTTGTAATCAATTACCAAGGCCATGTAATCGATTACCAAACCCCTGATTTGAGGATTTTGGTCTGTAAATGATGGAAATAGAGTTCTTTATCCCATGTAACCTAAATACAAACTTCAAACCTTGAATTGAATGACTAGATTATAAAAAGATTATGCATCTAAATAAATTTTAGAAAAATATGCCATGACAATTTTTCATCGAATGAGATTAAATGATGAAATCAAATACCCATGATGAGGATGATTAAGTTATGCATTGTATTGTATATTTGATGAATCGAGGAATAAAGAGATTTGATGAAGTGACTTTGTGGATGAGTGTGGTTTTGGATTACCTTGTACTTGGGTAATGCTTGGTTAATGGTAAAAGAGGATAAAGAATCCCTTTATACCAGAGTAGTTGAGGTTAAGATGTGTTCTTCCTCTTACCTGATCTCAACACACTTAGGAAAACATATAAGAATGATCCCAACACTTAGGAACTTCCAAGGATATCAAAAACACATTTTTTAAGTTTCTAGAGCTCACGTCGCGGCACCACCTGTGCCACACCGCTATGCCCTGCTCTTGGGTTCCAATACTAGAAGTGCATCAGTCTCACGTTGCGGCGTGAAATACTTGTGCAGCGGCACCAACAGTAGAACATGGATTCTGTAGAATTCTACAGAATCTGGGTACTATTCCATTGTAGCAAGTTCTAGATTTTGGCCACTCCAAATTAGTTTCTAGGTGATTTAAGGTCCCTAACAAGTTCATTAACACTTAAGAATCATTAATTACAAACAAAAACCTCCAATTTGGAACCAAAGACCAAAATCATCATCCGTGACCTAACTTTTCCCATTTTTAGCATAAAAAATCTAAATGGAAAATTTTTAGTTTCTATTCCAAACTCTTAGCATGAACAAGTCATAAACCACATTTAAAACTTATCCAAGCAAGAAAATAATTTCAAATACCACAAGAACTCAATTTGGCATATTAAACCTCAGATTAGCCTAACATGAGAAATGAGTAGGAATGAGAGTTTGAGTTCAAAAACCCCTAGCTTTGGCAGTTGAGATGAAGCTTCAAACTTGAATAATCTCAAACCTTGGCTTTGCCTTTGAATTTCCTTTTTTTTTCCTCCTCTTTCTCCATTTTCTCCTCTTTTTCTTCTGTGTTTTCTATTGGTCATATGAAGGAATGAGAGAATGGAGATATTAAAAGCAATATCAAAGCACAAAGTCAAGCAAAGTGGCTGCTTTCAGCCGTGAGAGACTTAGAAAAATTAGATATTTTTCAGTATACACTACATCTGCTAAGAACACTTGATTTGCACCAAATCAAGTGTTCTAACTTCCAACAACTTTAAAATAAATCACATGATTCATAAAAAATATTATTGTATCAAAACCATCATTTTCCATATCTGCAAGTAGTCATTCCGGTATTAAAACGCACAACCAGTATACCTAAAAATACCAAACTAACTTCGATTATTCTCAAACTTTAACCACATCACAGAATACACATTTGTGACTTATAAATAAATTATGCACATCTATTTCCATTAGCTAAGCCATTTATGCTAATATGTGGGTCATTTTAAGCTATTTTTCACCTTTCAGGCTGCAACAAAATGCTTAAACTAACTCAGATTGTCACCAAATCAAACAGGCATGTTAAACAAGTATTAAGCTCCCTCTGTAACCATTTGAAAGTCTAACATGTTGAAGAAGATGTTACACCAGGTACGAGGATCATTTCCATTATTAGATCTATGATCACCATCATTTTCTAAATCCATCACTGGCCAAATTCCTTTATCAGATCTAGGATCACCATCATTTCTTAAATCCATCACCAGCTACCTCTATAACCATTTGCAAGTGTAACATGTTGAAGAGGATGTTACACTAAGTACAAGGATCATTTCCATTATTAGATCTAGGATCACCATCATTTTCTAAATCCATCACTGGCTAAATTCCTTTATCAGATCTAGGATCACCATCATTTCTTAAATTCATCACTGGCCAAATCTAGGATCAACATCATTTCCTTTATCATATCTATGGGTTACTCTTCATAAGGAAATAGCATCCAAGGATCATGCCATAAAGGATCATCATCATTTCCTTTATCATGTCCAATTTCTTTTAAACTTTGAGCACTTAAAAATGTACTTTACATTTTAATTCAATTATTGGCTCGACTTTAACATTTTAAAGGAGCATATCATTTTCTAGTACATCTTAATTCATCTCATGAGCAAATCAAGTGCACATCATAATTTATCTCATAAGTGTAACAAGTGCACATCATTATTCATCTCATAAATATAACAAGTGCACATTTCTAGTATCATCAAATAAATCACATAATTCACAAGGCAACTTGAAATGGTAGCTACTCACATAACTTAGATATATCCAATTTGGTTTCCACAGAGCAAAGAACTCATTTTTGTTCAAAACAAAGACTTGGTAATTGATTATCACAAATCATTTTCCTATTACAGAGGCTTGGTAATCGCTTACCACAACTCAAATTCCCAAAACAGAAGCTTGGTAATCGATTACCAAGCTGCCAACTCCTCGTACAGACACTTGGTAATCGATTACCACAGTCCCAACAATTTGGTAATTGATTACCAACATCAATAATCAATTACAATGCTATTTTTCCAACACCAGAATGAGTTCTACGCATGGTAATCTCACAAATATCATCAAACACCTAATTTAAAGACAATAATCAATCCATCCATACTCAATCCTTCCAAAACCCCAAAACCAATCCTCAAGAACATCATCATGCTATCCATCATTTATTCTTCAATCAAGCATCAAAATCATTTCCCAAACCCTATCAAGAGAAAAAAGGTATGGAGGTAGAGACATAAACCCTTACCTAGGCTCTTTTGAATTTGTTGAAGATGAAAGATGAAACTTGAGATATGCTTAATGATGGATTCAAGACCACCGCTAGTTAGAGCTTGATGAGAGCTTTGGAAGTTGAGGCAAGAAGGTCTTTAAGTATGGCTTTGAATGGTGATGACCTTGGTGGCTATGGAGTTTTCTTTATTTTCTCTCCTTTCTTGTTGTAACCGAAAGGAAAAAGTGAAAAGAAACGTGTGTATGTGCGGGGTTGTGTGGTGGAAGGCGCTGAAGGGGGAAAAAGAAGGATAACAAGAAGTTAATTTGTGGTTAATATTAATTATGAGAGGTTTTGTCTCTTAGGGATACTTTGATCTTCCATTAATGAGTTTCTAGCTTTCATAGGTGTTATAGAAAATTCTAGGATTCTATTAAGCTCTCACACACATCATTTAATAGCTACCTATACATTTCATTTGATAGTCATTAGGTTCTATTACTTTTTCTTAATTTAATATAAACTTAAGGAAGTAACTAGTATGCTTATAGGTATCTGCCTTAACTTGTAATTATTTTTAAAATAATCTTCATCTTCTATTTAATAACTCCACAAATTTTTCATAATTTTCTAAGCTATTCTCTTATTTAATTTAACCTTTAAACAATTATTCTATTCATTAAAAAAATCAAATTAACTCAGAAAATTATAAAAATTAGCAGGTAAATCACATATATGCTAATGAACTACTATAATAATTATTAAAGCTCACAAGATATGGAGGATGTTACAATTATAACTTTACTTACCTAAATTGAATTAATTTATATATAATTCTCAATCAAGTTAATTTATTATAATATTTTTTATAAAATGTTAGGATTAAATTGTTCATTTAGAAGACAAAGATTCTTTTATATTATAAATATTTTTTCAGGCTTATATGTTGTTTTATAACAATTTATATTAAAATTCTTTAGTATTTATATTGGAGTGAAATTTTTTTTTATGAAAATATAATAAAAATTATATATTTTATGTATTTCTAAACTAAATTGATAAATTTTGTTTTTTATGAATTATTATATATATTTTATTTAATAAATTTTTTATATAATTATATTTATTTTATCATTTAATTCTTAATTTATCCCGTATATCGCACATGTACAAAATTTAGTTGTGATTAACTGAAAGGTTTAAGTGGGGAATGTGATACATTTTGATATGAGAAATTAAGTAAAAAGAAAAAATAGTAGCGAATTAAAAAGTCAATTAAGAAAAGAATATAATAATATTGTATAATAATATGATATGTTAAAATTAAGGAATAATAAATTTGAAAAAAATTGGTTAATGTTAAAATTAAACAAGAAAATGATATAACAATATAATATAATAATCTAATAAAAAAGAAATAAGAATTGCTATGATACCCTGATGGGTGTGGTATCCATGGTGATAAGTTATCAAATATTAATTGAATAGTAAATTTATAGTAAATTTTTAAAAATAATTAATAGCCAATAAAATGTTTAACAACTCACATTGAGTACCAAATCCTAAAAAAAATATGAATAACACATAAATCCCTTCAAGGAATACTAAAATATGAAAAATGCCTAGGCTTCATCCCCTCTTTGTACCTAAAAAAATTGTTGATAAGAAAAATATAATCCAATAAAATTAATTTATGTTATATTTTTGCTTTGTTTTCCTAATTATATGGGATTATTTGGTAATGATAATTATATGGGATTATGTTATAATATTTCTTAATTATGTGAGATACTATTATATTATTTCCTAATTATACGAGATATTGACCAAAATTTGAATTTAGGCATAGTTGAACAAATGTGAGTTAATTACTATCACAACGTATATTGAGATAATCATATACATAGGAAGGAAGTAGGGAGCGTAGCGAGTCGTGTAGTAGTATTTTTTTGGGATAATTACTCTGTAGGTCCCTAAATTTTTTAGGATAATTCAAATAGATCGTTAAACTTTTTAAGTTTGTAATCAAGTCTTAAAATTTATAAAACGTTTGTAATTGGGTCACTGAACCTAGACATCTGTTACTACTTCGTTAACCACAATGACGTGGCATGTCTGATGTGTCACAATTCTAATGTGGCCATCCACGCTGTCACATCTAGTATTACTATCCACATAACCCATAGTAATTTAGGGTTCCTAAATCCCTTAATTTCCCCCAAATCCATCGTAATTTTCCCAGTTCCTTCCATTTTTAGTAACCAAAGCTTATTTCCCCCAAATCTCTAAGCCCATGTGCTACACATTGCCCTTCAGTGTTGTTGTGCATTGTTGAAGCAGTGCCCATGTTCTACACTTCTTATTTCTTTGTTGTTGTGCATTGTTGAAGCAATGGTACTATGCAAGAATCTCTGGCTGTGGACAACACGTGAAGGGGGAATCTCTGTTGTTGCATATGGTCCCTTATAGCAGCTAAGGTGCGCACTATATCCCTCCATCATAATGCAAACGTTTTAAAAAATTGAGTAATAATATTTGTTTATAGCTTTAAGGTAATTTATTTGCTTGTTATAGTGTTTTATAACTTGTTTATTTGTTGTTTATTATGTAGAAATGGCATGTGACAAGTTTGAAGTAGACCTCCATCATAGGGGTCAGTTTTTGAAATATAGATCAAGTTTGGAATTTTTGGGAGGTAAGACCAAAAAATGCATTCAATTTGACTTTGATCACGGGTCACTGCAAGAAATTGTTACTATATTAAAAGATTTAGGTTACAAAGGGAATGTGAAAATTTAGTATTTGGAGCCTAGTAGATGCATGAACAGTGGCTTAAAGGAGTTGAAGAATGATGCTGATTGTATGGAATTGCCATATTCGTGTTAAGCACAATTATGAAACATGTGGAAATATTTGTGGTTTCTGGTTATAATGTAAGAAATAGGATTGAAGTTACATCATTGGATCCAGACTATGTGCCTGATGAATATGAGATGTGAAGTGGAGTGGGAAGTGATGAATGCAAAATGATGAAGCTGATAATAGAAGCGATGATAGTGCCACGAAGATTCAATTTGAAGATAGTGTTGATAATGGAGAACACGAAGATTACTTTGTGAATGACCCTAACTAACAGGAAGTAACAGAAGCTGCACAACACCAAACATAATCTGCACAACACCCAATTGAACCAAACAATTCAAACCCTAATCAAGTTGGATCCTTGAACCCCAGTACAAATTTATTACACCATGGCAACTCTGAAATTTCATCAAGCTATGAATTTGAATCCCTGGATAGCATGGATGGATTGTCAAATGAGGATGGCGATAATTATAAGTTGCAAACCCAAGTATGTTGTTTCAAGTAGTAAATTCTCAGGAGTCCGAGGTTGATCCACAGGAAAATGATGAAGAAAAATTCTTTGAGATAAAAAAAATATTTGCCACAAAAATAAAGACAATAAAAGTTGTTTACAAATAAAAAAGAATTTACTTAGGCTAAGAGATGCACTTATGTTAATAAATTAAAGACAAGATTATTTATTTTTATAACTCAATTGAAATCCACATATAATGAAGGTTCCAATAAGAAAATACAACATTTAAAGTTCATTTAAGATTATATATGTAATTATATTATGATTCCTTTAATTATCCACTAACACCATCACTTATAAAAGGGCTCAAGAATTCATTGTGTCAACCTCTTGTCAACAATGAATCAAGATCTCCACTTTACAAGGAAAGTTTCTAAATTGATTGGAAACAAAATACAACACATATAATGACTACTTGATAATACACCATTTAAGCACAAGAAAAAAATTAATCAAACCTTAATTTATTACCAAAAGCTTCACCCTTTCACCCAAGAAAATGAAAATTAGTTACTCATAAACAAGAAGAAAGAAAGAGATAAGAAGAAAAACATGAACATAACTTCAATTTAGAATAAAGAAAACTACAACAATAGAAATAAATAATACAATAGCATAATCTAAGCTAAGATGATCAAAATGATCAGTCAATGCTTCCTTTTATAGAGCTTAAGGAGTACAAGATGGTAATGGAGTTATTTGATGATGATAAGTAAATGCCAAAGGAGTTGTTTGATGAAGATAAGTGAGTGAGAAAAATTATTTTGATCCATGTCTCCCCACTAGCACCAAATGATTCGATGTATATCTTATAGATGCCGTCAGAATGGAGCAAACTAGTCTTCATAAAAGTTGTAGATAAGAATCTTAGCTTTCTCCTGTCAAAATTTTAGCTCTAAAGGCCTTATACAGCCAGAGATATGGCCCAATCACTACACACTATTCAGGCCTAACTATAACTTTCTCTCTTCTGACTTCCAAGCCCAATATGATCTTCAAGACATCCGATTTGACTTTTGTGTTCTTTAAGAAAGTTGTATATTTGGGTCTTAATTTTCAAATGGCATTAGTTTCATTCCAAAAGCTCACACATAGCTCCATATATGGTTTGATGAGTACACATAGATCAAGCTGTCAGTTTCAAAACTCTAGATTTTGCTTCAACTCCAATTTGAGTTATCCAAACGTGTGATCTGGCTCTTAAGGTCTTCATGAAAGTTGTAGAGAATTGTCTTAGTTTTTCAACAAGGCTAGAATCACATCAATTAGATATTTATAACTCAAATTATAGCCAGTTCACTAAAAGATGCAATCAAGCAAATTAAGGTCAATTCAAGTAATAATTTCATTAATGGTCCAATTAACCTCAATATCATAAAATGTGACAAAACTAAATTAAGCTTAATTGAACCTTAAGAAGCCTAGTGAGAGGGTTGTAAAATGTATAAAATATATTGCTATCAAATTCCTTCACACGTAACTTTTGCACTCCCGGATAAAACACATAAGACAAAAACTAGGGAACAAAGAAAAACGACATAGACTCAAAAGCTAAAAACTCTAAAAGACTCGATGAATTAAGAAGAGCAACCAGAAATTCAAGGGATCAAAGCATTAATGAGGTAACATTTCTTCACATCTCAAACCAACAAGTAAGGAAACTTCAGTTGAAAAGAATGAATCAAGAATGATAGATCCTCACAGGATTCACTCTCAATCCTTCAAGCATTAAAAAGGTAGGTATTTCACTCAATTTAACCCATGAAAAATTACACTACCATAAGCTTGCTTATCTTCTACTTCTCCACTACTCAAAACACATGCACATACAAATCATTAGGACTTTATTCAAGGTTGTAATGGGGTCAAGGTAAAGGAGGATGGTAATATGGATTTGACAAGTTAAAAACCAAAGAGAATAAAAGAGCATGAAAGCTGAGTTCAATTAACAAGCATGAAAGTTTATCCCAACTCCACCTGATACAAATTCCCTTTACATTTTCTTTTCCCTTCCGTTTTTGCCTTGTTGACCATTCTTTACACATTTATTTTTTTTTACATCATAAATATAGACACACATTTTTTTTCAATTAGCCAATCTTTCCTTTTTCACCAACCATTTTGCACACACACCCTTACACTTGTTCAAGAACTCATCCATTAATAAAGTCAATGCGCTCTTATTCCCTAAATTCAAGTAAGAACATAGTTTTTTATTTAAGGCATATAATGAGCTAGAAACAAGGAATAGTCAAATAATATCAAAGGGGTTAAGCAAGGGAAAATAGGTCATTTCCAATGCCTTACGTTAGTGGGAATCAGAGAATTTCCAAGAAGTCATAAGAGCACTTGATATCATATTGAGACAATATGCTACTGAGCAAGGCTACCTATTTGGTTAAAGTAGCTATTTCAAGAAAATGCCTCAATCATATTTATGTATGCATGTGAAAATGTAGACTCAAAAAGAATCAAAGCAAGTTCTAGAGTAACAATTCCATGAGTAAAAATCACACAAGAAAGAAAAGAATGGTACAAATGTTCAATCCATTCATCAATAGGCTCAAAATCTCACAAGGCATATTTCTATCATTCTCAATCCACCATTTCAACATTCATATTCAAGCATGTGATTTTTAAGAAAGAAGACAATTTATGCTAAGATTCAAGAATTCATTTGCTACTTCTACACAAAATAATTATTTCCTCAACTAAGATGAGTCTCAAGAGTAAACTTACCTCCAAGGCAAAATTTACTCCTTACTCTGTCATTCTTAATTAGTTTTACTACAAATAGGTTTTTGACAATCATATCAATAAACATACTTCCTCAATTAAGATGCGTCTCAAGCGCAAAATTTACTCCTTACTCTGTCATCCTTAATTGGTTTAGTAAGTTACTAACAATCATATCATACTTCCTAATTTTTTTTATCAACTATCCTTCCCTCCCAACTAGATCACAACATTGTCCGCAATGTTAAAATATAGATGAGTAAAGAATAGAAGATAGTACCTGTTGGAGAAATATGACATAAATTTAAACAGAAACAAAGTACGATAAATAAAATCAAAGATAAAGGAAAGTTATAGACAAAGTATCAAATCTGGCTTTCTTTTCATGTTGCTTCTCTCACTGCTTCCTTTAGACCAATCTATCTGAGCTATTACTGGATCAGGTTTTTAAACAAAAGCTTCTAATTTATTAATCAACTCATCAATAGTGGAAGCAGAGATAAGAAGTTGTCTTGCCGAAGGTGTGATAAATTTCTGTTCCATAACTTTGTCAAGAAAAAATAACAAAAGATTAAAGAAATTATTAACATTCAACATACCTATGGGTTTATGGTGGATGTTCAGTTGAGCCCAAGAGACAATTTTAAAAACTTCTTCTAAAGTACCAAAACCACCTTATAAAGCAATGAATGCATTAGATTTGTCAAGCATTGTCTACATTCGTTCATTCATAAATGATACCTTAAGTTCCTCCACAATTGTCTTTCCAGTGATGTTCTGTTGAGTTAAAGGTCCAGGAATGACACCTAAAACTTGATTGCCTCCTATATAAGCAGCAAGTGATACAACCCTCATTAACCCACGACAACCTTCCCTATATACAACATGAATATTCCTCGTAGCAAGTATTCGACTAAGAGTGCTTACTGCATTTACAAACTCTAAACCCTTCCCATACATAGACCCATAAAATACACATATATTTTTAAGGTTAAGAATAGAAGGTCCTATTTATATACTCTTCCTCCCTTTGAATGATTATGAGTTGGAGGAAAGCGGAGAAAATAGAGTGTTTAAATAGGGAAAAGAATGGAAAAGGTAATGATAGCACCTATAAGGATAGGTTGGCTATTGTCAGAAAAGTTTGAAATTAAGAAACCCAAAATTTTTGTTTTTTATTTTTTTTGGAACTTCAAGAAAACCATCAAGGTAAAGAAATCTAGAAACCCTTGAAGGACCCTATTCAAAGGATCATCTATCCAAAACCAAAATACAACAAAATCATATAAAGATAAAAGAAATATAATGATAAATGATGACATACCTTTATTTATAGTTTTCATGGTGTATCTTTATGTTGTGCGCCATGAGTGCAGTAATACCAAGACGACTCAGCCAATCTGTGAATTCTTCTCCCTCCCGCTTGTGGGATATTTTGGATTGAGTTACGACACAACTAATTAAAGTGCGTAAATCTAATAGTTACCACCAACAACCATAGCCAGTGATAGGTCGCTGGAGAGCCCATGGCATTAAATCACAAGATCCAGCTCAGTTGCATTGTCACGTGAGTATGCTAACACAGGTCGCTTCTATCTGACCATCATCTCAGCTTGCCTAAAAGGTAAACTTTGGGACACTAAGAATGGCTCTCTACAGAGCATGCCACACGAACCTTATTTACATACTGGTGTGTAAAGGTCTCCTTCTGAGTCTATGACAAGACGAACATCCACTCGGGGCTCCACATCCATTCAAAGACTAAGTACAATCGAAGTTTCGCCCTCCTTTTCTCATTTTTTCTCTCTTTTTTTTCCCTTTTTTTTCTTTTTGTTTTTTTTTTTTTTTTTTAAGAAGAAGACGAAGATAATATGTACATGTTGTTGTGGTTGTGGCTCAAATCTTCCTCTGGTTTTATGTCCAGTAACGGCTTAAACGCCTTCTATGAGTTGAGGATAAGCTTCCCATCCAATTTTCTTATAAATTGGCAAATAGGGTTTTTAAAGTTAGATTCCCAAGACTGTAATGTTTTTGTTCATCCTTGAAGAGATTCCACAAGTTAAGAAGTTCACGATGCATATATCCACTAAAATGTGTATCAAGAGTCAATAAGATATCATTTAATGACTCCTTACTCAGTCCATTCTTAATGAAGAAAATTTTATCGTCTCTATTGGCGGAAACCATCCCCGAAGAACGACATCGCTTGTTACAATTCCATCATGCACATTTGTGACAGACTTGTAACCTTTTTGCTCTTCTCTTTTTAGAATACGAACTTCTACCAATACCTGACATGTATGAGTCAAATGAAATTGAAGACTCACCTACTAAATGGACCTTTGCTTTGATTATCTCGGGTACATCTTCTGGCTTACCTTTGTGCATTAACAATCTCAATTTTTCACATCTAGCTTCATAAATTTTTGTTAGAGCATTTTGAGGGAGGGAAGAAAAATGTTTTCTTAGGTTTGAAAGAATGACATCCATTTTAAAGGAGAAGGAATCAGTTATTATGGGAAACTTAAAAACAAACCAACTTGAGAGCCACGGAGTACTGTTATCCGCCACTTAATTGGGGTGATAAAAAACTGCAAAACAAAATAAAGCCACAAAATTAGAGTAAATTTTTCTCATAACAAGGATTAGAAAGGGAAATGAATTCTACCTCGGCAACTTGATTTTCCAAAAATAGTTTGAGTCTTTGTCCATTGACCTTAAACACATTACTATTCATAGGATTGTCAAGGTCCATGGCCCCATAAGGATATACATGTTTGACAATGAAAGGGCCAGTCCACCTAGATCTCAATTTTCCAAGAAATAGGTGAAGACGAGAATTATAAAGTAGAACTTTTTGACCAATTTCAAAAGATTTTCTCAAAATTGATTTATCATGAAAAGCTTTTGTTCTATCTTTATAAATTTTTGAGTTTTCATATGCATCATTTCTCAATTTCTCAAGTTCATTTATTTGCAATTTGCATAATCTGCAAGCATCATCAAGATTTAAATCGAAAGCTTTAATGGCCCAAAATGCTTTATGCTCCAGTTCAACAAGCAAGTAACAAGGTTTTTCATAGACTAACCGATAGGGTGACATACTTAAAGATGTTTTGAAAGCAATATGGTAAGCCCAAAGTTCATCGTTTAGTCTTAAAGACCAATCTTTACGATTTGGGTTAATTATTTTTTCTAAAATTTGTTTAATCTCCCTATTTTCTAACTCTACTTGTCCACTTGTCTGAGGGTGATAAGGGGTGACAATTTTGTGGGTAATACCATATCTTTTCATTAAGGATTCAAATGATTTATTGCAAAAATGTGTTCCCCCATCACTGATGATAGCTTGAGGTATTCCAAATCGACTCAAGACATTTTCTTTTAAAAATTTAAGAATAGTTTTATGATCATTGTATCGACATGGAATCGCCTCAATCCATTTTAAGACATAATCAACTGCAACTAAAATATACACAAATCCAAATGAGGATGAAAATAGACTTATAAAATCAATTCCTCAATAATAAAAAATTTCAATGACAATGATACGATTTAGAGGCATCATATTTCTTTTAGAAATGGAACCTAATTTCTAATAATTTTTACAACTTTTGTAAAATGTATAGTTGTCCTTAAATAAAATGGGCAATAAAATCCACACTGCAAGATTTTTGCAGCTGTTTTCTTTGAAAAAAAAGTGACCTCCACATGCTTCTGAGTGATAAAATTTAATGACACTACCTACCTCACTAACGGGTACACATTTCCGAAAGATTTGATCAGAATAATATTTGAACAAATATGGGTCATGCCAATAAAAAAATTTCACCTCAGTCAAAAACTTTTTTCTGTCTTTGTGTGACTATTGAGGCGGCATCTTTCCTGTTATAAGAAAATTAACTATGTTAGCAAACCAAGGCATAGAATTAACAGAAAATAAAATTTCATCAGTAAAAGAATCATTGATAGGTGTGTTATGAAAAGGTGAGCCTATTGTAAGTCTGGACAAATGATGTACAATAACATTTTTGGCTCATTTCTAATCTTTTATTATGATGTTGAATTCTTGAAGCAACAAGATCCACCGTATTAATCTTGGTTTAGCATCCTGCTTAGACATTAAATATCTAATAGTAGCATGATCAGTGAAAACAACAATAGAAGAACTAATTAAATAAGCTCAAAATTTGTCCAATGTAAAAATTACAGTAAGTAGTTCTTTTTCAGTAGTGGTGTAATTCATTTGTGCACTATTTAAAGTTCTACTTGTATAACAAATCACATGAGACTTACCTTCCTTTCATTGGCCTAAAACAATGCCAACAGCAAAATCACTAGCATGACACATTAACTCAAAAGGCAAAAACCAATCATAGGATTGCATGACAGGAGCAGATGTCAGGAGACCGATTAATTTTTCAAAAGATTTTTGACATTCTTGAGTCCAATCAAATGGTGCATCTTTTATCAGAAGATTGTATAATGGTGTAGATATGGTACTAAAGTCCTTAATGAATCTTCGATAAAATCCTGCATGTCCTAAAAAGGAACAAACTTCTCTAACTATTTTTGGGGAAGGCGAATTAGCAATTAATTCAACTTTGGCCTTATCAACTTCAATTCCTTTAGAAGATGTGACACGACCTAACACGATTCCTGTGATAACCATGTAATGACATTTTTCGCAATTTAAAACAAATCATTTTTCTTCGCATCTTTTAAGAACTTTGTCCAAATTATCAAGACAATTTTCAAAAGAATTTCTAAAAACTGTTAGGTCATCCATGAAAATCTCTAAATAATGTTCAATCATGTCACTAAAAATACGTAGCATGCATCTTTGAAAAGTTGTTGGAGCATTACAAAGGTCGAAAGACATTCTTTTATATACAAAAGTTCTAAAGGGACACGTAAATGTGGTCTTTTCTTGATCCTCTAATGCAATTGGTATTTGATTATACCCTGAATAACCATCAAGAAAACAGTAGTAGGGATGTCCTGCTACTCTTTCTAGAATTTGATCAAGGAATGGCAAGGGGAAATGATCTTTCCTAATGGCTACATTTAATTTTCTAAAATCAATACACATACTCCAATTGGATGAGACTCACGTAGGTATTACCTTTTTCATTTTTAACCACTGTTATCTAGATGTCTTAGGCACAACTTGAATAGGGCTTACCCACTGGCTATCGGAGATAAGGTAGATAATTCCAACATCAAGTAATTTAAGAACTTCAGCTCTAACTACTTCTTTCATGTGTGGATTTAATCTTCTTTGAGGTTGTTGTGATGTTTTAACATTATCATCTAAATATATTCTATGTGTACAAATTAATGGATTAATGCATTTTATGTCATTTAATGTCTATCCAATTGCGATTTTATGCCTTTTAAGTACTTCTATCAACATACCTTCTTGTTCTCTAGTAAGGGTCAAAGAAATTACCACTGGAAAGCTTTGTTCTTTCCCCAAAAAATGTGTACTTCAACCCAGCAGGCAATAGCTTTAGTTCCAATGTGGGTATTTCTTCATGGGTATTATCATTCATGGGTTTTAGCTCTTCAAATCTCGGCTTCCATCACTTGTATTCCATTACCTATGTACAATCAAGCAAAGAACATTTTTTTAAAAAAATCATCATCTACTTGCATACCTGAATCAAATGAATTAATTAAACAAACTTCTAATGGGTTAGAAGAACTCCCTTTTAGAATATGATCATCTACAATGGCCTCAATCCCGTCAGCTTCCTCATTTTCATCATGGACTTCATGTGGTTGCTTGCATATGTTGAAAACATTAAGCTCCAGTGTCATGTTTCCAAATGTTAGCTTCATCACTCCATTTCTGCAATTTATCAAAGCATTAGATGTTGCTAAAAATGGACGACCTAAAATAACAGGAATTAACATGGAACTATTAACCATAGGTTCAGTTTCTAAGACAATAAAATCCACATGATAAATGAATTTATCAACTTGTACCAACATATCTTTCACTATTCCTTTTGGAATTTTAATTGATCTATTAGCAAGTAGAAGAGTTACAGAAGTTAGTTTTAACTCACCCAAATTGAGTTGTTGATAAACTGAATATGGAAGCAAATTAACACTAGCACTAAGATCAAGTAAAGCTTGTTCAATTTTATGTTCTCTAATAATACATGAAACTGTAGGACAACCAGGGTCTTTATGTTTCAAAACATTATTGCTCTAAAAAATGGAACTTACCTGTTCAATAAAAAAGACATTCTTTTTCACATTTAATTTCCTTTTAGTGCATAAGTCCTTCAAAAATTTGGTATAAGAAGGAATCTGTTTGATAGCATCTAACAATAGAATGTTGACCTTCACTTGTTTAAAAATTTCAAAAATTTCAGTGTGGTGGTTCAATTTCCTTGAATTGTTTAATGCTTGAAGAAATAGGGGTGGAGGAGACGAGAGTTTAGTCTCATTTTGGCCAGATGACTTATCAACCCCTTCCTTATCTTGGGTGATTGATTCCTCATCTTTTTCACAAGGTTCAGGAATTTCTTTTTCAACAACTTTACCATTCTTAAGAGTTATCACTAAATTAACTTGATTTATTTATTGATTTTCTAAACTACTCTCATTGAAATTATATTGACCTTTGGGATTCGGTTGAGGTTGAGAAGGAAATTTTCCTTTCTTTCGAATAGTGAGTGCAGAAGTAAGTTTGGAAAGAACGTCTTTTATGTCCATCATGACTTGAGTGTTTTGTTTATTAATAGCCTCTTGCTTTTCCATGAATGCATGCCGAGTTCCTTCAAGATTTTTTCTATATGGCGGGATATAAGGTGCATATCCTTGAGAATTTTGAGAGTCTTGTTGTTCCTGAGGAGGCGGTGATTGCGTAAATTGTGTATTATTATTGTTCCTCTAGCAGAAGTTCGGGTGATTTCTCTATCCCAGATTGTAAGAATTTGAAAAATAAGAGGTGAATGGCTTTTTAAAATTATTCATTGCATTTACTTGCTTATGCATAACTTCTTTAAAAACAGGAATATTTAGACATTCATTTGTCGAGTGTCCTAATTCGTCACAAATGTCACAAATTTCTTTTTTGCATAGATTTGACTTCTTTCACTTTCCCTAATTTCATGGATTCAACCTTTCTAGCCAAACTAGCATACCTAGCATTTAGATCTTCTTCTTGACTAAGATGATATTTTCCTTTACCAGTATTTGCAAGGTTATATCTAATTGAATTTTCATAAGAATTAGTATCATGTTAAGATTGAGAATTTTCAGCCAAATGGTTTAAATAATCTAAAGCTTCTTCAGGTTCTTTATCAAGAAACTCATCATTACACATCTTTTCTACAAATTGTTTAGTTTCAGGTGTTAAACCTTCATAAAATAAGCTTATAGTGCACCATTTTTCAAAACCATGATGTGGGCAAAAATTTAACAAATCTTTAAAACGTTCCCAGCATTGAAAATACGCTTCATTTGAATTTTGGAAAAAAAAATTGGATTTGTCTTTTCTAAGCATTGGTTTTATGTGTTGGAAAAATTTCTTTAAAAACTCACATTGCATTTCTTGTCATGTGCCAATTGATCTTGGTTTCAAAGCGTTAAGCCAAGTTTTTGCTTTATCTTTCAAAGAAAAAGGAAATAATTTAAACTTAACAATCTCTTCAGTGCAATTTTGATCATTGAAAATAATACAGACTTCCTCAAATTCTTTTAGATGTAAATATGGGCTTTCAGATTCTAAACCATGGAAATTAGAAAGTAAAGAAATCATACCCAGCTTAAATCTAAAATTGTTAGCAGTGAGTGGAAAGATAAAAAATGATGGACTAGAATTTCGAGGTGGTTGCAAATATACATGCATAGTTCGCAACGATTGATTTTTATGTTCATCATGTATACTTTCATTTTCAGCTCGTGGTTCATTTTCAACGATTAGTGGTTCATTTTCAGCCATTATGTCAATTGTGTGTGATTGTGATTCAAACAAATCAATATATAAAGTACCATGATTAATTTTAACCAAACAACCAGAATTTAAATCACGATACTAATTAAGCATAAATAAGTGACTTAAAAATAAAAAAATAATGTACAAGTCGGCGTTATAAACCAACCATTAAATATTAAGCCAAAATAAATGACTTAAAATAAAAAAAAATAATGTACAAGTTAGTAAGTCAGAAAGCATAAATAAATGACATAAATAAAAAAATTAGAAAGTTAGAAAGCATAAATAAATGACATAAATATAAAAGTTAGAAAGTTTGTAAGTATAAATAAATGACATAAATATAAAAGTTAGAAAGTTAGTAAGTTAGTTAGCAAGTTAGAAAATTAAAATGTTAAAGAGTAGAGGAAGAATATACCTGATGGTGAAGTATACTTACAAAAAGAGAACCTCAATAAATTAAAGCTTCAAATCAAGTTCCCGGCAATGGCACCAAAACTTAATGGTAATTATAAGTTGAAAACCCAAGTGCAGGTTGTTTCAAGTAGTAAATTCTCGAGAGTCCGAGGTCGATCCCCAGGGAATTGATGAAGAAAAATTCTTTGAGGTAAAGAAAAGATTTTCTGTAACACCCTAAACTTTTGGGGTATTACCGTTGAGTCCCGAATGTATTGTTTTCTCTTTTTCAACTTTAGGATAAATAACGGTTGCGTCATTTTTGTACTGTTTGTTATTTTTCTGTATGAATTACTGCTTTATATTACTGTCTATTATTTTATTTGAACTTTTTGTGTGATTTGCTCCGGACAGAAAATAATATTTTTCCTAGGTCGGAAAAAATCTTATTTTAATTATTCGAGTGGGGGATCTTACTAAACCCAATTCTGAATGATACGGTTAGTAATCTTTTAATTTTTAGGATTTTACTGTGAAATAAAATAATTTTATATTATTATAATATTATTTTATTAGTCAGTACAAATAAGCGGTAATGGACCTGAAAATATTTTGCTGGACCCACGTTTAGTAAAAACTTAATAGGATTAGTAGCTTAATTAAACATCATTAGTGGTGGAACATTCAAGAGCAAGTGACTAAGCTTAATGACTAGGCTTAATTAGTGACTAAGCTTGATGACAAGGTTAGTGACAAGGCTAGGATTAACCAATGAGAGCAAAGCTTGGTGATCAAGTCTTAATCCTCACCATTGATCAATTCTAAGGTTAGGATGGAGCCAACCTAATGGACACCTCTTGGTCCTTTGAAGTCTACGGCCATATGGCTCTTGGAAGGCCATTAATCACTTAATTTCCTATCATTTTCTCTCTTCTCTCTCTTCCAAAAACACAAAACTCCATTGTTGTTTCCTTTGTGAAGCATTCGGCCAAACACTCTTATACACCATCCAACCACCCAAAATTTCTTCTAACCAACTTTTCTAAACCTAAACACAATTCTAAGAACATCTCTAGTTGAGAGTTCTTGCAAAATCCATCATTTGGAGCTTGAAAATCTACTTGGGAGATTTTACCTAGAAGGTGGAATTTCTTGTTTTTCATTTCTAAATTCTTTTTCAAAGTTCTAAGCCATGATTGATCCATGGTTTAAGCTTTCTTTCATGATTATAACTTGTAGAATTTTGTTTAAGCTTGATAGGTGTCTTGGAGGGTGAAAACCGAAACACTAGGAAAGAGTGAAAGAGTATTTGTCTTCATTTAAGGTAAGAGGAAGACTTAATCTTATCATCCTTGGGTGGTGGTAAGAAGATGGAAATTGTTTGTGATTGTAGAAATCCATAAGGATTCATTTGTGTGTTTGTTATTAGCTTTCCTATTTGTGATTTGTATTAATTTGCATGTCTACAAGCTTTAAAAATATTGTATGTGTTAGAAATGCATGTGTAAATAGTAGGATGTGAACAACATGTCAAGGATTGCATGAGTGTTCCAAAGAACACACCACTAAGGCTCACGGCCTCAACCAAAAAGGAGAACCAAAATGTTCTCAACAATTTTCTAAAAGAGTGATTTAATTGACTTAGGTAAAAGAACAAGATGCAACATGATTTAGAAGAAGAAAAATGATCCAAAGATCAAATATTAAAGTTTTGACAAATTTGGCCAACATACCTAAGTTGAATATTTTGATTTCTAAAATTGTTTTTCAACAAAGGTTAGGTAATGATGCTAAAAGGAATTTTATCACAATGAGTTTTAAGGAATAAAAATGATTAGAACAAGTTTAAAAAGTTAAAACCAATGATTTTAGTGGTTAAAAGTAAATATAGTAGCTTTTGTAAAATTTCTAACGTAGAGCTCATATTATATTTTGAAGCACGTTAGTAGTTTTCAAAAGTGTGATTAAATGAATATAATATAAATAAAAGGAATTTTTACGGAAAACTTAGAAAATCATTGTTATACATTTTTAAGAAAAATACTGTCAATTTTTGCTAAAAATAGACAAATAAGATAGAAAAGATAGCAAATATAATTTATACGGTATGAAAAATATTCTACGTAGTTCAAAAGTATTAAATATTATTTCTGTTTATTTAAACAATAAATTTTAAGGAATTCAGACAAGAAAATGATTTAAAAATTTTACGCGATTGAAAAAACGTTTGAAAAATAGTACGCGATTTTAAAAACAGTAAAATATATTTACGCGATTTAAAAACGTTTGTAAAAGCGACGAGATTTTGAAAACGTGATAAAATTTCAACGCGATTGACGAAAACAACAAGTTTTACTGTCGGGCCAAAGTGGTGGACCCGGACAGATTGTGGAACAGTACTGTCAGATGGGACGTACTGTACATATATGCGATTTGCCAGAGAGGGCATATTCGTAATTTTTGCCAGTGAGGGCATATTTGGAATTTTTGCCAAGGAGGGCATATTCGTAATTTTTGTCAGTGAGGGCATATTTGGAATTTTATCATGCATTGAGTCATGCCAATTTTGGTGGATTGATTGACGAGGTGAATAACATCGTGTTGTCGGTGTGATAAGCTTAGTGTTGTTCAACTTGAATGAACTTGGAGACATTAGTGTGCAGATTATTCCATTTGTGGACAGTTGGTCGCTCCTCTGGGCCGTGGTAACTGGTAACACACTAATGGACTCGACACGCACTATACTTAATCAAGATCTTGTGAAATCTATTAGTGCAAGCCTGTAGTGACACGACGTATGACAGTGTGCTACACCACTATGCTATTTCAGTGGGCTATAGACGCAACGTGAGACAGCGGAATAGTTATTGGGCGGTCGACGGTACTAATAGATTTTGCGGGTCGTTCTCTCTGATGTCTGTATTTTTAGCTCCATGGAGTAGGGTTGAGTCACATTTCATATATATTTTATCTCATACATTTTCATGCTATTTATCTATAACTTTTTATTTATCTGTATCATTATTTATCTGTACCCTTATTTATCTGTGTTATTTTGTCTATATGTACCACTATATGTTGTTACATTGCGTTCTGTGTTACATTACATCTGTGTTATCTTGTATTTTATTTATGCTATTATAGAATGCTATATTGTATGAACTGTTATATTTGTTGTATTGTCGTTTTCTTATTTTACCACGTTTGTGGTGATACAGATTGTCTTACCTCTTTCTTGTATGTGTTATCTGTATATTTTGAATTATGTGTTAAAGAGTTTGAGGAAGAGGAACAACCTCTTGAGTGTGAGTATCCTGAGGAGGAGGAAGATCAGCAAGCCGAAGATCAATTCTACGATCAAGAACCATCCGATCATCCGTACCCATTGGATTGATTGTGTGGATATGACGCTACCAGGATTCTTTGGATTCGTGCAACTTGAGTTTCATGGAGGCTCTGAAGCCTGGCGTCTGCGAGAGGATCGAGATTCGGTGACGTACGTAGGGCGTCTGACGGTGACCATACGTACGAAGTTTGATGGAGTGCCGATCTTTTCTACCTTGCTGTATCTACATGTGGAGTTGCCGCTGTCTCTTAGGCGTCATTGGGGTGGTATGTTTGATGCGCCTAGTGAGATAAGCAGCGTATCGACTGCTCGGACCCGTGTCCGTAGGGGGTCGAGGCATCCTGGATATCTATCACCTGAAGTTTTATCTCGAGAGTGATCCTTCGTAGGCTAGATATTTATGATGTGTACTTGGGCGCGTCTGCGTTTGTATATATAAACCTTTTACTGCTTTGTTTACTATTCTGTTTTAGTTTTAAATATAGGTAGTTGTACATTACTTGTATAATCTAAGATGAAACCATATGTATATTATGTGTGATGATAGTGTGCTTATTTTATGTTCTGTGTTATTTTATCTCGTAATATTCTGTTTAATCGAAAAAATTTTACAACCTGTATTATTATATAATAAATGTTTTACAACTTTAGTAGATTTTATTTATCTTTCTCTTATTTTCTTTTTAAATGTGACATCCCCATAAGGGTGTTACAATAGTTGGTATCAGAGCCCAAGTTAGAGTCTTTTGGGGTTGTGGTTGGGACTGTTTTTGTTTATCCTGTGTGATTCTCTGTGATTTTCTTTTTTGTTTATCTAACTTTGTTCCTGTTATGATTGAAGAAAGAAGATGTCTGGTAGAGGACGAGGACGTGCGAACGTAAATCGGGAAGTGGATCCAATGATTGCGACTGCTGAAGCTATGCAGCGAATGGCTGAAGTGATTACGCAGCAGAATCTGAGAGCAGCTCAACAGCAAGATGCTACTGTTGATGCCCTAAATTTATCTGAATTTAGGCGTAACAATCCGCCGCAGTTTAGAGGCGAGGTTGATCCTAAGAAAGCGAGTCAATGGATACAAGACTTGGAGAGAATCTTTGAAGGAATGAGATGCTCTGATGAAAAGAAGGTGATGTATGCAGCCTTTATGTTAAGGGGAGACGGAGAACATTGGTGGAGAGGAACCCACCGGTTGTTACAGGCTGAAGGAATGGAAATTACATGGGAGGTATTTTCTAACGTGTTTCTGGAGAAGTATTTTCCTGTGAGTGCTAGACATGCCAAGGAGATGGAATTTCTTGGTTTGCGTCAGGGTAATATGACGGTGAATGAGTATGCTACTAAATTTGAGAGTTTGTCTCAATTCTCAGATTATGCTCAAACTCGACCGGATGATGCGTGGAGATGTCGGAAGTTTGAGTCAGGGTTAAGAGTGGAACTGAAGCGAGGGGTGATATCCTTGAGAATGAATCAGTTTCATGCTTTAGTTGATGCTTGTGCGCGACTCGAGGAGTTGGAGCCGTCACGAGATCAGAGGAATCGTAGCTTTGGACCAACAAGGTTTTAGAGGGGTGGTAACAGTAATAATAGTCGGTTTCAGCGCAAGCCGTATTCTAGACCACCAGGGAATCAAACTCAACGACCACCGATTGGGGGAAGTACTAGTGGTAGTAGAGCTGGACAAGGGGTGGCGTTCACGCCAACATGTTTTAAGTGTGGAAAGAAGGGCCATCTTTCTAGTGAATGCCCTATCAGAGGAACAGTTTGTTTTAATTGCAAACAGCCTGGACATATATCTAGAGATTGTACTCAGCCAGAGAGAAAGCCAGCTGTGAGAAATGTTCGTGCTACTCAGCCAAGGTCAGGAAGTATTCAACCGAGGTCAGGAGGGCGAGTATATACTATGACTGGAACGGAAATTTCGCAATCTGATGATCTTATTCAGGGAGAAGGTGCTACTGGAGGTAATCTTCTAACTGTGTTATATGATTTTGGTGCGACACATTCATTTATTGCATATGAGTGTGTGGAAAGGTTGAAGTTGCTTGTGTCTTCTCTGAATGTCAAATTCAGTGTTTCTACGCCAACTGTTAAA
Organism: Ormosia emarginata; assembly: GCA_029884605.1. Lineage (NCBI taxonomy): Eukaryota > Viridiplantae > Streptophyta > Magnoliopsida > Fabales > Fabaceae > Ormosia > Ormosia emarginata. The sequence goes on along the minus strand of JAQQTP010000049.1, from coordinate 1,645,307 downwards.
CCTGTAATTACGTTTAAGATATGTTTGGATTGTCCTATTTTTATAAAGGACTGTGTGTTTTCAGTCAACTTGATTTGTTTGCCTCTTGTCGAAATAGATGTAATATTAGGGATGGACTGGTTATCTTCTAACCATATCCTTATAGATTGTGCAAGCAAAACCATAGTTTTTCCTAAGGAAGAAAAGTCTGGATTCTTGACTGCTGTTAAAGTCAAGTCATTGTTGAGAGAAGGAGCACAGGGATATATGGTATTGTCTTCTCTAGAAGTCAAGAATGAGAAGGATGTGAATACTATTCCTGTTGTCAATGAGTTTCCAGAGATTTTTCCTAATAATGTACCTGGATTGCCACCTGAAAGGGAGATCGAGTTTTCGATTGATTTAGTACCAGGAACAGGTCCTATCTCAATTGTGCCATACCGAATGTTGCCAGCAGAGTTGGTGGAGCTGAAACAACAATTGGTGGAACTGTTGGAGAAACAGTTTGTGCGACCTAGTATTTCACCGTGGGGAGCGCCAATGCTTTTGGTCAAGAAGAAAGATGGAACATCTCGACTTTGCGTGGATTATCCTCAGCTGAACAAGGTGACTATCAAGAATAAATATCCGCTTCCAAGAATTGACGATTTGATGGATCAGTTAAAGGGAGTAGTGGTATTTTCTAAAATAGATCTGAGATCGGGTTATCACCAGATTCGTGTTAAAGGGGAGGATATACCCAAAACAGCTTTTCGAACTCGTTATGGACATTATGAGTATCAGGTAATGCCATTCGGGGTGACGAATGCTCCTGCCATATTTATGGACTATATGAACAGGATTTTTCATCCGTATCTAGACAGATTTGTCATTGTTTTTATCGATGACATTCTGATCTATTCTCAATCTAAGGAAGAGCATGCTGAACATCTCGGTATTGTTCTTTAGGTTTTGAAGGAAAAGCAGTTGTACGCGAAATTAGCGAAGTGTGAGTTCTGGTTGGAGGAAGTCCAGTTTCTCGGTCACGTGATTTTGAAAGAAGGTATTGCGGTAGACCCATCGAAAGTAGAGACTGTTTTACAATGGGAGAGGCCTAAGACAGTGATGGAAGTTCGAAGTTTTGTTGGACTTGCTGGATATTATCGGAGGTTTATCGAAGGTTTTTCTAAGATTGCTAGACCACTTACGCAGCTCAAGAGGAAAAGTCAAGCTTTTGAGTGAACGGAAGAACGTGAAGCCAGTTTCCAAGAATTGAAGAGGAGGTTAACAACTGCACCAGTGTTGATTTTGCCAGATTCTATGGGAACTTTTGATGTGTATTGTGACGCTTCTTACCAAGGGTTAGGATGCGTGTTGATGCAAAATCGGAATGTTGTGGCGTATGCTTCTCGACAGTTGAAGGTTCATGAGATGAATTATCCAACACATGATTTGGAATTGGCCGCAGTGGTATGTGCTCTGAAAGTGTGGAGGCATTTTCTGTATGGAGCGATGTTCAATGTCTTTAGTGATCACAAGAGTCTAAAGTACTTGTTTGATCAGAAAGAATTGAATATGAGGTAGAGGCGATGGTTGGAATTCTTAAAGGATTATGATTTTCAACTCCAATACCATCCAGAAAAGCTAATGTGGTAGCCGATGCCTTAAGTAGAAAGGTGCTTAGTGTTTTGGCAATGATGATAAAGGAAGAGGAATTGATTAACAAATTCCGAGATTTATGGTTGTCAGCGGAGTTTCTGCCTGGGAGAGTTCGCCTATGTAAGGTCGTGATCATAAATGAATTTCTCGATGTAGTCCGAGATAAACAAAAGGAAGACGTGTTTTTACAAAATGAAAGGGAATTGTTAAAGCAAGGTCATAAGGCGACGGTAGAGGAAGGAGCAGATGGAATCTTAAGGTTTAAGGGAAGAATCTGTATGCCTGATGATTCTAAATTGAAGAAGGCGATCCTAGATGAAGCTCATACTAGTGACTTGAGTTTACATCCGGGGATGACCAAGATGTACCAAGACTTGAAAAGGTTGTTTTGGTGGCCAAGGATGAAAAGAGACGTAGCGGAATATGTGGAGTCTTGTCTGGTTTGTCAGAAGGCAAAAGTTGAACATTAGAGGCCAGCTGGTATGTTGCAACCGTTAGCTATTCCAAAGTGGAAGTGGGATAGTATCTCTATGGATTTTGTTACTGGATTGCCGAAGACGAGGAAAGGTCATGATTCGATATGGGTTATAGTCGATAGGCTTACAAAGTCGGCTCATTTCTTGCCAATTAATATTAAATATTCGTTGGAAAGATTAACCCAGTTGTACATTAGTGAGATTGTTAGATTACATGGTGTGCCTATATGTATAGTTTCTGACAGAGATCCGAGGTTTACATCGAGGTTCTGGCGAAGTTTATAAGAAGCCATGGGAACTAAATTGCGGTTGAGTTCAGCTTATCATCTGCAAACTGATGGTCAAACAGAGAGAACTATACAGTCTTTGGAAGATCTGTTGCGAGCTTGTGTTTTGGAGCAACGAGGAAGTTGGGATGAATTTTTATCTTTAATAGAATTCACCTACAACAACAGTTTTCACGCAAGTATAGGGATGACACCCTATGTGGCGTTGTATGGAAGGCGTTGTCGAACACCGTTGTGATGGTATCAAGATGGGGAAAGTATAACTATTGGACCAGATCTTGTACAACAGACTACGGAAAAGGTAAAGATGATACAAGAGAAGATGAAGACGATGCAAAACAGACAGAAGAGTTATGCGGATAAACGAAGACGACCTCTTGAATTTGAGGAAGGTGAGCATGTATTTCTAAGAGTGACTCCTACGACCGGTGTCGGAAGAGTTATTAAATCTAAGAAGCTTACTCCTAAGTTCATTGGACCGTATCAGATTATCCGACGTATAGGTCTTGTAGCGTATCAAATTGCTTTGCCGCCTTTTCTATCCAATCTGCATGATGTATTTCATGTATCCCAGCTAAGGAAGTATATTCCGGATCCAACGCATGTTATACAACCAGATGCTGTACAGCTGAAGGAGAATCTGACTTATGAGACTTTACCTGTTAGAATAGAGGACAGAAAAGTAAAGCAGCTTCGAGGGAAGATGATCGAATTGGTGAAGGTCATATCGAACGATGTGACGGGTGATGCTACCTGGGAACTAGAAGGCAAAATGAGGGAGCAATATCCTTATTTGTTCTGAGCTATAACGAATTTCGAGGATAAAATTTTTGTTTGTTGAGGAGAGTTGTAACACCCTAAACTTTTGGGGTATTACCGTTGAGTCACGAATGTATTGTTTTCTATTTTTTAACTTTAGGATAAATGACCGCTATGTCCTTTTTGTACTGTTTGTTGTTTTTCTATATGAATTACTGCTTTATGTTACTGTCTGTTATTTTATTTGAACTTTTTGTGTGATTTGCTCCGGGACAGGAAAATAATATTTTTCTGGGGCCGGGGAAATCTTATTTTAATTATTCGAGTCTGGGGGATCTTACTAAATCCAATTCTGAATGATACGATTAGTAATCTTTTAATTTTTAGGATTTTACTGTGAAATAAAATAATTTTATATTATTATAATATTATTTTATTAATCAGTACAAATAAGCGATAATGGACCCGAAAATATTTTGCGGGACCCACGTTTAGTAAAAACTTAATAGGATTAGTAGCTTAATTAAACATCATTAGTGGTGGAACATTCAAGAGCAAGTGACTAAGCTTAATGACTAGGCTTAATTAGTGACTAAGCTTGATGACAAGGTTAGTGACAAGGCTAGGATTAACCAATGAGAGCAAAGCTTGGTGATCAAGTCTTAATCCTCACCATTGATCAATTCTAAGGTTAGGATGGAGCCAACCTAATGGACACCTCTTGGTCCTTTGAAGTCTACGGCCATATGGCTCTTGGAAGGCCATTAATCACTTAATTTCCTATCATTTTCTCTCTTCTCTCTCTTCCAAAAACACAAAACTCCATTGTTGTTTCCTTTGTGAAGCATTCGGGCAAACACTCTTATACACCATCCAACCACCCAAAATTTCTTCTAACCAACTTTTCTAAACCTAAACACAATTCTAAGAACATCTCTAGTTGAGAGTTCTTGCAAAATCCATCATTTGGAGCTTGAAAATCTACTTGGGAGATTTTACCTAGAAGGTGGAATTTCTTGTTTTTCATTTCTAAATTCTTTTTCAAAGTTCTAAGCCATGATTGATCCATGGTTTAAGCTTTCTTTCATGATTATAACTTGTAGAATTTTGTTTAAGCTTGATAGGTGTCTTGGAGGGTGAAAACCGAAACCCTAGGAAAGTGAAAGAGTATTTGTCTTCATTTAAGGTAAGAGGAAGACTTAATCTTATCATCCTTGGGTGGTGGTAAGAAGATGGAAATTGTTTGTGATTGTAGAATCCATAAGGATTCATTTGTGTGTTTGTTATTAGCTTTCCTATTTGTGATTTGTATTAATTTGCATGTCTACAAGCTTTAAAAATATTGTATGTGTTAGAAATGCATGTGTAAATAGTAGGATGTGAACAACATGTCAAGGATTGCATGAGTGTTCCAAAGAACACACCACTAAGGCTCACGACCTCAACCAAAAAGGAGAACCAAAATGTTCTCAACAATTTTCTAAAAGAGTGATTTAATTGACTTAGGTGCTACTGGAGGTAATCTTCTTAGATTATGCTCAAACTCGACCGGATGATGCGTGGAGATGTCGGAAGTTTGAGTCGGGGTTAAGAGTGGAACTGAAGTGAGGGGTGATATCCTTGAGAATGAATCAGTTTCATGCTTTAGTTGATGCTTGTGCGCGACTCGAGGAGTTAGAGCCGTCACGAGATCAGAGGAATCGTAGCTTTGGACCAACAAGGTTTCAGAGGGGTGGTAACAGTAATAATAGTCGGTTTCAACGCAAGCCGTATTCTAGACCACCAGGGAATCAAACTCAACGACCATCGATTGGGGGAAGTACTAGTGGTAGTAGAGCTGGACAAGGGGTGGCGTTCACGCCAACATGTTTTAAGTGTGGAAAGAAGGGTCATCTTTCTAGTGAATGCCCTATCAGAGGAACAATTTGTTTTAATTGCAAACAGCCTGGACATATATCTAGAGATTGTACTCAGCCAGAGAGAAATTTTGCAATCTGATGATCTTATTCAGGGAGAAGGTGCTACTGGAGGTAATCTTCTAACTGTGTTATATGATTCTGGTGCGACACATTCATTTATTGCATATGAGTATGTGGAAAGGTTGAAGTTGCTTGTGTCTTCTCTTAATGTTAAATTGAGTGTTTCTACACTAACTGCTAAACCTGTAATTACGTTTAAGATATGTTTGGATTGTCCTGTTTTTATAAGGGACCGTGTGTTTTCAGTCAACTTGATTTGTTTGCCTCTTGTCGAAATAGATGTAATATTAGGGATGGACTGGTTATCTTCTAACCATATCCTTATAGATTGTGCAAGCAAAACCATAGTTTTTCCTAAGGAAGAAAAGTCTGGATTCTTGACTGCTGTTAAAGTCAAGTCATTGTTGAGAGAAGGAGCACAGGGATATATGGTATTGTCTTCTCTAGAAGTCAAGAATGAGAAGGATGTGAATACTATTCCTGTTGTCAATGAGTTTCCAGAGATTTTTCCTGATAATGTACCTGGATTGCCACCTGAAAGGGAGATCGAGTTTTCGATTGATTTAGTACCAGGAACAGGTCCTATCTCAATTGCGCCATACCGAATATCGCCAGCAGAGTTGGTGGAGCTGAAACAACAATTGGTGGAACTGTTGGAGAAACAGTTTGTGCGACCTAGTATTTCACCGTGGGGAGCGCCAGTGCTTTTGGTCAAGAAGAAAGATGGAACATCTCGACTTTGCGTGGATTATCCTCAGCTGAACAAGGTGACTATCAAGAATAAATATCCGCTTCCAAGAATTGACGATTTGATGGATCAGTTAAAGGGAGTAGTGGTATTTTCTAAAATAGATCTGAGATCGGGTTATCACCAGATTCGTGTTAAAGGGGAGGATATACCCAAAACAGCTTTTCGAACTCGTTATGGACATTATGAGTATCAGGTAATGCCATTCGGGGTGACGAATGCTCCTGCCATATTTATGGACTATATGAACAGGATTTTTCATCCGTATCTAGACAGATTTGTCATTGTTTTTATCGATGACATTCTGATCTATTCTCAATCTAAGGAAGAGCATGCTGAACATCTCGGTATTGTTCTTTAGGTTTTGAAGGAAAAGCAGTTGTACGCGAAATTAGCGAAGTGTGAGTTCTGGTTGGAGGAAGTCCAGTTTCTCGGTCACGTGATTTTGAAAGAAGGTATTGCGGTAGACCCATCGAAAGTAGAGACTGTTTTACAATGGGAGAGGCCTAAGACAGTGATGGAAGTTCGAAGTTTTGTTGGACTTGCTGGATATTATCGGAGGTTTATCGAAAGTTTTTCTAAGATTGCTAGACCACTTACGCAGCTCAAGAGGAAAAGTCAAGCTTTTGAGTGAACGGAAGAACGTGAAGCCAGTTTCCAAGAATTGAAGAGGAGGTTAACAACTGCACCAGTGTTGATTTTGCCAGATTCTAAGCGAACTTTTGATGTGTATTGTGACGCTTCTTACCAAGGGTTAGGATGCGTGTTGATGCAAAATCGGAATGTTGTGGCGTATGCTTCTCGACAGTTGAAGGTTCATGAGATGAATTATCCAACACATGATTTGGAATTGGCCGCAGTGGTATGTGCTCTGAAAGTGTGGAGGCATTTTCTGTATGGAGCGATGTTCAATGTCTTTAGTGATCACAAGAGTCTAAAGTACTTGTTTGATCAGAAAGAATTGAATATGAGGTAGAGGCGATGGTTGGAATTCTTAAAGGATTATGATTTTCAACTCCAATACCATCCAGGAAAAGCTAATGTGGTAGCTGATGCCTTAAGTAGAAAGGTGCTTAGTGTTTTGGCAATGATGATAAAGGAGGAGGAATTGATTAACAAATTCCGAGATTTATGGTTGTCAGTGGAGTTTCTGCCTGGGAGAGTTCGCCTATGTAAGGTCGTGATCATAAATGAATTTCTCGATGTAGTCCGAGATAAACAAAAGGAAAACGTGTTTTTACAAAACGAAAGGGAATTGTTAAAGCAAGGTCATAAGGCGACGGTAGAGGAAGGAGTAGATGGAATCTTAAGGTTTAAGGGAAGAATCTGTATGCCTGATGATTCTAAATTGAAGAAGGCGATCCTAGATGAAGCTCATACTAGTGACTTGAGTTTACATCCGGGGATGACCAAGATGTACCAAGACTTGAAAAGGTTGTTTTGGTGGCCAAGGATGAAAAGAGACGTAGCGGAATATGTGGAGTCTTGTCTGGTTTGTCAGAAGGCAAAAGTTGAACATTAGAGGCCACCGGTATGTTGCAACCGTTAGCTATTCCAAAGTGGAAGTGGGATAGTATCTCTATGGATTTTGTTACTGGGTTGCCGAAGACGAGGAAAGGTCATGATTCGATATGGGTTATAGTCGATAGGCTTACAAAGTCGGCTAATTTCTTGCCAATTAATATTAAATATTCGTTAGAAAGATTAACCCAGTTGTACATCAGTGAGATTGTTAGATTACATGGTGTGCCTACATGTATAGTTTCTGACAGAGATCCGAGGTTTACATCGAGGTTCTGGCGAAGTTTACAAGAAGCCATGGGAACTAAATTGCGGTTGAGTTCAGCTTATCATCCGCAAACTGATGGTCAAACAGAGAGAACTATACAGTCTTTGGAAGATCTGTTGCGAGCTTGTGACTTGTAGCAACGAGGAAGTTGGGATGAATTTTTATCTTTGATAGAATTCACCTACAACAACAGTTTTCACGCAAGTATAGGGATGGCACCCTATGAGGCGTTGTATGGAAGGCGTTGTCGAACACCGTTGTGTTGGTATCAAGATAGGGAAAGTATGACTATTGGACCAGATCTTGTACAACAGACTACAGAAAAGGTAAAGATGATACAAGAGAAGGTGAAGACGATGCAAAGCAGATAGAAGAGTTATGCGGATAAACGAAGACGACCTCTTGAATTTGAGGAAGGTGAGCATGTATTTCTAAGAGTGACTCCTACGACCGGTGTCGGAAGAGTTATTAAATCTAAGAAGCTTACTCCTAAGTTCATTGGACCATATCAGATTATCCGACGTATAGGTCTTGTAGCGTATCAAATTGCTTTGCTGCCTTTTCTATCCAATCTGCATGATGTATTTCATGTATCCCAGCTAAGGAAGTATATTCCGGATCCAACGCATGTTATACAACCAGATGCTGTACAGCTGAAGGAGAATCTGACTTATGAGACTTTACCTGTTAGAATAGAGGATAGAAAAGTAAAGCAGCTTCGAGGGAAGATGATTGAATTAGTGAAGGTCATATGGAACGATGTGACGGGTGATGCTACCTGGGAACTGGAAGGCAAAATGAGGGAGCAATATCCTTATTTGTTCTGAGCTATAACGAATTTCGAGGACGAAATTTTTGTTTGTTGGGGAGAGTTGTAACACCATAAACTTTTGGGGTATTACCGTTGAGTCCCGAATGTATTGTTTTCTATTTTTTAACTTTAGGATATATGACCGCTATGTCCTTTCTGTACTGTTTGTTGTTTTTCTGTATGAATTACTGCTTTATATTACTGTCTGTTATTTTATTTGAAATTTTTGTGTGATTTGCTCCGGGACAAAAAAAATAATATTTTTCTAGGCCGGGAAATCTTATTTTAATTATTCGAGTTGGGGGATCTTACTAAACCCAATTCTGAATGATACGGTTAGTAATCTTTTAATTTTTAGGATGTTACTGTGAAATAAAATATTTTTATATTATTATAATATTATTTTATTAGTCAGTACAAATATGCGATAATGGACCCGAAAATATTTTGCGAGACCCACGTTTAGTAAAAACTTAATAGGATTAGTAGTTTAATTAAACATCATTAGTGGTGGAACATTCAAGAGCAAGTGACTAAGCTTAATGACTAGGCTTAATTAGTGACTAAGCTTGATGACAAGGTTAGTGACAAGGCTAGGATTAACCAATGAGAGCAAAGCTTGGTGATCAAGTCTTAATCCTCACCATTGATCAATTCTAAGGTTAGGATGGAGCCAACCTAATGGACACCTCTTGGTCCTTTGAAGTCTACGGCCATATGGCTCTTGGAAGGCCATTAATCACTTAATTTCCTATCATTTTCTCTCTTCTCTCTCTTCCAAAAACACAAAACTCCATTGTTGTTTCCTTTGTGAAGCATTCGGGCAAACACTCTTATACACCATCCAACCACCCAAAATTTCTTCTAACCAACTTTTCTAAACCTAAACACAATTCTAAGAACATCTCTAGTTGAGAGTTCTTGCAAAATCCATCATTTGGAGCTTGAAAATCTACTTGGGAGATTTTACCTAGAAGGTGGAATTTCTTGTTTTTCATTTCTAAATTCTTTTTCAAAGTTCTAAGCCATGATTGATCCATGGTTTAAGCTTTCTTTCATGATTATAACTTGTAGAATTTTGTTTAAGCTTGATAGGTGTCTTGGAGGGTGAAAACCGAAACACTAGGAAAGAGTGAAAGAGTATTTGTCTTCATTTAAGGTAAGAGGAAGACTTAATCTTATCATCCTTGGGTGGTGGTAAGAAGATGGAAATTGTTTGTGAATGTAGAATCCATAAGGATTCATTTGTGTGTTTGTTATTAGTTTTCCTATTTGTGATTTGTATTAATTTGCATGTCTACAAGCTTTAAAAATATTGTATGTGTTAGAAATGCATGTGTAAATAGTAGGATGTGAACAACATGTCAAGGATTGCTTGAGTGTTCCAAAGAACACACCACTAAGGCTCACGACCTCAACCAAAAAGGAGAACCAAAATGTTCTCAACAATTTTCTAAAAGAGTGATTTAATTGACTTAGGTAAAAGAACAAGATGCAACATGATTTAGAAGAAGAAAAATTATCCAAAGATCAAATATTATAGTTTTGACAAATTCGGCCAACATACCTAAGTTGAATATTTTGATTTCTAAAATTGTTTTTCAACAAAGGTTAGGTAATGATGCTAAAAGGAATTTTATCACAATGAGTTTTAAGGAATAAAAATGATTAGAACAAGTTTAAAAAGTTAAAACCAATGATTTTAGTGGTTAAAAGTAAATACAAAGAGCTTTTGTAAAAATTCTAACGTAGAGCTCATATTATATTTTGAAGCACGTTAGTAGTTTTCAAAAGTGTGATTAAATGAATATAATATAAATAAAAGGAATTTTTACGAAAAACTTAGAAAATCATTGTTATACATTTTCTAAGAAAAATACTGTCAATTTTTGCTAAAAATAGACAAATAAGATAGAAAAGATAGCAAATATAATTTATACGGTATGAAAACTATTCTACGTAGTTCAAAAGTATTAAATATAATTTCTATTTATTTAAACAGTAAATTTTAAGGAATTCGGACAAGAAAAAGATTTAAAAATTTTACGCATTTGAGAAAATGTTTGAAAAATAGTACGTGATTTTAAAAACAGTAAAATATATTTACGCGATTTAAAAACGTTTGTAAAAGCGACAAGATTTTGAAAACGCGATAAAATTTCTACGCGATTGATGAAAACAGCATGTTTTACTGTCGGGCCAAAGCGATGGACCCGGACAGATTGTGGAACAGTACTGTCAGGTGGGATGTACTGTATATATATGCGATTTGCCAGTGAGGGCATATTCGTAATTTTTGCCAGTGAGGGCATATTTGGAATTTTATCATGCATTGAGTCATGCCAATTTTGGTGGATTGATTGACGAGGTGAATAACATCGTGTTGTCGGTGTGATAAGCTTAGTGTTGTTCAACTTGAATGAACTTGGAGACATTAGTGTGCAGATTATTCCATTTGTGGACAGTTGGTCGCTCCTCTAGGCCGTGGTAACTGGTAACACACTAATGGACTCGACACGCACTATACTTAATCAAGATCTTGTGAAATCTATTAGTGCAAGCCTGTAGTGATACAACGTATGACAGTGCGCTACACCACTATGCTATTTCAGTGGGCTATAGACGCAACGTGAGACAGCGGAATAGTTATTGGGCGGTCGACGGTACTAATAGATTTTGCGGGTCGTTCTCTCTGATGTTTGTATTTTTAACTCCATGGAGTAGGGTTGAGTCACATTTCATATATATTTTATCTCATACATTTTCATGCTATTTATCTATAACTTTTTATTTATCTGTATCATTATTTATCTGTACCCTTATTTATCTCGTGTTATTTTGTCTATATGTACCACTATATGTTGTTACATTGCGTTCTGTGTTACATTACATCTGTTATCTTGTATTTTATTTATGCTATTATAGAATGCTATATTGTATGAACTGTTATATTTGTTGTATTGTCGTTTTCTTATTTTACCACGTTTGTGGTGATACAGATTGTCTTACCTCTTTCTTGTATGTGTTATCTGTATATTTTGAATTATGTGTTAAAGAGTTTGAGGAAGAGGAACAACCTCTTGAGTGTGAGTATCCTGAGGAGGAGGAAGATCAGCAAGCCGAAGATCAGTTCTACGATCAAGAACCATCCGATCATCCGTACCCATTAGATTGATTGTGTGGATATGACGCTACCAGGATTCTTTGGATTTGTGCAACTTGAGTTTCACGGAGGCTCTGAAGCCTGGTGTCTGCGAGAGGATCGAGATTCGGTGACGTACATAGGGCGTCTGACGGTGACCATACGTACGGAGTTTGATGGAGTGCCGATCTTTTCTACCTTGCTGTATCTACATGTGGAGTTGCCGCTGTCTCTTAGGCGTCATTGGGGTGGTATGTTTGATGCGCCTAGTGAGATAAGCAGCGTATCGACTGCTCGGACCCGTGTCCGTAGGGGGTCGAGGCATCCTGGATATCTATCACCTGAAGTTTTATCTGAGAGTGATCCTTCAGAGGGCTAGATATTTATGATGTGTACTTGGGTGCGTCTGCGTTTGTATTTATAAACCTTTTACTGCTTTGTTTACTGTTCTGTTTTAGTTTTAAATATAGGTAGTTGAACATTACTTGTATAATCTAAGATGAAACCATATGTATATTATGTGTGATGATAGTGTGCTTATTTTATGTTCTGTGTTATTTTATCTCGTAATATTCTGTTTAATCGGAAAAATTTTACAACTCGTATTATTATATAATAAATATTTTACAACTTGGGTAGATTTTATTTATCTTTCTCTTATTTTCTTTTTAAATGTGACATCCCTATAAGGGTGTTACATTAGTTGGTATCAGAGCCCAAGTTAGAGTCTTTTGGGGTTGTGGTTGGGTCTGTTTTTGTTTGTGCTGTGTGATTCTCTGTGATTTACTTCTGAAAGGATGTATCTAACTTTGTTCCTGTTATGATTGAAGAAAGAAGATGTCTGGTAGAGGACGAGGATGTGCGAACGTAAATCGGGAAGTGGATCCAATGATTGCGACTGTTGAAGCTATGCAATAATGGTGAAGTGATTACGCGAGAATGCGAGAGCAACTCAACGGCAAGAAGATGCTACTTTATGTTGATGCCCTAAATTTATCTGAATTTAGGCGTAACAATCCGCCGCAGTTTAGAGGCGAGGTTGATCCTGAGAAAGCGAGTCAATGGATACAAGACTTGGAGAGAATCTTTGAATGAATGAGATGCTCTGATGAAAAGAAGGTGATGTATGCAGCCTTTATGTTAAGGGGAGACGGAGAACACTGGTGGAGAGGAACCCGCCGGTTGTTACAGGCTGAAGGAACGAAAATTACATGGGAGGTATTTTCTAACGTGTTTCTGGAAAAGTATTTTCCTGCGAGTGCTAAACATGCCAAGGAGATGGAATTTCTTGGTTTGCGTCAGGGTAATATGACGGTGAATGAGTATGCTACTAAATTTGAGAGTTTGTCTTAATTCTTAGATTATGCTCAAACTCGACCGGATGATGCGTGGAGATGTCGGAAGTTTGAGTCGGGGTTAAGAGTGGAACTGATGTGAGGGGTGATATCCTTGAGAAAGAATCAGTTTCATGCTTTAGTTGATGCTTGTGCGCGACTCGAGGAGTTGGAACCGTCACGAGATCAGAGGAATCGTAGCTTTGGACCAACAAGGTTTCAGAAGGGTGGTAACAGTAATAATAGTCGGTTTCAGCGCAAGTCGTATTCTAGACCACCAGGGAATCAAACTCAACGACCACCGATTGGGGGAAGTACTAGTGGTAGTAGAGCTGGACAAGGGGTGGCGTTCACGCCAACATGTTTTAAGTGTGGAAAGAAGGGTCATCTTTCTAGTGAATGCCCTATCAGAGGAACAGTTTGTTTTAATTGCAAACAGACTGGACATATATCTAGAGATTGTACTCGACGGAGAAAGCCGGTGTGAGAAATGTTCGTGCTATTCAGCCAAGGTCAGGAAGTATTCAACCGAGGTCTGGAGGGCGAGTATATACTATGACTGGAACAGAAATTTTGCAATCTGATGATCTTATTCAGGGAGAAGGTGCTACTGGAGGTAATCTTCTAACTGTGTTATATGATTCTGGCGCGACACATTCATTTATTGCATATGAGTGTGTGGAAAGGTTGAAGTTGCTTGTGTCTTCTCTTAATGTTAAATTGAGTGTTTCTACGCCAACTGCTAAACCTGTAATTACGTTTAAGATATGTTTGGATTGTCCTGTTTTTATAAAAGACAGTGTGTTTTCAGTCAACTTGATTTGTTTGCCTCTTGTCGAAATAGATGTAATATTAGGGATGGACTGGTTATCTTCTAACCATATCCTTATAGATTGTGCAAGCAAAACCATAGTTTTTCCTAAGGAAGAAAAGTCTGGATTCTTGACTGCTGTTAAAGTCAAGTCATTGTTGAGAGAAGGAGCACAGGGATATATGGTATTGTCTTCTCTAGAAGTCAAGAATGAGAAGGATGTGAATACTATTCCTGTTGTCAATGAGTTTCCAGAGATTTTTCCTGATAATGTACCTGGATTGCCACCTGAAAGGGAGATCGAGTTTTCGATTGATTTAGTACCAGGAACAGGTCCTATCTCAATTGCGCCATACCGAATGTCGCCAGCAGAGTTGGTGGAGCTGAAACAACAATTGGTGGAACTGTTGGAGAAACAGTTTGTGCGACCTAGTATTTCACCGTGGGGAGCGCCAGTGCTTTTGGTCAAGAAGAAAGATGGAACATCTCGACTTTGCGTGGATTATCCTCAGCTGAACAAGGTGACTATCAAGAATAAATATCCGCTTCCAAGAATTGACAATTTGATGGATCAGTTAAAGGGAGTAGTGGTATTTTCTAAAATAGATCTGAGATCGGGTTATCACCAGATTCGTGTTAAAGGGGAGGATATACCCAAAACAGCTTTTCGAACTCGTTATGGACATTATGAGTATCAGGTAATGCCATTCGGGGTGACGAATGCTCCTGCCATATTTATGGACTATATGAACAGGATTTTTCGTCCGTATCTAGACAGATTTGTCATTGTTTTTATTGATGATATTCTGATCTATTCTCAATCTAAGGAAGAGCATGCTGAACATCTCGGTATTGTTCTTTAGGTTTTGAAGGAAAAGTAGTTGTACGCAAAATTAGCGAAGTGTGAGTTCTGGTTGGAGGAAGTCCAGTTTCTCGGTCACGTGATTTCGAAAGAAGGTATTGGGGTAGACCCATCGAAAGTAGAGACTGTTTTACAATGGGAGAGGCCTAAGACAGTGACGGAAGTTCGAAGTTTTATTGGACTTGCTGGATATTATCGGAGGTTTATCGAAGGTTTTTCTAAGATTGCTGGACCACTTACGCAGCTCAAGAGGAAAAGTCAAGCTTTTGAGTGAACGGAAGAACGTGAAGCCAGTTTCCAAGAATTGAAGAGGAGGTTAACAACTGCACCAGTGTTGATTTTGCCAGATTCTAAGGGAACTTTTGATGTGTATTGTGACGCTTCTTACCAAGAGTTAGGATGCGTGTTGATGCAAAATCGGAATGTTGTGGCGTATGCTTCTCGACAGTTGAAGGTTCATGAGATGAATTATCCAACACATGATTTGGAATTGGCCGCAGTGGTCTGTGCTCTGAAAGTGTGGAGGCATTTTCTGTATGGAGCGATGTTCAATGTCTTTAGTGATCACAAGAGTCTAAAGTACTTGTTTGATCAGAAAGAATTGAATATGAGGCAGAGGCGATGGTTGGAATTCTTAAAGGATTATGATTTTCAACTCCAATACCATCCAGGAAAAGCTAATGTGGTAGCTGATGCCTTAAGTAGAAAGGTGCTCAGTGTTTCGGCAATAATGATAAAGGAGGAGGAATTGATTAACAAATTACAAGATTTATGGTTGTCAGTGGAGTTTCTGCCTGGGAGAGTTCGCCTATGTAAGGTCGTGATCATAAATGAATTTCTCGATGTAGTCCGAGATAAACAAAAGGAAGACGTGTTTTTACAAAATGAAAGGGAATTGTTAAAGCAAGGTCATAAGGCGACGGTAGAGGAAGGTGCAGATGGAATGTTAAGGTTTAAGGGAAGAATCTGTATGCCTGATGATTCTAAATTGAAGAAGGCGATCCTAGATGAAGCTCATACTAGTGACTTGAGTTTACATCCGGGGATGACCAAGATGTACCAAGACTTGAAAAGGTTGTTTTGATGGCCAAGGATGAAAAGAGACGTAGCGGAATATGTGGAGTCTTGTCTGGTTTGTCAGAAGGCAAAAGTTGAACATCAGAGGCCAACTGGTATGTTGCAACCGTTAGCTATTCCAAAGTGGAAGTGGGATAGTATCTCTATAGATTTTGTTACTGGATTGCCGAAGACGAGGAAAGGTCATGATTTGATATGGGTTATAGTCGATAGGCTTACAAAGTCGGCTCATTTCTTGCCAATTAATATTAAATATTCGTTAGAAAGATTAACCCAGTTGTACATCAGTGAGATTGTTCGATTACATGGTGTGCCTACATGTATAGTTTCTGACAGAGATCCGAGGTTTACATCGAGGTTCTGGCGAAGTTTACAAGAAGCCATGTGAACTAAATTGCGGTTGAGTTCAGCTATCATCCGCAAACTGATGGTCAAACAAAGAGAACTATACAGTCTTTGGAAGATCTGTTGCGAGCTTGTGTTTTGGAGCAACGAGGAAGTTGGGATGAATTTTTATCTTTGATAGAATTCACCTACAACAATAGTTTTCACGCAAGTATAGGGATGGCACCCTATGAGGCGTTGTATGGAAGGCGTTGTCGAACACCGTTGTGATGGTATCAAGATGGGGAAAATATGACTATTGGACCAGATCTTGTACAACAGACTACGGAAAAGGTAAAGATGATACAAGAGAAGATGAAGACGATGCAAAACAGACAGAAGAGTTATGCGGATAAACGAAGACGACCTCTTGAATTTGAGGAAGGTGAGCATGTATTTCTAAGAGTGACTTCTACGACCGGTGTCGGAAGTATTATTAAATCTAAGAAGCTTACTCCTAAGTTCATTGGACCGTATGAGATTATCCGACGTATAGGTCTTGTAGCGTATCAAATTGTTTTGCTGCCTTTTCTATCCAATCTGCATGATGTATTTCATGTATCCCAGCTAAGGAAGTATATTCCGGATCCAACGCATGTTATACAACCAGATGCCGTACAGCTGAAGGAGAATCTAACTTATGAGACTTTACCTGTTAGAATAGAGGACAGAAAAGTAAAGCAGCTTCGAGGGAAGATGATCGAATTGGTGAAAGTCATATGGAACGATGTGACGGGTGATGCTACCTGGGAACTAGAAGGCAAAATGAGGGAGCAATATCCTTATTTGTTTTGAGCTATAACGAATTTCGAGGACAAAATTTTTGTTTGTTGGGGAGAGTTGGAACACCCTAAACTTTTGGGGTATTACCGTTGAGTCCCGAATGTATTGTTTTCTATTTTTTAACTTTAGGATAAATGACCGTTATGTCCTTTTTGTACTGTTTGTTATTTTTCTGTATGAATTACTGCTTTATATTACTGTCTGTTATTTTATTTGAACTTTTTGTGTGATTTGCTCGGTCGGAAAATAATATTTTTCTCGGGCTAGGGAAATCTTATTTTAATTATTCGAGTGGGGATCTTACTAAACCCAATTAAATGATACGGTTAGTAATCTTTTAATTTTTAGGATTTTATTGTGAAATAAAATAATTTTATATTATTATAATATTATTTTATTAGTCAATACAAAATAAGCGGTAATGGACCCGAAAATGTTTTGCGGGACCCACGTTTAGTAAAAACTTAATAGGATTAGTAGCTTAATTAAACATCATTAGTGGTGGAACATTCAAGAGCAAGTGACTAAGCTTAATGACTAGGCTTAATTAGTGGCTAAGCTTGATGACAAGGTTAGTGACAAGGCTAGGATTAACCAATGAGAGCAAAGCTTGGTGATCAAGTCTTAATCCTCACCATTGATCAATTCTAAGGTTAAGATGGAGCCAACCTAATGGACACCTCTTGGTCCTTTGAAGTCTACGGCCATATGGCTCTTGGAAGGCCATTAATCACTTAATTTCCTATCATTTTCTCTCTTCTCTCTCTTCCAAAAACACAAAGCTCCATTGTTGTTTCCTTTGTGAAGCATTCAGCCAAACACTCTTATACACCATCCAACCACCCAAAATTTCTTCTAACCAACTTTTCTAAACCTAAACACAATTCTAAGAACATCTCTAGTTGAGAGTTCTTGCAAAATCCATCATTTGGAGCTTGAAAATCTACTTGGGAGATTTTACCTAGAAGGTGGAATTTCTTGTTTTTCATTTCTAAATTCTTTTTCAAAGTTCTAAGCCATGATTGATCCATGGTTTAAGCTTTCTTTCATGATTATAACTTGTAGAATTTTGTTTAAGCTTGATAGGTGTCTGGGAGGGTGAAAACCAAAACCCTAGGAAATAGTGAAAGAGTATTTGTCTTCATTTAAGGTAAGAGGAAGACTTAATCTTATCATCCTTGGGTGGTGGTAAGAAGATGGAAATTGTTTGTGATTGTAGAATCCATAAGGATTCATATGTGTGTTTGTTATTAGCTTTCCTTTTTGTGATTTGTATTAATTTGCATGTCTACAAGCTTTAAAAATATTGTATGTGTTAGAAATGCATGTGTAAATAGTAGGATGTAAACAACATGTCAAGGATTGCATGAGTGTTCCAAAGAACACACCACTAAGGCTCACGACCTCAACCAAAAAGGAGAACCAAAATGTTCTCAACAATTTTCTAAAAGAGTGATTTAATTGACTTAGGTAAAAGAACAAGATGCAACATGATTTAGAAGAAGAAAAATTATCCAAAGATCAAATATTAAAGTTTTGACAAATTCGGCCAACATACCTAAGTTGAATATTTTGATTTCTAAAATTGTTTTTCAACAAAGGTTAGGTAATGATGCTAAAAGGAATTTTATCACAATGAGTTTTAAGGAATAAAAATGATTAGAACAAGTTTAAAAAGTTAAAACCAATGATTTTAGTGGTTAAAAGTAAATACAGTAGCTTTTGTAAAAATTCTAACGTAGAGCTCATATTATATTTTGAAGCACGTTAGTAGTTTTCAAAAGTGTGATTAAATGAATATAATATAAATAAAAGGAATTTTTACGGAAAACTTAGAAAATCATTGTTATACATTTTCTAAGAAAAATACTGTCAATTTTTGCTAAAAATAGACAAATAAGATAGAAAAGATAGCAAATATAATTTATACGGTATGAAAAATATTCTACGTAGTTCAAAAGTATTAAATATTATTTCTGTTTATTTAAACAGTATATTTTAAGGAATTCGGACAAGAAAATGATTTAAAAATTTTACACGATTGAGAAAATGTTTGAAAGACAGTACGCGATTTTAAAAACAGTAAAATATATTTACGCGATTTAAAAACGTTTGTAAAAGCGACGAGATTTTGAAAACGGGATAAAATTTCTACGCGATTGATGAAAACAAGAAGTTTTTTTACCTGTCAGGACCAAAGTCGTGGACCAAAGACAGATTGTGGACCGGACATATTGATTATATGTTTGGAATAATTCTAATTTTCCAAGGAGGGATGTCTTTACCATATATATATGCGATTTACCAGTGAGGGCATATTCGTAATTTTTTCCAGTGAGGGCATATTTGGAATTTTATCATGCATTGAGTCATGCCAATTTTGGTGGATTGATTGACGAGGTGAATAACATCGTGTTGTCGGTATAATAAGCTTAGTGTTGTTCAACTTGAATGAACTTGGAGACATTAGTGTGCAGATTATTCCATTTGTGGACAGTTGGTCGTTCCTCTGGGCCGTGGTAATTGGTAACACACTAATGGACTCGACACGCACTATACTTAATCAAGATCTTGTGAAATCTATTAGTGCAAGCCTGTAGTGATACGACGTATGACAGTGTGCTACACCACTATGCTATTTCAGTGGGCTATAGATGCAACGTGAGACAGCGGAATAGTTATTGGGCGGTCGACGGTACTAATAGATTTTGCGGGTCGTTCTCTCTGATGTCTGTGTTTTTAGCTCCATGGAGTAGGGTTGAGTCACATTTCATATATATTTTATCTCATACATTTTCATGCTATTTATCTATAACTTTTTATTTATCTGTATCATTATTTATCTGTACCTTATTTATACGTGTTATTTTGTCTATATGTACCACTATATGTTGTTACATTGCGTTCTGTGTTACATTACATCTGTGTTATCTTGTATTTTATTTATGCTATTATAGAATGCTATATTGTATGAACTGTTATATTTGTTGTATTGTCGTTTTCTTATTTTACCACGTTTGTGGTGATACAGATTGTCTTACCTCTTTCTTGTATGTGTTATCTGTATATTTTGAATTATGTGTTAAAGAGTTTGAGGAAGAGGAACAGCCTCTTAAGTGCAAGTATCTTGAGGAGCAGGAAGATTAGCAAGCCGAAGATCAGTTCTACGATCAAGAACCATCCGATCATCTGTACCTATTGGATTGATTGTGTGGATATGACGCTACCAGGATTCTTTGGATTCGTGCAACTTGAGTTTCACGGAGGCTCTGAAGCCTGGCGTCTGCGAGAGGATCAAAATTCGGTGACATACGTAGGGCGTCTGACGGTGACCATACGTACGGAGTTTGATGGAGTGCCGATCTTTTCTACCTTGCTGTATCTATATGTGGAGTTGCCGCTGTCTCTTAGGCGTCATTGGGGTGGTATGTTTGATGCGCCTAGTGAGATAAGCAGCGTATCGACTGCTCGGACCCGTGTCCGTAGGGGGTCAAGGCATCCTGGATATCTATCGCTTGAAGTTTCATCTGAGAGTGATCCTTCAGAGGGCTAGATATTTATGATGTGTACTTGGGCGCGTCTGCGTTTGTATATATAAACCTTTTACTGCTTTGTTTACTGTTCTGTTTTAGTTTTAAATATAGGTAGTTGTACATTACTTGTATAATCTAAGATGAAACCATATGTATATTATGTGTGATGATAGTGTGCTTATTTTATGTTCTGTGTTATTTTATCTCGTAATATTCTGTTTAATCGGAAAAATTTTACAACCCGTATTATTATATAATAAATGTTTTACAACTTGGGTAGATTTTATTTATCTTTTTCTTATTTTCTTTTTAAATGTGACATCTCCATAAGGGTGTTACATTTTCCACAAAAATAAAGATGAAAAAGTTGTTTACAAATGAAAAATGATTCACGTCCGAGGTCGATTCATAGGGAATTGATGAAGCAAAATTCTTTGAGGTAAAGAAAAGATTTTCCACAAAAATAAAGATGAAAAAGTTGTTTACAAATGAAAAATGATTCACTTGGGCTAAGAGATCCACTCATGGTAATAAATTAAAGACAAAATTATTTCTTTTTATAACTCAATTGAAATCCAAACATAATGGAAGTTCTAATCAGAAAATACAACATTTAAAGTTTATTTAAGATTATATATGTAATTATATTATGATTCCTTTAATTATCCACTAACACCATCACTTATAAATGGGCTCAAGAATTCAATGTGCTAACTTCTTGTCTACAATGAATCAAGATCTCTACTTTACAATGAGGGTTTCTAAATTGATTGGAAACAAAATATAACACATATAATGACTACTTGATAATACATCATTTAAGCACAAGAAAGAAATTAATCAAATCTTAATTTATTACCAAAAGCTTCACCTTTTCACCAAAGCAAAATGAAAATTAGTTACTCATGAACAAGAAGAAAGAAAGAGATAAGAAGAAAAAGATGAACATAACTTCAATTTAGAATAAAAAAAACTACAATAAGAGAAACAAATAATACAATAGCTTAATCTAAGCTAAGATGATCAAAATGATTAGTCAATACTCCCTTTTATAGAGCTCAAGGAGTACAAGATGATAATGGAGTTGTTTGATGATGATAAGTAAATGTCAAAGGAGTTGTTTGATGAAGATAAGTAAGTAGGAAATTATTTTGATTTGTGTCTCCCCACTAGCACCAAATGTTTTAGTACATATCTCATGGATGCCGTCAGAATGGGGCAAACTGGTCTTCATGAAAGTTGTAGATAAGGATCTTAACTTTCTTCTATCAAAACTTTAGCTCCAAAGGCCTCCTACAGCCCAACATATGGCCTAATCATTGTACATTGTTTAGGCCCAACTACAACTTCCTTTGTTCTGACTTCCAAGCCCAATATGACCTTCAAGACATCCGATTTGACTTTTGTGTTCTTCATGAAAGTTGTATATTTGGGTCTTAAATTTCAAATGGCACTAGTTTCATTCCAAAAGCTCATCTATAGCTCCAGATATGGTCTGATGAGTATGCATAGGTTAAGCTGTCAAGTTCAAAACTCTAGATTTTTCTTCAACTCCAATTTGAGTTATCCAAACATGTGATCTGGCTCTTGAGGTCTCATAAAGGTTGTTGAGAATTGTCTTAGCTCTCTAACAAGACTAGAATCACACCAATTAGTTGTTTATAACTCAAATTATAGTCAATTTACTGAAAGATGTAATCAAGCAAATTAAGGTCAATTCAAGCAATAATTTCATCATTAATCCAATTAAGCTCAATATCATAAAATGTGACAAAACTAACTTAATTAAGCCTAATTGACCCTTAAGAAGCTTAGTGAGAGGGTTATAAAATGTTAGTCATGGTAACCATCACCCAAGAGGGGGGTGAATTGGGTGATTACAAATTTTAATGCGCATTTGAGAAATTAAGCATTTTGAATCACTCAAGTAATAAAAGCAGCGGAACATGTACAACAAAGGTACAACTATTATAGATTACTCAAATACAACTTGGGATATATGAAGAATTAAGCAAATAAGCTAGATGTTAAGTTCATAGAATCAAATCACCAAGATGACAAGATATGCAATAGATAAATATACTACACTAAATATTGAAATTAAAGAGTGTAGGGAAGAGGGAATCAAACTCAAGAATTTATCCTGGTTCAGCCACCAACCACTTGTGGCCTACATCCAGTCCCCAAGCTTAACTTGAGATTTTCTTCACTATCTCCTAGACTTCACGGATGCTAGGAAAACCTTTGTACAAATAAGAGCACTCCTCACACTTTGGGATACTTCACCCTTGTGCTAGAGCCTCCAATTCTTTAAGCTTCACAGGTGCTTGATGACCTTTACAAACTTGAGCACTCAACTCCTTGGGATGCCTCACCCTTGAGCTTGAGTCTCTTCAAACAAAGGGATGCCTCACCCTTTACAATTTGGAGGGATACCTCACCCTCTCTTACAAAGCAATCAAGGTTGATAGAATGAAACTCTCACAAGAGTAGATATACAACTTGAAGAACAAAGTATAGATGATAGAAAACTCTCTCAAGAGTGGATAATACAAATTGAAGAACAAAGGAATACAAGAATTTTGCAAGAAAGAGCTCAAAATATGATTTTGGTGATCAAGGATCAAATCAAGGTTCAAGAGGTGTATAAGCTTCATACAACACTTATATATAGAGCCCAAGTGATAAAATAGCCGTTGGTAGTGTTTAGAAATGATTTTTTATGAAAACTAGCCGTTTATAGCCGTTAGAAACGTTTCTGGGCACTTGGTAATCGATTACACACTTCGTAATCGATTACATGGCTTCTCGACATTGTTGTAATCGATTACAGGACTTGTGTAATCGATTACAGCTTTTTCTGGTTTTGAAATCTGACTTTAAAATGTCATAACTTCTTCATTTTTATCCGATTAAAGCAAATGACCAGTCATTGGAAAGATCTTTGAGTCTATTTTCAAATGAAAGAAGTTTCACAACAAAAATCAAAGTATTTTGAGAGTTATGATCAAAAGAGTGACCAAAGGTCAGTTTTTCAAAACTCAAACTTGACTATATTTCATAGTTTAAAGCAAATGGTCATAACTTCTTCATTTCTTATCCGTTTAAAGTAAATGACCATTCATTGGAAAGATATTTGAGTCTATTTTCATATGAAATACGTTTCATAACAAAACTCAAAGTATTTTGAAAGTTATGATCAAAGTAGTAACTGAATGTCAGTTTTGCAAAACACAAACTTGGCTATTTTTTAAATGTGTGAACTACCACCAAGATTAACTTTCCAAAAACAGTTTGTTGGGCATTTAAACATGTAAGAACCATTTTTAAAGACTTAAAAACATATTTGAGCTCTTTTCTTGTAAAACCTCTATCTTTACATAGGAGAAAACCTAAAAGAAAAATATACCAATTCTAGTCCTTAGGCTTCTTGATGTGATCCAAGCTTCCACAAATTTCTTCTCTTCAAATCTTGTAAATTGCTTGGAACATCTTTATCATTCTTATTCTTCTTGAGTTGAGCATAGTTGTGATCTTTTGCTTTCTTGTTGCAATGCTTATTCTTGATACTTGGACTATCCTACAAAATGTTACTCACTTAACAAGCATAGTTAGTCCAAATTCATAACTCAATATCTTTATATGCATGATACAATATATCTCATTCAGCACATCTATGAAGCATAAGCATAATTCTTTTTATCTTGTATTTGTCATCATCAAAACTTAACATATTAAACCATTGAGGCAAAGACAATGCTACAATCTCCCCCTTTTTGATGATGACAAATCACCAAAGAAAAATATGTAATATAGAAGAATAGATATTCATGTAAGCATTTCAACAATAAGTACAAGAACATAAATATTTTTCTTTCCAATTTTCACTCCCCCTATTTGACATCAACAAAAAGGCTTAGGAAGGAAAGATAATATCTGCACTCCCTTTATAAATAAAACTCATGTTTGTCAAAAATAGTAGGATCATCAAAACTCAGAAACTTTTTCAAGTTATTCAAATTATAACTATCTCTCCTTATTTAATTCTACACATGATTCAAGAAAAGAGAGATGAAACAAGCATGCTTTCAAGATATAAAAGATTATTCATGCAAAGCTTGTCATATTTTGGTACATCAACATTTAGCACATGATAGCAATGAGCTTAAAAAATTATGTCTAGCATATAATGTCTTGCATACCACATGATAAATCAGTATCACTCGATATCACTTGTTAGGAGTTACAAAATATTCGTGTAAGATCATGGATTTGAGGGTTTCAAATGAAAGATCATACAACTTGTCACATATCAAGCATTTCTCAATGAAATAATCAAAAGATATCAAGTTTAAGAATGTTTACTTTCTTTCATTGATAGATGGAAAGACAATAAGAGATGATCTTTGTTGATATGTTGATAGTATTAACAATAAAACACTTCATGCCAAATAAGGGTGTAAGCCAAGAGATATAAGCAACAATTTAAGAACTAGGCTCCCCCTCAAAATGTGCATATTATCAAAATATCAAACATAATAGTTTAACATAGTTATGCATATGTTCTTAGTCAACAAGGATATGGAAGAAGGATATGTAAGATAAGCTCCCCCTTATTGAAGCACAAGATAGATAAAGGGAAATATGCATGCCAAGACCATGTAAGCACATTACCATAAACAGAAGCAAGGCAAAGATATATATTCTTAATCCATCACTCACAAACCATCTTAAAACTTCTCCCCCTTTCAAAAAGAATTTTGTAAGAACACATTATATTTTCAAAAGCATTTTAGAAGGGTAGAGAGATTTTATATTAAAACCACATATTCTTTTCAAGACAAGAGCATGATTCTCATAGGTGTTACACTACAAAGAAACCATAAATCAAGAGAATCATTAATATCAAACATTCACATTGAGAAAATATGCTATAGGGATCAAAGTATGTATAATACTAATATCATCCACCCTATATGCAATGACAAACATTAGTAAGTTAATATCCAATTAGGAACTTTGTCAATGCGAAGCATACTTCTCATGTAAGGAAAGCATTAAATCATTTAAGATCAATTTATCAACAAGTATCATACAATCCATAACATATATAATACCACAATAGCTTAGGGATAGAGATACTTATTGAGAGAGTGATGTTTTTTTTTAGAATGTTCTTCATTTATTTGTCCTTTGAATTTGAGCTTTCTTCCATTGCGTATTCCATTTCATTGTACTTGAAGAAAGTCTCGTCATGTTCCTCTTCACTCAAGTCTTCTCTTTATCCATTTATGCTTGACATTTCAATATTTGATGACTATATTTGAAACACATAGAAACACTTGCAAAGCCAACTTCAAAAGGTTTCTAAATCATAAGTGATCATCAAATATCATTTAAGCTCATTTACAAACATAATTTATGTTAATATACATAATATAAAACATGTACTACATTATCAACCATTTAATGTTAGCACTAAAAACAAAAGAAGAACATATGCACTTGAATCCAAAAGCATGGTTTAAGCATTTTCAAAGCAAGATTCAAGTTTGTCAAGAAAGACATGATCATCATCAAAACATATATAAGCATTTTGGGGGCAAACAATGATCATGTAAGGCATGTAAAAACAACTCTCTACTTCTCCAAATATCACATGATATTCAATTTAAAGCATAGAAGAGGATAAGAGATTGATGTCACCAAAAGTGTACTCTTTGAGTTTTTGTAGGTGATTCTAACTTATATGCATCAAGGCTCCTTGAGAATGTTGTGGTTCTCCATGCCATCCTTTTATGTTTTCATTACTTTTAGAGAACTTGGACCATTTCAAATTTTTCCAACCTCAAGTGGCGTAGTTGTATTTCACTTCAATGCATGCTTGAGTAAATAGTCACCCTTAGCCTTGGTAGTCAAGGAAACTCTTTTCCTTACCCATTGCTTCTCTTTTAGTGTTTTGAACTTTGCAAGTTCCATATTTTGTACTTGAGAAGCTTTGGTTGAATCCATCTTCCTTCTTTGACCAAAACTTCTACCAATGGGCTTTGGAAGCATTCTTCTTGATGATTCTTCTTTCTTTTGACTAACTGGTCCATCCTTTTGAGAAACTTTCTGCATAACTAAGACACTAGGAGGACATTTTGGTACCCATTTCATCTTGGGTCCTTGAATGTTAGTAATAGGGCCTTTAAGACCTTTAGGAACCCATAGCATACAATTTCTCATATAAGAATTTCTTCTATAATTGCATAAATGAGAAATATGTCCTAGATGACCACAAAAGTTGCAAACAATTAAATTGAATGATGGTTTGGTCCTTTGAAGATCATCTTTAGAAAACTTAAGCCTTTTGTTGTTATTACATTCTATATTATTTTTGCCATAAGCCTTGCTTGAATTTTTATGTAAAATAACATAAATTTTATTCTCATTAACAAGCATAGAATGTAAGCAATTAGAATCATTAGCTTTGACAAATTCGGAATGTAAGTCCTCAACATGATTTTCTAAATTAATACACTTTTCATAAGAAGTTGAGGTTTCACATTTCAAAGACATTTCCTCATCAAGAAAAGCATATTCATTTTTCAAAGTCCCAATTTCATTTTTAATGGAGGAAATGTTTTCCAAACAACATAAGTTTTTATTTTATAAAATCAATAAGCCATCATATATTTCATCATATGCACATTGTAACTCATAATAAGAAGGACTATAATCTAGTTTAGCATCATTTACCTCAAAGTCCTTTTTAGCCATATAAGAATTAATCTTAATTTCTAGCATGCTTGGCTCTTTAAGAGAATCACCTTTTTCATTGTTGTCCATCAAGGATTCAAGAACATCTTCTTTCTCAATTTTGTTTTGCATTTCCTCTTCTTCAAATTGAGCACCATCATCATCAAGAGGCATTAAGCTTATTTTCTTGCTTTGAACATGTTCTTGAGGATATTTTTCAATGTTGTCTTCCTCTAGAGGTTTTTGCTCTTCTTGCTTTCTGTATACAACTTTATGCAAGAAATCATTGTTTGCAAGATAAATAGAAGCAAGAGCATCCAATATATCTTTAGCACTAGAGCAACTCTTAATTTTAGCATAAACATTATCACTTAAACTATTTCTTAAGATTTGCATTGCTCTAATGTTCAAGGAAAAACATTTCTTATTATAGGCATTCCAAGAATGTTTTGATTTGCAAGTAAATCCATCAAGTACAATATCCCATAAATCAAGATCAATAGATTGCACATAAATTTCCATTCTAGCTTTCCAATAAACAAAATTCACACCATCAAAGAATGGTAGTTTATCAATTTCAAAACCATTCATTTTGAAAAGCTTTTAATGGTTGCCAACAAATAAAGATCTTTAACTCCAAGCAGTTAAGCTTTTACCAGAGCACGAAGCTCTGATACCACTTGTTAGTCATGGTAACCATCACCCAAGAGGGGGGTGAATTGGGTGATTACAAATTTTAATGCACCTTTGAGAAATTAAGCATTTTGAATCACTCAAGTAATAAAAGCAGCGGAACATGTACAACAAAGGTACAACTATTATAGATTACTCAAATACAACTTGGGATATATGAAGAATTAAGCAAATAAGCTAGATGTCAAGTTCATAGAATCAAATCACCAAGATGACAAGATATGCAATAGATAAATATACTACACTAAATATTGAAATTAAAGAGTGTAACGAAGAGGGAATCAAACTCAAGAATTTATCCTAGTTCAGCCACCAACCACTTGTGGCCTACATCCAGTCCCCAAGCTTAACTTGAGATTTTCTTCACTATCTCCTAGACTTCACGGATGCTAGGAAAACCTTTGTACAAATAAGAGCACTCCTCACACTTTGGGATACTTCACCCTTGTGCTAGAGCCTCCAATTCTTTAAGCTTCATAGGTGCTTGATGACCTTTACAAACTTGAGCACTCAACTCCTTGGGATGCCTCACCCTTGAGCTTGAGTCTCTTCAAACAAAGGGATGCCTCACCCTTTACAATTTGGAGGGATACCTCACCCTCTCTTACAAAGCAATCAAGGTTGATAGAATGAAACTCTCACAAGAGTAGATATACAACTTGAAGAACAAAGTATAGATGATAGAAAACTCTCTCAAGAGTGGATAATACAAATTGAAAAACAAAGGAATAGAAGAATTTTGCAAGAAAGAGCTCAAAATATGATTTTGGTGATTCAAGGATCAAATCAAGGGTTCAAGAGGTGTATAAGCTTCATACAACACTTATATATAGAGCCCAAGTGATAAAATAGCCGTTGGTAGTGTTTAGAAATGATTTTTTATGAAAACTAGCCGTTTATAGCCGTTAGAAACGTTTCTGGGCACTTGGTAATCGATTACACACTTCTGGTAATCGATTACATGGCTTCTGACATTGTTGTAATCGATTACATGGGACTTGTGTAATCGATTACAGCTTTTCTGGTTTTGAAATCTGACTTAAAATGTCATAACTTCTTCATTTCTTATCCGATTAAAGCAAATGACCAGTCATTGGAAAGATCTTTGAGTCTATTTTCAAATGAAAGAAGTTTCACAACAAAACTCAAAGTATTTTGAGAGTTATGATCAAAAGAGTGACCAAAGGTCAGTTTTTCAAAACTCAAACTTGACTATATTTCATAGTTTAAAGCAAATGGTCATAACTTCTTCATTTCTTATCCGTTTAAAGTAAATGACCATTCATTGGAAAGATATTTGAGTCTATTTTCATATGAAATACGTTTCATAACAAAACTCAAAGTATTTTGAAAGTTATGATCAAAGTAGTAACTGAATGTCAGTTTTGCAAAACACAAACTTGGCTATTTTTTAAATGTGTGAACTACCACCAAGATTAACTTTCCAAAAATAGTTTGTTGGGCATTTAAACATGTAAGAACCATTTTTAAAGACTTAAAAACATATTTGAGCTATTTTCTTGTAAAACCTCTATCTTTACATAGGAGAAAACCTAAAAGGAAAATATACCAATTCTAATCCTTAGGCTTCTTGATGTGATCCAAGCTTCCACAAATTTCTTCTCTTCAAATCTTGTAAATTGCTTGGAACATCTTTATCATTCTTATTCTTCTTGAGTTGAGCATAGTTGTGATCTTTTGCTTTCTTGTTGCAATGCTTATTCTTGATACTTGGACTATCCTACAAAATGTTACTCACTTAGCACAAGCATAGTTAGTCCAAATTCATAACTCAATATCTTTATATGCATGATACAATATATCTCATTCAGCACATCTATGAAGCATAAGCATAATTCTTTTTATCTTGTATTTGTCATCATCAAAACTTAACATATTAAACCATTGAGGCAAAGACAATGCTACATAAAATGTATTAATATATTGCTATCAGAGGGCCATAGTAAACCCAAATATCCATTTTATAATCCTAAAGAGATATGTATGGATTGCGAGTGGAAATTAGGGCTGGAATTTACCTATATTGACTAATTCAAGGAAATTGTTAAAGAATGGGCCTTGTTGAATGGAAGGGATGTTAGATATGTTAAGAATGACAAGGTTAGGTGTAGAGTGAAGTGCAATGGAGCAGATTGTGAGTTGTTGGCCTTTTGCAGCAAAGTATGTAATTCCCTCACCTATAGGCTTAAGACCTATAAAGGTAAGTTGAAAATAAGTTAAGTGCCTCAATGAATATGGATGACAAGTTGTCTCTTTCACATGTGATACAAAATGTGAAAGAGAAGTACATGGCTAAGATTTCTGTTACTAAGGCCTATTGGGCAAGGTGAAAGGTATATGAAAAACTGCATGGAAAAGCTACTGAACAATATGGTAGAATATGAGACTAGTGTCAGGAGGTTCAAAGCAAAAACCCTGCATCCACTCTAAAAGTAATGGTAGATAGACCTATACTAACCCATCAGCCACGTTTCCAAAGGTTATATATGTGTATAGATGTTGTTAAGAGGGGGTTTATAGCTAGTTGTAGACCCATTACTAGCCTTGATGGGTGTCATCTAAAGGGTCCATATGGACAACAACTGTTGGTTACTATTGGTATAGATCCAAATGATAATTTTTTCCCCTAGCGATTGCTGCAGTAGAAAGTGAAACAAATGACTCAGGGGGCTGGTTTTTAACATTGTTATTGGAAGATATAGGGTCAGAACCTTAGAGAAGATGGGTTTTCATTTTTGACTAGTAGAAAGTATTGTTCTACCTTTACTTTTAATTATTTATACTACATTTCCCTGCTGAAATAACTTTAAGTTGTTACTACTACACATTTTATAACCTGTCAATAGTTGGTGGACTCATTTAATTACAAATTGTATGTATAGGGTCTTGTTCAGATTTTTTGAGGAGAGGATGTCTGGTGTTGAGCATAGATCCTATCTTAGGCATTTATTTGCCAATTGTAAGAAGAATTATGGTGGGAGGTGTTAGGAATTGCAGAAACAAACACAGCAGAAAAACAAAAAATTCCCACTAAGGACCCATGCGAAAAAGGACCATAATCCGTGGTTTTTGAGTTTATCTCTTGAAGTGAGATGGAAAAACAATCGATATGAATCACCAACATCGTAACAACGATGATTTCTTTGCGGTATCCACATGAACAGACTCACAAACATCCAATGTTCGCTATCTTGGAGTCCTACGGTGATAAGCCTATATTTTATAGTCTTAAACAGAATGAATTATGGTGATTTGCTTGCATTTTAGACCTTTCTTGTGCTTAATTGGGTGTTTTTGGCTACCATTTATAAGTTTGAGTTCAAATTGGGCTTAGTTGTATTTTTTAGCATCGTGGCAATTTTATACTATTTTTGTATTTCAGGTATAACTTGAGTTATAGACATCTAAAAATTATGAACTTTACCTTGTAGGAAAGCTAAGAGGAAGATCTACAACTTGGATGCGAGCTCTAGAGCTGAATCAGATGTCTAGTGGGTCATATTAGGCCTGGAGGTCAGAACAGAGGTGCTATCGTTGGAACCTGAGTAATTTGCAAAGATTTGGCCATATCTTGAGCTACAGAGGTCGAAACGAGGTGATTCTGGTGGCATTAGAAAGTTGAGACAAAATCCTTCAACTTTGATAAAGAGACATGGTCATGTGTCCAAGAGACACGGTCGTGTCTCCCCCAACGTTGAAGTTATATAATTCTGGCACCAGACACGGCCTTGTCTTAACCTCATGAAGCTTCTGACTTTAAGACATAGTCGTGTCTCAATGTTACATAGTCGTGTCTCCCCCGAACGTGCAAATTACGTTATTTTTCAAGCGTACATAGTCGTGTCGAGCTTAGACACGGCCGTGTGACTCCCCCTGATGTGAAAAAAAAAGGAATTTTGCCCCCAAATCATTATAAATTGGGCAAAAATACCAAACCTAAGGAGACTTTTTGGCTAGAGGCTACAGGAAACTTTGAGAGGCACAAGGATTGGAGGCTAGGGTTCTGAAGACAAAAGCAAGAGCATTGATCAACCATTGAAGACATCTTCTCCATCTTCTCTTTTATTTTGGAATCATGGTTGTTTCTTTACCTTTTGTTCTTGTTTGTGCTTCAATTGCCATGAGTGGCTAAACACCTTTTTCTAGGATTGGGATAAAACTATCTATTTCTTTAGGTTGAATTATTAATTTAATTCTTTGTTAATGAAATTATTGTTCTTGATTTATTCTTAGTGTTCTTAATGCTTGTGGTATGTTGTTGGCCATATTTACATGATCTTAGGCTTTAGGTGAATGATCGAAAGATGAAATCAAATTACTTGACAATCTAAGAATTAAACTTAGGAATTGAGACCTAGACCTAGACTTAAATCCTTCAAGGGTTAAATGATTGCCATGAATCTTAATGGGTTAGAACTTGGATTAATTGCCATGAGAATGGGGTTAGTGAAGTTTTAGCATGTTTTTAGTGCCAGGAAATTAGGCTTTAAATAATTTAGGACAGATCGCCTTCAAGAACATAATTAAACATTAACAAAGACAAGATTACAATTTAGCATAGGGGATAGTGTAGTGGATTCCCAATCCTAGGCCTTTAAACCTTAGTTGAATCTTGACTTTTCTTGATTTATTTGCTTTCTTTATAGTTTTGATTTTAATTTAGCTTTCACTATTGATTTTATTCGCTTAAATAATCAAAGTAGTCGTAAGAGTTAGTAATTAATTGATCCTCGTAGGAATGATCTTTATTTACTACTTGTATGATCTGTGCGCTTGTGGAAAATCAACAAAAAGTTTTTGGCGCCATTGCCGGGGATCGTGTTGATATTAACACGAGTGACAATTTGGTTGATTTAAGCAATTTTTATTTTATTTCTATTTTTATCTTATTTTAATTTAACTTTCTTTTATTTTTCTTTGAATTTTCAGGTGTTGTTTCTTTCTTATGCGTAAAATGAAGAGTCAAGAAAATCTTATTATCCCTGTTGATCTTGAGATTGAGAAGACGCTTCGTGATATTAGAAGAGAAAGAAGAACACAGATTTTTTAAGAAGACAACATGGTAGACAACACTAACCAAGTCTCCAATCCAAAGCGTAGGTTGATGGATTATAGAACTCCCAATGCTAATGCTCGTTAGTTTTCCAATGTTAGACCACGGATAGAAGCCAACAACTTCGAGATCAAGACATCATTGATCCAGATGGTCCAACGATTGCAATTCAGTAGGTCACCAACTGAAGACCCAAATCAACATTTGGATGAGTTCTTGGAGTTATGTGACACTATCAAAATTAATGGGATTTCAACGGATCAGGCTTTTTCCTTTTTCTCTTAGGGGAAAGCAAAGAAGTGGATTCACTTAGAGGCCCCTAATTCACTCACCACTTGGAACTTGATAGAGCAGGCCTTCTTGTATAAGTATTACCCGATTGGAAAGACAATAAAGCTCCACCAAGACATCACAACCTTCTCTCAAAAGGAAGATGAGTCTCTTTATGAAGCATGAGAGAGGTATAATGATCTTATTTGTCAGTGTCCACATCATGGCCAACGGGATTTTGTTGTCATCTAGACCTTCTATGTTGGGTTGTCTTTCTCCACAAAGGCAACTCTTGATGTCGCAGTTGGCGGTGCTTTGATGGCCAAGACTCCAACAGAGGCAAGGGCCTTAATTAATGAGGTGACTTCCAATATTTATCTGTGGCCAAGTGAGAGATCATCTTCAAGGAAGCAAGTTGGAATTATAGAGCTTGATGCCATTTCCATGCTGAGTACCAAGTTTGACACTTTAGCTAAGACACTTGAAAAGCTGAATGTCAATGCTATAAATACTCCAAAAGCAACTTGTGAAACATGTGGAGGAGGGCATTTGACTTTGGAATGCAATGCAGTGGAGACATATTCTCAAGACTCATCGTTGGGGCAAGTGAACTATATTCAGAATGGCAACTTCAAGGCTCAAGGGAATTCTTTCTCCAACTCATACAACCCCGGCTGAAGAAACCACTAAAATCTCTTATATGGCGGTCATCAAAATAATGGGGGGCCACCCAGATTCCAACAAACTCAACAATCTTCTCAGGGGGTGAAGTCTAATTTAGAAGCTCTCATGGAGAATTTCATAGTCACTCAAAAAGAGTATAATAATGTCATTCAGGCTCAGGTGCAACAACATGGGGAGTCCATCAAGCAAGTCTATACTCGCCTAGACCAAATGGCGACTCATTCTAAGATGCTTGAAACTCAAATAACCCAACAAGCAAGCTTGTTTAATATGGTTCAAGGGCGAATCCCAAGTCAACCAGAGGCCAACCCAAGGGAACAAGCCAATACAATTTTCTTGAGAAGTGGAATCAAGTTGAAAGCCCCACCAAAGAAGAAAAGCTTAAAGAAAAGAAAACTCATGATAATGAAGAGAAACAAGAGAAGCTCAAGGACAAAGAAGAAGACAAAGAAAGCAATGAAAAGTATGCTCCTCCACCAGCATATGTTCCACCTTTGCCCTTCCGTAAAAAATCTCAAAGGGCAAAGCTTGATCACTAATTTGGCAAATTTTTGGAGGTACTTAAAAAGCTTTACATAAACATACCTTTTACGGAAGTGCTTTCCCAAATGCCCACTTA
The DNA here is from genome assembly GCA_029884605.1 of Ormosia emarginata. Classification (NCBI taxonomy): domain Eukaryota; kingdom Viridiplantae; phylum Streptophyta; class Magnoliopsida; order Fabales; family Fabaceae; genus Ormosia; species Ormosia emarginata. Next base: position 1,610,834 of record JAQQTP010000049.1, on the reverse strand, counting down.
TACTAAACTCTTGAAAGAGATTCTTTCCAATAAGAGGAAGCTTGAAGACTATAAGACTGTTGCTTTGACAGAAGAATGCAGTGTGATAATTCAAAGCAAGTTTCCTCTTAAGCTTAAGGATCCGGGTAGCTTTTCAATTCCACGCTCAATTGGGGACATGCACTTCAATAAGGCTTTGTGTGATCTTAGGGCAAGTGTGAGTTTGATGCCCATTTCTCTTTGCAAGAAACTTAATATCAGGGAGCTCAAACCGACCACCATCTCTCTTCAATTGGCTGATAGGTCAATTACACGACCTATTGGCATTCTAGTTAATGTTCCCTTGAAGGTGGGAAAGTTTTTATGCTAGTTGACTTTGTTGTGCTTGACATGGAGGCAGATGTTCAAATTCCAATCATTCTTGGGTATCTATTCCTAGCCACTGGAAGGACAATCATTGATGTCCACGAAGGAAAAATAACTCTGCAATTGAATAATGAGGAAGTAGTGTTTGATGTTTTTAATTCTGAAAAAAATTCTAGTTCCTTTAATTCATGTAATCACATAGATGCTATTGATGTTGTGGATAATGTTGTACTTTCAGATATGCAGGAATCTGTGGCTAAAGATGTGCTAGAAAAAGACCTTGCCCAAGGTTGCTACTAACTTTGAGAAGGCCAAGCTTTGCAAGAAAGGACCAAAGAAGTGGAATGACAAGTGTGTCAAGAAGCATGCATTTAAGCTTGGGGATAAAGTTCTTGTTAAGAACTCGCTTCTACATTTCTGTCCTAGTAAGTTGTGGTCAAAATGGTCTAAACCATATGAGATTGTTCGAGTCTTATCATACGATGTGCTTGAGGTGAAGAAAGAAGGCCATAAGACATTCATGATAAATGGTCAGAGAGTTAAACACTATGAAGAAGGAGTGGGGACTGAGCACGACTCCATTGACATCACCTGAGCATAGAACCAGCCCATAGTCAAGCTAATGACTATAACTTAGCACTTTTTAGGAGGTAACTCAAATTTTTTCTCTTTTTATTTACTCTCTTATTTTTTATTTTGTTCTTACCTTGTTATTACTTATTTTATTGATTAACATTTTTTCTATTTTTATTTTGTAGTTAGCTAATATTGAGTCGGCTTAGGTGCCTCTTTGAGTTTGAAGCCTTTGTAGGGAGATGTATATAGTTGTCGGCCACCAAAAAGATTTTTCTTTTCTTTCCTTTAGTCTCTTTATTTTTGTATTTAGTTCTTGCATTTTGCTTTTCAATTTTTGCTTTGTTTTTCTTGTGCAGTTTTAGATTATATGTTGGCGCTCATGTAGACCAGATGTTCTAGTTCATGGCTACATGCCTCCCTCCCCCACCACCTTTGTGATATTGCGTTTCCATTTTCAGGGAAGTTTCGTTGTCCTTTGTTCTGTTATTTTTCTTATTTAAACATTGAGGATAATGTTTATTTCAAGTGTGGGGGGGAAATCGATGAACACTTGAGTATTGCATCGAATCAAGCTGGAATTGTGTGTTAATTTCTTGATTATTTCTGACCTGATTGAGATACGTTTGAGAAGTAAGTCTATTGTTAATAAACTGATTTTTGTGCAAGGCAATCTTTTTCAATTGAGTATTGAAACATTTAGCATTTTATTTGGAAAATTAGCCATGTCTGCTTGCATTTGATTTCTTTATTAACATTAGCCAGAAAGTGAGTTTTGAGCTTTATTGATTGGATTTTTCATAACAAAATCATATTTTTCCTTCTGGAGTGATATTTCTCTTGATTTATGTGCGCTAGAACTTGTTTTGATATCTTGTTAAGACTTTAATGATTCACATACATACTTGGACATGATTAAGGCAATTAAGCTTAATTCTTTCTTGACTTCCAGAGTTGCATTGAGAAAATAATCCACTAGTTGCCCCTTTGAGCCTGAAATTGATTTCTTTAAATACCCAGTTGAATAATCAGGTTGGATTCTTTGGAGTATCTGATGTGTTGATTGAAAGGTCTTGAAAAGTTACTTTTGTCTTCAAGGGTTGAAAGAAAAAAAAACAAATAAAAAATTTTGAAAAGAAAAAAAGAAAGAAAGAAATAAAGAGATTGTTGGTGAAGAATAATGAGAATATTGGGTTGAAAGTGTGAATTGGTTATATCCTAGTGCATTATGCTCTATTGATCATTCTCTCAACCTGATTTTGTTCTGCATAGCTTTATCCATAACCATTCTTTACCTTTATTTATCTTTTTCCTACCATTGATTATACCCTTGACCCCATTACAACTAGAAGAAGTCCTTTTGATTCTTATTATGTATTTGAACTTGGAAGTGGAGATGAGATTGATAACCAAGTCTATGGTTTTGCATTTTTCAAGAGAAATTTGAGTGATTTCTTTGTCCTTAAACACTTGAGCGATGGAAAGATGAGTGATCTCAAATGGTTGGTAAAGAGAAATTGTGCAAGCTAGACTTAAGCCTCTAATTGTATTAAGTGCTAAATTTTCTTGCTTGATTGGATTTGATTACTGAGCTTAATTGAATTTTTAAACTGTGGAATTTCCCTTGATTCGTGTTTCTTGATGTTGAGCTTAATCTTAGTTTTTAATTCATATTCTTTGCTTGAGGACAAGCTGTAACACCCCAAAATTTACTTTTCTACTATCAGAATTCATTCTAAAAATATTTATGATTTTTTGGAATTTTCTTGGAATTTTCTTAGAACGCGGAATATTTTAATATATTTATCGTTTTACATGTGTACTGAGCGGAACCGGAGAAATGAAACATTTTCTCCGAGAACCTTGAACTATGGAAACGTCGACGGGGGGTCTTACTAAACCCGAGGCTGGACACAGTTTACAAGGTTTCACATTTTTTGAGAAATCTTAACAGATGAGATAATAAAACACTGTGAAGAATTTATCTGTTAGATTTGTAATGCTGACTTCTACCAACTATAACTATTGTCCAATAAATAATAACATGTATTAAAAATATTATCACATTATTCAAAATCTAATTTTTGTATCACATCTATTAGTTTTAATTTCAAAAGAAAGATTAAATTTAATCCAAGCTTGTTATGGGAAGCTTCCTAGCAATTTCCCTTGCAACACATTTTTCTCTCTACCTTTTTCCACTCTTCTACGGCAGAAGCCACAAGGGGGGAAGCCCAAATATTTTTCCTTCCATTGTCTTAATATTTCACTCTCATCTCTCTAAACTCAAATACCCATTTCTCTTTTTCTCTCTTCTTCTTCCTCTCCACCGTACACACACACACACACCATCACATTGGAAACTAACTTCCTTATTTGCCAAACAAATCACATTTTCTTGTTCCTTCCACCATTCCAAGACTATTCTCCTTGGTGGTTATCTTTTGGTTCTTCTTCTTCTTCTTCTTCCATTTCTCTTCCACCATTAAAGCTAAAGCTTGGAGCTTTAAGGTAAAGTCTTCAACTTTCTTCCATTTCCTTGCTATTTTCGTTTTCTCTTGGCCACCTTGGTGACCAAGAACCTATTTTTCATGGTTTGAGTGAACATTGTGGTGATCACTCACATTGGAGTTTTCTTGAAGGGGGGAAAACGAAAATCTAGGACAACAAGGAGTAGCACATTGTGTTGTTTTCTAAATAGGTAAGAGGGAGATGATCCTCTTCAACCAATCTTGGTAGTAAGGGAATGTCTTGTATGTTTATTGTTGTTGATTTTTAAATCCATGTATAAAGTTCTCTCATTTTTATGTTGTTCTTGATGATAATGTATTTTGTTGGGTTTGTATGATTTATTGATGTCTCTTGCATGATTTGAAGGTGTATTTGAGTATCTTGTTGATTAAATATGATGAGAAATGGTTTGGTTTGAGTTAGAGGACCTGAGAACTCTGTTTTTCTGCAAGTTTATGCGTAGTAATCGATTACACGGGGCTTTTAATCGATTGCCAAGCTCTTAAAGATACAAAATCATGATTCTGGAAATCTGGTAATCGATTACTTCTGGTGTGTAATCGATTACAGAGATTCTGTTTAGCTTGTAATCGATTACAAGAGGAGTGTAATCGATTACCAAGCCTCGATGTCACGAAATGGTGCTTACGGAATCACGTGTCGATTACAATTTGTGAGTAATCGATTACGGAGGTTCGTCAATTGTAATCGATTACCACGGTTGTGTAATCGATTACGGTGCCTTGAAGTTACGAAACATGATTAAAAATCACGTAATCGATTACAATGAGATTGTAATCGATTCACAGAGGTTCTGCTTCTCGGTGTCGATCGACATAAGGTGTCAGTAATCGATTACCAAGACCAAAAATGAGATTTTTGAGCTGGAAATGATTGAGATTATGGTTCTTTGTCCTTTGTAACTCAAACATAACCTAAAAACCCTGGATTCAAGGATTTTACTTTACTAAATTGTCATAGAAATATGCATTCACCCCAATAGGGAAGAAATGATTTTGAATATGGAATCCTTGGATCCATGATATGCAAATTGTGGTATGTGTGTAATGAGGAATGCATGTTGATGCTGAGAATTATTGTCGTAGTACTCAATGAGATAAGGATGATGATGTGCCATTGAGGCAATGTTTTAAATAAATGTATTGTTGATATGTCATGTTAGACATTGAATATTGCTTATGTGCCATTGAGGAAAAGCTTATGTTGAATGCATCATTGATGAACATACATGATTGGACATTGTGTCATCATGCATGCGTATTGTCCGTGGGACATTGTTGAGAAGGCTATGTTGCCTAGGAGTTTGAATAACACCTATGTGCGGGTGCGAATAGACTAAGCGTAGGTGTCATATGTTGTTGACCCTGGGGGTGTCGGGGTGTGGGTGTCTCACAATGATAGTGGGTAGCTCCACTGGGGCCGTGGGATAGACCAATGCAACACACCGACGATCTTGCCTGAGATGCTGTCCTATGTCGCGATCAACTGTTGAGGTGCCATGTGTGAGCCATTTTGCGCAAATGTTTTTATGTGATGAGCACACTATATTTTTAAGGCTAACGATACACTGGCATTACTCCTTGATCATTCACTCCGAAAATATTTATGTCTAGCTCCATGGAGTAGGAACTTTGGTACCCTTGTTGCATTGTGAGTTGTCAGTCACATGGTCCATTGAGCATTCATGATTGGATAATGTGTTTACTATTACGACTGTGATATTTATTTGATTCTTGGTAATGCTAATGTTGCTAGTTGGCTATGGATGATGTTAATTACTGTTCCTTGCTGTTTTGCTCTCATTAATTGCTTTCATGTATTACTATACCTGTATGTGTTAACTGTGTCTTACGTGGGCGTTCGACGCCGTTTATTTTCTTGTTGCCTTGTTGGTACTGAAAGCTGGGAATCTCACCTCTTTCGATACTTTTCTTTATTTGGCATTTTGGTTGAATCGTATGCTCTCTAGAAGACACTCGTGAGGAGGACAAGGAAGCCCGTGAGTTTCAAGGTTTCTGGCCTTATCTCGATTGAGACCGAAGTTGCTGAGAATGTCTTTTCGCCCCCGTGGATTTTTTGGTTACGTGAGGATCAACTTTCATGGTGGTCCGGATTGCTGGCATATCAACGTGCAGACTGACCGATGTGTGTACCACGGCGAATTGACGGTGTCTTTGGCATGGGGACGCTACACTGCTTCTATTTTTGACTTTCATGCTTTTGTGTGGTTGGAATTTTATATGCCTGTAAGAGATATGTGGGCAGATATGTACTATACCCCACGTGACGACTCTTTCTTGTCTACTGCCCGGGCTCCTGCCCGCTGTTCTGTCGTCCCGATGGATGTCTCGTCGGACGACGAGGACCCTGAGGAGGATCCATCTACGGTTCCTTCTCATTCCAGGTAGTCTTAGGGTTGGTTGTAAATTGATGGCTACTGATGGCTATCCGTTTATTTTGAGGGAGCCTGATGTACTACTGGATTGTGGGTAGATATATTTGTATCTCTTAGGGTAGGTACACATTTTGCTTTTTGAATATCTTTTATTTAGAAATGTAAATTAAACAGGCTCGTGCTTCTGATATAAAACATGTAATTATCCATATTGTGTATGGCTGTATGTTTCATTCCCTGTTGATTTCTCTTTAACGTTTTTGATAAGAAGTTTTATATGAAGGAGGAACTTTTAATTTTAAATCAATCACGCGATATATTTACAAACAGGTGTATATGTATATTCAATGGAAGTTTTAACCGGAACTATGTTAAAAGAAAAAAAATGCTCAAATTTTCCGTAGTCATTTTTGGGTCGTTTCACTATAGTGCGACGTTCCTTCTTCTCACCCGTTATGACTGAAGGGAGAAAAAAGGGCGTTACACAAGCAAACTTCAAGTGCGGGAGAATTTGATAACCTATATTTTATAGTCTTAAACCAAATGAATTATAGTGATTTGATTGCATTTTATACTTTTCTTGTGCTTAATCGGGTGTTTTTGGCTACCATTTATAAGTTTGGGTTCAAATTGGGCATAGTTGTATTTTTCAGCATTGTGGCAATTTTACACTATTTCTTTATTTCGAGTATAACTTAGCTATAGACATCTAACAAATAAGAACTTTATCTTTTAGGAAAGCTAAGAGGAAGATTTACAACTTTGATGAAGAGCTCTAGAGCTGAATCAAATGTCTAGTAGGTCATATTAAGCCTGGAAGTTAGAACAGAGGTTCTATCGCTGGAACCTGAGTAGTTTGCAAAGATTTAGCCATATCTTGAGTTATAGAGGTCGAAATGAGACGATTCAGGTGGCATTGGAAAGCTGCGACAAAATCCTTCAACTTTGATGAAGAGACACGACCGTGTGTCCAAGAGATATGGTCGTGTGCCCCCCAACGTTGAAGTTACGTAATTCTGGCACCAGACATGGCCCTGTCTTAACCTCATGAAGCTTTTGACTTTGAGACACAGTCGTGTCTTAATGTCACACGACTGTGTCTCCCCTGAATGTGCAAATTACGCTATTTTTCAAGCTCACACGGCTGTGTCGAGCTTAGACACGGTCGTGTGAGTCTCCCTGACGTGAAAAAAAAAGGAATTTTGCCCCTAAATCATTATAAATTGGGTAAAAACACCAATCCTAAGGAGACTTTTTGGCTAGAGGCTACAGGAAACTTTGAGAGACACAAGGATTGAAAGCTAGGGTTCTGAAGACAAGAGCAAGAGCATTGATCAACCATTGAAGACATCTTTTCCATTTTCTCTTTTATTTTGGAATCATAGTTATTTCTTTACCTTTTGTTCTTGTTTGTGCTTCAATTGCCATGAGTGGCTAAACACCTTTTTCTAGGATTGGGATGAAACTCTCTATTTCTTTATGTTAAATTATTAATTTAATTCTTTGTTAATGAAATTATTGTTCTTGATTCATTCTTAGTGTTCTTAATGCTTGTGGTATGTTGCTGACTATATTTACATGATCTTAGGCTTTAGGTGAAGGATCGAAAGATGAAATCTAATTACTTGATAATCTAAGAATTGAACTTAGGAATTGAGACCTAGACATAGGCTTAAATCCTTTGAGGGTTAAACGATTGTCATGAATCTTAATGGGTTGAAACTTGGATTAATTGCCATGAGAATGGGGTTAGTGAAGTTTTAGCACGTTTTTAGTGCCAAGAAATTAGACTTTAAATAATTTAGGACAAATTGCATTCAAGAACATAATTGATCATTAACAAAGATAAGATTACAATTTAGCATAGGGGATAGTGTAGTGGATTCCTAGTCCTAGGCCTTTAAACCTTGGTTGAATCTTGACTTTTCTTGATTTATTTGCTTTCTTTATAGTTTTGATTTTAATTTAACTTTCACTATTGATTTTATTCGCTTAAATAATCAAAGTAACCGTAAGAGTTAATAATTAACCGATCCTCGTGGGAACGATCTTTATTTACTACTTGTACAATCCTTGCACTTGCAAAAAATCAACAACACATGTCTCCGACACAGTGCTAGCTGCGATGAAAAGAGAAACCTGTCACTCTCTCACTTACTGTTTCTGTAGTTGTGGCTAGGGTTCTATTCTGCGTACCTAGCAGCCCCCTTAACAGTACTACTTATAATAGTGAATGCCTTAAGTGAGTGAGAGTAGTAGCAGGGTTAGCTATGTAGCCTTTGGACTCATCTATTATGAGTTAGGCTCATGATGGAATCCCAGTCTAACTTGGATTCTCATTGCCCCAATTTATTCTGCTCTATGTGTGTGACCCTGCAGGTTCTTACAACGTTAGCAGTAATATTAAAATCTCATTTTAATATTACAAGTAATGAGCGGTATCTAGCAACACATCACTACTATCCAAGTAATGAGAATGTTAGTGATTTGACATAACATTTCCGTGATCATTGTTCCCGTATAGTTTAGTCCCTTTGTCTAGATATCATGATTGAACATAAGGCATGGAATATGTCACCCTTGTATAGTTTAATTTTTCATTTCCTAATACTCAAGTAAACATAGTAATAACAAATGAGATCAATATCTCATATTGACTCATTTAAGCATGGCTATGTATTTTGTAGTCTCACTTAATCAAGGGCCTCGAAGATATCACTCATGTTATGTAGGAGGGACAAATCTCATCTAGGTCACTCACATTCCTCCACATGATTCGCAGTATGTCCAATAACTAACTTTATAATCACCTTATTATAGATGACGTTTGATGGCATCAAAACATACAACTCCTCATGTAGGAATCATATTGATTTCAGGTCAAAGGACCACATACACTATTATCACTATGAGAATCACTTATGACACTCATGTAATGATCCATGTAGCGTTCTCATGGAGGGTCTGTCCAATACATCATTACTCTAATATGTATCTATGTAAAGACTAGATATCTCATATTCATGACCCATCAGATGTGGTCATTAGTCTACGCACATACTAGTCTCAATGCATTATTGTCGTCCTAATTAATACTTGACTAGGGACATTTAAGAATAGTGTTTTGATTCTATCAAATATGATATCACGATCAAGTCATCTACTTGATGTCCTATGGTATAAAACTTACTATTCTAAGGACTTTATTATGTTTATTGTAAATAACACACAATAAATGAAATGCCTCATATATTAAATAAATAGCATAATACAATGTAAGCTAGTACGGTCAAAATAAATTGGCTTCTAGGGCATACACCAGCAGGGAGACAGTCCTAAGAAACTTGATCATTAGCACTATAAAAGTAACCTATGTGGAAAAATGGGAAAGGAAAATAAAGTAGTTGGAGAAGGTTAAGAAGGAATGCTATGACAAATTGGTGACACTATTACTTATACTGTGGACAAGGTCACATTTTAGCTTTTATTGCAAAAATGACATGTTAATGAACAGTATATCTGAGTCTTTCAATGGAAAACTCTTGGAAGCCAGAGATAAGCCTATCTTGACCATGTTTGAATGGATAAGATGTTATTGGATGTCTAGGTTTGCTGAAAAGAGAACCAAAGATGAGAAGTATAAAGGAAAGATCTTGCCTAAACCTATAAAGAGGTTAGATGTTTAGGCAATTAACTCAAGGAATTGGACATCTAAGTGGGATGGAGGTCTCAAATTTGAAGTGTCACATAACAATAGACATATTAATAAGAAGTTTGTTATTGGCTTGGACATTGGTAGCTGCACTTGTAAATTTTGGGGATAAACAGGTATGCCTTACCAGCATACTTGCAGTACAATATTTTTTAAAGGGAATGATCCAGAAGACTATATAAGTAATTACTATACTATTGTAGCTTACATTGGTTGTTATAGACAGGTTGTAAACCCAGTAAATAGGGAGAATATGTGGCTGACACTGAACATGGACAAAATTGCCCCCCAACTCATAGAGAGAAGCATGGAAGGCCTAAAAAGTTAAGGAAAAGAGAACGTGATGAAAATCCAAGGCAGTAAAGGCTTAGGAAAACTGGAACAGTAATCAAATGTTCAAGGTTGGCCACAACAGGAAAAAGTGCTAACTACCTGAACCTATAAGTTCTATTGATGTTATTACTGGTGGAGCATCTAGATTTGCTACTAGATCTGGTGGTGGTGGACTATATGGAGCTTCTACTGCATCTAGAGCAAATAGATCTGGTGGTACATCTAGATCTGCGAGTGGATCTGTTGGTGGTGGACCATATGGATTTGCTACTCCATCTAAAGCTACTAGATCTGTTACTAGATCTGTTGGTGGTGGACCATATGGATCTGCTACTCTATCTAGAGATATTAGATCTACTACTGCATCTAGATCTATTACTAGATCTGCTAGTGGAGCATTTGGATTTGGAGCTGGTGGATCATCTGGATCTAGTGATGTTGGAGCATCTGGATCTAGAGCTGGTGGATCATCTGGATCTGGTGGTGTTGGTGCATCTTAAGCTGATATTGGAGCATCTCAATCTACTGGTAGGTGTAATATCCCGGGACTGCCTGCAGGATTGACAAGTGTCTCCACAAACCAACACGGGTCTTTTCAGCATGCTTTGTCCTCACTCACACGCATCCTAAGAAACTTCCCAGGAAGTCACTCATCCCATAATTGCTCCAAGTTAAGCACGCTTAACCATAGAGTTCTCATGTTCTAGGCTGCCAAAAAAAATTGCAACATATTGATATGATTATACTTAATCAATTCACTTAAGTTATCCTTAACTATGCAATCCCATACCTGCACAGTCTCTGAATCCCTTTCATTTCGATGTATATTCAGTTCATTCATGGGACCCTTCTCCAAGAAGCCTGTTAGGAGCCGCTTATTAATGCTTTCACTTTAGCACCGGCGACCACTTCCTGCCCTCGTCGGCCCCTGGATGCTACATGCCCACCAACCTCCACTTGGTTCGTCCCCAAACCACATACTAGGAGAGGTCTCGTCTCTGATACCATCAGTAACATCTCGGGACTGCCTACAGGATTGACGAGTGTCTCCCCAAACTAACACGGGTCTTTTCAGTGTGTTTTGTCCTCACTCACACGCACCCTAGGAAACTTCCCAGGAGGTCACCCATCCCACAATTGCTCCAAGTCAAGCACACTTAACCATGAAGTTCTTATGTTCTAGGCTCCCAAAAAGAAATTACAACTTGTTGATATGACTATACTTAATCAATTCATTTAAGTCATCCTTAACTATGCAGTCCCATACCTGCACAGTCTCTGAATCCCTCTCATTTCGATGCATATTCAGTTCATTCATGGGACCCTTTGCCAAGAAGCCTGCCAGGAGCTGCTTATTAATGCTTTCACTTTAGCACCGAGGACCACTCCCCGCCCTCGTCGGTCCCAGGATGCTACATGTCCACTAACCTCCGCTTGGTTTGTCCCCGAACCACATACTAGGAGAGGTCCCATCTCTGATATCATCTGTAACATCTCGGGACTGGCTGCAAGATTGACGAGTGCCTCCACAAACCAACACGGGTCTTTTTAGCGTGCTTTGTCCTCACTCACACACATCCTAGGAAACTTCCCAGGAGGTCACTCATCCCACAATTACTCTAAGTCAAGCACGCTTAACCATAGAGTTCTTATGTTCTAGGCTCCCAAAAAGAAGTTGCAACTTGTTGATATGGCTATACATAATCAATTCATTTAAGCCATTCTTAACTATGCAATCCCATACCTGCACAGTCTCTGAATCCCTCTCATTTCGATGTATATTCAGTTCATTCATGGGACCCTTCTCCAAGAAGCCTGTTAGGAGCCGCTTATTAATGCTTTCACTTTAGCACCGGCGACTACTTCCTACCCTCGTCGGCCCCTGGATGCTACATGCCCACCAACCTCCGCTTGGTTCGTCCCCAAACCACATACTAGGAGAGGTCTCGTTTCTGATACCATCAGTAACATCTCGGGACTGCCTGCAGGATTGACGAGTGTCTCCCCAAACTAACACGGGTCTTTTCAGCGTGTTTTGTCCTCACTTACACGCATCCTAGGAAACTTCCCAGGAGGTCACCCATCCCACAATTGCTCCAAGTCAAGCACACTTAACCATAGAGTTCTTATGTTCTAGGCTCCCAAAAAGAAATTACAACTTGTTGATATGACTATACTTAATCAATTCATTTAAGTCATCCTTAACTATGCAGTCCCATACCTGCACAGTCTCTGAATCCCTCTCATTTCGATGCATATTCAGTTCATTCATGGGACCATTCGCCAAGAAGCCTGCCAGGAGCTGCTTATTAATGCTTTCACTTTAGCACCGAGGACCACTCCCCGCCCTCGTCGGCCCCAGGATGCTACATGTCCACTAACCTCTGCTTGGTTCGTCCCCGAACCACATACTAGGAGAGGTCCCATCTCTGATATCATCTGTAACATCTCGGGACTGGCTGCAGGATTGACGAGTGCCTCCACAAACCAACACGGGTCTTTTTAGTGTGCTTTGTCCTCACTCATACACATCCTAGGAAACTTCCCAGGAGGTCACTCATCCCACAATTGCTCTAAGTCAAGCATGATTAACTATGGAGTTCTTATGTTCTAGGCTCCCAAAAAGAAGTTGCAACTTGTTGATATGACTATACTTAATCAATTCATTTAAGTCATTCTTAACTATGCAGTCCCATATCTGCACAGTCTCTGAATCCCTCTTATTTCGATGTATATTCAGTTCATTCATGGGACCCTTCTCCAAGAAGCCTGTTAGGAGCCGCTTATTAATGCTTTCACTTTAGCACCGACGACCACTTCCTGCCCTCGTCGGCCCCTGGATGCTACATGCCCACCAACCTCCGCTTGGTTCGTCCCCAAACCACATACTAGGAGAGGTCTCGTCTCTGATACCATCAGTAACATCTCGGGACTGCCTACAGGATTGACGAGTGTCTCCCCAAACTAACACGGGTCTTTTCAGCGTGTTTTGTCCTCACTCACACGCATCCTAGGAAACTTCTCAGGAGGTCACCTATCCCACAATTGCTCCAAGTCAAGCACACTTAACCATGGAGTTCTTATGTTCTAGGCTCCCAAAAAGAAATTACAACTTGTTGATATGACTATACTTAATCAATTCATTTATGTCATCCTTAACTATGCAGTCCCATACCTGCACAGTCTCTGAATCCCTCTCATTTCGATGCATATTCAGTTCATTCATGGGACCCTTCGCCAAGAAGCCTGCCAGGAGCTGCTTATTAATGCTTTCACTTTAGCACCGAGGACCACTCCCCGCCCTCGTCGGCCCCAGGATGCTACATGTCCACTAACCTCCGCTTGGTTCGTCCCCGAACCACATACTAGGAGAGGTCCCATCTCTGATATCATCTGTAACATCTCGGGACTGGCTGCAGGATTGACGAGTGCCTCCACAAACCAACACGGGTCTTTTTAGCGTGCTTTGTCCTCACTCACACACATCCTAGGAAACTTCCCAGGAGGTCACTCATCCCACAATTGCTCTAAGTCAAGCACACTTAACCATGGAGTTCTTATGTTCTAGGCTCCCAAAAAGAAGTTGCAACTTGTTGATATGGCTATACTTAATCAATTCATTTAAGTCATTCTTAATTATGCAGTCCCATACCTGCACAATCTCTGAATCCCTCTCATTTCGATGCATATTCAGTTCATTCATGGGACCCTTCACTAAGAAGCCTGCCAGGAGCCACTTATTGATGCTTTCACTTTAACACCGGCAGCCACTCCCCGCCCTCGTCGGCCCTGGGATGCTACATGTCCACCAACGTCTACTTGGTTCTTCCCCAAACCACATACTAGGAGAGGTCCTATCTCTGATACCATCTGTAACATCTTGGGACTGCCTGCAGGATTGACGAGTGTCTCCATAAAGCAACGCGAGTCTTTTTAGTGTGCTTTGTCTTCACACACACGCATCCTAGGAAACTTCCCAAGAGGTCACCCATCCCACAATTGCTCCAGGTCAAGCACGCTTAACCATGGAGTTCTTATGTTCTAGGCTCCCGAAAAGAAGTTGCAACTTGTTGATATGGCTACGCTTAATCAATTCCTTTAAGTCATCATTAACTATGCAGTCTCATACCTGCATAGTCTCTGAATCCCTCTCATTCCGATGAGTATTCAATTCATTCACGGGACCCTTCGCCAAGAAGCCTGCTAGCAGCTGCTTATTAATGCTTTCACTTTAGCACCGCCGACCACTCCCCACCCTCGTCGGCCCCGGGGCGCCAAATTACGATATTGTAACACCCCAAATTTTGGCTAAATTACGATATTGTCCAAAATGTACTGTTTTATGATTTCTATATGTTGTAAAATTATTTTGACTGTTTTGTGACTGTATTTGATTGTTGTGTGTGATTTACTCCGAGTTAAGAAAATAATAATTTTCGGGCCAGAGAAAATCTTTATCTGATTATTCGGGGCTGGGGGATGTTACTAAACCCAATTCTGAGTGATACGTGTATCAATCTTTTAATTTTTAGAATTTATCTATAAAATAAAAAATATTTTATATTATAATATTATTTTATTATACGATGGACAGTACCTACTGACTTAAGAGCAGTAGCTTCTGCCCAGTGGACAATAGGAATCGAACAAGTCTTTGTGACTTATAATTTGGTTAACCAATAGAAACCAGTCAATGTTTCTGGCTTGAATTATTTCTAAGCCAATGAGAGGCAGTCAACAAAAATGGCTTGAATTTATAAGCCAATAGGAAGGTAGTCCATAAAAATGGTTGGACTAGTTAGTAAGTAACTAGAAAAACCTAACTAAGTTAGCTTAAACCTAACTAAGTTAATCTAGAAAACTTAAGTAGTAACTAAATGGAACAAACCTAGTTAGCTATTCATTAAAGCTTTAGTTAGAGAATGTTCTAACATAATCAAGAAGGTGATTAGTTATCCTAAGTAACTAAATGGTTAGCCAAGTAACTAAGAAACCTAACTAGATTAACCTAAGCTTAACTAGATACCTAAGTGAACCAAAACTTAGTTGCTCTCCCTTGAGCCATTTGGTTATGGCATCTTCAAGAAGCATCAAGAAGCTTGATGACTTGATTTTCTAAACCTATAGGAAGCAAGCTTAGATGCTAAGTTTTGGATATCCACCATTGAACTCATCTAAGGCTATTAGGAGTCCTTAGTGGTCAACTAAGGTGGCCACCTCCTTTAGGGAGCTCCACGGCCAAAGGCTTTAGGAAGAGATAGGATGACATTTTGCTAAGTTCATTTTCATCTTCATCCATTCTCCTAAGCAAGTTAACCAAAAATTCTCTCCTTTCTCCTTTGTGAAGCTCACGGCCACCATCTCCAAACCATACCTCCACTCTTCTAAAATTTCATCCAACACCACTTCTCAAACCTAAACACCATTCTAAACATCTTTCATCTTGAGAGTTTCTTCAAAATCATTCATTTGAAGCTTGGAAACCAACCTTGAAGTTTCTTTCCTACAAGGTAAAAATCCTTGTTTCTTGTTTCTAAGTTCATTCTTGAAGTTCTAAGCCATGATTGATCCATGGTTTTTCTTTTTCAACCATAGTTTAAGACTTCTTTAAATTGTTTAAGTTTTTAGGGTTTCTTTGGAGCCATACGAAATCCATAGGAGGAAGTCCAAGAGGAGTTTGTCTTCCTTAAAGATAAGATGGAGATTTAATCTCATCAACCATGTATGGTGGTGAGAAAATGGATGTATTTGTGGTGAAGATTCCAAAAGGATTCATTCACTTGGTTTTTTAAAGTTTTTCCTATTTGTGATTGATTTTTTTTGCAAGCATGTCTATAGCTTTTATATATTTGGTATATGTTTATGGATGCATGGTAGTTATTGTAGGATGTGAATAACATGTTGAGGATTTGCATGAGTGTTCCAAAGAACACATGAAGCTCACGGCTTCACTAACACAAAGAGAACCAAAATGTTCTCAACTATTTTCTAAAGCATGGATTAATTAATTTAATGGGATTAATGATTTTTACAAGGACTTAGATAGTAGAAAATAATTTAAAGATGATTTATAGAAGATATAGTGAATTTCAGCCAACATGCCATTTGAGAATACTTAGTTTGAATATTAACCATTGATTTAATCAAAGGTTAAGAAACAAACTTAATAAAGAAGCCTTGGATAATAACCATTGATTTAATCAATGGTGTGAGAATAAGCTTAGTTAGGAAGGCTTTGATATCAACCATAGATGTAATCAAAGGTGTAGAATTGGTCTTGAAAAATGACAAAGACCATTTATAACCATTGGATTTAGATTAAATCAAGGGTGGAGATTTAATCTTAAAAAGTAACAAAGACCATTTATGACCATTGGATGAAGAATTAATCAAGGGTAGAGATTTGGTCTTCTAAAATGGCAAAGACTAATTAGGACCCTTGGATTTAAAGTTTGAAGAAGCAATCTTAACCATTAATTTTGGAGACACATCTAATGGTTAGAATTTAAAGGAGAAAAATCCAATGGCCTAGATTAAGTCTTCTAACCTATCTAAATCTACCTAAATCCTAACCATTGAATTAATCAATGGCTAGAAATGCTTCAAATGGTGGCAAATAATGAAGACAACTTTATTGAATGCATTATGAAGAGAAAGTGATGGTTTTGGAGTGTTTAGAAGACAAAGAAACAAGCTTTATGTCATTTTTGCATGTCTTGGTCAAGTTAGACATCATAATGGCTTACTTTTGATTTTTTTGCACTCAAGAAGAATGCAAGAAGGGGGGACTACGAATTTGGTGCTGCATGAAGGAGTTTGGAAGACCATAATTGCATGCTTTAGTCATTATTGTCTTCCTTGGTCTTCATTGATTCATTTTCAAGAAGGAAACTTAGAAAATTTTCTCTCCATCTCCTTTCTTCTCTAGATTTTGGCCAAGCCCTCCAAGAGCACCTTTCATCACTCAAAAATTTCATCCAACTTGATTTTCTAAACCTAAACATCATTCTAAGAACATCTCTAGTTATGAGTTTTTCCAAAATCATTCATCTTGATCTTCAAATCCAAGCTTCAAGTTTCTATCAAAAATCAAAAATTTCATCTTTGTTCTTCAAAATACACCATTCGGTCATACTACCTAAAATCACCATCCAAGCTCTTTTAATTTCATCCAACCTTGGATCTTGAATCTCCATGATATTCTAAGCAACTTTCATGTTGGAGATTTTGTCTAAATCATTCATCTTCAAGGAGTTTCTTCAAGATCCATGTTATTGGGTTTTTGAGGTGAAGTATAAGGAAACTTCATTTTCTTCTCTCTTTTTCATGATCTAAGCCATGTTTGATCCATGGTTCCTCTTAATCAAGCTTAGTATACTAATTTCTATGTATTTTGTTTTGTATTTGAGAAGCTCTTGGTGATGAAGGACTTGGAAAAAAGAAACAAATCAAGAAGCTTTGGAGGATCTTCAAGAGGTAAGAGGGAGATCCATCTCACCAACCAAGCATGGTGGTGAGAGATGGTATTTTATTTGATGGATGTGGAATCCATGTGAGGATTCATATCCATGGTCATGTAATTAATTTGTGGGTGTTTATGAGCTTTGATTAATTTTCTATGCTTGATATGCTTTGCATGATTTTATAGCTTTGATGATATGCTTGATATGCTATACATGCTTTTATGGCTTTGATGGTATGCTTATATTATTTATGATGAAATATATATGTATATGCCATGACTTGATGGTGGAAAGGAAATTGATTTTTGGCTCCAATAGCCAAGGAAGAGCTACGGTTTTGATGCCATTGATTAGGGTTCATGTTGAAAATTTTCAAGAACAAAAGAATTAATTTTTGAGTACTTAGAACATGGTGGATTTCGAACAAGACACCTCAAAATAGGTGTTCACAAATTAATATTTTCATGAAAGATGAAAATGGATGATTTGAAAAGTATGGAAAATAAACAAAGGATTTGTTTTTCAAGAGAACAAGAATATGATTTTTGGAGGAATTTTTATTAATTTATTTTGTGTAAAAAGTTTCTAAGTGTTTAACTAAACATGAGATTTAAATGAAAATAGCAATGATGATTTTAAGGATTTGCAAAGAAAGTGAAAAAGGATTTGTAAAGAAAGTGAAAATGGATTTGCAAAGAAAGTGAAAAATTGAAAATGAACAAATGATTTGATTTTCAAAGACTATGAGTCTTACGTTTTTGTAAAGGATTTTTAATGGTTTTGTTTGTGTAAAACCATATCAATTTAAAAGGAAAAATATTTGATGGTTTCAATAGTCATGTCCACGTTTTTTTTAAGGCTTGTAATGCCTTGATTTTTTATGAACAAAGTGAATTTCAAAGTGGAAACGTAACTGGATTTAATACAAGGATTTTGGAAAGGGAATCAGAGCGTTTATCACTTGAGAAAAATCAAGTTTTTGTAAACGAAAATGTTTTCGAACTTCAATTTCAAACTTCAAATTTTTTATGTTTTCAATCTTACTCATGTTTTCGAACTTCAATCTATTTAACATGTGATACCCTAGGGAGGGTGTTACACTTGGTAGTGTGTCGACCGCGCAGACTCCTGTCCGTAGAGCTTCGCGACACCCAGGGTTTCTGTCTTCCAATGATCTCCTAGGGGAAGATCCTTTGGAGGATCAGAACTTTTAGTTTCGTACTTGAGCGAGTTTATAGTTTACTTTAAGCCAAACAATTTACTGCTTTGTTAAATAGTTTGTAGTGTGTAAATTATTTGTATCTTTAAAGACAAAATTATATGTATAATTATGGTGTGTATTTAGTAGTTTGTTTTATTTCATGTTCTGTTTATTTTGTTTAATGATATAGTGTACAAAAAGAAAATTTTTCATAACTTATATTATTATATATTAAGAAATGATTTATAACTTGGGTAAAGGTTTATTAATTTATCGTAAATGTGACATCCTAAGGAGGGTATTACATTAGTTGGTGTCAGAGCCCAAGTTAGAGTCTTTTGGGGTTGTGGTTGGGTCTGTTTTGCTTGTGTTATGTGATTCTCTGTGATTTGTTTCCGAAAGGTTACTTCTAACTTTGTTTTGTCTTGTTTGCTTGATTGAAGAAAAAGATGTCTGGTGCTAGAAGAAAGCGTGCAAACGTGGAACATAATGTTGATCCAATGACTGCAGCTGCTGAGGCCATGTAGCGTATGGCGAAAGTGATTATGCAACAAAATCAATAAGCAACCCAGCAACATGAGGCGACTGTTGATGCTCTGAATTTGTCTGAGTTTAGGCGCAATAACCTACCACAGTTTAGAGGAGAGTTTGATCCTGAAAAGGTGAGTCTTTGGATACAAGACTTAGAAAAGATATTTGAAAGAATGGGGTGCGCAGATGATCGAAAGGTGACATATGCTATATTTATGCTGAGAGGGGACGGTGGGAACTGGTGGAGAGGAACTCGGCGATTACTACAAGTTGAGGGAACTGAAATTACCTAGGAGGTATTCTGCGAAGTATTTCTGGAGAAGTACTTTCCTGCCAGTGTCCGACATGTCAAGGAAATGGAATTTCTTGGTTTACGACAAGGCAATATGACCGTTGGTGAGTATGCTGCTAAATTTGAGAGCTTGTTATAGTTCTCAAGGTATTTCCAAATCCAGCCTGATGAGGAGTGGAAATGCTGCAAGTTTGAAGAGGGATTGAGGGTAGAGTTAAAAAGGGGAGTGCTACCCTTGTGGATAATCAATTTCCTGCTTTGATGGATACATGTCGATGACTCGAGGAGCTGTAGCAGTCAAAAGACCCAAGAAATCGTAACTTTGGACCGACCAGGTTCCAAAGAGGAAGCAACAACAATAACAGCCGATTTTAGCGCAAATAATATCCAAGACCACCGGGAAATCAACCCCAACGTCCATCTTTAGGGGGAAGTTCTAGTGGTAACAAAGCTTGTACAAACGTGGCATTTACGCCTAGATGCTTTAAATGTGGAAAGAGTGGCCACATATCCAGATATTGGTCAATCAAGGGGACGATCTGTTTTAAATGTGGAAGACCTGGACATGTTTCCAGGGAATGCAACCAGCCAAAAAAGAAGCCAACTATGAGTAATGTTTGTGTAACTCAGCCGCGATCTGGAGGGCGAGTATACACGATGAGCGGAGCTAAAGCTTCCCAGTCCGAAGATCTTATTCAGGAAGATGGTGTCATAGAAGGTAATCTTTTGATTGTACTATATGATTCGGGTACAACTTATTTATTTATTGCATATGACTATGTGGATCGGTTAAAATTGCATGTGTCTTCTCTGAGTTTTCAATTAATTGTTTCTACACCAACTGCCAAGCCTATTGTTACATCTTAAGTATGTTTGAATTGCCCTATTACCACTCATAATTGAGTCTTTTCTGTTAATTTAATTTGCTTACCTCTTGTTGAAATAGATATAATCTTAGGAATGGATTAGTTATCTTCTAACCATATCTTATTAGACTGTGCCAATAAAACCTTAGCTTTTCCTAAGGATGAGAATTCTGGACTTTTAATTGCCGCTAAAGTCGAATCATTATTGAGGGATGGAGCTCAAGGATACATGCTACAGACTTCTTTAGAAGTCAAGAGTGAGAAAGATGTGAACGTTATTTCTGTCGTTAATGAGTTTCTAGAGATTTTTTCCGATGAGGTACCTGGTTTACCACCAAAGAGAGAGATAGAGTTTTCTATCGATCTAGTACCAAGAGCAAGACCTATTTCGATTGCACCATATCAGATGTCACCATCGGAACTAGTAGAGTTGAAGAAGCAATTGGAGGAATTGTTGAAAAAATAGTTTGTGCAATCGAGTGTTTCACCGTGGGGAGTACCAGTACTACTAGTCAAGAAGAAGGATGGAATTTCTAGTCTTTGTGTGGACTATCGCCAGCTGAACAAGGTCACGATAAAGAATAAGTATCCATTTCCAAGGATTGATGATTTGATGGACTAATTGAAAGGAGCAGTTGTTTTCTCTAAGATAGATCTGCGATCAGGTTATCATCAAATTCGTGTTAAGGTAGAGGATATACCTAAGACAACTTTCCGAACTCGTTATGGGCATTATCAGTATCAAGTGATGTCGTTTGGAATGACGAATGCTCCTACTATATTCATGGATTACATGAATAGGATCTTTCGTTCATACCTAGATAGATTTGTCATTGTTTTTATCGATGACATTCTGATCTACTCTCAAAATCAGGAAGAGCATGTTGAACATCTCAGCATAGTTCTCCAAATTTTGAAAGAAAAGAAGTTGTATGCAAAGTTGGTGAAGTGTGAGTTTTGGTTGGAAGAAGTTCAGTTTCTAGGTCACGTGATTTCCAAGGAAGGTATTGCAGTAGACCCATCGAAAGTGGAAACCATTTTACAATGGGAAATGCCAAAGATAATGACAAAGATCTGGAGTTTTGTTGGATTGGCTGAATATTAACGAAGGTTTATTGAAGGTTTCTCTAAGATAGCAGGACCTCTTACATAACTCACGAGGAAGAGTCAAGCTTTCGTTTGGACAGAAGAATGTGAAGCAAGTTTCCAAGAGTTGAAAAAGAGATTGACGACTGCACCAGTGCTGATTTTTTCAGATCCAAGCGAGACTTTTGAGGTGTATTGTGACGCTTCGTACCAAGGGTTAGGATGTGTGTTGATGCAGAATAGAAATGTGGTAGCTTATGCTTCAAGACAGTTAAAGGTACATTAAAAGAACTATCCAACGCACGATTTGGAACTAGCCGCAGTGGTTTTTGCATTGAAAGTGTGGGGCATTTTCTATATGGGGCCATGTTCAATGTCTTCAGTGATCACAAGAGTTTGAAATACTTGTTTGATCAGAAGGAATTGAACATGAGACAAAGGCGGTGGCTAGAATTTTTAAAGGATTATGATTTTCAACTTCAATACCATCCAGGAAAGGTGAATGTGGTGGCAGATGCCTTAAATAGGAAGATGATTAGTATTTCTACAATGATGATAAAGGAGGAGGAATTGATTAATCAGTTTAGAGATTTGTGGTTGTCTGTGGAATTGGCACCAGGAAGGATTCGTCTAAATAGAGTGACTGTTTTGAATGACTTGTTGGAGGAAATCCGAGAAAGACAAGAAGATGATCTGTTTTTGCATAATGAGAAAGAATTTTTAAAGCAAGGTTATAAGGTAACGGTTGAGGAAGGATCTGATGGGGTCTTAAGATTTGAAGGAAGGATTTGTATACCTGATGATCCCGATCTTAAGCAAGCAATTTTGGATGAAGCTCATACTAGTAGGTTAAGTATGCATCCGGGGATGACTAAGATGTATCAAGATCTTAAGCGGATGTTTTGGTGGCCAAGAATGAAGAGAGATATTGCACAACGTGTGACGTCTTGCCTGGTTTGTCAAAAGGCAAAAGTTGAACATCAAAGACCTACCGGTATGTTACAACCTTTAACTATTCCAGAATGAAAATGGGATAGTATCTCAATGGATTTTGTTACTGGATTACCAAGAACTAGGAAGGGTCATGATTCTATATGGGTTATAGTTGATAGGCTTACGAAGTCAGCGCACTTCTTTCTGATCAATATCAAGTATTCGTTGGAATGATTGATCCAGGTGTATATTAGTGAAATTGTTAGACTTCATAGTGTACCCTCTAGTATCGTATCCGATATGTTGGGAATTGCGGATCAAAATATCTCGCAGCAGAATAATAGAATTCCCTCACAGGATCCATGCAAAAAGTCCATAATCCGAGTTTTAAAAGTTTACCTCTTGAAGCGTGATGAACGCAAGCGAGGTGAATCACCAACACCATAATAGCGACGATGTTTCTGCGGTATCCACATGAACAGACTTGCAAAAAGGAGTCATGCTTCTGTTTCGCGGTGCTAGCTGCGAATAGAAGAGAATAACCTTTCACTAACTCTCACTCACTTTCTTAGGTGTGGCTAGGGTTATGATGTAACATATGTAGCAGCCCCCTTAGCAGTACTATTTATAATAGTGGCTGCCTTAAGTGAGTGTGAGCAGTAGAAAAGTAAGCTGTGCAACCCTAAACCCATCTGTCATGAGTTAGGCCCACAATTGAATCCAAGTCTAACTTAGATCCTTATTGCTCCAATTTAGTCTGCTCTAAGTGTGTGACCCTGCAGGTTCTCATAACGTTAGTAGTAACATTAAAATCTCATTTTAATATTACAAACAGTGAGCAGTATCTAGCAACACATCACTGCTACCCAAGTAATGAGAATGTCAGTGATTTGACATAACCTATCCGTGAACAATGTTTCTGTGTAGTTTAGTCCCTTTGTCCAGATATCCAGATTGAACACAAGGCATAGAATGTGTCACCCTTATTTAGTTCAATCTTTAGTTTCCTGATTCCCGAGTAGACATAGTAATAACAAATGAGATCAATATCTCATATTGACTCATTTGAGCATGGCCATGCATTTCGTAGGAGGGACAAATCCCATCTAGGTCACTCACATCCCTCCACATGTATCGCAGTATGTCTAATAACTAACTTTATAATCATCTTGTTACAGATGACGTTTGATGGTATTAAAACACACAACTCCTCATGTAGGAATCGTAGTGATTTCAGGTCAAAGGACCACATACACCATTATCACTATGAGAATCGCTTATGACACCCACGTAACGATTCACGTAGCGTTCTCATGGCGGGTCTGTCTAATACATCATTACTCTAATATGTATCCATGTGTAGACTTGATATCTCATATTCATGACCCATGAGATGTAGTCATCAGTCTACACACATACTAGTTTCAATGCATTATTGTTGTTCTAATTAACAATAATACTTGACTAGGGACATTTAAGAATAGTATTTTATCCAATAGGATCTCACGATCAAGTCATCCACTTGATGTCCTATGGTATCAAACTTATTATTCTAAGGACTTTATTATGTCTACCAAAAAAGAACACAATAAATGAAATGCCTCATATATCAAAAATAGCATAATATAATGTATGTAAATACAAACAAAATGTATTGGCCACTAGGGCATACACCAATAATCTCCCACTTGCACTAGAGCTAACCAGGCATATTTCTAATGCCAAAGGACCTAGTGTGACCCTCATGCTTCTGGTGTGCAAGAGGCTTCGTCAGTGGATCAGCAATATTATCATCTGTTGGTACTCTGCATATCTTCACATCTCCTCTATCGATGATTTCTCGAATGAGATGGAAGCGCCTAAGTATATGTTTAGATCACTGGTGAGATCTGGGCTCCTTAGCTTGTGCAATGGCTCCATTATTATCACAATAAAGGTCCACTGGGTCCATAATGCTAGGAACTACACCAAGCTCAATAATGAACTTTCTAATCCAAACGGCCTCCTTTCTTGCATTGGAGGCAAGAATATACTCACCTCTGTGGTAGAATCAGCGACTGTCTCCTGCTTTGAACTCTTCCAGCTCACAGCCCCACCATTCAGGCAATAAACAAAACTGGATTGCGATCTGGAGTCGTCCTTATCGGTTTGGAAGCTAGCATTAGTGTAACCCTTTACAACTAGTTCCTCCTCAGCTCCATATACCAAGAACGAATCCTTAGTCCTTCTTAAGTACTTAAGGATGTTCTTAACAGCACTCTAGTGACTCTCACCGGGATCAGACTAGTACCTGCTCGTCATGCTCAAAGCATACGAGATATCTGGTCGAGTACATAAGATGGCATACATGATAGATCAAATTGCAGATGCATATGGAATCTTACTCATGCGATCCCTCTCATCCTGGGTGGAAGGGGATTGAGCCTTAGATTGGCTTATACCATGCGATATAGGCAAGAGTCCTTTCTTGGATTCATGCATGTTAAATCGTCTTAACACTTTGTCTATGTATGTACTCTGACTTAGGCCAAGCAATCTCTGTGATCTATCTCTATAGATCTTTATACCTAATACATAGGTGGCTTCGCCTAAGTCCTTCATAGAAAAACACTTCCCTAACCAAGTCTTTACAGACTGTAGAGTGGGAATGTCATTTCCAATTAGTAGTATGTCATTTACATACAATACTAGAAAGACAACTGTGCTCCCACTAACCTTCTTGCAGACACAAGATTCTTCTTCATTCTTGATGAAACCAAACTGTTTGATTGTATCATCAAAACGAAGATTCCAGCTTTTGGAAGCTTGCTTCAATCCATAAATAGATCGTTGCAACTTGCATACCTTTCTAGCATCCTGTGGAGTGGCAAAACCCTCAGGTTGTGTCATGTACACATCCTCGAGAATATTTCCATTAAGGAAAGCAGTTTTGACATCCATTTGCCAGATTTGATAATCATGGTATGCTGCAATAGCAAGCAAGATCCGAACGGATTTAAGCATCGCAACCAGGAAAAAAGTCTCATCATAGTCTACATCATGAATTTGCTTGAAACCTTTAGCCACCAATCGCACCTTAAAGGTATGCACATTACCATCCATGTCGGTTTTCTTCTTAAAAACCAACTTGTACCCAATGGGTTTTACCCCTTCAGGTGGTTCAACCAAGGTCCATACCTGGTTGGCATACATGGATTCCATTTCAGATCTCATGGCCTCAAGCCATTTTTCAGATTCTGGGCCAATAATGGCTTCCTGGTAAGTCACAGGCTCATCTTGATCCATGAGCAATACGTCACCTTGTTGAGTCATGAGAAATCTATATCTCTCTAGTTGATGACGTATCTTGTTAGACCTACGTGGGTCTTATGCTACTAGAGCAGATTGTGGTTCCACAATGACTTGTGGAGGCTGCTCTATTTCTACAATTGGTTCCCTGCTACTCTGTGAACTTTGAATTTATTCAAGTTCTACTTTCCTCCCACTGATTCCTTTAGAGATAAACTCCTTTTCCAGGAATACAGCAGTCCGTGCGATAAACACTTTGCCCTCGGTAGGATTATAGAAATAGTATCTCTTGGTTTCCTTGGGATACCCCACAAAGAAGTATTTATCTGATTTAGAGCTAAGCTTATCAGAAACTTGACATTTCACATAAGCTTCACAACCCCAAATCTTCATGAAAGACATACTGGGCCGTCTCCCAGTCTATATCTCATATGGTGTCTGTTGAACCGTCTTAGATGGAACACGGTTAAGTGTGAAAGCTGTTGTTAACAGAGCATGTCTCCAGAAGGAGCCTGGAAGGTCTGCATGACTCATCATGGATCGGACCATGTCCAACAAAGTCCAGTTCCTCCTTTCAGAAACACCATTCCATTGTGGTGTTCCAGGAGGAGTGAGTTGAGATACTATCCCACACTCTTTCAGATAATCATCAAACTGTTGGCTTAAGTATTCACCTCCTCGATCTAATCAAAGGATTTTAATACTTTTGCCAAGTTGGTTTTGTACTTCATTCTTGAACTCTTTGAACTTTTCAAAGGATTCTGATTTGTGCTTCATAAGATATACAAATCCATATCTACTAAAATCATCAGTAAATGTAATGAAATATTGAAAACCATCTCTAGCTAGTGTGTTTAGTGGCCCACATACATCACTATATATGAGGCCCAAAAGATCACCAGCCCTTTCACATTGTCTAGTGAATGGGGCCTTAGTCATCTTTCCCAATAAACAAGATTCACATGTCTCATATGATTCTTAATCAAACGAGTCCAAGAATCCATATTTATAGAGTTTGGAAATGTGTTTCTCATTTATATGGCCCAAACGACAATGCCAGAGATAAGTCGGGTTCATATCATTTGACTTAAACCTCTTTGTATTTACATTATAAATGGGCGTTTCGAGATCAAGGACATAAAGTCCATTACTCAAATGTGCACTACCATAGAAAATATCATTCAAATAAAGAGAAAAACTTTTGTTCTTAATTATAAAAGTAAAACCCTTCTTGTCCAAACAAGAAACAGAAATGATATTCCTGCTAATAGCAGGCACAAAATAACAATTATCCAATTCAATTACAAGCCTAGTTGGCAAAGCTAATAAATAAGTCCCTACGGCTAGTGCATCAACCTTTGCTCCATTTCCCACTCGTAGGTCGACTTCGCCCTTAGTCAATGGTCTACTGCTCTTAAGATCCTGCACATTTACACAAATGTGAGATCCACATCCAGTATCTAATACCCATGATGCGTAAGTAGATAAATTGACTTCTATAACAAAAATACCTAAAGTGGAAGTCTCACTTCCTTCTTCTTCTTGAGCTCCTCTAGGTACTTGGCACAGTTCCTCTTCCAATGTCCGGTCTGACCACAATGGAAGCATGTACCTTCCTTAGCCACTCCACCCACTGGTTTCAAGCCAGAACTACTAGGCTTGGACTTTTCCTTGCCCTTACCCTTCCATTTGTCCTGGGGCTTTTTCTGCTGTTTCTTGCCCTTATTCTTATGGACCATCATTATGGCCTTTCCTTTGCCTTTGTTTATGTTCTGCTCAGCAGTTCTCAACATGCTTAGCAGCTCTAGTAGTGATTTGTCAATTTCATTCATGTTGTAGTTCATGACAATTTGACTAAAACTTTTTGGCAACGATTGCAGGACTAAGTCAGTGGCCAACTCTTGGCCTAAAGGAAAACCAAGTCTCTCTAGGTTTTCAATGTATGCAATCATCTTGAGTACATGAGCACCGACAAGGCTTCCTTCTACCAGCTTGCACTGAAACAGTGCTTTAGAAACCTTGAATCTCTCATGTCTAGCCTGCTCTTGATAGAGCTTTTTAAGGTGTACGATCATATCATAGGCATCCATGTTCTCGTGTTGCTTTTGGAGCTCAGAGTTCATGGTGGCTAGCATTAGACATCCGACATCCAAGGCATCATCTTGATGCTTCTTATAAGCATCTCTTTTAGCTCTAGGGGCATTAGTAGCAAGTGGCTCTGGAATAGGCTGTTCTAAAACATACAGCTTTTTCTCTTGCTTAAGGACAATCCTCAAGTTCCTGTACCAGTCTAGGAAATTTGTCCCAGACAACTTGTCCTTGTCAAGGACTGATCGCAATGATAAGTTACTTGATGTGTTTGTTTCCATGGCAATCTATCAACAGAAATATGCAAAATATAAGTATCATGCCATAAACATATTTAACAAGGTCTTTAATTAAATACGTCTCCCACTATTTTATTCAAATCAATGACCCTCAGCATTGACTCGAAAAATCCCATCGCAAGATTTCCTAGTAGGCCAAGATCCATATTTCACCTAGCTTTGAGTCAACTTTGGCTGATCGCCCAAAATTCGGTTATTTAGGTAGGAAACTCTTTCCAATTACATCACATACAACTCTTGGATAGTTAAGTGAATAACACTTATTCTAATCCATCTAATGGACTAAAGCCCAACTTCATGCCTCTAAGCCTTCAATCCTATTGAAATGGCCTAGTTAAGTCAGACCCAATGGTTGACATTTGGATATTACTCTTATCCCATCGCATCTTACTAATATAGATAAAGGCACCCTGCTTTGGCAGACCTACGCTTAATCGATATTAGTCTTGACGAGTGCCACGCATTGGAAGACATCATATAATGACTTAATATTTTCTTTGAGGGAATTTTATTATTAGATCTCATCATTTATTAAACTTGTTTAACATACCATAAACATCATCCATGCATCTCTAAAAGAGTAGCATTAACTAATGCCAGCTTCACCAAGCGTCTCCCACCAACGTCCTCACTTGATGCCGTCTCCTTGTCTCCACATGAAGATTACATTATAGAAACCTCTTTTACATTCGAGGGGAGTTGGATGAAAAGAAAATGTACAATCAGAATGTAGAGAGAAAGGCATGACACGCAGGTCATATTTAAAATAGCCTAAATAGCATAAAATAAAGACTAAGGCCATAAGCATGCACCATGCATCTCTAAGAATACATAAACACAAAGCAATAACACATTATTATTTTGTGAATAATAAAAACAGTTTTGAATATTGCACTTTCAAATACCACACACCACGGAACGGGGTTCGGGGCAGCCCCCCGACGGGGATCCTGCTGGAATGAGGGATCCAGGTGTACATTAGTGAAATTGTTAGACTTCATAGTGTACCCTCTAGTATCGTATCCGATATGTTGGGAATTGCGGATCAAAATATCTCACAGCGGAATAATAGAATTCCCTCACAGGATCCATGCGAAAAGTCCATAATCCGAGTTTTAAAAGTTTAACTCTTAAAGCGTGATGAACGCAAGCGAGGTGAATCACCAACACTGTAATAGCGATGATGTTTCTGCAGTATCCACATGAACAGACTTGCAAAAAGGAGTCACGCCTCTGTTTCGCGGTGCTAGCTGTGAATAGAAGAGAATAACCTTTCACTATCTCTCACTCACTTTCTTAAGTGCAGCTAGGGTTATGATGTAACATTTGTAGCAGCTCCCTTAGCAGTACTATTTATAATAGTGGCTGCCTTAAGTGATTGTGAGCAGTAGCAAGGTAAGCTGTGCAACCCTAAACCCATCTGTCATGAGTTAGGCCCATAATTGAATCCAAGTCCAACTTAGATCCTTATTGCTCCAATTTAGTCTGCTCTAAGTGTGCGACCCTGCAGGTTCTCATAACGTTAGTAGTAACATTAAAATCTCATTTAAATATTACAAACAGTGAACGGTATCTAGCAATACATCACTGCTGCCCAAGTAATAAGAATGTCAGTGATTTGACATAACCTATCCGTGATCAATGTTTCTGTGTAGTTTAATCCCTTTGTCCAGATATCCAGATTGAACACAAGGCATAGAACGTGTCACCCTTGTTTAGTTCAATCTTCAGTTTCCTGATTCTCGAGTAGACATAGTAATAACAAATGAGATCAATATCTAATATTGACTCATTTGAGCATGGCCATGTATTTCGTAGTCTCACTCAATCAGGGGGCCCGAAAATATCACTCCTGTTATGTAGGAAGGACAAATCCCATCTAGGTCACTCACATCCCTCCACATGTATCGCAGTATGTCTAATAACTAACTTTATAATCTTGTTACAGATGACGTTTGATGGCATTAAAACACATAACTCCTCATGTAGGAATCGTAGTGATTTCAAGTCAAAAGACCACATACACCATTATCACTATGAGAATCGCTTATGACACTCACGTAACGATCCACGTAGCGTTCTCATGGCGGATCTGTCCAATACATCATTACTCTAATATGTATCCATGTGTAGACTTGATATCTCATATCGATGACCCGTAAGATGTGGTCATCAGTCTACGCACATACTAGTCTCAATGCATTATTGTTGTCCTAATTAACAATAATACTTGACTAGGGACATTTAAGAATAGTGTTTTATCCAATAGGATCTCATGATCAAGTCGTCCACTTGATGTCCTATGGTATCAAACTTACTATTCTAAGGACTTTATTATGTCTACCAAAAAGAACACAATAAATGAAATGCCTCATATATCAAAAATAGCATAATATAATGTATGTAAATACAAACAAAATGTATTGGCCACTAGGGCATACACCAACACGATAGAGATCCGAGGTTTACATCGAGGTTTTGGCAAAGTTTACAAGAAGGCATGAGAACTAAGCTACGTCCTGAGTTACTCGCTATCATCTATGACCGATGGTCGGGGCCGAGAGGACTATCCAGTCGTTAGAGGATCTGTTGCGAGCTTGTGTGTTAGAACAACAAGGGAGTTGGGATGAATTCTTGTCTTTGATAGAATTCACCTACAACAATAGTTTTCACTCAAGTATAGGGATGACACCCTACGAAGCACTTTATGGGTGACGATGTCGAACACCTTTATGTTGGTATCAGGATGGAGAAAGTATGACCATAGGGCCTGATCTTGTGCAACAAACTACGAAAAAAGGTGAAAATGATTTAGGAGAAAATGAGGACGACTTAGAGCTGCCAGAAAAGCTATGCAGATAAGCGAAGGAGACCTCTTGAATTTGAGGAAGGTGAACATGTGTTCTTACAAGTAACACCTACAACTGGTGTCGGAAGGGTTATCAAATCCAGAAAACTCACTCCTAAATTCATTGGACCTTACCAAATTATTCGTCGAATAGGTCTCGTAGCCTACCAAATAGTTTTACCACCTTTTCTATCCAATCTCCATAATGTATTCCATGTGTCTCAGTTGACAAAATATATTCTCGATCCAACGCATGTCATTCAACCCGATGAAGTACAACTGAAAGATAATTTAACGTATGAGACACTTCCTGTTAAGATTGAGGACAGGAGAGTGAAACAACTTCGAGGCAAGATGATTGTATTAGTAAAGGTAATATGGAATGAGGTAACGGAAGATGCTGCTTGGGAGCTGGAGGATAAAATAAGGGAGTAATACCCATATCTTTTATAAGGTATGATAAATTTCGGGGACGAAATTTTTATTAGTGGGAGAGAGTTGTAATACCGCAAATTTTGGCTAAATTATGATATTGTCCAAAATGTACTATTTTATAATTTCTGTGTGCTATAAAATTATTTTAACTGTTTTATGACTATATTTGATTGTTGTGAGTGATTTACTCCGAGTTAAGAAAATAATAATTTTCGGGCCGAGGAAAATCTTTATCTAATTATTCAGAGATGAGGGATCTTACTAAACCCAATTCCAAGTGATACGTGTATCAATCTTTTAATTTTTAGAATTTATCTGTAAAATAAAAAATATTTTATATTATAATTTTATTTTATTATACGATTGGGACAAGATGCCCTCTTGACTTAAGAGCGAGTAACTTCTAGTGGACAATAGGAACCGGAGAAGTCTTTGTGACTTATAATTTAGTGAACCAATAGAAATCAGTTAACGTTTTTGGCTTGAATTATTTCTAAGCCAATGAGAGGCAGCCAACAAAAATGGCTTGAATTTATAAGCCAATAGGAAGTTAGTCCATAAAAATGGTTGGACTAGTTAGTAAGTAACTAGAAAAACCTAACTAAGTTAGCTTAAACCGAAGTTAATCTAGAAAACTTAAGTAGTAACTAAATGGAACAAACCTAGTTAGCTATTCATTAAAGCTTTAGTTAGAGAATGTTCTAACATAATCAAAAAGGTGGTTAGTTATCCTAAGTAACTAAATGGTTAGCCAAGTAACTAAGAAACCTGACTAGATTAACCTAAGCTTAACTAGATACCTAAGTGAACCAAAACTTAGTTGCTCTCCCTTGAGCCATTTGGTTATGGCATCTTCAAGAAGCATCAAGAAGCTTGATGACTTGATTCTCTAAACCTATAGGAAGCAAGCTTAAATGCTAAGCTTTGGATATCCACCATTGAACTCATCTAAGGCTATTAGGAATCCTTAGTGGTCAACTAAGGTGGTCACCTCCTTTGGGGAGCTCCATGGCCAAAGGCTTTAGGAAGAGGTAGGATGACATTTTGCTAAGTTCATTTTCATCTTCATCCATTCTCCTAAGCAAGTTAACCAAAAATTCTCTCCTTTCTCCTTTGTGAAGCTCACGGCCACCATCTCTAAACCATACCTCCACTCTTCTAAAATTTCATCCAACACCACTTCTCAAACCTAAACATCATTCTAAACATCTTTCATCTTGAGAGTTTCTTCAAAATCATTCATTTGAAGCTTGGAAACCAACCTTGAAGTTTCTTTCCTACAAGGTAAAAATCCTTGTTTCTTGTTTCTAAGTTCATTCTTGAAGTTCTAAGCCATGATTGATCCATGGTTTTTCTTTTTCAACCATAGTTTATGACTTCTTAAAATTGTTTAAGTTTGTTAGGATTTCTTTGGAGCCATACGAAATCCATAGGAGGAAGTCCAATAGGAGTTTGTCTTCCTTAAAGGTAAGAGGGAGATTTAATCTCGTCAACCATGTATGGTGGTGAGAAAATGGATGTATTTGTGGTGAAGATTCCATAAGGATTCATTCACTTGGTTGTTTAAAGTTTTTCTAATTTGTGATTGATTTTGTTTGCAAGCATGTCTATAGTTTTTATATATTTGGTATGTATTTATGGATGCACGGTAGTTATTGTAGGATGTGAATAACATGTTGAGGATTTGCATGAGTGTTCCAAAAGCTCACGGCTTCACCAACACAAAGAGAACCAAAATGTTCTCAACTATTTTCTAAATCATGGATTAATTAATTTAATGGGATTAATGATTTTTACAAGGACTTAGATAGTAGAAAATGATTTAAAGATGATTTATAGAAGACATAGTGAATTTCGGCCAACATGCCATTTGAGATACCTTTGATCTAAAATCATTTTCTAAGTATGAATTATGTAATTAAATTAAAGAGAACTCAATTTCAATGGATTTTAGAGAACAAAATAAATGAAATTATTTTAGAAACTTAATTAGAGAAATTAAGTATGGATGAGAAATAAAATGAATACTTCAAAAGTACTAACGTATTGCTCACCCTTTGGGTTTTGAAGCGCGTTAGCAAGTTTTGAGATGTAAATATTGGTTATGACTAAGAAAGGTAATTTTTAATGGAAACAGTAGAAAATAGTACTTAAAAGATTTTCAAAAGGAAATGTTGTAAATAAAGCTAGAAATAAATATATAATGGAGAAAGTTTCAAAATTTAATTTAGAACGTAAAGAAATATTTTACATAGTTAAAAAATATTAGAAATACCTTACGTGTATTTAAAATAATGATTTTTAAACTATGCGATTGAGAAAACGATTTAAAAATGTTACGCGATTGAGAAAACGATTTAAAAACGTTGCACGATTGAGAAAATGATTTTAAAACACTACACAATTTTAAAAACGTCAAAAAATATTTACACAATTTGAAAACATTGCAAAAAGGTAATGCGATTGTGAAAATGCGATAAAATATTTACGCGACTGAAAGGAATAGTAGTTACTGTCAGGTTAAAGTGGTAGACCCGGATATGTTGAAATATGGTACTGTCAAGTGGTGGCGTACTATTATGAAAAATACTAATAATGTGATTATTTGTGTATTTTGGCCCATGCACATGCATTGAGAAATGTGTCAATTTGGTTAAAATTGGCAATTGGTTGACGAGATGAATTACACCGTAATACGGGTGTAAAAGGCGTAGTGTGGTTCATTGAGTGAACTTGGAGGCGCTAGTGTGCGAAGGATTCTACATGTGGACAGTTGGTAGCTCCTCTGGGTCGTGGTAACAGGCAATGCACTAGCGATCTCGACAAGCACTATTCTTAATCAGGATCTAGTGGAGACTGTCCGGTACAATGCCTGTTGTGCACGATGTTTTGGCTATATACTATTTACATGACGTTTGACTATGTAATATTTGGCTAGGCAGTCAGAGCTACGGACGGGTCTTCTAGATCATTCTCTCTGATGTTTGTGTTTAGTTCCATGGAGTAGGAATGAGTCTGTGTACAGTTGCATATGTGGTCTGCATCATAATGTGATTATTTATATTTGATTTGAGATATTATGTATGATGTGATAATATGAATTGTTGTATCAATTGTTATATTTGTATTTACTGTGATGTAGATTATCTCACCTCTTTGTATATATTTATCTGTACTATTATTTATGTTCTGTAAAGACTTTGAGGAAGAAGAGGAGGAGGAGTCTCTGGATTGTCAGTACGAGGAGGAGCAGCATCCGAGCGATCAGTGCAAGGAGGGCGAGCCTCTAGATCATCCATATCATTTGGATTGATTGTGACGCGGTATGGCTTTACTGGAGTTTTTGGGATTCGTGAAACTAGAGTTTCATGGAGGTTCCGAGGCCTAGCATCTACGAGCTGATAGGGAGTCAGTTGTTTATGAGGGATGTTTGACTGTGTCCCTTCGTAGGGAGTTTGATGGTGCTCTGATGTTCTCTACTATCATCTATGTGCATTTGAAGTTGCCCTTGACTATTAGGCGTTATTGGGGTGGTCGTTTCCATGCCCCTAGTGAGCTTAGTAGTGTGTCGACCGTGCAGACTCCTGTTCGTAGAGCTTCTTGACACCCAGGGTTTCTGTCTTTCGATGATCTCCCAGAGGAGGATCCTTTGGAAGATCAAAACTTTTAGTTTCATACTTGGGCTAGTTTATGGTTTGCTTTAAGCCGAACAATTTACTGCTTTGTTAAATAGTTTGTAGTGTGTAAATTATTTGTATCTTTAAAGACAAAATTATATGTATAATTATAGTGTGTATTTAGTAGTTTGTTTTATTTCATGTTCTGTTTATTTTGTTTAATGATATAATGTACAAAAATAAAATTTTTCACAACTTATATTATTATATATTAAGAAATGATTTATAACTTGGGTAAAGGTTTATTAATTTATTGCAAATGTGACATCCTAAGGAGGGTGTTATAGTAGGGGAAAAGGGAGAGGCAGAGGGTAAGACAGAGGTGCACAACTAATTGCACCAACCATTAGCCCTCTCGAATTAAGAAGACCAAAGCTTCCAATAAGGAGAAAATCGACACCACCCAATAGCCAATGAGGACAATTGTTTGGGGCTACTTTTTTGTGTTTTTCCCATCAAATTAGAATATGTTAGGATATATCTGAAATATGGCTAATATTTAGGACCACCTATTTAGATCTTTTGGACCACTTTTATTGGATCTGTATGAGACCACTTAAATTTTCCCTATCATTAACAATAGTTTATTATATTTGTTAGCTGCATTGTTACTTTCATTTGTATATGTGATTCCCTTGTCCTATGCACTTTAATGACCCATGATGCATCAAGTTGTTTGCTAACAAGCCTTTAGCTTGTTGATCTAAAATTTCTGGTTTCAGTTCATTTGTGCTCTTTCATAGTTATCAAACCCTCTGTGTTCTTTGAGTCATGAATGAGACATGCTTTATGATTATTTGAATTTGGGACTTTTGTTTTAATGGTTAAGCTTGTTGATAGAATTGATAGAATGTTATCCATTGCTTGGTCGTAATTCCGCTGTCATAGATATTGACTAAGTTTTCTCGTGAAAAAAGTCCAAGAATATGATAGGACTATATGAAACTCTGTCAAGTCTTCTTATGCAGAACTTTATGCGTATATGCTTGTTCATCTTCATACTCGTTGAAAGGTCTTTTCAAATTTTGTTTCTGTTGATGATGATTTGGAGGATTGCTGGAATCATTAAGTTTTATTTCTACATGAAAATTGAGAATAGCCACTCATTTTGAGCATTTGTTCATTATTGGTTAGAACATAAAAAATGTTGATTAGTGTTGTTTTATTTCTACCTTTTCTCCTATGTTCTTTGAGCACTAGTAGAAATCAGATTTGGTTGTTTTACAATTACTCCATCAACAAATTTTTGGGTTAATAAGCTTGTGGTCAAGTTGAACAAGTTCTTATTTTGATTGTCTTCTTATTCAAAACAATGGCTTCTAAATTTGCTACTATTTTCCCCATGAACTATCTCATTTATTAAATGCTGGTTTATAGGCATCTTTGTTGGAGAGGACTCCATCTCTAAGTGAACAAAATGAACTTGTCTATGGACAAGTATGCCACATTGATCTATCATTTATCTTTATGCTTAAGGTAACTTTTGTATTAACATCATCTATCAATTTTAGTCTGTTAGCCTGACATTCTATTAGTTAACTTGTTCAACATTGGTACAATAATAGATAACAACTACAATAACAAAAACAACAAACACATAACAATTAACTTCCATTATAAAACTAAAACCAGTACATTAAAATATCTTAATCCATTTCACCCTACATAACTACAATGTCTTCCACCCTACATAACTACAATGTCTTCCACTCAAAATCCTACCCTACATAACAACAATGTCTTATATTTTAAGTTAGCCTTAACACACGACCACATCTAACCGAATTCACCATACCAAATAGCAAAGAAATCATAGTCAACACACAACAACACCACATCAACATCTTGTACTTATTCAACTTTCGATTTTTAGCTTCCAATTTTCTTATTCTCCTTTCTTGTTGTATCCACATTGCCCTTGCTCTTTGGTCTACTGGAGCTTCTATCCATTGGAAGAATCTACAATCACTTGTCTACATAATGAAAATGTATGGTTATCAGCATAACTTCATATTACAAATTCATCATAAATATAAAACCATTATCAATAAAAATCAAACCAACCTTATAATTAGGGCATCCCATAAACCTTCTTCCAGGATTGGCCTTTGTCTTCGATGTAGTAACATACACTAGATCACCACAATAGCAGTGAGTAGTTGGTCTCCTTCTACTACTCGACTGGGTGGAGGTTGATGGCTGACTAAATCGTGAGTCTCCCATGAGCCAATGAGTGTAGCGATGGTGAAATTTTATAGAGAAATGGTGCAGTGATAGGGAGAGAGAATGGAGTTGCAGACAAAAATGGTGAAAGGGAGAATGGAGTTACAGACAAAAAAGGAGAGAGAGACTTTGGAATTGCAGACAAAAAAGGTGAGATTTCCAAACCCTAATGATACTTTTTTGGGGAGAAATAATGAAATAAACCTTTATTTTGTTTTTGTAATTTGCACGCTTGTCATGACTTTGACAACGTGGATGGCCATATCAAAATTGTGACACATCATACACATCACGTCGTTGTGGTTAACGAAGTAGTAACGGACATTTTGGTCTAAGGACCAAATTATAAACGTTTTATAAGTTCAAGAACTTATTACAAACTTAAAAAGTTTAAGGACCTATTTGAATTATCCCAAATAATTTAGAGACTCACATAGTAATTATTCCTTTTTTTTTTGGTAAGTAGGGTTGTAGTAATTTATTGTAGCTGAGATGTAGAAAAAAGATAAAAGCAATCTTACTTCTATGTTTTAAACATTTTTTATCTCACTATAAATTATTTTATTATATTACATTTCATATTTATAATTTTAATGTACACGATTTTATTTTGTATATATCATGAATGAGTTAAAGTCAATAATTAATTAAATAAATTGATATAAATAAAATGTTATTAGCCTGGTATTGCCGGGTCTAAAATCTAGTTTCTTACCAAAGTTAAAAATGAAATATTAGCTCACAATCATAAAATTAATTTATTATTACAAAAGCATTTATTAATTTTATTTATAAAAAAATAAATACAAATATTAATATGCAGGTAATTAAAGGCACAAAACAATTAAAAAAATATATGGAAGTAAAATTAAATAACAATTTCTTTCCAGAGTAAAAAACAACATATATTACATGCATATTTACTTCATAAACTAACTTATTATTACAAAATTTACACATTATGTTTTAAAACAAAATTAACTATAAATTTTAATGTTCAGCGTGCGGACTAAAAGAATAGTGAACACGTGTCTGTCGCGTACTTTTCACATACATATTTTCTGGTCATCATTTATTAACTCCTTTTCAACCAATTAATACATGAATTTCAATATTTATCCTTTTTTTTGTCTTTAATTAAGTTATCTTTATGAACATGGTTATGTAATTAAATTTTTTGGATATTGTTGTGACTAAATTTTTTTTCTAATAATTATCTTTTCTAATATCTAAACTTTAATCTTCTATTTGAAAATGCGGTTAGCTTAACATCATGCTTTTGTTAGTCAATATTTACCGTTTTAGAACCAATTTGCAAATAGCATAAATAATGACAGTGCCACAACTCTTTTGGCACCAAAAAATAAAAAATAAAAAGTAACAGATAAAAACACCGCTACGTGTTTTTTTTTTCCCGTTAATTAAAATGTTATCTTTTGTAACAAAAAAAAATGTTATCTTTTGAATATATATTTGCTCTACTTCTCAATATTAACACATAACTAGTCACAAATCACAGAACGATGAGGTCAATCTTGTGCAAATAAGTAAGCCCTGCATAAGTACAAATTTTATATAGAAGAAACAATGCTAAAACTTATATCTGTTGCATAAAAGTGTGAGTAAATGGTCAAATTAATCTTTAAAAAAAATAATGTCGATCATAGTAGTTCTTGAAACATAGAAATTATTTCTAAGATCTTTGAATTTACATTTTGCTATTTAAATTAATCCTTGATGCAGCCAACGTGTGAATATTCATAACTAATTTAAATAACGGAATGCATATTTGAAAACATCAAGAGTAATTTTTATTTTTTAAGAATTAATAATCACATATTTTATACATTAATAAAGCTTCATTTTTAGCCATTTACACTCTCCATATACTTAACTGATTAAGTCTGGTTATATTTTGTAAGTTTAGACTCAAATTGGACTTAATTAATTTTTTCAGTACTATTTTAGTCTTACACTGTTTCTATATTTTAGTCATATCTTGAGTTTTAGATATCTTATAATTATGTATCTTACCTTGTAAGAAATATAAGAGAGAGCTCTACAACTTTCATGAAGAGTTCTAGGACTCAATCAGACATTTAATAGAGCTAAATGAGCTTGGAAGTCAGAACATGAGTTTTGTGATTGGAACCTGAACAATGTGTAGTAATCAGAGCATAACTCAGGCTATAGGGACTTCCTTGAGCTGAAATTTGGATACTTGAAATTTAAGACTCATATATACAACTTTCATGAATAACACAAAATTCATATCGGACTCCTTGAAGGTGATATTGGGCTTTGAAATCAAAACAGAGGTGTTGTACTTGGACCTGAATACTGTTTAGTAATTGGGTCATATTTCGGGTTATAGGTGGTCTTTGGAGCTGAAACCAGTTCCATTCGAAAGATAAGACAAAATGCTACAACTTTTATGAAGACCATGTTTTATAAATCTGATGGCATCCATGAGATCAACACTGAATGATTTCGGAGATAAAGAATCTCAATAATTTTCCACTCACCAACTCACCATTTGGCATTTTCCACTTATCCACCCACTCCTCACCCACTCATTAATCAGTCCTCTTGTCATTTTGTATCTCTAATCCTCTATAAAAGGCTCCATTGACTGATCATTTAGGAGACTTTGGTTTTAGGCTTAGTTAGGAGAAATTATGTTTATACTTGTATATTGTATTCCTTTGTTGTAATTTTCTTTTATTCTAATTTGAAGTTTGTTCATCTTTCTCTTCTACTCTCTTTCTTTCTTCTTGATTATAAGTACTTAATTTTCATTTTTCTTAGGTGAAAGAGTGAAGCTTTTGGTAATGAAATAAGGTAAGATTATTCTATTTTTTGTACTTAAACGATATATTATAAAGTGGATATTATATGTGTTGTATTTTGTTTCCAATCAATTTAGAAACCTTCCTTGTATAGTGAAGATCTTGATTTATTGTCGACAAGAGGATTGACACAGTGAATGCTTGAGCTCACTTATAATTATTGGTAGATAATTGAAGGAATCATAATATGATTGCATATATAATTGAACTTTGAATGTTATATTTTCTAATTGGAACTTCCTTTATGTGTTGATTTCAATTGAGTTACAAAAAGAAATAATTTTGCCTCTAATTTATTATCGAGAGTGGAACACCTAACCCAAGCAAATCTTTTTTCATTTGTGAACAACTTTTATTACTTTTGGTGTTATGACAAATTATTTTCTTACCTCAATTAATTTTTCTTCATCAATTCCCTATGGATCGACCTCGGACTCCTGAGAATTTATTACTTGAGACAACATACACTTGGGTTTGTATCATTTAGTCCGCATCAAGCTTTTGGCGTCGTTGCCGGGGACTTGATTTGAAGTTTTAATTTATTGAGGTTCTTTTTCTTTAATAAAATTTATTCTTTCTTCTCCCTCATCGGAGCAAAAGATCGGCTTATCGATCCTTCGGTTTCTTTACTAACTCTCTAACTTTCTAACTTACTAACTAATTTTTTTATGTCATTTATTTATGCTTTTTATTTATGCATTCTGACTTACTAACCTATTATCTTATTTATTTATGCTTTCTGTCTTATTTATTTACGCTTTTTGACTTACTAACCTTCTAACTTTTATATTTATGTCATTTATTTTTGCTTACTAACTTTTATTTTCTACTCTCTAACTTTTAATTTGTCATTTATTTTTTGCTTTCTAACTTTTTAATTTCTGTTATTTATTATTGCTTTCTAACGTAATGAAATAATCTTTCTTCTTTTCTTCTCTTTCGTCGGCTCAAAGGGGCTTTGCCTCTCTCCGGTTTTCATATTTTAAATTTATTTTCTACAATTTACTTTCTGCACTTTACTTTCTCGCACCTTATTTTTTGTATTTTACTTTCTCGCACTTTATTTTTTGTATTTTACTTTCTACACTTTTTAACTTACTAATTATTAACTCTCTAATTATCTAACTTTTTAATTTATCAGTTATCTAACTTTTTCCTTGTTAATATTTGTTGGGTGGTTGGTTTATACAACATCCTTTGTAATATTTAATGGCTGGTGTAAATCACCTACTTGTACATTATTTTTTTATTTTTAAGTCATTTATTTATGCTTAATTGGTATCGTGATTTAAATTCTGGTCGTTTAGTTAAAATTAATTCTGGTACTTTATATATTAATTTGTTTTAATCACAATCACACACAATTGACATAATAGCTGAAAATGAAAGTGTACATGATGAACATGAAAATCAATCGTTGTGAACCATGCGTGAATATTTGAAACCACCTCGAAATTCTAGTCCATCATATTTTATCTTTCCACTCAATGCCAACAATTTTATATTTAAGTCATGTATGAATTCTTTACTTCCTAATTTTCATGGTTTAGAATCTGAAAGCTCATATTTACATCTAAAAGAATTTGAGGAAGTATGTATTGCTTTCAATGATCAAAATTGCACTGAAGAGATTGTTAAGCTTAAATTGTTTCTTTTTTCTTTAAAAGATAAAGCAAAAACTTGACTTAACACTTTGAAACCAAGATCAATTGGCACATGGCAAGAAATGCAAGGTGAGTTCTTAAAGAAATTTTTTTCAACACATAAAACCAATGCTATGAAAAGACAAATCCAAAATTTTTTCCAAAATTCAAATAAAGCATATTTTCAATGTTGGGAATGGTTTAAAGATTTGTTAAATTCTTGCCCACATCATGGTTTTGAAAAATGACGCAGTATAAGCTTCTTTTATGAAGGTTTAACACTTGAAACTAAACAATTTGTGGAAACAATGTGCAATGGTGAGTTTCTTGATAAAGAACCTGATGAAACTTTAGACTATTTAAACCAATTGGTTGAAAATTCTCAATCTTGACATAGTACTAACCTTTCTGAAAATTCAATTAGATCTAACCTTGCAAATACTAATAAAGGAAAATATCACCTTAGTCAAGAGGAAGATCTAAATGTTAGGTTTGCTAGTTTGGCTAGAAAAATTGAAGCAATGGAATTAGGAAAAGTAAAAGAAATCAAATCTGTGCAAAATGAAGAAATTTGTGGTATTTGTGATGACTTAGGACACTCAACACATGAATGTCTTAAGATTCCTATTTTTAAAGAAGTTGTACATGAGCAAGTAAATGCAATGAATAATTTTAAAAAGTTATTTACTTCTTCTTTTTTAGATATATACAATCGGAGATAGAGAAATTACCCGAATTTCAGTTGGAGGAATAATAATCAGTCACAATTTGTGCAACCATTATCTCATCAGGCACAACAAGACTCTCAAAATTCTCAATGATATGCACCTTATGTCCCAACATATAGGAAAAACCTTGAAGAAACACCGCATGCGTTCATAGAAAAGCAAGAGGCCATTAATAAACAAAACAATCAAATCATGAGTGACATAAAAGAAACTCTTGCTAAACTTTCTTCTGCACTCACCATTCACGAGAAAAGAAAATTTCCTTCTCAACCTCAACCAAATCCCAATGGTCAGTACAGTCTAAATGAGGGGAGTTCAGAAAACCAACAAATGGACTAAGTCAAGTCAGTGATAACTCTTAGGAGTGGAAAGGTTGTTAAAAAATAAATTCCCGAACCTTGTGAGAAAGAATATGAACCAATTCCCTAAGAAAATGAAGAAGTTGAACAAAAAAAGACCAAACTCTCACTTGCACCCCTATTTCCTCAAGCATTAAACAATTCAAGGAAATTGAACCATAACACTGAAATTTTTGAAATTTTGAAACAAGTGAAGGTCAATATTCCTCTGTTAGATGCTATCAAACAAATTCCTTCTTATGCCAAATATTTGAAGGACTTGTGCACTGTTAAAAGGAAATTAAATGTGAAAAAGAAAGCATTTTTGGCTGAACAGGTAAGCTCCATTCTTCAGAATAATAATGTGTTGAAATATAAAGACCCTGGTTGTCCTACAGTTTCATGCATTATTGGAGAACATAAAATTGAAAAA
This sequence comes from Ormosia emarginata, assembly GCA_029884605.1. NCBI lineage: Eukaryota > Viridiplantae > Streptophyta > Magnoliopsida > Fabales > Fabaceae > Ormosia > Ormosia emarginata. Next base: position 1,567,723 of record JAQQTP010000049.1, on the reverse strand, counting down.
GTTTTACTTGATCTTGGTGCTAGTGTCAATTTGCTTCCATATTCAATTTATCAGCAACTCAACTTGGGTGAGTTAAAACTAACTTTTGTAACTCTTCTACTTGTCGATAGATCAATTAAAATTCTAAGAGGAATAGTGGAAGATGTGTTAGTTCAAGTTGATAAATTCATATATTCGGTGGATTTTATTGTCTTGGATGCTGAACCTATGATTAATAGTTACAAGTCAATTCTTGTTATTTTAGGCCGTCCATTTTTAGCAACATCTAATGCTTTGATAAATTACAGAAATGGAGTGGTGAAGCTAACATTTGAAAACATGACACTGGAGCTCAATGTTTTTAACATGTACAAGCAACCACAAGAAGTCCTTGATGAAAATGAGGAAGTTGAAAGACTTGAAGCCATTATAGATGATCATCTTCAAACAAGGAATTCTTCTGACCCATTAGGAATTTGTTTAGTCAATTCATTTGATTCAAGCATGCAATTAGAAGATGATATCTCTGAAATATGCTCTTTACTTGATTGTACACAGGTAATGGAGTACAAGGGATGGAAGCTAAGATTTGAAGAGCTAAAATCCATGAATGATAATGCCCATCAAGAAGTACCCACATCGGAACTAAAGCCATTACCTGTTGGGTTGAAGTACACATTTTTGGGAGAAGAGCAAAGCTTTCCAATGGTAATTTCCTCGTTCCTTACTGAAGAACAAGAAGGTATGTTAATAGAAGTACTTAAAAGGCATAAAAGTGTAATTGGATGGACATTAAAGGACATAAAATACATTAATCCATTAATTTGTACACATAGAAAATATTTAGAGGATAATGCTAAAACTTCTCAACAAACTCAAAGAAGCTTAAATTCACACATGAAAGAGGTAGTTAGAGTTGAAGTCCTTAAATTGCTTGATGATGAAATTATCTATCCTATCTTTGATAGCCAGTGGGTAAGCCCTACACAAGTTGTGCCTAAAAAATCTAGAATAACAGTGGTTAAAAATGATAAGGGTGAATTAACACCTACGCGATCTCATCTAGTTAGTGTATGTGTATTGATTTTAGAAAATTAAATGCTACTACTAGGAAAAATCATTTTCCCTTGCCATTTCTTGATCAAATTCTAGAAAGGGTAGCAGGACATCCATACTATTATTTTCTTGATGGTTGTTCGGGTTATAATCAAATATCAATTGCATTGGAAGATCAAGAAAAGACCATTTTTACATGTCTCTTTGGTACTTTTGCATATAGAAGAATGTCTTTTGGCCTTTGTAATACTCCAGCAACATTCCAAAGATGCATGTTAAGCATTTTTAGTGATATGATTGAGCATTATTTAGAGATTTTCATGGATGACCTGACAGTTTTTAAAAATTCTTTTGAAAATTGTCTTGATAATTTGGAAAAGGTTCTTAAAAGATGTGAAGAAAAATGATTTGTTTTAAATTGGGAAAAATGTCATTACATGGTTACTAAAGGAATCATTTTAGGTCATGTGATATCTTCTAAAGGAATTGAAGTTGATAAGGCCAAAGTTGAATTAATTGCCCATTTGCCTTTCCCAAAAATAGTCAGAGAAGTTCGTTCCTTTTTAGGACATGCAGAGTTTTACAGAAGATTCATTAAGGACTTTAGTGCCATATCTAGATCATTATGTAATCTTCTGTTGAAAGATGCACCATTTGATTAGACTCAAGAATGTCAAAAATCTTTTGAAAAATTAATTGATCTTTTGACATTTGCTCCTATCATGCAATCTCCAGACTAGTCTTTGCCTTTTGAGTTGATGTATGATACTAGTGATTTTGCTGTGGGCACTGTTTTAGGCCAAAAAAAAGAAGGTAAGCCTCATGTGATTTGTTACGTAAGTATAACTTTAAATAGTGCACAAATGAATTACACCACTACTGAAAAAGAACTACTTACTGTAATTTTTGCACTGGACAAATTTCGATCTTACTTAATTGGTTCTTCTACTGTGATTTTCACCGATCAAGTTGCTGTTAGATATTTGATGTCTAAGCAGGATGCCAAACCAAGATTGATACGGTGGATCTTGTTGCTTCAAGAATTCAACATCACAATAAAAGATAAGAAAAGAGCCAAAAATGTTGTCGCTGATCATTTGTCCAGACTTACAACAGGCTCACCTTTTGATAGCACACCCATCAATGATTCTTTTCCTGATGAATTTTTATTTTCTGTCAATTCCATGCCTTGGTTTGCTAACATAGTCAACTTTCTTGTAACAAGAAAGATGCCGCCTTAATGGACGCACCAAGATAGAAGAAAATTTTTTACAGAAGTGAAAAATTTTTTATTGGGATGACCCATATATACTTGTTCAAATATTGTCCTGACCAAATTTTTTGGAGATGTGTGCCCGACAATGAGATAGGTAGTGTCATTAAATTTTGTTACTTAAAAGCATATGGAGGTCATTTTTCTTCAAAGAAAACAGCTGCGAAAATCTTGCAGTATGGATTTTATTGACCTACTTTATTTAATGACTGCTATACTTTTGCAAAAGTTGTGAAAATTATCAAAAATTAGGCTCAATTTCAAAAAGAAACATGATGCCTCTAAACTCCATCATTGTCATTAAAATTTTTGATTGTTGGAGAATTGATTTCATGGGCCCATTTCTATCTTCATTTGGATTTGTGTATATTTTGGTTGCAGTTAATTATGTCTCAAAATGGTTTGAGACGATTCCATACTGACACAATGATCAGAAAACTATTCTCAAATTTTTAAAAGAAAATATCTTGTATCGATTTGGAATCCCTCGAGTTATCATCAGTGATGTGGGAACACATTTTTGTAATAAACCATTCGAATCTTTAATAAAGAAATATGGTATTACACACAAAATTGTCACTCCTTATCACCCTCAGACAAGTGGACAAGTTGAATTAGCAAATAGCGAGATTAAATAAATTTTGAAAAAAATGGTTAACCCAAAATCGTAAAGATTGGTCTTTAAGACTAAACGATGCACTTTGGGCTTACCGTACTACTTTCAAAACATCTTTGAGCATGTCACCCTATCGGTTAGTCTATGGAAAACGTTGTCACTTGCCTATAGAATTGGAAATTAAAGCATTTTTTGTCATTAAAGCTTTCAATCTAAACCTTGATGATGCTTGCAAGATACGCAAATTGCAATTAAATGAACTAAAGGAATTGAGAAATGATGCATATGAAAATTCAAAGATTTATAAAGCTAGAACAAAAGTTTTTCATGACAAGACAATTTTGAGAAAATCTTTTGAAATTGACCAAAAATTTCTACTTTATAATTCTCGTCTGCACCTATTCCCTGGAAAATTGAGATCTAGGTAGAGTGGCCTTTTTGTTGTCAAACATGTGTATCCGCATAGGGCCATAGATATTGAGAATCCTAGGAATAGTAATGTGTTTAAAGTCAATGGACAAAGACTCAAACCATTTCTGGAAAACCAAGTTGATGAGGTAGAATTCATCTCTCTTTTTATCCTTTTTATGAATAGAATTTATTCTAATTTTGTTGCTTTCTTTTTGTAGATCTTTGTATTTCTAGTTAAGTGGCGGATAACGGTACTTCGTAACTCTTAAGTCAGTTTGTTTTTCAGCTTCCCAAAATAACTGAATCCTTCTCTGTTAAAATGGATGTCATTCTTTCAAACATGAGAAAACATTTTCCTTCCCTCCCTCAAAATGCTCTGACAAAAATCTACAAAGTTAGATGTGAAAGATTGAGATTATTAATGCACAAGGATATGTCAGAAGATGTATGCTGGATAATTGAAGCAAAGGTTCGACTAGCAAGTGAGTCTCTAATTTCATTTGACTCATACATACCAGGTCTTGGAAGAAGTTCATATTCTAAAAGGAGAAGAGCAAAAAAGTTACAAGTCTATCATACATATGCATGATGAAATTGTAACAAGTGGTTTCATTCTTTGGGGATGGTTTCCGCAAACAGAGAAGATAAAATTTTCTTCATTAAGAATGGACTGAGTAAGGAGTCATTAGATGATATCTTATTGACTCTTGAGATGCATTCTTGTGGATTTGTGCATCATGAACTTCTTAATTTGTAGAATCTCTTCAAGGATGAAGAAAGATGCTACAGTCTTGGGAATCTGACTCTAAAAGACCCTGTTTACCAATTTATAAGAAAATTAGATAGGAAGCTTATCCTCGACTCATAGAAGGCGTTTAAGCCGTTACTGGACGTTAAACCAGAGGCAGATGTGAGTCATATCCATAACAATCTGTACATATTATCTTCTTCTTCTTCATGTTTTTTTTTAAAGAAAACAAAAAGAAAAAAAATTGAACAAGGGCGATCTGGAAGGAGTATCATGGCTTTAATTAGTTGTGGAGGCGCAGCCTTTGGCTGACCTGTCATTGACTTGGGTGGACCTTTGCACATTGGTCTTTAAAAAAGGTTCGTGTACCATACTCTGTAGAGAGCCACACTCCATAACCCAATGTTTACCATCTAGGCACTGTGGAGTAGATGGATAGACAGAAGTGTACCACTCTGGTTATTAGTGAGAAGTAACCCACGACTGCCAAAGCGTATGAGGCATCTGAGCTTGATCTTCTCTTTTATTAGAAGGGACTCTCAGCGCCTTGGGATGGGACGTTCTGGATCTTGGACATTACAGGTTTCAGATTTTAGCATCTTTGTTGATGTCAGGAGCCCAAGTGTGAGCTCTCCAAGTTCTAGACCTAGGATGGAAACCCACGATGGTTTCTTCTTTCTCTTTTCTTCGAATAAATAGACGTGAGTGTCTATTGCACTAGTGACATGCAGTATAAAGATATGCCACTACTGCACTCATGATGAGCAGTATAAGGATATGCCATAAAAATTGTACATAAAGGTATGTCATCATTTGCTATTATATTTCTTTTATCTTTGTATGATTTGGCTGCATTTCGATTTTGGACAGACGATTCTTTGAGCAGGATCTTTCAGGAGTTTTTAGACTTCTTTACCTTGATGGTTTTCTTGAAGTAAAAAAAAAAAAAATAAAAAATAAACAAACAAACAAAAAAACAAAAAAACAAAAAAATTAAAAATTAAAAAAAAAAAATTCTGTGTTTCTTAATTTTAAACTTTTTTGATAACAGTCAACTTACCCTTATAGGTGCTATTATTACCTTTTCCATTCTTTTTCCTATTTAAAAACTCAATTTTCTCTACTTTCCTCTAACTCAGAATCATTCAGAGAAAAATGTGAGTATAGAAATGGAAAGTATTTCTATTCATCAACTTAAAAATATTTGTGTATTTTGTGTGTCTAAGTATGGGAAGGGTTTAGAATTTGTAAATGCAACTAACACTCTTGGTCGATCACTTACTGCGAGGAATATTCATCTTGTATATGGGGGAGGTTGTCGTGGATTAAGGGAGGCTGTATCACTTGCTGCATATATAGGAGGCAGTCAGGTCTTAGGTGTCATTCCTGAACCTTTAGCTCAATAGAACATCACTGGAAAGACAATTGGGGAGGAACTTAAGGTATCATCAATGCATAACGAATGAAAATAATGCTTGACAACTATGATACATTCATTGCCTTACCAGGTGATTTTGGTACTTTGGATGAAATTTTTCAAATTGTCTCTTGGGCCCAACTGAACATCCACCATAAACCCATAGGTTAAATGTAAATAATTTCTTTGATATTTTGTTACTTTTTCTTGATGGTTGTGGAATAGAAATTTATCACACCTTTGGCAAGACAACTCCTTATCTCTACTTCCACTATTGATGATTGATAAATTAGAAGTTTTTATTCATAAACCTGACCCAGCAATAGCTTAGATAGATTAGTTAGTAGAAAGCAATGAGGGAAGTAGGATGAAAAGAAAGCCAGATTTGACACTTCGTTTATAGCTTTCCTTTACTTTTGATTTTATTTATAGTACTTTATTTCTGTTTAAATTTGTGTCAGATTTCTCCAACAAGTAATATCTTCTATCATTTACTCATTTATATTTTAACATTGAGGACAATGTTGTGATCTGGTTGGGGGGGAAGGATAGTTGACCAATTTTTTTTTCTTTTTTGGAAAGTATGATATGATTGTCATGGACTTACTAAACCAATGAATGATGGCAGAGTAAGGAGTAATTTTACTCTTGAGACGCATCTAAATTAGGAAGTATGTTTAGTGATACGACTGTCAGAAACCTATTCGTAGTAAAACCAATTAAGGATGGCAAAGTAAGGAGTAAATTTTGCCTTGGAGGTAAGTTTACTCTTGAGACGCATCTTAGTTAAGGAAATAATTATTTTGTGTAGAAGTAGCAAATGAATTCTTGGACCTTAGCATAAATTGTCTTCTTTCTTAAAAATCACAAGCTTGGATATGAATGTTGATATGGTGGATTGAAAATGATAGAAATATGCCTTGTGAGATCTTGAGCCTATTGATGAATAAATTAAACATTTGTATCATTCTCTTCTTTCTTGTGTGATTTTCACTCCTGGAATTGTTACTCTAGAACTTACTTTGATTCTTTTTTAGGCTACATTTTCACATGCATACATAAATATGATTGAGGTATTTTGAAATAGCTACTTTGACCAAATAGCCATCCTTGTATATTTTTCCCTTGTGTAACCCCTTTGAGCTTATTTGATCGTTCCTTATTTTTAGCTCATTATGTGCCTTCAAAAAAAAAAAATATTTTTACCCAACCTTAGGGAATATGAGAGCATTGGCCTTGTTCTTAAATAAGTGTGGGAGTTTGTGTGCAAAATGATCAAAAAAAAAAAAGAAAGAGCTGACCATCGCTGTAATCAAATGATTATCAGAGTCCCCTGATACACCATGTGACATATCTATACCTAGAGTAAAGATAGATGCTTGGAAACAATAGAAAGAGAAGGAGAAGGTTCAAACTTAATAATGAATTCAATTCATCAATTTCGGATTGATCTTCAACAAAACATTAGTCAAATATTGGTCATTGTCCTTTATGATGAATGTTCTCAAACATCTTCTCCACTCTAACTGTACCATAATGCTCTTTTATTCTCTTTGGTATTTATCTTCTCATATACATATGATCCCCTCTCCTTTACCATGACCTCATTACAACCTTGAATAAAGGCCACTTGATTTTTGTATACATGTGTTTTGAGTAGCAGAAAAGTAGAAGATAAGCAAGCTTATGGTAGTGCAATTGTTCATGGGTTGAATAGAGTGAAATACTTACCTTTTAAAAACTTGAGAGATTGAGAGTGAATTCTGTGAGGATCTATCATTCTTGATTCATTCTTTCCAACTGAAACTTCGTTGCTTATTGGTTTGAGATGTGAAGAAATGTTACCTCATTAATACTTTGATCCCTTGAATTTCTGGTTGCTCTTCTTGTTTCATCGAGCCTTTTAGAATTTTTAACTTTTGAGTCTATGTCGTTTTTCTTTGTTTCCTAGCTTTGGTCTTGTGTGTTTTGCGCAGGTACAAAAAGCTAAGTATGAGGGAATTTAATAATCACATATTTTATACATTAATAAACCCTCATTTTTAGTCATTTACACTCTCCATGTACTTAATTGATTAAGTCTGGTTATATTTTGTAAGTTCGGACTCAAATTGGACTTAATTAATTTTTTCAGCACTATTTTGATCTTACAATGTTTCTGTATTTTAGTCATATCTTGAGTTCTAGATATCTTATAATTATGTATCTTACCTTGTATGAAAGATAAGAGAGAGCTCTACAACTTTCATGAGAGTTCCAGGGCTCAATCGGACATCTAGTGGAGCTAAATGAGCTGGGAAGTCAGAACACAAGTTTTGTGACCGGAACCTAAATAGTGTGCAGTAATCAGAGCATAACTCGGGCTATAAGGACTTTCTTGGGCTGAAATTTGGATACTTGAAAATTAAGACCCATATCTACAACTATCATAAAGAACACAAAACTCAGATCAGACTCCTTGAAGGTGATATTGGACTTTGAAGTCAGAATAGAGGTGTTGTACTTGGACCTGAACATTGTTTAGTAATTGGGTATCTCGTGCTGTAGGTGGTCTTTGGAGCTGAAACTAGTGTCATTGGAAAGATAAGACAAAATGGTACAACTTTCATGAAGACCATGTTTTATAAATCTGTTGGCATCCATGAGATCAACACTGAATAATTTCGGAGACAAAGAATCTCAATAATTTTCCACTCACCAACTCACCATTTGGCATTTTTCACTCATCTACCCACTCATTAATCAGCCCCCTTGTCATTTTGTATCTCTAATCCTCTATAAAAGGTTCCATTGGCTGATCATTTAGAAGACTTTGGTTTTAGGCTTGGTTAGGAGAAATTATGTTTATGCTTGTATATTGTCTTCCGTTGTTGTGATTTTCTTTTGTTCTAATTTGAAGTTATGTTCATCTTTCTCTTCTACTCTCTTTCTTTCTTCTTGATCATGAGTACTTAATTTTCATTTTGCTTTGGTGAAAGAGTGAAGCTCTTGGAAATGAAATAAGGTAAGATTATTCTATTTCTTGTGCTTAAATGATATATTATAAAGTGGACATTATATGTATTGTGTTTTGTTTCCAATCAATTTAGAAACCTTCCTTGTATAGTGGAGATCTTGATTTATTGTAGACAAGAGGATTGACACAGTGAATGCTTGAACTCACTTACAATTGTTGGTAGATAATTGAAGGAATCATAATATAATTACATATATAATTAAAATTTGAATGTTATATTTTCCGATTGGAATTTCCTTTATGTGTAGATTTCAATTGAGTTATAAAGAGAAATAATTTTGCCTCTAATTTATTACCGAGAGTAGATCTCCTAACCCAAGCAAATTATTTTTCATTTGTGAATAACTTTTATTACTTTTGTTATTGTGACAAATTATTTTTTTACCTCAATTAATTTTTCTTCATCAATTCCCTGTAGATCGACCTCAGACTCTTGAAAATTTATTACTTGAAATAATCTACACTTAAGTTTGTACTTTTAATCCGCATCAAGAACTAATATTACTAACGTTGTATTTTCTCAAGAGTAATTTGACCATTTCGTTACTCAAATGACTAATCTTATTCATTCAGCTATGAAGCTGCTTGTCCTGTCATATAGTTGTATTCTTGAATGAAGCTACTTTATTTAAGGATTAATTTAAATGAAGAAATTACATTCAAAAATATTGAAAATAATTTTCGTCTTTTAAAAATTAATATGAGTGACACTATATCTCTCAAGAACTAATTTAATAATCTAAAAGGGTTATGAAACTAACATTTCGTTACTCCAAATGACTAACGTTATTCATTCAGCTATGAAGCTGCTTGTCCTGTCGTATATTATTCCGTGATTGCTATAGTTAGTTCTTTCATGAGAGAAAAAGAAAAAATGAGGGCAACAGAAGTTGACTACTTGTTGTTAGCGCTGCCAGGTAATATTAATTGGTTGTTTTATGCTTAAAAATGTAGAAAACAAAAATTCATTTCGATTGCATTTTATTATATATTTGCAAACAAATAAATTTTTGCACATTTTTATTGCATTAAACTTCTGAAAAGAAAAAGAAAAGAGTTCTCACTACCCTGCTCTCAAGGAGTAGGGGTATATACATTTATAATCAATATTGTCAAACTGATTTAACCATCTATCACATAATTAATCACAAACTAATTTAACAATCTAATTACTTACAAAAGATACTATAATTAATCATTTATTCAACTGATTTAATCACTTTTCCATGTCACGTTACCTGGAGTAAAATTCTCCTTAGAGATAGGGTAGAATCCCCTTAAAAAAACTTAAAAACTGTCTACTAATATTGTAATAACATAGAAGCCGTGGCGTCCAATAAAATTGGCTCAGCAAATAAGATTGAACACAATTGAAAAAAATCTTGGCCAAAAAGTCTAGTAGAAAAAAAAATGAAAGTGTTGGATCTTTAATCCAACATTAGCCTAATATATGAATAATTATGTATTGTAAGTTGTCACTTAAAGTTGAGGCCAATTAAAAGTGATCTGATAAAGTTTGAATTATTTGAGTTTTAATGTATCTAATAGGATATGAGCCTTTAATGTGTAGAGACTAAAGGGTAATTCTATTTTTGCGATGGGCTAAAATAGAAATACCAATAGATAACCCTAGGGTTGTCAATAAAATAGGTGATGGTCTCCGGGTCACACGTATCGTTCTCATCTTTCTTGACATCCCATCATCAGAAAGAAGCAGGGGGAAAGTTAAAGAGTTCTCTCAGGAAATACGTGTAGATCTAGAAAACCAAACCGCACGACTTTGAAAAGTTATTAGTCATCATGAATTCAGGTACGCTTCCGCACAATTTCCTAATGATCAACATGATTATTTTTAGGTTATAGATGATTATTTTCATCCAAGGGGTTTATTCCAGTTCCAACAATTGGTATCAGAGCCTGGTTATGTTTGATCATTAAGAAATCCTTTATTTTTATGAATATGGTTATGATTTATATGATTTAAAATTGAATTAAGCGGTGATTTTCTGGATATTTGTGTGTTTTCCAATTGTAAATTTGATTTGTGCATACGTATGATCAGAAACCAATAAAGACAATAATTTGATGTTGATTGTATATATATATATATATATATATATATATATATATATATATATATATATATATATATATATATATATATATATATTATTCTGAAATCACACGCACAAACGTAGATTGATTTTATCAATTTGTATGTATTGTTTTTGAAAAATTACAAATGTTATATGTTTATTTTGGGTATATATTTTTTGCCATCCTAAATTCAAATATTGGAAAAGTTTATATATTTTTGGGATAAATTAATTGAAAAAACATGTCACCAAAGTGACCTCTCTTGTGGAGATTAATTTATTTTTAAAATATAAAAGGTTGTGTGCTTGTAATTTATGTAGATACTGATCGGCCCAAAGGAAGGTGAGTATTTTACAGAATTGCAAGTGCATTTGTGGTGATAAATACGTGATGATTATTCGGTTTTACATGTAAATAATGAATCAGCTCAAAGGAAGATTTATTATTTGACATGTTCTTATTATCAGTGTTTGACTACTACGCCAAGGTATCACTGAAAAGTTAATATTTTGTCCAAAGATAAAATATTAATGGATTCCCAATATCTTGAGATGGGGTTTACCTTATTTGAATTTAGTATTACTTTGATTTTGAGACTTATCTGAGCATGTTTTGTTCGTTTATTATTCTCTATTCAGCTATGAATGATCCTGCGAGTATTACTGCCAACATTAACTCTATTCCTATGCTGAATGGCTCAAACTTCAAGTCTTGGAAAAAAAATATCTTGATAGTTCTTGGAGTAATGGACATCGACCTTGCGTTAAGGGTTGACTCTCCCCCACCTCTTACGGATCAGAGTACCTCTGAAGATAAGAGAGAGATGGAAAGGTGGGAGAGGTCAAATCGCATGAGTGTGATGATCATGAAGAAGGCCATTCCAGAAGCATTCAGGGACATAATATCTGAAAAGATAACTACAGCTAAGGAGTTCCTTGTAGATATTGAAAAGAGGTTTGTCAAGAACGAAAAGGCTGAAATAGGTACGCTCTTGGCAAAACTAATTTCAATGAAGTATATTGATCATTAGGGAGTACATCATGGAGATGTTTATTACTTCATATCTCTTCCGAGGACTTGCTTTTCTGGACACGCTTTATCCAGCTTAAGGTGAGCTATAATTGTCAGAAAGAGACTTGGTCTCTGAATGAGCTCATCTCACATTGTGTTCAGGAAGAAGAAAGGTTGAAGTAAGACAAGACAGAAAGTACTTATTTTGCCTCTACATCAAAGTATAAGGGCAAGGGACTGAAGAGGAAGATGGATAAGGAAGCTGCAGATACGGTGCCTCAAAAGAAACAACAAAAGAAACCAAATGAATCAGGAGGTAGTGGTTGTTTCTTTTGTGGAGCTGAAGGGCATGTGAAGAAGCATTGTAGTAACTATCACGCATGGCGTGCTAAGAAAGGTATGCTTCTTAATTTGGTTTGTTCTGAGGTTAATTTAACTTCGGTGCCTAAACACATATCGTGTATAGATTCTGGTGTCACAACTCACATCAATGTGTCTACGCAGGGTTGCCTGAATTGCCGAAAACCAAGTGATGGTGAAAGATACATCTATGTAGGTGATGGCAAGACAGTTCAAGTTGAGGCAATTGAAAAATTTAGATTATTGTTAAAGACTGGATTTTATTTGGATCTTGATGAAACAATTATTGTACCGTCTTTTAGACGAAATTTGATATCTATTTCTGTTTTGGACAAATTTGGTTATTCTTGTTCATTTGGGAATGGAAAATTTAGTTTGTTTTATGATTCAAAATTGGTTGGTTCTGGTTCTTTGTCAGGTTACGATAATCTTTATTTGCTTGATATGATTGCTTCGTTTAATGAATCTCTGCAATTAAGTACACAAGGCATGAAAAGGAAATTAACCGATGAGAGTTCAGGTGCGTTATGGCATAAGAGATTAGGTCACATCTCTAGACGGAGAATAGAGAGACTTATGTCAAACGAAATTCTAGAACCCTTAGATTTTATAGATTTTGATATTTGTATCAATTGTATTAAGGGCAAACAAACTAATAAAAGGAGATCTGAGGCCGATAGGACTTTGGACGTCTTAGAACTTATACATATAGATATTTGCGGGCCATTCCCTACGGCTGCTTAGAATGGTCAACAATATTATATAACATTCATAGACGATTTTTCAAGATATGACTACATTTATCTCATTAATAAAAAGGCAAAGTCATTGGATGTGTTCAAAAATTATAAGGTTGAAGTTGAGAACCAACTCAACAAAAGAATCAAAAGCGTCAAGTCTGACCGTAGTGGTGAGTACTCTGGCAGATATGACGGTTTAGGTGAAGAACGTTCAGGACCTTTTGCTAAGTTCCTAGAGGAATGCGGTATCATCACACAGTACACTATGCCGGGCTCGCCCACTATGAATAGTATTGCTGAAAGACGAAACAGGGCGCTTAAAGACATGGTAAGAAGTATGATTAGTCATTCTACCTTACCAGAATCACTCTAGGGAGAAGCACTTAAAACTGCAGCATATATCCTCAATCGAGTTCCAACTAAAGCAACTACAAAAACTCCTTATGAACTTTGGACAGGAAAAAAACCTAGTTTAAAGCACTTGCATATTTGGGGTTGTCCAGCTGAAGTAAGGCCTTATAGGCCAAATGAAAGGAAATTAGACTCAAGGACGGTTAGTTGCTATTTTATTGGATACTCTGAAAGGTCTAGGGGTTACAAGTTTTATGATCTCACAACCAAGTCAATTTTTGAATCAGGAAATGTCTGGTTCTTTGAGGATGTTGAGTTTGTTGGGAGAGATATAGTTAGGGACATTGTTTTTGAAGAGGAATATGTTGATATTCCCACAGGTGTTATTGACATTGTTCAGGAACCTCTTCCTGACCCTGTTGAAGACACAATAGATCAAGACAATGTCGAACCTCCCATGCAAGAAATTATTCCAGAAGAACAAACTCTTCCACCTCAAGAACCTATGCCATTAAGGAGATCCACGAGAGAAAGGAGAAGTGCAATACCAGATGATTACATTGTATTTCTCCAAGAACATGAGGTTGACATTGGAGTGATGGAAGATGATCCGATCAACTTTCGTCAAGCCATGGAAAGTTCTAACTCTCAAAAGTGGATTGATGCCATGAATGAAGAGATTAAGTCCATGAAGGACAATGACGTTTGGGATCTTGTCCCATTGCCTGAAGGTGCAAAACCCATTGGTTGCAAATGGATATTTAAGATCAAGAGGGATTCAAAAGGTGATGTTGAAAGATATAAGGCTCGTCTTGTCGCAAAGGGATTTACACAGAAAGAAGGCATCGACTATAAAGAGACTTTCTCTCCGGTATCTTCGAAGGACTCTTTCAGGACTATAATGGCATTGGTGGCACATTTCGATCTTGAGTTACATCAGATGGATGTAAAGACGACGTTTCTCAATGGTGACATTGATGAGACAATCTATATGGTGCAACCAGAAAACTTTGTTTCGGAAGACTCAAAGAATATGGTTTGCAAACTTAAGAAATCCATCTATGGGCTCAAGCAAGCATCTCGACAATGGTATTTCAAGTTTCATCAAGTAATCATCTCATTTGGTTTTGAGGTGAATTTGGTAGATGACTGTATATATCATAAGTTTTGTGGGAGCAAGTATATTTTTCTAGTTTTATATGTTGATGACATTTTACTTGCCAGCAATGATATAGAATTATTTCATAAAACCAAGAGATTTCTAGCTAAGAATTTTGAGATGAAAGACCTTGGTAATGCATCTTTTGTATTGGGCATACAAATACACCGAGATCGTTCTCGAGGTATTCTTAGATTGTCACAAAAAGGCTATATTGAAAAGGTTCTCAAGAGATATGGCATGCAAGAGTGTAAACCAGGTGATACCCCTCTGGCTAAGGGAGACAAGTTTAGTCTCAATCAGTGTCTTAAGAATGACTTTGAAGAAAAGGAAATACAGAAGATTCCCTATGCATCAGTAATAGGGAGTCTGATGTATGCTCAGGTCTGTACGCGTCCTAATATTGCATACATTACAGGGATGTTGGGCAGATACTTGAGTAATCCAAGATTAGACCATTGGAAAGCAACCAAACGGGTCATGCGGTACTTGCAGAGAATGAAAGACTACATGCTCACATATCGGAGGTCGGATAAGCTTCAGATCGTTGGGTATACTGACTCCGATTTTGCTGGATGCCAAGATAGTATGAAATTTACATCGGGCTATATATTCCTGTTAGTTGGAGGCGCTATTTCTTAGAAGAGTGCTAAACAGTCTCTTATAGCCTCTTCTACTATGGCAGCAGAGTTCATAGCATGTTATGAGGCGTCCAATTATGGAATTTGGCTACAAAATTTTGTCACGGGGTTGCGCATAGTGGATGGTATTGAAAGACCACTCAAGTTATTTTGTGACAATAAATCAACAGTTCTATTTTCCAATAACAATAGGAGCTCAACAAAGTCGAAGCACATAGACATCAAGTTCCTTGTTGTTAAAGAAAGAGTTCAAAGTGGACAGTTGTCTATAGAGCATATCAGAACAAACTCCATGATTGCGGATCCACTTACTAAAGGGTTACCACCCAAAATGTTTCATGAGCACACAACTCATATGGGTATTATGTCATTAAGTGATGTTCAGTTTTAGTGGGAGTTTGTAACTTTTAAATGCTTTTATGATATAGACTTTTTGGTTTATGTATGGTTTAAGAATATTTTCTGCAGAAATAAAGTTTTGGTGTATTGACACTCTAATTTTGTTATGCTTTGATCTCACTAAGGTTTAAGGAGGACCAATTGGAATTAGGCATGTTAAGATCACATCACATGAAAATTCCATGCTACACATCCATATCATGATCCATGTCATTCATTTGTATCAGCATATGTGACCATTGATGGGTTGAGTTACGATAATTGTAGCGAAGACTGCTTTGATCCTATGTTGGTACGATTGATGGACCGGATTGGTTATAGATACTTTCGGTAATGACAATAACATTGAGCTCATATGGTTAATTTTGCAATACATAATTATAAGGTTACACATATAGTCCAAATGGGAAATTGTTGGATCCTTAATCCAACATTGGCCTTATATGTGAATAATTATGTATTGTAGGTTGTCACTTAAAGTTGAGCCCAATTAAAAGTGATCTGATAAGGTTTTGATTATTTGGGCTTTAATGTATTTAATAGGATATGAGCCTTTAATGTGTAGAGACTAAAGAGTAATTCTATTTTTGCGATGAGCTAAAATAGAAATGCCAATAGATAACCTTAGTATTGTCAATAAAATAGGTGATGGTCTCCGGATCACACGTATCGTTCTCATCTTTCTTGACATCCCATCATCAGAAAAAAGCAGGGAAAAAGTTAAAAGGTTCTATCAGAAAATACGTGTAAATCTGGAAGAGCAAACTACACAACTTTAAAAAGTTATTAGTTATCATGAATTCAAGTATGCTTCCGTATAATTTTTTAATAATTAACATGATTATTTTCAGGTTATGGATGATTATTTTCATCCAAGAAATTTATCCCAGTTCCAACCGAAAGTAGTGATTTTGAGACACAGAACATGATAAGTGATAATGGAGGCAAAATATTAGACCACAAGCATGAATTGCAATCATGGCCCACGAGAGTAAAAATCTTTTTGTTCCCTACTCTATAATTATTTAATGCAAAGTGTATCATTGCTAAAATAATTCTTAGTTAGACATAGTTTAATATAAATATTTAAATTATTATTTATTAGGTGTAAAATTATGAAGCCTATAATAAAAATACACTTATTATTAATAATATTTATATATATATATTAAATAATAATTTAAATATCTAAAAATAACGTAATAAACCTATCTGTATAAGAATATTTCTCGTTACTAACAAATAAAATGACCATTATCAATTAATCACTAATCCCAAAACTTGAGAAAACTGCTTTAATGATTCAATTGTCGGAATTTACTTTTTCTGTCATAGTATACTAGAGGATTGCTTGTGAATCCACATTTTTTACTTCTTGTTTATTTATATAAAATTATTCATATATAAATTATAAATCATTTGTAGATTTTTCTCTTAATAGAAAACGTTAAGAGTGAGAGATTCATAGAGTGAGAGATGAGAGATGTAAAATAGTTATTAGTAGTTGAAAGTGGACAGTTACTTGAGTATAATTTTACTATTTTAGTAATAAGGTGGTTTTTTTTAGCAATTTTTAGCAATTTTTAATTTTTGTTTGAACTGTGTTTAAGTAAAAATAAATGGCAAAAACGAAAAACAAAAGTTTGAGATCAAAATGGACCAATCCCCTTTATTAAGTAATATAGATATAAATTATTTGCAGATTTTTCTCTTAATAGAAAAAGTTAAGAGTGAGACATGCATAAGAGTGAGAGATGAGAGATGTAAAATAGTTTTTAGTAGTTAAAAGTGAGATGGTTACTTGAGTATAATTTTACTATTTTAGTAATAGGGTGCTTTTTTTAGTGACTTTTAGTAATTTTTAATTATTGTTTGAATTGTGTCTAAGTAAAATAAAATGACAAAAACTAAAAACAAAAACTTAAGACCCAAATGGAGACCCCTTTAATAAGTAACATGGATAAAATGGCCATAACCACATGTAAGTGTCTAAATTTAAGTGAAATTAGTTTCATTTGATTTTCCTTCACCAAATTCAAACAGATATTTATATGTGTTTTGTTAATGTGTACCCTTATAACTATGTAAAGGAATTAAAAATAGAAATTATTAAATTAAAAGTATAAATATTTATTATTTTAAATATTTAAAAATATTTAATATTTTTTAAGTAATTAATATTTAATAATAAATAAATCTTATTTTTAATCTTTAATATGTGCCCTTTGAGCACGTATTAACAAAATCCTATTTATATTTAATAACATATTTCTTTGGAATTTCTTCCCCTTATCTGAAACTTTATAGGTTTAAAAAAATAGAATTAATATAAATATGCTATTTTCTTTATATTAAACAAAAAGTTAAGCTCTAGTTGGTGATGAAAACCATGCACTCTGCTTTTTTGCAGTACCCCTTGCTTTGTACTCAACATATCAAACTCATCATTTTCAATTTAAGTGCTTTTTACGTTATTTACATATTTAGAAGGGTTTTGAAATACTTCTTAATTGGTTTAACTATTTGCACTTAAGTGTTTGGCTTATTATTCTATTAACAATTTTATATGTCAAAAGTTTTATTTATGTCATTAAGAATATGTCATTTTTTTTTCTCATTGAACTCAAATGACTATTTAATAATTATCAAAAACTTAAACAAAATCTCTTCCCTGACATAAAATAGAATTGAAATTCTTATTCCCCTTTCAAATGAATTCTAATTAATTTGTTTCCGATTTCGTCTCACTCAACCCAAGTGATAAAATGTAGCAAAAAGTAGAGGCTTAGTACCACATCCTCCAACCACATACCTCTGAAAAGTACGATTGCTTTCATATTTGAGAGATTGAAAAAACCATCCAACGGAGTGAACCTAGTCACACGTAGGGGCAGGCACCACAAGGCACACTGCAATACTCGACTCACTGGAACGAAGATTATCCGGGATGTCAGATGTTATTGATATGGCTGAATTTGAATCGAAGTCCAAGTCTTCAACCATATGAAAATTTTGATTGTGAAACCAAGATGGCATTTTATTCTAATAAGTCATTGGGTTCAGAAAAGAAGAAGACTGACATCAAGTTTCACCAGTAAGCTTGGGTTGGGTGAGACAAAATCAAAAACAAGTAAGGGTTCATTCGATGAAAGAGAATTAGAAATTTCAATTCTATTTTATTTCATTTCAATTCTATTTTGTTTCATTTCAATTCTATTTTGTTTCAGGAAGAGAATGTGTTAAGTTTTGGATAATTATCAAATAGTTTCTTAAGTTCAATAAAAAAAATATGACACATTGTTAATGAGATAAATAAAATTTTTGACATATAAGACTGTTGATAGAACAATAAGTTAGACACTTAGGTACAAATAGTTGGGTCAATTAAGATGGGTTTCAAAACCCTTCCAAATACACAAGTACCTTCAATTTATCGTCAATTTGTGATCTTGCCAAAACAACCGTGTACGATACACTTACCGTACTGGACATTGAAAGTTGGAAACTATGGTAGTTAAATAGTTATAGTTGATCAACCAATAAATAAATAAAAAATAGTTATAGTTGATAATATTAGGGGACAGCTATACGCAGCTTTTGAAGGTCAACAAGTCCGAAATTGCTTCTATTTTCAGTGAAGGAATCCTAAGTCACCAATCTTTGAATTGAGAGGGTGAATGGGGCGCACCATGACTTTTACTTCTTCACCCGTTAATCCAAGTTAAAGTAGAAAACGACCATCATAAAGCAGATGATCCAATACATGCAAGCACACATGACATATACATATAACTACATTTCTAACTTGATCCAAATGAAACAAAACAATCAATAACTTCTTCGGATGGAAGATCATGACATTATTCAAGTTCTTGATTTGCTTACAGATTTCCCAGTCAAGATTTTTAAATTTAAAAATATATTTCATTTTGCTCTTACTTTGATTGGGGTATTCAATCCAAAACACATGACGTAGGTGGGTCTGTAATGTTTTAGCACGAGAAAGGAAGGAAAAATGAAAAAGAATGGGCTCATTATGGAGGAGTTCATTGACTTAAACGAGGTCCAGTCGTTTGGTTAGGTAATGTCACAGATAGATGTTGAATTTTTATGATATATGCTGTGATCTATCATTGGATCCTTTAATGTTTGTTTAACGATAATCATTGCCCATTAATCCATCTCATATATTTTCCTCCAAATAACTTAAGTAATGTCCATTAATCATTGCCCATTAATGTTGATAGGTAATGCAATACCATGTATATCATTATAGAGATTGAAGTTATATAGAGGTATGGCTCAACTGATAACGCAGCACAAGGACCTACAAATGTATTATATTTTTACTAATTTTAATTGCAAGTTGAAGTATATCCATATCAAAATAATACCTTGTTATCCAAACATTAAATACAATTTGATCGGCCTTCCCATGATATGTTTGTCATAAAAGAAAAAATAATTGTGTATAAATTAATGAGTTTTGCTAGCAAGTGCCCTAATGGAAGTCAAAATAAAAAATTTTAAATGAAAATAAGACATTAAATATTCTTGGCTATTGCTAACAAACACCATTTCATTTAAAATTTTCTATTTTAAAATCCTTAACAGGACACTTGTAAGCAAAAATCCTAAATTATATATTCAAAAGGTCAAAAGATAAATACAATAAGATAAAAGTATATGGCTTCATAGCTTTGCAAAACTTAAAGAATTTTTTAAGCAAAGCTAGAAGTTGGACACTATCATTAAACCCTCCATATTCTAAAGTCATAAAGAAAATTGGTGGGTAAAAAAGGTCTTTTGTTCCCTTATATATATATATTTTTAATTTGTTCTTTTATATTTTATTTTTGTCAATTTGATCTTTTATCATACAAATTATCATTTAATGTAGTATTTCATCACAATTTTGTCACGTCACTAACAAGAGTATTGCTAGCGTGTCACTAAATGGTAAAGCCACATCATTGCCAAGCCATAGCCATGTTATTGTCACATCATTTCCATGTATTCACCGTTAGTCACAAGTTAGGCATGTCAATGGGGTGGGTGTGGGTGGGTTTTTGTTCAACCCCACCCCACCATGCATCGCAACTTTAGAATTAAAACTCGTACCTGTCTCACAAGAAAAATATTAAAACTTACACCCGCCCCACCCTCTCCCGCACTTACATATATTTTACACTAATCTATACAATATTCTGTCACAATATTTTTGGTCAAATATTTAATCACAATCTTAAAATTAATCATTCATTTCATATAAATTAAATAAAAAAATATGTTCAAAATACATGTTAAACTAATAAAAATTAGCTAATATAATTGACTTTATTAGTGATTAAATTAAACATAATTCTTATTTAGATGCAGGGTGCAGAGCAGGGTAGGGTAGATTGACCAAAACCCACACCGCCTAGCCCTACAATGAAGTGGGTTTTAAACTTGCTTTATGTGAGTTGGGTACCCGAGAATGGGTGAAATTACCAAGCCAATCTCAAGCCATCACCGTTAGTGTCATCTTAGCATATTCCATTAGTGGAGTGATGGAATTGTGACAGATGGTCATATTAAATGACAATTTGTAAAATACAGGATCAAATTGATAAAAAAAAAGAAATGAAACCAAATTAAAAAAAAATAAAGATAAGAGACTAAAAGATTCATTTTGCCAAAATTTGTGTAAAAAACTTGCACCTAATATAATTTGCAAGATATAGTAACATACGATCAAACATAAATTCATTACAACAAAGCAACATAAAATATAGATGTGTATTAAAAACTAGTGATACATTAATCTATCATAGTAAAGACACTAAAAAGGAGACTTTGGTTTGGAGAAAATATAAAATAATAGATTTTAAGTGTGTATGTGTGTGTGTGTGTGTGTGTCTATATATATATATATATATATATATATATATATATATATATATATATATATATATATATAACATTTTTTATACATTTTACAACCTTCTCACTAGGCTTCTTAAGGTTTAATTAAGCTTAATTAAGTTAGTTTTGTCACATTTTATGATATTGAGCTTAATTGGATCATTGATGAAATTATTGTTTGAATTGATCTTAATTTACTTGATTGCATCTTTTAGTAAACTGATTATAATTTGAGTTATAAATATCTAATTGATGTGATTCTAGTCTTGTTAGAAAGCTAAGACAATTCTCTACAACTTTCATGAAGACTTCAAGAGTCATATCACACGTTTGGATAACTCAAATTGAGTTGAAGCAAAATATAGAGTTTTGAACTTGATAGCTTGACCTATGCGTACTCATTAGACTATATCTAGAGCTACAGGTGAGCGTTTGGAATGAAACTGGTTTCATTTGAAAATTAAGACCCAAATCTACAACTTTCATGAAGAATACAAAAGTCAGATCGGATGTCTTGAAGGCTATATTGGGCTTGAAAGTCAGAACAGAGAAAGTTATACTTGAGCCTGAACAGTGTATAGTGATTGGACCATATCTCGGGCTGTAGCTTGGAGCTGAAATTTTGATAGAAGAAAGTTAAGATCCTTATCTATAACTTTCATAAGACCACTTTACCCCATTCTAACGGCATCCATGAGATATGCACCGAATCATTTGGTGCTAGTGGAGGAGACATAGATCAAAATAATTTCCTACTCACTTATCTTCATCAAACAACTCCTTTAGCATTTACTTGTCATCATCAAACAACTCTATTATCATCTTGCACTCTTTGAGCTCTATAAAAGGGAGCATTGGCTGATCATTTTGATCATCTTAGTTTAGATTATACTATTGTGTTATTTGTTTCTCTTATTGTAGTTTTTTTTGTTCTAAATTGAAGTTATGTTCATCTTTTTCTTCTTATCTCTTTCTTTTTTCATGTTCATGAGTCAGTAATTTTCATTTTGCTTGGGTGAAAGAGTGAAGCTTTTGGTAATAAATTAAGGTTTGATTAATTTCTTTTTTGTGCTTAAATGATGTATTATTAAGTAATCATTATATGTATTATATTTTGTTTCTAATCAATTTAGAAACCCTCCTTGTAAAGTAGAGATCTTGATTCATTGTAGACAAGAGATTGGCATAATGAATTCTTGAGCCTATTTATAAGTGATGGTGTTAGTGGATAATTAAAGGAATCATAATATAATTACATATATAATCTTAAATAAACTTTGAATGTTGTATTTTTCGATTGGAACCTCCATTATGTGTGGATTTCAATTGAGTTATAAAAAGAAATAATCTTATCATTAATTTATTATCATCTTTATTTTTGCGACAAATCTTTTCTTTGCCTCAAAGAATTTTTCTTTAACAATTCCCTGTGAATCGACCTCGGACTCCCAATAATTTATTACTTGAAACAACCTACACTTGGGTTTGCAACTTATAATTACCATCAAGTTTTTGGCGCCGTTGCTTGGGACTTGATTTGAAGTTTTAATTTATTGAGGTTCTCTTTTTATAAGTAAACTTCACCATCAAGTATATTCTTCCTCTACTCTTTTAACTTTTTAATTTACTAACTTACTAACTTTCTAACTTTTATATTTATATTATTTATTTATATTTACTAACTTTCTAACTTTTATATTTATGTCATTTATTTATACTTTCTAACTTTTATATTTATGTCATTTATTTATGCTTTTTAACTTTCTAATTTTTTTTTTATGTTATTTAATTACGTTTTCGACTTACTAACTTACTAAATTATTTATTTATATCATTTAATTGTACTTTTTGACTTATTTACTTATGAAATTTATTTTTGCTTTCTAACTTACTAACTTGCACATTATTTTTTTTTATTTTAAGTCATTTATTTTGGCTTAATATTTAATGGCTAGTTTATACCACCAACTTGTGCATTATTTTTTTTTATTTTTAAGTCGCTTATTTATATTTAATTGGTATTGTGATTTAAATTCTGGTCATTTTGTTAAAATTAATCCTGATACTTTATATATTGATTTGTTTGAATCACAATCACACACAATTGACACAATGACTAAAAATGAACCACTAATAGCTGAAAATGAACCACGAGCTGAAAATAAAAGTGTACATGATGAACATGAAAATCAATCATTGCGAACTATTCGTGCATATTTGCAACCACCTCAAAATTCTAGTCCATCATATTTTATCTTTCCACTCACTACTAACAATTTTATATATAAGTCGGGTATGATTTTTTTACTTCCTAATTTCCATGGTTTAGAATCTGAAAGCCCATATTTACATCTAAAAGAATTTGAGGAAGTTTGTATTGCTTTAAATGAACAAAATTGTACTAAAGAGATTGTTAAGCTTAAATTGTTTCCTTTTTCTTTGAAAGAAAAAACAAAAACTTGGCTTAACGCTTTAAAACGAAATTCAATTGGAACATGGCAAGAAATGCAAGATGAATTTTTCAAAAAAAAAATTTCCAACACATAAAACCAATGCTTTGAAAAGACAAATCCAAAATTTTTCTCAAAATTCAAATGAAACATATTTTCAATGATAGGAACGTTTTAAAGATTTGTTAAATTCTTGCACACATCATGATTTTGAAAAATGGCACACTATAAGCTTCTTTTATGAAGGTTTAACACCTAAAACCAAACAATTTGTGGAAACGATGTGTAATGGCTAGTTTCTTGATAAAGAACCTAAAGAAGCTTTAGATTATTTAAACCATTTGGCTGAAAATTCTCAATCTTGGCATGGTACCAATCCTTCTGAAAATTCAATTTGATATAACTTTACAAATTATGGTAAAGGAAAATATCATCTTAGTCAAGAAAAAGATCTAAATATTAGGTATGTCAGTTTGTCTAGAAAAGTTGAATTCATGGAATTAGGGAAAGTGAAAAAAGTCAAATTTGTGCAAAATGAAGAAATTTGTGGCATTTGTGATGAATTAGGACACTTGACAAATGAATGTCCAAATATTCTTGTTTTAAAAGAAGTTGTGCATGAGCAAGTAAATGCAATGAACAATTTTAAAAAGTCATTCACCTCTTCTTTTTCAAATTCTTACAATCCGGGATGGAGAAATCACCCAAACTTCAGCTGGAGAAATAATAATAATGCACAATTTATGCAACCACCACCTGCTCAGAAACAATAAGACTCTCAAAATTCTCAAGGATATGCACCTTATATCCCGCCATATAGGAAAAACCTTGAAGGAACTTTGCATGCATTCATGGAAAAGCAAGATGTTATTAATAAACAAAACACTCAAGCCATGATTGATATAAAAGACACTCTTTCCAAACTTACTTATGCACTCACTATTCACGAGAAAGGAAAATTTCCTTCTCAATCTCAACCGAATCCCAAAGGTCAATATAGTCTAAATGATGGTAGTTTAGAAAACCAATAAATAAATCAAGTCAATTTAGTGATAACTCTTAGGAGTGGTAAAGTTGTTGAAAAAGAAATTCATGAATCTTATGAGAAAGATGATGAATCAATTACCCAAGATAAGGAAGATGTTGATAAGTCATCTGGCCAAAATGAGAACAAACTCTCATCTCATTCACCCTCATTTCCTCAAGCATTAAACAATTCAAGGAAATTGAACCACCACACTGAAATTTTTGAAATTTTTAAACAAGTGAAGGTCAATATTCCGTTGTTAGATGCTATCAAACAAATTCCTTCTTATGCCAAATTTTTGAAGGACTTATGCACTGTTAAAAGGAAATTAAATGTGAAAAAAAATTCCTTTTTGATTGAACAAGTAAGTTCCATTATTCAGAGCAATAATGTTTTGAAACATGAAGACCCTGATTGTCCTATGTTTTCATGCATTATTGGAGAACATAAAATTGAACAAGCTTTACTTGATGTTGGTGCTAGTGTTAATTTGCTTCCATATTCAGTTTATCAACAACTCAATTTGAGTGAGTTAAAACTAACTTCTGTAACTCTTTTACTTGCTGATAGATCAATTAAAATTCTAAAAGGAATAGTGAAAGATGTATTGGTACAAGTTGATAAATTCATTTATCCTGTAGATTTTATGGTCTTGGAAACTGAACTTATGGTTAATAGTTTCAAGTCAATTCCTGTTATTTTAGGTCGTCCATTTTTACTAACATCTAATGCTTTGATAAATTGTAGAAATGGAGTGATGAAGCTAACATTTGGAAACATGACACTAGAGCTTAATGTTTTCAACATATGCAAGCAACCACAGGAAGTCCATGATAAAAATGAGGAAGCTGACAGAATTAAGGCCATTGTAGATGATCATATTCTAAAAGGGAGTTCTTTTGACCCATTAGAAGTTTGTTTAATTAATTCATTTGATTCAGGTACGCAAGTAGATGGGGATATTTCTGAAATATGCTCTTTACTTGATTGTACATAAGTAATGGAATACAAGGAATGGAAGCCAAGATTTGAAGAGCTAAAACCCATGAATGATAATGCCCATAAAGAAATACCCACATTGGAACTAAAGTCATTACCTGCTGGGTTGAAGTACACATTTTTGGGGAAAGAACAAAGTTTTCCAGTGGTAATTTCCTTGATCTTTACTGAAGAACAAGAATGTATGTTGATAGAAGTACTTAAAAGGCATAAAAACGCAATTGGATGGACATTAAAGGACCTAAAAGGTATTAATCCATTAATTTGTAAACATAGAATACATTTAGAGGATAATGCTAAAACATCATAACAACCTAAAAAAAGATTAAATCCACACATAAACTAGGTAGTTGGAGCTGAAGTTTTTAAATTACTTGATATTGGAATTATCTACCATATCTTCGATAGCCAGCGGGTAAGCCCTACTCAAGTTATGCCTCTAAGAAATCTGGAATAATAGTGGTTGGAAATGAAAAAAAACTGAATTAATACCTATGCGAGTCTCATCTAGTTGGCTTATGTGTATTGATTTTAGAAAATTAAATGTAGCCACTAGGAAAGATCATTTTCCCTTGCCATTCCTTGATCAAATTCTGGAAAGAGTAGCAGGACATCCCTACTACTGTTTTCTTAATGGTTATTCGGGGTATAATCAAATACCAATTGCATTAAAGGATCAAGAAAAGACCACTTTTACGTGCCCCTTTGGCACTTTGGCATATAGATGGATGTCTTTCGGCCTTTGTAATGCTTCGACAACTTTTCAAAAATGTATGCTAAGTATTTTTAGTGATGTGATTGAGCATTATTTAGAGGTTTTCATAGATGACCTGACAATTTTTTGGAAATTCTTTTGAAAATTGTCTTGATAATTTGGACAAAGTTCTTAAAAGATGCGAAGAAAAATGATTTATTTTAAATTGGGAAAAATGTCATTACATGGTTACTAAAGGAATCATTTTAGGTCATGTGATATCTTCTAAAGGACTTGAAGTTGATAAGGCCAAAGTTGAATTAATTGCTCATTTGCCTTCCCCAAAAACAGTCAAAGAAGTTCATTCTTTTTTAGGATATGCAGGATTTTATCGAAGAATCATTAAGGACTTTATTGCCATATCTAGACTATTATGCAATCTTCTGATAAAAGATGCACCATTTGATTGGAATCAAGAATGTCAAAAATCTTTTGAAAAATTAATTGATCTTCTGACATCTGCTCCTGTCATGCAATCTCCTGATTGGTCTTTGTCTTTTGAGTTAATGTCTAATGCTAGTGATTTTGCTGTCGGCGCTGTTTTAGGTCAAAGAAAGGAAGGTAAGCCTCATGTGATTTGTTACGCTAGTAGGACTTTAAATAGTGCACAAATGAATTACACCACTATTGAAAAAGAACTACTTGTTGTAATTTTTGCATTGTACAAAGTTTCGAGCTTATTTATTTGGTTCTTCTACTGTTGTTTTCACCAATCATGTTGTTGTTAGATATTTAATGTCTAAACAAGATGCTACGCCTAGATTGATATGGTTGATCTTGTTGCTTCAAGAATTCAACATCACAATAAAAGATAAGAAAGAAGTCAAAAATGTTATTGCAGATCATTTGTCCAGACTTACAACATGCTCACCTTTTGATAATACACCCATCAATGATTCTTTTCCTGATGAATTTTTATTTTCTGTTAATTCTATGCCTTGGTTTGCTAACATAGTCAATTTTCTTGTAACAAGAAAGATGTTGCCTCAGTGGTCACACCAAGATAGAAAAAAAAATTTGACTGAGGTGAAATTTTTTTATTTGGATGACCCATATTTGTTCAAATATTATCCTGATCAAATCTTTCAGAGATATATACCTGACAGTGAGGTAGGTAGTGTCATTAAATTTTGTCACTGGGAAGCATGTAGAGGTCACTTTTCTTCAAAGGAAACAACTGCAAAAATCTTGCAGTGTGAATTTTATTGGCCCACTTTATTTAAGGATAGCTATACCTTTTGCAAAAGTTACGAAAATTATCAGAAATTAAGTTCTATTTCTAAAATAAATATGATGCCTTTGAACCCTATCCTTGTCATTGAAATTTTTTATTGTTCGGGAATTGATTTTATGGGTTCGTTTCCATCCTCATTTGGATTTGTGTATATTTTGGTTGCAGTTGATTATGTCTCAAAATGGAATGAGGCGATTCTATGTCAACACAATGATCATAAAACTGTTCTTAATTTTTTTAAAGAAAATGTCTTGAGTCAATTTGAAATCCCTCGAGCTATCATCAGTGATGGAGGAACATATTTTGGTAATAAACCATTTGAATCTTTAATGAAGAAATATGGTATTACCCACAAAATTGCCACCCCTTATCACCCTCAAACAAATGGACAAGTAGAATTAGCAAATAGAGAGATTAAACAAATTTTGAAAAAAACGGTTAACCCAAATCGTAAAGTTTGGTCTTTAAGACTAAATGATGCACTTTGGGCTTACCATACTACTTTCAAAACATCTTTAGGCATGTCACCTTATCGGTTAGTCTATGAAAAACCTTGTCACTTGCCTGTAGAACTAGAGCATAAAACATTTTGGGCCATTAAAGCTTTCAATTTAAATCTTAATGATGCTTGCAGGATACGCAAATTGCAAATAAATGAACTTGAAGAATTGAGAAATGATGCATATGAAAACTTAAAAATTTATAAAGATAGAACAAAAACTTTTCATGACAAATCAATTTTGAGAAAATCTTTTGAAATTAGTCAAAAAGTTCTGTTTTATAATTCTCGTCTTCACTTATTCCTTGGAAAATTGAGATCTAGGTGGACTGACCCTTTTATTGTCAAACATGTATATCCTTATGGGGCCATAGGCGTTGAGAATCTTAGGAATGATAATATGTTTAAAGTCAATGGACAAAGACTCGAACCATTTCTGAAAAATTAAGTTGCTGAGATAGAATTCATTTCCCTTTCTAATCCTTGTTATGATAAAAATTTACTCTAATTTTGTGGCTTTATTTTGTTTTGCAGTTTTTTATCACCCCGGTTAAGTGGCAGATAATGGTACTTTGTGGCTCTCAAGTCGATTTGTTTTTCAGTTTCCCATAATAACTTATTCATTTTCCTTTAAAATGGATGTCATTCTTTCAAACCTGAGAAAACATTTTTCTTCCTTCCCTCAAAATGCTCTAACAAAAATTTATGAAGCTAGATGTGAAAGATTGAGATTGTTTATGCACAAAGGTATGCCGGAAGATGTACGCTGGATAATCGAAGCAAAGGTCCGTTTTGCAGGTGAGTCTTTAATTTCATTTGACTCATACATGCTAGGTCTTGGTAGAAATTTGTATTCTAAAAGGAGAAGAGTAAAAAGGTTACAAGTCTATGACAAATGTGCACGATGGAATAGTAACAAGTGATGTCATTTTTTGGGGATGGTTTCCACAAACAAAGAAGATAAAATTTTCTTCATTAAGAATGGATTAAGTAAGGAGTCATTAGATGATATCTTATTGACTCTTGATACACATTCTAGTGGATATGTGAATCGTGAACTTCTTAACTTATGGAATCTCTTCAAGGATGAACAAAAATGTTACAGTCTTAGGAATCTGACTCTAAAAGATCATGTTTGCTAATTTATAAGAAAATTAGATGGGAAGCTTATCCTCGACTCATAGAAAGTGTTTAAGCAGTTACTGGACGTAAAATCAGAGGAAGATGTGAGCCACAACCACAACAACATGTACATATTATCTTCTTCTTCTTCTTCTTAACAAAACAAAACAAAACAAAAAGAAAAAAAAGAAAAAAAGAAAAAAAAAAATGAGAAAAGGAGGGTGAAACTTCGGTTGTACTTGGTCTTTAATTGGATTTGGAGGCCCGGGTGGATGTCCATCTTGTCATAGACTCAGGAGGAGACCTTTACACACCGATTATGTAAATAAGGTTCGTGTGCCATGCTCTGTAGAAAGCCATTCTCAGTGTCCCAAAGTTTACCTTTTAGGCAAGCTGAGATGATAGGCAGATAGAAGCCCCCCATGTTAGCATACTCACATGACTATGCAACTGAGCTGGATCCTGTGATTTAATGCCATGGGCTCTCCAGCGACCTCTCACTAGTTGTGGTCATTGGTGGTAGCTGTCAGATTTACGCACTTTAATTAGTTGTGTCGTAGCTCAATCCAAAATATCCCACAAGCGGGAGGGAGAAGAATTCCAAAATTGGTTGAGCCATCTTGGTATTACTGCACTCATGATGCGCAGTATAAAGATACACCATGAAAATTGTACATAAATGTATGTCATCATTTGTTATTATATTTCTTTTATCTTTGTATAATTTTGTTGTATTTTAGTTTTGGACAGACGATCCTTTGAGCAGGGTCCTTCAAGAGTTTCTAGACTTCTTTATCCTGATGGTTTACTTGAAGTTCAAAAACAAAAACAAAAACAAAAAAACCAAAAAAAATATAAATAACAAAAATAAAAAAAAATTTATGTTTCTTAATTTCAAACTTTTCTGACAATAGCCAATCTACCCTTATAGGTGTTACTATTGCATTTTTCATTTTTTCCCTATTTAAACACTACATTTTCTCCACTTTCCTCTAACTCATAATCATTCAAAGGGAGAAAGAGTTTAGAAATGAGACCTTCTATTCGTAACCTTAAAAATAGTTGTGTATTTTGTTGGTCTATGTATGAGAAAAGTTTAGAGTTTGTAAACGGAACAAGCACTCTTGGTCGAATACTTACTATGAAGAATATTCATGTTGTATATGGGGGGAAGTTGTCGTGGGTTAATGGAGGTTGTATCATTTGCTACTTATATAGGAGGCAGTCAGGTTTTAGGTGTCATTCCTAGACCTTTAACTCAATGGAACATCACTAGAAAGACAATTAGGGAGGAACTTAAGGTATCATCTATGCATGAACGAATGAAGACAATGTTTGACAACTCTGATGCATTCATTGCCTTACTAGGTGGTTTTGGTACTTTGGAAGAAGTTTTTCAAATTGTCTCTTAGGCCCAACTAAACATCAACCATAAACTCATAGGTTTGTTGAATGTTAATAATTTCTTTGATCTTTTGTTATTTTTTCTTGACAAAGCTGTGGAACAAAAATTTATCACACCTTCAATAAGACAACTTCTTATCTCTGCTTCCACTATTGATGAATTAATTGATAAATTAGAAGCTTTTATTTATAAATCTGATCTAGTAATAGCTTAGATAGATTGGTCAGAAGGAAGTAGTGCGGGAAGCAGAATGAAAAGAAAGGTAGATCTGACACTTCATCTATAACTTTCCTTTACCTTTGATTTTATTTATCATACTTGTTTCTATTTAAATTTGTGTCAGATTTCTCCAACAAGTACTATCTTCTATCCTTTACTCATCTATATTTTAACATTACGGACAATGTTGTGATTTGGTTGGGGGGAATGATAGTTGATCAAAAAACAATTGGGAAGTATGATATGATTGTCAGTAACTTACTAAACTAATTAAAGATGACAGAGTAAGGAGTAAATTTTGCTCTTGAGATGCATCTTAATTGAGGAAATATGTTTATTGATATAATTGTCAGAAACCTATTTGTAGTAAAACTAATTAAGGATAGCAGAGTAAGGAGTAAATTTTGCCTTGGAGGTAAGTTTACTCTTGAGATGCATCTTAGTTGAGGAAATAATTATTTTGTGTAGAAGTAACAAATGGATTCTTGGATCTTTAGCATAAATTATCTTCTTTCTTAAAAATCACATGCTTGGAAATGAATGTTGAAATGATGGATTGAGAATGATAGAAATATGCCTTGTGAGATTTTGAGCCTATTGATGAATGGATTGAACATTTGTACCATTCTCTTCTTTCTTGTGTGATTTTCACTTATAGAATTGTTACTGATCTTGAACTTGCTTTGATTCTTTTTGAGGTTATATTTTCACATGCATATATAAACATGATTGAGACGTTTTTCTTGAAATAGCTACTTTAACCAAATAGGCAGCCTTGCTTAGCAGCATATTGTTTCAATATGATATCAAACACTCTTATGACTTCTTAGAAATTCTCTTATTCTTGGTAACGTAAGGCATTGGAAATGGCCTATTTTCCCTTGCTTAACCCCTTTGAGATTATTTGACTATTCCTTGTTTCTAGCTCAATATGTGCCTTAAATGAAAAACCCTATTCTTACCTGACTTTGGAGAATAAGAGAGAATTGACTTTGTTAATGGATGAGTTCTTGAACAAGTGTGGGAGTGTGTGTGCAAAACGGTTGGTGAAAAAAGAAAGAGTAGCTAATTGAAAAAAAAACATGTGTGTATATTTATGATCTAGAAAACAAAACAAATGTGTAAAGAAGGGTCAACAAGGCAAAAAGGGAACGGAAAAAAATATGTAAAAGGATTTTGTATTAGGTGGAGTTGAGATAAACTTTCATGCTTGTTAATTGAACTCATCTTTCATGCTCTTTTATTCTCTTTGGTTTTTAACTTGTCAGATCCATATTACCACCTTCCTTTATCTTGACCCCATTGCAACCTTGAATAAAGTCCTCATGATTTGTGTGTACATGTGTTCTGAGTAGTGGAGAAGTAGAAGATAAGCAAGCTTATGGTAGTGCAATTTTTCATGGGTTGAATTGAGTGAAATACCTACCTTTTTAACGCTTGAAAGATTGAGAGTGAATTCTGTGAGGATCTATCTTTCTTGATTCATTCTTTTCAACTGAATTTTTCTTACTTGTTGGTTTGAGATGTGAAGAAATGTTACTTTATTAATGCTTTGATCCCTTGAATTTTTGGTTGCTCTTCTTGATTCATCGAGTCTTTTAGATTTTTTAGCTTTTGAGTTTGTGTCGTTTTTCTTTGTTCCCTAGTTTTTGTCTTATGTGTTTTGCCCAGGAGTGCAAAAGTTAAGTATGGGGGAATTTGATAGTAATATATTTTATACATTTTACAACCCTCTCACTAGGCTTCTTAAGGTTCAATTAGGCTTAATTAAGTTAGTTTTGTCACATTTTATGATATTGAACTTAATTGGATCATTGATGAAATTATTGCTTGAATTGACATTAATTTGCTTGATTGCATCTTTCAGTAAATTAGCTATAATTTGAGTTATAAATATCTAATTGATATGATTCTAGTCTTGTTGGAAAGCTAGAACAATTCTCTACAACTTTCATGAAGACCTCAAGATCGAGATCACACGTTTGGATAACTCAAATTGGAGTTGAAGCAAAATCTAGAGTTTTAAACCTAACAACTTGACCTATGCGTACTCTTCAGACCATATCTGGAGCTATAGGTGAGCTTTTGGAATGAAATATGCCATTTGAAAATTAAGACCCTAATATAAAACTTTCATGAAGAACACAAAAGTCGGATCAGATGTCTTGGAGGTCATATTGGGCTTGGAAGTCAAAACATAGGAAGTTGTAGTTGGGCCTGAACAATATGCAGTGATGGGGTCATGTATCAGGCTGTAAAAGGCCTTTGGAGCTGTAATTTTGGCAGAAGAAAGTTAAGATCCTTATCTACAACTTTCATGAAGACCATTTTACGCCATTCTGACGGCATCCATGAGATATGCACCGAATCATTTGGTGCTAGTGGGGAGACACGGATCAAAATAATTTCCCACCCACTTATCTTCATCAAACAACTCCTTTGTTATTTACTTATCATCATCAAACAACTCCATTGTCATCTTGTACTCCTTGAGTTATATAAAAGGGAGCATTAGGTGATCATTTTGATAATCTTAGCTTAGATTATGCTATTGTATTATTTGTTTCTCTTGTTGTAAGTTTCTTTGTTCTAAATTGAAGTTATGTTCATTTTTTTCTTCTTATCTTTTTCTTTCTTCTTGTTCATGAGTAACTAATTTTCATTTTACTTGGGTGAAAGGGTGAAGCTTTTGGTAATAAATTAAGGTTTGATTAATTTCTTTCTTGTGCTTAAATGATGTATTATCAAGTAGTCATTATATGTGTTGTATTTTGTTTCCAATCAATTTAGAAACCCTCCTTGTAAAGTGGAGATCTTGATTCATTGTAGACAAGAGGTTGACACAATGAATTCTTGAGCCCATTTATAAGTGATGGTGTTAGTGGATAATTAAAGGAATCATAATATAATTATATATATAATCTTAAATGAACTTTGAATGTTGTATTTTCCGATTGGAACCTCCATTATGTGTGGATTTCAATTGAGTTATAAAAAGAAATAATCTTGTCTTTAATTTATTACCATGAGTGAATTTCTTAGTCAAAGTAAATCCTTTTTCATTTGTAAACAACTTTTATCATCTTTATTTTTGTGGCAAATCTTTTATTTACCTCAAAGAATTTTTCTTCATCAATTCCCTGTGGATCGACCTCGAACTCTCGAGAATTTACTACTTGAAACAACCTGCACTAGGGTTTGCAACTTATAATTACCATCAGTGATCATAACTAGGGTTTTGGGCCCAATAAGGCCAAGCCAATGTCTCATAAGATAAAGACTCCATTTACCCTACAAAGGGAATGTCCCCCTAGAGAGACTAATGATAGGTCAGCACATAGGCAAAGGAAAGTGCTGGGAAATTTCCTACCACCACCTATTATGAACAATCTTCCCTTACCTACTACTTGGTCCCCAAGACACTCTCACTCCAATAAATAGCTCACTATAGCCTTATGGTAAGAATTTTTTCCCTCACTTTCTACTAACTTGAACCCTAACTTACTTGAGTATTGAAGTATCTTGTAAGTATCCACCCCCTGCTCCAACACTTGAAGGAAGCTACTGCATTGAGGAAATTCTATTTAAGGAGCTTGCAATCGTATGGATCCCAGACCTCAGGTGCAAAGACAACCCTAGGTTGATAAGAAACCGTAAAAAAGGCTTGATCCATCCACAGCTTTAGGCCCCTCACACCAAGGGGCCCATTACCACTTCAATTATCCGTTCTCCAATTTCATCATGGGAGTAGCGTTGTTGAAGGGATTCAAAGTTCCCACCATTGAAGCATACGATAGGACTACGACCCGTGAGCACCTAGATGCCTTGATATCATTGACGAGCGCCGAACTCAGTCAAAATTATAACCGAAGTTATTACCTAAGCTTGTAGCACAGTGACAACACCGAATCGTCTCCTCAAGGATCGTAAATGCAATTTGATCAAATCAAGTGAAAGTTAGCAAAGGGGGGTTTGATAGTTTAAGATCACACTTAACAAAATTAAAGGAAGAAATAACAATTAAAGAATAGTCAATTTAGAAACCTATCCAAGATTGGGTGGATTCAATCATAGACCCTTCATAAAACACTTGACGCGCAATTGAATTGTTAATTTGGATCTAACCGAGATCTCTGCATCAAATCCAGAATTCATACTAGACGATCGTCTAGAATTCAATTAACAAGTGATAAACACAAATCCGCAATCGCACCATTCATGAAAATCTATGTTAATTTCAAGTACCGAATTCAATTAACTTAGGCACAAATCAATAACCTAACCTTTCAATTCCGTGATTAATTTAGATCAATCAGTTCTAAGTTTCATCACAAATCTCAATCTTCATTTATGTGATTAGTTTAGATCAATCAGTTCTAAGTTTCATCACAAATCTCAATCTTAAACCAAGATCAATCAGATCAACATAAATAGAATACCATTCATGCATTCAAGATCAAGAAGAAGAAAATGAAGAAGAAAGAGGAATTCAATTACAAATCAAATACAATACATAACCAAGGTCTCAAGAATCCAAACCACAATCTCTTCAAGAGTTCTAAATTGACCCAAAGTAGCTTAGCCCTCCATTACCATGAAGGGGAGCATCAAAATATACAAAACTATGAGAAACTATGAAGAAGCAAGAAGAAACTTAGAGAGAAATGAAGGAGAATTACATGTTGTTCATGATAAATGGTGCCTTTTATAGAAGTCTAAGGTAACAAAATGACAAAGGGAAGTGGGTGGATGAGTGGGTGAGTGAGTGGAGTGTTTGAGTGGATGGATTAGTGGGTTGGTTTAGTGGATTGGTTTAGTGGATGAGTGAGTGGAATGGTTGAGTAGTTGAATTAGTGAAAAATGCCAAAGGACTTTTTGGTGAGTGGGAAATAATGGACATGAATGGGTGAGTGGATGGATGAGTGGATGGATTAGTGGATGAGTGGGTGGAGTGGTTAAGTGGTTGGATTAGTGTATGAGTGGATGAGTGGGTGAGTTAGTGGATGAGTGGATGAGTGGATGAGTGGATTAGTGGATGGATGAGTGGATTAGTGGATGGATGAGTGGATGGTTGAGGACGAAAATTTCGTGTCTGACTTGGAAGCCAAAAACGACCCACTATACTTCAGAACCACGAAAAGTGTTCTTCATGAAAGTTGTAGATCCTTGTCTTGGCTATAAAATGGATAGATGGTTCGTCCAATTTGGCTTCCTTAAGCCCAAGATATGTCCCAAATACCATAGGTTGCTCAAACCCAACTTCAAAGACCTGCTGTTCCGACTTGCAAGCTCAAAATGACCTACTAGACTTCTTTTTCTCAAAATGTGTTCTTCATGAAAGTTGTTTATTTTGATCTTGACTCCACTGTCCAAATTTCAGCCCATCTCCATTATTACATCTTGAGATATGATTTTTTGAGTGCACACTATTCGGATTCTACGACAAGAACCCGTATTCTCGATTTCCATGTAAACTTAGGTCCCTTAGACATCTGAATCAGACTTGAGCTCTTCATCAAAGTTGTAGAGCTTCCTCTTAGCTTTCTTACAAGTAAAATTCATGTTCATCCTCAAGTTATGGCCAAAATACAGAAACAGTGTCAAATCTCAATAATGCTGAAAATATTCAATTAGGACCAATTTGAGCTCAAACTCACAAAATCATACCAAACTCAATCAATTAAGAATAAGGAGAGTGTAAATGACTAAACATAAGGGTTTCTTAATGAATAAAATATGTGATTATCAATCATCCATGTTGCTTGTGGGGGGACCTAACCCCATTATATGCCAAGCTTTCATAGGCACACTAAAGAAGACCGCCTTTAAATGGTTCTCCTCTTTGCTTCCCCAATCCATCAATGACTTTTCTGAGTTGGCCTTGAGCTTCTTGATTCACTTCACCATGAGCAAGGCATAACCTAAAGCCTCAGCAAGTCTCCTAAATTTTAGGCAGAGTAAGGACGAACCACTTCGGGATTATATGGCTAGGTTCAATAAGGAATCCCTGGAGATCAAGGGCCTTAACCCCATCGTGGCTATGCATATGATTATGGGAGGACTTCGTCCTATGGATTTCACCAAATCGCTTGCGAAAAGACCACTCTAGACCTCAATGAACTGAAAAATCATTCAAAAAAGTATGTTAACATGTGGGAAATGCTAAGAGCTAAGAGTGAAGTACATCAAGAGTCAGAGCTAATGGGTCTAAGGAATTTGCTAAGGGGATCAGCATGAGAAAAATTTGATGATTATACCTTCTCAAGGTTTCCTAAATTAAAATCCTTAAGGAGATGTATCATACGAATATCTCCAAAATCCATAAATTTAAGACCTTGAGGCCTTGAGGATGGATTCATAAGTCCAAATGTTGCAACTACCACCATGCGTATAGACATAACACGAAGGAGTGCGTTGACCTCCGAGATGCTATTGAGACCCTGATACAATGGGATAGGTTATAGAATTATGATTAGAGACTTAGAGATAGTAATCCCCAAGGTACCAGAGGAGAGAGGAATGAAAAAGAAGCTATAGCCCAGGCAAACTAAACTTCTCCCCAGAGGGATCACTCACCACCTCAGGACCTTGCTCATCTTGTGAGGTAGGATTCCCCCCCCCCCCCAAAGACAAGAAAGGCATGACAATAAAGTCACAAGGACAATTAACACCATTTTAAGAAGTTTTGCTGGAGGAGGACAATCAAAACCTGCCAAGAAGAAGCATTTGAGGCAAGTGCTCAACTTATCTTCCCGCCCAGTCTTTAAAAATGGGAGTGGATCTCAGAGCACCTTAGCCATAAGCTTCACTAATGAAGATGCTAAATGGGTAATACCAGGTCACGACGATCCAATGGTCATCACGGGAGTCATGACCTATACAATAGTCAAAAGGATCTTCGTGGACTAGGGTAGCTCTGTGGACATCTTGTTCATAGATTGCTTTTGTAACCTCAGGCACCCTTTGTTCCACCTAAAGCCTTTCGATACCGACATTATATGATTTTTACGAAGAAAAGTGCAATCTAGGGGATACATCGAGTTGTACTTTATCCTAGGATTGAGCTCATCAGAAAATAACACAAAAGTTCTCGAGAAAATGGTGAAGGTAAAATTTTTGGTGGTTGATTGTCCTTCTGGCTTGAGAAGACCATCCTTAAATACCTTTGGGGTGATAGTCTCTACACACCACTTAGCCATGAAATTCATCTTAGACAATGGTGAGGTAATAAATGTGAAAGCAGACTAGGCTGTAGCTTAAAACTGTTACAATGCCAGCTTGGAAGTTTCAGAAGTCGAGTTTCACTCGGGGCAACAGGGGAAACCATCTAATGAGAAAGAATCTCGACCCGTGATGATGACTGAACTAGATGTTCATAATAAGATAAAGGAAAAAAAAAGCCATAACCTGATGGCCAACTAGTCGAAGTCCAACTCGAACTAGGCCTAAACCAAGTCACTAAGATTAGGGCAGACCTCTCCAAGGAGGAAGTTGACATTTGTCTTGCAAGAGAACAAAGACCTTTTTACCTAGACCACGATGAAAATATCTAGCTTCGACCCCAACTTCATCTGTCACCAGTTATCGGTCTCCCACAATACTAAACCAATGTCACATAGAAAAAAAAAGTGGGACCAAAATGCCAAAAGGCTATAAAAGAGCAGGTCAAGGAACTTCTTAATGCATAATTCATAAGGGAAGTGACCTACACCATTTGAATCTTAAATGTGATTTTGGTTAGGAAATTTTATAGGAAGTGATGAGTGTGTGTTGACTACATAGACCTCAATAAAGCCTACCCCAATGACCCTTATCCATTACCAAATATTGATAAGCTAATAGATGTCTTTTATGGATGCATACTCAGGATATAACCAAATTTCAATGCACCTAAAAGATAATGAAAAGACAACTTTCATCACACAGAGAGTAAGCTATTGCTACAAGGTGATACCTTTTGGTCGGAAGAATATAGGGGCCACTTACCAAAGGATGATGAACAAAGTTTTTCAGGAGCAAAATAGGAAGGTGATCTGTCAATTATTTCTACACTCTAAGTGCTTTATGTTTGATTTAATTGGACTCCACTTATGCTTAATTATTAACATTTAGCTAAGTTTCAAGATTTCAAGCTTAATTAGATCTTTATTGTGAAACTATGCTTAAATATGACTATAAGCGATCATTAATTGAGTTGTATCTTGCAGGAAATCGTTGAATGATGGAGTCCTCAAGGAGAAAAGACCAAGAATGAAAAAACTAGAAGACACGACCCGTGTCCCTAGACACGGAGTGGGCCATGTTCTTCTCTGGTATGTCACGTATACTCCGTTTTGGGCATCAACAAATGACACGACCCATGTCCTCAAACATGGGGTAGGTCGTGTACTGTTCTGGTATCTCAAGGTGGGCTCAGTGCTGAGCCAATTCGAAAACATGACACGTGTCATTAGACACAGGGTAGGCCATATTCTTTTCTGAGTTCCAAATTGTGTGAGTTTGTGATGGTTGAGTCAAACATGGGGTAGGTAGTGTCATAAGACACGGCCCGTGTCTATGTATCAGGAAACCAATTTCGATTCAAATCGATCATGTTGGACCCAAAGGTATAAATAGGAATCCTTAGGGTTCTAGAAATAGGGTCTGGATTGGAAGCCATTAGAGAACAAAAGAGAATTCGAAGAACAAGAGAGAGGGGGATTCGTTCAACGATTGGGAATTCGGGTTCGAGCAATCAGAGATCAGTTGACCTTGATCGTTGGAAACTAGTTTCATCTTCAGATTTCTTTCGCGTCTTTATTCTTGACAATATTTTTATTTCGTTTTACTTTTGATCTTAAATTTGTCATGTGTGGCTAAGTTCTTTATTTGGTTAAGAGAAGATGAAACTCTAGTTTTGATTATATAAATTCTTCATATTTCTTTATTTCAATGCAATTGTGTTTTTATTTATATGCTTCTGATCTTGATTCAGTATAAAGGTTTTTATACTCTTTGCTACTTTCGAAAGTGGTAAAACTAGGATTGCTATACGCGGTTGCAGTGGTAGGACTAGTGAGACATATGATCTAAGTAATTCAATCCCAGTGTGTGACTGAATCTTAGCGTGATTAGTTTTCTATTTCTTAATGCAATCATTAGGGAGATATAAGAGTGGTTGCTTTATAGCTAATTAGTGATTAGGGTTTAATTTGAGTAGTAGCTAAATTAACTAATACTTAAGGAGAATAGAGATTAATCTCACAATCACGTAAAAATATGATTGATCATATTAAAGTAAAGGATATGTAGGTTCGTATGATCATATAAATCTCGTAGTGAATTCTATTTCTTAACCAATATCTTCAAATTGGTAATTTGAATCATTTTTACTGCTGTTGTTTATCTTTGATTTATAATCTTAGTTTCAACAGGTAAAACCCTCATTTTTCTGTTTTGAGAGTTTAAATTAGGATTCGGTTGATAGTGTCAATTGAATTAGTTCTCTGTGGATCAACTGTTGCTAACTACAACTGGTTGCAAGATTTTTAAATTTAAAGTGGGACTTAACAACTGATTTTAATACTATTTTTGTTCATAATCCACACCAAACCGAATTTTGGCGCCGTTGCCGAGGAACTAATTTTCTAATTGCGCTATTAATTTGTTTCTTATTTTTCACTCTATTTTTAAATTTCAACTTTTAACACTTTAATTTGCTTTCTCTGACTGTTTTGCAGGTGTTTATGTCTAGTGAAGGATTTGACGAAAAATTAGGGAATCTGAGGCACTACATTGATCAAGTCAACTCACATCCTCAGTTTCCCTTCCATCCTTCTAATTTCCAATTCGCACTTACTGACATTGAAGCTACTCACCGTATAGATCTATCAAGTTCTAAGACATCCGAAGAGATAGTGATGGCAGAAAATACCCTAAGGGGGTTGGGTGCCCCAAATTTAGACCAACAACCTCTGTGTATAGAGATTCTAGTAGATGATGGGGCATTTGAGTTGAAGTTTGGCCTAATCCATCTTTTGCCATCTTTCTATGGATTAGCCGGAGAGGACCCCAATAAGCACTTGAAGGAGATCCATGTGGTGTGTTCTAGCATGAAGCCTGCAGGAATTTCAGTTGACCAAGTCAAGTTGAGAGCTTTTCCATTCTTATTGAAAGATTCCGCAAAGGAGTATCCAATCATGGCAAGACATGGCTCAAGCTTTCTTGGATAGATACTCCCCTGCCTCAAAGGCCACAACCATCAGAAAGAAATTTGCAGCATCCAATAAAGACATGGGGAGTCACTTCATGACTACTGGGAGTGGTTCAAGAGACTATGTGCTAGTTGCCCTCAACATCAAATCAGTGAACAACTTTTGATTCAATACTTCTATGAGGGTTTGCTAGTGATGGACCAAAACATGATTGGCGCTGCTAGTGGAAGAGCTTTGGTTGATAAGACTCCTTAGGAAGCTAGGAACTTGATAGCACGAATGACTGCAAACACTTAACAATTCTTCACCAGGAATGACACCGAAGTGAGAGTAGTTAAAGAGGCAGAAACGACTAATTTGCAGCAACAAATATCTCAGTTGACTACCGTAGTTCAGCGGCTAATGGATAGTGGGAAAGCACCGGTAAATGCTTGTGGGATTTGTTGCTTTCCTGGACATCCCACTGACTTGTGCTCTACTTTACAAGAGGACACAAATGAGGAAGCAAAAGTAGTAGGGGGATTTCTAGACCTTCCAAAAACTACAACCCCTACTCGAACACATATAACTCGTGGTGGCGAGATCATCCTAATTTGAGCTATGGAAAACAGCCTCAAAACTAACCTCAAGCCTATGGATCTCCAGGATTTTAGCAAAGGCAAGCACATTTCCCTCCAAGACAATAACAAGCCCAAGCTCCTAGGCAAGTTGAACCTTCACTAGAGGAGCTCATGAAGCAAATAGTCACATCTAACATTTAATTTCAGCAAGAACAAATGGCCACCTTGCAAAGCTTCTAACAAGAAACAAGGGCCACTATCAGTAACCTACAGAACCAAGTAAGACAGTTGGTCATAGAGCTCAACAAGGTTCAGAGCTAATTTTCTAAGAGACTTCCCTCATAACCAGAAATAAATCCGAGGGAAACTACTAATGTTGTCACATTGCGAAGTGGGAAGATATTAGATGAGCTTTCATCCTCCCCACAAGTCACTAAAGAGAAAGATTATGAGCCTCCGAAGGTGAACGAAGATGGGCAAAACTCCAAGGCCCCTAAGGTAAGTATTCTTGAACCACTTTCTAAGTATATCACTAAGGCCTTATTCCCTAGTAGGTTGGTTAAGAATAAGAAAGATGAAGTGGAAAAAGAGATCTTAGAGACCTTTAGGAAAATGGAAGTTAATATTCCTTTGTTAGATGCCTTTAAGCAAGTATCTAGGTATGCCAAGTTTCTAAAAGAATTGTGCAGTAACAAAAGAAAGTTAAAAGGTAATGAGAAGGTCCAAGTAGGAGAGAATGTATCAGTTGTAATTAAAAAGAACCTCCCAACTAAGTGTAAGGACCTTGACACATTCACTATACCATGCACTATAGGTGACACGCAGTTTGAGAGGGCAATGCTAGATTTAGGCACATCCATAAATGTCATGACTTACTCCATTTATGTATCTTTATGTCTGGGTCCTTTAGAGCCTACTGGTGTTATTATTCAATTGGCAGATAGATCTAATGCATACCCAAAAAGGGTTGTTGAAGATGTGTTAGTGTAGATGAATGAGCTAGTATTCTCGGTGGACTTCTATATGTTGGACATGGAAGAAGATAAATCTCCCAACTCAACTTCTATTTTGTTGGGGAGACCATTCTTGAAGACTGAACGGACAAATATTGATGTGCACTCCGGGACGTTGGCTATGGAGTTTGATGGAGAGATAATCAGATATAATATTTTTGAGGCTATGAGATACTCGAGTGATATGCACACTGCTTGTTTGATTGATTCTTTTGATGCTTTTGATTCTCTAATTTCTGTAGCTTTTAAGTCTAATCATTTTGATGCTCTTGATACCATACTGACTTATAGCTTAGATTTGTAAGAAGAGAAGAGAGATAATGAAGGAGAGATATGAAGTAAAGATATTAATGAAGTAGTAGCAGCCATGCATAAGCTCTCTTCCAATTCAAAAGGACCTGAGGTTTCTTATATTGAGTTATCGATTACTAATGATGCACATAAACCTTCTGTTGTGTAAGCCCTAGAGTTGGAGTTGAAGGAATTGCCTGATCATCTAAAATACATATTCTTGGGTGAGAAGGATACACTTCTGGTAATTATTGCTAAGTCACTCACCCAAGAGCAAGAGGAGGAATTGGTGTCTGTTTTGAAGGAGCACAAAATGGCCATTGGTTGGACTATAGCTGATATCAAGGGCATTAGCCCCTCCATTTGCATGCACAAAATCTTGATGGAGGAGGGGGCTAAACTAGCAAGAGACCCCCAGAGGAGGTTGAATCTTCCTATGATGGAGGTTGTGAAGAAGGAGATACTGAAACTCTTAAGTGTGGGGGTAATCTACCCCATTTCTGTCAGCAAGTGGGTAAGCCCAGTCCAGGTAGTACCAAATAAATCAAGCATCACTGTGGTAAGAAATACTAAAAATGAGTTTATTCCCACTAGGCTACAAACAGGGTGGCGTGTTTGCATTGACTACAGAAAATTAAATGTCGCTACTAGAAAATACCACTTTCCTTTTCCTTTTCTTAATCAAATGTTAGAGAGATTAGCAGGTCATACTCACTATTGTTTTCAGGATGGTTTTTCAGGATATAACCAAATTGCTATTGCTCCAGAAGATTAGGACAAGACCACCTTCATTTGTCCCTTTGGCACTTTTGCAAATAGACGAATGCCTTTTGGACTTTGCAATGCACCAAGGACCTTTCAGACATGTATGGTGAGCATATTTTCTAATTATTTAGAGAATATTATAGAGGTCTTCATGAATGATTTTAGTGTCTGGTATGGTGTAGATTTTGATTAAAATTTAGAATGAAAATTAGTTGCCAAGTTCCACAAAAAATATAAAAACCTTGCAACCAGTTGTGTAGTTAGCAAGGGTCGATCAACAGAGAACTAATTCAATTAACACTATAAATTGATTCTTAATTTTAAACTCTTAAAAACAATAAATAGTAAAAAAGTGAGTTTTGTTTGTTAAAACTAAAAATAGAAATTGAATCTAAAGCAATAACAGTAAACACGATTTGAATTACCAATTAAAAGATAATAGTTAAGAGAAGGAATCTACCACTAGATTTATATGATAATGCTAACCCACATATCCTTTATACCAATATGATCAATTATGTTTTTATGCGATTGTGAGATGAA
The DNA here is from genome assembly GCA_029884605.1 of Ormosia emarginata. NCBI lineage: Eukaryota > Viridiplantae > Streptophyta > Magnoliopsida > Fabales > Fabaceae > Ormosia > Ormosia emarginata. The sequence goes on along the minus strand of JAQQTP010000049.1, from coordinate 1,523,468 downwards.
TCCCCTATTTTCCTTAAGTCTTAGTTAATTTAGCAACCACTCAAATTAAATCCTAATCATTAATTAATTGTAAAACAACTGCTCTTACACCTACCTAATAATTGCATTAAGATTTAGAAAACCAATCACACTAAGATCCAATCACACACCGGGATTGAATTGCTTAGATCATATGCCTCACTAGTCCTACCACCGCAACCACACATAGCAATCCTAGTTTTACCACTTTCGAAATTGGCAAAGAGTATAAAATCCTTTATACTGAATTAAGAACAGAAACATATGAATAAAAACACAATTGTATTGATATAAAAAAATAGATAGGATTCACATGATCAAAACTAGGGTTTCATCTTCCCTTAACCAAATAAGAAACTTAGCCACACATGACAAATTCAAAATCAGTAAAAGAAAAATAGAAGAAAAACATTATCAAGAATAGAAGTGCAGAAGAAAACTAAAGATGAAACTAGTTTCAAAGGATTGAGGTTGATGGATCTCCGATTGCTCGAACCTGAGTCTCCAATCTTTGATTGAATCTCCCTCCCCCTTGTTCTTTGTATTCTCCTCAGTTCCTTGGTAGCTCCTAGTCCAGACGTCACATTTTAGGGACCCTAGGCAATCCTATTTATAGCTTTTGATACCTAACTCCTCGTCCAAATTCAAACTGATTTCCTGATGCGACGACACGGGCCATGTCATTTGACACGACCTACCCCGTGTCAGGGTCTATCAACATAATTTCAGCACAATTAGAAGTCAAAGAGGAACACGACCTACCCCGTGTCTGAGGACACAAGCCATGTCTTTGGGCATACTCATAATTGGCTTGAATTGTGATGCTAGAGAAAGACATGGCCTACCCCGTGTCTGGGGACATGGGTCGTGTTGTTAGTCAGGTCTAGTGCAAAATCTTGTTGAAGTACCAGAGGAGTACATGGCCCACCCCGTGTCTGGTGACATGGACCATGTCTGGTGATCAAATACCTCCACACTTAACCTTTTGCACTCTTGGGCAAAACATAAGACCAAATTAGGGAACAAGGAAAAACAAAACAAATTTAAAAGCTAAAAACTTTAAAGACTCAATTCCTAATGATATTCAACAACGACAAAAGTTTGTAAACAAGAAGAGCGAGAAAAGATTCAAGGGATCAAAACATTCAAGAGATAACAATTCTTCGCATCTCAAACCAGCAAATAAGGTATCTTTAATTTGAAAAACATGAATTAAGAATGATAGATCCTCACAAGATACACTCTCAATCTCTCAAGTGTTTACAAGGTAAGTATTTCACTCAATTCAACCCATGAAAAATACACTACCACAAGCTTGCTTATCTTCTACTTCTCCATTACTCAAAACAAATGCACACACAAATCAAGAGGACTTTATTCAAGGTTATAATGGGGCCAAGGTAAGGGAAGGAAATAATATAGATATTGTAAGATAAGTATTAAGAGAATAAAAGAACATTAGGGAGGAACTCAATTGACAAACATGAAATTTTATCCCCCAAAATCTATATATTGCACATCTTCTTTACATATTTCTTTCCTTTTTCTTTCTTTTCTTTTACTACCTTTCTTGCATTCATTATTTTTCTTTGCATTTTTTTTTCGCCAAACACTTTGCATGTTGCACATCAATTTGCACAACCCCCACACTTGTCCTATTAAATATTCGCAAGCAAAAGAGCTCCTCCAATGAAAATTAACTAATATTCTCTCATTCCCTAAGGTAAGGTAAAAACATGATTTTTCACATAAGATATGTATTGAGCTAAAACAAAGGATAAGTAAACAGGTTCAAGGAGGTTAATCAAAGGGGAAAAAAATGCAAGGTTAGCTATTTGGTCAAAGTAGTTAATCAAGAAAGAAGGCCTCAATCATGTTCATACATGCAAGTAAAAATGTAGCCTAAAAAAGAATCAAAGCAAGTTTTAGAGTAATCAATTGCTATGAGTGAAAATCACATAAGAAAGAAAAGAATGACTTACATGCTAAATTCATCCATCAATAGGCTCAAAACTCACAATGTATGCATCTATCAATCTCAATTCACCAATCAAACATCCAAAACCAAGTATGTCAAATTCAAGATGAAAGAAAAATTTATAAATCATAACCTTGAATTTTAATTGCTTCAAACTCATAAACTTCACAAATCTCAAAATATCATTGGAAATTAATTAATTTTTTTTAAATAGCAAAAACAGAATTTTAAAATCAGAAAATAGAATGTAAAGTCCCCCCCACACTTAAATTATACATTGTTCTCAATGTAAAGCTCAAAAGAAAAACAACATCCATCAAAATCATCAATTAATGAAGGACAAGTAAAATAAAATAGAGGGAAAGAAAAAAACATCCTTATCAAATGAGGAGGCTTCCACCAGGGTCCCATTGGCCTTCCTTAATTTGCTTGGCTTCACCACTAAATTGTAGCATGTTTACTTTATCAACATCATTGTTATTGTTTATGTTGGACCATGGTCCAAAAACAAAATCTACCATAGTAGTGATCGCCATCCGGTGCTCTTTTCCCTTCTCTAAAAATTCTTCATTAAACTTCAACTTCATCTCCCTTTATGTCTTAGATTCTGCAACTAAGTCATGAGCATTGTTGATAGATCCTTCAATACCATTAGTTGTTGTATAAATAGAATCATTAGCTTTTAAGTATGCAGAAATCTCAGCATAAATAACATATATCATATCACCATCACAATCAATGCAAGAGTGGTAATGGATAAAATCATTGAACCCAATTAAAAAAGGAAATTCATCACACAATTCATCATAAGTTTCCTCAACTAAATCAGCAAGTAAATCAATATGAAAAATAAAATGCTCCTCCATGGGATGCTTCATAGCATAAAAAATGTTAAACTGAATAACTGAGTCTCCAAACTCTATGGATAGAGTTCCTGCATGCACATCTATTTTGGTCCTCGCTATTTTGAGGAATGGCCTCCCTAAAATGAGTGGAGCTTTGCTGGATGGTGACTCCCCCTCCATCTCTAGAACATAAAATCTGCAGGAAAGATCAGCTTATTAACTTTTATCAATACATATTCAATTAACCCGGTTGGATATGCATTGTTTCTATTAGCCAACTGAATCACAGCACTTGTAGAATGCAAAGGGCCAAGTCCAAGAGAGTTAAAAATAGACATATGCATTACATTAATAGAAGCACCTAAATCTAGCATGATATGCTCAAATTTGTGATTGCCTATAACACATGGAATTGTAAAAGTCCATGGGTCTTTGCATTTTTGAGGCATATGCTGAATGAGGGCTGAAATATTTTGGTTCATATTAATTTTCTCATTACCCTTCAGCCTCCTCCTTTGGATGCATATTTCCTTAAGAAACTTGACATATTTTGGAATTTGCTTGATTGCATCCAACAACGGAATATTGACTTCCACTTTTCTTAAAGTCTCAAGAAGATCTCTATCCTTCTCAGTCTCATCTTTCTTGTTCTTAACCAACCTACTAGGGAATGGAGCCTTAGTGACATATTTAGGAAGGGGTGCAGGAATACTTACCTTAGGGACCTTAGAGTTTTTCCCCTCCTCATTTACCTCTTTTGGCTTTTGATCATTCTCTTTAGTGACTTGTAAGGGAGGTGGAGGTGGTGGAGGTTCATCTAACCTCTTCCCATTTTGTAATGTGACAACACTAACATTTTCTCTCGGATTCACTTCCGGTTGTGAGGGAAGTCTCCCAGAAAGTTAGCTCTAAACCATGTTGATTTCTGTGGCTAATTGCCCCACTTAGTTCTGTAAGGTATTGATTGTGGCCCTTGTTTCTTGTTGAAACTGAATGTTATCAGTGGCCATTTGCCTCATTAGCTCCTCCAGTGAAGGCTCAGGTTGAAACTAAATGTTGTTAGTGGCCATTTACCAACATGATCAATTATGTTTTTATGCGATTGTGAGATGAATCCCTTGTTTTCCTTAAGTCTTGGTTAATTTAGCAACAACTCAAATTAAACCCTAATCATTAGTTAATTGTAAAGCAACTGCTCTTACACTTACCTAATGATTGCATTAAGATTTAGAAAACTAATCACATTACGATCCAATCACACACCGGTATTGAATTACTTAGATCATTAATGATCACTGACGAGCGCCGAACTCAGTCAAAATTATAACCGAAGTTATTACCTAAACTTGTAGTATAGTGAACAACACCAGATCGTCTCCTCAAGGATCGTAAATGCAATTTAATCAAATCAAGTGAAAGTTAGCAAAAAGGGGGGTTTGATAGTTTAAGATCACACTTAACAAAATTAAAGGAAGAAATAACAATTAAAGAGCAGTCAATTTAGAAACCTATCCAAGATTGGGTGGATTCAATCATAGACCCTTCATAGAACACTTGAAGCGCAATTGAATTGTTAATTTGGATCTAACCGAGATCTCTGCATCAAATCTAGAATTCATACTAGACGATCGTCTAGAATTCAATTAACAAGTGATAAACACAAATCCGCAATCGCACCATACATGAAGATCTATGTTAATTTCAAGTACCGAATTCAATTAACTTAGGCACAAATCAGTAACCTAACCCTTTTCAATTCTGTGATTAGTTTAGATCAATCAGTTCTAAGTTTCATCACAAATCTCAATCTTCATTTATGTGATTAGTTTAGATCAATTAGTTCTAAGTTTCATCACAAATCTCAATCTTAAACCAAGATCAAATTAGATCAACATAAATAGAATCACAATTCATGCATTCAAGATCAAGAAGAAGAAGAAAGAAGAAGAAAAGAGGAACTCAATTACAAATCAAATACAATGCATAACCAAGGTCTCAAGAATCCAAACCACAATCTCTTCAAGAGTTCTAAATTGACCCAAAGTAGCTTAGCCCTCCATTACCATGAAGGGGAGCATCAAAATATACAAAACTATGAGAAACTATGAAGAAGCAAGAAGAAACTTAGAGAGCATTGAAGTAGAATACATGCAAGAAATGATAACCAATGGTGCCTTTTATAGAAGTCTAGGGTAACAAAATGACAAAGGGGAGTGAGTGGATGAGTGGGTGAGTGAGTGGAGTGTTTGAGTGGAATGGTTGAGTGGGTTGGTTTAGTGGATTGGTTTAGTGGATGAGTGAGTGGAATGGTTAAGTGGGTTGGTTGAGTGGAAAATGCCAAAGGACTTTTGGTGAGTGGGAAATTATGGACATGAATGGGTGAGTGGATGGATGAGTGGGTGGATTAGTGGATGAGTGGGTGGAGTGGTTAAGTGGTTGGATTAGTGTATGAGTGGATGAGTGGGTGGATTAGTAGATGAGTAGATGAGTGGATGAGTGGATTAGTGGATGGATGAGTGGGTGGTTGAGGACGAAAATTTCATGTCTGACTTGGAAGCCAAAAATGACCAACTATACTTCAGATCCACGAAAAATACTCTTCATGAAAGTTGTAGATCCTTGTCTTGGCTATAAAATGGATAGCTGGTTCGTCCAATTTGGCTTCCTTCAGCCTAAGATATGCCCCAAATACCGTAGGTTGCTCAAACCCAACTTCAGCTCCTTTGTTCCGACTTGCAAGCTCAAAATGACCTACTAGACTTCCTTTTTTCAAAAAGTGTTCTTCATGAAAGTTGTTTATTTGGATCTTGAATATCCACTATCCAAATTTGAGCCCATCTTCATTATTACATCTTGAGATATGATTTTATGAGTGCACACTGTTTGGATTCTACTGACAGAACCCGTATTCTAACTTCCATGTAAACTTAGGCCCTTTAGACATCTTTTTGGGACTTCGAGCTCTTCATCAAAGTTGTAGAGCTTCCTCTTAGCTTTCCTACAAGATAAAATTCATGTTCATCAGATATTAGGAACTCAAGTTATGGCCAAAATACAGAAACAGTGTCAAATCTCAATAACACTGAAAATATTCAATTAGGACCAATTTGAGCTCAAACTCACAAAATCATACCAAAATCAATCAATTAAGAATATAGAGAGTGTAAATGACTAAACATAAGGGTTTCTTAATGAATAAAATATATGATTATCAAATTCCCTCACACTTAGCTTTTTGCACTCCTGGGCAAAACTCAAGACCAAAAGAAGGACATAAGAGATTAACAAAAATTTAAATTCCAACGACATTCAAGAACCCAAAATTTTACAATCAAGAAGAACAACCAAAGGTTCAAGGGATCAAAACATTCATGAGTTAACAATTTTCCACATCTCAAACCAACAAGCAAGGTATCTTCAACATGAATCGAGAATGATAGATCTTCATAAGATTCCCTCTCAATCTCTCAAGTGTTTAAAAGGTAGGTATTTCACTCAATTCAACCCATAAAAATTGCACTACTATAAGCTTGCATATCTTCTACTTCTCCACTACTCAAAACACATGCACACACAAATCATGAGGACTTTATTCAAGGTTGTAGTGAGGTCAAGGTAACAGGAGAGGATAAAATGGATATGAGAAGATAAATACCAAAGAGAATAAAAGCAAATGAGAGCTGAGTTCAAATAACAAGCATAAAAGTTCATCCTAACTCTAATGTATATCCCTTTACATATTCATTTCCCAATCTTTTTTTTTTTTTTTTTTTTTTGTTTTTTTTATATATATGAACATAACTATATACATACATTTTTCCCTTTTTTTTAGGCACTCTTTCTTTTTTCAAGAACCATTTTGTACACACACCCCCACACTTGTTCAAAAACTCATCCATTAACCAAGCTAATGTTCTTTTATTCCCTAAGGTAAAGTAAGAACACGATTTTTTTCATTTAAGGCACATAATGAGCTAGAAACAAGGAATTGTCAAATAAGCTCAAAGGGGTTAAGTAAAGGAAAATATACAAGGTTGGCAGGAATCAGAGAATTTTCAAGAAGTTAAAAGAGTGCTTGATATCATATTGAAAACAAGGTTGGCTATTTGGTTAAACTAGCTAATTAAGAAAGAGGGCCTCAATCATGTTCATGCATGCAAGTGAAATGTAGCCTCAAAAAGAATCAAAGCAATTTCTAGAGTGATCATTAACATGAGTGAAAATCACACAAGAAAGAAGAGAATGACATAAATGTTGAATCCATCCATTAGGCTCAAAATCTCACAAGGTATGCATCCATCAAACTCAATTCATCAATTCAATCATCCATCACCAAGCATATCAATTCAAGAAGGGAGAAGAGTTATTCAATCATGCAATGAACTATTTTTTTTTATTTTTTATTTAACAAAAAAGAAACATGCTAAAATCTCTCCCCCACACTTAATATAAACATTGTCCTCAATATGAAAGTGATAAATAAAACGGAAAGAAAAGAGCAACACAACCTGATGAGGGGCGAGATAATGGCAAGCAGAAAAGATGCGTAAGAATCAAAGTTGCAAGAACAGAACCTAAAACTCACAAAACAAATGAGTAAAATGTAAAACCAAAATAACATGACTGGAATAATATAAAATTAAAGAGGAAATGCGGGTCTTTTAGAGTCGATTCCCAAGATCAGTAACACTTCGTTCATCTCTCAAGAGATTCCACAATTAAGAAGTTCATGATGTACCAGCCACAAGAATGCGTCTCAAGAGTCAATAAGGTATAACTTATCGACTTTTACTCACCATTCAAAGTGAAGTATGTTTTTATCTTCTCAATTGTGAAAACCATCCCCAAAGATCTTGAAAACAAATCTAGTTGGGTTGCCTCCCAATAAGCGCTTGTTTAACGTCGTTAGCTCGACGTTGGGACACTTCTTAGTGATCTTTATAATGTGGATGGTAAAAGCCCATCACTTTCACTTCCACATTTTTCGGCTTGAGATGGTGTCCATTGGTCTTATTAAGTGAGGTTGGTGAAAAGACTCCACCAGATCCCATTGGTTGAAACGTGATGACCAGGTTATGATTGACACAACATGATAGCTTCCACTACGGTCCCATTGGTTGAAGTGTAACGACCAAGTGAAGCTTGAAGCATGAGGGCTCCCATTGGGGTCCCATTGGTCTTTCTTAATTTCCTTGACTTCACCAATGGCATGCAACACGTGTAATTTTGCAATCCTGCTTTCATTGATAATGTTGGACCATGGCCTAAAAACAAAATCCACTTCAGTAGTTACTAGCATCTGCTGACTTTCCTCTTTCTTTGAAAATTCCTCAATGGCCTTCAACTCCACCTCCATATATGTTTCAAATTCTGCAACTACATTGTTGATAGACCCTTCTATATCATTAGATCCTGCGTAAACAAATCATTAGTTGTCAAATATGCAGAAATTTCAGACACACAACACATTTTATATCACCATCATGATCAAGACATGAGTTGCAATTGATAAAATCATCAAAACCAATTAAATCAGAAATTCAAAACACAACTCATCATAAGTTTCCTCAACTAAGTCCGCATGTAAATTAATAAGACAATTAGAATGCGGGGAGTTGGGAATTGTTTGGGAAAGAGTTGGCCGACTCTTGACATCTCGGTTCATTAACAAAGTGGTTGTCAACCGGTCAATTTGGGTTGTTAAATCTTGGATAGTGGCAAAACAAATTGCTAGAACTCAATTTGGGTTTTCATCAAGTCCTCCCATGAAGGCTCAAGTTTTGTGGTTGATGGACTTGTTATCTGCTGGAATGGTGCCATATTGAAATGATTGTTGCACGTAGTGATGCCGTATTGCCATATCCCAGATCCGGATAGTATTCCCAACTAGGGTTGTATGTATTGAAGAAGGGGTCATAACTCTGTTGTTGTTCTTTGGAACCTTGTGGTTCATCAAGAAAATAACCATACTAGTTGCAACAAATTGATCTGGAAAAACAGAACTACCATACCAAGTGTAGGGCATGCATATGTGGGGTGAGATGAACAAAAACAAATGTTACACACAAGTGTAGCTTCCTGCACAAGTCATGAGATTGTTGTCTCACTACTATATGTCTTACCAAAGAAGTCAACTCCTCAAGTTTTGACTCCATTATGCATGGTCCATTGTTAGAAAAGTTAATAAAAAGCAAAGGTTAGTAAAAACACTTAAAATGAAAAGATTACACTTACTACTCCCTAAGAATGTACGCCAAAATTTTGACGAGTGCCGAACTCAAATAAAATTATAACCGAAGTTATTACCTAAACTTGTAGTATAGTGAACAACACCTGGATCGTCTCCTCAAGGATCGTAAATGCAATTTAATCAAATCAAGTGAAAGTTAGCAAAAAGGGGGGTTTGATAGTTTAAGATCGCACTTAACAAAATTAAAGGAAGAAATAACAATTAAAGAGCAGTCACTTTAGAAACCTATCCAAGATTGGGTGGATTCAATCATAGACCCTTCATAGAACACTTGAAGCGCAATTGAATTGTTAATTTGGATCTAATCGAGATCTCTGCATCAAATCCAGAATTCATACTAGACGATCGTCTAGAATTCAATTCACAAGTGATAAACACAAATTCGCAATCGCACCATTCATGAAGATCTATGTTAATTTCAAGTACCGAATTCAATTAACTTAGGCACAAATCAGTAACCTAACCCTTTTCAATTTTGTGATTAGTTTAGATCAATCAGTTCTAAGTTTCATCACAAATCTCAATCTTCATTTATGTGATTAGTTTAGATCAATTAGTTCTAAGTTTCATCACAAATCTCAATCTTAAACCAAGATCAAATCAGATCAACATAAATAGAATCACCATTCATGCATTCAAGATCAAGAAGAAGAAGAAAAGAGGAATTCAATTACAAATCAAATACAATGTATAACCAAGGTCTCAAGAATCCAAACCACAATCTCTTCAAGAGTTCTAAATTGACCCAAAGTAGCTTAGCCCTCCATTACCATGAAGGGGAGCATCAAAATATACAAAACTATGAGAAACTATGAAGAACCAAGAAGAAACTTAGAGAGCATTGAAGGAGAATACATGCAAGAAATGATAACCAATGGTGCCTTTTATAGAAGTCTAGGGTAACAAAATGACAAAGGGGAGTGAGTGGATGAGTGGGTGAGTGAGTGGAGTGTTTGAGTGGAATGGTTAAGTGGGTTGGTTTAGTGGATTGGTTTAGTGGATGAGTGAGTGGAATGGTTAAGTGGGTTGGTTGAGTGGAAAATGCCAAAGGACTTTTGGTGAGTGGGAAATTATGGACAAGAATGGGTGAGTGGATGGATGAGTGGGTGGATTAGTGGATGAGTGGGTGGAGTGGTTAAGTGGTTGGATTAGTGTATGAGTGGATGAGTGGGTGGATTAGTGGATGAGTGGATGAGTGGATGAGTGGATTAGTGGATAGATGAGTGGATTAGCGGATGGATGAGTGGGTGGTTGAGGATGAAAATTTCGTGTCTGACTTGGAAGCCAAAAATGACCAACTATACTTCAGATCCACGAAAAGTGCTCTTCATGAAAGTTGTAGATCCTTGTCTTGGCTATAAAATGGATAGCTGGTTCGTCCAATTTGGCTTCCTTCAGCCCAAGATATGTCCCAAATACCGTAGGTTGCTCAAACCCAACTTCAGCTCCTCTGTTCCGACTTGCAAGCTCAAAATGACCTACTAGACTTCCTTTTTCAAAAAGTGTTCTTCATGAAAGTTGTTTATTTGGATCTTGACTATCCACTGTCCAAATTTGAGCCCATCTTCATTATTACATCTTGAGATATGATTTTATGAGTGCATACTGTTTGGATTCTACTGACAGAACCCGTATTCTAACTTCCATGTAAACTTAGGTCCTTTAGACATCTTTTTGGGACTTCGAGCTCTTCATCAAAGTTATAGAGCTTCCTCTTAGCTTTCCTACAAGGTAAAATTTGTTCATCAGATATTAGGAACTCAAATTATGGCCAAAATACGTTAATTGTCAAATATCAATAATGCTCCTATTCAATTAGGACCAAGTTGAGCTCAAACTCATAAAATCATACCAAACTTAATCAATTAAGAATATAGAGAGTGTAAATGACTAAACATAAGGGTTTCTTAATGAATAAAATATGTGATTATCAATCACATATTTTATACATTAATAAACCCTTATTTTTAATCATTTACACTCTCTATGTACTTGATTGATTGAGTTTGGTTATGTTTTGTAAGTTTAGACTCAAATTGGACTTAATTGATTTTTCTAGCATTATTTAAGTCTTACACAGTTTCTATATTTTCGCCATATCTTGAGTTCTAGATGTGTAAAAATTATGTATCTTACCTTGTAAGAAAGATAAGAGAGAGCTCTACAACTTTCATGGGAGCTCTAGGTAAAATATAGGCATCTGGAGGAGCTAAATGGACTTAGAAGTTAGAGCACAGGTTTTGTGACTGGAACCTGAATAGTGTGCAGTAATCAGAGCATAACTTGGGTTGTAAGAACTTTCTTGGGCTGAAATTCGGAGATTTGAAAGTTAAGACCCATATCTACAACTTTCATGAAGAACATAAGAGCTCATTCGGACAGCTTGGAGGTGATATTGGGTCTGGAAGTCAAAATAGAGGTGCTAAAACTGAGTCTAAATAGTCTGTAGTAATTGGGTCATATCTTGGGCTATAGGATGAATTTTTGGATGTTTTTGATGGCATTGGAAAGCTGAGACAAAATGTTACAACTTTCATGAAGACCACGTTGCTTCATTCTGATGGCATCCATGAGATCAACACTGAATAATTTCAGAGACAAAGAATCTCAATAATTTTTCACTCACCATTTGGCATTTTCCACTCATCCACCTACTCCTCACCTACTCTTAATCAGCCCCATTGTCATTTTGTATCTTTAATCCTCTATAAAAGGCTCTATTGGCTGATTATTTAGGAGACTTTGGTTTTAGGCTTGGTTAGGAGAAATTATGTTCATGCTTGTTTATTGTTTTCCTTTGTTGTAATTTTCTCTTGTTCTAAATTGAAGCTATGTTCATCTTTCTCATCTTCTCTCTTTCTTTCTTCTTGTCTATGAGTAACTAAATCTTCATTTTTCTTGGGTGAAAGAGTGAAGCTCTTGGTAATGAAATAAGGTTAGATTATTCTATTTCTTGTGCTTAAATGATATATTATAAAGTGGACATTATATGTGTTGTATTTTGTTTCCAATCAATTTAAAAACCTTCATTGTATAGTGGAGATCTTGATTTATTGTAGACAAGAGGATTGGCATAGTGAATGCTTAAGCTCACTTACAATTGTTGGTAGATAATTGAATGAATCATAATATGATTGCATATATGATTGCATATATAATTGAACTTTGAATGTTATATTTTCCGATTGGAACCTCCGTTGTGCGTGGATTTTAATTGAGTTAGAAAGAGAAATAATCTTGCATCTAATTTATTACCAAGAGTAGATCTCCTAACCCAAGTAAATCCTTTTTCATTTGTGAATAACTTTTATTACTTTTGGTGTTGTGACAAATCATTTTCTTACCTCAATTAATTTTTCTTCATCAATTCCCTATGGATCGACCTCGGACTCCCGAGAATTTATTACTTGAGACAACCTGCACTTGGGTTTGCAACCTTTAATCCCGCATCAATTTTTTGTTGGGGACTTGATTTGAAGTTTTAATTTATCGAGATTCTTTTTCTTTAATAAAATCTATTCTCTCTTCTCCCTCACTAGAGCAAAAGATCGGCTTGCCGATCCTTCAATTTCTTTACTAACTCTCTAACTTACTAACTTGTTAACCTACTAACTTGCTAACATACTAACTTTCTAACTTTTATATTTATGTCATTTATTTATGTTTACTAACTTTTAATTTATGTCATTTATTTTTAGTCACTAACTTTTATTTTCTCGCACTCTAACTTTTAATTTACGTCATTTATTTTCTATTCTCTAACTTTTTAATTTTTGTTATTTATTATTGCTTTCTAACATAACGAAATAATTTTTCTTCTTCTCTTCTTTTCGCCACGGCTCGGTGGGGCTCGCCTCTCTCGGTTTTTATATTTTAAATTTATTTTCTAATTTATTTTCTGTACTTTGCTTTCTGCACTTTATTTTCTGTATTTTACTTTATGTACTTTCTAACTTATTAATTATTAACTCTCTAATTATCTAATTTTTTACTTGTTAATATTTATTGGGTGATTGGTTTATACCACATCCTGATTAATATTTAATGGCTGGTGTAAATTGTTAACTTGTACATTATTTTTTCTATTTTAAGTCATTTATTTATACTTAATTGGTATTGTGATTTAAATTCTAGTCGTTTAGTTAAAATTAATCCTGGTACTTTATATATTGATTTGTTTGAATCACAATCACACACAATTGACACAATGACTGAAAATGAAAATCAACCGTTACGAATCATATGTGAATATTTGCAACCACCTCAAAATTCTAGTCCATCATGTTTTATCTTTCCACTCAATGCCAATAATTTTATATTCAAGTCAGGTATGATTTCTTTACTTCCTAATTTTCATGGTTTAGAATCTGAAAGCCCATATTTACATCTGAAAGAATTTGAGGAAGTATGTATTGCTTTCAATGATCAAAATTACACTGAAAAGATTGTTAAGCTTAAATTGTTTCATTTTTCTTTAAAAGATAAAGCAAAATCTTGGTTTAACACTTTGAAACCAAGATCAATTGGCACATGGCAAGAAATGCAAGGTGAGTTCTTAAAGAAATTTTTTCCAACACATATAACCAATGCTATGAAAAGACAAATCCAAAATTTTTTCCAAAATTCAAATGAAGTATATTTTCAATGTTGGGAACGGTTTAAAAATTTGTTAAATTCTTTCCCACATCATGATTTTGAAAAATGGCGCACTATAAGCTTCTTTTATGAAGGTTTAACACTTGAAACCAAATAATTTGTGGAAACAATGTGCAATGGTGAGTTTCTTGATAAAGAACCTGATGAAGCTTTAGACTATTTAAACCAACTGGATGAAAATTCTCAATCTTGGCATAGTACTAACCCTTCTGAAAATTCAATTAGATCTAACCTTGCAAGTGCTAATAAAGGAAAATATCACCTTAGTCAAGAGGAAGATCTAAATGCTAAGTTTGCCAGTTTGGCTAGAAAGGTTGAAGCCATGGAATCAAGAAAAGCAAAAGAAATCAAATCTGTACAAAATGAAGAAATTTGTGGCATTTGTGATGACTTAGGACACTCAACACATGAATGTCCTAAGATTCCTATTTTTAAAGAAGTTGTACATGAGCAAGTAAATGCAATGAATAATTTTAAAAAGCCATTTACTACTTCTTTTTCAGATACATACAGTTCGGGATGGGGAAATCACCCAAACTTCAGTTAGAGGAATAATAATCAGTCACAATTCGTGCAACCACCATCTCCTCAGGCACAACAAGACTCTCAAAATTCTCAAGGATATGCACCTTATGTCCTACTATATAGGAAAAACCTTGAAGAAACACTGCATGCATTCATAAAAAAGTAAAAGGCCATTAATAAACAAAACAATCAAACCATGATTGACATAAAAGAAACTCTTGCTAAACTTTCTTCTACACTCACCATTCACGAGAAAGGAAAATTTCCTTCTCAACCTCAACCAAATCCCAAGGGTCAGTACAGTCTAAATGAGGGAAGTTTAGAAAACTAACAAATAGATCAAGTCAAGTCAGTGATAACTCTTAGGAGTGGAAAGGTTGTTGAAAAACAAATTCTCGAACCTTGTGAGAAAGAAGATGAACCAATTCCCCAAGAAAATGAAGAAGTTGACCAAAAGGAGACCAAACTCTCGCCTTCACCCCAATTTCCTCAAGCATTGAATAATCCAAAGAAATTGGACCACCACATTGAAATTTTTGAAATTTTAAAACAAGTGAAGATCAATATTCCTCTGTTAGATGCTATCAAACAGATCCCTTGTTAAACCAAATATTTGAAGGACTTGTGCACTATTAAAAGGAAACTAAATATGAAAAATAAAGCATTTTTGGCTAAACAGGTAAGCTCCATTCTTCAAGATAATAATGCGTTGAATTATAAAGACCCTGGTTGTCCTACAATTTCATGCATTATTGGAGAACATAAAATTGAAAAAGCTTTACTTGATCTTGGTGCTAGTTTTTTGTTTCCATATTCAGTTTATCAGCAACTCAACTTGGGTGAGTTAAAACCAACTTCTGTAACTCTACTACGTGCCGATAGATTAATTAAAATTCTAAGAGGAATAATTGAAGATGTGTTGGTT
Source organism: Ormosia emarginata (assembly GCA_029884605.1). NCBI lineage: Eukaryota > Viridiplantae > Streptophyta > Magnoliopsida > Fabales > Fabaceae > Ormosia > Ormosia emarginata. The sequence continues at coordinate 1,508,271 of JAQQTP010000049.1, read as the reverse complement.
CAAGTTGATAAATTCATATATCCTGTAGATTTTATTATCTTGGATATTGAACCTATGATTGATAGTTGCAAGTCAATTCCTATTATTTTAGGTCGTCTATTTTTAGCAACATCTAATGCTTTGATAAATTACAGAAATGGAGTGGTGAAACTAAAATTTAGAAATATGACACTGGAACTCAATATTTTTAACATGTGCAAGCAACCACAGGAAGTCTTTGATGAAAAGGAGAAAGTTGAAGGGATTGAAGTCATTGTAGATGATCATCTTCAAAAAGGGAGTTCTTCTGACCCATTAGAAGTTTGTTTAATTAATTCATTTGATTTGCTTGATTGTACAAAGGAAATAGAATACAAAGGATGGAAGCCAAGATTCGAAGAGCTAAAACCCATGAATGATAATACCCATGAAGAAGTACCCACACTAAAATTAAAGTCATTACCTACGAGGTTGAAGTACACATTTTTAGGAGAAGAACAAAGCTTTCCAATAGTAATTTCCTCAACTCTTACTGAAGAACAAGAAGGAAAGATGCTGCCTCAGTGGACACACCAAGATAGAAAGAAATTTTTGATTGAGGTGAAAATTTTTTACTGGGATGACCCATATTTGTTGAAATATTGTCCTGATCAAATCTTTCAGAGATGTGTACCCGATAGTGAGGTCTGTCACAAATGTACACGATGGAATTGTAACAAGCGATGTCATTCTTTGGGGATGGTTTCTGCAAACAGAGAAAATAAAATTTTCTTCATTAAGAATGGACTGAGGAAGGGGTCATTAGATGATATCTTATTGACTCTTGAGACGCATTCTTGTGGATTTGTGTATCGTGAACTTCTTAATTTGTGGAATCTCTTCAAGGATGAAGAAAAATACTACAGTCTTAGGAATCTGACTCTAAAAGAACCTGTTTGCCAATTTATAAGAAAATTGGATGGGAAGCTTATCCTCGACTCATAGAAGGAATTTAAGCTGTTACTGGATGTGAAACCAGAGGCAGAAGTGAGTCATATCCATAATAATCTGTACATATTATCTTCTTCTTCTTCTTCTTAATGTTTTCGTAAAAAAAATAAAAAAAAAGTTTGAATTAGGGTGATCCGGAAGGAGTACCATGACTTTAATTAGTTATGGAGCCCCAGCCTTTGGTTGACCCGTCATTGATTCGGGTGAACCTTTGCATGCTGGTCCTTAAAAAAGGTTCATGTACCATGCTCTGAAGAGAGCCGCACTCCATAACTCAATGTTTACCATTTAGGCACTATGGAGTTGATGGATAGGCAGAAGTGTCCCACTCTAGTTATTAGTGAGAAGTAACCCGCGGCTGCCAAAGCGTATGAGGCATCTGAGCTTGATCCTCTCTTTTATTAGAAGGGGCTCTCAACACCTTGGGATGAGACGTTCTAGATCTTGGACATTACGGGTTTTAGATTTTAGCATCTTTGTTGATGTTTCGAGCCCAAGTGTGAGCTCTCTAGGTTCCAGACCCAGGATGGAAACCCACGATGGTTTCTTCTTTCTCCTTTCTTTGAATAAACAGATGTGAGTGTCTACTACACTGGTAACACGCAGTATAAAGATATGCCACTACTGCACTCATGACGCGTAGTATAAAGATACGTCGTGAAAGCTGTACATAAAGGTATGTCATCTTTTGTTATTATATTTGTATGATTTTGTTGTATTTTGGTTTTTATACAGACGATCCTTTGAGCAGGGTCCTGTAGGGGTTTCTAGACTTCTTTACCCTGATGGTTTTCTTGAAGTTAAAAAAAACAAAAACAAAAACTAAAAAAAATAAAATAAGAAAACAAAAAAAAGAGATTCCTTTACCTTTGATCTCTAATCCTGATCCAGCAATAGCTCAGATAGATTGGTCAGGAGGAAGCAGTGAGGGAAGCAGCACGAAAAGAAAGCCAGATCTGACACTTCATTTATAACTTTCCTTTACCTTGGATTTTTTTTATCTTACTTTGTTTCTTTTTAAATTTGTGTCAGATTTCCCCCATAGGTAATCTCTTTTATCATTTACTCATCTATATTTTAACATTGAGGACAATGTTATGATCTGGTTGAGGGGAAGGATAGTTGACCAATTTTTTTTTTCTTTTTTGGGACGTATGATATGATTGTCATGGACTTACTCAACTAATTAATGATGGCAGAATAAAGAGTGATTTTATTCTTGAGACGCATCTAACTTGGGAAGTTTGTTTATTGATATGATTGCCAGAAACCTACTCACAGTAAACCAATTAGTGATGGCAGAGTAAGGAGTAAATTTTGCCTTGGAGGTAAGTTTACTCTTGAGACGCATCTTAGTTGGGGTAGTAACTATTTAGTGTTAATTTGTGGAAGTAACAAAGTTTTGCTGTTTGATTTCCTTTGAAAGATTCAAGTGAATGCACTCTCACATCCTTTGAAGCAATTGAAATTCAGGGATCATAGCATAATTGAATAAATTGTCTTCTTTCTTAAATTTCATATGCTTGGTTATGGATGTTGAATTGGCGGACTGAGAATGATAGAAATATACCTTGAGAGATTTTGAGCCTATTGATAAATGGATTGAACATTTGTACCATTCTCTTCTTTCTTGTGTGACTTTCACTCATGGAATTGTTAGTCTAGAACTTGCTTTGATTCTTTTTGAAGTTACATTTTCACTTGCACACATAAACATGATTGAGGCATTTTTTTTCTTGAAATAACTACTTTAACCAATTGGCCAATAATGATTGGCGCACAAATAGGCAGCCTTGCTCAGCAGCGTATTGTCTCAATTTGATATCAAGCACTCTTATGGCATCTTGGAAATTCTCTGATTCCTACTAAAGTAAGACATTGAAAATGACCTATTTTTCCTTTGTTTAACTCTTTTGAGCTTATTTGACAATTTCTTGTTTCTAGCTCATCATGTGCCTTAAAAAAAAACATGTTCTTGCTTGACCTTAGGGAATAAGAGCACATTAGCTTTGTCACTCGATGAGTTCTTGAACAAGTGTGGGGATGCGTGTACATAATGATTGGTAAAAAAATTTGAAAAAAAAATATGGTTAATTGAAAAAAAATGTATATTTGCAAAAAAAAATATTAAAAGAATTTATATTAGGTGGAGTTTGGATGAACTTTCATGCTTGTTAATTGAACTTAACTCTCACGCTCTTTTATTCTCTTTGGTATTTATCTTCTCATATTCATATTATCCCCCTCCTTTACCATGGCCCCATTACAACCTTGAATAAAGTCCTCTTGATTTTTGTATGCATGTGATTTGAGTAGCGAAGAAGTAGAATATAAGCAAGCTTATGGTAATGCAATTGTTCATGGGTTGAATAGAGTGAAATACTTACCTTTTAAACACTTGAGAGATTGAGAGTGAATTATGTCATGATCTATCATCCTTGATTCATTCTTTTCAACTAAAGTTTCCTTGCTTGTTGGTTTGAGATGTGAAGAAATGTTACCTCATTAATGTTTTAATCCCTTGAATTTCTGGTTGCTCATATTGTTTATAAACTTTTGCATTCTTGAATATAATTGGAAATTGAGTCTTTTAGAGTATTTAGTTTTTGAGTCTGTGTCATTTTTTTTTAGTTTTGGTCTTATGTGTTTTGCCCAGGAGTGCAAAAAGTTAAGTGTAGGAGAATTTGATGCTAACATATTTTATACATTAATAAATCCTCATTTTTAGTCATTTACACTATCTATGTACTTAATTGATTGAGTTTGGTTATGTTTTATAAGTTTGGACTCAAATTGGACTTAATTGATTTTCCAGCATTAATTAGGTCTTACACTATTTCTATATTTCCGTCATATCTTGAGTTCTAGATGTGTAAAAATTATGTATCCTACCTTGTAGGAAAGATAAGAAAGAGCTCTACAACTTTCATGAGAGCTCCAGGTAAAATATGGACATCTAAAGGAGCTAAATGGGCTTGGAAGTCAAAACACGAGTTTTGTGACTGGAACCTGAACAATGTGTAGTAATCAGAGCATAACTCGGGTTGTATGAACTTTCTTGGGCTAAAATTTGGAGATCTGAAAGTTAAGACCCATATCTACAACTTTTATAAAGAACATAAGAACTTATTCGGACAGTTTATAGGTGATATTAGGTCTGGAAATCAAAACAGAGGTGCTGAAACTAAGCCTGAACAATTTGCAGTAATTGGGTCATATCTTGAGTTGTAGGACGAATTTTTGGAAGATTTTGGTGGCATTGCAAACCTGAGACAAAATGCTACAACTTTCATGAAGACTACGTTGCTTCATTTTGATAGCATCCATGAGATCAACACTAAATGATTTCAGAGACAAAGAATCTCAATAATTTTCCACTCACTAACTCACCATTTGGCATTTTCCACTCATCCACCTACTCCTCACCTTCTCTTAATCAGCCCCCTTGTCATTTTGTATCTTTAATCCTCTATAAAAGGCTCCATTGGCTAATCATTTAGGAGACTTTGGTTTTAGGCTTGGTTAGGAGAAATTATGTTCATGCTTGTTTATTGTTTTCCTTTGTTGTAATTTTCTCTTGTTCTAAATTGAAGCTATGTTCATCTTTCTCTTCTTCTCTCTTTCTTTCTTCTTGTCTATGAGTAACTAAATCTTCATTTTGCTTGGGTGAAAGAGTGAAGCTCTTGGTAATGAAATAAGGTTAGATTATTCTATTTCTTGTGCTTAAATGATATATTATAAAGTGGACATTATATGTGTTGTATTTTGTTTCCAATCAATTTAGAAACCTTCATTGTATAGTGGAGATCTTGATTTATTGTAGACAAGAGGATTGACACAGTGAATGCTTGAGCTCACTTACAATTGTTGGTAGATAATTGAAGGAATCATAATATGATTGCATATATAATTGAACTTTGAATGTTATATTTTCTGATTGGAACCTCCATTGTGCATGGATTTCAATTGAGTTATAAAGAGAAATAATCTTGTATATAATTTATTACTAAGAGTAGATCTCCTAACCCAAGCAAATCCTTTTTTATTTGTGAATAACTTTTATTACTTTTGGTGTTGTGACAAATCTTTTTCTTACCTCAATTAATTTTTCTTCATCAATTCCCTATGGATCGACCACGAACTCCAGAAAATTTATTACTTGAGATAACCTACACTTGGATTTGCAACCTTTAATCCCGCATCAATCATATGTCTCACTAGTCCTACCACTGCAGCCGCGCATAGCAATCCTAGTTTTACCACTTTCGAAATTGGCAAAGAGTATAAAATCCTTTATACTGAATTAAGAACAGAAACATATGAATAAAAACACAATTGTATTGATATAAAGAAATAGATAGGATTCACATGATCAAAACTAGGGTTTCATTTTCCCTTAACCAAATAAGAAGCTTAACCATACATGGCAAATTCAAAATTAAAAGAAAAATAGAAGAAAAACATTGTCAATAATAGAAGTGCAGAAGAAAACTAAAGATCAAATTAGTTTCCAAGGATTGAGGTTGATGGATCTCCGATTGCTCGAACCCGAGTCTCCAATCTTTGATCGAATCTCCCTCTCCCTTGTTCTTCGTATTCTCCTCAGTTCCTTGGCGGCTCCCAGTCTAGACATCACATTTTAGGGACCCTAGGCAATCCTATTTATAGCTTTTGATACCTAGCTCCTCGTCCAAATTCAAAACTAATTTTCTGATGCAACGACACGGGTTGTGTCATTTGACATGGCCTACCCCGTGTCAGGGTTTGTCAGCATAATTTCAGCAAAATTAGAAGTCAGAGAGGAACACGACCTACCTTGTGTCTGAGGACACGACCCATGTCTTTGGGCATACTCAAAGTTGGCTCGAATTGTGATGCCAAAGAAAGACACGTGTAGTGTTGTTAGTTAGGTCCAGTGTAGAATCTTGTTGAAGTACTAGAGGAGTACACGACCCACCCCGTGTTGAGTGACATAGGCTGTGTTACTTACTTTCTTCCTATTTAGCCCTGATTCTTCACATACTCTATTTTCTCCTTGCTTCTAGGGGTGATATTGATCTCCTAAAAAATATAATGCAATTATAAGTGCTTATAAAACACACTTAAGCAAAGTTTCACAATAAGGATCTGATTAAACTTTATATCTAGAAACTTAGTTAAAAGTTAACAATTAACCACACATGAAGTCCAATTAGATCAAACATAAGACACTTAAGATACAGAAATAATCAACATATCAGTGTCTTTAGGAATGGATTTGATAGCTGTCTGGAAAATCTGAAACTGGTACGAAAAAGATGCATTGATACTAACCTTGTGTTGAATTAGGAAAAATTCCACTTCATGGTAGAAGAGTGTATAGTGTTAGGTCATGCAATTTCTGCTAGGGGAATTAAGGTTTGATAAAGCTAAGGTAGAACTTGTGCGTTCCTTACTCCCACCCATTAGTGTGCAGGAAATTCACTCTTTTCTTAGTCATGCAGGATTCTACTGGAGATTCATCAAGGATTTTTCCAAGATCTCTTTGCCCCTTTGCTCATTACTTCATAAGGATGCTTCATTCCATTTTGATGATAAATGTCTGGAAGCTTTCACCCCGCTTAAGGAGTTGATGACTAAGGCGCCTATAATTAGGCCACCAAATTGGGAGTTGCCATTCGAAATAATGTGTGATGCTAATGACTTTGTGGTAAGGGCTGTCCTAGGACAACGAGTTGATAGGGTGCCTTATGTTATTTACTATGCATCCATGACCCCAAATAATGCTCAACTAAACTACTCTACAATTAAAAAAGAACTTCTTGTTGTAGTTTTTGCTTTAGAAAAATTTAGATCATATTTAATTAGTTCTAAAGTAATTATTTTTTCTGATCATGCAGCTTTGAAGAACCTCAATTGCTTCGATGGATTCTATTACTCCAGGAGTTTGACTTAGAGATTAAAGACAAAAAGGGGAGCGAAAACTTGATGGCAGACCACTTGAGTAGGTTGGTGACTAAGGAAGAGGAGATACCTATCCAAGAGTGTTTTTCGGACGAGCATTTAATGGCCATCACAATTACAATTCCTTGGTATGCTGACATTGCCAACTACTTGGTCACCAAGGACTTTTTGGACGGCTTGAATAAGGCATAAAGGGATAAGTTGAAGAGTAGCTGCAAATATTATATCTGGGATGACCCTTACCTTTGGAAGCACTGTGCAAATTAAGTAATTAGGAGGTGCATTCTGGATTGAGAAACTCACTCCATTCTATCTTTCTATCACACCTATGCATGTGGAGGGCATTTTGGCATGAATAAGACAACCAACAAGGTGCTTGACAGTGGTTTTTACTGGCCTATAATTTTCAAGGATGCTTATAACTTTTATTAAGTCATGTGACCGTTGTCAAAGGACATGTAACATTGGTCTTAGGAATTAATGCCTTAAACTCCGATCATTGTTGTGGAAGTTTTTGACGTTTGGGGCATTGACTTCATGGGACTATTCCCCCATTCATTTAGGTTTTCTTACATTCTCTTAATTGTGGATTATGTTTCAAAATAGGTGGAAGCAAAGGCCACCAGATTTGATGATTCTAAAACTGTTGTGGATTTTGTGAAGTCTCACATTTTTTCTAGGTTTGGAACTCCAAGGGCCATGATTAGTGACCAAGAAATGCATTTTTGCAACGGAACATTTGAGGCCCTCTTGAAGAAATATGGTGTGATGCACAGGACTTTCACTCCCTACCATCCACAGATAAATGGACAGACTGAAGTGTCCAACCGAGAAATCAAGTCTATCCTTCAGAAGATAGTAAATCCAACGTGCAAGGATTGGAGCACCAGACTTGATGATGCACTATAGACTTATAGGACTGCATATAAGACCCCAATTGGCATGTTACCATTCAGGTTGATATATGGAAAGCCCTGTCATTTGTAACACCCTTGTGGGGATGTCACATTTATAATGCAATAAAATAAAATAAATAAAATATTACCCAAGTTGTAAAACATTTGTTACACTAATAATATGGGTTATAAATTTTTTTCTTTTTTATACAGGATATTATTAAAAAAAAATAACACGGAACATAAAATAAACAAACTGTCATCACACATAATATACATATGATTTTGTTTTAAGTAGTACAAATAATTTATAGCTATAAAATATTTAACAAAAACAGTAAAGAGTTAATATAATACATAACATCCAAAAAGTGCCCAAGTGCACATCCCAAATTCCTAACCCTCTGAAGGATCACTCTCAGATGACACTTCAGGTGATAGGTATCCAGGATGTCTCGACGTTCTATGGACACGAGTCCTTGTGGTCGATACACTGCTAATCTCACTAGGCGCACGGAACATCCCTTCCCAGTAACGCCTAATAGACAGCGGCAACTCTAAATGCAAAAACAGAGTAGTAGTAAACACAGGTTCTCCGTCAAACTCAGTTCGTAGGGACATAGTCATCCGTCCCACATACACAACTGAATCTCTATCCTCCCGCAGTCGCCAAGCCGTTGAACCTCCGTGAAACTCAAATCTCACGAACCCCAAAAATCCTAGCAACGTCATCTTCAAAATCAATCTAGCGGGTATGGATGATCGGATGATTCGCAGTCGTCGAACTAATCCTCGGCTTGTTGTTGCTGCTCCTCCTCCTCCTCAAGATATACACATTCTAGAGGCTGATCCTCTTCCTCAAACTCTTTACATCATAAATAATAAATACAGAAACAGTACATATAGAGAGGTGAGATAATCATATATCAATACCAGCATGGTAAATAAGAAAACGCCATATATAACAAATATAACAATTTATTAAAGCATATCATAACATCATGAATAATAGTGCAATAAAATACAGAAATTCAATAGAACAGTATCAAAAGAATTTAATACAACAGTATAAATATATCAGAGATAATGGTGTTACGATGCATGATATAAACACAATGCGACTCATTCCTACTTCATGGAGCTGGACACAGATATTTGAGAGAATGACCTACAAAGATCTATTAGTACCTCAGGCTACCCAACCAAACTATTGCACTGTCTAACGTTGTGTCTATAGCCCACTGTCCAACATCGTGTAGTAGTATACAGTCCAAACATCGTGTAACTACAGGCATTGTACTAAAATAGACTTTACAAGATCTCGATTAAGTATAGTGCGTTTCGAGATCACTAGTGTGTTGCCAGTTACCACGACTTAGAGGAACGACCAACTGTTCACATGTGGGATAATCCGCACACTAATGCCTCCAAGTCCATACGAAGAAATGAACCACACTACGCTTATCATCTCGTCAATCAAATCACCAATTATCAACCAAATTGGCACTACTCAATGCATGAATAAAATCATAATTATCAAATTACCCTTAGTCTCAAAATATTCTCATATTTACGCAAATGCCCTTAATGGCAAAAATCTTAATTATACAGTATGTCCCACTTGACAGCACCGTATCTCAATATGTCCAGGTCCACCACTTTGGCCCGACAATAAAAACTTGTTGTTCCAATTAATCGAGTAGAAATTTTATCGCGCTTTGACAATTTTATCATTTTTACAAATGTTTTTAAACCGCGTAAATATATTTTGCTATTTTTAAAATCGCGTACTGTTTTTAAATCGTTTTCTCAATTGCGTAAGATTTTTAAATCGTTTTCTTAATCGAAAAGCTTTAAAATCTCTATTTTAAAACTATGTAAGCTATTTTCACTACTTTAAAATTACGTAGAATAATTTTTCCTTACATTATGAATATATTATAAAACGTTCTCTTTTATTTGTCTGTTTTTAGTAAAATTTGACAATATTTTATCTATAAAATCTACTAAAATTTGTATTTTCTACGTTTTTCTCTAAAAATTTGTTTACTTGGTTTATTATTACTAAATCCACTTTAGTGATTGTTTCTATGTTTTAAAAGTTAAAAGCAAGTATTTTTCATAGGTTTTATTCATCTTGCTACTATATCACACCTCTAATAAAAATTGGTTTACTTCTTTAATTCTTGAAAATTTATTACAAATGCATTCTTTTTATATAAAACATCAATTCTACACTTAGAAAATAAATTTTAGATTGATTACACTTTTATTAGGCATGTTGGCCGAATCCCATAAAATATTGGCATTTGATCTTTGGATCATTTTTCTTCTTCTAAATTAATTTGTAGCTTGTCAATTTACCTAAGTCAATTAAATTTCTCTTTTGGAAAAATTGTTGAGAACATTTTGGTTCCCCTTTTTCATTGAGGCCATGAGCCTTGGATTTGTGTTCTTTGGAACACTTATGCAATCCTTTACATGTTAATCACATCCTAAGTAATAAACATGCATATATCACACATGCAATATATTTTAAAACTTGTAGACATGCATACAATAATTTTAAAGCTTATAGACCTGCATAAAATAATATCAAACACAAATAGAAAAGCTTTTAAACAATCAACACAAGTGAATCCTTATGGATTTTTCACACGCATACAAGTCTATTTTCTCATCACCACACATGGTTGATGAGATTGAATCTCACTCTTACCTTAAAGGAAGACTAAAACCTCTTTCACTCCTTCTATGGATTTCGTGACTCTCCTTCAAGACACCTAAAGATCTTAAACAAAAATTTAAAGAGTTAAAACTATAAGAGAAAATCATAAACCATGGATCAATCATGACTTAGAACCTTGAAAAAGAAGTTAGAAATGAAAAATAAGAATTTCCACCTTCTAGGAAAAATCTCCAAAGTGATTTTCCAAGCTTTAAATGATGGATTTAAGAAGAACTCTCAACTAGAGATGTTCTTAGAATGGTGTTTAGGTTTAGAAAAGTAGGTTAGAAGAAATTTTGGATGGATGGATGGTGATCTAGGGCTCTTGGCTGAATGGCCTCTTCAAAGTGCATCAATGGTGGTTTGTGTTTTTGGAAGAGAGAGAAGAGAGAAAGTGTGATAGCAAGGATGAAATTGAAGTGAAAATGCTCTCCAAACTCAAGCTTGGCCGTGGGGCTCAAAGGAGTAGAGATTGCCACTTTGTTTGACTCTCCAAGACTCCATCCAAGCCTTAGACTTCATCAAGGGTCAAGATTAAAACTTGATCACCAAGCTTGTCATCCATTGGCTAATCCAAGCCTTGTCATAAGCCTTGTCATTTGTTCTTGAAGATTCCACCCTAATGGTTAAGCTACTAATCCTATTAAGTTTCTAAGCACACTTAACCTAACTTAATCAAATTAATTAGTTACCTTACTAATTAATTAACATTCTTATAATCCAAGCTTCAAGAGCCATTGATCATATCAATGGTTGATATTAGATAGTAATATGATCAAATCTAAGCCATTAGATCTTATTTCCATGAAATTCTAACCACTAGATTCATCTTCCAAAATAAAGGGTCAAGATCTTCTCTATATTCTTCACATCCAATGGTTACAAATGCTTCTAACCATTTTTGTAAGACCAATCTCCACCATCCAATTGATCAACGGTGGATCTCCAAAGCCTTCTTTAAGAAGCTTATCATGACAACTATAGATTAAATCAACGGTTGATATTCAATCTTAAACCTTCTCATCCAACGGTGTAGATGAAGTCAAGCCCACATCGTTGACTTAAGTCCTATTAGCTTAAAACAATTCAAGCCATTATCGTTGACTACTTTCTCTAAACGTGGGTCCCGCAACCAATTGTGGGTCCTACAAACCAAAAGTGGGTTCCACAAATATTTTTGGGTCCACTGTCGATTTATTTGTACTGACTAATAAAATAATATTATAATAATATAAAATTATTTTATTGCACAGTTAAATCCTAAAAATTAAAAGATTAACAACCATATCATTCAGAATTGGGTTTAGTAAGATCCCCCAGCTCCGAATAATTAAAATAAGATTTCCCCGGCCCAAAAATTATTATTTTCCTGACCCGGAGCAAATCACACAAAACACTCATATATGAACTCAAAACAGTCAAATAAATTTTATACCATACAGAAAAATAGAAAACAACACAATCAAGACATAACGGTCATTTATCCTAAAGTTGGGGTGTTACATCATTTACCTGTGGAGCTAGAGCATCAATCATATTGGGCTATCAAGTAAGCTAATCTAGAATTAGAAGGTGTTGAGAAGCAACGAAAGCTTCAATTACAAGAATTGGAGGAGTTGAGGAATGAAGCATATGAGAGTGTCATTACTTACAAGGCCAAAACTAAGGCATTCTATGACCAAATGATCTCCAGGAAGAGCTTCACAGAAGGGCAATGCGTGCTGCTATACTAGTCGAGACTTGAACTATTTCCCGAAATGTTATGTTCTAAATGGATTAGACCACTTGTGGTAACTCATGTTTTTCCTTCTGGTGCAGTGGAGATTATGAATAAGGCATCAGGCAAGACGTTCAGGGTTAATGGACATCGCCTTAAGCCTTACCATGAGATTCTTGCTAGTGAAGAAGTGGAAGAAGTGACCTTCCTCTCTCCACATTATGCAAAACATTGAGGAGTGGCACCATGTCGGGCTGAGGACACTAAACCAAGCACTCAATGGGAGGTAACCCATCATAAAAAAAAAATAAGATTTGCTTCCTTTGTCTCTTTTCTTTTATGCTTCTTTATTACTTTCATGATTAGTTTCTTAGATTCAGAGTTATTTGTGTGTTTTCTTGCATAGTTTCTTAGGAATCCTTAGATGTTCTTTGTGTTTTGTAATGATGGCACTGTGATTGAATAAGTATTTTGATTGTTTGCTGAGTATTTGAAGTCCTTCTTAGAGTTTAAGATGGAAGAGAACCTTAGGGTATTCACATTTTAGTGGGGTTATGGTGTGGCTTAAAAGGTGGCAAAGTCAATGGATGACACGAGGGGTGTTTTAAAACACACCCTATGTCTCCAACCAAGTGCAACCTCAATTACTCTTAGAGCATTACACGTTGTGGGCCGTGTCTCATGACACAGCCCACGTCCTCGTATCAGAGGACACTTCTGCAAACCTAGTGGCTTATAGAGCCAAACACGGGTAGGGTCATGTCACAGGACACGACCCGTGTTCTCGCGCCAGGAACCCTCAACTGCTCATAGAGCAGTAAACGGGGTAGGCCGTGTCCTGTGACCCGTGTTCGCATGGCAACACCCCTAAACCGCAACTTAGAGTTTTATCTGCCATTTTTTTCTCCCCTACATCTCTTCCCCCTCTTTTTGCGCCACTTCCATATTCCTCCTCTCATTTCCCCAATCTATTTCTCCCATGCTTCTCAATCTTTCTTACACGCACTCTCCATTATTCTCACCACTAAATCATCTTTTCCTTTCTTCCTCATCCACCACACCGTAACCCACCCTATTTTCCATTAACCAATTTCCTCCACCACTTCATTTTCACTTTCTTCCTCCATTATTCCCTCCACCGTCCTCACCACCACATCTGCATCCACACATCACCCCAATTTCTTCCCTAATTTCACTAATTTCTTCCCTTCTAGCTTCCCTTCCTTGATTTCACCATCCATGCCGCCAAGGAAGAAATAGAAGATCACAACAAGGAATGGGGTTTCCTCTCCACCTGCAAAGCCCTCTAGGAGAGTACGGGCACCTCTCTCACCTCCACCTGCTGCGCTTCCTCCACAAGTACCCATTCATCCTCTCGATAGGAAAGAGGTAATGCCTACCAGAATTTTATATAAGGATACATTGAGGGCCATTGATTTACATGGGGAAGTGTATACTTTATTGGGTAGGATAGGCTAGGTTGAATTTGTTAATATACGTAGACCTACTTATGCTGAGTTAACTAGGGAGTTCCTTCCCATTTTTGCATGCAAATTATACCCTCTGAGTGATCAGCATGAGTGGCCTGGTGAGATCATTTTTAAACTCTTAGGCACACCCTATACATTGGACTTCCATCAATTTAGTGCTATTTTTGGCTTTCCTGAGGGGCACAATTATATGCCCCATGATTTTAATCCTAAGCATGTTTGGTCTAGTTTAACTGTTGCTGGGTCTGGTAGCTATGATCCCAAAATCTCTAAAGCCTCCAGACTTCATTCACCTGCCCATCGATACATCCAAAAATAGTTAGCTAATACCATTTGTGGTAGGGGGAGAGCCAAAGGACCCTTAGTTGACCTGAGTTATTTTTCCTACATTGTATAATTAATGGGGAACTGGTAAATGGTGGGAATTAGTTATGTCACCAGTTTCAGCATGTTGGGGCCATTAGAGCTGGCTGTATTTTGCTTAGGGGCTATGTTTCTGTTATTATTACCCACTTTGATTATTTGGATTTGTTAGAGGAAGCCCCAGTCAGAGGACCTAGTGCTATTGATGGACCTATTCTAGTGGCTATGAAAATGTGTGTCCATCAGAATGGTGCCCTACACTTAGTTGGCGAAGATGGAGTTGTCTTGCCCAGACGAGCCCCGTCACTTGAGCCCTAGGGGGATGATTAAACACCACCACACCAGGAGTTTACTCCTCATTTTGCAGCTAATGCAGGCCCCTCTACTCACACTCGGGCTGCTTCTTATAATGACGTCCTGGCGCGTCTTGATCACATGGAATTGGAGTATGCAGCTCAATTCCAGAGATTAGATGATCGCTTCCTGAGTTTTAACCACTTATAGGGATTTGATGATAGATTCTAGGTGCTTGAGGACTCTACTACTCAGCGGATGGATAACATTGATGGCAAATGAGATGCCTTGCTTCAGAGATTATCTTATCCTCTCCCCCATCTTGACATATTCGCATTATTATTTTGGGCTTCTCATTTGACATTGGTTAGATATTTTGACTTAGATCCATTTTTATTTTTGGAATATGACTACTGATTAATGATTATAGATTTCATTTATTCATGTTTTTGCCTATGCCCCATTGGTTTAATTGTGTTTATTTTCTCTGCTATGAGTATGCTTTGCCATTAAGGACAATGTCTGCTTTAAGTGGGGGGGAATATGCGCTTCATTTCATATCTTTCCTATGAGTTTTAAAGTGAGATGAATGATGAGAAAAATATTAGTTTTTGGACAAAAGAACAAATTGAAAAGTTTTTAAGTTTGAAGGAGTAAATTTTCTTGTGTTCAAATCTGTCAAGTGAGATTTTTGAAAAACTGAGGGGTTATTTCAAATGTGATGGATTGAGACCTTAGTGAGATTTTGGGCCTTAATGTGAATGGTTAAATGTTATTCCATTTTTGTTCTTTAATTGTGTGATTTCACTCATGATTATGTGTTCTTCAAAACTTGTTTTGACTCTCTTTCAAGCTGCAAATGATCACTGCATACATTTGAAATGAAAAAGGCATTTCTTTCAAATAGTTACAGGACAAATAGTCATCCATGCATTCTCATCCATTGATTACCCCTTTGAGCCTAATTAACCTTGTTTCCTTTCATTCTATCACAGCTCAATATAAGCCTAAAAGTAAAAAACCATTATATTACCCTACCTTAGGGTGTAGAAGAGCTTGGTAGTTGTGTTGGGAATTAGGTTTTAAATAAGTGTGGGGGGTTTTTAATCATGTGATTGTATACATGTGGCCTAGGTGGTAGAGAAGTTAGAGGCTCACCAAGCATATGGTAGGGCATGTTTTCATGAGTGAGTTGAGAGTAAATACAAGCCCTAAAACACTTGAGTGAGAGAGCATATATATGTGAGGGTCTATCATTTTGATTTTACCTTGAAATTTAATTGATTTTACTTGCTAGTTTGGATTGTCAAAGGAATAAATTCCTAATTGCTTAGATTTTTTTAAGAGACTAAGGTGTGAAGGCCTTTGCTCATTGTTTGCACTTTCATTGCTTGTTGGAAGCATGTGCTTAATCATATAGTTTTGCCCAAGAGTGCAAAAGGCTAAGTGTGAGGGTGCTTGATCTATTGATTATTTCTACACTCTAAGTGCTTTATCTTTGATTTAATTAGACACCACTTCTGCTTAATTGTTAACATTTAGCTAAGTTTCTAGATTTCAAGCTGAATCGGATCTTTATTGTGAAACTATGCTTAAATATGAGTATAAGTGATCATTAATTGAGTTGTGCCTTGCATGAAATCGTTGAATGATGGAGTCCTCAAAGAGAAAAGACCAAGAATGAAGAAACTAGAAGACATGGCCTGTGTCCCTAGACACGGAGTAGGCCATATTCTTCTCTGGCATGTCACGTATACTCAGTTCTAGGCATCAACAAATGACACGACCTACGTCCTCAGACACAGGGTAGGTCGTGTACTGCTAGGGTACCTCAAGGTAGGCTCAGTGCTGAGCCAATTCAAAAACACGGCTAGTGTCATTAGACACAGGGTAGGCCGTGTTCTTTTATGAGTTCTAAATTGCGTGAGTTTGTGATGGTAGAGTTAGACATGGGGTAGGCAGTGTCATAAGACACGACCCGTGTCTGCGTATCAGGAAACCGATTTCGATTCAAACTGATCATATTGGACCCAAAAGTATAAATAGGAATCCTTAGGATTCCAGAAAGGGGGTCTGGACTAGAAGCCGTCAAAGAACAAAGGAGAATTCAAAGAACAAGAGAGATGGGGATTCGTTCAACGATTGGGAATTCGATCAATTGGAGATCGATTGATCTCAATCATTGAAAATTAGTTTGATCTTAGTTTTCTTTTGCATTTTTATTCTTAACAATGTTTTTATTTCGTTTTACTTTTGATCTTGAATTTGCCATGTGTGGCTAAGTTCTTTATTTGGTTAAGAGAGGATGAAACTCTAGTTTTGATTATGTTAATTTTGCATATTCCTTTATTTCAATACAATTGTGTTTTTATTCATATCTTTCTGATCTTGATTTAATATAAAGGTTTTTATACTCTTTGCCAATTTCGAAAGTGTTAAAACTAAGATTGCTATGCGCGATTGTAGTGGTAGGACTAGTGAGACATATGATCTAAGTAATTCAATCTCGATGTGTGACTGAATCTTAGCGTGATTGCTTTTCTAATTCTTAATGCAATCATTAGGGAGATATAACAATGGTTGCTTTATAGCTAAGTAGTGATTAGGGTTTAATTTGAGTAGTAGCTAAATTAACCAATACTTAAGGAGAACAGAGATTAATCTCACAATTGCGTAAAAACATTATTAATCATATTAAAGTAAAGGATATGTAGGTTCACATGATCATATAAATCTAGTAGTGGATTTTATCTCTTAACTAATATCTTCAATTTGGTAATTCGAATCGTTTTTACTATTATTGTTTATCTTTGATTTCTAATCTTAGTTTCCATAGGTAAAACCTTCATTCTCTGTTTTGAGAGTTTAAATTAGGATTCTGTTAATAGTGTCAATTGAATTAGTTCTCTGTGGATCGACCCTTGCTAACAACAGCTGGATGCAAGGTTTTTAAATTTATGGTGGGACTTAGCAACTGATTTTAATACTAATTTTGTTCATAATTCACACCACACCAGAAGGTGATGGAAGTGTATATTGATGACATTATTGTCAAGACCCTAACCAAGGGTGAGCATGTCTTTGACATCATAGAAGTTTTTGCACAATTACAAAAGCATGACATAAGGTTGAATATAGAAAAATGTGCATTTAGGGTCCAAGCTACAAAATTCTTAGATTTTATGTTAACTCACATTGGGATTGAGACCAATCCAAACAAATGCCAAGTCATCATTGGCATGCAAAGCCCTAGGACAATAAAGGAAACCTAACAGCTTATAGGATAAATAATGGCGCTTACTAAATTTGTCTCTAAGTCAGTACAGAAAGCCTTACCCTTCTTCAAGCTCTTAAGGAAGGGAAAGGACTTCTTGTGGACTTCAGAGTGTGAGGAATCCTTCCAAAGTCTGAGGCTTGTATTTTCTACACCTCTCATTTTGACTAGGCTAGAGGACAGAGAAGTTCCATACCTTATCATTCAGTGGGGGAAAAAGTAGTTCGTTTGGTCCTTATTAGAGAAACAGAAGAAGGCCAGAAGCTTGTTTACTTTGTAAGAAAAGTACTGTAAGGACTCGAACTTCGCTATCAAAGGATTGAGAAGCTAGCCTTTACCCAACTTATTTCAACTAGGAGGTTGAGGCAGTATTTTTAGTGCTACCCCATCATGGTAATTACAATTAGATACAAGCCTCACCAAGCCATAAAGGCATAACTTCTATCCAATTTTTATAGTAGAATTCATTCACTGCCTATCCTCTGACCAAGGAAAAGAATGAACTTTTTATGTGGACAGAGCCTTAAATAAAAAAAGAAGTGCAATAAGAATCATTTTGGAAAATGCAAACAGAGTAACGGTTGAACAGTCCTTGAAGTTTGATTTCCCTACCTTAGGTTGAATATGAGGCAATGATAGTGGGACTCCTCATGGCAAAAGACCTCGGAGCATCTAAGGTCATAGTTTGCAATAATTCCTAGCTATTAACATAAAGTTCAATGAGAATAGCAGGCTAAGGATCCCCAATTGCAAAGGTACTTAATAATGGTGAAGTAATTGATGGAGAGGTTCTCCAAGGTTATAATAGACCATATTCCCTGAGAGCAAAATTCTAGGGCTAATATCTTATTCAAACTAGCAAGCACAAAAAGCCCTGAGAATAAAAGGTTCGTTATCTAAGAAATTGTACCTACTCCAAGCATAATAGAGGCTAAGACCATGACGCCACTAGATGAGTAGGATATTGGATGGTTCTGATCGTGAGCTACCTCCGTGATGGAACGCTCCCCTAGGATTTGTAAGAAGC
The DNA here is from genome assembly GCA_029884605.1 of Ormosia emarginata. Classification (NCBI taxonomy): domain Eukaryota; kingdom Viridiplantae; phylum Streptophyta; class Magnoliopsida; order Fabales; family Fabaceae; genus Ormosia; species Ormosia emarginata. The sequence continues at coordinate 1,489,570 of JAQQTP010000049.1, read as the reverse complement.
CAAAAAGATTGTTAGGTGATGTGTGTGAAACAACATCATATTTTGTTCATGTGTTTGCATGCATTTTTATACATTCTAGGCATTTTAGTTTCCCTTTTTGTTTGTTTTTCCCTTTAGTTCAGATAACTGCGATGTTTTTGGTGTTGTTGTGCAGGATTGGTGCTTAATTGGCCTTGAAATGGATGGAAAGCTTGCACAATTGAAGTTGGAGCTTAAAGGGTAGCAATTTGGGACAAAAAGCTCATTCCAGAGAGTTCCACGGCTTGCCCATGGCCTGAACCACGGCCATGGATTGAGCAGCTACGTGAAAAAGCAAAAGGGGAAGTCCAGAGGCAACCACGGCCTGGCCGTGGTGGCCACCACGGCCGTGGTTGAGAGTTTGGTTGAGAACTCTAAGTCCAGAACTGACCACGGCCTGGCCGTGGTACCCACCACAGCGGTGGTTCGGTGTGCGTGTCAGATTTTTAAGTCCGTTTTTCTCTTTTCTGATGGGCTTGGAACCAGTTTTGAACCATGTGGTATATATAGATGTTCTGAAGACAATATTAGGGTTCGAATTTGGTTTGGAAGGAGGCACATTGGAGGCTCTTGATCTTCATCTTCCTCTCTTCTCTCTAGGATTATGGGTTTGGATGTTCTTGGAACTTGATTTCTGGTATCTTCTTCTCCATGTCTGAGTAGTTCCTTTTGTTTCTAGGATTGGGCAATGCCCTTTGATACATTGATGATGATTAATTGATATTGTTTACCCCTTTTATTAATCTTGAATGTTGTTAATTCAATCCTTATTGCGATTATTCATGTGAATTTGCTGACCACTTATTTGCATCTCATAGATATCTAGGGACGTACTGAAAGGTGAACCTAGGTGTTGGAACTATAAGAATTGAACTTAAGGTTTAAATCACGAGAGTAGGTTTAGCCTTTCGAGGATTAATGAATTACCAAAAAGCGTAATGGGTTCAATTTAGATTCAATTACCACGAGAGTAGGAATTGGTTTAATTGGGCACGGTTCTTGTATCTTGAAAGGGAACATTAACTAATTTAGGGTAATTCACCTTCAATTGAATTTCAAGTGTTAATAAGAGGATTGTCAATTAGGAGTCTTGTATCATTGTGGTTAACCCCAATCCTGGAAGCTTTCTTGAATCTGAAATCTTTTCCTTAACAATTTCTATTTTTGATCTCAACCTTGCATTTTAATTTTTATTTATTTAACTGTTTGGTTACTACGTTCTTATCACTCCACAATTACATTCCTTTTGTTTAATGTAATTGAATTAATTAATTAATTGGTATTCATAGACATAGTTCCTGTGGATTCGATCTTTTTATTACTTGACGACGAAACCGTACACTTGCGGATTTCGCCCCAATCAAGTTTTTGGCGCCGTTGCCGGGGACTGTGTTCTTCTTGAATATCAGTTAAATTTTTAATTTAATTATTTTAAACCTTTTTACTACTTTCTTGTTTTCTCTTTGAGTGTCTACAAGTAATTCTCTTGTTTATGCGAAGAACTAGATGTTTTGGGACTCTTGAAGAAGCTGATCCTGAAATTGAAAGAACCCTTCGCAGAAGGAGAAGACAACAAAGCCAAAGAGCAAGAGATAGACTTGAGCCAACGCTTGTCATGGCTGCACCTGCTGATAATAGATCTCTTAAAGAGTATGCAGCCCCTAATGCTCGGGGTTTGCGTTCTGGAATTGCTCGGCTAGACATTAAAGCTAGACAGTTCACCATACCACCTACTTTACTCACCATGATAAGGCAGAACCAGTTTGGAGGATTGCCATCAGATGACCCAAACGATCATGTGGATATGTTCTTGGAATTCTGTGAGACCCTCAAGATTGAAGGTGCCTGTGTTGATGCTATTCGCCTTCGCCTATTTCCATTATCATTGAGAGATAGAGCTAGGGCTTGGTTGAGGTCAATTCACGCTGAGACCATCACTTTTTGGGACCAATTGGAGCAAACTTTCTTGAACAAATTCTTTCCACCATCCAAGACTGCTCATCTGAGGACCCAAATCACAAGCTTTGTTCAGAAAGATGGTGAATCATTGTCGGAAGCTTGGGATAGATATAAGGCTTTGCTAGAAGCCTGCCCACACCATGGGTTAGAAAAATGGTTGATCGTCCACACCTTCTATAATGGGCTAGAATATTCTTCGAAGGTGTCTCTAGACTCCGCAGCTGGTGGAGCTTTGATGAATAGAAGACTAACAGAAGCCTATGAGATCATTGAGAGTGTTGCCACAAATCATCACCAATGGGCAAATGAAAGAGGTAATAACCCGAGAAAACTCTCGGGAGGTAAGTTTGAGGTAGACGGAGTTGATTTAATTATCTCAAAATTTGATTCTTTGAATAAACATTTTGACATGCTTGAAAAGGCTCATGTAAATGCCATAGGTGCCTCTAACAATTTTTGTGAGATTTGTGGAGCACAGGGACACATAGGTGTTGAATGCCAAGTTGGAATTGGCTCCTCACAAGGTGCACCGGTGGAGCAAGTGGAATCATGCCACAATTTCCATGACTTCAACTAAAAGGGGAGGAATGATCCAATTCTCAAACTTACAACCCCGGTTGGAAGTCACATCCCAACTTCTCCTACCGGAATAGTCAACACCAAGCAGGGCAAGGTAGTGGTAAACCCTCTTCTGGACTCCAACAGGTACAAAACTCTAAACTTGAGTCTCTTCTTGAGAATTTTGTTGAGAGTCAAGCTAAGCAAAATGAGGAGTTTAGGCAACATGGGCAAGTTGTGACTGAGGCCATTAGAGAGTTGTCATCTAAAGTTGAAAATTTGGCCATTCATAATAAATTGTTAGAAACTCAGATTGCCCAACTTGCAGGCACTTCACATAGGCAACAAGGTAAATTTCCTGGTCAGCCTGAAATGAATCCAGGTAATGAACACTGCATGTCTGTTAGTTTGAGAAGTGGTAAGAACCTAGAGGATCCCAAGGATTAGGAGGTTAGTGACAAAGATGAGGGGAATGAGGAAAAAGACACTAAAACACAACCCTTAGAGGAAGAGGAAATTAATGAAAAGGTGTCTAAGTATGTACCCCCTGAACCATACTAACCCCCAATGCCATTCCCTCAAAGATTGGCTAAGGCCAAGCTAGATATACAATTTGGGAAGTTCCTTGAGGTCCTTAAGAAATTGTACATTAATGTACCCTTCACTGAGGCGTTGAAACAAATGCCTACCTATGCTAAGTTTCTTAAGGACATTTTGTCTAATAAGAGAAAGCTTGATGAATATGAGACCGTAGCTTTAACTGAGGAGTATAGTGCTTTAATTCAAAATAAATTGCCTCCTAAGCTAAAAGATCCAGGTAGCTTCTCTATTCCTTGCTTGATTGGTAACACAAATTTTGATAAAGCTCTGTGTGACTTAGAGGCTAGTGTCAGTCTTTTGCCCCTTTCTGTGTGCAAGAAGTTGGAGGTGGGTGAGCTGAAACCCACAACTATTTCACTCCAGTTGGCGGATCGGTCCGTCAAGTATCCCGTTGGCATCTTGGAAGATGTTCCTATTAGAGTGGGTAAGTCTTTTATACCTGTTGATTTTGTTGTGCTTGACATGGAAGAAGATGCTAAAATACCGCTCATACTTGGGCGACCATTCCTCGCCACTGGAAGGGCAATTATTGATGTCCACGAAGGGAAATTGACTTTGCGATTGAATAATGAGGAAGTAGTTTTTAATGTTTTCAATTCTGAAAAAAATCTTAATTCCTCTAATTCATGTAATCGCATAGATGCTACTGATGATGTAGACGAGTTGTACTTTCAGATATGCAAGAATCTGTGACTCATGCTGTATTAGAGGAGACCTTGCCCAAGGTTGCTTCCAAGTTCGAGAAGGTCAAGCCCTGCAAGAAAGGACCAAAGAAGCGGGATGACAAATGTGTTAAGAAGCGTGAATTTAAACCAGGAGATAAAGTTCTTGTTGATAACTCGCTTCTACATTTCTGTCCAGGTAAGTTTTGGTCGAAATGGTCTGGACCATATGAGATTGTTCGAGTCTTATCCTATGGTGTGCTTGAGGTGAAGATAGAAGGCCAGAAGACATTTCTAATAAACGGCCAGAGAGTGCAACACTATGAAGATGGAGTGGGGACTGAGTACCACTCTATTGACATCACCTGAGCATAGAACAAACTCACAGCTAATGACTATAACTTAGCGCTTCTTGGGAGGCAACCCAACATTCTATCTCTTTTCCTTTATTTTCTTATTTTTATTGATTAACACTTTTTTATTTTTGTTTCTTAGTTAGCTATTGTTGAGTCGGCTTTGGTGCCTCCCTGAGTTCGGAGCCTTTGTAGGGGGATGTATATAGCTGTCGGCCAAAAAAAAAATGGAGTTTTAGACCGGATGTTCGAGTTCATGGCTACACGTCTCCTTTTTCCACCACCGCAGTGAGTTCTTTTCATTTATTCCTTCCATAGTTTTAGATTTTTACATTGGGGACAATGTAAGGTCTAAGCTTGGGGGTATTTATTTTTCATTTTTATTTTTATCTTCATTATCATGCATTCCCATATCTCATTTTGCATTGCATTTTCTTGTTGCATTTTCACACCATCTTATATTTCTGCTTTTTGGTTGAACCTTGTCCCCCTCTCTTTTGGATTTTGAGATGATAATTGATTTGGAACCCAATTTATTGATTCTTGTGGTAGGCAACAGGCATTGTCTTTAATTGATAGTGGAGGTGATTTCTTGATAGTTGATAATTAGCATATTTTCTCTGAATTTGTGCTTCTCATTGATTTTTGAACCTCTAAAAGTGAGTTTTGAGCTTGTATGGGATTTATTCACTATATGATTTTTCATTCCATTCTTTGTGTTGAGTGGTCATTCCTCATTGATTTTGTGCTCTAGAACTTGATTTGAAACTATTTTGAGGCGAAATCTTGGTTTGCATGCTTGAATGTGATTAAGGCATCTTAGGTATTTTTCTGGCCTTCTGAATTTGTTACACTTTCATCCACTAGTTGCCCATTTTGAGCTTATTGTATAATTGTTTTCTTGATGCCTATGATGATACATTGTTGGTGATCAATTAGAATATTGAATGGAGCAATCTGAGTTTGAATGTTGTATTGGGAATCATGTGTTTTGATAATGAGGTCTCTCCTCTAAAAAAAAAAAAAGGAAAAAGGGAAAACAAAATAAAAGAAAAGCTTGAGATGAAAGCTTGAAAAGAAAGGGAGAAAATGTGGAATTATGCCTTGATTGAAAACTGTCTTTGCTCCATGTATGTTCTATTAGGTTCCTTGTGCTTGTTGAAAATGTTGTTAGCCCTTTGTGCATACCCTCCTTTCTTTATCCTTCTTAACATCATTCCCATGGCCCCATTATATCCCTTGATAGACCTTTTGATTCTTGCATTCATACTAATTATTAGTGGAAATTTGGTTTCTTATCAAGCTTAAGGAAGTGCATTTTCTTTGAGGAATATTGAGCGCATTGTTTTCATCCTTAAACACTTTGAGTGTGTTAGTTGAGTGATCCTATTTTAGTGAGGAGCATGATTTCTGAGAACTTTAGCCTCTAATTGGACTTGATTTTGATTACCTCTCTAATTCTTGGTTTGTCTTTGCCTATTGCTTGGTTAGATGTTTTCTCGGGTTCCTCATTCATTATTGTCTCATAATCCCATTTCTTAGTTGGTCTTAGTTATTGCTTGGGGACAAGCAAAATCTTAAGCTTGGGGGTATTTTGATGTGTGTGAAACAACATCATATTTTGTTCATGTGTTTGCACGCATTTTTATACATTCTAGGCATTTTAGTTTCCCTTTTTGTTTGTTTTTCCCTTTGGTTCGGATAACTGCGGTGTTTTTGGTGTTGTTGTGCAGGATTGGTGCTTAATTGGCCTTGAAATGGATGGAAAGCTTTTACAATTGAAGTTGGAGCTTAGAGGGTAGCAATTTGGGACAAAAAGCTCATTCTAGAGAGTTTCACGGCCTGCCCGTGGCCTGAACCACGACCATGGATTGAGCAGTTACGTGAAAAAGCAAAAGGGGAAGTCCAGAGACAACCACGGCCTGGCCGTGGTGGCCACCACGGCCGTGGTTGAGAGTCCGGTTGAGAACTCTAAGTCCGAGACCGACCACGGCCTGGCTGGTACCCACCACGGCCGTGGTTCGGTGTGCGTGTCAGATTTTTAAGTCCGTTTTTCTCTTTTCTGATGGGCTTGGAACCAGTTTTAACCCATGGGGTATATATAGATGTTCTGAAGACAACATTAGGGTTCGAATTTGGTTTAGAAGGAGGCACATTGGAGGCTCTTGATCTTCATCTTCCTCTCTTCTCTCTAGGATTACGGGTTTGGATGTTCTTGGAACTTGATTTCTGGTTTCTTCTTCTCCATGTCTGAGTAGTTCCTTTTGTTTCTAGGATTGGGCAATGCCCTTTGATACATTGATGATGATTAATTGATATTGTTTACCCCTTTTAATAATCTTGAATGTTGTTGATTCAATCCTTATTGCGATTATTCATGTGAATTTGCTGACCACTTATTTGCATCTTATAGATATCTAGGGACGTACTGAAAGGTGAACCTAGGTGTTGGAACTATAAGAATTGAACTTAAGGTTTAAATCACGAGAGTAGGTTTAGCCTTTCGAGGATTAATGAATTACCAAAAAGCGTAATGGGTTCAATTTAGATTCAATTACCACGAGAGTAGGAATTGGTTTAATTGGGCACAGTTCTTGTATCTTGAAAGGGAACATTAACTAATTTAGGGTAATTCACGTTCAATTTAATTTCAAGTGTTAATAAGAAGATTGTCAATTAGGAGTCTTGTATCATTGTGGTTAACCCCAATCCTAGAAGCTTTCTTGAATCTGAAATCTTTTCCTTAACAATTTCTGTTTTTGATCTCAACCTTGCATTTTAATTTTTATTTATTTAACTGTTTGGTTACTAAGTTCTTATCACTTCACAATTACATTCCTTTTGTTTAATTTAATTGAATTAATTAATTAATTGGTATTCATAGACATAGTCCCTGTGGATTTGATCTTTTTATTACTTGACGACGAAACCGTACACTTGCGGATTTCACCCCAATCATCAGGACATCGACATCGCACATCCTCGTGGGTGGTAAACTCTATTGCCGAGGCTTCTTACTTCCTTTGTTAAAGTGTCTTAACTAGGAGGAAGGCAATATGTCCTAACTAAGATTGACAAGGGATACTGTGACTAGTACTTAAGGGAAAGAGCCTTAGCTAGGAAAGGCCTTTGGGCAGGGTATTACTGGCCCACCATGTTGGTGGACGCAATGGCCTATGTCTAAAATTTTGACAAGTGCCAAAGGTTTTCTCATATCTAGACCACTCCACCTGAAGAGCTCTCCATTATATATGTCCCATGGCCCTTTTGTAAATGGGGCTTGGACTTATTAGGGCCTTTCCTCAAGCACATGACCAGTTGAAGTACTTGATAGTGGCTATAATTACTTCACGTTGAGGAAAAATTTCTAGCAACCATCACAGTAGAAAAAGTGAAGAAATTCCTAAAGAAAAGCATCATTTGTAGGTTTAGGATTCCTGAGTCCATCGTCATAAATAATGGAACCCAATTCATAGACAAGAAGTTCAAAGAAACATGTTTTGATCAACTTATCAAGCAATACTTCACCTATGTGGAACATCCATAAGCTAATGAGAAAGTCGAAGTGGCAAATAGGGTTATCCTCCAAGGTCTAAAGAAGAGGCTTAAGGATGCCAAAAGAGAATAAGATGAACAATTAAGGCATGTGATACAGGCATATCAAACCACGCCTTTCTCAGCCATAGGAGAAACCCCTTTTAAACTTACCTATGGCTGTGAAGCTATAATTCCTGTTGAGATAGGAGAATCGAGCTTGGGGCTTGATCATTTCACTTAAGAGACGAATGGATGACTACTGCACGAGGAACTTGACCTAACCTAGGAACAACGTTATCACAAGGTTAGTTCATGGTGGTGGTTATAGTGGTGATGGATTGTCAATGGGTCGAAGCTCTGGTGAAAGTGTTTGTGGGGAAGATGGTTTATCGGGTTGGATTGTGGTGGTTCAGTTTTGGTACTTTATAGGGGGTGCGGTTTTGGTTGTTGTGTTTTAGAATGAAGCATGTGCTGTTTGGTTTGTGGGTTGAAGATGGTTGTTGATGGGTGGCTTGGTAGTGTAACACCCTAACTTTTAGATAAATGATAGTTTTATCCTGATTGTACTTGTTTTATTTTTTTCTGTGTGTTATAAAATTAATTTGACTATTTCTTAACTGTATTTGACTGTTGTGTGTGATTTACTCCGAGTCAAGAAAATAAAAATTTTCGGGTAAGGGAAAATCTTATTTTAATTATTTGGAGCTGGGGGATCTTACTAAACTCAATTCTGAATGATACATGTATCGATCTTTTAATTTTTAGAATTTATCTGTACAATAAAATAATTTTATATTTTTATAATATTATTTTCTTAGTCAGTACAAATAAAATGATCATGGACCCGAAAAAGTCTGTGAGACCCATAATTAGTTTGCGGGACCCACGTTTAGAAAAAGTAGTCAACGTTGATGGCCTGATTTATTTTTAAGCCAATAGGAATTAGTCCACAAAGAGGGCTTGACTTGATTTGCACCGTTAGATGAGAAGGTTTAGTTCTGAATATTAACCGTTGATCTAATCAATGGTTGTAAAGATAAGCTTAATAAGGAAGGCTTTGGATATCCACCACTGATTTAATGTACGGTGGAGATTGGTCTCACAAAATGGCAAGAATCATTTGTGACCATTGGATGGGAAGAATGTAGGGAAGATCTTAACCCTCTATTTTTGAAGATGCATCTAATGGCTAGGATTTCATGGAGATGAGATCTACTGGCTTAAATTTGATTATATTACTACCTAATATCAACCATTGATTCAATCAATGACTCTTGAAGCTTGGTTACAAGAATGCTAATTAATTAGTAATGTAACTAATTTTCCTAATTAAGTTAGATTAAGTGTGCATAGAAACTTAATAGGATTAGTAACTTAATTAATAACCTATGATCACCATTAGGGTAGAACTTTCAAGAACATGCGACAAGACTTGAATGAGCTAATTAGAAACAAGCTTGGGAGAAAAGCCTTTGCATGTGAACCCTTGATGAAAGCTAAGGCTAGGATGGAGTCTTGGAATGTCAAACAAAGTGGCCACCTTATCTTGGATGAGCTCCACGGCCATGCACCATTAGGAGACCATTTTCACTTCATTCTTCATCTTTGTTAACACTAAATCTCTCTTCTCTCTCTTCTAAAACAAAACCCACCATTGTTGTTTCCTTTGAAGAGCCATTCGGCCAAGCACCATACACTACCATCCACCCATCTAAAATTTTATCCAACCTTATTTCTCAACTCTAAACACCATTCTAAGAACATCTCTAGTTGAGAGTTCTTCCAAAATCTTTCATCTTAAGCTTGGAAAATTGCTTTGGAGGTTTTTCCTAAAAGGTGAAGATCCTTGTTTTTCATTTCTAACTTCATTTCTAAGGTTCTAAGCCATGATTGATCCATGGTTTATGTTTTTCTCCTATGGTTATAACTTGTAAAAATTTATTTGAGCATGTTAGGTTTTCTTGGAGGAGATCACGAAATCATCTAGGAAGGAGAGAAAAAGATTTTATCTTCCTTAAAGGTAAGAGGGAGATTTAATCTCATCAACCATGTGTGGTGATGAGAAAATGGATTGTATGTGTGTGAAGAATCCATAAGGATTCACTTGTTTGGTTGTTTAAATGCTTTCCTATTTGTGTTTGATATTATTTGTATGCATGTCTACAAGCTTTAAAATATATTTCATGTGTTGATATATGCATGATTATTAATTAGGATGTGAATAACATGTGAAGTTTGCATGAGTGTTCCAAAGAACACAAAAAGGGGCTCACGGCCTCAACAAGAAAAAGATAACCAAAATGTTCTCAACCATTTTCTAAAGGAAGGATTTAATGGAATTAGGTAAATGAATGAAATCCAAAATGATTTAGAAGGTAGAAAATGATCCAAAGATCAAATGCCAAGGTTTTATGAATTTCGGCCAACATGCCTTGTAAATGTGTAATCAATCCAAAACCTATTTTCTAAAATGTAGATTTGATGTTTTACCTAAAAAGAATGCATTTGTAATGAATTTTCAAGAATTAAAAAAGTAAACTAATTTTTATTAGAAATATAGTATTGAAGAACAATAAACAAGACTCTTGAAAAATAATTAACTTTGAGTTTTAAAAGTATAACTTAAAATTTTCAAAGTGTATTTAGTAGTAATAAACTAAACAAAAGAATTTTTAGAGGAAAACGTAGAAAGCTTATTTTTAATAGATTTTGTAGACAAAATACTTGTAAAAATTTATTAAAAATATAAAAATAAAAGAGAACATTTTATAATATGTTTATAACGTAAGAAAAATATTCTACGTAGTTTTAAAGTATAAGAAATAGCTTACGTAATTTTAAAATAGAGATTTTAAAGCTTTTCGATCAAGAAAACGATTTAAAAATCTTACGCGATTGAGAAAATGATTTAAAAATACTACGCGATTTTAAAAACAGAAAACGCGATAAAATTGTGAAAACGATAAAATTGTGAAAACGTGATAAAATTTTTACGCGATTAATTGGAACAGTGAGTTTTGCTGTCGGGCCAAAGTGGTAGACTCGGACAAGTGGAGATATGATACTATTAAGTGGTGACGTACTATATATTGGAATTTTGAGGTTAAGGGTATTTTTATAAATATGATAATGTCTTTAAGCTAAGGGTAATTATTGTTTTATTCATGCATTAAGTTGTGCCAATTTAGTTGATATTGGTGATTGATTGACGAGGCGAATTACACTGTGTTGTCGGTGTGATAAGCGTAGTGTGGTTCATCTTGGGTGGACTTGGAGGCATTAGTGTGCGGAGTATTCCACATGTGGACAGTTGGTCGTTCCTCTGGGTCGTGGTAACTGGCAACACACTAATGATCTCGACACGCACTATACTTAATCAAGATCTTGTAAAGACTATTTAGTACAATGCCTGTAGTGCACAACGTTGGACTGTGTGCTACTACACGACGTTTGGACTGTGGGCTATAGACATGATGTTAGATAGTGGAATAGTTTGGTTGGGCAGCCTAAAGTACTAATAGATCGTTGCGGGTCATTCTCTCTGATATATGTGTCTAGTTCCATGGAGTAGGAACGAGTCGTATTACATTTGCATATGTGTCATGCATCATAACATTATTAATTGTGATATTGTATGATACTGTTGTATTAAAATTTCTGTATTAAATTATATTATTATTTATGATATTATGTTATGCTTTATTGTATTAAACTATGATATCTGTTGTACTGTCATTTTCTTATTTACCATGCTGGTATTGATGTATGATTATCTCACCTCTCTATATGTATTGTTTCTGTATTATTAATTATGTTACAAAAGAGTTTAAGGAAGAGGAACAACCTCTAGATTGTGTGTATCTTGAGAAGGAGCAGCAGCAGCAAACGGGGGATCAGCTCGACGAGTGCGAACCTTCCGATCACCCATATCCTTTAGACTGACTTGTGAGTATGGCGTTGCTGGAATTTCTTGGTTTCGTGAGGCTAGAGTTTCACGGAGGTTCAGAGGCCTGGCGTCTGCGGGAGGATCGAGGATCGGTGATCTACTTGGGACGTCTGACTGTGTCCCTACGAGGAGAGTTTGATGCTGAGCCTATCTTTACTACGACTTTATATCTACATCTAGAGCTGTCGTTGGATTTGAGGCGTCACTGGGGAGGACTTTTTCATGTTCCCAGTGAGATTAGCATAGTGTCAATAGCACGGACTCCTGTCCATAGAGCTGTAGAAATCCTAGATTTCTATCACCTGAAGTTTCATCTGAGAGTGATCCTTCAGAGGGTTAGGGATCTATGATGTGCATTTGGGCACTTTATGATGTTGTATAGTATAATAACTCTTTACTACTTTATTTAAATATTTTGTAGTTGTCAATTATTTGCATAACTCAAAACAAATTCATATGTATATTATGTGTGTGATAACAATTTGTTTTATTTCATGTTTTGTGTTATTTTATTTAAGGTTATTATGTATAAAAAAAAAAATTTTATAACTCATATTAATTATTTATCAAATGTTTTATAACTTGGGTGATATTTTATTTATTTTATTTTATTGCATCATAAATGTAGCATCCCCATAAGGATGTTACATTAGTTAGTATCAGAGCCCAAGTTAGAGTCTTTTGGGGTTGTGGTTGGGTCTGTTTATGCTTGTGTTGTGTGATTCTCTAAGATTTATTTCCGAAAGGATACATCTAACTTTGTTTTGTTATGATTGAATAAAGAAGATGTCTGGCGGAAGAGGAACGCGCGCGAATGTAAATCGTAATGTGGACCCAATGATTGCAGTTGCGGAGGTTATGCAGCGAATGGCGGAAGTGATAACTCAACAAAATGAGAGAGCAGCTCAACAGCAAGATGCTACTCCTGATGCCCTAAATTTATCTGAGTTTAGGCATAACAACCCACCGTAGTTCAGAGGCGAGTTTAACCCTGAGAAGGCAAGTCTGTGGATACAGGACTTGGAAAAGATATTCGAAGGAATGGGATGCACCGATGATAAGAAGGTGACGTATGTTACTTTTATGTTGAGAGGGGATGGTGAAAATTAGTGGAAAGGAACCCGCCAATTATTACAGGCTGAAGGAACTGAAATCACGTGGGAGTATTTTCTGAAGTATTTTTGGAGAAGTGTAACACCCTCCTTAGGGCATCACATTTCTGACTACCAACTCCCAATCAGAAAATGATTTCATAAAAGGTTTGAGTTATAAAAGGGTGAGTTTTAAAATTTCTTATTACAGAATCATAAACTTACTGAAATATACAATATTGACACTAATTAATATTTAACAATTTAAAGAGAAATATAAAACTAACAGACTCTCTTTTTAACAGTAGCAAACCCCATGACGGATCCTACTTAATAGCACGGTAAGACACTAATGAGAAAATTTAACATACTTATTTCATCTTGTATCCATCTTGAAGCATCAGACATCTGTTCCTTGTCAACCCTTCACACTATCGAATCTGGAATGGTCATTCTCTGATGTTGTATCCGATCTCAGAGTATTTATCACCCGTATGTCTAAGACAACTCGTTCCATCTATTATATAATTTTTACCAATACAAGCACAACAACACAATATAACAAAGAGGTGAGATCATCTACGCCAATACTAATATGGTAGCACAGAGATAACACAAACAACATATCATATAGGTATATCATACCAGAATTCCAATAATGCACTCAACATTAATCAACTATCATCATCATGCCATTAACATTATTATCATCACACAATAATCACACTAATGTCATCAATATGATAATCATCATCATCATCCAATATTCCTCAATTATTATATCATGCAGATATAGATATTCAGATTTATGCATATGTTATGCATGTAGACTCAATGTCCTACTCCATGGAGGTTTTCACAATTTCGAGAAGAATGCTCATTAATTGTCAGCCTTAGCCCAAAGATAATCTTCCAGATTAGCCCACAGACAAATGTCCAGCTTTTGAAAAGAATCGTGTTCTTGTCAGGTATCGTTAATGCGTTGCAATGGACTGCATCGCCAAGTGGCATATAGTCCAGCCATAGCACACAGACAGATATCCACTGGTCGACCGCCGCGCCTCGACGCGCCCCAAGATCCATCATAGACCTTACTATCAATTCACATTCCCTCTTCAACCACAAGGGTCCCAATAGCATCATCAGCTATCAATTTTTGTTTAATTCAAAATGATCATATGCCTCAATGCATATCTTTCCAATGCATGTTCAATGCACCAATGCCAATCACAGGCAAAATTCCTCATTTCCAATGCATGTTCAATGCACCAATGCTAATCATAGGCAAAATTCACACTTTCATATTCGGGTCCACACATTGGCCCATTCTCGATTTAATTTCATTATCTCATAATCGTGGTCTATACAACGCCCAACAAGAATTATATCTTTGTATTTTCAACAGCGAAATCATATTATCGCGTTTTCATAGTCATAAAACACTTTCGTCGTGTTTTCACAATCGCACAACATTTCTGTTACGTTTTCAAAATTTTACAACATTTCTGTTGTGTTTTCAAATCACGTAGTGATTTTTCAACGTTTTCTCAATCACGTAAAAATATTCCACCATTTATGAATCGAGTAGCAATTTTTTTTAACAATATCTCAAACGTGTAAAAATATTTAAACGCTTTCCAAATTGCATAGAAATATTTCAACGTTCCTCAAATTACGTGAAAATATTTAAACATTTTTCAAATCGTGTAGCTTAAAAATCACGTTTTTAAGTTATGTAAATCATTTTTCACCATAATTTCCTTACGAAAAATATTTCTCAATCTTCAAAAATTCCATTTCAATCTTTCTCAAAATAATATGACTACTCACATTATTTTCCACATTTTCTTACTCAAGAAAATCCTTTTCGCAATTTATTCCACAAATTCACAATTCCATTGAATTAAATCAATGTTTCTCATTTAAAATCTTCCTAACGCACTCCAAAACCCAAAGGATGAGTTTTACGCTAGTAAATTTTAAATCACCATTATATTCTCCATTTTTCTCAAATCAATTCCAAAATCCATTCTCTTCAAAATAAATTGAGGTTCAAACACTTTCAACCTCTATTTTCCATTTATTTACGAAAATCCCATTTTCTCAAGTGTTAAAACACTCTGATTCCCTTTCCAATTTCCTTGTACTAAATCAAACTATATTTCCACTTTGTTTCCATAAAATTAAGGCATTACAAACCTTCAAAAACGTGGACATGACTATTGAAATCATTAAAACATTTTTCCTTCAAAGTCAATATGGTTTTACACAAACAAAATCATTAAAAATTCTTCACAAAAACCGTGAGCACTTGGTCTTTGAAATTAAATCATTTGTTCCTTTTTCGTTTTCACTTTCTTTACAAATTCTTAAAATTAACATTGCTCTTTTCATTTAAAACTCATGATTAATAATTATTTAGAAACTTTTTACACAAAATAAATCAATAAAAATCTTTCTCAAAACCGTGACCACTTCTTCTTGAAAAACAAACCCTTTGTTTATTTTCCATGATTTTCTTATTATCCAATTTTACCATTCATAAAAAATATTAATTTGTTAACACCTATTTTGAGGTGTCTTGGCCGAAATCCTCTTGGTCTTTGGAACCAAAAATCAATTTCCTTTCCATCATCAAATCATGGCATACACATACATATTCAAATATATATCACAAGCATGCCATAATTAAGCAATAAATCATGCAAATCATACCAAGCATAGGCAAATAATCAAAGCATATAAACACCCACAAATTATTACATGACCATGGATATGAATCTTCACATGGATTCACCATCCATCAAATACACAAACCATCTCTTACCACCATACTTAGTTGGTGAGATGAATCTCCCTCTTACCTCTTGAAGATCCTCAAAAGCTCGTTGTTTTGCTTCTCTTTCCAAGTCCTTCACCACCAAGGGCTTCTCAAATACAAAACAAAACATATATTTATTAGTAAAACAAGCTTGAACAAGATAAACCATGGATCAAACATGGCTTAGAATCTTGAAAATCAAAAGAAAAGTGAAGATTAATAAACTTCACCAATAAAGCTTCAATCTTTAGCTTGAAGAACAAGGTTGAAGATGAATGATGCAGAGAAAGTCTCCAACATGAAAGTTGCTTAGAATATCATGTAGATTTAAGATCTATGGTTGAATGAAATTAAAAGAGATTGGATGGTGATTTTGGGTGAATGGCCGAAATTCCTCTTGAAGAACAAAGATGGAATTTTTTATTTTTGTGAAAGAAAGCTTCTTAGGCTTGGTTAAGATAAAGAATGAAGTGAAAACACTTAGTTTTCCTTCCACCAATTTCGTAGAGCTCCTTGGAAAAATCCCTAAAAAATCATAAACAAATCTTACAATCAATAACAAGTAAAAGAATAGGTAAACCATGATTCAAGCATGGCTTAGAAAATCAAAACTAAAAGATTGGGTGAAGAAATATGAACTTTACCCTTTTTGATAGAAACTTGAAGCTTGGATTTGAAGCTCAAAATGAATGATTTTGTGAAAACACTTAACTAGAGATGTTTTTAGAATAAGATAAGGATTCAAGAAACTAGGTTGCATGAAATTTTTGAGTGATGGAGGATAGAATTTGAGGTCATGGCCGTGAGCTAGCTTGAAGGAGAAGGAGAGAAATTTTTCTAAGAGTTTGCTTGAAGGAAATGATCAAGAATGATCAATAAGTGACCAAGACAACTAATAATGGTCTTGAAACCTATCTAAGCCCTTAAGCATGCACCAAAATTGTCCCCCCCTCCATGCATTCTCCTAAGAGTGCAAATAATCAATAATGATGCATAATTGACCACGACATCTAATAATGTCTTCGAACTTTTTCCTTAAGCTCCTAAACAACACAAAAACTGTCCCCCCTCATGCATTATGCATTCAATAAGTTGTCATCTTTTCTAGCCACCATTTAAAGCCATTTAAGGCATTGATTAGATCAATGGTTAGGATTTAGGTAGACTTTTGATTAGAAGACTTAATCTAGGCCACTAGATCTTTTTTCCTTGAAATCCTAGCCATTAGATGCATATCTAAAATGAAGGGTCAAGATTACTCATTCTTACTTTTAATCCAAGGGTCATAATTAGTCATAGCCATTTTAGAAGACCAAATCTCCACCATTGATTAAATCCAAATCCAATGGTTATAAATGATCCATCTCCACCATTGATTTAATCCGAATCCAATGGTCACAAATGGTCCTAGCCGCTTTGTAAGACCAAATCTCTAGCCTTGATCTAATTCTAAATCCAACGGTTATAAATGGTCATAGCCATTTTATTAGACTAATCCTACACCGTTGATTAAATCGACGGTTGATATCAAAGTCTTCAATATTAGACTTGCTTCCTATTGGTCCGTCAAAAGAATTAAACTTGTTTCCTATTGGTCCATCAAAAGTTGTCATAACCACTATTGTTGACTTAAGCAGTACAATTTCTATTTTTATCTGCTATAACCCCACGAAAGAATATATTTACTGTATTTTTATCGCCCGATAATTAAATATAGTACAAAACACAGTACAATAAAATTTTAGAAACTGTTTCCAAATTTAGGTTTAGTAAGATCCCCTGTCTCTGTCTAAACAGTACAAATTTTTCTATACGTAGAAAAATTTTCATGTTTTGGGACTCACCCCGGGCCCACGTAGGACCACTAGGGCCCACAAACAGCCCAAAAACAACCAGATAACCATAAAAATTTATAATCATCCACAAAATCATAAATATTAGAAAACGTATGAAAATCAAATCAAATTGTTAAAAATAATTAACAATCAAGAGAAATAAATGCATAAAGATTTTTCTCGGCCTGAAAATTATAACTTTCCTGACACAAAGTAAATCACTTAAAATGATCAAATGTGCTGACGGAATACTCAAAATAATTTTACAGTACACAGAAATCACTAAACAGTAGAATTCTATTAACTGTTAAAATTACTGTCAACTATTTAGGAAATTTGGGGTGTTACAAGAAGTACTTTCCTGCCAGTGCTAGACATGCCAAGGAGATGGGAATTTCTTGGTTTACGTCAAGGCAATATGATTGCTAATGAGTATGCTTCTAAATTTGAGAGCTTGTCTCAGTTCTCAGACTATGTTCAAGCCCAACAGAATGATACATGGAGATGTCAAAAATTTGAGGAAAGGTTGAGCGTGGAATTGCGACGAGGAGTGCTACCCTTGAAGATAAATCAATTTCATGCTTTAGTGGATACTTGTGGACGACTTGAGGAATTGGAGCTTTCACGGGATCCAAGGAACCGTAATTTTGGACCAATGAGGTTTAAGAGAGGAGGTAGCAGTAACAATAGTCGGTTTCAGCACAAGCCGTATTCGAGACCACTAGGAAATCAACCTCAACGACCACCCGTTGGGGGAAGTTCTAGTGGTAATAGAGCTGGTTAGAAAGTAGCGTTTACGTCGACATGTTTCAAGTGTGGAAAAAGTGGCCATATCTCTAAGGATTGCTCAATCAGAGGGACAATCTGTTTTAATTGTCGACAACTTGGACATGTTTCTAGGGACTGTACTCAGCCAGAAAGGAAACCTGCTGTGAGTAATGTTCGTGCTAATCAGCCGAGATCCGGAGGGCGAGTATATACCATGACTGGAACTGAAGCTTCTCAGTCTGAGGATCTTATTCTGGGGGAAGGTGTCATTGAAGGTAATCTTCTGACTGTGCTATATGATTCAGGTGCAACACATTCATTTATTGCATATGATTGTGTGGAACGATTGAAACTGCTTGTATCTTCTCTGAGCTTTCAATTGATTGTGTCTACACTAACTGCCAAACCTGTAGTTACGTCCAAGATATGTCTGAATTGTCCTGTTGTTATAAAGGATCGTACATTTTTGGTCAATTTGATTTGTTTACCTCTTGTGGAGATAGATGTAATATTAGGAATGGATTTGTTATCTTCTAACCATATCCTTATAGAATGTGCAAACAAAAGCATAGTTTTTCCTAAGGAAGAAAGTTCTGGTTTTTTTACTGCTATTAAAGTCAAGTCATTGTTGAGAGATGGAGTATGGGGATATATGTTATTATCTTCTCTAGAAGTCAAGAGTGAGAAAGATGTGAATGTTATTCCTGTCGTTAATGAATTTCCAGAGATTTTTCCTGATGACGTACCTGGTTTACCACCTGAGAGGGAGATCGAGTTTTCTATCGATTTGGTACCAGGAGCAGGTCCTATCTCAATTGCACCATATCGGATGTCGCTAGCAGAGTTGGTGGAGTTGAAGAAGTGATTGGAGGAACTATTGGAGAAACAGTTTGTACGACCTTATGTTTCACCGTGGGGAGCACCAGTACTTCTAGTTAAGAAGAAGGATGGAACTTCTCGACTTTGTGTGGATTATCACCAGTTGAACAAGGTTACTATAAAGAATAAATATCCACTTCCGAGAATTGACGATTTGATGGACCAGTTGAATGGGGCAGCTATTTTCTCTAAGATAGATCTGCGATCAGGTTATCATCAGATTCGTGTCAAGGTTGATGATGTGCCCAAAACAACTTTTTGAACTCGCTACGGGCATTATGAGTATCAGGTGATGCCGTTCGGAGTGACGAATGCTCCTGCAGTATTCATAGACTATATGAATAAGATTTTTCGTCCGTATCAAGACAGATTTGTTGTTGTCTTTATTAATGACATTATGATCTATTCTCAATCTAAGGAAGAGCATGCTGAACATCTCGGTATAGTTCTTCAGATTTTGAAGGAAAAGAAGCTGTATGCAAAGTTGGCAAAGTGTGAGTTTTGGCTGGAGGAAGTTCAATTTCTAGGTCATGTGATTTCCAAGGAAGGTATTATGGTAGACCCATCAAAGGTAGAGACTATTTTGAAATGGGAAAGGCTTAAGACAGTAACGGAAGTCTGAAGTTTTGTTGGAATGGATGGATATTACCGGAGGTTTATAGAAGGTTTTTCCAAGATAGCTAGACCACTTACGTAGCTCACGAGGAAAAATCAAGCTTTTGATTGGACGGAAGAATGTAACGCCCCAATTTTTAGAAAATATTCTGAATGTACTGTTTTCTGTTTTTCATGCTTTGGTATGAATGACCGCTGTGTCCCTATTTTTCTGTTCTCGAATTTTGTATGAAAACAACTACGATAATACAGTTCAAATTTTATTTGATCGTTTTACGTAGTTTGCTTGAGACGGTAAAATAAAAATTTTTCTCGAGCTATTGTATTAATTTTTCTGAAAGATATACACTAAATAATACTGTTGGATATTTTATTTGAACGTTTTGGACGATTACCTACGTTGTGGGAAAAAACGGGAAAATGACCGTTACGTCCCGAACGTACTGTTTTCTCTGTTTTTGTCTGTTTTTAATTGTTTTCTTCTTGATTTAATGCCGAGAAAATACTTTTGTACGTGATTTTATATGGACTTTTTGTGCGATTTGCTCCGAGGCGGAAAATAATATTTTTCGGGCCGGGAAAATCTTATTTTATTATTTAGAATTGGGGGATCTTACTTAGATTCTAAATGAGACTAAAAATAATCTTTTAATTTTTAGGATTTAATCACAAATAAAATAATTTTATATTATTATAATATTATTTTATTAGTCGGTATGTTTTAGTGACAAAGTGGACCCTAAATATTTTGCGGGACCCACAATTAGCGAAACGGTTAGATCGGTAGCTTAATTAATCACCGTAAGTTGTAGAACTTTCCAGCAGTGACTCATTAGTGACTCACAGAGAGCATTTATTACGCAGCGGTGTGACTAAGCCATGTGAGTCACCATGAACCAACCAATGAGAAGTAGGCTTGCTCACCAAGGCTTAATCTTAGCCTTTGATTCATCCAATGGCTTGGATGAAGCCAAGCAAGGTGCCCACCTTGCACCCCACTTGAAGTCCACGGCCAAGAGGCCTTTGGTGACCTAAAAAATCACTTTGTCTTCATCACTTTTCTCTCTTCTCTCTCATCAAGAACCCTAGCCACCATTCTTGCCCATTTTCTCCACCATATTCGGCCAAGCTTGTTTCCTAACACTCCAACCATCCAAAAATTTTTCTAACCAAGTTTCCTTAATCTAAACACCATTCTAAGAACCTTTGTAGTTGGGAGTTTCTTCAAATTCTTCCATCTAAGGCTTGGAAACCAACCTTGGAAGTTTTACCTAGAAGGTGAAATTTCATACTTTTCTTTTCTCTCTTCTTTTTTTCAAAGTTCTAAGCCATGATTTTTCCATGGTTTAGCTTCTTTTTCATGGTTAGTAACATGTAGGTTTTGTTTGAAATTTTTAGGTGTTTGGTGGAGTGAAAATCGTGACCTAAGGAGGTGAGAAAGCAAGTTTTTGTCTTCATTTAAGGTAAGAGGAAGACAATTCTTATCATCCCTTGATGGTGGTAAGAAGATGAGTTGTTTGTAGAATCCATAAGGATTCGGTTGTGGTGTGTTTATTGATGTGTATTTGTTAATTTTTGTGGTTGCTAGTAGCTTAAGTGTTATGTGTTAGTAGCTTTCTTATTTGGTAATTGTAATAATCTTGCATGTCTAATAGCTTTTGATTGTATGTCTATAAGCTTTAAATTAGGTTTATGTGTTAGAAATATTTTGCATGTGTTAGAGATATAAATGCATGTGTTAGAATTGTATGATAAGGTTTAGGATGTGAATAACATGTGTAAGTTTGCATGAGTGTTCCAAAGAACACAATCCAATAGCTCACGGCAATGACAAGTTTGGAGGACCAAAATGTTCTCTTGATTTTTCCTAAAGTGTAGCTTAATTAACCTAGGAGAATCAAGAAAGTTTCTAATTGATTTGATCAAAGAAAAATGCATTTAGAAATCAAATGGTACAAACTTAGTATTTTGGGCCAACATGCCTAAAGGATTAAATTGACTATAGATAACTATTTTCTAAAATGATTTAATGAACTTAGACTATAGAATACATTTGATATGATTTAAAAGGTGAAAGACATTTTGGAAATCAAATGCAAAAGTTTTATAAAATTCGGCCAACATGCCACTATAGGAAATCATGATTTTAAAAACTTGTTTCTAAACCTTTTTCAATTAAAAGAAACAATACAAGTTAAGAAGAAATTTTCTATAATGATTTATGAAGGAACCAATTGATTAGAAGTAAGTCTAAAGGGTTAAAATTCATAATTTTATCATTAGGAAGGAAATACAGTAATGTTAAGAAATTTTCTAACATATAGCTCACTTTTGGTTTTGAAGCATGTTAGAGATTTCAAAAAGAATTTAACGAAATGGTTAAAAATTAGGTAAATAGAAATTTTATGGAAAATTTAGAAAATCATTATTATAAATTTATAAACAAAATGCTGTCAATTTTTAGTAAAAATTGAACCTATAGGATAGTCAAAATATCCTAATGACAGTATACGGTATGAAAAATTATTCTACGTAGTTTAAATGTACTAAATATTATTTCTATCTGTTTAAATGGTAATTTTAAAGGCATTCGAATAAGAAAATGATTTAAAAATCCTACGCGATTGAGAAAACGTATTAAAAATGCTACGCGATTTTAAAAACAGAAAAATATCTTTACCCGATTTTTAAACGTTTGTAAAAACGACGAGATTTCAAAAACGCGATAAAATTTCTACGCGATTGACCGTTACTATATTTATTTTTTATTTGTCGGGAAAATGTGAACCCGTCATGAGCTTTTGAGGTTATTTCTTGTCGGGAAAATGTGAACCCGTACAGGCTTTCTGCCATTGAGGGTATATTTTTATCTTGAGGGCATTTTCGTAATTTCATATATTTGGAATTATGTTCTGTCTTTATGCCAATTTTTGGTGTTTTGGGTTGACGAGACGAATCACATCGTGTTGTCGATGCGATAAATGTAGTGTGGTTTATTGTTCTAATAAACTTGGACACTTTAGTGTACGGGATCCCACATGTGGACAGTTGGTAGTTGTAGCTCCATTGGCCGTGGTAAACCGATAGCACACTAATGTACTCGACATTCACTATATTTAATCGAGGTTTGTAAAGTTTAGTAGTACATTGCCTATAGTGCCACAACGGAGACCGTGAACTATACTACGCTGGATGGTGGATTCCCGTGTCGTAGGCTATTGACGCAACGTGTGACCGCGTAATAGTTGGTTGGGCAGCCGTGGTACTAATAGATTTTGCAAGTCATTCTCTCTGATATCTGTTTGGGTTTAGCTCCATGGAGTAGGGTTGTGTTTTGGTGTATTTGAGTATATATTGGATAATATTCCATTTTCCTCTATTTATCTTTATCTGGTAACATCTTGGATGTTTTTACATTTTCTCTAATTGTATTTATCTGATAATTTTTATGTTACTTGTCTATTTCTTATCTTAGTTTATCTGTGAAATTGATTTATCTGTGTGAATTTCTTTATTTGTGTTATATCTGTGTGATGTTCGAAACACTAGGATATTTAATATGTATTCTTGTTATAGCTTATTCGTATTGTATGAACTGTGTAGTAGTTATGTGTCGTCTTCTTATTTGCCATGTTGCGATGATTTTATGTTGTCTTACCTCTTTATTGTATGTGTCTATTCTCTATTTATTTTTATGCGGTAAAGAGTTTGAAGAGGAAGAAGAGGAACAACCTCTTGAGATCGTGTACCCTGAGGAAGAGGGAGATCAGCAGACCGACGATAAGTTTTACGAGCAAGAACCATCCGATCATCCATACCCTCTGGATTGATTGTGTGGGGGATGGCGACGCCTACATTTTTGGGATTCGTAGAGCTGGTATTCCATGGAGGTGATCTGGCTTGGCATTTACGAGGAGATCGTGCTTCATTACCTATCTTTGGACGTATGACCGTGATTCTACGTCATCGGTTTGATGGAGATCCGATTTCGACGACGACGCTTTTTCTGCACTTAGAGTTACCCTTATCCATTAGGCGTTATTGGGGTGCTGAAAACCCTGAGCCTAATGAGATAAGCATCGTGTCGATTGCTAACGCGATCCCGTTATCGCCGTGTGTCGAGACATCGGGATATTTATCTCCCGATGATCATTTTCACACCGAGAGTGATCCATCGAGGAGTAGATAATCATGATGTTTTTTTTGGGCGCGTCGGCGTATGTACGTATATATTAACTCTTTTATTGCTTTCTTTCTTGTTTTTGTTTAAATAGTTGTAGTCTTAGTTGTAAATTATATGTACAGTTTATAACTTAACCATATGTATATTATTAGTGATGATGTTTTTTTTTTATTTCGTATTTTTCGTATTATCTTTTTTATTACATACTTGATCTATCGGGAATTATTTTACAACCCGTAATAATTTTAACAAATATTCCACAACTTGGGTAGATTTTATTTCTATTTATTTTCTTTTCTTTTATGTGTGACATCCTCCAAAGGGGTGTTACATTAGTTAGGTATCGAGAGCCCAAGTTAGAGTCTTTTGGGGTTGTGGTTGGAGTCTGTTTTTGTTTGTCTTTGTGTGATTCTCTGTGATCTTTGTGATTTATATCCTTTTGGAAATATCTTAAAGGATGTATCGACTTTGTTTTGTTATGTTTGAAGAAAGGAGATGGTGGTAGAGGCGGAGGACGTGCTAACGTAAATCGAGATGAGGACCGATGTTGGTTCTTCTTGAGGCTATGCGGCGGATGGTGAAGTGATTACTCGACAAAATTTGAGAGCGACCAACAAACAAGATGCTACACAGATGCCCTAAATTTATCTGAATTTAGGCGTCATAATCCGCCACAATTTAGAGGCGAGGTGGATCCGGAGAAAGCGAGTCGGTGGATGCAAGATTTAGAGAGAATATTTGAGGGGATGAGATGTACGGATGAAAAGAAAGTGACTTATCTTTGTTTTCATGCTTTGAGAGGAGATGCGAACATTGGTGGAGAGGAATCCGCCGAGTGTTGCAAAAGTGAAGGGCCGAGATCACTTGGGAAGTATTTTCTAATACTTTTACGGATAAATATTTTCTGCGAGTGCTAGGCATGCCAAGGAAATGGAATTTCTTGGTTTGCGACGGGGGGAATATGACGGTGAATGAGTATGCCACAAAATTTGAGAGTTTGTCTCAATTCTCAGATTATGCTCAAACACGACAAGATGATGTGTGGAGATGCGGGAAGTTTGAATCAGGTTTAAGGGTGGAACTGAAACGAGGAGTGGTATCTTTGAGGATGACTCAGTTTCATGCGTTGGTGGATGCGTGTGCTCGACTTGAAGAGTTGGAGCCATCTAGAGATCGAGGAATCGGAATTTTGGACCGACAAGGTTCCAGAGAGGTGGAGGTAGTAATGTCAATCGGTTTCGGCGTAAAGCGTATATCGAGCCAACAGGAAGTCAATCTCAACGACCATCTGTTAGCGGAAGTGTAAGTGGTAGTGGAGCTGGACAGAGGGTGGCGTTTACGCCAACGTGTTTTAAGTGCGGGAAGAAAGGTCATATTTCTCCCGAGTGTACAGTTAAAGGTACAGTTTGTTTCAATTGTAAGCAACCTGGGCACATATCAAAGGATTGTCCACAGCCGGAGAGAAAACCTGCTGTTCGGTATGTTAAAGCTAATCAGCAGAAGTCTGGAAGTACTCAACCGAGATCTGGAGGACGAGTGTATACAATGATGGGATCTGAGATTTCTAAGTCTGATGATCTTATTCAGGGAGAAGGAGACATTGGAGGTAATCTTCTGACTGTCTTGTATGACTCGGGTGCTACACACTCTTTTATTGCATATGATTGTGTGGAAAGGTTGAAGTTGCCTATGTCTTCTCTGAATGTTATGTTGAATGTATCTACACCAACTGCTAAACCTGTAGTTACTTCTAAGATCTGTTTGGATTGTCCTATTGTTGTGAAGGGCCGTTTGTTTTTGGTCGATTTGATTTGTTTGCCTCTCATTGAGATAGATGTAATCTTAGGGATGGACTGGTTATGTTCTAACCATATCCTCATAGATTGTGCGAAGAAAACTATAGTTTTTCCTAAGGAAGAAGAGTCTGGATTCTTAACTGCTGTTAAGGTCAAATCTTTACTGAGAG
The DNA here is from genome assembly GCA_029884605.1 of Ormosia emarginata. Classification (NCBI taxonomy): domain Eukaryota; kingdom Viridiplantae; phylum Streptophyta; class Magnoliopsida; order Fabales; family Fabaceae; genus Ormosia; species Ormosia emarginata. The sequence continues at coordinate 1,463,779 of JAQQTP010000049.1, read as the reverse complement.
ATGGAGCGCAGGGATATCTGGTATTGTCTTCTCTAGAAGTTAAGAATGAGAAGGATGTGAATACTATTCCTGTTGTCAACGATTTTCCTGGACGTTTTCCCGAAGATGTACTGTTTACTGCTTTGAGCGGGAGATCGAGTTCTCAATTGATTTAGTACCGGAACAGGGTCCTATCTCAATTGCACCATATCGTATGTCGCCGATGTAGAGTTGGAGGAGCTGAAAAAGCAATTGGTGGAACTGTTGGAGAAAGAATTTGTACGACCTAGCGTTTCCCCATGGGGTGCACCAGTACTTTTGGTCAAAAAGAAGGATGGAACGTCATGACTTTGTGTGGACTATCGGCAGCTGAACAAGGTGACTTGTCAAGAATAAATATCCGCTTCCAAGAATCGACGATTTGATGGATCAATTGAGAGGAGCTGTGATATTTTCCAAAATAGATCTACGATCAGGTTATCACCAAATTCGTGTAAGAGGGGAAGACGTGCCAAAAACTGCTTTTCGAACTCGTTATGGACATTATGAGTATCAGGTAATGCCATTCGGGGTGACGAATGCTCCTGCTATATTTATGGATTATATGAACAGAATATTTCGTCCATATCTAGACAGATTTGTCGTTGTCTTTATCGATGACATTCTGATCTATTCTCAATCGAAGGAAGAGCATGCTGAACATCTAAGTGTTATTCTTCAGATTTTGAGGGAGAAACAGTTGTATGCGAAGTTGTCTAAGTGTGAGTTCTGGTTGGAAGAAGTTCAATTTCTTGGTCACGTGATTTCTAAAGAAGGTATAGCGGTGGACCCATTGAAAGTGGAGACTGTTTTACGATGGGAGAGACCTAAGACGATGAAGAAGTTCGAAGTTTTGTTGGACTTGCTTTGGTTATTATCGGAGATTTATCGAAGGTTTTTCCAAGATTGCTTTGGACCGCTTACACAACTTACGAGGAAAAGTCAAGCTTTCGAATGGACGGAAGAGCGTGAAGCTAGTTTTCAAGAGTTGAAGAAAAGGTTAACAAGCTATGCGCACGCCGGTGTTAATCCTACCAGATTCGACGAAATCTTTCGATGTGTATTGTGACGCTTCTTATCAAGGACTAGGGTGCGTGTTGATGCAAGACCGGAATGTGGTGGCGTATGCTTCTCGACAATTGAAGGTTCATGAAAAGAATTATCCTATGCATGATTTGGAATTGGCTGCGGTAGTTTTTGCTTTGAAGATATGGAGACACTTTCTCTATGGAGCAACGTTCAACATATTCAGTGATCACAAGAGTTTGAAGTACTTGTACGACCAGAAGGAGCTGAATATGAGGCAGCGAAGGTGGTTGGAATTTCTGAACGATTACGATTTTCAACTTTTATACCATCCTGGTAAGGCGAATGTCGTGGCCGATGCTTTGAGCAGGAAAATTATTAGTGTTTCTGCTCTAATGATCAAGGAAAATGAGCTCATTGAACAGTTTAGAGATGAGTGGTCATTTGTTGAGTTGAAACCGGGGAAGATCTGTGTTAGCATGGTTACTATCTCGAGCGAGTTGATGGAAGACATAAGGGAAAAACAAAATGCCGATAAATTTTTGCAAGGAATAAAGGAGCAAATGAAACAAGGCGAGACACTAGAGTTCAAGGAAGGAACTGATGGAATTCTGAGATTTCGGGGTAGAGTTTGTGTTCCTCGTAATCGAGAGTTGAGAAGATATATTGTGAAACATGCCCATACTAGTCTATTGAGTATGCATCCAGGCATAACAAAGATGTATCAAGACTTGAAGAAGTTATTCTGGTGGCATGGAATGAAGGGTGATGTTGTTAGATGCGTGTCAACTTGCCTAGTTTGTCAAAAGTCGAAAGTTGAACACCAAAGACCAGCTGGGATGTTGCAACCATTATCGATTCCAGAATGGAAATGGGACAGCATTTCTATGGATTTCGTTACTGGTTTGCCAAAGACAAGGAGAGGTCATGACGCAATATGGGTTATAGTCGATAGACTTACGAAATCGGCTCATTTCTTACCGATCAATATCAAATATTCATTGGAAAGATTAACCCAGTTGTACATCAGTGAAATTATCGACTACATGGTGTACCGACAAGTATAATTTCGATCGTGATCCGAGGTTTACGTCAAGATTTTGGCGAAGTCTGCAAGAAGCTATGGGAACTAAGTTACGACTGAGTTCAGTGTATCATCCGCAGACTGACGGTCAGACTGAAAGAACTATACAGTCTTTGGAGGATTTATTGCGTGCTTGTGTTTTGAAACAACGGGGAAGTTGGGATGAATTTTTATCTTTGATAGAATTCACCTACAACAATAGTTTTCACGCAAGCATTGGAATGGCACCTTATGAAGCATTGTATGGAAGACGATGTCGAACGCCGTTATACTAGTATCAAGATGGAGAAAGTACGACTGTTGGACCGGAGCTTGTACAACAAACTACGGATAAAGTTAAGATGATACAAGAGAAGATGAGGACGACGCAAAGCAGACAAAAGAGTTACGCGGATAAGCGAAGACGACCTCTTGAGTTTGAGGAGGGTGAGCATGTATTTCTGAGAGTTACTCCTACGACTGGTGTCGGAAGAGTGATTAAGTCTAAGAAGCTTACTCCTAAATTCATTGGACCATATCAGATCATCCGACGTATTGGTCTGTAGCATATCGATTTCTTTGCCGCCGTTTCTATCCAATTTGCATGACGTGTTTCATGTGTCTCGATTACGGAAGTATATGCCGATCCGACACATGTTATACGGTCGGATGACGTCTGATTAAAGGAGAATTTGACTTACGAAACTTTACCCGTCGGGATAGAGACGAGAAAGGTAAAAGCGACTTCGAGGGAAGATGATCGAGTGTTGAAAGTTATATGGAATGATGTGACGGGTGAAGCTACTTGGGAGCTGGAAGATAAAATGAAGGATCGGTATCCTCATTTGTTTGGATGAACATCAAATTTCGAGGACGAAATTTTTATTTGTTGGGGAGAGTTGTAACGCCCCAATTTTTAGAAAATATTCTGAATGTCTTGTTTTGTTTTTCATGCTTTGGTATGAATGACCGCTGTGTCCCTATTTTTCTGTTCTCGATTTCTGTATGAAAACAACTACGATAATACAGGTTCAAATTTTATTTGATCGTTTTACGTAGTTTGCTTCGAGACGGTAAAATAAAAATTTTTCTGAGCTACTGTATTAATTTTTCTGAAAGATATACAGCTAAATAATACTGCTGGATATTTTATTTGAACGTTTTGGACGATTACCTACGTTGTGGGAAAAAACGGGAAAATGACCGTTACGTCCCGAACGTACTGTTTTCTCTGTTTTTGTCTGTTTTTAATTGTTTTCTTCTTGATTTAATGCCAGAAAATACTGTCTGTGATTTTATATGGACTTTTTGTGCGATTTGCTCCGAGGCAGGAAAATAATATTTTCCGGGCCGGGGAAAATCTTATTTTATTATTTAGAATTGGGGGATCTTACTTAACCCGATTCTAAATGAGACTAAAAATAATCTTTTAATTTTTAGGATTTAACTGTCAAATAAAATAATTTTATATTATTATAATATTATTTTATTAGTCGATATGTTTTAGTGATGGACCCGGAAATATTTTGCGGGACCCACAATTAGCGAAACAGTTAGATCGGTAGCTTAATTAATCACCGTAGTCGTAGAACTTTCGAGCAGTGACTCACTAGTGACTCAATGAAAATTTATTACGCAGTGTGACTAAGCCATGTGAGTCACCATAACCAACCAATGAGAAGTAGGCTTGCTCACCAAGGCTTAATCTTAGCCTTTGATTCATCCAATGGCTTGGATGAAGCCAAGCAAGGTGCCCACCTTGCACCCCACTTGAAGTCCACGGCCAAGAGGCCTTTGGTGACCTAAAAATCACTTTGTCTTCATCACTTTTCTCTCTTCTCTCTCATCAAGAACCCTAGCCACCATTCTTGCCCATTTTCTCCACCATATTCGGCCAAGCTTGTTTCCTAACACTCCAACCATCCAAAAATTTTTCTAACCAAGTTTCCTTAATCTAAACACCATTCTAAGAACCTTTGTAGTTGGGAGTTTCTTCAAATTCTTCCATCTAAGGCTTGGAAACCAACCTTGGAAGTTTTACCTAGAAGGTGAAATTTCATACTTTTCTTTTCTCTCTTCTTTTTCAAAGTTCTAAGCCATGATTTTTCCATGGTTTAGCTTCTTTTTCATGGTTAGTAACATGTAGGTTTTGTTTGAAATTTTTAGGTGTTTGGTGGAGTGAAAACCGTGACCTAAGGAGGTGAGAAAGCAAGTTTTTGTCTTCATTTAAGGTAAGAGGAAGACAATTCTTATCATCCCTTGATGGTGGTAAGAAGATGAGTTGTTTGTAGAATCCATAAGGATTCGGTTGTGGTGTGTTTATTGATGTGTATTTGTTAATTTTTGTGGTTGCTAGTAGCTTAAGTGTTATGTGTTAGTAGCTTTCTTATTTGGTAATTGTAATAATCTTGCATGTCTAATAGCTTTTGATTGTATGTCTATAAGCTTTAAATTAGGTTTATGTGTTAGAAATATTTTGCATGTGTTAGAAATATAAATGCATGTGTTAGAATTGTATGATAAGGTTTAGGATGTGAATAACATGTGTAAGTTTGCATGAGTGTTCCAAAGAACACAATCCAATAGCTCACGGCAATGACAAGTTTGGAGGACCAAAATGTTCTCTTGATTTTTCCTAAAGTGTAGCTTAATTAACCTAGGAGAATCAAGAAAGTTTCTAATTGATTTGATCAAAGAAAAATGCATTTAGAAATCAAATGGTACAAACTTAGTATTTTGGGCCAACATGCCTAAAGGATTAAATTGACTATAGATAACTATTTTCTAAAATGATTTAATGAACTTAGACTATAGAATACATTTGATATGATTTAAAAGGTGAAAGACATTTTGGAAATCAAATGCAAAAGTTTTATAAAATTCGGCCAACATGCCACTATAGGAATCATGATTTTAAAAACTTGTTTCTAAACCTTTTTCAATTAAAAGAAACAATACAAGTTAAGAAGAAATTTTCTATAATGATTTATGAAGGAACCAATTGATTAGAAGTAAGTCTAAAGGGTTAAAATTCATAATTTTATCATTAGGAAGGAAATACAAGATAATGTTAAGAAATTTTCTAACATATAGCTCACTTTTGGTTTTGAAGCATGTTAGAGATTTCAAAAAGAATTTAATGAAATGGTTAAAAATTAGGTAAATAGAAATTTTATGGAAAATTTAGAAAATCATTATTATAAATTTATAAACAAAATGCTGTCAATTTTTAGTAAAAATTGAACCTATAGGATAGTCAAAATATCCTAATGACAATTATACGGTATGAAAAATTATTCTACGTAGTTTAAATGTACTAAATATTATTTCTATCTGTTTAAATGGTAATTTTAAAGGCATTCGAATAAGAAAATGATTTAAAAATCCTACGCGATTGAGAAAATGTATTAAAAATGCTACGCGATTTTAAAAACAGAAAAATATCTTTACCCGATTTTTAAACGTTTGTAAAAACGACGAGATTTCAAAAACGCGATAAAATTTCTACGCGATTGACCGTTACTATATTTATTTTTCATTTGTCGGGAAAATGTGAACCCGTCATGAGCTTTTGAGGTTATTTCATTTGTCGGGAAAATGTGAACCCGTCGTGCTTTCTCGCCATTGAGGGTATATATTTTATCTTGAGGGCATTTTCGTAATTTCATATATTTGGAATTATGTTCTGTCTTTATGCCAATTTTTGGTGTTTTGGGTTGACGAGACGAATCACATCGTGTTGTCGATGCGATAAATGTAGTGTGGTTTATTGTTCTAATAAACTTGGACACTTTAGTGTACGGGATCCCACATGTGGACAGTTGGTAGCTCCGCTGGGCCGTGGTAAACCGATAGCACACTAATGTACTCGACATTCACTATATTTAATCAAGGTTTGTAAAGTTTAGTAGTACATTGCCTATAGTGCCACAACGGGAGACCGTGAACTATACTACGCTGGATGGTGGATTCCCAGTCGTAGTAGGCTATTGACGCAACGTGTGACCGCGTAATAGTTGGTTGGGCAGCCGTGGTACTAATAGATTTTGCAAGTCATTCTCTCGATATCTGTTTGGGTTTAGCTCCATGGAGTAGGGTTGTGTTTTGGTGTATTTGAGTATATATTGGATAATATTCCATTTTCCTCTATTTATCTTTATCCGGTAACATCTTGGATGTTTTTACATTTTCTCTAATTGTATTTATCTGATAATTTTTATGTTACTTGTCTATTTCTTATCTTAGTTTATCTGTGAAATTGATTTATCTGTGTGAATTTCTTTATTTGTGTTATATCCGTGATGTTCGAAACACTAGGATATTTAATATGTATTATTTATAGCTTATTCGTATTGTATGAACTGTGTAGTAGTTATGTGTCGTCTTCTTATTTGCCATGTTGCGATGATTTTATGTTGTCTTACCTCTTTATTGTATGTGTCTATTCTCTATTTATTTTTATGCGGTAAAGAGTTTGAAGAGGAAGAAGAGGAACAACCTCTTGAGATCGTGTACCCGAGGAAGAGGGAGATCGGCGGGACCGACGATCGGTTTACGAGCAAGAACCATCCGATCATCCATACCCTCTGGATTGATTGTGTGGGGGATGGCGACGCCTTTGCATTTTGGGATTCGTAGAGCCGGTATTCCATGGAGGTGATCGGCTTGGCATTTACGAGGAGATCGTGCTTCACATTACCTATCTTTGGACGTATGACCGTGATTCTACGTCATCGGTTTGATGGAGATCCGATTTCGACGACGACGCTTTTTCTCGCATTAGAGTTACCCTTATCCATTAGGCGTTATTGGGGTGCTTGAAAACCCCGAGCCTAGTGAGATAAGCATCGTGTCGACTGCGCGATCCCGTTATCGCCGTGTGTCGAGACATCAGGGATATTTATCTCCTGATGATCATTTTCACACCGAGAGTGATCCATCAGAGGAGTAGATAATCATGATGTTTTTTTTTTGGGCGCGTCAGCGTATGTCTGTATATATTAACTCTTTTATTGCTTTCTTTACTGTTTTTGTTTAAATAGTTGTAGTCTTAGTTGTAAATTATATGTACAGTTTATAACTTAACCATATGTATATTATTAGTGATGATGTTTTTTTTTATTTCGTATTTTTCGTATTATCTTTTTATTACATACTTCAGTCTATCAGGAATTATTTTACAACCCGTAATAATTTTAACAAATATTCCACAACTTGGGTAGATTTTATTTCTATTTATTATCTTTTCTTTTATGTGTGACATCCTCCAAAGGGGTGTTACAAAGAACGTGAAGCAAGTTTCTAAGAATTGAAGAAAAGGCTAACGATTGCACCAGTGCTAATTTTACCGGATCTTAACAAGTCCTTTGAAGTGTATTGTGACGCTTCTTACCAAGGGTTAGGGTGCATGTTGATGCAAGACCGGAATATGGTGGCTTATGCTTCTAGACAGTTGAAGGTTCATGAGAGGAACTATCCAACACATGATTTAGAATTAGCCATAGTGGTTTTTGCATTGAAGGTGTGGAGGCATTTTCTATATGGAGCTATGTTCAATGTCTTTAGTGATCACAAGAGTTTGAAGTACTTGTTTGATAAAAAAAATTGAATATGAGGCAGAGGCGATGCTTGGAATTCTTAAAGGACTATGATTTTCAACTTCAATACCATCCAGGAAAGGCTAATGTGGTGGCGGATGCTCTGAAAGTGATCAGTGTTTCTACAATGATGATAAAGTAGGAGGAATTGATTAACAAATTCAGAGATTTATGGTTGTCATTAGAATTGGTACCTGGAAAGATTCGCCTAGGTAATGTTGTGATCTTGAATGAATTACTCGGTGTGATTCGAGATAAACAGGAGGAGGATCCGTTTTTGCAAAACGAAAGGGAATTTTTGAAGCAAGGTCATAAGGCAACGGTAGAGGAAAGATCAGATAGAATCTTAAGATTTGAGGGAAGAATTTGTATACCTGATGACCCTGAACTTAAGAAAGGAATTTTGGATGAAGCTCATACTAGTGATTTGAGTATACATTCGGGGATGACCAAGATGTACCAAGACTTGAAAAAGTTATTTTGGTGGCCAAGGATGAAAAGAGATGTAGCGGAACGTGTGGCGTCTTGCCTGGTTTGTCAGAAGGCAAAAGTGGAACATCAAAGGCCAGCCGGTATGTTACAACCGCTAGCTATTCCAGAGTGGAAATGGGACAGTATCTCGATGGATTTTGTTATCAGATTACCAAAAATAAGGAAAGGACATGATTCAATATGGGTTATAGTTGATAGGCTTACGAAGTCAGCACACTTCTTGCCGATCAATATTAAGTATTCATTGGAAAGATTAACCCAGATGTACATCAGTGAGATTGTTAGACTGCATGGTGTACCTACATGTATAGTTTTTGACAGAGACCCAAGGTTTGTGTCAAGATTCTGGCGAAGTTTGCAAGAAGCCATGGGAACCAAACTACGATTGAGTTATGCTTATCACCCGCAGACTGATGGTCAGACGGAGAGGACGAAACAGTCTTTGGAAGACTTGTTGTGCACTTATGTATTGGAACAACGAGGGAGTTGGGATGAATTTTTATCTTTGATGGAATTCACCTACAACAATAGTTTTCACTCAAGTATAGGGATGACACCCTATGAAGCGCTGATTGGGGTGAAATCCGCAAGTGCACGGTTTCATCGTCAAGTAATAAAAAGATCGAATCCACAAGGACTATGTCTATGAATACTAATTAATTAATTAATTCCATCAAACCCTAATTCCTTAGATTAAATTAAACAAAAGGAATGTAATTGTGAATTGAGTGACAAGAACGTAGTAACCAAGATAAACAAAATAAATAAAAATTAAAATGCATGGTTGAGATCAAAAATCAAAAATTGTTAAGGAAAAGATTTCAGATTCAAGAAAGCTTCCAGTTGGGGTTAACCACAATGATACAAGACTCCTAATTGACAATCCTCTTATTAACACTTGAAATTCAATTGAAGGTGAATTACCCTAAATTAGTTATTGTTCCAACTTTCAAGATACAAGAACTGCCCAATTAAACCAATTCCTACTCTCATGGTAGTTGAATCTAAATTGAACCCATTACGCTTTTTGGTAATTCATTAATCCTCGAAAGGCTAAACCTACTCTCGTAATTCAAACCTTAAGTTCAATTCTTATAGTTCCAACACCTAGGTTCACCTTTCAGTACGTCCCTAGATATCTATGAGATGCAAATAAGTGGCCAAAGAAATTCACATGAATAATCGTAAGGATTGAATCAACAACATTCAAGATTAATAAAAGGGGTAAACAATATAAATTAATCATCATCAATGTATCAAAGGGCATTGCCCATCCTAGAAAGAAAAGGAACTACTCAGACATGGAGAAGAAGAAACCAGAAATCAAGTTCCAAGAACATCCAAACCCGTAATCCTAGAGAGAAGAGAGGAAGATGAAGATCAAGAGCCTCCAATATGCCTCCTTCCAAACCAAATTCGAACCCTAATGTTGTTTCTTCGAACATCTATATATACCCCATGGGTTAAAAACTGGTTCAAGCCCATCGAAAAGAGAAAAACGGACTTCAAAATCCGACACGTACAGAATCATGCACGGCCGTGGTGGGTACCACGGCTAGGCCGTGGTTAGTTCTAATGACTCGAGTTCTCAACCGGACTCTCAACCACGGCCGTATAAGTGGCCACCACGGCCAGGCCGTGGTTGTCTCATGGACTTCCCTTTTGCTTTTTCACGTAGGCGCTCGATCCATGGCCGGATGGTTCAAAGCCACGGGCGGTGTGGAACTCTCTAGAATGAGCTTTTTGTCCCAAATTGCTACCCTTTAAGCTCCAACTTCAATTGTGCAAGCTTTCCATCCATTTCAAGGCCAATTAAGCACCAATCCTACACAACAACACCAAAAACACCACAGTTATCCAAACTAAAGGGAAAAACAAACAAAAAGGGAAACTAAAATGCCTAGAATGTATAAAAATGCATGCAAACACATGAACAAAATATGATGTTGTTTCACACACATCAAGCGTTGTATGGACGACGATGCCAAACACCTTTGTGTTGGTATCAAGATGGAGAGAGTATGACTATTAGACCAGATCTTGTGCAATAGACTACGGAAAAGGTGAAAATGATACAAGAAAAGATAAAGACGACTCAAAGCCGACAAAAGAGCTATGCTGATAAGCGAAGGCGACCTCTAGAATTTGAGGAGGGTGAGCATGTATTCTTGCAAGTAACTCCTACAACTGGTGTCGGAAAGGTTATCAAATCCAAGAAGCTTACTCCTAAGTTCATTGGGCCTTATCAGATTCTTTGACATATAGGTCCTGTAGCCTACCAGATAGCTTTACCTCCTTTTCTATCCAATCTGCATGATGTATTCCATGTGTCTCAACTAAGGAAGTATATTCCTGATCCGACACATGTCATACAGCCTAACGAAGTGCAACTAAAGGATAACTTGACGTATAAGACACTTCCTGTTAGGATTGAAGACAGGAAAGTGAAACAGCTTCGAGGGAAGATGATTGAATTGGTGAAGGTGATATGGAATGACGTAACAGGTGATGCTACCTGGGAGCTGGAGGACAAAATGAGGGAGCAATACCCCTAGTTGTTCTGATGTACGACAAATTTTGGGGACGAAATTTCTGTTTGTAGGGGAGAGTTGTAACACCCCAACTTTTGGATAAATGACAGTTTTGTCCTGATTGTACTGTTTTATGTTTTTCTGTGTGTTATAAAATTAATTTAATTGTTTCTTAACTGTATTTGACTGTTGTGTGTAATTTACTTCAAGTCAAGAAAATAAAAAATTTTAGGCCGGGGAAAATCTTATTTTAATTATTCAGAGCTAGAGGATCTTACTAAACCCAATTCTGAATGATACGTGTATCGATCTTTTAATTTTTAGAACTTATCTGTACAATAAAATAATTTTATATTTTTATAATATTATTTTATTAGTCAGTACAAATAAAACAACCATGGACCCAGAAAAGTCTGTGGGACCCACAATTAGTTTGCGGGACCCACGTTTAGAAAAAGTAGTCAACGTTGATGGCTTGATTTATTTTTAAGCTAATAGGAATTAGTCAACAAAAAGGGCTTGACTTGATTTGCACCGTTGGATAAGAAGGTTTAGTTTTGAATATCAACCGTTGATATAATCAATGGTTGTAAAGATAAGCTTAATAAGGAAGGCTTTGGATATCCACCACTGATTTAATGTACGGTGGAGATTGGTCTCACAAAATGGCTAGAATCATTTGTGACCATTGGATTGGAAGAATGTAGGGATGATCTTGACCCTCTATTTTTGAAGATGCATCTAATGGCTAGGATTTCATGGAGATGAGATCTAATGGCTTAGATTTGATCATATTACTATCTAATATCAACCATTGATTTAATCAATGACTCTTGAAGCTTGGTTACAAGAATGCTAATTAATTAGTAATGTAACAAATTTTCCTAATTAAGTTAGATTAAGTGTGCATAGAAACTTAATGGGATTAGTAACTTAATTAATAACCTATGATCACCATGAGGGTAGAACTTTGAAGAACATGTGACAAGGCTTGAATGAGCCAATTAGAAACAAGCTTGGGAGAGAAGCCCTTGCATGTGAACCCTTGATGAAAGCTAAGGCTAGGATGGAGTCTTGGAATGTCAAACAAAGTGGCCACCTTCTCTTGGATGAGCTCCACGGCCATGCACCATTAGGAGACCATTTTCACTTCATTCTTCATCTTTGCTAACACTAAATCTCTCTTCTCTCTCTTCTAAAACAAAACCCACCATTGTTGTTTCCTTTGAAGAGCCATTCGGCCAAGCACCATACACTACCATCCACCCATCTAAAATTTTATCCAACCTTATTTCTCAACTCTAAACACCATTCTAAGAACATCTCTAGTTGAGAGTTCTTCCAAAATCTTTCATCTTAAGCTTGGAAAATTGCTTTGGAGGTTTTTCCTAAAAGGTGAAGATCCTTGTTTTTCATTTCTAACTTCATTTCTAAGGTTCTAAGCTATGATTGATCCATGATTTATGATTTTCTTCTATGGTTATAACTTGTAAAAATTTATTTGAGCATGTTAGGTTTTCTTACATCTAGGAAGGAGAGAAAAAGATTTTATCTTCTTTAAAGGTAAGAGAAAGATTTAATCTCATCAACCATGTGTGGTGATGAAAAAATGGATTGTATGTGTGTGAAGAATCCATAAGGATTCACTTATTTGATTGTTTAAATGCTTTCCTATTTGTGTTTGATATTGTTTGTATGCATGTCTACAAGCTTTAAAATATATTGCATGTGTTGATATATGCATGATTATTAATTAGGATGTGAATAACATGTAAGGTTTGCATGAGTGTTCCAAAGAATACAAAAAGGGGCTCACGGCCTCAACAAAAAAAAGAGAACCAAAATGTTCTCAACCATTTTCTAAAGGAAGGATTTAATGGAATTAGGTAAATGAATGAAATCCAAAATGATTTAGAAGGTAGAAAATGATCCAAAGATCAAATGCCAAGGTTTTATGAATTTCGGCCAACATGCCTTGTAAATGTGTAATCAATCTAAAACCTATTTTCTAAATTGTAGATTTGATGTTTTACCTAAAAAGAATGCATTTGTAATGAATTTTCAAGAATTAAAGAAGTAAACAAATTTTTATTAAAAATATAGTATAGAAGAAAAATAAACAAGACTCTTGAAAAATACTTAACTTTTAGTTTTAAAAGTATAACTTAAATTTTTCAAAGTGTATTTAGTAGTAATAAACTAAACAAAAGAATTTTTAGAGGAAAACGTTAGAAAGCTTATTTTTAATAGATTTTGTATACAAAATACTTGTAAAAATTTATTAAAAATAGACAAATAAAAGAGAATATTTTATAATATATTTATAACGAAGGAAAATATTCTACTTAGTTTTAAAGTATAAGAAATAGCTTACGTAATTTTAAAATAGAGATTTTAAAGCTTTTCGATCAAGAAAACGATTTAAAAATCTTACACAATTGAGAAAACAATTTAAAAATACTATGCAATTTTAAAAACAGCAAAATATATTTACGTGATTTAAAAACGTTTGTAAAAATGATGAAATTGTGAAAACACGATAAAATTTCTACGCGATTAATTGAAACAGCGAGTTTTGCTGTCGGGCCAAAGTGGTGGACCCGGACATGTGGAGATATGGTACTGTCAAGTGATGACGTACTATATATTAGAATTTTGAGGTTAAGGGTATTTTTGTAAATATGGTAATGTTTTTAAGCTAAGGGTAATTTGGTAATTACTATTTTATTCATGCATTAAGTTGTGCCAATTTAGTTGATATTGGTGATTGATTGAAGAGGCGAATTACACCGTGTTGTCAGTGTGATAAGCGTAGTGTGGTTCATCTTGGGTGGACTTGGAGACATTAGTGTGCGGAGTATTCCACATGTAGACAATTGGTCGCTCCTCTAGGTCATGATAACTGGCAACACACTAATGATCTTGATACGCACTATACTTAATTAAGATCTTGTAAAGACTATTTAGTATAATGCTTGTAGTGCACGACGTTGGACTGTGTGCTACTACACGACGTTTGGACTGTGGGCTATAGACACGACATTAGACAGTGAAATAGTTGGGTTGGGCAGCCTGAAGTACTGATAGATCTTTGTGGGTCATTCTCTCTGATATCTGTGTCTAGCTCCATGGAGTAGGAACGAGTCGTATTACATTTGCATATGTGTCATGCATCATAACATTATTAATTGTGATATTGTATGATACTGTTGTATTAAAATTTTTGTATTAAATTATATTATTATTTATGATGTTATGTTATGCTTTATTGTATTAAACTGTGATATCTGTTGTACTGTCGTTTTCTTATTTGCCATGCTGGTATTGATGTATGATTATCTCACCTCTCTATATGTATTGTTTCTGTATTATTAATTATGTTATAAAAGAGTTTGAGGAAGAGGAACAACCTCTAGATTGTGTGTATCCTGAGGAGGAGGAGCAGCAGCAGACGGGGGATCAGTTCGACGAGTGCGAACCTTCCGATCACCCATATCCTTTAGACTAACTTGTGAGTATCGCGTTGCCGGGATTTCTTGGTTTCGTGAGGCTAGAGTTTCACAGAGGTTCAGAGGTCTGGCGTCTGCGAGAGGATCGAGGATCGGTGATCTACTTGGGACGTCTGACTGTGTCCTTACGAGGAGAGTTTGAAGCTGAGCCTATCTTTACTACGACTTTATATCTACATTTGGAGCTGCCGTTGGATTTGAGGCATCACTGGGGAGGACTTTTTCATGTTCCCAGTGAGATTAGCATAGTATCAACAGCGCAGACTCCTATCCGTAGAGCTGTGAGACATCCTAGATTTCTATCACCTGAAGTTTCATCTGAGAATGATCCTTCAGAGGGTTAGGGATCTATAATGTGCACTTGGGCACTTTATGATGTTGTATAGTATAATAACTCTTTACTACTTTATTTAAATATTTTGTAGTTGTCAATTATTTGCATAACTCAAAACAAATTCATATGTATATTATATGTGCGATAACAGTTTATTTTATTTCATGTTCTGTGTTATTTTATTTAAGGTTATTATGTATAAAAAGAAAAATTTTATAACTCATATTAATTATTTATCAAATGTTTTATAACTTGGGTAATATTTTATTTATTTTATTTTATTGCATCATAAATGTGACATCCCCACAAGGGTGTTACAGGTAGCAGCTCTGGTGTGGTGAAGGGAAGTGGTAATAAATGGTGGAGAGGATTTTCTATTGATGGTTGGTTTGTGGTTATGGATGGCGGATCTGCTTTGCAAGGGTGGCTAGAGTTTGATTGTGTGCAAAGGCTGTTATAGCAGGTTGAGAGTTGTGACTAGTTAGTGGAGGTTGTGATGAAGTTTGAAGTGGTTTGTGATAGGTTGTTTTATGGTTGAAGAGTGGTGAAAGTGATGGTGGAAAGAGGTTAGTCCAGGGTGCTGAGAGTGGTTCTCTTTCTTTCTTTTTTGGAATACTAGATGTGGGTTTGAGGGGGTAAAGAAAGAAATGATTGTCTATGCCTGTTCTACTCCTTTATCCCTGCATATGGCACTGCCATGTTTTCTTTTTGTAATAGTTGCCTTTGTGTTGAACGCGATGGACTTTAACAAACTTTTTTAAGGTTCAGAACTTTTGTACATTGGGCTAGGTTTGGATATTGGGTTATATGTTTGGAGATTAAGTTGGGTTTGGAAATTAGGTTGGGTTGAGTGTTTTGGGACATGATTTTTAGATCCAAAAGGGAATGAGTTTGCATAATTTTTTTTTCTTTTGCTTCGTTTTTTTAATTTTTTCCATTCATCATTTTTTTTAAATTTTTTTCTCAATTTATTTTTCTCCCATCTCATTTTTCATTTCCTAATTTTTCTATCTTTCTATCATCAACTATTTATATTTTTTTTTTACTAATTTTTTTCTTTTATTTTTTCATTTTCTTTCATTTTCTTTTACCTGGACAAAATTGGGTGTTCGCAAGTGCGATATTGCCTAAGTCAGGGAAGTTGCTTTCAAACTTCGAACTACCAAAAGGTATAACAAGTGAGTTTCCCTGCACAGGTTCAAAGTAGGAGACCTCATTTTGAGGAAGGTAGAAAACAAAGGGCAAAACGAGAAAGAGGGAAAGGTAGCCTCAAACTGGAAAGGTCTATATTGGATCACAAAAGTGCTACAGAAAGAAGCATATACGATCACCAACCCCTTAGGAAGGGAGTTGCCTAGGTCCAAACATGCTTCTAACGTGAAGAAATACTATAGTTAAATGTGATGTCATTTTCATTTTTTGTATGCATGGAATGTAAAAAAAAAATATAATCGCAATTATTGGAATTATGGAGGACTATTCAATACAACAATTTGTGCAGAACCTTTATTTCTTTACAAGTTAAATGCGTACAATGCTGCTAAAGGGTTGTTAGATCCCTAAAACACAAGACGTAAAGCCAAGTATAGGACCATGGATCCCAACATTGGCTTGATGCTAAAGGGAGATTGGATACTTAAAGTATAATAAAAGTCAAGTATGGGACCACGGATCCCAACTTAGGCTAAATACTAAAGGAACATTGGATCCCTAAAGCATAACAAAAGCCAAATATGGGACCAAGGATGCTAATTTCGGATAAATGCTAAAGGAACTTTGCATCCCTAAAGCATAACAAAAGCAAAATATAGGACCATGGATTCCAACTTAGGTTGTATGTTAAACAAAGTAAAGAGGCGTTGGACCCCAAACCACGAAGCAATAAAACATCGAGAATCCTATAGAAATATAGTAGCAAATGAAATTTAATTAAGCCTTGAAACAACTAGCAATATATGTCTTTTTAAAAAGACAAAAAGCCCACACAAGGGCCAAAACAAGACAAAAGATAATGAGAAAAGCTAAGCTTAGGCATCTGCATCATCCTGCTAGCTAGCACGGGTATCAGCAACATCCTGCTAGTTACCATTAGCATAGGCATCAACTTCATTTTGGCTACCATCCTCATCCTTTTATCATTAACGGCCATAGCCACGATATGACCATCGACCATAACCTTCAAATGGTCAGTCCCTATGAAGTCATTGACATTGGGGTAAAGGAAGGTAACCTAGGCTAGAGAATTTTTGAAGGATTGCTCGGTTGCACCCTTCCAACCCTCAAGGTATCCATCCTTCTTAGCCTCTAAAGCCTCCTGCTTTGCGGCCCAAGCCTTACGCTCCTCCTCCAAATGTTTCTCGAGCTCCAAGACTTGAGCCACCTTCTACTCCATGCTGAGAACCTTGGCCTTCCAATCTTCTGACTCTTTGGTCTTGGCCTTCAAATCCTTAACCTTGTCCTCAGAATCCTTTGTTCTTGGCCTCAAAGTCCTTAGCCCTGGTCTTCTAGGTCTCCATGTAAGTTTCAACCTCGGTCACCTTCTTCTCAGCCTCATTTAGCTCATTTTTTGCCACAGTTAGGTTCTCCTTGAGCTTCTTCTTTTCTTTATCCCAAACAGTGCTTTTCTACTAAAGAGCCTTGAGGTCAGACTCTAGCATCGACACCTTCTTCACATAGAACAGTTTCTCCATATGCCAAATGATCTTCTGATGGAGCTCCTTGGTGGTTGATCTTCTGATGGTTTTGGAGGAGCTCAGAGGGGGAGTATTTCTTCAACACCACCATATCCTCATCCGTCTAGAAAACATATTTGTGTGACCATGGATGTCAAAGCTATGACTCTAGATAGATGCAGAGGAGGACAGAGAAGGCTCAATGAGGTCGATGGTGGTGGTGTGCCCTCTGCCCTTGGCTAAAGTCTTCATAATATCTTCAACATCAACCACAAGGGGCTCATTGTCCACAGACACCACATGCTTTAATAAACTTTAATTAGCTTTCTCAAGAGCCTTTCTTTTACAAGCGAGAGGAATGGGTGGTGGAGAAGTAGATAGTGATGGTGTCTTCTTGGATACGACTTCATGAGAGCCACTTACAGCTTCTCGAACTCCAGAGTCCTTCCGCATGGCCTCGGAGGATGATGGAGGAACTATGCCTTTGGCGGTGGCCTATTTCTTCAAGGTCT
Organism: Ormosia emarginata; assembly: GCA_029884605.1. Taxonomy (NCBI): domain Eukaryota; kingdom Viridiplantae; phylum Streptophyta; class Magnoliopsida; order Fabales; family Fabaceae; genus Ormosia; species Ormosia emarginata. Next base: position 1,446,025 of record JAQQTP010000049.1, on the reverse strand, counting down.
TCTTCTATTCTCAGAGACCGCCTACAGGTGCCATGCTATCTACAAGGAAAACAAGTTATGGAAAACTATGGTCAACAACCAAAATGACAAGGAAAAAGATTGCTATGGAGAAAGTGTTAAGCATAAAAGAACGAATACATGGGAATGCTAATAAGAAAAACCAAGATCTGCCTTGGACCACGAATTTCACCTAAGAGTGCTTTAACCTCGCCTGCATCCCAACTAATCAGTTGTGAGCACTTTAGGTTATCGTTTTTCATCATTTCCACTATGAAATGGAAAGTCTCCTGCTAGACCTCCGATAACTGACTCCACCTCACATTTAGTTGCTTCCTATAACTAAATTTATGATCTAGTACAAGAAGATTTTAACCACTTTTTTTGTGGTGAGGTAGAAAGTTAGGCGCCCAGGAGCATGCTTCACCTTGAAGAACATTTGTTTGAAGTCTTTGTAAGACTCGTTGAATAGCTTAAAGCACTTCCAGCCTTTGTAATGTCCTAATACTAATACCTGGATATATCTAACATAAAAAAAAAGATAAACAGTACTAGCTACGTCACTTCTTACTTAACTACCTCATAATATATCCATAATCACTAAATAATTCATTATAGAGAGCCTCGAGAGAATGCGGAAAACATAAAACTTATATATACATATATATAACACTAGCCATAAAAGAGCATATTGTAATACATAACTATTTAAAACATTACAAAGCAAATATAAACTATATACATAAGCTTTGTCTAGGAAGCAATAAAACAAAACTAGTCTTCATACTTCGTCTTATTTCCCTTAACAAAGTCTTGGCCTGGATTTACATGGAAACATAATCGGGGTGAGAATTATAATTCTCAGTAAAGGCAATTCCAATACTAGTTAGTTATAACATTGTATAAACAATCTCTAATAACTAACATAGGAGTTTCCTCTACTATTACTCATAACTACACACTTCCTTGTAGTGTGATTCAACAAATAGCCAACATACTATCAAAAAATAAACAATCGCCCATACAATCTTAAATATCAACAGTAACAGATAATTTCCCATACAACTGTCATCAAATGTAATGCTTGTAATATGCAATATGATTATGCTTAAGTAATGTCCTACAGTTACGCCGATGCAGGGTTTTATTTTGAAATCCATGCAAAGTTTTGTTTTGAAAACTATGAATACCTACTCATTCCTGGAACCTAAATGCTCCATGTAATCTACTATGGTTGGGAAGGATGTTACCCAAGTGGCTTCAGTACTCAAGAGGGGGGGTGAATTGAGTAATTAAAGATTTTTCGCAAAAGCCTTAAACAAATAAATTATACTGAATTTAATTATTAAAAGACGTGAATGAGAAGAACGTAAGAAGAACAGATAATAATTGAATTGCAAGAATAAATAAAGTGCATAAAGATAAAGAGAATAAGGGGTAGAAAAGCAGGCACGATATTTATCCTGGTTCGACCACCAACCACTTGTGGCCTACGTCCGATCCCCCGAAACACGAGTTCGAGATTTTTCACTATTCAATACAAGCTTAACAACGTGCTTGCAACCTTTACACAACAGGGATACCTCACCCTATTTACTAGAGGGATACCTCACCCCTTTGAAGGATACCTCACCTTCTTTACACCAAGGGATACCTCACCCTTTTACTAGAGGGATACCTCACCCTCACAAATTCACTAAGGGATACCTCACCCTTTTCGAAGCAATCTAGAATAGATGAAAAATAAACTCTCACTTAGAGCAGATATTACAAGTTGAAGTACTAATAAGCTCTCTAGAGGGTATCTCAAGGTTTTGGTAAAGAGAGCACTTAGAAAGAGAGAGAAAAATAATGTAAAATTCGTTTTCACCAAGCAAAAAATAATTCAAGTGGTTGGGGTTTTTAAGAAGAGACCCAAGAAGTGTCCGTATTTATAGAGCAAAGAAAGCAACTAGCCGTTGGGTGCCAATTAAGAAACCATTAAAAGCAAATATGGTCGTTCTTTGCCCATTTTTGAATGTTTCGTGAAAATCAATTTTGCAACGGTATTCGAATACCTTATGAGGTATTCGAATGCCTCTTGCCAAAACTCTCTTAAAAAAAAAGCTGATTAAAACAAAAGTGGGTTATTCATACCGATTAAGGGTATTCGAATGCCTCATTTAAAAAGGTTCATTCTGAATCTAGGGTATTCGAATACCATATGGGGTATTCGAATGCCTCTGTTTTGGCACACTGACGAAAAATATCGGTTTGAAACAAGTTATTCGAATACCATAGATGGGTATTCGAATACCACTTTGAAAAACAGTAAAACGTTCAAACTTGAAAAACACTCTATTCGAATACCTAACAGGGGTATTCGAATACCTCTGTTATAAAAACCAGTTTTAAATGCTTTCAAATGACCAGAAAATGGTTGTTTAATTTTGGAAAAACAATTTTGAAAACATTTCTTTGCAATGCCAATTAATGAGATATCCAATGAGGCTTTTACAAGGATCCTAAGTCCTAAAGCTTATTCTTGAAGATCTTGGACTTGGTCTTCTCATCATCTTCATGTTTGTCTTCACGTTTGTTATCATCAAAACTATTACTCATGATAGCTAGCCAATTACAAAGGAAAGCTCATCCCTACTCTGCCTATAACTCTTAGCTCATGAGGAATATGTTCAGGAATAGCTGGTTCCCTTCCTTTTGAGGAATATGTTCAAGAATAGCTAATTCCCTTCCTCTAGCCAAATGATTGTGTACATCATATAAGGTTACCATACATTGGAAGAGAAAGCAAAAACATGCAGTGTTATATTATAAAAACATATACACCACAAACCTTTCATATAAACTCAAGTCAACCTAGTGAAAGAGTCTATCATAGCCAGTGCTTCATTTTAATCCAACTTAAGGTGATAAATGAGTATTTCTATAGAACTTTACATACTTAACTCAACTTTAACTGCAAGCTAGTAATTCATGCATTTAGATAAGTAGAATATACCTATCTTGGTTATATCTAACTTTCTTTATTATCATACCTCTAGTAGTAACCTATGCTTCACTAGAGTGCTCAAGATCCTAGATACCTATCTTAGCAATTCCTAACTTCTGGAATGCTTAAGGACTTAAACTTCTATACTTAACTTCGTATTTCAGGAAGTAAATCCCATTCGTCATGAAATTCCAACTCAAATTTACTAATAAAGGAGTTGAACATGTTTCAGCTACACTTCATGAATATGACAAGCTTATAAGTCACAATTCATCCTATTGTGTATTTATTAATGTACAAGATCCCACTTTCCTAGTGAACTCAGTACATAAAGAATCCACTCACTTAGGAACTAAATACACAACTCTATCTCTACTCAAGTGAATCTAGTACAAGAGTGGTTAGCAATTGCAAATCTTTGTTGCTTAAGTTCCTAGGTACCTTCCCAAGGCAATCCCTTGCTCTTAGATATCCTAAGGCTCATACCTCTCACATACATACTAGATGGTCATTCTCTTAATGAAAAACCCCTAATAACTTCTTAACACACACTAATATAAGATATCATAATAAGTAGGAAACTTCATTTAACAAGAAACATATCTTGACATTTTCTGGTTTGGTCGCCTAAAAAGGCTGATTTACACGAATGCAGCAAATGTGCATCCTAACGTAAAAAATTTGGAATTTTATAGGCAAGTAAACTTGTCTCATATCTTTCAAATGAAACAAACCTCACTTCATTTAACTTAGTGTAGATAAAGTTATGCAACAAAATGTCAAAGTTGAAATAAGGCAACTAGCAACTGTTGGGAATTGCGGATCAAAAGTCATGTAGCGGAATAATAAAAATTCCCTCACAGGATCCATACGAAAAGGCCATAATCCAAGTTTTTAAAGGTTTACCTCTTGAAGCATGATAAACACAAGCAAGATGAATCACCAACACCGTAATAGCGATGATATCTCTGTGGTATCCACACGAACAAACTTTCAAAAAGGAGTCACGCCTCTGTTTCGTAGTGCTAGCTACGAAGAGAAGAAAACCTTTCACTGTCTCTCACTCACTTTCAGTAGGTGCGGCTAGGGTTGTGATGTTATGTACATAGCAGCCCCCTTAGCAGTACTATTTGTAATAGTGGTTGTCTTAAGTGAGTGTGAGTAGTAATAAGGTAAGCTATGCAACCCTAAACTCATCTGTTATGAGTTAGGCCCACAATTGAATCCGAGTCCAACTTGGATTCTTATTGCTCCAATTTAGTCTGCTCTAAGTGTGCGACCCTGTAGGTTCTCATGACGTTGGTAGTAATATTAAAATCTCATTTTAATATTACAAACAATGAGCGGTATCTAGCAACACATCGCTGCTACCCAAGTAATGAGAATGTCAATGATTTGACATAACCTATCCGTGACCAATGTTTCCGTGTAGTTTAGTCCCTTTGTCCAGATATCTAGATTGAACACAAGGCATGGAACGTGTAACCCTTGTTTAGTTCAATCTCCAGTTTCCTGATTCTCGAGTAGACATAGTAATAACAAATGAGATCAATATCTCATATTGACTCATTTGAGCATGGCCATGCATTTCGTAGTCTCACTCAATTAGGCCCCCCGAAGATATCACTCTTATTATGTAGGAGGGACAAATTTCATCTAGGTCACTCACATCCTTCCGCATAAATTGCGGTATGTCTAATAACTAACTTTATAATTATCTTATTACAGATGACGTTCGATGGCATTAAAACACACAACTCCTCATGTAGGAATCGTAGTGATTTGAGGTCAAAGGACCACATACACCATTATCACTATGAGAATTGCTTATGACACTCATGTAACGATCTACATAGCGTTCTCATGGCGGGTTTGTCCAATACATCATTACTCTAATATGTATCTATGTGAAGACATGATATCTTATATTCATGACCCGTGAGATATGCTCATCAGTCTACGCACATACTAGTCTCAATGCATTATTGTTGTCCTAATTAACAATAATACTTGACTAGGGACATTTAAGAATAGTATTTTATCTAATAGGGTCTCACGATCAAGTCATCCACTTGATGTCCTATGGTATCAAACTTACTATTCTAAGGACTTTATTATGTTTATTAAAAAAGAACACAATAAATGAAATGCTTTATATATTAAAAAGAGCATAATACAATGTATGTAAATACAGACAGAATGCGTTGGACTCTAAGGTGTACAACAACAATCTCTCACTTGCACTAGAGCCAATCAGGCATATATCTAATGCCTAAAGACCTAGTGTGACCCTCATGCTTCTGCTGTGCAAGAGGCTTCGTCAGTGGATCAGCAATATTATCATCTGTTGGTACTCTGCATATCTTCACATCTCCTTTATTGATGATTTCTCGAATGAGATGGAAGCGCCTAAGTATATGTTTGGATCGTTGGTGAGATCTGGGCTCCTTAGCTTGTGCAATGACTCCAATATTATCACAATAGAGGTCCACTGGGTCCACAATGCTAAGAGCTACACCAAGCTCAATAATGAACTTCCTAATCCAAACAGCCTCCTTTGCTGCATTGGAGGCAACAATATACTCAGCCTCTGTGGTAAAATCGGTGACTGTCTCCTGCTTTGAACTCTTCCAGCTCACAACCCCACCATTCAGGCAATAAACAAAACTCGATTGCGATTTGGAGTCATCCTTATCAGTTTGGAAGCTAGCATCAGTGTAACCCTTTACAACTAGTTCTTCCTCGGCTCCATATACCAAGAACGAATCCTTAGTCCTTCTTAAGTACTTAAGGATGTTCTTGACAGCACTCCAATGACTCTCACTGGGATCATACTGGTACCTGCTTGTCATGCTCAAAGTATACGAGATGTCAGGTCGAATACATAACATGGCATACATGATAGATCCAATTACAGATGCATATGGAATCTTACTCTTGTGATCCCTCTCATCCTGGGTGGAAGGGGATTGAGCCTTAGACAAGCTTATACCATGCGACATAAGCAAGAGTCCTTTCTTGGATTCATGCATGTTAAAGCGTCTTAACACTTTGTCTATGTATGTACTCTGACTCAGGCCAAGCAATCTTTGCGATCTATCTCTATAGATCCTGATACCTAATATATAGGTGGCTTCGCCCAAGTCCTTTATAGAAAAGCACTTCCCTAACCAAGTCTTTACAGACTGTAGGGTAGGGATGTCATTTCTAATTAGTAGTATGTCATCTACATACAACACTAGAAAAATAACTGTGCTCCCACTAACCTTCTTGTAGACACAAGATTCTTCTTCATTCTTGATGAAACCAAATTGCTTGATTGTATCATTAAAACGAAGATTCCAGCTTCTGGAAGCTTGCTTTAATCCATAAATAGATCGTTGCAACTTGCATACGTCTCTAGCATCCTGTGGAATGGTAAAACCCTCAGGTTGTGTCATATACACATCCTCAAGAAGATTTCCATTAAGGAAAGCAGTTTTGACATCCATTTGCCAGATTTCATAATCATGGTATACTGCAATAGCAAGCAAGATTCGAACAGATTTAACCATCGCAACTGGGGAAAAAGTCTCATCATAGTCTATACCATGAATTTGCTTGAAACCTTTAGCCACCAATCGCGCCTTAAAGGTATACACATTACCATCTATGTTGGTTTTCTTCTTGAAAACTCACTTGCACCCAATGGGTTTTACCCCTTCAGGTGGGTCAACCAAGGTCCATACCTAGTTGGTATACATGGATTCCATTTCAGATCTCATGGCCTCAAGCCATTTTTCAGATTCTGAGCCAATAATGGCTTTCTAGTAAGTCACAGGCTCATCTTGATCCATGAGCAATACGTCACCTTGTTGAGTCATGAGAAATCCATATCTCTCTGGTTGATGATGTATCTTGTTAGACCTACGCTGGTCTTGTGCTACTAGAGCAGATTGTGGTTCCACAACGACTTGTGGAGGCTACTTTATTTCCACCATCGTTTCGCTGCTACTCTGTGAACTTTGAATTTCTTTAAGTTCTACTTTCCTCCCACTGATTCCTTTAGAGATAAACTCCTTTTCTAGGAATACAGCAGTCCGTGCGACAAACACATTACCCTCGGTAGGATTATAGAAATAGTATCCCTTGGTTTCCTTAGGATACCCTACAAAGAAGCATTTATCTGATTTAGGGCCAAGCTTATCAGAAACTTGACGTTTCACATAAGCTTCGCAACCCCAAGTTTTCATAAAAGACATATTGGGTTGTCTCCCAGTCCACATCTCATATGGTGTCTATTGAACCATCTTAGATGGAACATGGTTAAGTGTGAAAGTTGTTGCTAACAGAGTATGTCCCCAGAAGGAGCCTGGAAGGTCTGCATGACTCATCATGCATCGGACCATGTCTAACAAGGTTTGGTTCCTCCTTTCAGAAACACTATTCCATTGTGGTGTTCCAGGAGGAGTGAGTTGAGATATTATCTTACACTCTTTCAGATGATCATCAAACTGTTAGCTTAAGTATTCACCTCTTCGATCTGATCAAAGGATTTTAATACTCTTGCTAAGTTAGTTTTGTACTTCACTCTTTAACTCTTTGAACTTTTCAAAGGATTCTGATTTGTGCTTCATAAGATATACAAATCCATATCTACTGAAATCATCAGTAAATGTAATAAAGTATTGAAAACTGCCTCTAGCCAGTGTGTTTAGTGGCCCACATACATCACTATCTATGAGGCCCAAAAGATCACTAGCCCTTTCACCTTGTCCAGTGAATGGGGCCTTAGTCATCTTCCCCAATAAACAAAATTCACATGTCTCATATGATTCGAAATCAAACGAGTCCAAGAATCCATTTTTATGGAGTTTGGAGATGCGCTTCTCATTTATGTGGCCTAAACGATAATGCCAGAGATAAGTCAGGTTCATATCATTTGACTTGAACCTCTTTGTATTTACATTATAGATGAGCATTTGAGATCAATGACATAAAGTCCATTACTCAGATGTGCACTACCATAGAAAATATTATTCAAATAAAGAGAACAACTTTTATTCTTTATTGTAAAAGTAAAACCTTTCTTGTCCAAACAAGAAACAGAAATGATATTCCTGCTAATAGCAGGCACAAAATAACAATTATCCAATTCAATTACAAGCCCAGTAGGCAAAGCTAATAAATAAGTCCCTACGGCTAGTGCAGCAACCTTTGCTCCATTTCCCACTCGTAGGTTGACTTCGTCCTTAGTCAATGGTCTACTGCTCTTTAGATCCTGCACATTTACACAAATGTGAGATCCACATCCAGTATCTAATACCCATGATGCAGAAGTAGATAAATTGACTTCTATAACAAAAATACTTGAAGTGGAAGTCTCACTTCCCTTTTTCTTGAGCTCCTCTAAGTACTTGGCACAGTTCCTCTTCCAATGTTCGGTCTGACCGTAGTGGAAGCATGTACCTTCCTTAGCCACTCCACCCACTAGTTTCAAGCTAGAAGTGCTAGGCTTGGACTTATCCTTGCTCTTACCCTTCCACTTGTCCTTGGGCTTTTCTTTGTTGTTTCATGTCCTTATTCTTATGGACCATCATTATGGCCTTTCCTTTGCCTTTGTTTATGTTCTACTCAACAGTTCTTAACATGCTTAGCAGCTCTGGTAGTGATTTGTCAATTTCATTCATGTTGTAGTTCATGACAAATTGACTAAAACTCTCCGGCAATGATTGCAGGACTAAGTCAGTGGCCAACTCTTGACCCAAAGGAAAACCAAGTCTCTCTAGGTTTTCAATGTACCCAATCATCTTGAGTACATGAGCACCAACAGGGCTTCCTTCTACCAGCTTGCACTGAAACAGTGTTTTAGAGATCTCATATCTCTCATGTCTAGCCTGCTCTTAATAAAGCTTTTTGAGGTGTAAGATCATATCGTAGGCATCCATGTTCTCATGTTGCTTTTGGAGCTCAGAGTTCATGGTGGCTAGCATTAGACATCCGACGTCCAAGGCATCATCTTTATGCTTCTTATAAGCATCTCTTTCAGCTCTAGGGGCAATAGTTGCAAGTGGCTCAGGAATAGGTTGTTCTAAAACATATAATTTTTCTCTTGCTTGAGGACAATCCTCAAGTTCCTGTACCAGTCTAGGAAATTTATCCCAGACAACTTGTCTTTCTCAAGGATTGATCACAATGATAAGTTACTTGAAGTGTTTGTTGCCATGGTAACCTATCAACAGAAATATGCAAAATATAAGTATCATGCCATAAACATATTTAACAAGGTCTTTAATTAAATATGTCTCCCACTATTTTATTTAAATCAATGACCCTCAGCATTGACTCGAAAAATCCCATCGAAAGATTTCCTAGTGAACCAAGATCCATATTTCACCTAGCTTTAAGTCAGTTTTGGCTGATCACCTAAAATTTGGTTATTTAAGTAGGAAATGTAATTGGCTAGCTATCATGAGCAATAGTTTTGATGATAACAAACGTGAAGACAAACATGAAGATGATGAGAAGACCAAGTCCAAGATCTTCAAGAATAAGCTTTAGGACTTAGGATCCTTGTAAAAGCCTCATTGGTTATCTCATTAATTGGCATTGCAAAGAAATGTTTTCAAAATTGTTTTTCCAAAATTAAACAACCATCTTCTGGTCATTTGAAAGCATTTAAAACTGGTTTTATAATCAGAGGTATTCGAATACCCCGTTAGGTATTCGAATAGAGTGTTTTTCAAGTTTGAACGTTTTCTTTTTCAAAGTGGTATTCGAATACCCATCTATGGTATTCGAATAACTTGTTTCAAACCGATATTTCTCCGTTTGTGCCAAAACAGAGGCATTCGAATACCCCATATGGTATTCGAATACCCTAGATTCAGAATGAACCTTTTTAAATGAGGCATTCGAATACCCTTAACTGGTATTCGAATAACCCAATTTCATAATTTTTTTAGAGAGTTTTGGCAAGAGGCATTCGAATACCTCATAAGGTATTCGAATACCGTTCCTATTCAATTGATTTTCTCGAAGCGTTCAAAAATGGCAAAGAACGGCCATATTTGCTTTTAATGGTTTCTTAATTGGCACCCAACGGCTAGTTGCTTTCTTTGCTCTATAAATACGAGACCTTGGGTCTCTTCTCGAAAAAAACCCAACCACTTGAATATTTTTTGCTTGGTTAAAACGAATTTTACATTATTTTCTCTCCTTTCTATGCTCTCTTTGCCAAAACCTTGAGATATCCTTTAGAGAGCTCATTAGCACTTCAAGTTGTAATATCTCGCTCTAAGTGAGAGTTTATTTTTCATCTATCTCTCGCTTCACGTAAAAGGGTGAGGTATCCCTTAGTGAATTTGTGAGGGTGAGGTATCCTCTAGTAAAAGGGTGAGGTATCCCTTGGTGTAAAGAAGGTGAGGTATCCTTCAAAGGGGTGAGGTATCCCTCTAGTAAATAGGGTGAGGTATCCCTGTTGTGTAAAGGTTGCAAGCACCTTGTTTTAAGCTTGTGTTGAATAGTGAAAAATCTCGAACTGTGTTTCGGGGACTGGACGTAGGCCACAAGTGGTTGGTGGTCGAACCAGGATAAATATCGTGCTTGCTTTTCTACCCTTATTCTCTTTATCTTTATGCACTTTATTTATTCTTGCAATTTAATTATTAATTTTTTTCTTATCTTCTCATTCACGACTTTTAATAATTAAATTCAGTATAATTTATTTGTTTAAGGCTTTTGCGAAAAATCCTTAATTACTCAATTCACCCCCCCTCTTGAGTACTGAAGCCACTTGGGTAACAAGTGGTATCAGAGCTAGACTCTTGTATAAAGAGCTTAGCCGCTTCAAGAGTACATGGCTTCATCAAATGTTTTATCAGAAGCAACTTCCATAAATCGACCACCCTTTTTCAATGGGGATGGTTATGCATATTGGAAGGAAAGAATGAAAATCTTTATAGAGGCTATTGATCTAGATGTGTGGGATGCTGTCGAAAATGGCGCATTTATACCTACACGCGTTGTCAATGGTGTAAAAACCGAGACACCTAGAAGTGATTGGTCTAAAGATGATAAAAGAAAAGTTCAAAATAACTTAGTAGCCAAAAACATCATTACCTCAGCTTTGGGACATGATGAATTTTTTAGAATTTCAAATTGCAAAACGCTAAGTAAAGAAATGTGGGACACTTTACAAGTTACCCATGAGGGTACTAGTGAAGTTAAGAGGTCGAGAATCAATTCTCTAACTCGTGAATATGAATTATTTACAATGAACCAAGGAGAAAGCATTCAAGAAATGCAAAAGAGGTTCACCCACATTGTTAATCATCTTGCATCATTAGGAAAGAATTTTACTAACGAAGATTTGATTAACAAAGTGTTGAGATGTCTTAGCAGGATTTGGCAACCAAAAGTAACAAAATTTCAAATCGAGGGACTTGTCAACAATGTCTCTAGCTACCCTCTTTGGAAAGCTTCATGAGCACGAATTGGAACTAAACAGACTAAGTCAAAGTGAAGAAAATGACAAGAAGAAAAAGAGAATTACACTCAAAGCCACCACCTCCACTATCAATAATGAAGAAGAAGACGATGGAGATGACGTGAACAACATTGAGCTAAATGAACAAAATCTCAATCTTCTGGTAAGAAAATTTGGTAAGTACCAAAGAAAAAGGGAACACAAAGAAGACCGCCTTTTCCCCCAAAGAAAGTTGAAAAGAAACCCTCCAAAGAAAGAAGAGTCTACATAGCATGGGATGACAACGACATGGACTCCACCGATAGCTCAGATAGCGAAGAAGCCCATCTATGTTTTATGGCCAAAGGAGAAGAAAAAGAAGAAAGCGACAACGAGGTAAATTCTGACGTATCTCCTTCTTATGATGAGTTACAAGATGCCTTTGAAGAATTGCATGACGAAACAATTAGGCTTACAAAATTAATTTCTTCATCTAAGAAAACTATCTCTTCTTTAGAAAATCAAATTCTAATTTTGAATAAAGAAATTGAAGAATTAAAAATTGAAAATGAGACATTAGGATTAATTGATGCATGCTCATATCATTCTTCACATGCTTCTACTTCGTATTCTTGTTCTTCATGTCATGTGCTTGAAAATGAAATTGAAGATTTAAAGAACACCCTTGCCAAATTCACATGTGGGGAAGAGATAATTTAAATATTTTATTAGGAAAACAAAGGGTTGTTTTTCAAAAGGCTGGAATAGGATATAACCCGAATAATCAACACAAATCCTATAAAAATTACTTTGTTAATTCTAGCATCTCATGTAGCCCATTTGTTAAATGTTTCTATTGTGGGGAGAAGGGTCATAGTGCTTCAACATGCAATGTAAGGAAAAATATCAATACAAAAATTGGAACCAAAATGGTATGGGTTCCTAAGGGCACTATACCCAAAACTGACAATCAAGGACCCAAGAAAATTTGGGTACCAAAAACCAAAAATTGAATTGTGTTGCAGGTGTGCTTGATAGCCAAGAGCTAACTTCGGCATTTTTTTTAAAATGGTTGCTGCAAGCACAAGACTATAATAAATTTCAAGCTCTCCTTCTTGTCTCTATCAGGCTTGGACTTGCATTCATATGAGTATTTCCATGAAAAGGTAAGCTTTCTTATCTCAAATATGCCTTCGGATGCAAAATGTATGCTTTTATGTTTGAGTTATTCGAATACCTCCCTGTGGTATTCGAATACCATTGCATCTGTACGTGAAAATCCATGTTTTTCTGATAGGTCTATTCGAATACCTTCCTATGGTATTCGAATACCATACATCAGTACATCAATTTTATGCCTTTATAAAGCTAGAGTATTCGAATAACTATATAGCTATTCGAATAACCAGATATCTATCACATCAGTTTTTCTCACATGCTATCTGGAGTATTCGAATACCTTCCAAGGCATTCGAATACTTGCTCCTTCTGGAGTTTATAAAATGTGATGGGTATTCGAATACAGCAAGAGGTATTCGAATACCACATGACTGAAAGCAAGTTTTACGACGTGTTCTTTGTTTCGTTTCTGCTTCTATTCTTTTTTCTTGCATATGCAATGCAAATAACATGCTTTTAATCTTATTTCATCAAGCCTTCATTTATGCCTTATATGAAAATCACATGATGTTCTTAAATGCATATTTCTTGGCTTGTTCTTGCCCTTTTATTTTTTTTCTAAAATATGCTCAATGTAATTGGCTATTGTTTTGATATACGAACAAGTGCAATAAGTGGTATATGAAATATTTAATATCTATGTTTTTATTGACATATGTCAGATTTATAAGAATTTGTTAACAAGTGGTAAATGCTTAGAACATCTTGACAAGTTATATCAAACAAGTGGTAAATGCTTTACATTTTGACAACAAGTGATATCAAAGTGGTATGAACATAATAACAAGTAATAACAAATATGATATCAAACAAGTGATTTCTTGGCCAAATTAATCGATAAATATATTTTTGCCCTTGAGAATCATTTGCTGTTTTTGCCTCATTGTTTTAAATGCTTATTGGCTTATGAGTTTGACTAACCCCTATGGATCCAACATTAATGGATACCAATGAAAGCACTCTGAATTTTGTTGTAGGGAGAACACTACCTCAAGCATAAATTTAAATGGACAAAATTCATTCAACTTGAGGACATGCATATATTGTTTAATATGATAAAATGGGAGAGAAAAATACTTGCCCCATCTTTTTGATCATGACAAAAGGGGGAGAATGGTATCAAATGTACAAAAGGGGGAGAACAAGTTTAAATGTCTTTGTTTGAGAAAAGTCAAGAAAAGAAAAAGTCAAAACAAAAATAGAAATTGAATTCCAAAAGTAAGGGGGAGCTGCTGTGCATATCTCTGATGAAAATCACCTCTTATGAAAAAGAGGGGGAGTAAGTATCTCTAAACTAACTTTGTGAATTCCAATTTATATGAACTAATGCTTTTCTCAAATGTTAGTTTGTCATCATCAAAAAGGGGGAGAATGTAATTGGCTAGCTATCATGAGCAATAGTTTTGATGATAACAAACGTGAAGACAAACATGAAGATGATGAGAAGACCAAGTCCAAGATCTTCAAGAATAAGCTTTAGGACTTAGGATCCTTGTAAAAGCCTCATTGGTTATCTCATTAATTGGCATTGCAGAAATGTTTTCAAAATTGTTTTTCCAAAATTAAACAACCATTTTCTCGTCATTTGAAAGCATTTAAAACTGGTTTTATAATAGAGGTATTCGAATACCCCGTTAGGTATTCGAATAGAGTGTTTTCAAGTTTGAACGTTTTCGTTTTTCAAAGTGGTATTCGAATACCCATCTATGGTATTCGAATAACTTGTTTCAAACCGATATTTCTTTGTTCTTTCCAAACTGAGGCATTCGAATACCCTTAACTGGTATTCGAATACCCTAGATTCAGAATGAACCTTTTTAAATGAGGCATTCGAATACCCTTAACGGTATTCGAATAACCCAAATAATCGCTTTTTTTAAGAGAGTTTTGGCAAGAGGCATTCGAATACCTCATAAGGTATTCGAATACCGTTCACGCAAAATTGATTTTCTCGAAACGTTCAAAAATGGCAAAGAACGGCCATATTTGCTTTTAATGGTTTCTTAATTGGCACCCAACGGCTAGTTGCTTTCTTTGCTCTATAAATACAGACCTTGGGTCTCTTCTCAAAAACCCCAACCACTTGAATTATTTTTTGCTTGGCTAAAACGAATTTTACATTATTTTCTCTCTTTCTGTGCTCTTTTTGCCAAAACCTTGAGATATCCTTTAGAGAGCTCATTAGCACTTCAAGTTGTAATATCTCGCTCTAAGTGAGAGTTTATTTTTCATCTATTCTCTCGCTTCGTAAAAGGGTGAGGTATCCCTTAGTGAATTTGTGAGGGTGAGGTATCCCTCTAGTAAAAGGGTGAGGTATCCCTTGGTGTAAAGAAGGTGAGGTATCCTTCAAAGGGGTGAGGTATCCCTCTAGTAAATAGGGTGAGGTATCCTGTTGTGTAAAGGTTGCAAGCACCTGTTTTAAGCTTGTGTTGAATAGTGAAAAATCTCGAACTGTGTTTCGGGGACTGGACGTAGGCCACAAGTGGTTGGTGGTCGAACCAGGGATAAATATCGTGCCTCGCTTTTCTACCCTTATTCTTTTATCTTTATGCACTTTATTTATTCTTGCAATTTAATTATTATTTGTTCTTCTTATCTTCTTCTTATTCACGACTTTTAATAATTAAATTCAGTATAATTTATTTGTTTAAGGCTTTTGCGAAAAATCCTTAATTACTCAATTCACCCCCCTCTTGAGTACTGAAGCCACTTGGGTAACAGGAAACTCTTTCCAATTATATCACATGCAACTCTTGGATAGTTGGGGTGAATAACACTTATTCTAATCCATCTAATGGACTAAAGCCCAACTTTATGTCTCTAAGCCTTCAATCCTATTGAAATGGCCTAGTTAAGTCAGACCCAATGGTTGGCAATTGGATATTACTCTTATCCCATCGCATCTTACTAATATAGATAAAGGCATCCTGCTTTTGGTAGACCTACACTTGATCGATACTAGTCTTGACGAGTGCCACGCATTGGAAGGCATCACATAATGACTTAATATTTTCTTTGAAGGAATTTTATTATTAGATCTCACCATTTATTAAACTTGTTTAACATACCATAAACATCATCCATGCATCTTATACATATAAAGCATATAATAAATGTGACATGGTTATGGACTCTAAGAGAGTAACATTAATTAAGCCAGCTTCATTAAGCGTCTCCCACCAACGTCCTCACTTGATGTCGTCTTCTTGCCTCCATATCAAGATTACATTATATAGAAACCTCTTTTACATTCGAGGGGAGTTAGATGAGAAGAGAATGTACAATCAGAATGTAGAGTGAAAGGCACGACACACAGGTCGTATTTAAAATAACCAAAATAGCATAAAAAGAGGACTAAAGCCATAACCATGCACCATGCATCACAAAGTATACATAAACACAAAGTAATAACACATTATTATTTTGTGAATTATAAAAACAATTTTGAATATCGCGCTTTTGAATATCACACACCACGCAACGGGGTTCGGGGCAGCGCCCCGACGGGACCCCATTTGCATTCATATACCACCACTAGTTTCTTGAACAAAAATTTGAGTTAGACCCTATTTGCCTCTGTGACGGCTAGGGCAATAACACTTAAACCCTAAGGCCCGCAAACACATGAACGTTTCATGTGCCGTAGAGGTTACTCATAGCGCCATCACCTATCCAGAAACAGGGTTTCCAGAATGCGTGAAGACATGAACACTTCATGTCATGAGGAAGCTACATAGCTGCCGCAAACCAGAAACAAGGTTTCCAAAACCTTGTGTCGCGCTGCTGTGTATATATCGCATTTATACCAGAAAAACGCAGAAATAGAAAACATTCAAAATGGTTTTCACATAATCATACATATCACATCTATACATATACTAGAAAAACGCAGAAACTGAACGCATTCAAAATGGTTTTCACAGAATCATACATATCACATATATATATACCAGAAAACGCAAAAATAGAAAGCATTCAAAATGATTTTCATAGAATTATACATATCACACACACACACACACACACACACACACACACACACATATATATGCCAGAAAATGCAGAAACAGAAAGCTTTAAAAACGATTTTTCACAGAATCATATGAACATCTTCATGGTTTCAAAAACATCAACATGTTTCCTAAACAACAAAACAAACAGAACACAGTTTCATAAAACATTATTTCGATTTCAGAAATAACATATAAAGATCGTATCGTTTACGAAAAGAAAGCAATGAATCATGTTATCTCATATAAC
Organism: Ormosia emarginata; assembly: GCA_029884605.1. Classification (NCBI taxonomy): domain Eukaryota; kingdom Viridiplantae; phylum Streptophyta; class Magnoliopsida; order Fabales; family Fabaceae; genus Ormosia; species Ormosia emarginata. The sequence goes on along the minus strand of JAQQTP010000049.1, from coordinate 1,429,154 downwards.
AAGCAAAGTAGAAAAACCAAATCATGGTTTCGCAAGTGGCTCTGATACCATTGTTAGGAATTGTGGATCAAAAGTCACGTAGTGGAATAATAAAAATTCCCTCACAGGATCCATGCGAAAAGGCCATAATCCTAGTTTTTAAAGGTTTACCTCTTGAAGCGTAATAAACACAAGCGAGATGAATCACCAACACCGTAATAGCGATAATGTCTCTGCGGTATCCACACGAATAGACTTTCAAACAGAAGTCACACCTCTGTTTTGCAGTGTTAGCTACGAAGAGAAGAAAGCCTTTCACTATCTCTCACTCACTTTTAGTAGGTGCGGCTAAGGTTGTGATGTTATGTACATAGCAGCCCCTTTAGCAGTACTATTTATAACAGTGGCTGCCTTAAGTGAGTGTGAGTAGTAGCAAGGTAAGCTATGCAACCCTAAACTCATCTGTTATGAGTTAGGCCCACAATTGAATCCGAGTCAAACTTGGATTCTTATTGCTCCAATTTAGTTTGCTCTAAGTGTGCGACCCTGTAGGTTCTCATCACGTTAGTAGTAATATTAAAATCTCATTTTAATATTACAAACAGTGAGCGGTATCTAGCAACACATCGCTGCTACCTAAGTAATGAGAATGTCAGTGATTTGACATAACCTATTTGTGACCAATGTTTCTGTGTAGTGTAGTCCCTTTGTCCAGATATCTAGATTGAACACAAGGCATGGAACGTGTCACCCTTGTTTAGTTCAATCTCCAGTTTCCTGATTCTCGAGTAGACATAGTAATAACAAATGAGATCAATATCTCATATTGACTCATTTGAGCATAGTCATGCATTTCGTAGTCTCACTCAATCAGGGCCCCCGAAGATATCACTCCTATTATGTAGGAGGGACAAATCCCATCTAGGTCACTCACATCCCTTCACATGAATCGCGGTATGTCTAATAACTAACTTTATAATCATCTTGTTACAGATGACGTTTCATGGCATTAAAACACACAACTCCTCATGAAGGAATCGTAGTGATTTGAGGTCAAAGGACCACATACACCATTATCACTATGAGAATCACTTATGACACTCACGTAACGATCCACGTAGCGTTCTCATGACGGGACTGTCCAATATATCGTTACTCTAATATGTATCCATATGAAGACTTGATATCTCATATCCATGACCCATGAGATGTGGTCATCACTCTACGTACAGACTAGTCTCAATGCATTATTGTTGTCCCAATTAACAATAATACTTGACTAGGGACATTTAAGAATAGTATTTTATCCAATAGGATCTCACGATCAAGTCATCCACTTGATATCCTATGGTATCAAATTTACTATTCTAAGGACTTTATTATGTTTATTAAAAAAGAACACAATAAATGAAATGTCTTATATATTAAAAATAGCATAATACAATGTATGTAAATACAGACAGAATGCATTGGCCTTTAGGGCATACACCAACAGCAACTTTACCATAATTTGACCTTACTTTAAATTGAAATAGGGCAACTAGCAACTTTCGTGAAATTTTTACCTATTATATCCTTACATGTTAGCTACAAAATGTCAGTAGTCCCATGTATTTTACACCTTAGAGCAAGAAGTTATGTAATCTGGTTTATTAAGTGTCGGATTACTTGTTTCTGCAGAATCTCTCTTGGATCCAAACCGAAACTGGTGCTACTTGGGCTGGCCTAAAAATTTGAAATTTTTACTACATGAAGCCTTGTATCTTAGCTTTCAAATGCAACAAGAAGCAAGTATGACTACAACTCAAGTTATGCTACAAACACTACAGGTTGTCAGGATGCCCTGTTCTTCTGGTCTTTGGATGCCTAGTCGCTAGAACACAAGAAAGAATTCTACAGAAATGTGTTCTGCATAATCTTGGGTTCTAACCAAGATCTACCCCTCAAACCATGGATTCTAAGTGATATCTAATCCTAAACATGATCTCTAACATGATAGAATCTTCAAACACTAACTTAATCCATCTAGCTTAGATTCATGAACAAAGTTCAATCATCCAAAATACCCATTTACTAACTTCAAACTCCATGAGTTTCATGGATGTTCCTAGGTGCAAACTAACACCTTTGAGTTGATTAAGCTTCATTCTAACCAAACTCAGTCGCTAAGGCACTAAACAAGCAAGAACACAATATAAACCACTCAAATCCCATACTTTCTCTAGCAACAACCACTATGTAATAAAAATGGAGATAGGGAGAGATAGCATGTATAGTTCAAGCACCCGTACCTCTTGAAGTGCAGCTGGTCTTCAAGCTTGAGCTTAACTCTTGGATCTTCCTTGGTTTCCCTTATTTTTTTTCCTTTTTTCCTCTTTTTTTCCTTTGTTTCCTTTGTTTCCTGTCTTTCCTTTTGTTTCTGCTTTCTTTCTTCTTTTTGGCAGCTGTTGTTGCTCTTCACGTGACAAGGAAAGATAAGTGAGAGGGAGTGACTAAAATATTTTAGGATATTTTGTTGGAACTTTTTTATCTATCAGAACACTTAAACTTTACCAAATCGAGTTTCCTAACTTTCAACAACTTTAGAATAAATCCTAAGATTCATCTAAATTCTTGTTTCAGCATTACCATGAGTTTCTATATCTATTACTAGTCAATCTGTCATTAAAACACATAGCCAGTATGCTTAAAAATACCAAACTAACTCTGATTTTCCTTAAATTTTAACTACATCTCATATCATACATTTGTGACCTGGAAATAAATTATTCATATTTGTTTCCCTCATCTAAGCAATTTATGCTAATATTTGAGTCATTTTAAACTACTTTTTACTTTCTGTGTCGCAGCAAAGTGCATAAACTAACTCAGTTTATCATAAAATTAAACAAGTATATTAAGCAAGTATTATGCTATCTTTGTAATCATATACAAGTCTAACATGTTTAAGAGGATGTTATATTTCTCCCCTCCTTTTTAAAATTTTGACACCAAAATTGCTTGCTTCGTACAAACAACTCTGGGTAATCTTACTTCATATGGAATTCTAACTCCCAAGTGCTATTTTCTCCCAACTGTACCTTCACCAGAGGAATTTGCTTACCTATAAGCTTTTTAACTCCTCTATCTGTGGATGGTAAGTTGTACTAAGACTCAACTTAGTCTCAAACGCCTTTGCAAGGTTTCTCAAAAACTATGTGAATCTAGTATCTCTATCAGACACTATACTCACAGAGACTTCAAGCAATCTAACTATCTCTTTTAAATATAGTTAAACTAATTTATCTAGAGAATAACTAGCTTTACTTGGAAAAAAGTGGCAAATTACTTAATCTATCCACTATTACCTAAAACGCATCATATTCTATTGTATCCTTTTCATCATTTGTCATTTAGAAATCCTTTTGGGTTCTTACAAAGTTTTACTCACTAATGTCATTTAGAGCTTCATCCTCCTTCTAAGCTTCTAAAATATGAGTCCTTAAGTCATTTATGATGCCCACCTTGTTCACTGAGAGACTATCTGGCATCATAGTCACTGCAAGACTCAAATTCCCAAAAATTTCAAGAAATTCACACTTTCAGACCATCATCCAGGACACATGTAGGGATTTTCTACTTAGTGCATCAGCCACTACATTGGCTTTACCCGGATGATACTATAACTCAAAGTTATAATCTTTTGAGAATTCCATCCATCTTATCTGTCTTATGTTCAGTTCCTTCTAATCAAACAAGTACTGCAAACTCCTTTGATCACTGAACACCTCAAACTAGACTCCTTATGAGTAATGTCTCCAAATCTTTAAGGCAAACATTACTGCAACATATTCCAAATCATACATAGGGTAGTCCTCCTAGTATGACTTTAACTGACTCGATGCATAGGTAACTACTTTCCTATTTTGCATCGAAATACACCCTAAGCCCATCTATGAAGCATTACTATACACCTCAAAGTTCTCATGGGAATCTGGAATTACCAACACAGGAGTAGTGATCAACCTCAACTTCAGCTCTTGGAAACTATTCTCACAATCTGAAGTCTGTAACACCCTTGTGGGGATGTCATATATATAAAGAAAATAAAAGAAAGATAAATAAAATCTACCCAAGTTGTAAAACATTTATTACGTACTAATACGGGTTGTAAAATAATTCCTGTTAAATAGAATATTATTAAATAAAATAATGCGGAAACATAAAATAAACAGAACAACATCACTCATAATATACATATGGTCCAAATTATAAGTTATACAAATAATTTACAACTACAACTACAAATATTTAAACAAACAAAAAACAATAAAGATAATCAATATATACATAAGAAAGCGCAGACGCGCCCAAAACACACATCATAAACATTTAATCCTCTGATAGATCACTCTCAGGAAACTCATCAGAAGATAAATATCCAGGATGCCTCGACACTCGGCGGAAACGAGACCGCGCAGTCGATACAATAGTCATCTCACTAGGCTCAGTGGACACACCACCCCAATGACGCCTAAGAGATAAAGGCAACTTTAAGTGCAGAAACACAGTAGTCGTCATCACTGGCTCTCCATCAAACGTAAGTCGTATGGACACAGTCAACCGTCCCACGTAAGTCACTGAGTCTCTGTCTCCCCGCAGATGCCAAGCTAACTATCCACCGTGAAACTCGAGTGTCACAAAACCCAAAAATCCTGGCACTGCCATGCCCAAACAAATCAGTCCAATGGATATGGATGATCAGATGGTTCTTGGTCGTCGTACTAGTCTTCGACTTCACTCTCTCTTCCTCTCGGGATACAAAATCTCAAGAGGTCATTCCTCTTCCTCAAACTCTTTACCACGTAAATAAATATACAGAAAACACATACAATAAAGAGGTAAGACAATCTAAAATCATCATAAACATGGCAAATAAGAAAATGACAAACAACAGATATTTAGTTCATGCAATATGAAAAGCTATAACAGTAATTAGTAACAGAATAGTATCACAACAACACATAATATCACGATATAAATAATATCACGAGATAAGATAATATCACGAGATAAAATAATATGACATAAAATAAAATAAAAATAGACAAATTATCATAATAATAACCAAATAAAATAAACAGATAAAATAAAATAATATCCAAGATATAACCATATACAATATGACACAATCCTACTCCATGGAGCTAAACACATACGAGATATCGAGAGAGAAGAATGACCCGCAAAAAATCTATTAGTACCACGGCTTGCCCAACCAAACTATTCCGTGGTCTCACGTTGCGTCTATAGCCCCACGTCACATGGAATCCATCATCCAAGGCGTGGTGTAGTTCACGGTCTCACGTTGTGGCACTACAGGCAATGTACTATTAGACTTTACGAAATCTCGATTAAAAATAGTGCGTGTCGAGTCCATTAGTGTGCTATCTTATCGGTTACCATGGCCCAAGCGAGCGACCGATCATCCATATATGGGATCCCGCACACTAACATCTCCAAGTTTATAAAGACAATGAACCACACTACGTTTATCGCATCGACAACACGAAGTGATTCACCTCGTTAACCAATCCACCAAAAATTGGCATAAACTCAATATATGAGAAATTACCAGAATACCCTCAATAAAAATATATCCTCAAAGATAAAAAGATACAGTAAGTCCCACCGAACAAATACTGTTCCAAAGCCTGGATGCACGTTCACCTCATAGCTTGACAAATTTAAAAAATACTTTGAATTCAATACCAATTTTGGTCAATCGCGTAGAAATTTTATCGCGTTTTCACAATCTCGTCATTTCTACAAACGTTTTTAAATCGCGTAAATTTATTTTTCTATTTTTAAAATCGCGTAGAGTTTTTAATACGTTTTCTCAATCGCGTAAGGTTTTTAAATCATTTTCTTGTCCAAATCCATTAAAATTTACTGTTTAAATAAACAAAAATAATAAATAATACGTTTAAACTACGTAAAATATTTTCCATACCATATACTGTCTTTTGGACATCTTTTCTATCTTATTTGTCCGTTTTTAATAAAAATTGACAGTATTTTGTTTAGAAAATTATATTAATGGTTTTCTAATTTTTTTCCTAAAGGTAAAATTTCATTTTACTTAATTTCTAACCATATAATTTAATCCTTTTTGAAAACCACTAACATTTCTCCTTTTAACAAAATAAAGTATTCTAGCTATATGTTAGAAATTTTTGAAAGTTACAATTTTCTTTTCTAACAATAAAATCAATAGTTTTAGTTGCTTAAACTTAATTCAATTCAATTTATTTCTTCAAAACTCATTTTAGAAAATTCTTTTTAACATATATTGCATCTTTATACTTGGAAATGGTTTGGAATTGATTTTAGAAATCATGAATATTTGATTTGGCATGTTGGCCGAAATATACACTTGGGTCATTTGATTTCTAAATTCATTTTCCTTGATCTAAACAATTCTATCTATTGTTAATTTTTCTAGGTTAATTAAATTACACTTTAGGAAAATAATGAGAACATTTTGGTTCTCCTTTTGGGTCAATGGTCAGTAAGACTTGGTGTTGTGTTCTTTGGAACACTCATGCATACCTTAGCATGTTATTCACATCCTATACATTATCATGCATTTCTAACACATACAAATTATCAAAGCTTGTAGACATGCAAATCAAAGCTTGTAGACATGCAACACTATAAAATTATTACAAACATCAAATAGGAAAGCTACTAACAATCACACAAACAAGCTACTAACAAACACAAACAAAGGAATCCTTATGGATTCTACAATCAACAATCAACCTCCATTTTCTTACCACCACCCATGGATGATAAGATTTGTCTTCCTCTTACCTTAAATGAAGACAAAAATATTCTTTCACTCCTCTTCTAGGTTTCGGTTTTCTCCTTCAAATCACCTAACAAACTTAAACAAAATCTACAAGTTACTAACCATAAAAGAAAGCTTAAACCATGAAGAAATCATGGCTTGGAAGTTTGAAAAAAAGTTTAGAAATGGAAAACAAGAAATTTCACCTTCTAGGTAAAATTTTCCAAATAAGTTTCCAAGCTTCAAATGGAAGATTTTGCAAGAACTCTCAACTAGAGATGTTCTTAGGATTGTGTTTAGGTTTAGAAAACTTGGTTGGATAAAATTTTGGATGGTTGGATGGTGTAGAATAGAGCTTGGCCGAAACTAGCTTCAAGGAAGCTTCAATGGTGTTTAGGGTTTTTGGAAGAGAGAGAAGAGAGAAAATTGCATGAAGACAAAGTGATTATGGCCTTCCAAAAGCCATATGGTCGTGGACTTCAAAGCCATGCAAGGTGTCATGGGTTTGGCTTCATCCAAGCCTTAGAATGAATCAAAGGTCAAGATTAAAACTTGGTTAGCAAGCTTGTCTCCCATTGGTTGAGTTTAGCATAGTCATCTAACCTAGTCACATGCTTAGTCACTAATTAGCCTAGTCACCACACTTAGTCATCATGTTCTTGAAAGTTCTATCACTAATGAGGTTTAATTAAGCTACTAAGTTAACTGTTTTAACTAAACGTGGGTCCCGTAAAAAAATTTCCTGTCCACTTTGTCATTTTATTATCTTGACTAATAAAATAATATTATAATAATACAAAATTATTTTATTTGACAATTAAATCCTAAAAATTAAAAGATTAACAATGTCAAATTATCATTCAAATCGGGTTTAGTAAGATCCCCAGGTTGAATAATTAAAACAAGATTTTCTCAAAGAAAAAATATTATTTTCTTGTCACGGAGCAAATCGTACAAAAAGTCCAAATAAAATCACAGACAATAAATTAATATTTAAGCACTTTGTAACATATAGAAAAATTAAAAACAGTACAATCGGGACGTAATCTGGTCATTTTTCTATTTTTTTAAAAGGAATACGACAAGCAAATCATCCAAAACGTTCAAATAAAATTACGACGATTAATGATTAATTGTCTATATATCTCCTTAAAAATTAAAAACAGTAGCTTGAGAAAATTTTTATTTTACCGTCTCGAAGCAAATTACGTAAAATGATCAAATAAAATTTTAGCATAAAAACATATTTGTATTTCATACGTGAAAAATAAGAAACAAGAAAATAGGGACACAACAAGCCATTTACACAAAAAGCTTGAAAATACACTTATTGAAGATCTGATGGAAACAGTCGAATATCACATTCAAGGACATTTTTCTAAAAATTGGGGTATTACAAAGTCCACTCAAACTACTACCTTTACTAGTTAACCTAGTCAAGGTAGCGCTAATTGAGAAATTCTACTGATAAATTCTCTAACCTCGGTCACAATGGTTGGTCTTTCCTATTATACCACTGCTTAAACTTTGTTAGGGTCTTTAAAATTTCTCCTTGAGAAATCATATGACCTTAAAACTATACCACTTGTAACCAAAACTTACTCTTGGTTAACTTTGCAGGCAACCACCTTTCCCTAAAAGTTTTCAAAACTATTTTAACATACTAAACATGTTCTTTCATAATCCTAGAAAATTTTTGGAGATATTCTCTGCCTAACCTTGATTCTCTAGCAATCAGATCTTAGATAATCTCTTGAGAAAATCCAAAGTGTAACGTCTCCCTTTGGAGAGGGACAGTCACACCAAAAAGAACGAAAGATCAAAAGATAACACCAAGACCTGGTTATATACACGTATTGATAGTGACTTATTCATTTATAAAACATATAGTAAATTGGCAATTCTCTTTTAAATATATGCACATATTTTTTTTTGTTACGGAAGACATAAACTTGGCGGAAATAAATAACATGAAAAGTTAAACCATATATTTATACATAGATATGAGTCATAAGTGTTTAGATACATCATCAGATTTATCAAAAGAAAATAGAAGCTTTACATGCCCAAAAGGATATACATATTATAGCCCACCAAAAACACAAAACATCAGCCCCCCCCAAAAAAGCTATATACCATATGCCAAAGTCCCATAACTATGGGAGAGGGCCCTCCGATGGGTCTTCCTCCGATTCATCGGAAGATAAGACCACCGGAGGAGGCACTCTCTGACAGACATGAGTCCATGCCAAGGACAACTCACTGTCCTCACGAGGGGTATAGTTCAGGATACCCTAAAGTTCCCTAACAGGCATGAAAAACTCTAAGTGGATAGTAGTATCCAAGGAGAAGAAAGGGACATCATCCCTAGTCCTACGGATAGTAATAAAAACGTCTCCATCATAACAGATGCGCTTTGAGTTCTAATCAATTTTCTAGGCATCCGACTTGTCATAGAATAAAATGCTTACATAACCCAAAAAGCTTTGGCCCACTGCCATCACAGAACAAGAGGCTAATTTGACCAGAATCCAGGAAACGCAAGCTCTTCTACACCTCGGTCTTTACAAAAATACTGATATAAATAGAGTAACAAAACAAAGATGTGAGATATCTGACATCATTACCAATTATGGCAGTAAAGAAACATATACGATGCATAACGCTAAACAATACAGTAAATAGTAAGCAACATCGTGATCAGATAATAAACAGTTCAATAATTCAGGCAGACATAATATCAATAAAAGAAACAGTCTCATATTCATATAAATAAATGCCAAGTAAATATGATGACTGATTATGCACATGCACAAGGTACCAAAAATCCTACTCCATGGAGCTAAACACAACATTAAGAGAGAATGATCAATGAGACATGTCTGTATCTCATCGGGCTCAAATCAAGTGCTTCAATATTCAATAAATTGCGTAACATGGCTCATACAAGACATTCTTCACAAGATCGCGATATAGGATAGTGTCTCGATCTGGATCGTCGGTGCATTTGCATCGGTCTGTCTCATGGTATAGAGGAGCTACCAACTACCCATTATGAGGTACCCGCACCTCGATGCTCCCCAGGTCAACAAGTGACCTACACGTGTCTACTCGCTCAAGCACTAAGGTGTTATTCATCTCCTAAGCATACAACCTTACAACAAAGTCCACTGGACTTTTCACAATGCATGATGACTCAATGCATATTCATGTTTATTCATCAATAATATACTTTTCCATAATCATGCCACAATTGGCCAATTTAATTATCAACAAAACCTAGGTTCGACTCATGGACCCACAACAATGTATTATCCGATTCTCAATTATGAAAGCATGCCTTTAAGGTTTATTATGAAATTATGCCTTAACTTCTACATTTTTCCTATTAAGTCTCTCTCTAGGGGAATTCTCTTGCATTTTTCATCTAAACTTTATTATTCAAATTAAATAAGTTCTTCACTTAATTCTAAACCTAACTTACTTAGGGTAATTTAATTTAAGTTGCTCAATATCTCACTTACACTTATGTTCTTCCTTTCGTCAAAATTATTCTAAGTTATAGAATAAAGTTCTATTCTTTGTTCTTTTCATTTTATGAACCCCTAATCAACATCTAACCGTCTAATTAATTAAATTCTCATTTTAACATAAAGTTTGCCATCATTTTCCCTAAGAGGCCGTGGGCTCTAGGGAATGAGAAATTCTATAATTTCTTATCACCTCACTAATTACTCATCATTAAAAGTCTTAATTTCCAAATTGTTACACAAATTTTCATTATGGACCCATTTTTGGGCCATTTGGCCATGAGCCTCCAAGCAAAAAGGGCAAGGAACCCTTGCTTTCCATCCATTTTTCCAATCCATCAAGATCAATCCAAAGTCATCAAGAAATACAAATGCAACCAATAAATTCATATAAGATAAAATCAATACAAAATCATCAAAATCATACAATAAAGAGAGTAACCCTAACATGGGTTCCTCATAACCAACACATAAATAAGCTCCTCACTATCAAGATAGGTTGAAGTGGATGATCTCCCTCTTACCAAATGAAATAACAAGTAAAACAATCTCCTTGGTGCTCTTGAGATTTCATCCACCACCACCAAAAACCCTAGGATGATCAAACTTTCACAATCAATAACCAATGCTTAAAAAGAGGAATCCTTGATCACCAAGGTGACCAAGGATCATGAAAAAGGAAGAGAAAATGGAAAAGTCATGAACTTTACCTCAAAGCTTCAAACTTTAGGGCTTTATGGAATAAGATGAAGATGGAAGATTTAGGTGATGGTCACAAAGAAGAAAGGTTTCAAGATGATGAGAAGATGTAAGAAACAAGGTTGGTTGAGCAAGAAAAAGTGGATGGCCAAAAATGGTGTCTCTTGGCCGTGGGGTTGAGGAGAGAATGAAGAGGAAAATGTGAGTTTCTTGAAGGTGATTCCAACAAGAAATGAAAACCTTCAAAGGAAAGTAGCTTCAAACAAGGTGGTTGCTTGAAATCAAGCAACCATGGAAGGTGGGAAGAATGGTGGTTGCCATGGAAGAGAGGAGGAGAGGAAGAGGAGAAAAGTGTGAGAGAAAAATGAGCAAAGAGAAATATGGAGAGAGAAAGTGATAGAAAAGTGATAGAAACTTTTTGGGAAGTTTTCTAAAATAAAATTTGAACATGTGCTTTTTGTTACCAAGTGGCTTCAATACTCAAGAGGGGGGTGAATTTAGTTTATAAAACAAGTTCACAATTCTTTCACAAAATGTTTGAATATTAATTTTCGTTGAAGCTATTAATTGATAGAAGTGAATGAATGGATAAGATAGATAAATATTGCTCATAAATGAACCAACCAAGAGAGAAATGATCAAGTAAGGAAATAAACCTATGCACAAATATAAAGAGAAGGGTTTAGATAATCAAACACGATAGTTTATCCTGGTTCGGCCACCAATCCACTTATGACCTACATCCAGTCCTCAAGCAACCACTCAAGATTTTTCACTATATCTTCAAGCTTCAATAGGTGCTTAACAATCTTTATAAACTTGAGCACTCAACACCTTAGGATGCCTCACCTTTGTACTTGAGCCTCTTCAAACAAAGGGATGCCTCACCCTTTACAATTTGGAGGGATACCTCACCCTCTTTCATAAAACAATCAAGATTGATAGAATGAAACTCTCACAAGAGTAATTGAAACAAATTGAAGCTCTAGAATGCTCAATAATGATATCTCAAGGGTTTATAGAAAAACAGAGCAAGCCTTGGTTTCTTGGATTGATTCTCGTATAAATGTGTTTAATTGATGTTTCAGATTCAAGGTCAGCCTCTAATGAAGCCCCAACTTCAGTATTTATAAAGAATTTGATCCATGGAGTCGTTGGGTTCATTAAAACCAAGCATTTAATGCACCTAATATAGCCGTTAGGCACTGTCAGACCTTTGGTAATCGATTACACAATCTATGTAATCGATTACATGACTGTTAGAACATGTTCTTGGCTTTTTGGGTAGTGTGTAATCGATTACCAAACTTGTGTAATCGATTACATGACCTCTGCTACCACCTCAGTGTAATTGATTACAAAGCTTTTGCCATGCATGTGATCGATTACATGAACAATGAAATCGATTAGCAGCTCTCTATTTAGCTTGTAATCAATTACAACATATGTGTAATCGATTACCCTGTCCTTTGAACACATTTTTCAAGCCCAATTGAGGATCCATGCCATTTCTAAATTTAAGAAACTTGAATTGAACATTATTGGTATATGTTTTATCATGATCCAAGATTAAAATCAACATCTTCTTTAGAATGTGAACTTTGAAAAATATATTGATTAAAAACATCTTTGAAAAATTATTTGAGATATCTTGAGAGCATTTAACATTGATGTTCTAAGGCCTATGTCTAAATAAATGTCTTGATCACTCTCTTTGATCTTGAACTTCTCTTTTGCACTTGATCTTCATCTTTGGGTTTGTTATCATCAAAAACTATTTGACATGCTTCAAGATATAAGCATTCACATTCTCCTCCTTTTTGATGATGACAAAATAAACATCAAAAAGAAGAGAAGCATTTATTTATATATATTCAGAGATTTAGGCGCAACTCTCCCCCATAATGTATGTACAAGATAGGGTTAGTAATGTGTTCATGTAAAAGCTTAAATCATGCTCCTTCGTACTTATGCAATCACTAATCTCTCCCCCGTTGGCATTATCAAAAACATATAAGCAGTTAGGCAAAAGAAAATTCAACAGTATTTTAGCTGTATTCATGATTTCCCAAAGATTTAAGTAACAACAAACAATCAATACAACTCAATCAAGTGTGCAAACAGAGGATAATCAGTCCAACAAGGTAACTAATCAGATCAAAATAGCAATATATTCAATAAGCATATATGAAACATAAAAAATATTAATTGATTTTATAAATGTAAAGATAGATCCAATGTCATATACAAAATATCAATAACAAAACAAGGAAACATCATGGCAATGGTCCAGGGTCATTAGCAGTCATCTCGCTATCACTATCCTCATCCACAGCGACGTCTCCAAGGTCGACATCACTATCACCAGGTTCAAGATTGTCCTCGAAACCAAGGAGCTCCTCAACATCAGCAGGAACTCCAACTGGAGTAGTAGAGGGAACAATAAAGGATAGAGGAGCAGGAGGGGCAGAAGAAGTGGTAGGTGCAATAGCTGCTTTCCGAGAAGTGTATCCTAGGCCCTCTAGGAAAGAGCGAATGGATGCAAGCTCCTGATCAGTGTAGTCCATTCCAAGCTCAAGGTGATCCACCTTCTACTTAATGCGATCCATCTGAATTTCCACCGTAGTCACCAAGTTTCACATTTCTTGAAGCAGGAGATCTAATGTGGCTGGAGCTAGAGCAGGTTCCTGGTCCTCTTCTTCATCATCACTCTCCAGACCGTGAGGGATATGCCTATAGTTGCCATGAGCAAGATAGTACTATCTACCATCTACTTGACTCAGCTGAAGCTTCTTCAAGGTGTGCAGGCTAATGGACTATGAACCTTTTGAGCTTGTGTCCTTGGATTCTTCAGACAAGGAGATGCGACAGTGCTCCAAGATGATTGTCACCAACATAGCATGTGGGAGGGCTGAGTTCTTCTTTTTCTTGACATCTAGCATATGCTGAATGATGTAATGAGCCTAATTGGTGGGCCTACCTGTGGTCATTGCCTATAAAACCACCACTTCATCTTGTAGAACCTGGGAGTAATTTCCTCCCCTTGGTATCAACCCTCTGACCACCAGATAATGCAAAACTCTATTTTCCATTGTGAGGCCAATAGCCATTACTTGTTTCTTGTTCCTTGGGATTTCATATCCTGACCTTAGCAAGGAGGTCAAAGCACTTTTGTATTCAAAATCAACTCCTCAAGCATTCTCATTTCTATAAAAACTTGTCCCATTATATGAGAGTTTAGTTAACCTACACCATTCCTCCCTAGTGATCCTAATATGAGTTTTCTTGACCTCAAAAATCAATTAGACAATCATCTTCATACCTCAGATTGGAATAGAACACTCAAACTAAATTTGGATATATTACCTTTTGAATGCTAAAGAAACTAAGTAAGCCTAGCCTTTCAACCAACTTGAAGGACTCTAAAGGTTCACTTGAGCAAAAGTTCTGAGTAAGGTACCTTAGAGAGATAAGCTTCCTTAATTAGAAGTTCTTCTAGAATAATTTAGCCTTCTTTATGGTGATGAAGTGGCGTATGAGGTCCAGCCCAGAGATGTTGCGAGAAGGGGCATTTGAGGACTCTCTAACGTTGAGCCCTATTCTTGCACGTTTTGTCCTTTGGGAAGGTTCAGCCATTTGATGAGAGTGGGTGAAAAAGGGATGAAGGGAAGAGTGTGTAAAGGTGTGTGGGTGAAGGGAAAAATGGAAGAAGGAGGGTTTTGGGTGGTGTGGCTCGTGGGTGATAAGAGGGAGAAAGATGAAGGATTTGGATTGAGATTTTGGGAGATATGAAGGATGTTTGATGGTTGGGTTGTGTGGAGGGATGAATTTCAAGTGGAAGAGAGGTGGAATGAGGAGATTTGGTGGATTTTTGAGTGAGAATGAGGGATTTTGGTGGAAAGGTTTTCGTGGGTGCAAAGGAGAAGAAGAGATGATTTTGAAAGAAAAAACCTTTCGCGTGTCAGAAAACTTTTAAAACCTTGTGTAATCGATTACATTGGTTGTGCAATCGATTACTACCTTTGTAATCAATTACAATTTTGGAGTAATCGATTACCATGCTTCTGGGAACCTTGTAATCGATTACAGTGTTGGTGTAATCGATTACCTGAGTTCTGGGTTTGGTGTAATCGATTACATATCATGTGTAATCGATTACCTACTTGACAGAACCTTTGTAATTAATTACAAAGTTCTTGTAATCGATTACCAGACTTCTAAAACTCATATTTTGCATTACAAACAGTGAAGGATCAATTTTAAACCTTTCAAATTAGTTTCAAAACATCGTAAATCAATTCCAAACATCATGCAAGCATATAATCTAATCTAATTATGATCCAAAACTCATAATTATGCAAATTTGCTACTTTTACCAAGAATTACATCATTTTGATGGATTGGTGAAGTTTTTGAGCTTCTTGGAGGTCCTTGACATAAGGAAGCACCTGTAAAACAACTAAGGGGAAATCTTTGATGCTCAAGTCAGTATTGAATTCAAATATGATTAAAAATTAGAAGTTATGCAGCAAAATGTCATGATTATGCAGTAAAACACCATGTTATGCATCAAATTAACACATTATGCAGCAAATCAATGAATCATACAGCAAAGATGTCATATTATGTAGCAAACTTAAGAAATGTAGAAATTTAACTTATGCATGATTGATCCAATATTCTAAGTTCATTTCTTATATCGAAGAATGCTTCTTTTTGCAAATGTTTAGTGAAAATGTCAGCTAGTTGCTTAGTGGTTTCCATAAATTCAAGCATGCAATCACCTTTTGAACATGATCTCTTATGAAATGATGTCTTATTTCTATGTGCTTTGTTCTTGAGTGCAAGATGGGATTCTTATACAAATTGATTGCAATAGTGTTATCATATCTTATGGGGATGTGATCCAGCACAAGACCATAGTCTAAAAGTTGTTGCTTTATCCAAAGGACTTGAGCACAACAACTTCTAGCTACAACATATTGAGCTTCAACTGTATATAGGGCCACACTATTTTGTTTCTTGCTATGCCAAGAAACAACTGAGCTTCCAAGCAAGTGGCATGTTCCACTAGTGCTCTTCCTATCCATTTTGTATCTAGCAAAATCAGAATCAGAATAACCAATTAAGCTACATGAAGCACCCTTAGGGTACCGCAATCCCATTTGTGACGTGCTTATTAGATATTTCATAATTTATTTTATAGCACTTAAGTGTGATTCTTTAGGATTAACTTAGAATCTAGTACACATGCATACATTAAACATAATATCTGGCCTACTTGCGATAAGATAAAGGAGTGAGTCAATCATACCTTTATATTTGGTAATTTCTATAGATTTACCTCCCTCATCCTTGTCCAAGTAGCAGGAAGTGCCCATTGGTGTAGCCATTTGCTTAGCATCTTCCATTCCAAACTTCTTGAGCAACTCATTGCAATTTTTGGATTGACTTATGAAAGTTTCATCCCTTGTTTGCTTGATTTGAAGGCCAAGGAAGAAGTTGAGTGTAATACCCTTAAGCACATGTTAGACTGGTAAATGGTTACCAAAGGTAGCATTTGACTTGTTTAGCATGTCAGTCAAGTTTTGTGACAAATTGAGTTCATTTAGGCACTTAATTGCAACACAGAAGTTGTAAAGTGGCTTAAAATGACTCAGATAATAGCATAAGTTGCTATGTTAAGGGAAATAAACATAGAAAGTTTATTTCTAGGTCACAAATAAGCCAAGTAAGATGTGGTAAAAGTTTCAAGAGAATCAGAGTCAGTTTGGTATTTTTAGGCATACTGGTTGTGCGTTTTAATACCGAATGACTAGCAGCAGATATAGAAAATGAGGAAAATGGTGAAACAACAATTTAGATGAATCCTATGATTTATTCTAAAGTTGTTAAAAGCTGGGAAACTTGAATTAGCATAATTCAGGTGTTCATAGCAGATATAAGTTTCAGTGTAGAAACTTAAGTTAATCTTTTCTCATAATTCCCTCTGCATCCCACCCCCTTATTTCTCCCTTCTCCCTTGGCAGAGAGCCAAAAACCAGAGAAAGAGAAAGAAAAGGGGAGAAGAAGAAGGAGAAAGGGGAAGAAGGGAAGAAGGAAAGGAAGAGGATCAAGCTTCAAGACTTTGAGTCTTCAAGAGGTAAGGAGATTTCTATTCATTTCTCCCTCTTTGATTTCTTTGAATATAGTTTGGGGTTTTGAATAGAAATAGGGGTTTGGATAGCCAAATCCATGTTCTTAACTTGGTTCTTGATTCTGAGGACTAGGTTAGAATAGTTTAAGCCTAGAGAATGCTAGATGGCCATTCATGGCTCAAGAATAATCATAGAATCCATAGAAAATGGATTTTAAGAATAGTTGGTGTTATATGATTCTGGACTTAGATTTATGCCCTACGAGAATTTATAGGTTGTAAAAGAGTTACAACAAGTTAAAGGGCATAGATTAATGCTAGAAATCACTTAGAATCCATGAGAAAAGGATTGGAAATTGGTTTTTGAACTAATTATGCAGAAACCGCATTCTGTAGAACTGTTGTTCTGTCATGGGCACTGCGGTGTAGGTGGTGCATGTCGCGGCGTGAGACCACAAATCAGCCCAGTATTAGCACCTGAGAGCAGGGCGCCGCGGCGTGCAGACGCTATGCTGCGACGTGAGACCCTGAAGATCCAAAATGTTATTTTTGGATGTTTTGAAGCTCTAAAGTAAAGGGGATCATTTATATATGTTTCCTAAAGTGTGTTAAGGCACAATGGGAATATTTTCAAGTGGAAAATATTTACCTATCAAGTATGAGAAAGCATAGGCTTTTAAGCATCCTAAAGGAAAGGTTTGCTTTAGGTAATGACATTGCACCTTAGGTAACTTGACGTTGTAATAGATATCACTCAAGATGTGATGAGATAGTGCAATGAAGATAAGTATATTAGGATGAATAATAGTATTCACTCCAGTAGAGAATGAGAAAGGTATGAACTTTAGGGGATCCAAGAGAAGTGGATTACCTTAGGAAGGTACCTAGAACCTTAGGCAACAAAGAGTTGCAAGTAAGAACCACTCATGCATCAGATTCACTTGAGTGGAGACAAGATTGTGTATTAGTTCCAAAGAGGGAATGTTTAGGTACTAAGTCTCTAGGTAAGTGAGACTTAGTGCATTGTTAAATACACAATAAGATGATTTGTGACTAAGAAGATGTCATAATCATAAGGTAGAATAGAAATGTGCAATAACTCATGTATTAGCAAAGATGAGTTAGAAGTACAAGATAAAGGGAATTTACTTCCTTAGATACTAACTAAAGTATGGAAGTTAAGTTCTTAAGCATTCCATGAGATTGGAATAGTTGAAGAGGTATCTGGAACCTTAAGCACGCAAATGTAGTATAAGCTACTACCAGAAGTGTGATAGAAGGAAAAGCTAGATACAACCAGAATACGTATGTTAGCACACACGTGTAGTATAAGCTACTACCAGAAGTGTGATAGAAAGGAAAGTTAGATGCATGAATTACTCCCTTTAGTTAAAGTTGAGTTAATTATGCAAAGTTTTAGAGAAATGCTCATTTATTTCCTTAAGTAAGGGTAGATGAGGCATTAGTTAAGATAGACTCTTTCACTAGGATGAGTAGAGTCTATAAGAGAATAAGATGGTGTTTATGTAAGAGATAAACATAACACTAAGCTTTTCACACACTAGTCAGTTAAGCTAGTATGTATGTGAAGAGAAAGAACCTAAGTGCAACCAAGATAAGTGGTTTGCCATAGGTAAGTATCTAACACCTCAGCAACATAGTGTTGTGTTAGAAATCACTTAAGAGATACGAGTGATGAGGTGGTGTTTGGATACAAGTATGAGGAATAGTTTGGTAATGTTTACCTGAGAATGTAACGTTATATGACGTGAGGTCATTTAGCCAGAAGGTAAGGAATTAGAGAAGTTCCTAAGGGGACAAGTATTTCTAACCAAATGCTAAGGTTACATGTAGTATGAGGTTACAGATTCTCCTCATTACAAAGGGTAAACATAAGAAGCCAAAGTTCCTAGGAGAATATACTTAGATCGTAAAGGAACTAAGTATATAAGTACGAATGTAAGTCTATGAATTGGTCAAGTATGATCGATCTGGTGAGTATCCTTTGATGTCATTCATGGAGGCAAAAAGAGATAGATGGGTGTCCGAAGGACTTTTGAGAAGGACATAACCCTAATGTCTCGATATTGCTAAGGCTAAAGGAGATAAGTGGAAAATCCAAAGACGCTCTTTGAGTAAGGATGAAGCCCGAATTTCTCAGTGTGCCAGGATATGTGTAATATGAGGATAAGCTTTTCCTCTAATTACCACTGGATGATATACTGACTAGTTCCTAGCAAACTTCTTTGTTTTCAAAATAGACTTTTGCATGTATTTCAAAACAAAACCTTGCGTTTGCATTTCATTCACATACTTTTAGGATTTCTCTAGGCATATTCATATTACATATCATTATCATTGCATTCACGGACAGTTGTATGGGCATTGTCCGTCACTGTTAGTATGTACAGCTGTATGGGCGTTGTATGTATTAATAGTGTGTAGGCTATCAATTGATATTACACTATAGAAAGTGTGCAGTTATGAGAAAAGAGGAGGAAACTCCTAAGTTATGAGAAAAGAGGAGGAAACTCCTAAGTTATGAGAAAAGAGGAGGAAGCTCCTAAGCTAGAAATTATAGCATTTGTTATATATTTGTTATATACAATGTTATAGAGAACTGGTATTGGAATTGCTTTTACTGAGAATGTTAATTCTCACCCCAGTTGCTATTCCATGTAAATCCAAATGCAGGCACAGATGCAGGCATGGATGCAGGCACAGATGCAAGCATAGATGCAGGCACAGGCACGAATGCAGGCAAAGGCATCGGTACAGAGGTACAAACCCTGCTAAGGGTGAGAAGATAAAGCATGAAGACTAGAGTAATTTTTATTGCTTTAAGTAGACAGAACTTATGTAATAAGTTTATGTTTGTTCTGTAAGTTTTATGTTATATGTATGAGTTTAAGTTTTTTCCGCAATCTCTCTCAAGGCTTTCTATAATTACGCAGTTGTGATTATAGATATGTGTTAGTATGTAGTATAGAAGTGACGTCTCTAGTACTGGTTATTTTTATATATCTCTGTCTATCTAGGATATATCTAGATATCTGTATTAGGATGTTACATTGAGCTCACCTATCATGGACATCTCAAACTCACTTTGCATAATATTAGCAAATTCTTTGCAAAGAGAGTCATTAGTAGCACCAAATATGATATTATCAACATATATTTGAACAAGAAGAATGTCATGCTTTTTATGCTTGATGAAAAGAGTGGTGTCAACCTTTACTCTATAAAAGTCATTTTCTAAAAGAAACTTGCTCAACCTTTTATACCAAGCTCTAAGAGCTTGTTTTAAGCCATACAAGGTCTTTTTAAGTTTTAAAACATGTTTGGGCAGTTCACAGTTTTCAAAACTGGGAGGTTGATCTACATACACTTCTTCTTGTATGAAACCATTTAAAAAGGCACTTTTGACATCCATTTGAAAGAGCTTAAAATCCATGATGCATGCATATACAAGTAGCATTCTAATGACTTCTAATCTAGCTACGGGATCGTAAGTTTCTTCATAATCTATGCCTTTTTCTTGATTATAACCCTTAGCTACAAGCCTAGCTTTGTTTCTTATTATTAAGTCCGTTTCATCAAGTTTGTTCCTAAAGACCCATTTGGTGCTAATTATGGGATGATCATTGGGCCTTGGAACTATTTCCTAAACTTGATTCCTGTCAAACTCGTTTAGTTCATCTTGCATGGCCAAGATCCAATGTTCATCATTAATGGCCTCATTTATGTCTTTAGGTTCAACTTGAGAGACAAAAATCATATGATTACATGCATCTCTAAGAGTTTTGCAAGTAATTATCCCTTTTGATACATCATATATTACTTTGTCAAGATGATGAATCTTGATGTCCTCCATTCCTTTGGAAGATCCATGATTTAAGAGTCCTATTGTCTTGAGAAATTATGTGGACTATCTTCTTGCTTCTTAACTTCTTTTTCTTTGTTCTCTAGGTGAGTCCTTGCCAAAATCTCTGCAACATCATCAACAAACTCCTTTCTCGGCTTATTTGGGTTAGTTTCATTAAATGCAACATGTATGGACTCTTCTATGGTCATAGTTCGTTTTTGTAAACTCTAAAGGCCTTACTATGCATCGAATAATCAAGAAATATTCTCTCATCAGATTTTGCATCAAACTTTTTCAAGTTATCCTTTCCATTATTTAAAACAAAATATTTACATCCAAAGACATGAAATTGTGAAACATTTGGCTTCCTTTCCTTGTACAATTCATAGGGGGTTTTCTTTAAAATTAGCCTTATCAAAACCCTATTCATAACATAATAAGCGGTGTTAACCGCATCCGCCTAAAAATACTTAGGAAAGTGGGCCTCATTAAGCATAGTTCTTGTCATTTCTTCTAAAGATCGATTTTTCCTTTCTACAACATCATTTTGTTATGGTGTTCTAGGGACAGAAAAATCATGCTCAATGTCATGTTCATCACAAAAGGTTTCAAATTCATGGTTTTCAAACTCACTACCATGGTCACTTCTTATGGATGCAATACAAAACTTTTTTTGTTTTGGATAACTTTTGCAAGTTTTTTAAATAATTGAAAAACATCATTTTCGTGAGACAAGAATAATGTCCATATAAACCTAGAAAAATCATCCACAATCACTAAAGCATAGTAATTCCCATCAAAGCTCATAGTTCTAGAGGGAGCAAAAAGATCCATGTGCAAAAGTTGTAAAGGTCTAGATGTAGAAACCATATTTTAGCTTTAAAAGAAGCCTTTACTTGTTTTCCCTTTTAACATGCATCACAAAGTCTATCTTTTTCAAATTTGAGTTTTGGAAGACTAATTACTAGTTCTTTAGAAACCAATTTATTTAAGTGATCCATATGAATGTAAGCGATTCTCCTATGCCATAGCCATGAATCATTTTCTTTAGTCATAAAGCATTTAGCATCATTTAAGGAAATGTCATCAAGGCTAATCATGTATATATTATTAACCCTATAACCAACAAACTTAACTTGCTAATCATCCTTTCCTTCAATTATGCAATAATTAGAATCAAATATTACTTTATTACCCTTATCACACAATTGACTAATGTTAAGTAAGTTATGTTTGAGTCCTTCAATAAGTAAGACATTCTTAATGGATGAGGAAGGGATCTTACCAACTTTACTAACTTCAAGGATCTTTCCTTTGTTGTTGTTATCGTATGTCACGTGGCCACTCTTCTTGGGGACAAGCAAGGAAAACTTGGGGCCATCACCGGTCATGTGCTTGGACCAACCACTATCAAGATACCAATTTGAACTTTTGGTCTTCAAGCACACCTACAACACACATTCAAATTTTAACATTTGGTCGCCAAATTTGTCTTGGGTCCTTATGTGTTAGAGTTAGGCAAAGTGCCTTTAGGAACCCAAATCATTTTAGTTCCAACCTTGGTGTTTTTGTTCTTTCTCACATTACATGAAGATGCACTATGCCCTTTCCTACCATAATAAAAGCATTTGATAAAGCAGCTAGTTGATGTAGTTGATGAAACAAAGAGATTCTTATAAGATTTTTGTTGGTTATTAGAATTATATCCCAAACCGGATTTTTAAAAAGCACATCTTTGTTTCCCTAGTAACATATTCAAATTGTCCCCTCTCATTGTAAATTTTGCAAGTGTATTTTTCAAATCCTTAATTTCATTTTTAAATTCTTTACATGATAAACAAGATGAGGATGTGGGTGCATTTTCATGTGAAGAACAAATCATGCATGATGAGTTAGCATCAATAAGTCCAAGAGTCTCATTTTCAATTTTAAGTTCTTTAATCTCCTTGGTTAAAATAGAAACTTTGTTTGACAATAAGGAGATTGTTTTGTTGGAGGTTAAAACCATTTTAGTGAGTCTCATGGATTCATCATGTAATTCTTGGAATGCAACTTGCAATTGACTATATGAGGGAGATGATTCAAGAATAGATGAAGTTATCTCGGTTTCACTTTCTTCTTCTTCTTCTCCACTTGCCATAAGGCAAAGATGAGCTTCTTCACTTTCCGAATCATTGGTGGAATCCATATCGTTGTCTTCCCAAGCAATGTATGCTCTCCTTCCTTTTCTTTTCTTGGAAGGTCTCTTTTCATATTTCTCAATCTTCTTTTGATAAACTGGACACTCCATCTTCATGTGCCCTAGTTTTCCACATTCATAACAAGTTAGAGTAGATGAAGCTCCTTCTCCCTTTTGATAAGTCTTCTTAGGAGGAAAAGGTGGTCTTCTTTGAGTTTCTTTCTTTTTGAGAAATCTTCCAAACTTTCTCACAAGAATACTAAGATTTTCTTCATTTAGCTCAAGAGTTCCTACTTCACCATCATCATTATCTTCAATTGTGGATGAGGTGGCTTTGAGAGCAATCCCCTTCTTCTTTTTGTCATACTCCTCACTTTGATTTAGCCTATTGAGCTCCAACTCATGTTCTTGGAGTTTTCCAAAGAGGGTGGCTAGAGACATTATTAATAAATCCCTTGATTCTGCAATAGCCATCACTTTGGGTTGCTAATTCCTACTCAAACATCTTAAGACTTTGTTAATAAGATTTTTATTAGGAAATGTCTTTCCAAATGAAATAAGATAATTTACAATGTGCGTGAATCTCTTTTGCATATCTTGAATACTTTCTCTATGGTTCATTCTAAACAATTCATATTCATGAGTGAGGGTGTTTATTCTTGATCGTTTTACTTCACTTGTGCTTCATGGGTTACTTGTAGGGTATCCCACATTTCTTTAGTGGTCTTACAATTTGACAACCTAAAGAATTCATCATACTCCAAGGATGTGGTGATGATGTTCTTGGCTCTCAAAATATATTGAGCCTTCTTTTTGTCCTCATTGGTCCAATCACTTCTTGGTTGATAGGTTCTTACACCATCAATGGTACTTGTGGGAACAAAAGCACCATTTTCAACGGTGTCCCACACATCTAAATCAATAGCTTCAATAAAAAAATTCATCATTTCTTTCCAATAAGCATAACCATCCCCATTGAAAAATGGAGGTTTATTTATAGAATAACCTTCATTAGAAAAACCATTTGAAGCTATCTTTTCTCTTGAAGCGGCTAAGCTCTTTATACAAGAGTCTAGCTCTGATACCACTTGTTACTAAGTGGCTTCAATACTCAAGAGAGGGTGAATTGAGTTTATAAAACAAGTTCGCAATTCTTTCACAAAACACTTGAATATTGATCTTTGTTGAAGCTATTGATTGTTAGAAGTGATGAATGGATAAGATAGATAGATATTGCTCACAAATGAACTAACCAAGAGAGAACTGAACAAGTAAGGAAATATACCAATGCATAAATATAAAGAGAAAGGTTTAGAGAATCAAACACAATAGTTTATCCTAGTTCGGCTACCAATCCACTTGTGACCTACGTCTAGTGCTCAGGCAACCACTCGAGAATTTTCACTACATCTTCAAGCTTCAATAGGTGCTTGACAACCTTTACAAACTTGAGCACTCAACACCTTGGGATACCTCACCCTTGTACTTGAGTCTCTTCAAACAAAGGGATGCCTCACCCTTCACAATTTGGATGGATACCTCACCCTCTTTCACAAAGCAATCAAGATTGATAGAATGAAACTCTCACAAGAGTAATTGATACAAATTGAAGCTCTAGAATGCTCAATAATGATATCTCAAGGGTTTATAGAATAACAGAGCAAGCTTTGATTTCTTGGATTGATTCTCGTATAAATGTGTTGAATTGATGTTTCAGATTCAAGGTCAGCCTTTAATGAAGCCTTAACTTCAATATTTATAAAGAATTTGATCCATGGAGCCGTTGGGTGCATTAAAGCCAAACATTTAATGCACCTAATATAGCCGTTGAGCACTGTCAGACCTTTGGTAATCGATTACACAATCTATGTAATCGATTACATGGCTGTTAGAACGTGTTGTTGGCTTTCTGGGTAGTGTGTAATCGATTACCAGACTTGTGTAATTGATTACATGGCCTCTGCCAGACTTGTAATTGATAACCACCTCAGTGTAATCGATTACAAGGCTTTTGTCATGTGTGTAATCGATTACATGAACAATGCAATCGATTACCAACTCTCTGTTTAGCTTGTAATCAATTAGAACAAATGTGTAATCGATTACCTTGTCCTTTGAACACATTTTTAAAGCCCAATTGAGGATCAATGTCATTTCTAACTTTAAGAAACTTGGATTGAACAATATTGGTATATGTTTTATCATGATCCAAGATTAAAATCAAAATCTTCTTTAGCATGTGAACTTTGAAAAACATGTTGATTAAAAACATCTTTGAAATACCATTTGAGATATCTTGAGAGCATTTAACATTGATGTTCTAAGGCCTATGTCTAAATAAACCTCTTGATCTCTTTCTTTGATCTTGAACTTCTCTTTTGCACTTGATCTTCATCTTTGGCTTTGTTATCATCAAAAACTATTTGACATGCTTCAAGACTTAATAACCATTCAAACTTTTGGTAAAAGGTGACAAAAATTGTCACCTTTTTCCCTCCCATTGCCATGGACCACATGGGGGAGAGGGAGAGGAAGCTTCCTCTAGAAGCTTGGTGCAAAGCTTCCTTGAGAAGCTTTATTAACTTTTTGCAAAAGTCAAAGTAATGATGTCACTTTGATGATATCATTAAAGTGCTCTTCTAGAAAGATGACTAACACTTTACTAAAGCTATTATTCAGTGGACAAAATTTACAGTTAACAAAATCGATATTTATTATCTAACGGATAATAAAGCGTACCACGATTTTATTTTGTCAGATAAAATCTTAAAAAATAAAAACTTCGTAAACTATGCGCCGCCTCGGATTTAGTAAGATCCCCCGTCGACGTTTCCACAGTCCAAGGTTTTCCAGCCTCAGGGAAAATATTTTATTTTCTTGACTCCACTCAGTGCGCATGCAAATCGAGAAATATATTAAAATAATCAATATTTCCAAAAAGATCCACAAAAATTCACAAAAATCACCAATATTATAAAATGAATATTTATCATGAAACAAACAATTTTCGAGGTGTTACAACTCTCCCCATCTAAAATGAAATTTTGCCCTCAAAATTTTCATACTTTAGAATAGAAGTAGATATTGTTCCTTCATCTTGTCTTCTAACTCCCACGTTGCATCTCCAGTTATGTTATTCCAAATCACTTTCACAAACGGAATTTGTTTCCCTCTGAGTTGCTTTACTATCCTATCTTCGATGTTTATAAGAGGTGCCTCATAGGTTAAATTCTCTTTTAATTGTACTGTATTAGGTGCTATGACATGGTTTGGACCAGGAGTATATTTTCGCAATTGTGACAGATGAAAAACATTGTGAAGGTTAGAAAGAAAAAGTGGTAAGGCTACTTGGTAAGCTACTGGACCTATCCGGCGAAGAATTTGATAAGGCCCGATGAATTTAGGAGTGAGTTTTCTAGATTTAAGAACTCGGCTGACCCCAGTCGTGGGTGTGACTTTCAAAAACACATGCTTGCCTTCCTCAAACTCAAGAGACTTTCTGCTTTTGTTTGCGTAGCTTTTCTGCCGACTCTGAGTAGTCCTCATCTTTTTCTGAATCATCTTGACCTTCTCAATCGTTTGTTGTACAAGATCAGGTCCAATCGTAATGTGCACTCCATCCTGGTACCAACACAAAGGTGTTCTGCACTGTCATCTATATAGAGCCTCATAGGGTGCCATCCCTATGCTCGAGTGAAAACTGTTGTTATGATGAATTTTATCAAGGGTAAGACTTCATCCCAACTTCCAGTCTGTTCCAAGGTACAGGCTCTAAGCAAATCTTCAAATGATTGAATTGTCCTTTCCGATTAACCATCGGTTTGAGGATGATAAGCAAAACTCAAACGTAGCTTTGTCCCCATTGCCCCTTGAAGACTCTGCTAGAATCTTGATGTGAACCTCGGGTCTCTATCGGAAATGATACTGAAAGGTACACCATAAAGTCTACCAATCTCAACAATATACAGCTGGTTAACTTCTCCATGTTGTACCTTATGTTAATTGGTAAAAAATGTGCTAACTTCGTGAGCCGATCAACGATTACTCATATTGAATTGTAACACTTTCTGGTCTTTGGTAATCCAACCATGAAATCCATTGCAATACTATCCCACTTCCATTCGAGAATAGCTAGAGGTTGTAACATTCTTGACGGTCTATGGTGTTCAACCTTGGCTTTCTGACAAATTAGACAAGACGACACATATCTGCTAACATCTTTCTTCATCTCGTGCCACTAAAATAATTGTTTCAGGTCTTGGTACATTTTGGTTATTCCCGGATGCATACTCAACATGCTCATGTGAGTGTCTTCAAGAATGAAATTCCTAAGCTTCGAATCCTTGGGCACACAAACCCTGCCTCTGAACCTCAGAATTCCATCAAGTCCTTCCTCTACAGTCGACACAATGTCACGCTTCATCAGCTCCCTCTCATTTTGCAAAAACTTGTCAACTTCCTGTTTTTCTCGAATTTCTTCCATTAAATCACTCGAAATAGTAGCCATATTCAAACAAATCTTCCCTAGTGCCAATTCCACAAAGGACCATATATCCCTGAATGCTTGATCAACTCCTTCTCCTTGACCATCATAGTAGAGATACTGAACATCTTTCTACTCAAAGCATCTGCCACGACGTTTGCCTTTCCGGTGTGAAACTGAAGTTAGAAATTGTAATCTTTCAGAAACTCCAACCTCCTTCATTGCCTTATGTTCAACTCCTTTTGGTCAAATAGATACTTCAGAATTTTGTAGTCACTAAAGACATTGAACGTCACTCCATACAGGAAGTGTCTCCATAGCTTCAAAGCAAACACCATAGCTGCTAACTCCAGGTCATGTGTAGGGTAATTCTTTTCATGAACTCTCAACTGCCTCAAAGCATACGCCACCACTTTCCTATCTTGCATAAGCACACATCCTAACCCTTGAAGTGAAGCATCACAATATACCTCAAAGGGTTCATTGGGATTAGGTAGAACTAAAACTGGTGAAGTAGTTAGTCTTCTCTTCAACTCTTGAAAACATTCTTCACAAGTATCAGTCCACTCAAAAGCTTGGTTCTTGCTCATGAGTTAAGTAAGAGGTCCTGCTATCTTAGAAAATCCTTCAATGAATCTTCGATAATATCCAGCTAATCCCACAAAGCTTCGAATTTCAGTCACGGTCTTTGGCCTTTCCCACTGTAGAATTGCTTCGACCTTCGACGGATCCACTGCAATCCCATCTTTCAAGATTACATGACCCAAAAACTTAACTTCTTCTAGCCAAAATTCACATTTTGACACCTTGGCATATAGCTTCTTCTCTTTCAGGATTGGGAGAACTATACTGAGATGTTCAACATGTTCCTCCTGATTTCGAGAATAGATTAGAATGTCATCGATAAAAATGATGACAAATCTGTCTAGGTAAGGATGAAAGATTCCATTCATGTAATCCATGAATATGGCAGGTGCTTTCGTTACTCCAAACAACATCACAAGATATTCATAATATCTGTAACATATACGAAAAGTCATCTTGGGAATATCCTCTACCTTTACTCGGATCTGATGATAGCCAGAACGCAAGTCAATCTTGGAGAAAATTGCGGCTCCCTTTAGCTGATCCATTAAATCATCTATCCTCGGAAGTAGATACTTGTTCTTGATTGTGACCTTGTTCAGCTGGCGATAATCTACACATAAGTATGAAGTTCCATCCTTCTTCTTGACTAACAGCACTGGCGCTCCTCAGGGTGACACACTGGGTCTGGCAAACTATGTTTCCAGAAGCTCCACCAACTGCTTCTTAAGTTCAACCAATTCTAACGGTGACATCCTGTACGGTGCTATGGATACAGGACCGGATCCAGGTACAAGATCAATGGTGAACTCTATTTCCCGCTCCGGCGGTAGACCAAGTACATCCTCAAGAAAGATTTCGAGAAACTCATTAACTACTGGAATAACATTCACATCCATCTCGCTCTCGACTTCTAAGGAAGACAAAAACATGTATCCCTAAGCTCCTTCTCTTAAGAAAGCTTTAACTCGGTTGGCCGTCAAAAAGTTAGAAACTTCAGACTTAGGGAAAACTAGAGTTTTATTGGAATAATCCAATAAGATATGGTTAAAAGATAACCAATCCATTCCTAAGATTACGTCTATTTGGGAAAGGGGTAAACAAATCAAATTAACAGAAAAGAGTCGACCTTCAACAGATAAAGAGCAGTTCAAGCAGACTTGGGTAGTAATAACAAGTTTAGTAGTAGGGGTAGAAACACTCAAAACAAAAGGCAAAGAAGATATAGGCAAACCTAACCGACGTACACAGTCATAAGTAATAAAAAAATGGGTTGCCCCAAAGTCATACAGTATAGATAAAATGTTACCTCTTATGGTACTATCTCCCTTTATCAAATCTTCAGATTGGGAGGCTTCAGCTCCTCTCATGGTGTAAACTTTGCCTTCTACCTGAGGTTTTGCAGCTCGTGCATTGTTGACATAAGGCTCTGCCTTGGTTTGGTTGCAATCTCTGGAGATATGTCCAAGCTTCTCACATCTAAACAAGATAATCCCCTTGATAGTGCCTTCCCTTGTCAAGTGGTCCTTTCCGCATTTCAAACATTTTGGTAAAGACGCCTGATAATCACATATTTTATACATTAATAAACCCCCAATTTTAGTCATTTATACTCTCCATGTAGTTAATTGATTAAGCTTGGTTATGTTTTGTAAGTTTGGACTCAAATTGGACTTAATTGATTTTTTTTAGCATTATTTTGGTCTTACATTGTTTCTGTGTCATATCTTGAGTTCTAGATGTCTTATAATTATATATCTTACCTTGTAGGAAAGATAAGAGAGAGCTCTACAACTTTCAAGAAGAGCTCTAGAAAAAAATCAGACATTTAGTGGAGCTAATTGGGCTTGGAAGTCAGAACACGAGTTTTGTGATTGGAACCCGAACAGTGTGCAATAATCATTGCATAATTTGAGTTGAAGAAACTAAAATGGGCTGAAAATTTGGCATATGAAATTTAAGATCTATATCTACAACTTTCATGAAGAATACAAGAGCTCATTCGGACAGCTTAGAGATCATATTAGGTCTGGAAGTCAAAATAGAGGTGCTGAAATTGGGCCTGAGCAGTCTTTAGTAATTGGGTCATATCTTTGGCTGTAGAACGAATTTTTGGATGATTTTGGTGGCATTGGAAAGCTGAGACAATTTCCTAGAACTTTCATGAAGACCACTTTGCTCAGTTTTGATGTTATCCATAAGTTCATTACTGAATGATTTCGGAGACAAGAAATTTTAATAATTTTCCACTCACAAAAGTTCTTTGGCATTTTCCACTCATCCACCTACTCATCCATTCACTCATTAATCAATTCCCTTGTAATTTTGTATCCCTAATCCTCTATAAAAGGGACCATAAGCAAATCATTTGGGAAATCTTGGTTTTAGATTAAGTTCATGCTATTATGTTATTTACTTGTTGTAATTTTCTTTTGTTGTAAATAGAAGTTAGGATCATCTTCTTCTTCTTCTTCTCTCTTTCTTTCTTCTTGTTCATGGGTAACTAATTTTCATCTTGTTTGGGTGAAGGAGTGAAGATTTTGGTAATAAAATAAGGTTAGATTAATTTCTTTCTTGTGCTTAAATGATATATTATCAAGTGATCATTATACGTATCATATTTTGTTTCCAATCAATTTAGAAACTTTCCTTGTAAAGTGGAGTTCTTGATTCATTGTAGACAAGTGGTTTGGCACAATGAATGCTTGAACCCATTTACAAGTATAGGTGTTAGTAAATAATTAAAAGAACCATAATATAACTACGTATATAATTCTAAATGGACTTTGAATGTTTTATTCTCTGATTGGAATCTCCGTTGAGCGTGGATTTCAATTGAGTTATAAAAAGAATTAATCTTATCCTTAATTTAGTACCAAAAGTGGATCTCCTAGTCCAAGCAAGTTCTTTAATTTAATTGTGAACAAGTTTTATTATCTTTATTGTTATGACAAAGTCTTTCTTTACCTCAAAGAATTTTTCTTCATCAATTCCCTGTGGATCGACCTCGGACTCCTAAGAAATTTATTACTTGAGACAACCTGCACTTGGGTTTGCATCCTTTAATCCACATGAAGTTTTTGGCGTCGTTGCCAGAGACTTGATTTGAAGTTTGAATTTATTGAGGTTCTTTTTTATTTAATAAAATTTGTTCTCTCTTCTCCCTCACCGAAGCAAAAGATCGGCTTGCCGATCCTTTGGTTTCTTTACTAACTCTCTAACTTTCTAACTTGCTAACATACTAACTTTCTAACTTTTATATTTATGCTATTTAATTTTGCTATCTAACTTTTTAATTTATATCATTTAATTTTGCTTTCTGACTTACTAAATTGTACATTATTTTTTTTTTTTTTTATTTTTAAGTCATTTATTTATGCTAATATTTAATGGCTAGTGTAAATTGTCGACTTGTACATTATTTTTTATTTATTTTTAAGTCATTTATTTATGCTTAATTGGTATCGTGATTTAAATTCTGGTCGTTTAGTTAAAATTAATCCTGGTACTTTATATATTGATTTGTTTGAACCACAATCACACATAATTGACACAATAGCTGAAAATGAAAGTGTACATAATGAACATGAAAATCAACTGTTGCGAACCATGCGTGAATATTTGCAACCACCTCGAAATTCTAGTCTATCATGCTTTATCTTTCCACTCAATGCCAACAATTTTAGATTCAAGTCAGGTATGATTTCTTTACTTCCTAATTTTCATGGTTTAGAATCTGAAAGCCTATATTTACATCTAAAAGAATTTAAGAAAGTATGTATTGCTTTCAATGATGAAAATTACATTGAAGAGATTATTAAGCTTAAATTGTTTCTTTTTTCTTTAAAAGATAAAATAAAAACTTGGCTTAACACTTTGAAACCAAGATCAATGGCACATGGCAAGAAATGCAAGGTGAGTTCTTAAAGAAACTTTTTTCAACACATAAAACCAATGCTATGAAAAGGCAAATCCAAAATTTTTCCCAAAATTCAAATGAAGTATATTTTTAATATTGGGAACGATTTAAAGATTTGTTAAATTATTGCCCACATCATGGTTGTGAAAAATGGCGCACTATAAGCTTCTTTTATAAAGGTTTAACACCTGAAACCAAACAATTTATGGAAATAATATGCAATGGTAAGTTTCTTGATAAAGAACCTAATGAAGTTTTAGACTATTTAAACCAGTTGGCTAAAAATTCTCAATCTTTGCATAGTACTAAAATTTCTAAAAATTCAATTAGATCTAACCTTGCAAGTGTTAATAAAGGAAAATATCATCTTAGTCAAGAAGAATATCTAAATGCTAGGTTTGCCAGTTTGGCTAGAAAGGTTGAAGCCATGGAATTAGGAAAAGTAAAAGAAATCAAATTTATGCAAAATGAAGAAATTTGTGGCATTTGTCATGACTTAAGACACTCAACACATGAATGTCCTAAGATTTCTGTTCTTAAAGAAGTTGTACTTGAGCAAGTAAATGCAATGAATAATTTTAAAAAGTCATTTACTTCTTCTTTTTCATATACATACAATTCGGGATGGAGAAATGATGCGGGATTAAAAGATGCAAACCCAAGTGCAGGTTGTCTCAAGTAATAAATTCTCGGGAGTCCGAGGTCGATCCATAGGGAATTGATGAAGAAAAATTAATTGAGGTAAGAAAAGGATTTGTCACAACACCAAAAGTAATAAAAGTTGTTCACAAATTAAAAAGGATTTGCTTGGGTTAGGAGATCCACTCTTGGTAATAAATTAGAGGCAAGATTATTTCTCTTTATAACTCAATTGAAATCTACACATAAAGGAAGTTCCAATCGAAAAATATAACATTCAAAGTTCAATTATATATGCAATCATATTATGATTCATTCAATTATCTACCAACAATTGTAAGTGAGCTCAAGCATTCACTGTGCCAATCCTCTTGTCTACAATAAATTAAGATCTCCATTATACGATGAAGGTTTCTAAATTGATTAGAAACAAAATACAACACATATAATATCCACTTTATAATATATCATTTAAGCACAAGAAATAGAATAATCTAACCTTATTTTATTACCAAGAGCTTCACTCTTTCACCCAAGCAAAATGAAGATTTAGTTACTCATAGACAAGAAGAAAGAAAGAGAGAAGAAGAAAAAGATGAACATAACTTCAAATTATAACAAAGGAAGACAATATACAAGCACGAACATAATTTCTCCTATCCAAGCCTAAAACCAAAGTCCCCCAAATGATCAGCCAATAGAGCATTTTATAGAGGATTAGAGATACAAAATGACAAGGGCGCTGATTAAGAGTAGGTGAGGAGTGGGTGGATGAGTGGAAAATACCAAATGGTGAGTTGGTGAGTGGAAAATTATTGAGATTCTTTGTCTCTGAAATCATTCAGTGTTGATCTCATAGATACCATCAGAATGAAGTAATGTGGTCTTCATAAACATTGTAGCATTTGTCTCAACTTTCCAATGGTACCAAAATCATCCAAAAATTCGTCCTACAGCCTAAGATATGACTCAATTACTGTACACTGTTCAGGCCCAGTTTCAGCACCTCTGTTTTGACTTCCAGACCCAATATCACCTCCAAGCTGTTCGAATGAGCTCTTATGTTCTTCATAAAAGTTGTAGATATAGGTCTTAACTTTCAGATATCCAAATTTCAGCTTAAGAAAGTTCCTACAGCCCAAGTTATGCTTTGATTACTGCACAATATTCAAGTTCCAATCACAAATCTGTGTTCTGAATTCTAAGCCCAATTAGCTCCTCTAGATGTCCATATTTTACTTGGAACTCTCATGAAAGTTATAGAGCTCTCTCTTATCTTTCCTACAATATAAGATACATAATTATAAGACATTTAGAACTCAAGATATAGCTGAAATACAGAAATAGTGTAAGACCTAAATAATGCTAAAAAAATCAATTAAGTCCAATTTGAGTCCAAACTTACAAAACATAATCAAACTCAATCAATTAAGTACATAGAGAGTGTAAATGACTAAAAATAAGGGTTTAATAATGTATAAAATATGTTATTATCAAATTCTCCCACACTTGGCTTTTTGCACTCCTAGGTAAAACACATAAGACCAAAGCTAGGAAACAAAGAAAAACGATATAGACTCAAAAGCTAAAAACTCTAAAAGACTCGATGAAGTAAGAAGAGCAACCAAAAATTCAAGGAATCAAAGCATTATTGAGATAACATTTTTTCACATCTTAAGCAAACAAGCGAGGAAACTTTAGTTGAAAAGAATGAATCAAGAATGATAGATCCTCACAGAATTCGCTCTCAATCTCTCAAGTGTTTAAAAGGTAACTATTTCGCTCTATTCAATGCATGAATAATTGCACTACCATAAACTTGCTTATCTTCTACTTCTCCGCTACTCAAACCACATGTATACAAAAATCAAGAGGACTTTATTCAAGGTTGTAATGGGGTCATGGTAAAAGAGAGAGGATAATATGGATATGAAAAGATAAATTCCAAAGAGAATAAAAGAGCCTTATGGTACAGTTAGAGTGGAGAAAATGTTTGAAAACATTCATCATAAAGGACAATCACCAATATTTGACTAATGTTTTGTTGAAGATTAATCCCAAATTGGTGAATTGAATTCATTGTTAGACCTGAACCTTCTCATTTTCTTCCTGTTGTTTCCAAGCATCCACATTTATTATAGACTCTGATAATCCTTTGATTGCAATGTGGTCAGTTCTTTCTTTTTGTTTTGTTTTGTTTTTGTTTTTTTTTTTAACATTTTGCACACACACCCCCACACTTATTTAAGAACAAGGCCAATGCTCTCTTATTCCTTAATGTTGGGTAAAACATGTTTTTTTTTCTTTTTTATTTTTTTTTTTTTGAAGGCACGTAATGAGCTAAAAACCAAGAATGGTCAAATAAGCTCAAAGGGGTTACACAAGGAAAAATATACAAGAATGGCTATTTGGTCAAAGTAGTTATTTCAAAATGCCTCAATCATATTTAGGTATGCATGTGAAAATGTAGCCTAAAAAAGAATCAAAGCAAGTTCTAGAGTAACAATTCCATGAGTAAAAATCACACAAGAAAAAAGAGAATGGTACGGATATTCAATCCATTCATCAATAGCCTCAAAATCTCAAAAGGCATATTTCTATCATTCTCAATCCACCATATCAACATTCATATCCAAGCTTGTAATTTTTAAGGAAGAAGACAATTTATGCTAAGATCCAAGAATTTATTTGCTACTTCTGCACAAAATAATTAACTTCTCAACTAAGATGTGTCTCAAGAGTAAACTTACCTCCAAGGCAAAATTTACTCCTTACTCTGTCATCCTTAATTGGTTTTACTACGAATAGGTTTCTGATAGTCATATCATTAAACATACTTCCCAATTTAGATGTGTCTCAGGAGTAAAATTACTCCTTACTTTGTTATCATTCATTAGTTTAGTAAGTCCAAGACAATCATACCATACTTCTCAAAAAAATTTTTTTTTTTGTCAACTATCCTTCCTCCCCAACCAGATCACAACATTGTCCTCAATGTTAAAATATAAATGAGTAAAGGATAAAAGATATTACTTATTGGAGAAATCTGACACAAATTTAAACAGAAACAAAGTACGATAAATAAAATTAAAAGTAAAGGAAAACTATAAATAAAGTGTCAAATCTAGCTTTCTTTTCATCTTGCTTCCCTCACTACTTCCTGTTGATTAATCTATCTAAGCTATTGTTGAGTCAGGTTTATGAACAAAAGCTTCTAATTTATCAATCAACTCATCAATAGTGGAAGCAGAGAAAAGAAGTTGTCTTGCCGAAGGTGTGATAAATTTCTGTTCCACAGCATGGCCAAGAAAAAGTAACAAAATATCAAAGAAATTATTTACATTCAACAAACCTATGGGTTTATGGTGGATGTTCATTTGGGCCCAAGAGACAATTTGAAAAACTTCTTCTAAGGTACCAAAATCACCTGGTAAGGCAATGAATGCATCAAAGTTGTCAAGCATTATCTTCATTCGTTCATGCATTGATGATACCTTAAGTTCCTCCCTAATTGTCTTTCTAGTGATGTTCTGTTGAGCTAAAGGTTCAAGAATGACACCTAAAACCTAACTGCCCCCTATATATGCAGCAAGTGATACAGCCCCCATTAACCCACGACAACCTCCCCCATATATAAGATGAATATTTCTCGCAGCAAGTAATCGACCAAGAGTGGTAACTGCGTTTACAAACTCTAAACCCTTCCCATACTTAGACCCACAAAATACATAGATATTTTTAAGTCGATGAACAGAAACACCTTCCATTTCTATACTCACATTTCTCTCTGAATGATTCTGAGTTGGAGGAAAGTGGAGAAAATCGAGTGTTTAAATAGAAAAAAGAATGGAGAGGGTAATAATAGCACCTATAAGGGTAGGTTGACTATTGTCAGAAAAGTTTAAAAATAAGAAACATAGAATCTTTTTTATTTTTATTTTTTTTAGTTCTTTTTTTGTTTTTTTTTTCACTTCAAGAAAACTATCAAGATAAAAAAGTCTAGAAACCCTTAAAAGATCCTGCTCAAAGGATCGTCTGTCTAAAACTAAAATACAGCAAAATCATACAAAGATAAAAAAAATATAATAGCAAATGATGACATACCTTTATGTATAGTTTTCATGGCGTATCTTTATATTACGCGCCATGAGTGCAGTAGTGACATATCTTTATACTGCGTGTCACCAGTGCAGTACATACTCACGTCCATTTATTCGAAGAAAAGAGAAAGAAGAAACCATCGTGGGTTTCCATCCTAGGTTTGGAACCTGGAGAGCTCACACTTGGGCTCGTAACATTAACAAAGATGTTAAAATCTGAAACCTGTAATGTCCAAGATCCAGAACGTCCCATCCCAGGGCGCTGAGAGCCCCTTCTAATAAAAGAGAGGATCAAGCTCAGATGTCTCATATGCTTTGGTAGCCACGGGTTACTTCTCACAAATAACCAAAGTGGGACGCTTCTGCCTGTCCATCAACTCCACAGTGCCTAGATGGTAAACATTGGGTTATGGAGTGCGGCTCTCTACAGAGTATGGTACACAAACTTTTTTAAGGACCCGCGTGCAAAGGTCCACCCGAGTCAATGACCGGTCAGCCAAAGGCTAGGGCTCCACAACTAATTAAAGTCATGGTACTCCTTCCAGATTGCCCTTGTTCAAACATTTTTTTTTTATTTTTTTTAAGAAAACATGAAGAAGAAGAAGATAATATGTATAGATTGTTATCGATATGGCTCACATCTGCCTCTGGTTTCACATCCAGTAACAGCTTAAATGCCTTCTATGAGTCGAGGATAAGGTTCCCATCCAATTTTCTTATAAATTGGCAAACATAGTCTTTTAGAGTCAGATTCCCAAGACTGTAGCGTTTTTCTTAATCCTTGAAGAGATTCCACAAATTAAGAAGTTCATGATGCACAAATCCACAAGAATGCATTTCAAGAGTCAATAAAATATCATCTAATGACTCCGTACTCAGTCCATTCTTAATGTAGAAAATTTTATCTTTTTTGTTTGCGGAAACCATCCCCAAAGAACGACATTGCTTGTTACAATTCCATCGTGCATATTTGTGACAGACTTGTAACCTTTTGCCCTTCTCCTTTTAGAATATGAACTTCTTCCAAGACTTGGCATGTATGAGTCAAATGAAATTGAAGACTCACCTGCTAGTCGGACCTTTACTTCAATTATTCAGCGTACATCTTTTGGCATACCCTTGTGCATTAACAGTCTCAATTTTTCACATCTAGCTTTGTAGATTTTTGTCAGAGCATTTTTAGGGAGGGAAGAAAAATGTTTTCTCAAGTTTGAAAGAATGACATCCATTTTAAAGGAGAATGATTCAGTTATTTTGGGAAACTAAAAAACAAACCAACTCAAGAGCCACGGAGTACCGTTATCCGCCACTTAACCGGCAACACAAAGAACTGCAAAAATAAGGCAACAAAATTAGAATAAATTCTATTCATAACAAGGATCAGAAAGAGAGATGAATTCTACCTCATCAACTTGGTTTTCCAGAAACGGTTTAAGTCTTTGTCCATTGACTTTAAATACATTACCATTCCTAGGATTCTCAATATCTATGGCCCCATAAGGATACACATATTTGACAACAAAAAGACCACTCCACCTAGATCTTAATTTTCTAGGGAATAGGTGCAAATGAGAATTATAAAGCAAAACTTTTTAACCAATTTTAAAAGATTTTCTCAAAATTGTCTTGTCATGAAAAGTTTTTGTTCTGACTTTATAAATCTTTGAGTTTTTATATGTATCATTTCTCAATTCCTCCAATTCATTTAATTGTAATTTGCTTATCTTGCAAGCATCATCAAGATTTAGATTGAAAGCTTTAATGGCCGAAAATACTTTATGTTCCAATTCTACAGGCAAGTGACAAGGTTTTCCATAGACTAACCGATAGGGTGACATGCCCAAAGATGTTTTGAAAGCAGTACGGTAAGCCCAAAGCGCATCGTTTAGTCTTAAAGACCAATCTTTACGATTTGGGTTAACCATTTTTTCCAAAATTTGTTTAATCTCCTTATTTGCCAATTCAACTTGTCCACTTGTCTGAGGGTGATAAGGGGTGGCAATTTTATGTGTAATACCATATTTCTTCATTAAAGATTCAAATGATTTATTGCAAAAATGTGTTCCCCCATCACTGATGATAGCTCGAGGGATTCCAAATCGACACAAGATATTTTCTTTTAAAAATTTAAGAACAGTTTTATGATCATTGTGTCGGCATGGAATCGCCTCATTCTATTTTGAGACATAATCAACTGCAACCAAAATATACACAAATCCAAATGAAGATGGAAATGGCCCCATGAAATCAATTTCCCAACAATCAAAAATTTCAATGACAAGGATGAGGTTCGGAGGCATCATGTTTTTTTTTTTAAATTGAGCCTATTTTTTGACAATTTTCATAACTTTTGAAAAAAGTATAGCAGTCCTTAAATATAGTGGGCCAACAAAATCCGCACTGCAAGATTTTTGCAGCTGTTTTCTTTGAAGAAAAGTGACCTCCACATGCTTCTGAGTGACAAAATTTAATGACACTACCTACCTCACTGTTAGGCACACATCTCCGAAAGATTTGATCAAGATAATATTTGAACAAGTATGAGTCATCCCAATAAAAATTTTTCACCTCTGTCAAAAATTTCTTCCTATCTTGGTGCGTCCATTGAGATGGCATCTTTCCTTCTTGTTCTTCAGTAAGAGACGTGGACTATACTACTGGAAAGCTTTGTTCTTCTCCCAAAAATGTGTTCTTCAACCCAGCAGGTAATGGCTTTAGTTTTAGTGTGGGTACTTCTTCATGGGCATTATCATTCATGGGTTTTATCTCTTCAAATCTTGGCTTCCATCCCTTGTACTCCATTACCTGTGCACAATCAAGCAATGAACATATTTCATAGATATCATCTTCTAATTGCATGCCTGACTCAAATGAATTGACTAAACAAATTTCTAATGGGTCAGAAGAACTCCTTGTTTGAAGATGATCATCTATAATGGCTTCAATTGTAACATCCCAAAAAGTATCTGTTTAATTATAAATAATCATTTTGTAATATTCTTGATTTTTAGGAATTTTCCTGGAATTTTTCGGAAATGATGAATATTTTAATATATTTCTCGTTTTATGTGCACACTGAGCTGAGAATTTGTAGAGGTCAGTGTAACGCTCCGGAAATTAGTTATTTTACCACAAATAGTCATTTTCTAATATTTGTGATTTATGTGAATTCTTTTGGAATTTTTCGGAGACGATAAATATTTTAATATATTTCTCATTTTGCGTGCATATTGAGCAGAGTCGGGAAAATGACTGTAATATTTCAAAAATTGGGAAATGATTAGACGAATAGTCATTTTACAATATTAGCAATTTTTGAGAGTTTTCTGGGATTTTTCTGGAAACGTCGAATATTTTAATATATTTCTCGTTTTACGTGCACACTGAATGGAACTGGAGAAACGCGATGTTTTCTCCGTGAACCTAGAACTATGGACACGTTGACGGGAGATCTTACTAAACCCGAGACTGGACACAGTTTACGAGGTTTCATGTAACACCCCAAAATTTCCTATCTCTTAAACAATAATTTTGACAGTTAACAGAATTTTACTGTTTAGTAATTTCTGAGTGTTGTAAAATTAATTTGATTATGTCGTCAGCGTATTTGATCGTTTTGAGTGATTTACTCCGTGTTAGGAAAATAAATATTTTCAGGCCGGGGAAAACTTTACGTAATTTAATTTTTACCGTTAGGTAATTATTTTACATAATCTGATTTGATATTTGTGTGTTTTCTAATATTTGTGATTTTTGTGGATGTTTATGAATTTTTTTGACTGTATGTGGGCCCAGGTGACCTTACGTGAGCCCAGGTGGGTCCCGCAAAGCAAAAATTTTTCTACGCATAGAAAAATTAGTACTGTTTAGACGGAGACAAGGATCTTACTAAACCTGAATTCGAAAACAGTTTTAGAAATTTTCTTGTACTGTGTTTTTATTGTATTTAATTATAGGGCGATAAAAATACAGTAAATATATTCTTTCGTGGGGTTTTAGCAGATAGAAAAATAAATATTATACTACGTAATCAACAATAGTGGCTTGGACATCCATTATTGATTTAATCAACGGTGAAGACTTGATATTGATTTAATCAACGGCTGAGAAATAAACTTAATGAAGAAGCATTGGATGTTAACCATTGATCTAATCAATGGTGGAGATTTAATCTAGACAAGCTTAATAAGGAAGGCTTCAATATCAACCGTAGATTTAATCAACGGTGTAGAATTGGTCATATAAAGTGGCTATGACCATTTATAACCATTGGATTTAGATTAAATCAAGGGTGGAGATTTAGTCTTAAAAAGTAACAAAGACCATTTATGACCATTGGATGAAGAATTAATCAAGGGTAGAGATTTGGTCTTCTAAAATGGCAAAGACTAATTATGACCCTTGGATTTAAAATTTGAAGAAGCAATCTTGACCCTTAATTTTGGAGACACATCCAAGGGCTAGAATTTAAAGGAAAAAAATCTAATGGCCTAGATTTAGTCTTCTAAATAAAAAATCTACATTAATCCTAACCATTGAATTAATCAATGGCTAGAAATGCTCCAAATGGTGGCTAATTATTATGGTCATTTATTAAATGCACAAGGAGAAGCATGCATGGAGGGAGATAGTTTTGGATTGTTTATAAGACAAAGAAAAAGAGGCTTTATGACCATTATTAATTGCTTTATGTCATTGTTAAGTGGTCTTGGTCAATGTTTCATCATAATTGATCATTATTGATCAATTTGCACTCAAGCAAAATGCATTGGAGGGGAGCTACGAAATTGAGAAGCTTTAGGACATAGGAAAAAGTTTGAAGACCATTATTGCCATCCATGGTCATCATTAGACATTTTCAAGAAGCTAAGTTACCAAGTTTTCTCTCATTTCTCTCCTTCTTCATGTTTTGGCCAAGCACTCCAAGAACACCTTCCATCACTTTTTAATTTCATCCAACTTGATTTTCTAAACCTAAACACCATTCTAAGAACATCTCTAGTTATGAGTTTTTCCAAAATCATTCATCTTGATCTTCAAATCCAAGCTTCAAGTTTCTATCAAAAATAAAAAATTTCATCTTTGTTCTTCAAGAGATATCATTCGGTCAAAACCCCTAAAATCACCATCCAAGCTCTTTTAATTTCATCCAACCTTAGATCTTGAATCTCCATGATATTCTAAGCAACTTTCATGTTGAAGACTTCTTCTAAATCATTCATCTTCAAGGAGTTTCTTCAAGATCAAAGTTATTGGGTTTTTGAGGTGAAGTATAAGGAAACTTCATTTCTTCTCTTCTTTTTCATGATCTAAACCATGTTTGATCCATGGTTCCTCTTAATCAAGCTTGATATGTTAATTAACTTGTGTTTTGTTTTGTATTTGAGAAGCCCTTGGTGGTGAAGGACTTGGAAAAAGAAACAAATCAAGAAGCTTTGGAGGATCTTCAAGAGGTAAGAGGGAGATCCATCTCACCAACCAAGCATGGTGGTGAGAGATGGTATTTTATTTGATGGATGTGGAATCCATGTGAGGATTCATATCCATAGTCATGTAATTAATTTGTGGGTGTTTATGAGCTTTGATTAATTTTCTATGCTTGATATGCTTTGCATGATTTTATAGCTTTGATGATATGCTTGATATGCTATACATGCTTTTATGGCTTTGATGGTATGCTTATATTATTTATGATGAAATATATATGTATATGCCATGACTTGATGGTGGAAATGAAATTGATTTTTGGCTCCAATAGCCAAGGAAGAGCTACGGTTTTGATGCCCTTGATTAGGGTTCATGTTGAAAATTTTCAAGAACAAAAGAATTGATTTTTGAGTACTTAGAACATGGTGGATTTCAAACAAGACACCTCAAAATAGGTGTTCACAAAATTAATATTTTCTTGAATGATGAAAATGGATGTTTAGAAAAGTAAGGAAAATAAACAAAGAATTTAGTTTTCAAAGAGTACATGAATACGGTTTT
Organism: Ormosia emarginata; assembly: GCA_029884605.1. Classification (NCBI taxonomy): domain Eukaryota; kingdom Viridiplantae; phylum Streptophyta; class Magnoliopsida; order Fabales; family Fabaceae; genus Ormosia; species Ormosia emarginata. The sequence continues at coordinate 1,386,220 of JAQQTP010000049.1, read as the reverse complement.
AGAAGGATTTTTATTGATTTATTTTGTGTAAAAAGTTTCTAAGTGTTTTACTAAACATAATATTTAAATGAAAATAGCTATGATAATTTTACGGATTTGCAAAGAAAGTGAAAAAGGATTTGTAAGGAAAGTAAAAATGAATTTGAACAAATGAGTTTGGTTTTTATGACCATCGGTATTTCGGTTTTGAAAATAAAGAATTTTTAATGGTTTTGTTTGTGTAAAACCATATCAATTTAGGAGGAAAATATTTGATGGCTTCAATGGCCAAAGACTCTACGATTTTTGGAGGTTGGAATAATTTTGGTTTTTATGAAACAAAGTAATTTTAAAGTGGAAACAAAATGTTTGAACAAAATATTTTAGTATAAGGATTTTGGAAAGGGAAATCAATGTATTTTATCACTTGAGAAATGAACTTTCATATGAAAATGAAAAAGAAAAGTTACGAGGGTTTGAATCTTAATTTGTTTTGAAGAGAATTGATTTTAGAATTGATTTGGGAAAAATGGAGAATATAATGGTGTTTTGAAAATTTACTAACGTATAACTTATTTTCAAGTTTTGAAATACGTTAGAAAATGTTAAGTTTTGAAACGTTGATTTACATCAATGAAAAAGTGATTTTGTGAATTATATTTTGAAAAAAGAATTTCTTGAGTAAAGAACTATGGAAAAATATTTTCTTGAGTAAGAAAATATATTAAATGAAGTGTAAAGTTATATTATTTTGAGAAAAGTTAAAAAAGGAATTTTTAAAGGTCAAGAAATATTTTACGTAATGAAATTATGGTGAAAAATTATTTACGATCTTAAAAATGTGATTTTTAAGTTACGTAATATGGAAAAATATTTCTACGCGATTTTAAATACGTTAAAATATTTCTACGCGATTTGAATTACGTTTAAATATTTTACGTAATTTGAATTACCATTGAAAAATCACTACGTGATGGAAAAGTGATGAATTATTTTTACGTGATTGTGAAAATAGCGAAAAATTATTATGAGATTTAGAAATTGTTTTAAATATTTTGAGAATGATAGAAAATGATTTACGGGACGTAAAAGAATGATTTTTAAGTTACGCAATTTTGAAACAGTGAAAAAAATACTATGCGATTTGAGAAACGTATATTTTTACGCGATTGAGAAAAATATCAAAAAATTAGTACGTGTTTTAAAAGTGCAACAGAAGAGTTGTGGTATTTTGAAAACGTAATGTAAATGTTATCAGTTGTAAAAACGTAATGTGTTGTCACGGATTGTGAAAATATAACGAAACGTTTGAGATTTTGAAAACGTAACATAAGTGTTACAATATTTTGAAAACGTAATATAAACATTTTGGAATTGTGAAAACGTAATAGAAACGTTTTGGAATTGTGAAAACGAAACGGAAATGTTGCGCAATTTTGTGAAAACACGACGAAAGTGTTTTATAACTATGAAAATGTGATAACATGATTTTGCTGTTAAAAATAGAGTATAATTTGGTACAATTTATATGCATTGGAAAGAGATGCCTGTGATTGGATTTGGTGCATTATACATGCATTGGAAAAATATGCATTGAGGCATATGATACATTGAACTAATGAAATTGAAAAGATTTGGCCCTTTGGGGTTGGACTTGCACGGATATATTCGTGCATTGTATATGGCCCTTGTGGTTGAAGAGGGAATGAGAATTGATAGTGAGGTCTATGATGGATCTTGGGGGCGTTGAGGCGCGGCGGTCGACCAAGTGGACAGCTGGCGAGTACCCTATGTCACTTGGCGATGCAGTCCGTTGCAATGCATTGACGATACCCGACAAGAACACGATTCTTTTCAACGACTGGGAGATTGTTTTTGGGCTAAGGCTGACAATTGACCAGAGCATTCTTCTCGAAATTGTGAAAACCTCCATAGAGTTGTTTTTGAAAAACTGAGTCTATGTGCACATGCATAACATATGCATAAATTTGAGTGTCCATATCTGCATGATATATATTAATTGAGGAATATTGGCTATGACAATTGTTTTGAAATACTTTGATGATGATGATGATAATCATGTTGATGGCATTATTGTGATTATTGTGTGATGGTAATAATGTTAATAGTATGATGATGATAGTTGATTAATGTTGAGTGCATTATTGAAATTCTGGTATAACATATCTGTATGATATTGTTGTTTGTGTTATCTCTGTGCTGCCATGTTGGTATTGGCGTAGGTGATCTCACCTCTTTGTTATGTTGTTTGCTGTGTCTGTACTGTTAAAATAAAATAATAGAAGGATCAAGTTGTCTTAAACATAACGGGCGATAGATACTCTGAGATTGGTGATAACAATAAGGAGTGGACATTCAGGACTCGAAGGTGTGCAGTGTTGACAAAGAACAGAATGTAGAACAGATGTCTGGGGCAACAAGATGGATACACAACAGAATAAGTATGATAAGTTTTAACGTTAGTGTTGTACCGTGCTATTAAGTAGGACCCGTCATGGGATTTACTACTGTTAAAAAAAAAGAGTCTGTTAATTTTATATTTCTCTTTAAATTATGAAATATTAATTAGTGTCAATATTGCATAATGAATAGTTGAAATATGATTTTCAATATTACCTAATATTTTCAGTAAATTTATGTTTCAGTAAAAAAAGAAATTTTAAAACCCATCTTTTTATAACTCAAACCTTGTGTGAACTTCTTTACAGATTTTGAGTCGGGAGTCACACATGTGATACCCTAGGGAGGGTGTTACATTTCACATCTTTCGAGAAATTTTAACAGATAAAATAAAATAATACTGTGCAAAATTTATTTGTCAGATTAATTAAATACTGACTTCTGTCAACCGTAACTATTATCCATTGGATAATAGCATGTAATAAAAATCCTATCACATTATCCTAATGCAATCTACTTTATGTCTAATCAATTCACTTTAATTCAAATTTAATGTAAAATAATCAAAGCTTCTTTGAGAAGCTTTGACCAAATAATGACCAAATGGCCCTTAGCTTCCAAGAGAAGCCAAAAACTCTCTCCTCCCTCTCTCCTCAAACTCGGCGGAAAGAGTCAAAACAAAGGGTAAGGAAATTTGTTTGCTTTCATTAATTCATTTTACCACCCAAAATTCATTTTAACCTAAAACACTTTCTTTCTCTTCCTTTCTTCTTCTTTCTTCACAAAACATTTCTCCTCCTTCTCTCTACATGAGAGCTACGGCCAGCCCTCTTCCTCACCCTCAATCTTCACAAAATTTTCTTCCAACCACATTTTCTTAATCCTCTCCCCCTCCTAAACATCTTTCTTGCTCGGAGCATCTTGAAATTCCACCATCTTCATCACTTTCTTCAAGCTTCAAGGTTAGGGTTTTTGGGTAAGCTTCAAGACTCTTCTTCTCTTCTCTTCATTTTCGGTTTCAGTGATGTTCTAATGACCATCTACACTTCATTTTTCATGTCTATATGCTATTCTAGTCAAGTCAAAATTTCTAGGGTTTCTTGGAGATACAATCCGAAATTACAAGGAGATTTCTTGGGGTTTCTCTTGATTTCTACACTTAGGAAAGAGGAAGACACTCCTCCTCAACCTCTATTAGCATTTAGGAACCTTGATTGTGTTGTTTATGGAAAAACCCTAATGAGGGTTATCCTTTGACTTTGTGATTAGTATGCTTATATGTTGATTTTTATGGAGTTCATGACCTTGATTGGATTGATTGTGTATATTAATATATTGGATTGGATTGGATGGCTTGAAATGGAAGAAAATGAGTTTGGAAGGGCTCTTGGGTGGCCACGGTTTTGAGGTGAAAATTGATGTGTTCTTGGTGAACAAATTTTAATAAGTGAATGACTAAATTAATCAAGTGTGTAATATAAAATCAATGGAATGGAAAAATTGAGAATTGAATCCACTAGGGAGGCCACGACCTCTAGGGCTATTTAGGACTTAATTATGTAATTTTTGGTGATCTTGAAATTTAGAAAATTAAATGATTGGAACATAGGCAATAAATTAGTAAGGTAGCAAATTTGGAAGAATTAAATACAATTGGAGATTCATAAATTTTAAAGGACTAAGGAAGGAACTTGTCATGAAACTTGAGAAAATTTTACAAGAGTAAGAATAAGAGAGTGTGAGATTTGAGATCTTAGAATAATCATACTAAGTGTATGAGAATAAATTACTTTAGAAAAATTCAATTAATTATGAAAACTTACTTAGTGTCGGATTCTTGTACAATTGGTAAATCTTGAATAAGAATGCATAATGGACCTTAGAAAGGTATTACCGTAATTGATTTCAATATTATGACATTATGGGTCTATGTGAGTAACCATTTATGTGTTGATGCTTATCTTGGCCAATTGTGGCATATTATGGAATTGTATGAAATTGTGAATCATACATGCTCATGCATAGAGTCTTATGCATTGTGAATATCCTGTGGACTGTTATAAGGCCAAGTTGCCTAGGATATTGAACACACCTTAGTGCGGGTGCGAGTAGACTAGTGTAGGTCATGTTATGACCTTGGGGGCATCGGGGTACGGGTCCCTCACAATGGGTAGTTGGTAGCTTTCCTACCCGTGGGGCAAACCGATGCAAACGCACCGACGATTCGGATCAAGACACTGTCCTATATCGTGATCGAGCGTGAAATGTCTGTACAATGCCTAGATGTGCACGTGAGAATTATTGATTTTAGCACTTTGGTCGCGGCAGCCGAGTTACAGGCATGTCCCCTGATCTTTCTCTCCGACTGTTTGTGTCTAGCTCCATGGAGTAGGAATTTGGGAAAGCATGCATGTGCATCATGAAATAATCTGTCATTGTAAATCATTATTTTCCGTAACTGTGAATTGTTTGATCATTACTGTAATGAACATCTACCTGGAATTGTTTATTTGCTACTGTTGGACTTACTGCTTATTATTTGGAAATGATGTTCTGAATTGCTATTTGGGCACGTTGCGCCGTTTTGTTTCTGGCTGCTATAATTAGTAATGATGGTAGGATGTCTTACCTCTTTCCTGTATTTCTATTATTTGCTGCCTGTGTGTACACTGTCTTGATCGAAGACGGCGGTAAGGAGGCGGAAGATCCCGATATTCCTTGCTTCTGGCCCGATCAAGACTAGCATCTACTGGAGACGATGGAGGCACGCATGCACGAATTTCTAGGTGATGTGTGTCTGACCTTCCTTGGAGGGCCGGAGTGTTGGCATATCAACTTGAGTTCCGATCACTGCGTCTATCTAGGGGACGTGTCGATTTCTCTAGCCTGGAGACATCATGAGACGCCTGTTTTTACCTGCTATGTCAGCCTGTGACTGGAGTTCTACTTGCCCATACGTGAGATGTGGGGTGATCGTTACTACACCCCTCAGGAGGATTCGTTTCATTCCACCGCTCTGAGATTTGAGATCTTAGAATAATCATACTAAGTGTATGAGAATAAATTACTTTAGAAAAATTCAATTAATTATGAAAACTTACTTAGTGTCGGATTCTTGTATAATTGGTAAATCTTGAATAAGAATGCATAATGGACCTTAGAAAGGTATTACCGTAATTGATTTCAATATTATGACATTATGGGCCTATGTGAGTGATCATTTATGTGTTGATGCTTATCTTGGCCAATTATGACATATTATGGAATTGTATGAAATTGTGAATCATACATGCTCATGCATAGAGTCTTATGCATTGTGAATATCTTGTGGACTATTATAAGGCCAAGTTGCCTAGGATATTGAACACACCTTAGTGCGGGTGCGAGTAGACTAGTGTAGGTCATGTTATGACCTTGAGGGCATCGGGTGCGGGTCCCTCACAATGGGTAGTTAGTAGCTTTCCTACCCGTGGGGCAAACCGATGCAAACGCACCGACGATTCGGATCAAGACACTGTCCTATATCGTGATCGAGCGTGGAATGTCTGTACAATGCCTGGATGTGCACGTGAGAATTATTGATTTTAGCACTTTGGCCGCGGCAGCCGAGTTACAGACATGTCCCCTGATCTTTCTCTCCGACTGTTTGTGTCTAGCTCCATGGAGTAGGAATTTGAGAAAGCATGCATGTGCATCATGAAATAATTTGTCATTGTAAATCACTATTTTCCGTAACTGTGAATTGTTTGATCATTACTGTAATGAACATCTACCTGGAATTGTTTATTTGCTACTGTTGGACTTACTGCTTATTATTTGGAAATGATGTTCTGAATTGCTATTTGGGCACGTTGCGCCGTTTTGTTTCTGGCTGCTATAATTGGTAATGATGGTAGGATGTCTTACCTCTTTCCTGTATTTCTATTATTTGCTGCCTGTGTGTACACTGTCTTGATTGAAGACGGCGGTAAGGAGGCGGAAGATCCCGATTTTCCTGGCTTCTGGCCCGATCAAGACTAGCATCTACTGGAGACGATGGAGGCACGCATGCATGGATTTCTAGGTGATGTGTGTCTGACCTTCCTTGGAGGGCCGGAGTGTTGGCATATCAACTTGAGTTCCGATCACTGCATCTATCTAGGGGACGTGTCGATTTCTCTAGCCTGGAGACATCATGAGACGCCTGTTTTTACCTGCTATGTCAGCCTGCGACTGGAGTTCTACTTGCCCATACGTGAGATGTGGGGTGATCGTTACTACACCCCTCAGAAGGATTCGTTTCATTCCACCGCTCTGAGATTTGAGATCTTAGAATAATCATACTAAGTGTATGAGAATAAATTACATTAGAAAAATTCAATTAATTATGAAAACTTACTTAGTGTTGGATTCTTGTATAATTGGTAAATCTTGAATAAGAATGCATAATGGACCTTAGAAAGGTATTACCGTAATTGATTTCAATATTATGACATTATGGGTCTATGTGAGTGACCATTTATGTGTTGATGCTTATCTTGGCCAATTGTGGCATATTATGGAATTGCATGAAATTGTGAATCATACATGCTCATGCATAGAGTCTTATGCATTGAGAATATCCTGTGGACTATTATAAGGCCAAGTTGCCTAGGATAATGAACACACCTTAGTGCGGGTGCGAGTAGACTAGTGTAGGTCATGTTATGACCTTGGGGGCATCAGGGTGCGAGTCCCTCACAATGGGTAGTTGGTAGCTTTCCTACCCGTGGGGCAAACCGATGCAAACGCACCGACGATTCGGATCAAGACACTGTCCTATATTGTGATCGAGCGTGGAATGTCTGTACAATGCCTGGATGTGCACGTGAGAATTATTGATTTTAGCACTTTGGCCGCGGCAGTGAGTTCTGAGTACATGTCCCCGATCTTTCTCTCCGACTGTTTGTGTCTAGCTCTATGGAGTAGGAATTTGGGAAAGCATGCATGTGCATCATGAAATAATCTGTCATTGTAAATCATTATTTTCCGTAACTGTGAATTGTTTGATCATTACTATAATGAACATCTACCTGGAATTGTTTATTTGCTACTGTTGGACTTACTGCTTATTATTTGGAAATGATGTTCTGAATTGCTATTTGGGCGCGTTGCGCCGTTTTGTTTCTGGCTGCTATAATTGGTAATGATGGTAGGATGTCTTACCTCTTTCCTGTATTTCTATTATTTGCTGCCTGTGTGTACACTGTCTTGATCGAAGACGACGGTAAGGAGGCGGAAGATCCTGATTTTCCTGGCTTCTGGCCCGATCAAGACTAGCATCTACTGGAGACGATGGAGGCATGCACGCACAGATTTCTAGGTGATGTGTGTCTGACCTTCCTTGGAGGGCCGGAGTGTTGGCATATCAACTTGAGTTCCGATCACTGCGTCTATCTAGGGGACGTGTCGATTTCTTTAGCCTGGAGACATCATGAGACGCCTGTTTTTACCTGCTATGTCAGCCTGCGACTAGAGTTTTACTTGCCTATACTGTTGGGAATTTGCGGATCAAAGTCTCGCAGCGGAATAACAGAATTCCCTCACAGGATCCATGCGAAAAATCCATAATCCGAGGTTTTTTTTTAAATTTTACCTCTTGAAGCGTGACTGACACAAGCGAGGTGAATCACCAACACCGTAATAGCGACGATGTTTCTGCGGTATCCACACGAACAGGACTTGCAAAGGAGTCATGCCTCGTTTCGTAGTGCTAGGCTGCGAAGAGAGGAGAAGAAGACCTCACTATCTCTCACTCACTTTCTGTAGGTGCGGCTAGGGTTGTGATGTAACCTGGTAGCAGCCCCCTTAGCAGTACTATTTATAATAGTGGCTGCCTTAAGTGAGTGTGAGCAGTAGCAAGGTAAGTGGTGCAACCCTAAACCCATCTGTCATGAGTTAGGCCCACAATTGAATCCGAGTCCAACTTGGATTCTGATTACTCCAATTTAGTCTGTTCTAAGTGTGCGACCCTGCAGGTTCTCATGACGTTGGTAGTAATATTAAAATCTCATTTTAATATTACAAACAGTGAGCGGTATCTAGCAACACATCACTGCTACCCAAGTAATGAGAATGTCAGTGATTTGACATAACCTATCTGTGACCAATGTTTCCGTGTAGTTTAGTCCCTTTGTCCAGATATCCAAATTGAACACAAGGCATGGAACGTGTCACCCTTGTTTAGTTCAATCTTCAGTTTCCTGATTCCCGAGTAGACATAGTAATGACAAATGAGATCAATATCTCATATTGACTCATTTGAGCATGGCCATGCATTTCATAGTCTCACTCAATCGGGGGCCCGAAGATATCACTCTGTTATGTAGGAGGGACAAATCCCATCTAGGTCACTCACATCCCTCCACATGTATCGCGGTATGTCTAATAACCAACTTTATAATCATCTTGTTACGATGACGTTTGATGGCATTAAAACACACAACTCCTCATGTAGGAATCGTAGTGATTTCGGTCAAAGGACCACATACACCATTATCACTATGAGAATTGCTTATGACACTCACGTAACGATCCACGTAGCGTTCTCATGGCGGGTCTGTCCAATACATCATTACTCTAATATGTATCTATGTGTAGACTTGATATCTCATATCCATGACCCGTGAGATGTGGTCATCAGTCTACGCACATACTAGTCTCAAAGCATTATTGTTGTCCTAATTAACAATAATACTTGACTAGGGACATTTAAGAATAGTGTTTTATCCAATAGGATCTCACGATCAAGTCATCCACTTGATGTCCTATGGTATCAAATTTACTATTCTAAGGACTTTATCATGTTTACCAAAAAAAAAAGAACATAATAAATGAAATGCCTCATATAAAATAGCATAATATAATGTATGTAAATACAAACAAAACGTATTGGCCACTAGGGCATACACCAACATATACGTGAGATGTGGGGTGATCGTTACTAGACCCCTCAGGAGGATTCATTTCATTCCACCGCTCGGGCTCTTGCCCGTGCCTCTGTGGTTCCGATGGAGGTTTCCTCGGACGATGAGGACCCCGCTGAGGACCTTGATACGGTCCCTCCTCCTTTGAGAGACTGATTTTACTGGTAGCTGCTGATGGCTGCCAGTGTTTTATTTTGGGGGTCTGATGTATTACTTTTGGTGGGCTGTATATTTTGATATTCTGGTGGATGTGTATGTAAAATCCATAAGCAGGTATAGTTTTGCTTTTTGGAAATTTACAGGCTTGTATCTAAAGTACGATTGATATTCAATATATATATATATATATATATATATATATATATATATATATATATATATATATATATATATATATGCGTATTATTCGGATGTGAGTTTGGTTTCTTGTCTTACTCTTTACTGTTGTTCAAGTTTCGTCACTTGGTTTTATTGTTAAAAAAAAAAAGTATACTGCCGTTTTACTCACGTATTAAAGCATCGAACAAGTTAACTTTAAATCTAATGAACCGGGTCTTAATTTAGAAAAATTTTATTTTTTGCATTTTCATTTATGTTTAATAATGTGACGTTCCCTCTCTAAAAAAAAAAGCGTTACATCAATTCCTTCAACTTCCTCCTTTTCATTAAGGACTTCCTATGGTTGCTTGCATATGTTAAAAATATTGAGCTCTAGTGTCATGTTTCCAAATGTTAAAAATGGATGGCCTAAAAATGGACTCTAGTGTCATGTTTCATTAAGGACTCCATTTCTACAATTTATCAAAGCATTAGATGTTGCTAAAAATATATGGCCTAAAATAACAGGAATTGACTTGCAACTATCAACCATAGGTTCAGTATCCAAGACAATAAAATTCACAAGATATATGAATTTATCAACTTGTACCAACATATCTTCCACTATTTCTCTTGGAATTTTAATTAATCTATCGGTAAGTAGAAGAGTTACAGAAGTTAGTTTTAACTCACCCAAGTTGAGTTGTTGATAAACTGAATATGGAAGCAAATTGACACTAGTACTAAGATCAAGTAAAGCTTTTTCAATTTTATGTTCTCCAATAATGTATGAAACTGTAGGACAACTAGAGTCTTTATATTTCAACGCATTATTATTCTGAAGAATGGAGCTTACCTGTTCAGCCAAAAATGCTTTCTTTTTCATATTTAGTTTCCTTTTAACAGTGCACAAGTCCTTCAAATATTTGGCATAACAAGGAATCTATTTGATAGCATCTAAAAGAGGAATATTGATCTTCACTTGTTTCAAAATTTCAAAAATTTCAATGTGGTGATCCAATTTCTTTGGATTATTCAATGCTTGAGGAAATGACGGTGAAGGTGAGAGTTAGGTCTCCTTTTGGTCAACTTCTTCATTTTCTTGGGCAATTGGTTCATCATATTTTTTACAAGGTTCGAGAATTTGTTTTTCAACAACCTTTCCACTCCTAAGAGTTATCACTAACTTGACTTAGTCCATTTGTTAGTTTTCTAAACTCCCCTCATTTAGACTATACTGACCCTTGGGATTTGGTTGAGGTTGAGAAGGAAATTTTCCTTTCTCGTGATTGGTGAGTGCAGAAGAAAGTTTAACAAGAGTTTCTTTTATGTCAATCATGGTTTAATTATTTTGTTTATTAATGGCCTCTTGCTTTTCTATGAATGCATGTAGTGTTTCTTCAAGGTTTTTCCTATATGGTGGGACATAAGGTGCATATCCTTGCGAATTTTGATAGTACTGTTGTTCCTGAGGATGTGGTGGTTGCACGAATTGTGGCTGATTATCATTCCTCCAACTGAAGTTCGGGTGATTTCTTCATCCCGAATTATATGTATCTGAAAAAGAAGAAGTAAATGGCTTTTTAAAATTATTCATTGCATTTACTTGCTCATGTACAACTTCTTTAAAAACAGGAATCTTAGGACATTCATGTGTTGAGTATCCTAAGTCATCACCAATGCCACAAATTTCTTCATTTTGTACATATTTGATTTCTTTTGCTTTTCTTAATTCCATGGCTTCAACCTTTCTTGCCAAACTGGCAAACCTAGCATTTAGATCTTCCTCTTGACTAAGGTGATATATTCCTTTATTAGCACTTGTAAGGTTAGATCTAATTGAATTTTCAGAAGGGTTAGTACTATGCCAAGATTGAGAATTTTCAGCCAGCTAGTTTAAATAGTCTAAAGCTTCATCAGGTTCTTTATCAAGAAACTCACCATTGCATATTGTTTCCATAAATTGTTTGGTTTCAGGTGTTAAATGTAACACCCTTGTGGGGATGTCACATATATAAAGAAAAAAATAATAAACAAAATCTACCCAAGTTGTAAAACATTTATTACGTACTAATATGGGTTGTAAAATAATTCATGTTAAATAGAATATTATTAAATTAAATAGCGTGAAAACATAAAATAAACAGAACAACATCACTCATAATATACATATGGTCCAAGTTATAAGTTATACAAATAATTCACAACTACAACTACAAATATTTAAACAAAAACAGTAAAGAGTCAATATATACATACGTAGACGCGCCCAAAACACATATCATAAACATTTAATCCTCTGATTGATCACTCTCAGGAAACTCATCAGAAGATAAATATCCAGGATGCCTCGACACTCGGCGGAAACGAGACCGCGCAGTCGATACGATAGTCATCTCACTAGGCTTAGTCGACACACCACCCCAATGACGCCTAAGGGATAAAGGCAACTCTAAGTGCAGAAACACAGTAGTCGTCATCACTGGCTCTCCATCAAACGTAAGTCGTATGGACACAGTCAACCATCCCACGTAAGTCACAGAGTCTCTGTCTCCCCGCAGATGCCAAGCTAACGATCCACCGTGAAACTCGAGTGTCACAAAACCCAAAAATCCTGGCGCCGCCATACCCAAACAAATCAGTCCAATGGATATGGATGATCAGATGGTTCTTGGTCGTCGTAGTGGTCTTCAGCTTGCTGCTCCTCTTCCTCCTCAGGATACAAAATCTCAAGAGGTTGTTCCTCTTCCTCAAACTCTTTACCACGTAAATAAATATACAGAAAACACATACAATAAAGAGGTAAGACAATCTAAAATCATCATAAACATGGCAAATAAGAAAACGACAAACAACAGATATACAGTTCATGCAATATGAAAAGCTATAACATTAATTAATAACAGGATAGTATCACAACAACACATAATATCACGGATAAAATAATATCACAAATAAGACAATATCACAGATAAAATAATACCACGATAAAATAAAATAAGAAATATACCAATTATCATAATAATAACCAAATAAAATAAACAGATAAAATAAAATAATATCCAAGATATAACCATATACAATATGACACGATCCTACTCCATGGAGCTAAACACATACAGATATCAGAGAGAGAATGACCCGCAAAATCTATTAGTACCACGACTGCCCAACCAAACTATTCCGCGGTCTCACGTTGCGTCTATAGCCCCACGTCACATGGAATCCATCATCCAAGGCGTGGTGTAGTTCACGGTCTCACGTTGTGGCACTACAGGCAATGTACTATTAGACTTTACGAAATCTCGATTAAAAATAGTGCGTGTCGAGTCCATTAGTGTGCTATCGGTTACCACGGCCCAGCGGAGCGACCGACTAACCATATATGGGATCCCGTACACTAACGTCTCCAAGTTCATAAAGACAAAGAACCACACTACGTTTATCGCATCAACAACACGATGTGATTCATCTCGTCAACCAATCCACCAAAAATTGGCATAAACTCAATATATGAGAAATTACTAGAATACCCTCAATAAAAATATATCCTCAAAGATAAAAAGATACAGTAAGTCCCACCGGATAAATATTGTTCCAAAGCCTGTACGGGTTCACCTCATAGCCCGACAGCAGAAAAATACAGAAAATACCATTTTGGTCAATCGCGTAGAAATTTTATCGCGTTTTCACAATCTCGTCATTTCTACAAACGTTTTTAAATCGCGTAAATTTATTTTTTTGTTTTTAAAATCGCGTAGAGTTTTAATACGTTTTCTCAATCGCGTAAGGTTTTTAAAACATTTTCTTGTCCAAATCCATTAAAATTTACTATTTAAATAAACAGAAATAATAAATAATACGTTTAAACTATGTAAAATATTTTTCATACCGTATATTGTCTTTTGGACATCTTTTCTATCTTAATTGCCTATTTTTACTAAAAATTGACAGTATTTTGTTTAGAAAATTATAATAATGATTTTTTAATTTTTTCGCAAAAATTCTGTTTACTTAATTTTTAACCGTATAATTTAATCCTTTTGAAAACCACTAACATGCTTCAAAATACAGTATGAGCTATATGTTAGAAATTTTCGAAAGTTACTGTATTTCTTTTCTAACAATAAAATCAATAGTTTTAGTTGATTAAACTTAATTGAATTCAATTTATTTCTTCAAAACTCATTTTAGAAAAATTCTTTTTAACATATATTGCATCTTTATACTTGAAAATGGTTTGGAATTGATTTTAGAAATCATGAATTCTTGGTTTGACATGTTGGCCGAAATATACATTTGGGTCATTTGATTTCTAAATTCATTTTCCTTGATCTAAACAATTCTATCTCTTGTTAATTTTCCTAGGTTAATTAAATTACACTTTAGGAAAATAATGAGAACATTTTGGTTCTCCTTTTGGGTCAATGGTGAGAGCCTTGGTGTTGTGTTCTTTGGAACACTCATGCATACCTTAGCATGTTATTCACATCCTATACATTATCATGCATTTCTAACACATACAAATTATCAAAGCTTGTAGACATGCAAATCAAAGCTTGTAGACATGCAACATCATACAAATTATTACAAACATCAAATAGGAAAGCTACTAACAATCACACAAACAAGCTACTAACAAACACAAACAAAGGAATCCTTATGGATTCTACAATCAACAATCAACCTCCATTTTCTTACCACCACCCATGGATGATAAGATTTGTCTTCCTCTTACCTTAAATGAAGACAAAAATATTCTTTCACTCCTCTTCTAGGTTTCGGTTTTCTCCTTCAAATCACCTAACAAACTTAAACAAAATCTACAAGTTGCTAACCATAAAAGAGAGCTTAAACCATGGAGAAATCATGGCTTAGAACTTTGAAAAAGAGTTTAGAAATGGAAAACAAGAAATTTCACCTTCTAGGTAAAATTTTCCAAATAAGTTTCCAAGCTTCAAATGGAAGATTTTGCAAGAACTCTCAACTAGAGATGTTCTTAGGATTGTGTTTAGGTTTAGAAAACTTGGTTGGATAAAATTTTGGGTGGTTGGATGGTGTAGAATAGAGCTTGGCCGAAACTAGCTTCAAGGAAGCTTCAATGGTGTTTAGGGTTTTTGGAAGAGAGAGAAGAGAGAAAATTGCATGAAGACAAAGTGATTATGGCCTTCCAAAAGCCATATGGCCGTGGACTTCAAAGCCATGCAAGGTGTCATGGGTTTGGCTTCATCCAAGCCTTAGAATGAATCAAAGGTCAAGATTAAAACTTGGTTAGCAAGCTTGTCTCCCATTGGTTGAGTTTAGCATAGTCATCTAACCTAGTCACATGCTTAGTCACTAATTAGCCTAGTCACCACACTTAGTCATCATGTTCTTGAAAGTTCTATCACTAATGAGGTTTAATTAAGCTACTAAGTTAACTGTTTTAACTAAACGTAGGTCCCGCAAAACATTTCCGGGTCCACTGTCATTTTATTATACTGACTAATAAAATAATATTATAATAATACAAAATTATTTTATTTGTGATTAAATCCTAAAAATTAAAAGATTAACAACGTGTATCATTCAGAATCAGGTTTAGTAAAATCCCCCAGTTCTGAATAATTAAAACAAGATTTTCCCGGCCCGAAAAAATATTATTTTCCTGTCCCAGAGCAAATTGCACAAAAAGTCCAAATAAAATCACAGACAATAATATTAAGCACTGTAACATATAGAAAAATTAAAAACAGTACAATTGGGACGTAACGGTCATTTTTCTATTTTTCCCCACGACGAAGCAATTCATCCAAAACGTTCAAATAAAATTACAAACAGTATTAATTGTCTGTATATCTCCTAAAAAAATTAAAACAGTAGCTTGAAATTTTTTTTTTATTTTACCGTCTCGAAGCAAATTACGTAAAATGATCAAATAAAATTTTAGCATGTAAAACGTATTTGTATTTCATACAGAAAAACAAGAAACAGTAAAATAGGGACACAACAGTCATTTACACAAAAGCTTGAAAAACAGCAAACAGAACATTCGGGACATTTTTCTAAAAATTGGGGTGTTACAACTCTCCCCAACAAATAAAAATTTCGTCCTCGAAATTCGCTGCACATCAAAACAAATGAGGATACTGATCCCTCATTTTATCTTCCAGCTCCCAGGTAGCATCACCTGTCACATCATTCCATATGACCTTCACCAGGTCGATCATCTTCCCTCGAAGCTGCTTTACCTTTCTGTCCTCGATTCTAACAGATAAAGTCTCGTAAGTCAAATTCTCCTTCAATTGTACTTTATCCGATTGTATAACATGCGTTGGATCCGGTATATACTTCCGTAACTGAGATACATGAAATACATCATGTAGATTGGATAGAAAAGGCGTCAAAGCAATCTGATACGCTACAAGACCTATACGTCGGATGATCTAATATGGTCCGATGAACTTAGGAGTAAGCTTCTTAGACTTAATAACTCTTCCGACACCGGTCGTAGCAGTAACTCTTAGAAACATATGCTCACCCTCCTCAAACTCAAGAGGTCATCTTCGTTTATCCGTATAACTTTTCTGTCTACTTTGTGTCGTCCTCATCTTCTCTTGTATCATCTTTACCTTCTCTATAGTCTGTTGTACAAGATCTGGTCCAACAGTCATGCTTTCCCCATCCTGATACCAACATAATGGGGTTCGACATCGCCTTCCATACAATGCATCATAGGGTGCCATCCCTATACTTGAGTGAAAACTATTGTTGTAGGTGAATTCTATCAAAGATAAAAATTCATCCCAACTTCCTCGTTGCTCCAAAACACAAGCACGCAACAGATCCTCCAAAGACTGTATAGTTCTCTGTCAGCCGACCATCGATCTGCGGATGATATGCCGAACTCAGTCGCAAACTAGTTCCCATAGCTTCTTGTAGACTCCGCCAAAACCTTGACGTAAACCTCGGATCTCGGTCAGAAACTATACATGTAGGTACACCATGTAATCTGACAATCTCACTGATGTATAACTGGGTCAATCTTTCCAATGAATACTTAATATTAATTGGTAAGAAATGAGCCGATTTAGTAAGCCTATCGACTATAACCCATATTGAATCATGACCTTTCCTCGTCTTCGGTAAACCAGTAACGAAATCCATTGAGATACTATCCCACTTCCACTCTGGGATAGATAATGGTTGCAATATTCCAGCTGGTCTCTGATGTTCCACTTTCGCTTTCTGACAAACCAAACAAGACTCCACATATTCTGCTACGTCTCTTTTCATCCTTGGCCACCAAAACAACCTTTTCAAGTCTTGGTACATCTTGGTCATCCCTGGATGTAAACTCAGGTCACTAGTATGAGCTTCTTCTAGGATCGACTTCTTCAATTCAGAATCATCAGGCATACAAATTCTTCCCGTAAACCTTAAGATTCCATCTGCTCCTTCTTCTACCGTCGCTTTATGACCTTGCTTTAACAATTCCCTCTCATTTTGCAAAAACACATCTTCCTTTTGTTTATCTCGGACAACATCAAGAAATTCGTTTATGATCACGACCTTAAATAAACGAACTCTTTCGGTTGAAACTCCACCAGACAACCATAGATCTCGGAACTTATTGATCAACTCTTCCTCCTTGATCATCATTGCCGAAACACTAAGCACTTTTCTACTCAAGGCATCAGCTACCACATTAGCTTTTCCTGGGTGGTATTGAAGTTGAAAATCATAATCCTTTAAGAATTCCAACCAACGCCTCTGCCTCATATTCAATTCTTTCTGATCAAACAAGTACTTTAGACTCTTGTGATCACTAAAGACATTGAACAGCGCCCCATACAGAAAATGCCTCCACACTTTCAGAGCAAAAACCACTGCAGCCAATTCCAAATCGTGCGTTGGATAATTCCTCTCATGAACCTTCAACTGACGAGAAGCATATGCCACAACATTCCGATTTTGCATCAATACGCATCCTAACCCTTGGTAAGAAGCATCGCAATACACGTCAAAAGTTCCCTTAGAATCTGGCAAGATCAATACCGGCGCAGTTGTCAACCTCTTCTTCAACTCTTGAAAACTGGCTTCACGTTCTTCCGTCCACTCAAAAGCTTGACTTTTCCTCGTAAGCTGTGTAAGTGGTCCAGCAATGTTCGATAAACCTTCGATAAACCTCCGGTAATAACCAGCAAGTCCAACGAAACTTCGAACCTCTGTTACCGTCTTAGGCCTTTCCCACTGTAAAACAGTCTCCACTTTTGATGGGTCTACTGCAATACCTTCTTTCGAAATTACGTGACCTAGAAACTGAACTTTTTCCAACCAGAATTCACACTTAGCCAACTTTGCATACAGCTGCATTTCTCTCAAAATCTGAAGAACAATACCAAGATGTTCAGCATGCTCTTCCTTAGATTAAGAATAGATCAGAATGTCATCGATGAAGACAACGACAAATCTGTCTAGATACGGACGAAAAATCCTGTTCATATAATCCATAAATATGGCAGGAGCATTTGTCACCCCGAATGGCATTACCTGATACTCATAATGTCCATATCGAGTTCGAAAAGCGGTTTTCGGTACATCTTCCCCCTTAACACGAATCTGGTGATAACCCGATCTCAGATCTATCTTGGAAAACACCACAGCTCCTCTTAACTGATCCATCAAATCGTCAATTCTTGGAAGCGGATATTTATTCTTGATAGTCACCTTGTTCAGCTGACGATAATCCACACAAAGCCGAGAAGTTCCGTCCTTCTTCTTGACCAAAAGCACTGGCGCACCCCATGGCGAAACACTAGGTCGCACAAACTGTTTCTCTAACAATTCCACCAATTGCTCTTTCAGCTCCTCCAACTCTGCTGGCGACATACGGTATGGTGCAATTGAGATAGGACCTGCTCCTGGTACTAAATCAATTGAAAACTCGATCTCCCTCACAGGTGGCAAACCAGGTACGTCATCAGGAAAAACCTCTGGAAACTCGTTGACAACAGGAATAGTATTCACATCCTTCTCATTCTTGACCTCTAGAGAAGACAATACCACATATCCCTGTGCTCCCTATCTTAACAAAGACTTGACCTTAACAGCAGTTAAGAATCCAGACTTTTCTTCCTTAGGAAAAACTATGGTTTTACTTGCACAATCTATAAGGATATGGTTAGAAGATAACCAGTCCATCCCTACGATTACATCTATCTCAACAAGAGGTAAACAAATCAAGTTGACCAAAAACTTACGGTCCTTCACAACAATAAGACAATCCAAACATAACAAAACAAAATTAGATACATCCTTTCGGAAGTAAATCACAGAGAATCACACAGCACAAACAAAAACAGACCCAACCACAACCCCAAAAGACTCTAACTTGGGCTCTGATACCAACTAATGTAACACCCTTGTGGGGATGTCACATATATAAAGAAAAATAAATAAATAAAATCTACCCAAGTTGTAAAATATTTATTACGTACTAATACGGGTTGTAAAATAATTCCTGTTAAACAGAATATTATTAAATAAAATAATGCGAAAACATAAAATAAACAGAACAACATCACTCATAATATACATATGGTCCAAGTTATAAGTTATACAAATAATTCACAACTACAACTACAAATATTGAAACAAAAACAGTAAAGAGTCAATATATACATACGCAGACGCGCCCAAAACACACATCATAAACATTTAATCCTCTGATGGATCACTCTCAGGAAACTCATTAGAAGATAAATATCCAGGATGCCTCGACACTCGACAGAAACGAGACCGCGCAGTCGATACGATAGTCATCTCACTAGGCTCAGTGGACACACCATCCCAATGACGCCTAAGAGATAACGGCAACTCTAAGTGCAAAAACACAGTAGTCGTCATCACTAGCTCTCCATCAAACATAAGTCGTATGGACACAATGAATCGTCCCACGTAAGTCACAGAGTCTCTGTCTCCCCGCAGATGCCAAGCTAACGATCCACCATGAAACTCGAGTGTCACAAAACCCAAAAATCCTGGCACCGCCATACCCAAACAAATCAGTCCAATGGATATGGATGATCAGATGGTTCTTGGTCATCGTACTGGTCTTTAGCTTGCTGCTCCTCTTCCTCCTCAGGATACAAAATCTCAAGAGGTTGTTCCTCTTCCTCAAACTCTTTACCACGTAAATAAATATACAGAAAACACATACAATAAAGAGGTAAGACAATCTAAAATCATCATAAACATGGCAAATAAGAAAACGACAAACAACAGATATACGAGTTCATGCAATATGAAAAGCTATAACATTAATTAATAACGGGATAGTATCACAACAACACATAATATCACGGATAAAATAATATCACGTATAAAATAAAATAAGAAATATACCAATTATCATAATAATAACCAAATAAAATAAACAGATAAAATAAAATAATATCCAAGATATAACCATATACAATATGACACGATCCTACTCCATGGAGCTAAACACATACAGATATCAGAGAGAGAATGACCCGCAAAATCTATTAGTACCACGGCTGCCCAACCAAACTATTTCGCGGTCTCACGTTGCGTCTATAGCCCCACGTCACATGGAATCCATCATCCAAGGCGTGGTGTAGTTCACGGTCTCACGTTGTGGCACTACAGGCAATGTACTATTAGACTTTATGAAATCTCGATTAAAAATAGTGCGTGTCGAGTCCATTAGTGTGCTATCGGTTACCACGGCCCAGCGGAGCGACCGACTGTCCATATATGGAATCCCGTACACTAACGTCTCCAAGTTCATAAAGACAATGAACCACACTACGTTTATCGCATCGACAACATGATGTGATTCACCTCGTTAACCAATCCACCAAAAATTGGCATAAACTCAATATATGAGAAATTACCGAGAATACCCTCAATAAAAATATATCCTCAAAGATAAAAAGATACAAGATAAGTCCCACTGGACAAATCTCGTTCCAAAGCTGTACGGGTTCACCTCATAGCCCGACAAAGAAAAAAAATACATAAAATACCGTTTTGGTCAATCGCGTAGAAATTTTATCGCGTTTTCACAATCTCGTCATTTCTACAAACGTTTTTAAATCGCGTAAATTTATTTTTCTGTTTTTAAAATCACGTAAAGTTTTTAATACGTTTTCTCAATCGCGTAAGGTTTTTAAATCATTTTCTTGTCCAAATCCATTAAAATTTACTGTTTAAATAAACAGAAATAATAAATAATACGTTTAAACTATGTAAAATATTTTTCATACCGTATACTGTCTTTTGGACATCTTTTCTATCTTAATTGCCTATTTTTACTAAAAATTGACAGTATTTTGTTTAGAAAATTATAATAATGATTTTTTAATTTTTCCGTAAAAATTCTGTTTACTTAATTTTTAACCGTATAATTTAATCCTTTTGAAAACCACTAACATGCTTCAAAATACAGTATGAGTTATATGTTAAAAATTTTCGAAAGTTGCTGTATTTCTTTTCTAACAATAAAATCAATAGTTTTAGTTGATTAAACTTAATTGAATTCAATTTATTTCTTCAAAACTCATTTTAGAAAAATTCTTTTTAACATATATTGCATCTTTATACTTGAAAATGGTTTGGAATTGATTTTAGAAATCATGAATTCTTGGTTTGACATGTTGGCCGAAATATACATTTGGGTCATTTGATTTCTAAATTCATTTTCCTTGATCTAAACAATTCTATCTCTTGTTAATTTTCCTAGGTTAATTAAATTACACTTTAGGAAAATAATGAGAACATTTTGGTTCTCCTTTTGGGTCAATGGCCAGTGAGCCTTGGTGTTGTGTTCTTTGGAACACTCATGCATACCTTAGCATGTTATTCACATCCTATACATTATCATGCATTTCTAACACATACAAATTATCAAAGCTTGTAGACATGCAACATCATACAAATTATTACAAACATCAAATAGGAAAGCTACTAATAATCACACAAACAAGCTACTAACAAACACAAACAAAGGAATCCTTATGGATTCTACAATCAACAATCAACCTCCATTTTCTTACCACCACCCATGGATGATAAGATTTGTCTTCCTCTTACCTTAAATGAAGACAAAAATATTCTTTCACTCCTCTTCTAGGTTTTGGTTTTCTCCTTCAAATCACCTAACAAACTTAAACAAAATCTACAAGTTACTAACCATAAAAGAGAGCTTAAACCATGGAGAAATCATGGCTTAGAACTTTGAAAAAGAGTTTAGAAATGGAAAACAAGAAATTTCACCTTCTAGGTAAAATTTTCCAAATAAGTTTCCAAGCTTCAAATGGAAGATTTTGCAAGAACTCTCAACTAGAGATGTTCTTAGGATTGTGTTTACGTTTAGAAAACTTGGTTGGATAAAATTTTGGGTGGTTGGATGGTGTAGAATAGAGCTTGGCCGAAACTAGCTTCAAGGAAGCTTCAATGGTGTTTAGGGTTTTTGGAAGAGAGAGAAGAGAGAAAATTGCATGAAGACAAAGTGATTATGGCCTTCCAAAAGCCATATGGCCGTGGACTTCAAAGCCATGCAAGGTGTCATGGGTTTGGCTTCATCCAAGCCTTAGAATGAATCAAAGGTCAAGATTAAAACTTGGTTAGCAAGCTTGTCTCCCATTGGTTGAGTTTAGCATAGTCATCTAACCTAGTCACATGCTTAGTCACTAATTAGCCTAGTCACCACACTTAGTCATCATGTTCTTGAAAGTTCTATCACTAATGAGGTTTAATTAAGCTACTAAGTTAACTGTTTTAACTAAATATGGGTCCTGCAAAACCTTTCCAGGTCCACTGTCATTTTATTATATTGACTAATAAAATAATATTATAATAATACAAAATTATTTTATTTGACAGTTAAATCCTAAAAATTAAAAGATTAACAACAAGATCATTCGAGAATCGGGTTTAGTAAGATCCCCCAGGTTGAATAATTAAAACAAGATTTTCTCGGCCGAAAAAATATTATTTTCCTGTCCTAGAACAGCAAATCGCACAAAAAGTCTAAATAAAATCACAGACAAGCAATATTCAAGACCAGTAACATATAGAAAATTTAAAAACAAGACAATCGGGACGTAACGGTCATTTTTCTATTTTTTCCCACGACGAAGCAATTCATCCAAAACGTTCAAATAAAATTACGGATAGTATTAATTGTCTCAGTATATCTCCCGTAAAAATTAAAACAAAGAGCTTGAGAAAATTTTTTTATTTTACCGTCTCAAGCAAATTACGTAAAATGATCAAATAAAATTTTAGCTTGTAAAACATATTTGTATTTCATACAGAAAAACAAGAAATAGTAAAATAGGGACACAACAGTCATTTACACAAAAGCTTGAAAAACAGCAAACAGAACATTCAGGACATATTTCTAAAAATTGGGGTGTTACATTAAACCTTCATAAAAGAAGCTTATAGTGCGCCATTTTTTAAAACCATGATGTGGACAAAAATTTAACAAATCTTTAAACCATTCTCAACATTGAAAATATGCTTCATTTGAATTTTGGAAAAAATTTTAGATTTGTCTTTTCATAGCATTAGTTTTATGTGTTGGAAAAAATTTCTTTAAGAACTCACTTTGCATCTCTTGCCATGTGCTAATTAATCTTAGTTTCAAAGTATTAAACCATGTTTTTGCTTTATCTTTTAAAGAAAAAGGAAATAATTTAAGCTTAACAATCTTTTCGGTGCAATTTTGATCATTGAAACAATACATACTTCCTCAAATTCTTTCAGATGTAAATATAGGCTTTCAGACTCTCAACCATGAAAATTAGGAAGTAAAGAAATCATACCTGGCTTAAATCTAAAATTATTGGCATTGAGTGGAAAGATAAAGCATGATGGACTAGAATTTCGAGGTGGTTGCAAATATTCACGCATGGTTCGCAATGGTTGATTTTCATGTTCATCATGTACACTTTCATTTTCAACCATTGTGTCAATTGTGTGTGGTTGTGATTCAAACAAATCAATATATAAAGTACCAGGATTAATTTTAACTAAACGACCAGAATTTAAATCATGATACCAACTAAGCATAAATAAATGACTTAATATAGAAAAAATAATGTACAAGTAGGTGATTTATACTAGCCATTAAATATTAACAAGGATATGGTATAAATCAACCACCCAATAAATATTAACAAGTAAAAAGTTAGATAACTGATAAATTAAAAAGTTAGATAATTAGAGAGTTAATAATTAGTAAGTTAGAAAGTGCAGAAAGTAAAATACAAAAAATAAAGTGTAGAAAGTAAAGTATAGAAAGTAAATTGTAGAAAATAAATTTAAAATATCAAAAAAGCGGAGAGAGGCGAGCCCCATCGTGAGCTCTGAAAGAGAAGAGAAGAAGAAAGATTATTTCATTACGTTAGAAAGCAATAATAAATAACAAAAATTTAAAAAGTTAGAGAGCAAAAATTAAATGACGTAAATTAAAAGTTAGAGAAGCAGAAAATAAAAAGTTAGTAAGTAGAAAATAAATGACATAAATATAAAAGTTAGAAAGTTAGTATGTTAGCAAGTTAGTAGGTTAGTAAGTTAGATAGTTAGAAAGTTAGAGAGTTAGTAAAGAAACCGAAGGATCGGCAAGCCGATCTTTTGCTCCGATAAGGTAGAAGAGATAATAGATTTTATTAAAGAATGAGAACCTCAATAGATTAAAACTTCAAATCAAGTCCCCGACAATGGCACCAAAAACTTGATGCGGGATTAAAGGATGCAAATCCAAGTGCAGGTTGTCTCAAGTAATAAATTCTCGGGAGTCCGAGGTCGATCTATAGGGAATTAATGAAGAAAAATTAATTGAGGTAAAAGAAAGATTTGTCACAACACCAAAAGTAATAAAAGTTGTTCACAAATTAAAAAGGATTTGCTTGGGTTAGAAGATTCACTCTTGATAATAAATTAGAAGCAAGATTATTTCTCTTTATAACTCAATTGAAATCTACACATAAAGGAAGTTCCAATCGGAAAATATAGCATTCAAAGTTCAATTATATATGCAATCATATTATGATTCATTCAATTATCTACCAACAATTGTAAGTGAGCTCAAGCATTCACTGTGCTAATTCTCTTGTCTACAATAAATCAAGATCTCCACCATACAATGAAGGTTTCGAAACTAATTGAAAACAAAATACAACACATATAATGTCCACTTTATAATATATCATTCAAGCACAAGAAATTGAATAATCTAACCTTATTTTATTACCAAGAGCTTCACTCTTTCACCCAAGTGGTGTGTGAAATCCGTAAGTGCACGGTTTCGTCGTCAAGTAATAAAAAGATCTAATCTACAGGGACTATGTCTATGAATACCAATTAATTAATTAATTTAATTTAATTAAACAAAGAGAATATAGTTGTGGAGTGATAAGAACGTAGTAACCAAGTAATTAAATAAATAAATGTCAAGGTGCAAAATTGAGAATAAAAACTACAAATTATTGAGAAGGATTTTTCAGATTCAAGAAAGCTTCTAGGATTGGGGGGAACCATAATGATACAAGACTCCTAATTGACAATCCTTTTATTAAAATTGAAATTCAATTGAAGGTGAATTACCCTAATTTAGTTAATGTTCTTTCTCAAGAGACAAGAACCGTGCCCAATTAAACCAATTCCTACTCTCGTGGTAATTGAATCTAAATTGAACCCATTACGCTTTTTGGTAATTCATTAATCCTCGAAAGGCTAAACCTACTCTCGTGATTTAGACCTTAAGTTCAATTCTTATGGTTCCAACACCTAGGTTCACCTCTCAGTACGTCCCTAGATATCTATGAGATGCAAATAAGTGGCCAGCAAATTCACATGAATAAGCGCAATAAGGATTGAATCAAAGAACATTCAAGATTAATAAAAGGGGTAAACAAAATCAATTAATCATCATCAATGTATCAAAGGGCATTGCCCAATCCCAGAAACAAAAGGAACTACTCAGACATGAAGAAGAAGAAACCAGAAATCAAGTTCAAAAGCATTCAGACCCGTAATCGAAGAGAGAAGAGAGGAAGATGAAGATCAAGAGCCTCCAATGTGCCTCCTCTAAACAGAATTCGAACCCTAATATTGTATTCAGAATATCTATATATACCCTAGGGGTCTAAACTGATCCAAGCCTATAAAAAGAAAGAAAAATGAACTTAAAAATCTAACACGGATAGTGATCCACGGTCGTGCGTAATTCCACGGCCAGGTCGTGGATCATTCCATGGCCAGGCCGTGGAACTCCCTGGAAGTTCCCTTTTACTTTTTTGCACAGCTGTTCGATCCATGGCCGTGGAAAATTCCACAGGCAGACCGTGGATCTCTCTGGAGTGAACTTTTTGTCCCAAATTGCCATCCTTTAAGCTCCAACTTTAATTATGCAAGCTTTCCATCCATTTGAAGGCCAATTAAGCACCAATCTTGCACAACAACACCAAAAACACCGTAGTTATCCGAACTAAGGGAAAAACAAATAAAAATGGAAACTAAAATGCCTAAAATGCCTAAAAATGCATGCAAAATGAGAACAAAATATGATGTTGTTTCACACACATCACCAAGAAAAATAAAGATTTAGTTACTCATAGACAAGAAGAAAGAAAGAGAGAAGAAGAAAAAGATGAACATTACTTCAAATTAGAACAAAAGAAAATTATAACAAACGAAAACAATATACAAGCATGAATATAATTTCTCCTAACCAAGCTTAAAACCAAAGTCCCCCAAATGATCAGCCAATAGAGCATTTTATAGAGGATTAGAGATACAAAATGACAAGGGGGCTAATTAAGAGTAGGTGAGGAGTGGGTGGATGAGTGAAAAATGCCAAATGGTGAGTTGGTGAGTGAAAAATTATTGAGATTCTTTGTCTCCAAAATCATTCAGTGCTGATCTATAGATGCCATCAGAATGAAGCAACATAGTCTTCATAAAAGTTGTATCATTTTGTCTAAGCTTTCCAATGGTACTAAAATCATCCAAAAATTCGTCCTACAGCCCAAGATATGACCTAATTACTGCAGACTATTCAGACCCAGTTTCAGCACCTCTATTTTGATGTCCAGACCCAATATCACCTCTAAGTTGTCCGAATGAGCTCTTATGTTCTTCATGAAAGTTGTAAACATGGGTCTTAACTTTCAAATTTCCAAATTTCAGCCCAAGAAAGTTCCTACAGCTCAAGTTATGCTCTGATTACTACACACTATTCAGGTTCTAATCACAAAACCCATGTTCTGACTTCCAAGCCCAATTAGCTCCTCTAGATGTCCATATTTTACCTGGAGCTCTCATAAAAGTTGTAGAGCTCTCTCTTATCTTTCCTACAAGAAAAGATACATAATTATAGGGCATCTAGAACTCAAGATATGGCAGAAATACAGAAACAGTGTAAGACTCAAATAATGCTAGAAAAATCAATTAAGTCCAATTTGAGTCCAAACTTACAAAACATAACCAAACTCAATCAATTAAGTACATAGAGAGTGTAAATGACTAAAAATGATGGTTTATTAATGTATAAAATATGTGATTATCAAGAAATCACTCAAACTTCAGCTAGAAGAATAATAATCAGTCACAATTTGTGCAACCACCACCTCCTCAGGCACAACAGGACTCTCAAAATTCTCAAGGATATGCACCTTATGTCCCACTATATAGGAAAAACCTTGAAGAAATACTGCATGCATTCATAGAAAAGCAAGAGGCCATTAATAAACAAAACAATTAAACTATGATTGACACAAAAGAAACTCTTGCTAAACTTTCTTCTGCACTCACCATTCACGAGAAAGGAAAATTTCCTTCTCAACCTCAACCAAATCACAAGGGTCAATACAGTCGAAATGAGGGTAGTTCAAAAAACTAATAAATAGATCAAGTCAAGTTAATGATAACTCTTAAGAGTGGAAAGATTGTTGAAAAACAAATTCCTGAACCTTGTGAAAAAGAAGATGAACAAATTCCCCAAGAAAATGAAGAAGTTAACCAAAAAGAGACCAAACTCTCACTTGCACCCCCATTTCCTCAAGCATTAAACAATTCAAGGAAATTGAACCATAACACTAAAATTTTTGAAGTTTTGAAACAAGTGAAAGTCAATATTCCTCTGTTAGATTCTATCAAACAGATTCCTTCTTATGCCAAATATTTGAAGGACTTGTGCATTGTTAAAAGGAAACTAAATGTGAAAAAGAAAGCATTTTTGGCTAAACAGGTAAGCTCCATTCTTCAGAATAATAATACGTTGAAATATAAAGACTCTAGTTGT
This sequence comes from Ormosia emarginata, assembly GCA_029884605.1. NCBI lineage: Eukaryota > Viridiplantae > Streptophyta > Magnoliopsida > Fabales > Fabaceae > Ormosia > Ormosia emarginata. The sequence goes on along the minus strand of JAQQTP010000049.1, from coordinate 1,358,239 downwards.
CCTACAGTTTCATGCATTATTGGAGAACATTAAATTGAAAAAGCTTTACTTGATTTTAGTGCTAGTGTTAATTTGCTTCCATATTTAGTTTATCAGCAACTCAACTTGGGTGAGTTAAAACTAACTTCTATAACTCTTCTACTTACTGATAGATTAATTAAAATTCTAAGAGGAATAATGGAAGATGTGTTGGTGCAAGTTGATAAATTCATATATCCTGTGCATTTTATTGTCTTGGATGTTGAACCTATGGTTGATAGTTGCAAGTCAATTCATGTTATTTTAGGCCGTACATTTAGCAACATCTAATGCTTTGCAGAAATGGAGTATTGAAACTAACATTTGGAAATATGACACTGGAGCTCAATGTTTTTAACATGTGCAAGCAACCACAGGAAGTCATTAATGAAAAGGAGGAAGTTGAAGGAATTGAAGTCATCGTAGATAATCATCTTCAAATAAGGAGTTCTTCTAACTCATTAGAAATTTGTTTAGTCAATTCATTTGATTCAGGCATGCAATTAAATAATGGTATCTCTGAAATATGTTCTTTACTTGATTGTACACAGGTAATGGAATACAAGGAATAAAAGCCGAGATTTGAAGAGCTAAAACCCATGAATGATAATGCCCATGAAGAAATACCCACATTGGAACTAAAGTCATTACCTGCTGGGCTGAAGTACACATTTTTGGGAAAAGAGCAAAACTTTCCAGTGGTAATTTCCTCGACTGTTACTGAAGAATAAGAAGGTATGTTAACAGTAATACTTAAAAGGCATAAAAGTACAATTGGGTAGACATTAAAGGACATAAAAGGTAGTAATTCATTAATTTGTACACAGAATACATTTAGAGGATAATACTAAAATATCATAACAACCTCAAAGAAGATTAAATCCACACATAAAAGTGATAGTTGGAGCTGAAGTTTTTAAATTACTTGATATTAGAATTATCTACCATATCTCCGATAGCCAGTGGGCAAGCCCTACTCAAGTTATGCCAAAGAAATCTAGAATAATAGTGGTTGAAAATGGAAAAAAGTGATCTCATCTAGTTGGCTTATGTGTATTGATTTTAGAAAATTAAATGCAGCCGCTAGGAAAGATCATTTTCCCTTGCTATTCCTTGATCAAATTCTAGAAAGAGTAACAGGACATCCATACTACTGTTTTTTTTTATGGTTATTCAGGTTATAATCAAATACCAATTGTATTGGAAGATCTAGAAAAAACCATTTTTACATGCCCCTTTGGTACTTTTGCATATAGAAGGATGTCTTTTAGCCTTTGTAAGGCTCCAACAACATTCCAAAGATGCATGCTAAGTATTTTTAGTGACATGATTAAGCATTATTTAGAGGTTTTCATGGATGATCTGATAGTTTTTGGAAATTCTTTTGAAAATTATCTTAATAATTTGGAAAAAGTTCTTAAAAAATTCGAAGAAAAAGGATTTGTGCTAAATTGGGAAAAATGTCATTACATGGTTACCTCAAGAATGGTGTTAGGTCATGTGATATCTTCTAAAGGAATTGAAGTTGATAAGGCCAAAGTTGAATTAATTGCCCATTTGCCTTCCCCAAAAATAGTCAGAGAAGTTCGTTCCTTTTTAGGACATGCAAGGTTTTACAAAAAATTCATTAAGAACTTTAGTGTCATATCTAGACCATTATGTAATCTTTTGTTGAAAGATGCACCATTTGATTGGACTCAAGAATGTCAAAAATCTTTTAAAAAATTAATTGGTCTTTTGACATCTGTTCATATCATGCAATCTCTTGGTTGGTCTTTGCCTTTTAAGTTGATGTGTGATGCTAGTGATTTTGCTGTGGGCGCTGTTTTAGGCCAAAGAAAGGAAGGTAAGCCTCATGTGATTTGTTACGCAAGTAGAACTTTAAATAGTGCACAAATGAATTACACCACTATTGAAAAGAACTACTTGCTATAATATTTGCACTGGACAAATTTTAATCTTATTTAATTAGTTCTCCTATTGTGATTTTCACCGATCATGCTGCCGTTAGATATTTGATATCTAAACAGGATGCTAAACCAAGATTGATACGGTGGATCTTGTTGCTTCAAGAGTTCAACATCACAATAAAAGATAAGAAAGGAGCCGAAAATGTTATCGCAGATCATTTGTCCAGACTTACAACAAGCTCACCTTTTGATAGCACACTCATCAATGATTCTTTGCTCGATGAATTTTTATTTTCTGTTAATTCTATGCCTTGGTTTGCTAACATAGTCAACTTTCTTGTAACAAGAAAGATGTCGCCTCAATGGACGCACCAAGACAGAAGAAAATTTTTTATAGAGATAAAATTTTTTTATTGGGATGACTCATACTTGTTCAAATATTGTCCTAACCAAATCTTTCGAAGATGTGTGCCCGACATTGAGGTAGGTAGTGTCATTAAATTTTGTCACTCAGAAGCATGTGGAGGTCATATTTCTTCAAAGAAAATAGCTGCGAAAATCTTGCAATGCAGATTTTATTGGCCCACTTTATTTAAGGACTGTTACACCTTTTGCAAAAGCTACAAAAATTGTCAAAATATGGGCTCTATTTCTAAAAGAAACATGATGCCTTTGAACCCCATCTTTATCATTGAAATTTTTTATTGTTGGGGAATTAATTTCATGGGTCCATTTCCATCCTCATTTGGATTTGTGTATATTTTGGTTGCAGTTGATTATGTCTCAAAATGGATTGAGGCAATTCCATGCTGACACAATGATCATAAAACTGTTCTCAAATTTTTAAAAGAAAATGTCTTGCGTCGATTTAGAATCCCTCGAGTTATCATCAGTGATGGGGAACACATTTTTGCAATAAACTATTTGAATCTTTAATAAAGAAATATGGTATTACATACAAAATTTCCACCCCTTATCACCCTCAGACAAGTGGACAAGTTGAATTGGCAAATAGGGAGATTAAACAAATTTTGGAAAAAACAATTAACCCAAATTGTAAAGATTAGTCTTTAAGACTAAACGATGTACTTTGGACTTACCGTACTGCTTTCAAAACATCCTTGGGCATGTGGCCCTATCAATTAGTATATGGAAAACCTTGTCACTTGCCTATAGAATTGGAACATAAAGCATTTTGGGCTATTAAAGCTTTCAACCTAAACCTTGATGATGCTTGCAAGATACGCAAATTGTAATTAAATGAACTTGAAGAATTGAGAAATGATGCATATGAAAACTCATAGATTTATAAAGGTAGAACAAAAGCTTTTTATAACAAGTCAATTTTGAGAAAAAAATTTGGAATTGGTCAAAAAGTTATGCTTTATAATTCTCGTCTGCACCTATTCCCTGGAAAATTAAGATCTAGGTGGAGTGGTCCTTTTGTTATCAAACATGTATATCCTCATGGGGTCATAGATATTGAGAATCTTAGAAATGGTAATATGTTTAAAGTCAATGGACAAAGACTTAAACCATTTCTGGAAAACCAAGTTGATGAAGTAGAATTCATCTCTCTTTCTAATCCTTGTTATGAATAGAATTTATTCTAATTTTGTTGTCTTCTTTTTGTAGTTCTTTGTGTTCTCAGTTAAGTGGCGGATAACGGTACTCTGTGGCTTTCAAGTCGGTTTGTTTTTTAGTTTCCCAAAATAACTGATTCCTTCTCCTTTAAAATGGATGTCATTCTTTCAAACCTGAGAAAATATTTTCCTTCCCTCCCTCAAAATGCTCTGATAAAAATCTACAAAGCTAGATGTGAAAAATTAAGATTGTTAATGCACAAGGGTATGCCAGAAGATGTACGCTGGATAATTGAAGCAAAGGTCTGACTAGCAGGTGAGTCTTCAATTTCATTTGACTCATACATGCCAAGTCTTGGAAGAAGTTCATATTCTAAACGGAGAAGAGCAAAAGGTTACAAGTCTGTCACAAATATGCACGATGGAATTGTAACAAGCGATGTCATTCTTTGGGGATGATTTCCGCAAATATAGAAAATAAAATTTTCTTCATTAAGAATGGACTAAGTAAGGAGTCATAAGATGATATCTTATTGACTCTTGAGACACATTTTTATGGATTTGTGCATTGTGAACTTCTTAATTTGTGGAATCTCTTCAAGGATGAACAAAAGCATTACAGTCTTAGGAATCTAACTCTAAAATACCTTGTTTGCCTATTTATAAAAAAATTTGGATGGGAAGCTTATCCTCAACTCATAAAAGGCGTTTATGCCGTTACTGGACGTGAAACCAGAGGCAGATGTGTGTCATATCACAACAACCTATACATATTATCTTCTTAAAAAAAAGACCAAAAAAAAAGAAAAGAAAGAAAGAGACAAAAATAAGAAAAGGAGGATGAAACTTCAGTTTAACTTGGTCTTTAATTAGATTAGGAGCCCTGGCTGGATGTCTGTCTTTTCATATACTCAAGAGGAGACCTTCACACACTAGTATATAAATAAAGTTCGTGTGTCATGCTCTGTAGAGAGCTGTTCTCATTGTCCCAAAGTTTACCTTCTAGGCAAGCTGAGATGATGGGCAGATAGAAGCGCCCCATGTTGGCATACTCGCGTGACTATGCAACTAAGCTGGATCCTGTGATTTAATGCCATGGACTCTCCAACGACCTCTCACTGGATGTGGTCCTTAGGTGGTAGCTGTCAGATTTACGCACTTTAATTAGTTGCATCATAGCTCAATCCAATATATTCCACAAGCGAGAGGGAGAAGAATTCTAAGATTGGCTTAGCCATCTCGGTATTACTGCACTCATGATGCACAGTATAAAGATACGCCATGACAACTGTGCATAAAGGTATGTCATCATTTGCTATTATATTTCTTTTATCTTTGTAAGATTTTGATATATTTTAGTTTTGGACAGACGATCCGTTGAGTAGGGTCCTTCAGGGATTTCTAAACTTCTTTACCCTGATGGTTTTCTTGAAGTTAAAAAAAACAAAGAAAAAAATTTAAAAAAAAACAAAGGGAAAGGTGCTATTCATTTCAAACTTTTCTGACAACAGTCAACCTACCCTTATAGGTGTTATTATTACCCTTTCCATTCTTTTTCCTATTTAAACACTCTATTTTCTCCACTTTCCTCCAACTCAGAATCATTTAAAAGGAAATGTGAGTATGGAAATGGAAAGTGTTTCTGTTTGTCAACTTAAAAATATCTGTGTATTTTATGGGTCTAAAAATGGGAAGGGTTTAGAGTTTGTAAACGTAACTACCACTCTTGGTCGATCACTTACTGCGAGAAATATTCATCTTGCATATGAGGGAGGTTGCCGTGGGTTAATAGGGGTTGTATCACTTGTTGTATATATGGGAGGCAGTCAGGTTTTAGGTGTCATTCCTTATCCTTTCACTCAACAGAACATCACTGGAAAGACAATTAGGGAGGAATTTAAGGTATCATCTATGCATGAACGAATGAAGATAATGCTTGACAATTCTAATGCATTCATTGCCTTACCAGGTGATTTTGGTACTTTGGAAGAAATTTTTCAAATTGTCTCTTAGGCCCAATTGAACATCCACCATAAACCCATAGGTTTGTTGAATGTAAAAAATTTCTTTAATCTTTTGTTATCTTTTCTTGACCATACTGTGGAACAGAAATTTATCACACATTCGGCAAGACAACTTCTTATCTCTGCTTCCACTATTAATGAGTTGATTGATAAATTAGAAGCTTTTGTTTATAAACCTGACCCAGCAATAGCTCATATAGATTGGTCAACAAGAAGCAATGAGGGAAGCAGCTTGAAACGAAAGTTTGATCTGATACTTCATTTATAACTTTTTTTTACCTTTGATTTTATTTACTGTACTTTGTGTCAGATTTCTCCAACAGGTAATATCTTTTATCCTTTACTCATCTATATTTTAACATTGAGGACAATGTTGTGATCTGGTTGGGAGGAAGGATAGTTGACCAAAAAAAATCAAAAAAAAATTGGGAAGTATGATATGATTGTCATGGACTTACTAAACTAACTAATGATGGCAGAGTAAAGAGTAATTTTACTCCTGAGACGCATCTAGATTGGGAAGTATGTTTAGTGATATGATTGTCAGAAACCTATTCGTAGTAAAACTAATTAAGGATGGCAGAGTAAGGAGTAAATTTTGCCTTGGAGGTAAGTTTACTCTTGAGACGCATCTTAGTTGAGAAAATAATTATTTTGTGTAGAAGTAGCAAATGGATTCTTGGATCTTAGCATAAATTATCTTCTTTCTCAAAAATCACAAGCTTGGATATGAATGTTGATATGGTGGATTGAGAATGATAGAAATATGCCTTGGGAGATTTTGAGCCTATTGATGAATGGATTAAATATTTGTACCATTCTCTTCTTTCTTGTGTGATTTTTTTTTTTACTCATGGAATTATTACTCTAGAACTTGCTTTGATTCTTTTTTAGGCTACATTTTCACATGCATACAAAAACATGATTGATGCATTTTTCTTGAAATAGCTACTTTAACCAAATAGCCAACCTTACTCAGCAGCATATTGTCTCAATATGATATCAAGTACTCTTATGACTTCTTAGAAATTCTCTGATTCCTGCTAATGCAAGGCATTGGAAATGACCTATTTCCTCTTGCTTAACCCCTTTGAGCTTATTTGACCATTCTTTGTTTCTAGCTCATTACGTGCCTTTCTAAAAAAAACATGTTTTTACCCAACCTTAGGGAATAAGAGAGCATTGGCCTTGTTCTTAAACAAGTGTGGGGGTGTGTGTGCAAAATATTAAAAAAAAAAGAGAGAAAGAGCTTACCACCTCTGTAATTAAAGAATTATCTGAGTCTCCTGATACACCATGTGAGATATCCATACCTAGAATAAAGGTGGATGCTTGGAAACAATAGGAAGAGAAGGAGAAGGTTCAGAGTTAACAATGAATTCAATTCACCAATTTGGGATTGATCTTCAACAAAACATTAGTCAAATATTGGTTATTGTCCTTTATGATGAATGTTCTCAAACATCTTTTCCACTCTAACTATACCATAATGCTCTTCTATTCTCTTTGGTATTTATCTTCTCATATCCATATTATCTCATCTCCTTTACCATGGCCTCATTACAACCTTGAATAAAGTCCTTTTGATTTTTGTGTGCATGTGTTCTGAGTAGTGGATAAGTTAAAGATAAGCAAGCTTATTGTAACACCCCAATTTTTAGAAAATGTCCCGAATGTTCTGTTTGCTATTTTTCGAGCTTTTGTGTAAATGACTGTTATGTCCCTGTTTTACTGTTTCTTGTTTTTCTGTATGAAATACAAATATATTTTACAGAGCTAAAATTTTATTTGATCGTTTTACGTATTTTGCTTTGAGACCGAGCCATCTTGTTTTAATTTTTCTCGGGTGATATACGACAATTAATACTTGTCTATAATTTTATTTGAACGTTTTGGATGATTTGCTTCGTCGTGGGGAAAAATAGAAAAATGACCGTTATGTCCCTGATTGTACTTGTTTTTAATTTTTCTATATGTTACAGTGCTTAATATTACTGTCTGTGATTTTATTTGGACTTTTTGTGCGATTTGCTCCGGGATAGGAAAATAATATTTTTTCGGTAGGAAAATCTTGTTTTAATTATTCAGACTGGGGGATCTTACTAAACCCAATTCTGAATGAGACAATAATTAATCTTTTAATTTTTAGGATTTAATGTCAAATAAAATAATTTTGTATTATTATAATATTATTTTATTAGTCGTAGCAGATAATTAGATGACAGTGGACCCGAAAATGTTTTGCGGGACCCACGTTTAGCTAATACAGTTAACTTAGTAGCTTAATTAAGCATCATTAGTGAAGGAATTCTCTAGAACAAGTGACTAAGCTAGATGACTAGGTTAATTAGTGACTAAGCATGGTGACTAAGGCTAATGACAAGGCAAGGATGAACCAATAGGAGCCAAGCTTGCTAACCAAGTTTTGATCTTGGCCTTTGATGCATTCTAAGGCAAGGATGAAGCAAGCAAGGCTACACCTTGCATGGCATGAAGTTCACGGCCATTTGGCCTTTGGGAGACCAAATTCACTTTGTCTTCATGCAACTTTCTCTCTTCTCTCTCTTCCAAAAACCCTAAACACCATTGATGTTTTCTTGAAGTTCCATTCGGCCAAACACATTTCCATACTATCTAACCACCCAAAATTTCATCCAACCAAGTTTTCTAAACCTAAACACAATCCTAAGAACATCTCTAGTTGGGAGTTCTTGCAAAATCCTTCATTTGAAGCTTGAAAACCTACTTGGAAGATTCAACCAAGAAGGTGAAATTCCTAGTTTTTCTTTTCTAAACTCTTTTTCAAAGTTCTAAGCCATGATTTCTCCATGGTTTAAGCTCTCTTTCTATGGTTAGTAACTTGTAGTTTTGTTTAAGCTTGTTAGGTGATTTAGAAGGAGAAAACCGAAACATAAAGAAAGGTGTGAAAGAGTTTTAGTCTTCATTTAAGGTAAGAGGAAGACTAATCTTATCATCTATGGATGGTGGTAAGAAGATGGAGTGTGATTTTTGTGATTGTAGAATCCATAAGGATTCATTTGTGTGATAGTTAGTAGCTTGTTTATGTGTTTGTGTATTTGTTAGTAGCTTTCCTATTTGATGTTTGTAATAATTTGAATGTCTATAAGCTTTGATTGCATGTCTACAAGCTTTAATCTAGGTTATATGTGTTAGAAATATATTGCATGTGTTAGAAAGGTAGGATAAATTATAGGATGTGAATAATATGTCAAGGATTGCATGAGTGTTCCAAAGAACACAAACCTTGAGGCTTACGGCCATGACCAAAATGGAGAACCAAAATGTTCTCTTAATTTTCCTAAAATGAGATTTAATTAACCTAGGAATATTAACAAGGTATCACATTGTTTAGATTAAGGAAAATGAATTTAGAAATCAAATGACATAATTTTATGTTTAGGCCAATATGCCAAACCACTTATATATGATTTCTAAGATCAATTCCAAACCTTTTTCAATCAAAATAATGCAATATTTATTAAAAAGGAATTTTTTAAGAGGAGTTTTAAAGAAATTAATTGATTAGAATTAAGTATCTTGAATTAAAACTATTGATTTTATTGTTAGAAAGAAAATACAAAGTAACTTTTGAGAATTTCTAACATATGGCTCATGTCTTTGTATTTTGAAGCATGTTAGTAGTTTTCAAAAGGATTAATTATATGGTTTAAAAATTTAATAAACAGAATTTTTACGGTAAAATTAGGAAACCATTAATATAATTTTCTAAGCAAAATACTGTCAATTTTTAGTAAAAACAGACAAATAAGATAGGAAAGATGTCCAAAAGACAGTATACGGTATTGAAAATATTTTACGTAGTTTAAACGTATTATTTATTATTTCTGTTTATTTAAACAGTAATTTTTAAGGAGTTTGGACAAGAAAATGATTTAAAAATCTTACGCGATTGAGAAAATGTATTAAAAACTCTACGCGATTTTGAAAACAGAAAAATAAATTTACGCGATTTAAAAACGTTTGTAAAAATGACGAGATTGTGAAAACGCGATAAAATTTCTACGCGATTGACCGAAACGGTATTTTCCATATTCTTTCTGGATTTTCTGTATTTTTCTGCTGTCGGGCTATGAGGTGAACCCGTACAGGCTTTGGAACAGTATTTGTCCGGTGGGACTTACTGTATCTTTTTATCTTAGTTATGCCAGTTTTTGGTGGATTGGTTGACGAGGGGAATCACATCGTGTTGTTGATGCGATAAACATAGTGTGGTTCATTATTCTTATGAACTTGGAGACGTTAGTGTACGGGATTCCATATATGGATGATCCGCTCCGCCGGGCCGTGGTAACCGATAGCACACTAATGAACTCGACACGCACCGTTTTTTTAATCGAGATTTCGTAAAGTCTAATAGTACATTGCCCTGTAGTGCCACAATGTGAGACCGTGAACTACACCATGCTTTGGATGATGGATTCCATATGACTTGGGGCTATAGACGCAAAGTGTGACAACAATAATAGTTTGGTTGAGGCAGCCATGGTACTAATAGATTTTGCGAGTCATTCTCTCTCGATATCTATTTGTGTTTAGCTCCATGCGATAGGATCGTGTCATGTTGCATTTAATTATATCTTGAACATTATTTATTTTATCTATTTATTTATTTATTTAGTTATTGATTCCGAGAAATTGTCACATTTCTCAAGTTATTTTATCTGTGATGTTATATTGTATGTGTTATTGATTTATCTCGTGAAATTATGTGTTGTTATGATAATTAGATTTTTACACTATACTGTTATTAAATTTATGTTATAGCTTTTCATATTGCATGAACTGTATATCTGTTGTTTGTCGTTTTCTTATTTGCCAGGTTTGTGATGATTTTAGATTGTCTTACCTCTTTCTTTATTGTATGTGTTATTTGTATATTTATTTTACGCGGTAAAGAGTTTGAGGAAGAGGAACAGCCTCTTGAGATTCTGTATCCCGAGGAGGAGGAAGATTAGCAAGCCAAAGATCAGTTCGACGATCAAGAACCATCTGATCATCCATATCCATTGGACTGATTAGTTTGGGTATGGCGGTGCCAGGATTTTTGGGGTTTGTGACACTCGAGTTTCACGGTGGATCGTTAGCTTGGCATATGCGAGGAGACAGAAATTCCGTGATGTATGCGGGACGGCTGACTGTGTCCCTACGTCATAGGTTTGATGACGAGCCAGTGATGACGACGACTGTGTTTCTACACTTAGAGTTACCTTTATCCATTAGGCGTCATTGGGGTGGTGTATCCACTGAGCCTAGTGAGATGACACTCGTATCGACTGCGCGGTCTCATGTCCGCCGAGTGTCGAGGCATCCTGGATATTTATCTTCCGACGAGTTTCCGAGAGTGATCCATCGAGGATTAAATATTTATGATGTATTTTTGGCGTCTGCGTATGTATATATTGACTCTTTACTTTTTTTCTTTATCTGCTTTTTACTGTTTAAATATTTGTAGTTATAGTTGTAAATTATTTGTATAACTTATAACTTGGACCATATGTATATTATGAGTGATGTTGTTCTCGTTTATTTTATATTTCTGCATTATTTTATTTAATAATATTCTCGTTTAACAGAATTATTTTACAACCCTTATTAATACGTAATAAATGTTTTACAACTTGGGTAGATTTTATTTATTTCTTTTTATATATGTAACATCCCCACAAAGGTGTTGCACTTATGGTAGTGCAATTTTTCATGGGTAGAATAGAGTGAAATACTTACCTTTTAAACACTTGAGGGATTGAGAGTGAATTCTGTGAGGATCTATCATTCTTAATTTATTCTTTTCAACTGAAGTTTCCTTGCTTGTTGGTTTGAGATGTGAAGAAATGTTTCCTCATTAATGCTTTGATCCCTTGAATTTTTGGTTGCTCTTCTTGATTCATTGAGTCTTTTAGAGTTTTTAACTTTTGAGTCTGTGTCGTTTTTCTTTGTTTCCTAGCTCTGATCTTATGTGTTTTGCCCAGGAGTGTAAAAAGCTAAGTGTGAAGAAATTTGATAAACACATATTTTATAGATTAATAAACCCCCTATTTTTAGTCATTTACACTCTTCATGTATTTAATTGATTAAGCTTGGTTATGTTTTGTATGTTTGGACTCAAATTGGACTTAATTGATATTTTTTAGCATTATTTTAGTCTTACACTGTTTCTGTATTTCAGCCATATCTTGAGTTCTAGATGTCTTATAATTATATATCTTACCTTGTAGGAAAGATAAGAGAGAGCTCTACAACTTTCATGAAGAGCTCTGGGAAAAATCGGACATCAAATGGAGCTAGTTGGACTTAGAATTTAGAACATGAGTTTTGTGACTAGAACCCGAATAGTGTGCAGTAATCATTGCATAATTCGAGTTGAAGAAACTGAAATGGGCTAAACATTTGGCATCTAAAAGTTAAGACCCATATCTACAACTTTTGTAAAGAACACAAGAGCTTATTCAGACAGCTTGGAGGTTATATTGGATATGGAAGTCAAACAGAGGTGCTGAAACTGGTCTTGGCAGTCTGTAATAATTGGGTCATATCTTGGGTTGTAGAACGAATTTTTGGATGATTCTGGTGGCATTAGAAAGCTGAGACAATTTCCTAAAACTTTCATGAAGACCACTTTGCTTAGTTCTGGCGTTATCCATGAGTTAATCACTGAATGATTTCGGAGACAAGAAATTTCAATAATTTTCCACTCACAAAAGTTCTTTGGCATTTTTCACTCATCTACCCACTCATCCACTCACTCATTAATCAATTCCCTTGTAATCTTGCATCCTTAATCCTCTATAAAAGGGACCATAGGCAGATCATTTGGGAAATCTTGGTTTTAGATTAAGTTCATGCTATTATGTTATTTACTTGTTGTAATTTTCTTTTGTTGTAAATAGAAGTTATGATCATCTTCTTCTTCTTCTTCTCTCTTCCTTTCTTCTTGTTTATGGGTAATTAATTTTTATCTTATTTGGGTGAAGGAGTGAAGCTTTTGGTAATAAAATAAGGTTAGATTAATTTCTTTTTTGTACTTAAATGATATATTATCAAGTGATCATTATACGTATTGTATTTTGTTTCTAATCAATTTAGAAACCCTCCTTGTGAAGTGGAGTTCTTGATTCATTGTAGATAAGTAGTTTGACACAACGAATGCTTGAACCCATTTACAAGTGCAGGTGTTGGTAAATAATTAAAGGAAGCATAATATAACTACGTATATAATTCTAAATGGACTTTGAATGTTTTATTCTCCGATTGGAACCTCCATTGTGTGTGGATTTCAATTGAGTTATAAAAAAAAATTAATCTTGTCCTTAATTTATTACCAAAAGTGGATCTCCTAGCCCAAACAAGTTCTTTAATTTAATTGCGAACAAGTTTTATTATCTTTGTTGTTGTAACAAAGCCTTTCTTTACCTCAAAGATTTTTTCTTCATCAATTCCCTGTGGATCGACCTCAGACTCTTGAGAAATTTATTACTTGAGATAACCTGCACTTGGGTTTGCATCCTTTAATTCGCATCAATGCCACATTCTGACTAACTCGATTTCCACCAAAATTTCCACTTGGGCCTCCACCAAGTAATTGTTGTTGACTTCTCAGTGGTCGGGAATAAGGTTTCCTCTGAAAACGATTCGCGTTGCTGCCACCTCCTCTTTGGAATCGAGAAGGTCCAAAGTTATGATTCCTCATGTCTTTTGACCGATCGAGCTCTTCAATCCTTCTACACTTGTCTAGCAAGGTTGGGAATTGGTCAATTCCCAAAGGTAATACTGCTCTCTTCAAATCATGGCACAGTCCTTCCTCGAACTTCTAGCATTTCCACTCTTCGTCAGGCTGGAGCTGGAAATACCTTGAAAACTTGGACAAGCTTTCAAATCTCGCGGCATATTCACTAACTATCATGTTCCCTTGTTTCAGACCAAGAAACTCCATCTCCATGGCATGTCTCACACTCACAGGGAAATACTTCTCTAGAAACTTGTTCTTGAAGACTTCCCATGTGATTGTTGTTCCCTCGGCTTCCATCAATCTCTGCACTCCATTCCACCAGTCTTTCACATCTCCGACCAGCATGAAAGTAGCATAAGTTATTCTCCGATCATCAGCACAGTCCATCCCTCGGAATATCTTCTCCAGTTCCTTGATCCAAAGACTAGCCTTCTCTGGATCGAACTCTCCTTTAAATTGAGATGGGTTGTTGCGACGAAATTCTGACAAATTCTGGGCATCTGTCGTTGCCTATTGTTGTTGTGCAGCTCACTCGCCTTTCTGTGCAATAACATCTATCATTCGCTGAATAGCCTTAACTGCTACAGCAATACCTGTACCGCGAGCCATCATTCTTTTTCATATTTAGACTGAGCAAAACATAAGAAAAGTTAGATGTAACCCTTCGGAAACCAAACACAGAGAATCACACAGCACAAACAAGACAGACTTAACCATAAAACCCAAAAGAAAACTCAAACTGGGACTCTGATACCAAACTAGTGCAATGCCCCCCTTTGGAGAGGGACAGTCACACCAAAAAGAACGAAAGATCAAAAGATAACACCAAGACCCGGTTATATACACGTATAGATAGTGACTTATTCATTTATAAAGCATATAGTAAATTGGCAATTCTATTTTAATTATATGAATTTTTTTTTTGTGACGAAAGACATAAACTTAGCGGAAATAAATAACATGAAAAGTTAAACCATATATTTATACGATAGATATGAGTCATAAGTGTTTAGATACATCATCGGATTTATCAAAAGAAAATAGAAGCTTTATATGCCCAAAAGGATATACATATTACAGCCTACCAAAAAGACAAAACATCTGGCTCCCAAAAAGCTATATACCATATGCCAAAGTCCCATAACTATAAGAGAGGGCCCTCCGATGGGTTTTCCTCTGACTCCTAGGAAGATAAGACCACCGGAAGAGCCACTCTCTGACAGATAGGAGTCCGTGCAGAGGACACCTCACTGTCCTCACGAGGGGTATAGTTCAGGACACCCCAAAGTTCCCTGACAGGCATAAAAACTCTAAGTGGATAGTGGTATCTAAGGAGAAGAAAAGGACATCATCCCTAGTCCTATGAATAATAATAAAAACGTCTCCATCATAACGGATGCACTTTGAGTTCCAGTCAATCTTCCAGGCATCCGACCCGCCATGGAACAAAATGCTTACATAACCTAAAAAGCTTTGGCCCACCGCCATCATAGAACAGGAGGCTGATTTGACTAGAATCTAGGAAATCTAGGCTCTTCCACGTCTCGGTCTTTACAAAAATACAGATATAAACAGAGTAACAAAACAAAGAGGTGAGATATCCAACATCATTACCAATTATGGCAGTAAAGAAACATATATGGCGCATAATGCCAAACAGTACAGTAAATAGTAAGCAGCATCAAGATCAGATAATAAACAGTTCAATAATTCAGGCAGGCATAATATCAATAAAAAAAATAGTCCCATATTCATGTAAATAAATGCCAGGTAAATATGATGACTGACTATGTACATGCACAAGGTACCAAAAATCCTACTTCATGGAGCTAAACACAACATTCGGAGGGAATGATCAAGCAAACATGTCTGTATCTCATTGGCCTTAAATCAAGTGCTTCAATATTCAATAAATTGCACAACATAGCTCATATAAGACATTCTTTACAAGAGCGCGATATAGGACAGTGTCTCATTTCGGATCGTCGGTGAGTTTGTATCGGTCTGTCTTATGGTACAGAGGAGCTACCAACTGCCCATTGCAAGGTACCCGCACCCCGACGCCCCCAAGGTCAACCAACGAGTGACCTACACTAGTTTATTCGCACCCGCACTAAGGTGTGATTCATCTCCTATGCATACAGTCTTACAACAAAATCCATCGGACTTTTCACAATGCATGATGACTTAATGCATATTCATGTTTATTCATCAATAATATACTTTTCCATAATCACGCCACAATTGGCTAATTAAATTATCAATAAAACCTAGGTCCCACTCATGGACCCACAACAACGCATTATCCAATTCTCAAACGTGAAAACATGCCTTTAAGGTTTATTATGAAATTATGCCTTCACTTCTACATTTTTCCTATTAAGTCTCTCTCTAGGAGAATTCTCTTGCATTTTTCATCTAAACTTTATTACTCAAATTAAATAAGTTCTTCACTTAATTCTAAACCTAATTCACTTAGGGTAATTTAATTTAAGTTGCTCAATATCTCACTTACACTCATGTTCTTCCTTTTGTCAAAATTATTCTAAGTTATAGAATAAAGTTCTATTCTTTGTTCTTTCCATTTTATGAACCCCTACTCAACATCTAACCGTCTAATTAATTAAATTCCCATTTTAACATAAAGTTTGCCATCATTTTCCCTAAGAGGCCGTGGGCTCTAGGAAATGAGAAATTCCACAATTTCTCATCACCTCCCTAATTACTCGTCATTAAAAGTCTTAATTCCTAAATTGTTACACAAATTTTTCAATATGGACCCATTTTTGGGCCATTTGGCCTTGAGCCTCCAAGCAAAAGGGCAAGGAACCCTTGCTTTCCATTCATGTTTCCAATCCATCAAGATCAATCCAAAGTCATCAAGATATACAAATACAACTAATAAATTCATATAAGATAAAATCAATACAAAATCATCAAAATCATACAACAAAGAGAGTAACCCTCACATGGGTTCCTTACAACCAACACATAAATAAGCTCCTCACTACCAAGATAGGTTGAAGTGGATGATCTCCCTCTTACCAAATGAAATAACAAGTAAAACAATCTTCTTGGTGCTCTTGAGATTTCGTCCACCACCACCAAAAACCCTAGGATGATCAAACTTTCA
Source organism: Ormosia emarginata (assembly GCA_029884605.1). Taxonomy (NCBI): domain Eukaryota; kingdom Viridiplantae; phylum Streptophyta; class Magnoliopsida; order Fabales; family Fabaceae; genus Ormosia; species Ormosia emarginata. The sequence goes on along the minus strand of JAQQTP010000049.1, from coordinate 1,341,803 downwards.
CAATCAATAACCAAAGCTTAAAAAAAGGAATCCTTGATCACCAAGGTGACCAAGGATCACGAAAAAAAGAAGAAAAAATGGAAAAGTCATTAACTTTACCTCAAAGCTTCAAACTTTAGGGCTTTATGGAATAAGATGAAGATGGAAGATTTAGGTAATGGTCACAAAGGAGAAAGGTTTCAAGATGATGAGATGTAAGAAACAAGGTTGGTAGAGCAAGAAAAAGTGGATGGCCAAAAATGGTGTCTCTTGGTCGTGGGGTTGAGGAGAGAATGGAGAGGAAAAGATGTGTTTCTTGAAGGTGATTCCAACAAGAAATGAAAACCTTCAAAGGAAAGTAGCTTCAAACAAGGTGGTTGTTTGAAATCAAGCAACCCTGGATGGTGGGAGGAATGGTGGTTGCCGTGGAAGAAATGAGGAGAGGAAGAGGAGAAAAGTGTGAGAGAAAAATGAGAGAAAAGAAATGTGGAGAGAGAAAGTGATAGAAACTTTTTAGGAAATTTTTGAAAATGAAATTTGAACATGTGCTTTTGGTAAAAGGTGACAAAAATTGTCACCTTTTTCTCTCCCATTGTCGTGGACCATATGGGGGAGAGGGAGAGGAAGCTTCCTCTAGAAGCTTGGTGTAAAACTTCCTTGAGAAGCTTTGTGCAAAGCTTCTTTGAAAAGCTTTGTTAGCTTTTTGTAAAAGTCAAAGTGATGATGTCACTTTGATATTGTCATTAAAGTGCTCTTCTAGAAAGATAACTAACACTCTACTAAAGTTATTATCCAGTGGATAAAATTTACAGTTAACAAAATCGGTAGTTATTGTCCAACAGATAATAAAGCGTGCCACGATTTTATTTTATCAGATACAATCTTGAAAAATGAAAACTTCTTAAACTATGCCCAGTCTCGAGTTTAGTAAGATCCCTCATCGATGAGAAAAATATTTTATTTTCCTGACTCCGCTCAGCGCGCATGCAAATCGAGAAATATATTAAAATAATCAACATTTCCAGAAAAATCCACAAAAATTCAAAAAAATCACTAATATTATAAAATGAATTTTATCATGAAACAAACAATTTTCAGAGTGTTACGCAAAGCCTCTCTTGACTAATTTATCTGATCATCCATTTTAGACGTAGACATTTATTCTCAATAGTCTCTTTGTTCAACTACCTAAAATCTAAGCACAGTCTCACACTTCTAACTAAACAAGAACATAATATCATTTGTCTATATAGCAACTAAACTATACCAATAAAGGTAAACAAATTAGATTCACAAAGTAAATTGACATGATTTATAAAGTAAATCTATACTTATACACATTTTTAAAAGATTTCTCTTTAAATGTGCTCTTACCTCATAACAAGTTGGAAGATTTCATTGCTCTCTTTTTCTATGGACAATCTTTCATAAAGTTTCCTGGTTTCTCACATATGTAACAAACGAATTTGCCTGCCAAGCATAGTCTACTTCTATGTATCTTTCCACATCTAGCACATCTTACTAACTTGGAGGCCGATTTACCTTTTCCCTTAAGGTTGTTTGATTTAGAAGCACCCTGCTTATACTTATCATTACCCTAAGTTTCCACTTGAATCTGTTTTCCTTTGTCTAGTAAAAATTGAGACCATGAAGCATCCTCGTTGATCTCAACATTTGATCTTTTCCTCTTTAGGGAACTTTCTAATTCATGCTCTGTTGTGGTCTTGAGATTATCTACTTCTACCACTTTACACTCACTAACTAGAGTGCAAAGTCCTTAATCTCCATTTGTTCCACAACTCTTCCAATATCTTCTCTAAGTCTTGCTTCAAATTTTACATACTTTTATTCTTCATTTGGATTACTCGTAAAATAAGAAGAGAACATAGAACATTCTTCAAAAAGCTCTACATATTGATCCATAGTCATATCCCCTTGTTCCAGCCTTGGAAATTCTAATTCATTTGCTTTCTGTAACTCAAGGGAATAATACTTGTCTAAGAAAGTAACTCTAAACACCTCCCAGGTGATTTGAATACCAACTATCTCTAGTAACCTCTTCGCTTCAACCCAGCAGCTTCCTGCTTCTCTTATTAATATATAAGAAGCAAAGGTCACTTTCTGTTTATCAGTGCAAGCTATGACCACAAAGATCTCTTCCATCTCTTGAAGCCATCTTTTAGCTCTGACCAAACCATGCTCTCCTTTGAAGAACAAACGAATAACTTTACTAAACTCTGAGAAATCTTGATCCCTCTTGAGTTCCCTATTATCTATCAATTTTCCAAGTGAGTCCTTTTCTATCTTTGCTAATAGTCTTCTACTAATAGTAGTATGCTCTCTCACTGCAGTAGCCATTTCTCTAAGAGCTCTGGTTATTTCTTCATTTGCAAGACTCCCAATCTCATGGGTTCACTCGATAGTTGCCATAGTTTCTAGTACACAGAAAACAATACATATTGAGTTGATTAGTCTCAATATCATGTAATAGTGTGACAGTATCCATTAGCATCCATACCTAGGGCTATCATGCAATTTTGTTCATATATCTCAAATCGAGATAAAAGAATGCACGACCTAGAACAGAAACATCTACTTATGCCTAAAGCATAGTCAGTCCATACCATGGCTCAACAGGATGAACTGCTTTGATACCATAATGTAATGCCCTAATACTAATACTTGGATATATCTAACATATAAGAATAGAAACAGTACCAGCTATTGGTGTTTGAAATTCGCAAGTGTACGATTTCATCATCAAGTAATAAAAAGATCGAATCCACAAGGACTATATCTATGAATACCAATTAACTAATTAATTCAATTAAATTAAACAAAAGGGAATATAATTGTTGATTAACAAGAACGTAGTAACAAAGCAATCAAATAAATAAATATCAAAATGTAAATTGAGAACAAAAATAGCAAGTTGTTAAGAAAGGTTTTCTGATTTAAGAAAGCTTCCAAGATTGGGGATAACCACAATGATACAAGACTCCTAATTGACAATTCTTTTATTGAAACTGAAATTCAATTGAAGGTGAATTACCCTAAATTAGTTAATATTCTTTCTCAAGAGACAAGAACCGTACCCAATTAAACCAATTCCTACTCTCGTGGTAATTGAATCTAAATTGAACTCATTACGCTTAATGGTAATTCATTAAATCCTCGAAAGGCTAAACCTAGTGTGTGTTTAGTTCAGCTATGAAAACTTTGATTATTTCAATAATCGATTATAATCGATTATTGTATAAAAACTTTTTGTTATAATCGATTATAATCAATTTATTTTTATGTTTGGATATATTAGCTGAAAAGTAATTTTAAATTAATCTATTTCGTTTGGTTGATATAAAAAAGAATCACTTTTATGCATTAAATTACCAAAATAGGTATAGAATGATTAAAAAAGTTATTTAATTGAGGACAAAATGATGTTTACATATCAAAATGTAAAGAATAATCTATAAGCTAGAATCATAAGCTTCAATCTTTAGCATTATAAAAATTAGCTTCAAAAAGCTTTTATTTTACATTGAATTTTATATAAAAGCTGAAGCTGATTTTGCCAAACATGATTAAACACTGTTAAAACAGCTTTTTTCCCCAAAAAAAAAGCTAAGTTAAGCTTAAAAAAGCTCAACCAAACACACACCTACTCTCGTGATTTAGACCTTAAGTTCAATTCTTATGGTTTCAACACCTAGGTTCACCTCTTAGTACGTCCCTAGATATCTATGAAATACAAATAAGTGGTCAGCAAATTCACATGAATAAGCGCAATAAGGATTGTATTAAAGAACATTCAAGATTAATAAAATGGGTAAACAAAGTCAATTAATCATCATCAATGTATCAAAGGGCAATGCCCAATCCTAGAAACAAAAGAAACTACTCAGACATGGAGAAGAAGAAACAAGAAATCAAATTCAAGAACATCCAAACCCGTAATCCAAGAGAGAAGAGAAGAGAAAGATGAAAATCAAGAGCCTTCCAATGTGCCTCCTTCAAAACCAAATTGGAACCCTAATACTGTATTCAGAACATCTATAAATACCCTAGGGGTTTCCTTTGGTCTCAGCCCGTAAAAAGAAATAAAAATAAAACTTAAAATCTGTCTCGTACTGTGATCCACGACTGTGGTAGATACTAGGGGCTGGCCGTGGCAGGTTCCACGGCCGTGGTAGATACTAGGTGCTAGCTGTGGATCTTACTGCCAAGCCACATTTGCGCACAATTGCTCGATCCACGACCGTGGCAAGTTCCACAAGCATGTCGTGGCAGGTTCCACGGCCGTGGTAGCTACTAGGGGCTGGCCGTGGATCTTACTGTCTTGCTCTTAATCCTGTGTAAATGGTCAAAATACTCCAGACCATGGTAGGTTCCATAGGCTTGCCGTGGATCTTGCTGGAATTATCCTTTTGTCCCGATTCGCTATCCTTTAAGCTCCAACTTCAAACGTGCAAGCTTTCCATCCATTTCAAGGCCAATTTAGCACCAATCCTACACAACAACACCACAAATACCGCAGTTATCCGAACTAAAAGAAAAACAAATAAAAAGGGAAACTAAAATGCCTAAAATGCATTAAAAATGCATACAAAACAAGAACAAAATATGATGTTATTTCACACACATCAAATCCCCCCAAGCTTAAGATTTTGCTTGTCCCCAAGCAATAACTAAGACCAAACCAAGAAATGGGATCAAGAGACAATAATGAATGAGGAACCCGAGAAAACATCCAACCAAGCAATAGGCAAAGGCAAACCAAGAATTAGAGAGGTAATCAAAATCAAGTCCAATTAGAGGCTAAAGTTCTCAGAAATCATGCTCCTCACTAAATTAGGTTCACTCTACTAACCACACTCAAAGTGTTTAAAGGTGAAGACAATGTGCTCAAGATTCCTCAAAGAAACAGCACTTCCATAAGCTTGATAAGAAACTAAATTTTCACTAATAATCAACATGCATGCAAGAATCAAAAGGTCTTTCAAGGGTTATAATGGGGCCAAGGGAATGACGTTAGGTAGGGTAGAGAAAGAAAGGTGTGCACAAAGGGCTAACAAAATTTTCAATAAGCACAAGAAATCCAGTAGAACATAAATAGAGCAAAGGTATTTTCAATCGAAAACTTAACTCCGCATTTTCTTCCTTTCTTTTCCTTCTTTTCAAGCTTTCATCCCTTGCTTTTCTTTTATTTTCTTTTCCCTTTCCCCTTAATTTTTTTTAACATAGGGGAGAGACTTCATTTTCAAAACACATGATTCCCAATACAACATTTGTAACGCCCCTTTTTCTTCCTTAGTCATAATGGGTAAGAAGAAGGAACGTCGCACTATAGTGAAATGACGCACAAATGTTTACGGAAAGTTTGAACATTTTTTTCTTTAACATAAATCCGGTTAAAACTTCCATTTAATGTACATATACACCTGTTTGTAAATATATCGCGTAATTGATTTAAAATTAAAAGTTCCTCTTTCATATAAAACTTCTGTCAAAAATGTCAAAGAGAAATCAACATGGAATGAAACATACGACCATGCACAATATGGATAGTTACATACTTTGTACCAGAAATACAAGCCTGTTTAAATTACATTTCCAAAAAGATATACAAAAAGCAAAATGTGTACCTACCCCAAGAGATACAAATATATACCCACTAATCCAGTAGTACGTCAGGCTCCCTCAAAATAAACGGATAGCCATCAGTAGCCATCAATTTAAAACCAAACCTAAGACTGCCTGGAACGAGAAGGAACCGTAGATGGATCCTCCTCAGGGTCCTCGTCGTCCGACGAGACATCCATCGGGACGACAGAACAGCGGGCAGGAGCCCGGGCAGTAGACAAAAAGGAATCCTCACGAGGGGTATAATACATTTCACCCCACATGTCCCTCACGGGCATATAGAACTCCAGCCATACAAAAGCATGAAAATCTATAACAGGAGCATCATAACGTCTCCACGCTAAGGACACCATCACATCGCCGTGGTATACACATCGATCAGTTTGCACGTTGATATGCCAGCAGTCCGGACCTCCAAGAAAGTTGATCCGCACGTAGCCAAAAAGTCCACGGAGTCGAAATGACATCCTCAACAACTTCGATCTCAGTCGAGATAAGGCCAGAAACCTTGAAACTCAGTGGTTTCCTTATCCTCCTCACGAACGTCTTCTTGAGAGCATACGATCCAACCAAAATGCAAAATAAAGAAAATTACCGAAAGAGGTGAGATTCCCAGCTTTCAGTACCAACATGGCAGCAAGAAAATAAACGGCGTCGAACGCCCACATAAGACACAGTTAATACATACAAGTACAATAATACATGAAAGCAATTAATGAGAGTAAAGCAACAAAGAACAGTAGTTAACATTATCCATAGCCAGCTAGCAACATTAGCATTACCAAGAATCAAATAAATATCACAGTCATAATAGTAAACACATTATCCAATCATGAATGCTCAATGGACCATGTGACTGACAGCTCACAATACAACAAGGGTACCAAAGTTCCTACTCCATGGAGTTAGACATAAACATCTTCGAAGTGAATGATCAAGGAGTAATTCCAGTGTGTCGTTAGCCTTAAAAATAGTGTGCTCATCTCATAAAAACATTTGCGCAAAATGGCTCACACATGGCACCTCAACAGTTGATCGCGACATAGGACAGCGTCTCAGGCAGGATCGTCGGTGTGTTGCATTGGTCTATCCCACGGCCCCAGTGGAGCTACCACTGCTATTGTGAGACACCCACACCCCGACGCCCCAGGGTTCAACAACATATGACACCTACGCTTAGTCTATTCGCACCCGCACATAGGTGTTATTCAAACTCCTAGGCATACATCGCCTTACTAACCATGTCCAACGGACAGCACATGCATGACAACACAATGTCCAATCATGTATGTTCATCAATGATGCATTCAACATAAGCCTTTCCTCAATGGCACATAAGCATTATTCAATGTCCAACATGACATATCAACAATACATTTATTAAAACATTGCCTCAATGGCACATCATCATTCTTATCTCATTGAGTACTACATCAATAATTCTCAGCATCAATATGTATTCCTCATTACACACATACCACAATTTCCATGTCATGGATCCAAGAATTCCATATTCAAAATCATTTCTTCTCTATCGGTATGAATACACATTCCTATCACAATTAAGTAAAGTAAAATCCTTGAATCCAGGGTTTTTAGGTTATGTTTGAGTTACAAAGGACAAAGAACCATAATCTCAATCATTTCCACTCAAAAATCTCATTTTTGGTCTTGTAATCGATTACATCACCCTTGTAATCGATTTCCCGAGAAACAAAATCTCTCAGTAATCGATTACAATCTCATTGTAATCGATTACGTGATTCCCGTAATCACGTTTCGTAACTTCAGGCCACAGTAATCGATTACACAACCGTGGTAATCGATTACCAATTGGACAGAACCTCCGTAATCGATTACCCACAAGTTGTAATCGATTACGTGATTCTAATAAGCACCATTTCGTGACATCAGAGGCTTGGTAATCGATTACACCACTCTTGTAATCGATTACAAGCTAAACAGAATCTCTGTAATCGATTACACAGCAGACGTAATCGATTACCAGATTTCCAGAATCACGATTTTATATCCTTAAGAGCTTGGTAATCGATTACAAGCTCCGTGTAATCGATCACCACGCGTAAACTTACAGAAAACAGAGTTCTCCAGGTCCTCTAACTCAACCCAAACCAATCCTTATCGTATTTAATCAACAAGATACTCAAATATACCTTCAAATCATGCAAAAGGCATCAATAAATCATACAAACCCAACAAAATGCACTATCATCGAGAACAATATAAAAATGAGAGAACTTTATACATGGATTCAGAAATCAATAACAACACACATACAAGACATTCCCTTACTACCAAGATTAGTTGAAGAGGATCATCTCCCTCTTACCTATTTGGAAAATAACACAATGTGCCACTCCTTCTTGCCCTAGATTTTCGTTTTCCCCCTTCAAGAAAACTCCAATGTGAGTGATCACCACAATGTCCACTCAAACCATGAAAATAGGTTCTTGGTCACCAAGGTGGCCAAGAGAAACAAAAATAGCAAGAAAAATGCAAGAAAGTTGAAGGCTTTACCTTAAAGCTCCAAGCTTTAGCTTCAATGGTGGAAGAAGAATGGAAGAAGAAGAACCAAAAGATGGCAGCAAAAGAGGACTTGGAATGGTGTAAGGAAGCAAGAATCTTTGATGATGAAGCAAGCAAAGAATGGCTGCCTCCAGGAGTGGTTGCACGGTGGAGAAGAAAAGGAGAAGAGAGGAAATGGATATTTGGGGTTTAGAAAAGTGAGAGTGTGATATTAGGAGGAGGAGGGAAATTATTTAGGCTTCCCTTATAGCCTCTGTCGTAGAAGAGTGGAGAAAGGAGAGAGAAAAATGTGTCAAATAGGAAGCTTCTTAGAAACTTCCTACAAGGGGTTTTAATTAACTAAATTCTCTTTTTCTTCTTTCTTGAAAATAGGGCTAAAAAGGGTTTGACACAAGGTAATTTTTTGAATAATGCGATAAGATTTTTATTACATGTTATTATTTATTGGACGTAGTTATGGTTGGCAGAAGTCAGCATTAACAAATCTGACAAATAAATTCTTCACAGTGTTTTATTATCTCATCTGTTAAGATTTCTCAAAAAATGTGAAACCTTGTAAACTGTGTCCGGCCTCGGGTTTAGTAAGATCCCCCGTTGACGTTTCCATAGTTCAAGGTTCTCGTAGAAAATGTCTCATTTCTCCGGTTTCGCTCAGCACATACGTAAAACGAGAAACATATTAAAATATTCCAGGAAAAATTCCAAAAAATCACAAATATTTTAGAATGAATTCTGATAGTAGAAAAGTAAATTTTGGGGTGTTACAACATTCAAGCCCCATTTGCTCCATTCAATATTCTAAATGATCACCGACAATGTATCATCATAGGCATCAAGAAAAACAATTATGCAATAGGCTCAAAATGGGCAACTAGTGAATGAAAGTGTAACAATTACTTCAGAAGGCCAGAAAAATACCTAAGATGCCTTAATCACATTCAAGCATGCAAACAAAAATGTCACTTCAAAATGGTTTCAAATCAAGTTCTAGAGCACAAAATCAATGACGAATTATCACTCAACACAAAGAATGGGAGCAAAAATCATATAGTGCATGAATCCCATACAGGCTCAAAACTCACATTTAGAGGTTCAAAAATCAATGAGAAGCACAAATTCAGAGAACAAATGCTAATTATCAACTATCAAGAAATCACCTCCACTATCAATTAAAACAATGTCTGTTGCCTACTGCAAGAATCAACAAATTAGGATCCAAATCAATACCATCTCAAAATCCTCAAAAGATATGGGCACAAAGTTCAACCAAAAAGCTTAGAGATATGATGGTGTGAAAATGTAATAAGACAATGCAATATGAGACATAAGAATGCATGAGACTAATGATCTACAACGAAAATGAAAATGAAAATACCCCCCAAGCTTAGAACTTATATTGTCCCCAATGTAAAAATTTATAACTAGAGAAGGAATAAAAGAAAAGAACTCACTGCAGTGGTGGGAAAAAGAGGCATGTAGCCATGAACTCGAACATCTGGTCTAAAACTGCACAAGAAAAATAAATCAAAAATTGAAAAACAAAAGAATGAAATGCAAAAATAAAGAAAAACTAAAGGAAATAGAAGAAAAATCTTTTTGGCGGCCGACAGCTATATACATCCCCTTACAAAGGCTCCGAACTCAGGGAGGCACCTAAGCCGACACAACATTAGCTAATTATGAAATAAAAATAGAAAAGTGTTAATAAATAAAAATAAGAAAATAAAGAAAAAGAGAAAAAAATTTGGGTTACCTCCCAAGAAGCGCTAAGTTTTATTCATTAGCTTGACTATGAGTTGGTCTTATGCTCAGGTGATGTCAGTGGAGTGGTACTCAGTCCCCACTCCTTCTTCATAGTGTTGCACTCTCTGACCATTTATCATGAATGTCTTATGGCCTTCTGTCTTCACCTCAAGCACACCGTAGGATAAGACCCGAACAATCTCATACGGTCCAAACCATTTCAACCATAACTTACCTGGACAAAAACGTAGAAGCGAGTTATCGACAAGAACTTTATCCCCAAGCTTAAATGCACGCTACATGATACACTTGTCATTCTACTTCTTTGGTCCCTTCTTACAGGGCTTGGCCTTCTTGAACTTGGTAGCAGCCTTGCGCATGGTCTCCTCTAACATAACATCGATCACAAATTCCTACGTATCTGAAAGCACAACACTGTCCACAACATCAGTAGCATCTATGCGATTATGTAACGCCCCTTTTTCTAAATACCCGCGAAGAAGGGACGTCGCACTATAGTAGAACAAAACATAAATCGAAATAAACTAAATCTAAAATGCGAAAAACAATAATTATTTTTATGTTCAAAAACCCGGTGATCTTTATATGGTTATTTAAGTTCCTTTACAATTGTCACGATATTTTTTTTTCAAAAATTAATTAATATAATGAATTATTATCATTACCAAGTAGAGTAAAAAAGGCTTATTTAAAAAAAATCCATCGCATATAGAAATAATAATTAAAATGGTCACAATAATGAAAATTTAACAATGTAAGATAAACCACACACAATATTTGAATATATATGCATAACCCTGTTTAGTTACATTCCAAAATACACAAAAAACAAAATATGTACCCACCCAAAAAGATACAAATATACACCCATCAATCTAGCAATACATCAGGCTCCCCCAAAAAGATAACGGATAGCCATCAGTAGCCACTGACAGAATCAGTCTCTACGACTGACGAGAAGGAATCGTAGAAGGGTCCTCCTCGGGGTCCTCTTCGTCAGATGATACATCCATCGGAGTGACCGAGCAACGGGCGGGAGCCCGCGCAGTGGACAAAAATGAGTCATCACGTGGGATGTAATACATATCAACCCACATGTCCCTAACGGGCATGTAAAACTCCAGCCAAAAAAAAGCATGAAAATCCAAAACAGGGGCGGTGTAGCGTCCCCATGCCAAAGACACCGTCAGTTCTCCATGATACATGCAACGGTCCATCTGCACATTAATGCGCCAACAATCGGGACCTCCGTGAAAAGTGATCTGTGTGTAAAAAAATCCACAGTGGCGTGACATCATCTTCCATAGTCTCAGTCCAGATAGGGCCAGAAGCCAGAAAACTCAAAAGTTTTCTTCTCTTCCGCACGAACGTCTTCAGAAAATCGCATAATAATACAGAATGGCAGAATATACAATAAAAAGGTGAGATACTCATCATTCATTACCAAGTGTGGCAGTAAGAAACTAAACGGCGTTGGACGCCCACATATAACATAGTTTATACATTTAATCACAGCAATATTAAAGTTTACAGTAAAAGTAGAATAACAAAAATTAATAACAAGGTCATCAACAACAAATAATAACAGTGATACTATCAGCAGTCAATCGTTCAGTATTCAATACTTATTACAAAAATAACAATAACATATTCCGCAGTTATAAATGCTCATGCTCAATGAGTTATGTGACTAACAGTTCACAATGTAAAAGTGTATTAAAATTCTTACTCCATGGAGCTAGACATAAACATTTTCAGAGTGAATGATCAAGGAGTAATGCCAGTATATCGTTAGCCTGAAAAATATATTGTGCTCATTTCATAAAAAAAATAATTTGCGCATTTGGCTTATACGTGACACCTCAACAGTTGATCACAATATAGGACAGCGTCTCAGTCAGGATCGTCGGTGTGTCGCATTGGTCAATCCCACGACCCCAGTGGAGCTACCACTGTCTATTATGAGACACCCACATCCTGACACCCCAGGGTCAACAACATATGACACCTACGCTTAGTCTATTCTTACCCGCACATAGGTGCTATTCAAACTCCTAAGCATACATAGCCTTTCAGACAATGTCCAATGGATAAGACATATACATGACGACACAATGTCCAATCATGTATATTTATCAATGATGCATTCATCATAGCATATCACAATGGTATATCTACATATATACACATACATATTCATTTCTTAATATCATCACATCATGATATTCTCAAGCACATCATTAACAACAATTTGCCCACATAGGGTCCACAATAGCATGGGATCAATTTCCATGTCAATACACATTTCAAGCATCTATACACTATCACAAGTCCACATTTGGGATCCACATCTTCGAAGTCTTATGCTTTCGTTAATTATGACAATTTCAAGTTAATGAGTCCATTCAAAACCGTGGTCCTCTACATGTTTTTATCCAATTTAATTCTTCCACTTTATTAAAGATTATGCATGTCTCTAAATTCCTAAGTCCCCAAAGATTAATCAAGGCATCAATTAGCCCTTAATTTGTCCCTAAAAATTGTGGCCTTCAAGGGTCTTCAAAGTCCAATTCTTTCACCACATTATGCATTAGTTCCTTATCATCAATTCACTTAATTTTTTTTGTTCATCAAAGTCAATCTATTCCCTCATTTTTCAAGCCAAAACCGTGGCCATCATTAAGTCTTCAAGTCCAATGTTTATTTCCATTTTTTTTTTGCATTAGTTTCTTATTATTGGTCCACTTAAATTTTGATTCATCAAGATCAATCCAATTTCCTAATTACCTTCTAATGTCCAATTCATCAATCCTTCATCCAAGTCATAAATTTTTCACCATCTTTCTCCTTCATGGCCATGAGCCTCATAGAATTAGGAGTCTAGGTTTTCACTTCCCCATTGGTCCTTATCCACTCAATTAATACTATTTTATTTGGTCATAAAAATTTTAAGCAACAACACCCCACCAAGAGGATGTTGGCCATAAGCCTCCTTGCACAAAGCAAGGGGCTTTTGTCTCAATTTCACCAATTCCAATCCATCAAAATTATCACAATATCATTAAGAATCAATTTTGTAACACCCTAATTTTTAGAAAATGTCCCAAATGTTCTGTTTGCTGTTTTTCGAGCTTTTGTGTAAATGACTGTTGTATCCTTATTTACTGTTTCTTGTTTTCTGTATGAAATACAAATATGTTTTATAGGCTAAAATTTTATTTGATCGTTTTAAGTATTTTGCTTCGATACACAAAAAATAAAAATTTTCTCGATTCTTGTTTTAATTTTTCTGGGAAATATACAGACAATTAATACTGTCTATAATTTTATTTGAACTTTTTGGATGATTTGCTACGTCGTGGGAAAAAATAAAAAAATGACCATTACGTCCCGAATGTGCTGTTTGTGCTATTTTTGTTATTTTTAATTATTTTCTACTTGATTTAGTGTTCAATATTACTGTCTGTGATTTTATTTGGACTTTTTGTGCGATTTGCTCCGGGACAGGAAAATAATATTTTTCCGGGCCAGGGAAATCTTGTTTTAATTATTCAGGCTGGGAGATCTTACTAAACCCAATTCTGAATGAGACAATTAGTAATCTTTTAATTTTTAGAATTTAACTGTCCAATAAAATAATTTTGTATATTATTTTATTAGTCAGTATAATTAGATGATAGTGGACCCAGAAATGTTTTGCGGGACCCACGTTTAGCTAAACAATTAGCTTAGTAGCTTAATTAATCATGATTAGTGAAGGAACATTCTTGAACATGGTGACTAAGCTAGATGACAAGGCTAAGTAATGATTAAGCATGATGACTAAGGGTAATGACTAGGTTAGGAACAACCAATGGGAGACAAGCTTGCTAACCAAGTTTTAATCTTGACCTTTGATGCATCCAAGGGCTTGGATGAAGCCAAATCCATGCACACCTTGCATGCCCATTGAATGCTACGGCCAAGGGAGTGTGGAAGACCATTCTTCACTTTTCTTTCATGCAAATTTCTCTCTTCTCTCTCATCCAAGAACCCTAAACACCATTGATGCTTTTCTTGTGAAGCATTCGCCAAGCCAATACCTAGACCATCCAATCACCCAAAATTTCATCTAACCAAGTTTTCTAAACCTAAACACAATCCTAAGAACATCTCTAGTTGGGAGTTCTTGCTAAATCTTTCATTTGAAGCTTGAAAACCTACTTGGAAGATTGTACCAAGAAGGTGAAATTCCTAGTTTTTCTTTTCTAAACTCTTTTTCAAAGTCCTAAGCCATGTTTTCTCCATGGTTTAAGCTCTCTTTCTATGGTTAGTAACTTGTAATTTTTGTTTAAGCTTGTTAGGTTCTTGAAGGAGGAAAACCGAAACCTTAGGAGGAGTGAAAGAATCCTTTTGTCTTCATTTAAGGTAAGAGGAAGACTAATCTTATCATCTATGGATGGTGGTAAGAAGATGGAGTGTGGTTTTTGTGATTGTAGAATCCATAAGGATTCATTTGTGTGGTTGTTAGTAGCTTGTTTATGTGGTTGTGTATTTGTTAGTAGCTTTCCTATTTGATGTTTGTAATAATTTGCATGTCTACAAAGCTTTGATTTCATGACTACAAGCTTTAGTGATATTGCATGTGTTAGAATTGTATGATAAAGTATAGAATTGTATGATAATGTATAGGATGTGAATAATATGCTAAGGGTTGCATGAGTGTTCCAAAGAACACAAACCTTGAGGCTTACTACCATGATCAAAATGGAGAACCAAAATGTTCTCTTAATTTTCCTAAATTGAGATTTAATTAACCTAGGAGAATTAACAAGTTATTACATTGTTTAGATTAAGGAAAATGAATTTAGAAATCAAATAGCATAAATTTCTAAGTTTCGGCCAACATGCCAAACCAAGTATCCATGGTTTCTAAAATTAAATCCAAACCTTTTCTAAGTATAAGGATGCAATATGTGTTAAAAAGAATTTTTCTAAAATGAGTTTTAAGGAAAAGAATCAATTAGAAATAAGTTTGAGAACTTAGAACTAATGATTTTGCTATTAGAAATGAAATCTGATAACTTTTGAAAATTTCTAACATATAGCTCATGCTATCATTTTGAAGCATGTTAGTGGTTTTCACAAGGTTTAAGTTATACGGTTTCAAAATTTAATAAACAGAAATTTTTATGGTAAAATTAGGAAATCATTAATATAATTTTCTAAGCAAAATATCAATTTCAATTTTTAGTAAAAACGGACAAATAAGATAGGAAAGATGTCCAAAAGACAAGATATACGGTATGGAAAATATTTTACGTAGTTTAAAAGTATTAATTATTACTTCTGTTTATTTAAACAGTAATTTTAAGGGATTTGAATAAGAAAACGTATTAAAAATCCTACGCGATTGAGAAAACGTATTAAAAATCCTACGCGATTGAGAAAACGTATTAAAAACTTTACGCGATTGAGAAAAAGTGTTAAAAACTCTACGCAATTTTAAAAACAACAAAATATATTTACGCGATTTAAAAACATTTGTAAAAACGACGAGATTGTGAAAACGCGATAAAATTTCTACGCGATTCACCGAAACGATATTTTCTATATTCTTTCTGGAATTTCTATTTTTTTTCTCTGCTGTCGGGCTATGAGGTGAACCCGTATCTGAGTTTTGGAACAAAATCGATTTGTCCGGTGGGACTTACTGTATCTTTTTATCTTAGTTATACCAATTTTTGGTGGATTGGTTGACGAGGGAATCACATCGTGTTGTCGATGCGATAAACGTAGTGTGGTTCATTGTCTTTATGAACTTGGAGACGTTAGTGTACGGGATTCCATATATGGATGGTCGGTCGCTCCATTGGGCCGTGATAACCGATAGCACACTAATGGACTCGACACGCACTATTTTTAATCGAGATTTTGTAAGATCTAATAGTACATTGCACAGCTAGTGCCACAATGTGAGACCGTGAACTACACCATGCCTTGGATGATGGATTCCATGTGACGTGGGGCTATAGACGCAAAGTGTGACAAAATAAGCAATAGTTTGGTTGGGCAGGGTGGTACTAATAGATTTTGCGAGTCATTCTCTCTCTCGATATCTGTATGTGTTTTAGCTCCATGGAGTAGGATCGTGTCATGTTGTATTTAATTATATCTTGAACATTATTTATTTATTTTATTTATTTATGTATTTATTTATTTGGTTATTGTTAGTGATATTATATGTTTTCTGAATTTGTTTTATCTGTGAAATCATATATTGTTATGATAATTAGATTTTTACACTATACTTTTATTAAATTCTTGTTATAGCTTTTCATATTGCATGAACTTAATCCATATCCGTTGTTTGTCGTTTTCTTATTTTCCATGTTTGTGATGATTTTAGATTGTCTTACCTCTTTCTTTATTGTATGTGTTTTCTGTATATTTATTTTACGCGGTAAAGAGTTTGAGGAAGAGGACCAACCTCTTGAGATTCTGTATCACGAGGAGGAGGAAGATCAAAGTTCGGTTCGACGATCAAGAACCATCTCGATCATCCATATCCATTGGATTGATTAGTTTAGGTATGGCGGTGCACTGGATTTTTGGGGTTCGTGACACTTGAGTTTCACGGTGGATCGTTAGCTTGACATATGCGAGGAGATAGAGATTCCGTGACGTACGTGGGACGGCTTGGTTTTTATCCCTACGTCATAGGTTTGATGACGAGCCGTTGATGACGACGACTTGTGTTTCTACACCTAGAGTTACCTTTATCCATTAGGCGTCATTGGGGTGGTGTATCCAAGCCTAGTGAGATGACACTCGTATCGATTGCGTGGTCTCATGTCCGCCGAGTGTCAAGGCATCCTGGTATTTATCTTCGATGAGTTTCCCGAGAGTGATCCATCGAGGAAAAATATTTATGATGTGTATTCAGGTGCGTCTGTGTATGTATATATTGACTCTTTCTACATGTTTTTATTTTACCGTTTAAATATTTGTAGTTGTAGTTGTAAATTATTTGTATAACTTATAACTTACACCATATGTATATTATGAGTGATGTTGTTCTGTTTTCTTTATATTTCTGCTTTATTTTATTTAATAATATTCTGTTCAACAGGAATTATATTACAACCCATATTAATACGTAATAAAGGTTTTACAACTTGGGTAGATTTTATTTATTTCTTTTTATATATGTGACATCCCCACAAGGGTGTTACAAATTTCATCCAACAAATCAAATAAAGTGATGAAAGTTTAAAGAATCAATAATAAAAAATAATAATAAAATCAAAAGAGTAACCCATGTTAGGGTTTCTCACAAATCCTCAAACAAACAAGTTTCCAACCACCATTTTAGGTTGAATAGAGTGGTCTCCCTCTTACCAAAGAGGTGAACACGAAATGGTCTCCCAAGAAGCTCCTTGTGATTTCAGTTTTGGTTCTACAAAACCTTAGAAAATCAATCTCAAAGAATCAATACCAAAGCTTGGAAAAGAAAGCATCCTTGACCATGGAAGTGGTCTTGGAACACGAAAAGAAGAAGAGAAGGGAAGAAAGTAGTGACCTTTACCTTGAAGTTTCAAGCTTTGCTCTTGAGGAAAAATAGTGAAAATGGAGGATTTTGAAGTGGAGTATGAAAAGGAAAAGCTTTAGAATGATAAAGAGAAGCTAGAAATGGAAGTGGTGAAGCAAGAAAACAAAAATGGTGAATGGTGAGGGGCTGCCGAAATGGAGGGGAAGAGAGGAAGAGAAAGTGGTTGAGACAAAATGAAGAAGAAGAAAGTGAAGAGAGAGAAGTGAAGTTGTAAAATGAATTAGGGTTTGATGTGTTCAAGTGAGTAGTGAAATTGAGTCTCCTAGGCCCCAAAATGGGCTGCCAACCGTAGCACCAAGAGAGAGTGAGAGGGAGTGTTTTGGCTTTTCCATACAATTAGAGTGGGTGATTTGGTCATTTGAGGTCAAAGTTTCTAGGAGCTTGATTAGAATAACAGTATATTTGAATTAAAGTAGATTTGATATGATATAAAGTAGATTACATTAGGATAATGTGATAGAATTTTTATTACATGCTATTATCCAATGGACAATAGTTACAGTCGATAGAAGTCAATATTACGGATAAAATTTACACAGCGTTTTTATTATTTTATCTGTTAAAATTTCTTGAAAAATGTGAAATCTCATAAACTGTGTTTGGCCTCGGGTTTAGTAAGGTCCCTCATCGACGTTTTCATAGTTCAAGGTTCTCGAAGAAAATATCTTATTTCCCCAGCAATGCTCAGTGCGCACGCAAAATGAGAAATATATTAAAATATTCGACGTTTCCGAAAAAATTCTAGAAAATTTCCAAAAATCATAAATATTATTAAACGACTATTCCTCATAAAATTTTTTAACTTTCAGAGCGTTACAGTCATTTTCCCGACTCTGCCCAATGTGCACGCAAAATGAGAAATAATATTAAAATATTCCACATTCTCAGAAAATTCCACAAAAATTCCAGAAAATCACAAATATTATAAAATGAACATTTATGATAAAAGAAATAAATTTTGGGGTGTTACAACACTCCCCAACAAAAAAGAATTTCGTCCTCAAAATTTTCATACCTTAAAATAATTCTGGGTATTGCTCATTTATTTTGTCCTCTAGTTTCCAAGTTGCATCTCCGGTCATCTCGTTCCAGATTACTTTCACCAATGAAATGTCTTTCCCCCTGAGATGCTTCACTCTCCTATCCTATATCCTTACAGGAGTTGTTTCATAAGTCAAGTTCTCCTTTAATTATACCGATCAGGTACAATGACATGATTAGGACTTGGAATGTATTTTCGGAGTTGTGACACATGAAAAACATTATTGAGATTTGAAAGGAAAAAGGGGTAAGGCTATTTGGTAGGCAATAGGACCTATTCGACGAAGAATTTGATAATGTCCAAGGAATTTTGGAGTGAGCTTTCTAGATTTGAGAACCCGACCGACCCCAATCGTAGGCGTGACTTTCAAAAATACATGTACACCTTCTTCGAACTTAAGAGATTTCTTTCTTTTGTCCGCATAACTCTTTTGTCGACTCTGAGTTGTTCTCATCTTCTCCTGAATCATTTTAACCTTCTCAGTTGTCTGTTGAATGAGATCAGGTCCGATTGTAAGCCGCTCTCCATCCTGATACCAACATAATGGGGTTCTACACCTTCGTCCATACAGAGCTTCATAGGGTGCCATCCCTATACTTGAATGATAACTGTTGTTGTAGGTGAACTCTACCAACAGTAAGATTTCATCCCAACTTCCAGTTTGCTCTATAGCACAAGCTCTTAGCAGATCCTCTAATGATTAAATTGTTCTCTCTGATTGACCATCAGTCTGCGGATGGTATGCAGAACTCAATTGTAGCTTTGTCCCTATTGTTTCTTGAAGACTCAGCCAAAAGTTCGATGTAAATCGAGGATCTCGGTCAGAGATGATACTTGTGGGTACTCCATGCAGTCTGACAATTTCACCGATGTACAACTGAGTCAACTTCTCCAATGGATATCTTATGTTGATCGGCAGAAAGTGCACTGAATTTGTAAGTCGATCCACAATCACCCATATTGAATCATGACTTCTCTTCATTGTTGGCAATCCAACAACAAAGTCCATGGCAATGCTATCCCATTTCCATTCAGGAATAGTCAAGGGTTGCAAAAATCCTGACGGTCTTTGATGTTCAATCTTTGTCTTTTGACAAACCAAACAAGATGATACGCATCTAGCGATATCTCTTTTCATTCCATACCACCAAAATAATTTCTTTAAATCTTGGTAAATTTTGGTCATACTAGGATGCATACTCAACTTGCTTGTACGAGCATGTTCAAGAATGTACTTCCTCAGTCCTTGATCTTTTGGCACATATACCCTACCTTGGAATCTTAAAATCCCATCAGTTCCTTCTTCTAATGTTGAAACACTGCCCTGCTTTATCAGCTCTCTTTCCTCTTGTAAGAACTTGTCAACCTTCTGTTTCTCTTGGATGTCATCCATTAATTCGCTCGAGATCGTGACCATGTTCATGCAGATTTTACACGACATCAACTCCACAAAAGACCATACGTCTCTGAACTATTCTATCAAGTCTTTCTCTCTGATCATCATGGTAGAAACACTGATTGTTTTCCAACTCAAGGCATCAGCCACCACATTCGCCTTCCTAAGGTGATATTGAAGTTGGAAGTCATAGTCTTTCAAGAATTCTAACCATCTCCGCTGCCTCATGTTCAGTTCCTTCTGATCGTACAGATACTTCAAGCTCTTGTGGTCACTAAAGACATTGAACATTGCTCCATACAGGTAATGTCTCCATATCTTCAAAGCAAACACCACCGCAGCTAGCTCCAAGTCATACGTTGGGTAGTTCTTCTCATGCACTCGTAATTGTTTTGAGGCATAAGCCACCACTTTTCCACCTTGCATAAGAACGCATCCCAATCCTTGATATGAAACATCACAGTACACCTCAAATGGTTCACTTGGATTAGGCAGAACTAACACGGGTGAAGTAGTTAGTCTCCTCTTTAGCTCTTGGAAACTTCCTTCGCAAGCGTCTGTCTATTCAAAAGATTGATTCTTTCTGGTGAGTTTAGTAAGAGGTCCGTTAATCTTAGAAAATCCTTCAATGAACCTCCGGTAGTATCCGGCTAATCCAACAAAGCTTCGGATTTTCGTTACCATCTTTGGCCTTTCCCATTGTAGTACCGCTTTGACCATCGAAGGATCAACAACAATTCCATCCTTTGAAATGACATGGCCCAAGAATTTCACTTCATCCAACCAAAACTCACACTTGGACAATTTAGCATATAGCTCTTTCTCCTTCAAAATCTGGAGAACTATACCGAGATGTTCAACATGATCCTCTTGATTTTGTGAATAGATTAAAATGTTGTCGATGAAAATAATGACGAATCTATCCAAATAAGGACGAAATATCCTATTCATGTAATCCATGAAGACAGCAGGTGCATTAGTCACACCAAAAGGCATTACCAAATACTCGTAGTGTCCATAACGAGTACAAAAAACCGTTTTGGGAATGTCTTCCACTTTTACTCGGATCTGGCAATAGCCCGATCGCAAATCGATCTTGGAAAACACAGCCGCTCCTTTCAGTTAGTCCATTAGGTCATCTATCCTCTGCAATGGATACTTGTTCTTGATCGTGACCTTATTCAATTGACGATAATCCACACATAATCTCAAAGTACCGTCCTTCTTCTTGACCAACAACACTGGTGCTCCCCAAGGTGATACACTGGATCTCACGAATTACTTTTCCAAAAGCTCTTCCAATTGCTTCTTGAGCTCAGCTAGCTCTATTGGCGCCATACGGTAGAGCGCTATGGAAATAGGGCCTGCTCTAGGCACCAAGTCAATAGCAAATTCAATATCCCTTTCCGATGGCAAACCAGGTACATCTTCAGGGAAAACTTCAGGAAACTCTCGAACTACAGAGATTACGTCCAAATCAACCTCATTCTCGACCTTCAAAGAAGATAACAACATGTATCCTCGAGCTCCTTCTTTCAAGAAAGCTTCCACTTAGTTGGCGGTTAAAAATCTAGAATTCTCATCCAAAGGAAAAACTATGGTTTTTCTAGAACAGTCTAATAGGATATGGTTAGCAGATAACCAATCCATCCCTAAGATTACATCTAATTGAGATAATGGTAAACAGATCAAATCGACAGAAAAGATTCGACCTTCAACAATCAAAGGATAATTTAGACAGACTTTAGTAGTAACGACAAGTTTTGCAGTAGGAGTCGAAATAGTCAAATCAAAAGGTAAAGAAGACACAGACAAACCAAGTCTTTTCACACAGTTATATGAAATGAAAGAATGAGTTGCACTTGAATCATATAGTACAATTAAAAGATTACCTTTAATGAGACCTTCCCCTTGTATAAGATCTTTGGATTCAGAGGCTTGGCACCACTCAAGGTGTAAACCTGACCTCTAGCCTGTGGTTTGGTGGTTCTAGCAGCATTGACGGAAGGTTCCGCCTTGGCTTGATTACAGTCACAGGAAACATGTCCCGGTTTCCCGCACCTAAAGCAGGTGATCCCCTTGATAGTGCAATCTCTTGTATAGTGCTTCTTCCTGCACTTCATGCACCTCGGCGTAGATGCCTTGTTTTGACCTATCCTTCCCGGGCTTCCACTAGGACTTCCACTCGGTGATCTTTGTTGTTGATTTCCAGATGGTCTGGAATAGGGCTTCTTTTGGTAACGGCCAACACCACTGCTTCCTCCTCTTTGAGATCAAATTGGCCCAAAGTTCCTGTTTCTCGCCTCACGTGCCTAGTCCAAACTTTCCACCTGGCAACATGTATCAAGCAGTTCAGAAAATTGAATAATCTTCAGGGTTATGACGGCTCTCTTCACATCATGTCTCAAGCCTTCTTCAAATTTTTGGCACTTCCAAGCTTCATTGGGTTGGTGTTGAAAGTAAGTTGAGAACCTTGACAAGCTCTCAAACTTAGCAGCATACTCGCCTACGGTCATATTCCCTTGTCGCAGACTCAGAAATTCTATTTCCTTCACGTGTCTAGCACTTTCAGGAAAATACTTGTTCAAAAATCTCTCTCTGAACACTTCCCAAGTAATCGCCCGATTCTCAGCTTGCAACAATCTTTGCTCTCCAGTCCACCAGTGTTCAGCATCTCCTATCAGTATAAATGCAGCATAGGTCACTTTCCTATTATCGGCACAATTCATGCCAGTAAATGTCTTTTCCAGCTCTTTAATCCAGATAGTAGCTTTCTCAAGATCAAACTCTCCCTTGAATTGTGGAGGGTTAATGCGACAAAACTCTGCCAAATTTTGAGCATTAGCCGTAGCCTCCAGTTGTTGTGCAGTCCTCGCCTGTTGTTCAGCCATTTGCTGATTCTGCTGCAGCATTGCTTCAGCCATCTTCTGTATCGCTTCTATAGCAGCAGTCGTGTCTCCTCTGCGAGCCATACTTTCTCTCAAATTAAACTACACAAAGCACAGAGAAAAGTCAAATGTATCCTTATACAATAACAAACACAAAGAGTTCACACAGCACAAATAAGACAATCCAAAATCACATGACCTAAAAGAAAAACTAAACTAGGAGCTCTGATACCAAGACAGTGTAACGCCCCTTTTTCTAAATACCCGCAAAGAAGGGACGTCGCACTATAGTAGAACAAAACATAAATCGAAATAAACTAAATCTAAAATGCGAAAAACAATAACTGTTTTTATGTTCAAAAACCCGGTGATCTTTATATGGTTATTTAAGTTCCTTTACAATTGTCACGATATTTTTTTTCTAAAATTAATTAGTATAACGAATTATTATCATTAACAAGTAGTGTCAAAAAAGCTTATTTAAAAAAAATCCATCGCGTATAGAAATAATAACAAAAATGGTCGCAATAATGAAAATTTAACAATGTAAGATAAACCATACACAATATTTGTATATATATGCATAAGCCTGTTTAGTTACATTCTAAAATATACAAAAAACAAAATATGTACCCACCCAAAGAGATAGAAATACACACCCATCAATTTAGCAATACATCAGGCTCCCCCAAAAAGATAACAGATAGCCATCAGTAGCCACCGACAGAATTAGTCTCTAAGACTGACGAGAAGGAACCGTAGAAGGGTCCTCCTCGGGGTCCTCTTCATCGGATGATACATCCATCGGAGTGACCGAGCAATGGGCGGGAGCCCGCGCAGTGGACAAAAAGGAGTCATCACATGGGGTGTAATACATATCAGCCTACATGTCCCTAACGGGCATGTAAAACTCCAGCCAAACAAAAGCATGAAAATCCAAAATAAGGGCAATGTAGCGTCCCCATGCCAAAGACACCGTCAGTTCTCCGTGGTACATGCAACGGTCCGTCTGCACATTAATGTGTCAACAATTGAGACCTACATGAAAAGTGATCCATGTGTAACCCAAAAATCCACGGTGGCATGACGTCATCTTCCATAGTCTCATTCCAAATAGGGCTAGAAGCCAGAAAACTCAGAAGTTTTCTTCTCTTCCTCACGAACGTCTTCAGAAAATCGCATAATAATACAGAATGGCAGAATATACAATAAAAAGGTGAGATACTCATCATTCATTACCAAGTGTGGCAGTAAGAAACTAAACGGTGCTGGACGCCCACATATAACACAGTTTATACATTTAATCACAACAATATTAAAGTTTACAGTAAAAGTAGAATAACAAAAATTAATAACAAGGTCATCAACAACAAATAATAACAGTGATACTATCAGCAATCAATCGTTCAAGTATTCAACACTTATTACAAAAATAACGATAACATATTCCGCAATTATACATGCTCATGCTCAATGAGTTATGTGACTGACAGTTCACAATGTAAAAGTGTATTAAAATTCCTACTCCATGGAGCTAGACATAAACATTTTTGGAATGAATGATCAAGGAGTAATGCCAGTATATTGTTAGCCTTAAAAATATATTGTGCTCATTTCATAAAAAAAAATAATTTGCGCATTTAGCTTATACGTGACTCCTCAACAATTGATCGCAATATAGGACAGCGTCCCAGTCAAGATCGTCGGTGTGTCGCATTGGTTTATCCCACAGCCCTAGTGGAGCTACCACTGTCTGTTGTGAGACACCTACACCCCGACGCCCCCAAGATCAACAACATATGACACCTACGCTTAGTCTATTTGCACCCGTACATAGGTGTTATTCAAACTCCTAGGCATACATAGCCTTTCTGACAATGTCCAACGGATAAGACATATGCATGACGACACAATGTCCAATCATGTATGTTCATCAATGATGCATTCATCATAGCATATCACAATGGCATATTTACATATATACACATACATATTCATTTCTCAATATCATCACATCATGATATTCTCAAGCACATAATCAACAACAATTTGCCCACATAGGGTCCACAATAGCATGGGATCAATTTCCATGTCAATACACATTTCAAGTATCTATATACTATCACAAGTCCACATTTGGGATCCATATCTTCAAAGTCTTATGCTTTGATTAATTATGACAATTTCAAGTTAATGAGTCCATTCAAAACCGTGGTCCTCTACATGTTTTTATCCAATTTAATTCTTCTACTTTATTAAAGATTATGCGTGTCTATAAATTCCTAAGTCCCCAAAGATTAATCAAGGCATCAATTAGCCCCTAATTTGTCTCTAAAAATCGTGGCCTTCAAGGGTCTTCGAAGTCCAATTCTTTCACCACATTATGCATTAGTTCCTTATCATCAATTCACTTAATTTTTTTTTTGTTCATCAAAGTCAATCCACTCCCTCATTATTCAAGCAAAAACCGTGGCCATCATTAGGTCTTCAAGTCCAATGTTTATTTCTATTTTTTTTTTGCATTAGTTTCTTATTATTGGTTCACTTAAATTTTGATTCATCAAGATCAATCCAATTCCCTAATCACCTTCTAATGTCAAATTCATCAATCCTTTATCCAAGTCATAAATTTTTCACCATCTTTCTCCTTCATGGCCGTGAGCCTCATAGAATTAGGAGTCTAAGTTTTCACTTCCCCATTGGTCCTTATCCACTTAATTAATACCATTCCATTTGGTCATAAAAATTTTAAGCAACAACACCCCACCAAGAGGGTGTTGGCCGTGAGCCATCTTGCACAAAGCAAGGGGCTTTTGTCTCAATTTCACCAATTCCAATCCATCAAAATTATCACAATATCATCAAGAATCAATTTCATCCAACAAATCAAATAAAGTGATGAAAGTTTAAAGAATCCATAATAATAATAAAAAAAAATAATAAAATAAAAAGAGTAACCCATGTTTGGGTTTCTCACAAATCCTCAAACAATAAGTTTCCAACCACCATTTTAGGTTGAATAGAGTGGTCTCCTTCTTACCAAAGAGGTGATCACGAAATGGTCTCCCAAGAAGCTCCTTGTGATTTCGGTTTTGGTTCTTCAAAACCCTAGAAAATCAATCTCAAAGAATCAATACCAAAGCTTGGAAAAGAAAGCATCCTTGACCATGGAAATGGTCTTGGAACACGAAAAGAAGAAGAGAAGGGAAGAAAGTAGTGACCTTTAACTTGAAGTTTCAAGCTTTGCTCTTGAGGAAAAATGGTGAAAATGAAGGATTTTGAAGTGGAGTATGAAAAGGAAAAGCTTTAGAATGATGAAGAGAAGCTAGAAATGGAAGTGGTGAAGCAAGAAAACGAAAATGGTGAATGGTGAGGGGCTGCCGAAATGGAGGGGAAGAGAGGAAGAGAAAGTGGTTGAGAGAAAATGAAGAAGAAGAAAGTGAATAGAGAGAAGTGAAGTTGTAAAATGAATTAGGGTTTGATGTGTTCAAGTGAGTAGTGAAATTGAGTCTCCTAGGCCCTAAAATGGACTGCCAACCGTAGCACCAAGATAGAGTGAGAGGGAGTGTTTTGGCTTTTCCATGCAATTAGAGTGGGTAATTTAGTCATTTGAGGTCAAAGTTTCTAGAAGCTTGATTAGAATAACATTATATTTGAATTAAAGTAGATTTGATATGACATAAAGTAGATTATATTAGGATAATGTGATAGAATTTTTATTACATGTTATTATCCAATAGACAATAGTTACAGTCAACAGAAGTCAGTATTAATTAATCTGACGGACAAAATTTACATAGCGTTTTATTATTTTATCTGTTAAAATTTCTCAAAAAACATAAAATTTCATAAATTGTGTCCAGCCTCAGGTTTAGTAAGGTCCCCCATTGATGTTTTCATAGTTCAAGGTTCTCGAAAAAAATATCTTATTTCCCCAGCTCCGCTCAGTGCCCACGCAAAACGAGAAATATATTAAAATATTCGATGTTTCTGACAAAATTTCAGAAAATTTTCAAAAATCATAAATATTATAAAATGACTATTCATCATAAAATTTTCCAACTTTCGGAGTGTTACAGTCATTTTCCCGACTCTGCCCAATATGCACGCAAAATGAGAAATAATATTAAAATATTCCACATTTTCAAAAAATTCCACAAAAATTTCAAAAAATCACAAATATTATAAAATGAACATTTATGATAAAAGAAATAAATTTTGGGGTGTTACATGATTACATGAATTAAAGGAATTAGGATTTTTTTCAGAATTCAAAACATTAAAAACTACTTCCTCATTGTTCAATCGCAAAGTCAATTTCCTTTCATGGACATCAATAATTGCCTTTGTAGTGGCGAGGAATGGACGTCCAAGTATGATCGGCATTTTAGCATCTACTTCCATGTCAAGCATAACAAAATCAACAGGTATGAAAAACTTACCGACTCTAATAGGAACATCCTCCAAGATGCCTATGGAGTACTTGACAGACCGATCCGCCAATTGAAGTGAGATAGTTGTGGGTTTTAGCTCACCTACCTCCAACTTCCTACACACAGAAAGGGGCATAAGACTAACACTAGCCCCCAAATCACACAAAGCTTAATCAAAATTTGTGTTATCAATCAAACAAGGAATAGAGAAGCTACCTGGATCTTTAAGCTTATGAGGCAATTTATTTTGAATTAAAGCGCTACAGTCCTCGGTTAAAGCTACTGTCTCATATTCCTCTAACTTTCTCTTATTAGACAAAATGTCCTTAAGAAATTTAGCATAGGTAGGCATTTGTTGCAATGCCTCAATGAAGGGTACATTAACGTACAATTTCATAAGGACCTCTAGGAACTTTCCAAATTGCCTATCTAACTTGGCCTTAGCCAATCATTGACGGAATGGCACTGGGGGTTGGTATGGTTCAGGGGGCACATATTTAGACACCTTCTCATTAGTTTCCTCTTCCTCTAAGGGTTGTGTCTTAGTGTTTTTTCCCTCATTCTCCTTATCTTTGTCACTCTCTCCCTTACCCTTGGGATCCTTTAATTTCTTACCACTTCTCAAACTCACAACATTACAGTGTTCATTACTTGGATTTATTTCAAGTTGACCAGGGAACTTACCCTATTGCCTATGTGAAGTGGCTGCTTGTTGGGCAATCTTAGTTTCCAACATCTTATTATGAATAGCCAAATTGTCAACCTTAGCTGACAACTCCTTAATGGCCTCACTCATAACTTGTCCATGTTGCCTAAACTCCTCATTTTGCTTAGATTGACTCTCAACAAAATTCTCTAGAAGAGACTCAAGTCTAGATTTTTGTACTTATTGGAATCCAGAAGAGGGTTTAGCACTACCTTGCCCAGCTTGGTATTGACTATTCTGGTAGGAAAAGTTGGGATGCGACCTCCAACCGGGGTTGTAAGTTTGGGAATATAGATCATTCCTCCCTTTTTGGTTGAAGTCATGCAAATTGTGGCATGATTCCACTTGCTCCACTGGTGCACCTTGTGAGGAGCCAATTCCAACTTAGCATTCAGCACCCATGTGTCCCTATGCTCCACAAATCTCACAAAAATTGTTAGAGACACCTATGGCATTAACATGAGCTTTTTCAAGCATGTCAAAACGTTTATTCAAAGAATCAAAATTTGACATAATTAAATCAACCTCGTCTACCTCAAACTTACCTCCCGAGAGTTTTCTTGGGTTATTACCTCTTTCATTTGCCCATTGGTAATGATTTGTGGCAACACTCTTAATGATCTCATAAGCTTCTGTCAGTCTTCTGTTCATCAAAGTTTCACCAGCTGCGGAGTCTAGAGACACTTTCGAAGAATATTCTAGCCTATTATAGAAGGTGTGGACGATCAACCATTTTTCTAACCTATGGTGTGGGCAGGCCTCTAGTAAAGGCTTATATTTGTCCCAAGCTTCCGACAATGACTCTCCATCTTTTTGAAGGAAGCTTGTGATCTGGGTCCTAAGATGAGCAGTCTTGGAAGGTGGAAAGAATTTGTCCAAGAAAACTTGCTCTAATTGGCCCCAAGTAGTGATTGTCTCAGCGGGAACTGACTTCAACCAAGCTCTAGCTCTGTCTCTCAATGATAATGGAAACAGGCAGAGACGAATAACATCAACAGAAGCGCCTTCAATCTTGAGGGTCTCACAAAATTCTAAGAACATATCCACATGATAATTCGGGTCCTCTGATGGCAATCCTCCAAACTGGTTCTGCCTTATCATAGAAGGTAAGGCAGGAGGTGTGGTGAAGTGTCTAGCTTCAATGTCTGACCGAGCAATTCCAGAACACAAACCCCGAGCATTAGGGGCTACATACTCTTTAAGCGGTCTATTATCCACAGGTTCAGCCATGATAGGTGTTGGTTCAAGTATTTCTCTCGCTCTTTGCCTTTATTGTCTTCTCCTTCTACGAAGAGTTCTTTCAATTTTAGGATCTGCTTCTTCAAGAGTTCCCAAACGTCTAGTACTTCGCATAAACAAGAGAAATTTCCTGCAGAGAGTCAAAGAGAAAACAAAAAAGTAGTAAAAAGGTTTAAAATAATCAAATTAAAAATTAAACTGATATTCAAGAAAAACACAGTCCCTGGCAACGACGCCATAAACTTGGTGTGTGAAATTCGCAAGTGTACGGTTTCATCGTCAAGTAATAAAAAGATCGAATACACATGGACTATGTCTATGAATACCAATTAATTAATTAATTTAATTCAATTAAACAAAAGGGAATATAATTGTTGATTAACAAGAACGTAGTAATAAAGTAATTAAATAAATAAATATCAAAATGCAAATTGAGAACAAAAATGACAAGTTGTTAAGAAAGGTTTTCAGATTTAAAAAAGCTTCCAGGATTGGGGATAACCACAATGATACAAGACTCCTAATTGACAATTCTTTTATTAAAACTGAAATTCAATTGAAGGTGAATTACCCTAAATTTGTTAATGTTCTTTCTCAAGAGACAAGAATCATGCCCAATTAAACCAATTCCTACTCTCGTGGTAATTGAATCTAAATTGAACCCATTACACTTTATAATTATTCATTAAATCTTCGAAAGACTAAACCTACTCTCGTGATTTCGACCTTAAGTTCAATTCTTATGGTTCCAACACATAGGTTCACCTCTCAGTACGTCCCTAGATATCTATAAGATGCAAATAAGTGGCCAGCAAATTCACATGAATAAGCGCAATAAGGATTGAATCAAAGAACATTCAAGATTAATAAAATGGGTAAACAAAGTCAATTAATCATCATCAATGTATCAAAGGGCAATGCCCAATCCTAGAAACAAAAGAAACTACTCAGACATAGAGAAGAAGAAACAAGAAATCAAATTCAAGAACATCCAAACCTGTAATCCAAGAGAGAAGAGAGGAGAAAGATGAAGATCAAGAGCCTTCCAATGTGCCTCCTTCAAAACCAAATTGGAACCTTAATACTGTATTCAGAACATCTATAAATACCCTAGGGGTTTCCTTTGGTCTTAGCCCATAAAAAGAAATAAAAATAAAACTTAAAATCTGTCTCGTACTGCGATCCACGGCTGTGGTAGGTACCAAGGGCTAGCCGTGGCAGGTTCCACGGTCGTGGTAGCTACTAGGGGCTGGCTGTGGATCTTACTGCTAAGCCATATTTGCGTATAACTGCTCGATCCACAACCGTGGCAAGTTCCACAAGCATGCCATGGTAGGTTCCACGGCCGTGTAGCTACCAGGGGTTGGCCGTGGATCTTACTGTCTTGCTCTTAATCATGTGTAAATGGTCAAAATACTCCACGACCGTGGTAGGTTAAATAGGTTGGTCGTGGATCTTGCTGGAATGATCCTTTTGTCCCGATTCACTATCCTTTAAGCTCTAACTTCAAACGTGCAAGCTTTCCATCCATTTCAAGGCTAATTTAGCACCAATCCTGCACAACAACACCACAAATACCGCAGTTATCCGAACTAAAAGAAAAACAAATAAAAAGGAAAACTAAAATGCCTAAAATGCATAAAAAAATGCATGCAAAATAAGAACAAAATATGATGTTGTTTCACACACATCAGTTATCTCATCTTACTTAACTACCTCATAATATATTCATAATCACTAAGCAAGTCATTATAGAGAGCCTTGACAGAATGAGGAAAACATAAAACTCATATATACATATATACAACACTAGCCACAAAAGGGCATATTGTAATACATAACTCTTTAAAATATTACAAAGCAAATATAAACTATAGACATAAGCTTTGTCTAGGAAGCAATAAAACAAAAATAGTCTTCATGCTTCGTCTTCTTTCCCTTAACAGGGTCTTGACTTAGATTTATATGGAAACATAATCGGGGTGAGAATTATAATTTTCAGCAAAAGCAATTCCAATACCAGTTAGTTATAACATTGTATAAACAATCTCTAATAACTAACATATGAGTTTCCTCCACTATTACTCATAACTGAACACTTCCTTGTAGTGTGATTCAACAAATAGTCAACATACTGTCAAAATATAAACAACTACCTATACAATTGTAAATATCAATAATAATAGACAATTACTCATACAACTGTCATTGAAATGCAATGCTTGTAATATGCAATATGGTTATGCCTAAGTAATGTCCTATAGTTATGCCGATGCAGGATTTTATTTTGAAATCCATGCTTAGTTTTGTTTTGAAAACTATGAATACCTGCTTATTCCTGGAACTTGAACAGTCCATGTAATTTGCTATGGTAGGGAGGGAAAGCTCATCCTTATTCTACCTGTAACCCTTAGCTCATGAGGAATATGTTCAAGAATAGCTGGTTCCCTTCCTTTCGAGGAATATGTTCAAGAATTGCTAATTCCCTTCCTCTGGCCAAATGATTGTGCACATCATATAAGGTTACCATACATTGGAAGAGCAAGCAAATATATTATAAAAACATACACACCACAAACCTTTCCTATAGACTCAAGTCAACCTAGTGAAAGAGTCTATCATAGCCAGTGTTTCATTTTAATCCAACTTAACGAGATAAATAAGCTTTTCTTTGGAACTTTGCATACTTAACTCAACTTTAACTGCAAGCGAGTAATTCATGCATTTAGATAAGTAGAAAATACCTATCTTGGTTGTATCTAGCTTTCCTTATTATCACACCACTAGTAGTAACATATGCTTCATTAGAGTGCTCAAGGTCCCAGATACCTATCTTAGTAATTCTTAACTTCTGAAATGCTTAAGGACTTAAACTTCCATACTTAACTTCGTATTTCAGGAAGTAAATCCCATTCATCATGCAATTCCAACTCAACTTTACTAATAAAGGAGTTAAACATGTTTCTACTACACTTCATGAATATGACAAGCTTATAAGTCATAATTTATCCTATTGTGCATTTAGTAATGTATAAGATCCCACTTTCCTAGTTAACTTAGTACATAAAACATCCCCTCACTTAGGAACTAAATACACAACTCTATCTTTACTCAAGTGAATCTAGTGCAAGAGTGGTTAGCAATTGCAACACTTTGTTGCTTAAGTTCCTAGGTACCTTCCTAAGAAAATCCCTTACTCTTGGATATCCTAAGGCACATACCTCTCTTATACATACTAGATGGTCATTCTCTTAATGAAACACCCCTAATAACATCTTAACACACACTAAAAAGAATGTATAAGAGATCCTAACAAGAAGGAAACTTCATTCAGTAATAAACATATCTTGACATTTTCTAGTTTGGTCGCCTAAAAGGGTTGATTTACATGAATGCACTATATGTACATTCTAACTTCAAAAATTCTAGAATTTTATAGGCAAGTAGACTTATCTCATATCTTTCAAATAAAATAAACCTTATTTCATTTGACTGAATGTAGATAAAGTTATGCAACAAAGTGTCAAAGCTGAAACAGGGAAACTAACAACTTTACTATAATCTGACCTTACTTTAAATTGAAGCTGGGAATGTATGAAAAGTGTAAAATTCGTGAAATTTTTACCTATTATATCCTTACATGTTTGCTTCAAGATGTCACTAGTTTCATATATTTTACACCTCAGAGCAAGAAGTTATGTAATCTGGTTTACTAAATGCCAGATTGCTTGTTTTTGTAGAATCTCTCTTGGATTCAAATTGAAACTGATGCTACTTGGGTTGGCCTAAAAATATGAAATTTTTACTACATAAAGCCTTGTAACTTCGCTTTCAAATGCAACAAGAAGCAGGTCATTTTGATGACTACAACTCAAGTTATGCTACAAATATTACAGGCTGTCAGGATGCCCTGTTCTTCTAGTCTTTAGGCGCCAGAACACCAAAAATAATTTTGCATAAATGTGTTATGCATAATCTTGGGTTCTAACCAAGTTCTACCCTTCAAACCATGGATTCTAAGTGATTTCTAATCCTAAACATGATCTCTAACATGATAGAATCATCAAACACTAACTTGATCCATCTAGCTTAGATTCATGAACAAAGTTCAATCATCCAAAATACCCATTTACTAACTTCAAATTCCTTGAGTTTCATGGATGTTCCTAGGTGCAAACTAACACCCTTGAGTTGATTAAGCTTCATCCTAACCAAACTCAGCCTTAGGGCACTAAACAAGCAAGAACATAACATAAACCACCCAAAACCCAGATTTTCTCCAACAACAAACACAATGTATTAAAGATGGAGATGGGGAGGGATAGTATGTATAGTTCAAGCACCAGTACCTCTTGAAGTGCAACTGGTCTTCAAGTTTGAGTTTGACTCTTGGATCTTCCTTGGTCCCCATTGTTTCTTCCTTTCTTTCTCCCTTTTTTCTTTCTTTCCTTCGTTTCCTTTCTTTCCTTTTATTTCTATTTTTTTTTATTTTTTGGCAGTTGTTGTTGCTTTTTACGTGAGAAGGAAAGATAAGTGAGAGGGGGGTGACCAAAATATCTTAGGATATTTTGTTGGGACTTTTTTATCTGTTAAGAACACTTAGAATTTACCAAATCAAGTTTCCTAACTTCCAACAACTTTACAATAAATCCTAGGATTCATCTAAATTCTTGTTTCACCATTACCATGAGTTTCCATATCTGTGACTAGTCAATCCAGCATTAAAACACACAACCAATATGCTTAAAAATACCAAAGTAACTCTGATTATCCTCAAATTTTAATTACATCTCATATCATATATTTGTGACTTAGAAATAAATTATCCATATTTATTTCCCTCATCTAAGCAAGTTATACTATTATTTGAGTCATTTTAAGCTACTTTTCACATTCTGTGTCACAGCAAAGTGCCTTAACTAACTCAGTTTGTCACAAAATTAAACAGACATGTTAAGCAAGTATTATGCTACCTTTGTAACCATATACAAGTCTAACGTGTTTAAGAGGATGTTACATTTGGTGGTTCCTAATGGTGATCCAAGCTAGTTTGTTGCCATTGATTGAAGCCAACATGTTGAACATGTAGAAGAACGTGTCTACAGAGGCCATGATTTCGAAGTGCTTGTAAACGATCTCAAAGGATCGAATGTAAGCCTAGCTGTTTAGATGAAGCTGCGAAAGGGCTCTTGAATCTTATTATGCACCCCTATTTGGAATTCAGAGAATAGGAGATGGGTCCTAAGCCAAGTGTATAACGTCTCATACATATACATAAAGTGGCTCCCCGATTTTTGCTGCCTGCATTTCCTCTCATGCTCATCATAAGAGACGTATAGGTAGTTCACCTTCAAGTCTTCCATCTCTGCCATGTTGATGAATCTACAGAGATCTATGGTTGCATCAAGAGTACTGACCATGGAGGTGATTCCTTGTGGTTCGTAATGGGCCCAAGAATAAAGGTTCGCATCCAAGGGCAAAGGAAATTATTTTGGATGCTTCTCTAATGAGGCTTGTGTAACACCCCAAAATTTACTTTTCTACTCTCAGAATTCATTCTAAAAATATTTGTGATTTTCTGGAATTTTCTGAGAACGCGGAATATTTTAATATATTTCTCGTTTTACGTGTTTACTAAGTGGAACCAGAGAAATGAGACATTTTCTCCGAGAACCTTGAACTATGGAAACGTCGACGGGGAATCTTACTAAACTTGAGGCCGGAAACAGTTTACAAGGTTTTACATTTTTCGAGAAATCTTAACAGATGAGATAATAAAACACTGTGAAGAATTTATCTGTCAGATTTGTTAATGCTGACTTCTGCCAACTATAATCACGTCCAATAAATAATAACACGTAATAAAAATCTTCTCACATTATTCAAAAATTTCCTTGTGTCAAACCCTTTTAGCCTTATTTTTAAGAAGGAAGAAAAAGAGAAATTAGATAATTAAAACCCTTGTAGGAAGTTTCCAAGAAGCTTCCTATTTGACACATTTTTCTCTCTCCCTTCTCCACTCTTCTACGGCAGAGGCTATAGGAAAGCCTAAGTAATACCTCTTCTCTTCCTAATATCACACTCTCACTTTTCTAAACCCCAAATATCCATTTCCTCTCTTCTCCTTTTCTTCTCCACCGTGCAACCACTCCTGGAGGCAGCCATTCTTTGCTTGCTTCATCATCAAAGATTCTTGCTTCCTTACACCATTCCAAGTCCTCTCTTGCTACCATCTTTTGGTTCTTCTTCTTTTTCCATTTCTCTTCCACCATTGAAGCCAAAGCTTGGGGCTTTAAGGTAAAGCCTTCAACTTTCTTCCATTTTTCTTGCTATTTTCGTTTCTCTTGGCCACCTTGGTGACCAAGAACCTATTTTTCATGGTTTGAGTGAACATTGTGGTGATCACTCACATTGGAGTTTTTCTTGAAGGGGGAAAACGAAAATCTAGGGCAAGAAGGAGTGGCACATTGTGTTGTTTTCCAAATAGGTAAGAGGGAGATGATCCTCTTCAACCAATCTTGGTAGTAAGGGAATGTCTTGTATGTGTGTTGTTATTGATTTCTGAATCTATGTATAAAGTTCTCTCATTTTTGTGTTGTTCTTCATGATAGTGTATTTTGTTGGGTTTGTATGATTTATTGATGCCTCTTGCATGATTTGAAGGTATATTTGAGCATCTTGTTGATTAAATATGATAAGGATTGGTTTAGTTTGAGTTAGAGGACCTGGAGAACTCTGTTTTCTGCAAGTTTGCGCGTGGTAATCGATTACACGGGGCTTGTAATCGATTACCAAGCTCTTAAGGATATAAAATCGTGATTCTGGAAATCTGGTAATCGATTACGTCTGCTGTGTAATCAATTACAGAGATTCTGTTTGGCTTGTAATCGATTACAAGAGTGGTGTAATCGATTACCAAGCCTCTGACGTCACGAAATGGTGCTTCTGGGAATCACGTAATCAATTACAACTTGTGGGTAATCGATTACGGAGGTTCTGTCCAATTGGTAATCGGTTACCACGATTGTGTAATTGATTACCTGGGCCTTGAAGTTACAAAACGTGGTTCTGGGAATCACGTAATCGATTACAATGAGATTGTAATCGATTACAAAGATTCTGTTCCTCGGGTAATCGATTACAAGGGTGATGTAATCGATTACCAAGACCAAAAATGAGATTTTTGAGCTGGAAATGATTGAGATTATGGTTCTTTGTCCTTTGTAACTCAAACATAACCTAAAAACCATGGATTCAAAGATTTTACTTTACTTAATTGTGATAGGAATGTGCATTCATACCAATAGAGAAGAAATGATTTTGAATATGGAATTCTTGGATCCATGACATGGAAAATGTGGTATGTGTGTAATGAGAATTATTGATGTAGTACTCAATGAGATAAGAATGATGATGTGCCATTGAGGCAATGTTTTAATAAATGTATGGTTGATATGTCATGTTGGACATTGAATAATGCTTATGTGCCATTGAGGAAAGGCTTATGCTGAATGCATCATTGATGACCATACATGATTGGACATTGTGTCGTCATGCATGTGCTGTCCGTTGGACATGGTTAGTAAGGCGATGTATGCCTAGGAGTTTGAATAACACCTATGTGCGGGTGCGAATAGACTAAGCGTAGGTGTCATAAGTTGTTGACCCTGGGGGCGTCGGGGTGTGGATGTCTCACAATAGATAGTGGTAGCTCCACTGGGGCCGTGGGATAGACCAATGCAACACACCGACGATCCTGCCTGAGACGCTATCCTGTGTCGCGATCAACTATTGAGGTGCCATGTGTGAGCCATTTTGCGCAAATGTTTTTATGTGATAAGCACACTATTTTCAAGGCTAACGATACACTGGCATGACTCCTTGATCATTCACTCCGAAGATGTTTATGTCTAGCTCCATGGAGTAGAAACTTTGGTACCCTTGTTGCATTGTGAGTTGTCAGTCGCATGGTCCATTGACCATTCATGATTGGATAATGTGTTTACTATTATGACTGTGATATTTATTTGATTCTTGGCAATGCTAATGTTGCTAGCTGGCTATGGATAAAGTTAACTACTGTTCTTTGTTGCTTTACTCTCATTAATTGCTTTCATGTATTACTGTACTTGTGTGTATTAACTGTGTCTTATGTGGGCGTTCGACGCTGTTTATTTTTGTGCTGCCTTGTTGGTACTGAAAGCTGGGAATCTCACCTCTTTCGGTAATTTTCTTTATTTTGCATTTTGGATTGGATCGTATGCTCTCAAGAAGACGTTCATGAGGAGGATAAGGAAACCACTGAGTTTCATGGTTTCTGGCCTTATCTCGACTGAGATCGAAGTTGTTGAGGATATCATTTTGACTCCGTGGACTTTTTTGCTACGTTCGGATCAACTTTCTTGGAGGTCCGGACTGCTGGCATATCAACGTGCAGACTGATCGATGTGTATACCACGGCGATGTGATGGTGTCCTTAGCGTGGAGACGTTATGACGCTCTTGTTATAGATTTTCATGCTTTTGTATGGCTGGATTTCTATATGCCCGTGAGGGACATGTGGGGTGAAATGTATTATACCCCTCGTGAGGATTCCTTTTGTCTACTGCCCGGGCCCCTGCCCGCTGTTCTGTCGTCCCGATGGATGTCTCGTCGGACGACGAGGACCCTGAGGAGGATCCATCTACGGTTCCTTCTCGTTCCAGGCAGTCTTAGGGTTGGTTTTAAATTGATGGCTACAGGTGGCTGCCCGTTTATTTTGAGGGAGCCTGACGTACTACTGGATTAGTGGGTATATATTTGTATCTCTTGGGTAGGTACACATTTTGCTTTTTGTATATCTTTTTTTGGAAATGTAATTTAAACAGGCTTGTATTTCTGGTACAAAGTATGTAATTATCCATATTGTGTATGGTCGTATGTTTCATTCCATGTTAATTTCTCTTTGACATCCTTGATAGAAGTTTTATATGAAAGAGGAACTTTTAATTTTAAATCAATCACGCGATATATTTACAAACAGGTGTATATGTACATTAAATGGAAGTTTTAACTGGAATTATGTTAAAAGAAAAAAAAATGTTCAAATTTTTCGTAATCATTTTTGTGTCGTTTCACTATAGTGCGACGTTCTTTCTTCTCACCCATTATGACTGAAGGGAGAAAAAGAGGCGTTACACTGTCTTGGTATCAGAGCTCTCGGTTTTGTTTCTTTGGGTCGTGTGGTTTTGGACTGTCTTGTTTGTGCTGTGTCATTCTCTGTGATTTTGCTGTTTGGTATTCAAATGAATACATCTGACTTTCTCTGTGTTTTGCGTAGTCTAATCCGAGAAGGAACAATGGCTCGTCGGGGTGATATGGCTGCTGCCATAGAGGCAATACAGAAGATGGCCGAGGCAATGTTACAACAGAACCAGCAGACAGCTCAACAACAGGCTAGAGCTGCACAACAGCTAGAAGCTACAGCGGATGTTCAGAACTTGGAAGGATTTCGTCGCGCTAATCCTCCACAGTTTAAAGGGGAGTTTGATCCGGAGAAAGCTACATTGTGGATCCAAGAGTTGGAGAAAATATTTACGGGTATGAATTGTGCTGATGATAGGAAGGTGACCTATGCCGCATACATGCTGATGGGAGATGCTGAACATTGGTGGACGGGAGAACAAAGGCTACTGCAAGCCGCGAACAGAGTGATAACTTGGGAAGTGTTCAAAGAAAGGTTCTTGAACAAGTATTTTCCTGAAAGTGCCAGGCACGCAAAAGAAATGGAATTTCTGAGGTTGCGACAGGGAGGCATGACTGTGAGCGAATACGCCGCCAAGTTTGAGAACTTGTCCAGATTTTCAGCCTATTTTCAACTTCAACCCAATGAAACTTGGAAGTGTCGGAAGTTTGAGGAAGGCCTGAGGCATGATGTGAAGAAAATTGTGATAGCCTTGAAGATTTCTCAATTCTCTGAGCTACTCGACACTTGCTGCCGATTGGAAAGTGTGGAACAAGAACGTGAGGCGAAAAATAGAAACTTTGGGCCCGTTCGGTCCCAAAGAGGAGGTGGTGGTAACGCAAGTCGTTATCAAAAGAAGCATTATTCCAGACCCTCTGGAAGCCAACAACCACAAAAATTTCAAGGAGGAAGCCCAACTGGAAGCCCTGGAAGAATGGGTCAGAATGCTACAACTACTCCGAGATGCATGAAATGTAGGAAGGAGCATTTCACAAGGGACTGCACAATCAAAGGATTTATTTGCTTTCGGTGCGGGAAACCTGTTCACGTTTCTCGAGACTATAACCAGACCAAGGCGAAACCATCCGTCAATGCTGCTAAGACTTCTAAACCACAAGTTGGAGGCAGAGTCTACACCCTGAGTGGTGCTGAGGCCTCTGAATCCGAGGATCTGATACAAGGAGAAGGTATCATTGAAGGTAATCTTTTAATTGTACTATATGACTCTGGTGCTACTCATTCTTTCATTTCACATGATTGTGTGAAAAGACTTGGATTGCCTGTGTCTTCTCTACCTTTTGATTTGACTGTTTCAACTCCTACTGCAAAACCTGTCGTCACTACTAAGGTGTGTCTAGGTTGTCCTTTAATAGTGGAAGGTCGAGTCTTTTCTGTCGATTTGATCTGTTTTCCATTATCCCAACTAGACGTGATATTAGGAATGGACTGGCTATCTGCCAACCATGTCTTGTTAGACTGTTCCAGAAAAACAATAGTTTTCCCTTTGGATAAGGATTCTAGATTTTTGACCGCCAACCAAGTGAAAGCTTTTCTGAAAGAAGGAGCTCGAGGATACATGCTATTATCTTCTTTGAAAGTTGAGAGTGAAGTTGATGTGGACGCAATCTCTGTTGTTCGAGATTTTCCTGAGGTTTTCCCTGATGATGTACCTGGTTTGCCACCGGAAAGAGAGGTCAAGTTTGCTATCGACTTGGTACCTGGAGCTGGCCCTATTTCTATGGCACCTTACCGTATGGCACCAGCAGAACTCATGGAACTTAAGAAACACTTGGAAGAGCTTCTAGAGAAGTAATTCGTGAAACCCAGTGTGTCACCTTGGGGAGCACCTGTATTGTTGGTCAAGAAGAAAGATGGGACTTCAAGATTATGCGTGGACTACCGTCAGTTAAACAAGGTTACGATCAAGAATAAGTATCCATTGTCGAGGATAGATGACTTGATGGACCAATTGAAGGGAGCAGTTGTGTTTTTCAAGATCGATCTACGATTGGGATATCACCAAATCAGAGTGAAAGTGGAAGATATTCCCGAGACGGCTTTTCGTACTCGTTATGGTCATTACGAGTACCTAGTGATGCCTTTTGGTGTGACAAATGCACCTGCGATATTTATGGACTACATGAATAGGATCTTTCGTCTTTACTTGGACAAATTCGTTGTTGTTTTCATCGACGATATCCTGATCTATTCACAAAGTCGCGAGGACCATGCTGAGCACCTCAGCATAGTTCTCCAGATCTTGAAGGGAAAAGAACTATATGCGAAACTATCCAAGTGCGAGTTTTGGTTACATGAAGTGAAATTCTTGGGTCATGTAATCACAAAGGAAGGAATTGCAGTGGATCCTTCAAAGGTAGAAGCTGTACTACAGTGGGAAAGACCAACTACAGTGACAGAAATTCGAAGCTTCATTGGTTTAGTCGGATACTACCGGAGGTTTATTGAAGGGTTTTCCAAAATTGCGAGACCGCTCACTCAACTCACCAAGAAAGACCAAGCCTTTGAATGGACAGATTTCTGCGAAGGAAGTTTCCAAGAGTTAAAAAGGAAGCTGACTACGTCACCAGTGCTAGTCTTACCGAATCCTAGTGAACCATTTGAAGTGTACTGTGACGCTTCGTATCAAGGTTTGGGGTGCGTTCTCATGCAAAACGAAGGAGTGGTAGCTTACGCCTCAAGACAATTGCAAATGCACGAGAAGAACTACCCAACACACGATCTAGAGTTAGCTGCAGTGGTGTTTGCATTGAAGATATGGAGACATTATTTGTATGGAGCCACATTCAACGTCTTCAGTGACCACAAAAGTCTGAAGTACTTGTATGATCAGAAAGAGCTGAACATGAGGCGGCGAAGATGGCTAGAATTTTTGAAAGATTACGATTTCCAACTTCAGTATCATCCTGGAAAGGCGAACGTGGTGGCCGATGCTTTGAGTAGAAAGACGATTAGTGTTTCTACTATGATTATTAGAGAAAAGGACTTGATAGAGCAATTCAGAGATATATGGTCATTTGTAAAGTTAACACCAGGTAAAATCTGTATGAATAGGATCACTATCTCGAATGACCTGATGGATGATATTCGAGAGAAACAAAAGGTCGATAAATTCCTGCAAGAAGAAAGAGAATTGATGAGACAAGGTGGTGTGTCAACATTGAAGGAAGGAAGCGATGGGATTTTGAGATTCCAAGGAAGGGTCTGTGTGCCTAAAGATGAAAAACTCAGAAAGTACATACTTGAACATGCTCACTCGAGTCAGTTGAGTATGCATCCTGGAATGACCAAGATGTATCAAGACTTGAGGAAGTTATTTTGGTGGCATGGGATGAAAAGAGATATCGCTAGATGCGTGTCATCTTGTTTGGTTTGCCAGAAAATGAAGATTGAGCACCAAAGACCAGCTGGATTACTACAACCCTTAGCTATTCCTGAATGGAAATGGGATAGCATCGCCATGGACTTTGTTGTCGAGTTACCAAGAACTAGGAAAGGATATGACTCAATATGGGTAATAGTGGATCGACTTACGAAGTCAGCTCACTTTCTACCAATCAACATAAGATATCCGTTGGAGAAGTTGACTCAGATATACATTGGTGAAATTGTCAGACTTCACGGGATACCCATGAGTATTATTTCTGATAGAGACCCGAGGTTTACCTCGAAGTTTTGGCAAAGTCTTCAGGAGGCTATGGGAACAAAGTTGTGGTTAAGTTCTGCCTACCATCCGCAAACTGATGGTCAATCAGAAAGAACAATTCAGTCGTTAGAAGATCTGTTGAGAGCTTGTGCGATAGAGCAAACTGGAGGTTGGGATGAAATCTTACCATTGGTGGAATTCACCTACAACAATAGTTACCATTCAAGTATAGGGATGGCGCCCTATGAGGCTTTATATGGGCGGAGGTGTCGGACACCTCTATGCTGGTATCAAGATGGAGAACGGCTTCTCTGAACTCATTCAGCAGACAACTGAGAAGGTTAAAATGATTCAGGAGAAAATGAAAATGGCTCAGAGTCGGCAGAAGAGTTATGCGGACAAAAGAAGGAAACCTCTTGAGTTCGAAGAAGGAGAACATGTCTTCTTGAAAGTCACACCTATGACTGGGGTCGGCCGTGTCCTCAAATCTAGAAAACTCACTCCAAAATTCCTTGGACTCTATCAAATTCTTCGTCGGATAGGTCCTGTTGCTTACCAAATAGCTTTACCCCCTTTTCTTTCAAATCTTCATAATGTCTTTCATGTGTCATAACTCAGAAAATATATCCCAAATCCTAATCATGTCATAGCACCTGATTACTGTACAACTGAAGGAAAACTTGACATATGAGACAACTCCTATAAGGATTGAGGATAGGAGGACAAAGCAACTAAGAGGAAAGGACATTGCACTAGTGAAGGTAATCTGGAACGAAGCAACTGGAGATGTGACGTGGGAGCTGGAAAGCAAGATGAAGGAGCAATATCCTGAACTGTTATAAGGTATGAAAAATTTCGAGGACAAAATTCCAATTTGTTAGGGAGAGTTGTAACACCCCAAAATTTACTTTTTTACTCTCAGAATTCATTCTAAAAATATTTGTGATTTTCTAGAATTTTCTTGGAATTTTCAGAGAATGTAAAATATTTTAATATATTTCTCGTTTTACGTGTGTACTGAGCGGAACCGGAGAAATGAGACATTTTCTCTGAGAACCTTGAACTATGGAAACGTCGACGGGGGATCTTACTAAACCTGAGGCCAGACACAGTTTACAAGGTTTTACATTTTTTGAGAAATCTTAATAGATGAGATAATAAAACACTGTGAAGAATTTATCTGTCAGATTTGTTAATGCTGACTTCTGCCAACTATAATCACGTCCAATAAATAATAACACGTAACAAAAATCTTATCGCATTATTCAAAAATTTCCTTGTGTCAAACCCTTTTAGCCTTATTTTTAATAAGGAAGAAAAAGAGAAATTAGTTAATTAAAACCCTTATAGGAAGTTTCCAAGAAGCTTCCTATTTGACACATTTTTCTCTCTCCCTTCTCCACTCTTCTACGGTAGAGGTTATAGGAAAGCCTAAGTAATACCTCTTCTCTTCCTAATATCGCACTCTCACTTTTCTAAACCTCAAATATCCATTTCCTCTCTTCTCCTTTTCTTCTCCACCGTGCAACCACTCCTGGAGGCAACCATTCTTTGCTTGCTTCACCATCAAAGATTCTTGCTTCCTTACACCATTCCAAGTCCTCTCTTGCTACCATCTTTTGGTTCTTCTTCTTCATCCATTTCTCTTCCACCATTGAAGCCAAAGCTTGGGGCTTTAAGGTAAAGCCTTCAACTTTCTTCCATTTTTCTTGCTATTTTCGTTTCTCTTGGCCACCTTGGTTACCAAGAACCTATTTTTCATGGTTTGAGTGAA
Source organism: Ormosia emarginata (assembly GCA_029884605.1). Classification (NCBI taxonomy): domain Eukaryota; kingdom Viridiplantae; phylum Streptophyta; class Magnoliopsida; order Fabales; family Fabaceae; genus Ormosia; species Ormosia emarginata. The sequence goes on along the minus strand of JAQQTP010000049.1, from coordinate 1,297,914 downwards.
TATTGTGGTGATCACTCACATTGGAGTTTTTCTTGAAGGGGGAAAACGAAAATCTAGGGCAAGAAGGAGTGGCACATTGTGTTGTTTTCCAAATAGGTAAGAGGGAGATGATCCTCTTCAACCAATCTTGGTAGTAAAGGAATGTCTTGTATGTGTGTTGTTATTGATTTCTGAATCCATGTATAAAGTTCTCTCATTTTTGTGTTGTTCTTCATGATAGCGTATTTTGTTGGGTTTGTATGATTTATTGATGCCTCTTGCATGATTTGAAGGTATATTTGAGCATCTTGTTGATTAAATATGATAAGGATTGGTTTGGTTTGAGTTAGAGGACCTGGAGAACTCTGTTTTCTGCAAGTTTGCGCGTGGTAATCGATTACACGGGGCTTGTAATCGATTACCAAGCTCTTAAGGATATAAAATCGTGATTCTGGTAATCGATTACGTCTGTTGTGTAATCGATTACAGAGATTCTGTTTGGCTTGTAATCGATTACAAGAGTGGTGTAATCGATTACTAAGCCTCTGGCGTCACGAAATAGTGCTTCTGGGAATCACGTAATCGATTACAACTTGTGGGTAATCGATTACGGAGGTTCTGTCCAATTAGTAATCGATTACCACGATTGTGTAATCGATTACCTAGGCCTTGAAGTTACAAAACGTGGTTCTCGGGAATCACGTAATCGATTATAATGAGATTGTAATCGATTACATGAGAGATTCTCAGTTCTCGGCAATCGATTACAAGGGTGATGTAATCGATTACCAAGACCAAAAATGAGATTTTTGAGCTGGAAATGATTGAAATTATGGTTCTTTGTCTTTTGTAACTCAAACATAACCTAAAAACCCTGGATTCAAGGATTTTACTTTACTTAATTGTGATAGGAATGTGCATTCATACCAATAGAGAAGAAATGATTTTGAATATGGAATTCTTGGATCCATGACATGGAAATTGTGGTATGTGTGTAATGAGAATTATTGATGTAGTACTTAATGAGATAAGAATGATGATGTGCCATTGAGGCAATGTTTTAATAAATGTATGGTTGATATGTCATGTTGGACATTGAATAATGCTTATGTGCCATTGAGGAAAGGCTTATGCTGAATGCATCATTGATGAACATACATGATTGGACATTGTGTCGTCATGCATGTGCTGTCCGTTGGACATGGTTAGTAAGGCGATGTATGCCTAGGAGTTTGAATAACACCTATATGCGGGTGCGAAAGGACTAAGCGTAGGTGTCATATGTTGTTGACCCTGGGGGCGTCGGGGTGTGGGTGTCTCACAATAGACAGTGGTAGCTCCACTGGGGCCGTGGGATAGACCAATGCAACATACCGACGATCCTGCCTGAGACGTTGTCCTATGTCGCGATCAACTGTTAAGGTGTCATGTGTGAGCCATTTTGCGCAAATGTTTTTATGTGATGAGCACACTATTTTTAAGGCTAACGATACACTGGCATGACTCCTTGATCATTCACTCCGAAGATGTTTATGTCTAGCTCCATGGAGTAGGAACTTTGGTACCCTTGTTGCATTGTGAGTTGTCAGTCACATGATCCATTGAGCATTCATGATTGGATAATGTGTTTACTATTATGACTGTGATATTTATTTGATTCTTGGTAATGCTAATGTTGCTAGCTGGCTATGGATAAAGTTAACTACTGTTCTTTGTTGCTTTACTCTCATTAATTGCTTTCATGTATTACTGTACTTGTGTGTATTAACTGTGTCTTATGTGGGCGTTCGACGCCGTTTATTTTCTTGCTGCCTTGTTGGTACTGAAAGCTGGGAATCTCACCTCTTTCGGTAATTTTCTTTATTTTGCATTTTGGATTGGATCGTATGCTCTCAAGAAGACGTTCGTGAGGAGGATAAGGAAATCACTGAGTTTCAAGGTTTCTGGCCTTATCTCGACTGAGATCGAAGTTGTTGAGGATGTCATTTCGACTCCGTGGACTTTTTGGCTACGTGCGGATCAACTTTCTTGGAGGTTCGGACTGTTGGCATATCAACGTGCAGACTGATCGATGTGTATACCACGGCGATGTGATGGTGTCCTTAGCGTGGAGACGTTATGACGCTCCTGTTATAGATTTTCATGCTTTTGTATGGCTGGATTTCTATATGCCCGTGAGGGACATGTGGGGTGAAATGTATTATACCCCTCGTGAGGATTCCTTTTGTCTACTGCCCGGGCCCCTGCCCGCTGTTCTGTCGTCCCGATGGATGTCTCGTCGGACGACGAGGACCCTGAGGAGGATCCATCTACGGTTCCTTCTCGTTCCAGGCAGTCTTAGGGTTGGTTTTAAATTGATGGCTACTGATGGTTGTCCGTTTATTTTGAGGGAGCCTGACGTACTACTAGATTAGTGGGTATATATTTGTATCTCTTGGGGTAGGTACACATTTTGCTTTTTGTATATCTTTTTTTGGAAATGTAATTTAAACAGACTTGTATTTCTGGTACAAAGTATATAATTATCCATATTGTGTATGGTCGTATGTTTCATTCGATGTTAATTTCTCTTTGACATCCTTGATAGAAGTTTTATATGAAAGAGGAACTTTTAATTTTAAATCAATCACGCGATATATTTACAAACAGGTGTATATGTACATTAAATGGAAGTTTTAACCGGAATTATGTTAAAAGAAAAAAAAATGTTCAAATTTTCCGTAATCATTTTTGTGTCGTTTCACTATAGTGCGACGTTCCTTCTTCTCACCTATTATGACTGAAGGGAGAAAAAGGGGCGTTACAGCTTGTCCTGCCCATTATGCCAAATACCAGAGCACAAATTGAACCTATAGAGGTGGACAATTCATCAAAATTGTTACTAATTGGCCCAAGATACACTTCCAGTTTCTTTCTAATCTCGAAGAGCGGGTGATACCCAGGAAGGATATCTTCAAGCCTTTTAGTGCTGGAACGCCTGCTATCTCTGTAACACCCCTTTTTGGGAGGGAACGTCATATTGTCAAATAAAAGAAAATGAGGAAAAGTAAAGTTTTAACAAATCAAGACCCGGTTCATTAGTTTAAGTTTAACTTGTTCGATGCTTAAGTACGTGAGCAAAAATAGCAGTATATTTTTTTTTTTATAATCATTTTAACAATGCAAATTATAAATGATGGTAAAGAATAAAATAGTAGACAAAATTCACATCCGAATAACATGCATATATATATATATATATATATATATATATATATATATATATATATATATATATATATATATATATATATATATATAATGTGACATCAACTATACTCGGATACAAGCCCGAAATATCCAAAAAGCAAAACTATACCGCCTCAAAGGATTATACAAATATACCCCGAGATATCAAAATATACAGCCCACCAAAAATAATACATCAGGCCCCCAAAATAAAACACTAGTAGCCATTAGTAGCTGCCAGTAAAATCAGTCCCTCAGATGAGGAGGGACCATATCCGGGTCCTTAGCAGGATCCTCCTCTTCAGAGGAAACCTCCATGGGAACCACGGAACCACGGGCAAGAGCCCGAGCAGTAGAATCAAAAGAGTCCTCCCAAGGGGTGTAGTAACGATCACACCACATCTCTCGGATGGGTAGGTAGAACTCCAGCCGCAGGCTGATATGGCAGGTGAGGACAGGCACCTCATGACGTCTCTAGGCTAGGGCAATCGACACATCTCCCAGGTAGACACAGCGATCGGAATTCAAGTTGATATGCCAGCACTCTGGCCCTCCGAGGAAGGTCAGACGCACATCACCTAGAAATCCGCGCATGCGTGCCACCATCGTCTCAGTATAAGCTAATCTTGTTCGGGCTAGAAGCCGGGAAACTCGGGATCTTCTGTCTGCTTGCCACATCTTCGATCAATACAGTACACGCATATACAACAAGTAATAGAGATACAAGAAAGAGGTAGGACATCCTACCATCATTACCAATTATAGCAGCTAGAAACAAAACTGTGCAACCCGCCCAAGTAGCAATTCAAGAACAGTATGTCCAAATAATAAACAGTAAATTCAACAGTAATCAGATAAGCAGTTTCAGGCAGACATTCATTACAGTAATGATCAAACAAGTCATAGTTATGGAAAATAATGATTTATAATGACAGAATATATCATGATACACATGCATGCTTTCCCGAATTCCTACTCCATGGAGCTAGACTCAAACAATGGAGAAAAGATCAGGAGACGTGTCTCAGAACTCCTACGCCACGGCCAAAGTGCTATTCATCAATAATTTTCACGTGCATATCAGGCATTATACAGACAGTCCGCGCTCGATCACGATATAGGACAGTGTCAAGTCCGGATCGTCGGTGCGTTTGCATCAGTTTGCCCCATGGGCAGAGGAGCTACCAACTGCCCATTGTGAAGGACCCGCACCCCGACGCCCCCGAGGTCATAACAAGACCCATACTAGTCTACTTGCACCCGCATAAAGGTGTGTTCAATCTCCTAGGCAACTTGGCCTTACAACAGTCCACAAGGATATTCACAATGCATAAGACTCTATGCATGAACATGTATGATTCACAATCTCATACAATTCCATAATATGCCACAATGGCCAATATAAGCATCAATATACAAATGGTCACTCACATGGACCCATAACTTTACAACATAAGGATCAAATCAATCACATGGACCCATAACTTTACGACATAGGGATGAAATCAATTGGTGCATTTTTAGGTCCATTATGAATTCTATCTTAGAATTTGTTTCCCTTTTTAAGGTTCATGTCCAATCCAATTTGCACAATTAATTAAATCTCCCAAGGTAATTTAATTTCTCGCAACTTGTAAATTATTTAAACTCTTAGACCTCATACTCTCTTGTTCTTCACTCACTTGGAAGTATCTTAAGTTTTATGACAATCACATTCTTAGTCCTTTAAAATTTACATAATCTTTAATTATGTTAAATTCTTCCGATTTATTTATTATCCAACTCATTACATAGGTTTCTAATTACCTAATTGCTCATGCTTCCAAGTTACCAAAGTCACAACATTACGCCCCAAAAGGCCTTAGAGGTCGTGGCCTCACAAGGGTTTCATTTCCAAATCTTTTCAAGTCATCACATTACATGTCATTCTCTTAATTCATTTAATTGCTCACTTGTTAAATTAGCTCACCAAGAATCCTAATTTCTTGGCCTAAAACCCTAGCCTCTGTAGGAATTTCCATTCCAAATTTTTCTTTCATTCAATTCCATTTTATCCATTGATCAATTTAAGTCTTATGCTAGTTACAACTTAATCACAAATTTACCTAAATTCTAGCCTAAAACCGTGGCCCTCCAAGAAGGGTTCTCAAATATTTTTTTTCCATTTTCAATCACAAAATCCAATCCAATATACCATTAAATGCAACAAACCAATCCAATAGCATAAACAAAATAAAATCAACACACAAGCATACTAATTATGAAATTAAAGAATAACCCTCATTAGGGTTTTTTCACAAATGACAAAATCAAAGTTTCTAGATGCTAAGAGAGGTTGAGGAGGAGTGTCTTCCTCTTACCCAAATGAAGAGAACAAAAGAAACACCAAGGAATCTTCTTGTAGATTTTCGGATTTTGAGCTCCACCAAGCCCTAGAAATTTTCAACTTTGTTAAATCAACACCAATGCTTGAAAATAAGCCATGGATGGTCACCAAAGAGACCATGATCATGAAAATGAAGACAAAGGAAGAGAGGTCTTGAAACTTACCGAAAAAGCTCAAGACTTGAAGCTTGGAGAAAGTGTTGAAGATGATGGATTTTCAAGAAACTCCAAGAAGAAAAAGTGTTTAGAATGATGAGAGGATTTAGGAAATGTATTTAGATGTAAATTTTGTGAAGATTGAGTGGGGAGAGGGAGGGGCTGCCGTAGCAATAGGTAGAGAGAAGGAAGAGAAGAAGAAAAATGGAGAAGAAGAAGAAAGGGTAGAGAGAGAAAGTGTCTTGAGAAATTATGAATTAAAGTATGGTAAATTGATTAAATGAAAGCAAATAATTTCCCCCCTTTGAGTGGGCTGCTGCCGAGCTTGAGAGAGAGAGGAGGGAGAGGAATTTTTGGCTTCCCTTGGAAGCTAAGGGCATTTGAGTTATTGTTTGGTTAAAGCTTCTCAAAGAAGCTTTGATTATTTAACATTAAATTTAAATTAAAGTAGATTAATTAGACATAAATTGAATTGTATTGAGATAATGTGATAAGATTTTTATTATACACTATTATCCAATGGATAACAATTACAGTTGACAGAAGTTAATATTTAATTAATTTGACAGATAAATTTTTTGCAATATTGGTTTTTTTTATCTGTTAAGATTTCTCGAAAATTGTGAAACCTCGTAAACTGTGTCAAGCCTCGGGTTTAGTAAGATCTCCCGTTGACATGTCCATAGTCCAAGGCTCGCGGAGAAAACATCACGTTTTCCCAGTTCCGCTCAGTGTGTACGCAAAACGAGGAATACACTAAAATATTCGACGTTTCCGGAAAATTCTCAAAAAATTCTCAAAAATTGCAAATATTATAAAACGACTATTCTTCATATAATTTTCCAGTTTTTGAGGCATTACAATCGTTTTCTGACTCTGCTCGATATTTACGCAAAACGAAAAATATATTAAAATATTCACCATTTTCGAAAAATTCTGAAATAATTCACACAAATCACAAATATTAGAAAATGACTATTTGTGGTAAAATAATTAATTTTCGGAGTGTTACATTGACCTCAGCAATTCTCTGCTCAGTGTGTACGCAAAACGAAGAATATATTAAAATATTCGACGTTTCCGAAAAATTCCAGAAAAATTCTTAAAAATCAAGAATAATATAAAATGATCATTTATACTTAAACAGATATTTTTCGAGATGTTACAACCTCGAGTATGAAACTTGGTAGTCTCAGGCTACTTCCATACCCTTGGAGCTAGAAAACCCCTGGGGCCCTTCCCCACCGTGAGCGGTGTGGCGAAGGTGGGGGTTGCTCCATGATTTCAAAAGAACACCCCTCATCTCCCAAATTTTTACCAAGACACAACAAAATGGAAAACAAAAAAGAATGATGGGGTACCTTTGAGGGGAATATGAGCAATTTGTGGAGAAACCCACTGGAAGTAGAAGCTAGCCATTGCATACGGTGGTTTGAAACCGCTGAAAGCTACTAAATAGAGAAAAAATGAGGGAGTTTGAAGAATCTTGTAGAATAGGGGAAGCATAAAATAAAAAATTGCTCCGTTCACCCCCTATTTATATGGAAGTGCTAATGCCAATTACCACCCACACTCGGGGGCAATTTTGGAAACATTTAAAATTGGAAATAATTGTCATGCACAAAAATCAAGCGACGGTTGCTTGCAATCGAACGCCCCTATGCCATGTGGTAAGGTTGTTATTCCACAGATTAAGAGGCGTTATCGCAAAAGAAGGAATGTCTCAGACTAGCCAAAGGTCACACCTTCAGTTACCACAAACCACTCCAATACGGGACAACGAGCCAAAAATGCAGCGAGTATTGCCCTGGCATTCGATGTCTGATAACCATATACTTGTCACATGCGAAAAAGTTTCCAAGGTCGACACCAAAGAAGAAAAAATGTTTACTAAAAGAAAATTAATGTCCCCACACGACGAGATCTGTGGTCAAGAGCTTAAAGAGCTTGGCCTCGAGAACTCAAAACGTGTTGCAAACAAAGTCCGTGGCTTCAGCCCAAATCCCACAGAGCATGGAGCTCAGCACTTTGATTGTCATCAAAGCACTGACCTGGGAACAATGATTATGACTAGGGTTTTGGGCCTAGTAAGGCCAAACCCAATGTCTCATGAGACAAAGACCCCACTTACCATACAAAGGGAATGTCCCCATTAGGGAGATCAATGATAGGTTAACACACATGTCGAGGAAGGTGTTGGGAAATTTTCCATCACCACCTAATATGACCAATCTTTCTTTACCTACTACTTAGTTTCCAAGACACTCTCACTCCTATAGATAGCTCATTATAGCCCTATGGTAAGGATCTTTTTTTTCCTCACTCTCTACTAACTTGAGTTATAGCTTACTTGAGTGTTGGAATGTTTTGCATATACTTAACCTCACTACTTCAACACTTGAAAGAAGCTTCTACAATGAGGATATTTTGTGTAAGGAGCTTGTAACCATCTCTTGCACTAGGATAGAGCAACAAGTATAGGAAATCATTCAAGTAATAAAAGGAAGAGTGGCTTCAATTATATCTAAAATTATCGAGAAAAGAATATAAAAATATATGAGAACATAGAATTTCACCATAACCGTTCATTTTTTATTACTTAAAACGTATTATAAGATTAGTTTACTAGTCAATTGAAATCCTCTTATGTATTTAATAATTTCTCTGGAGAGTTTCAAACATATCATTAAATCTTAATCCAATATATCGCTTTGTGAATACAATAAATTATGAAAATGATGTTCTTTTAAAGCTTTGGGCTGCACACAAATAATTCTACCCATTAATTGCTATGGCTAGGTTGTTGATTTCTTCACGGAGTCTTGCCATGTGACTACCACCATATCTTCAATTTTTTCTTTAATTCTTCACATTGAATCTATAATTGGAAAAAAGTTATTTAAATTAGGGTAAAAAAAACTACATTAGAGAAATTTATGTCTTGAGTCAAATTAGAAAAGGTCTGAAATAAACTAAAAATTATACTGCATCGAATGTTAATTAATGTTGTAATTAAAAAAATATTGAGAGATATTTTAAATAATTCAAAAGTTTATACAATGCATGTGTGTGTAAGGCTAAATAAAAACTGATTATAATTTCTTTATTATATTACTATATATTAATTTAAAACTCAATAAAAAAAATAAAAACATATTGGAAAATAATAAGAATTTAGGAGACATTTGGTTTGTTTTCTGTTTTTATTTTTAGTTGATATATTTTCATTAATTAAAAAAATGTCAACTTTTGTGAAGGAAATGGTGAAAATAAGAAAAAGTTATTTTCACCATTTCCTTTACAAATTTTTGAAAATTGGAAACAATTTGAAAATATGGTAACATTTTTGTAATTAATAATGAAAATATATCAATTAAAAATAAAAATAAAAAACAAATCAAATGCTTCCTTAGAGAATGGGAAATAGCTACATCTGGGCTTGTAGCCTTGTGCGAATTACATACGGTGCATCTAACAGAAATTCTGATATTTGAATACAATATCTACCTATGTATCATATTTTATGTGTATAAATTTCATTTTCCTTTAAAAAAAAACATGTAAATGAATATATTTGATGTAGACCTTCTAGTAAAGTCAAACTTTTGGAACCTTATTGTTTGATATATTGCTTGCAAGAGAAACAAAGCATCGTAGCCATGATAGATGTACCAAATTGCAAGAGTTATGAGGTAAAGGGGCTCCAGTAATATTAGTTGTTTTGTGAGTAAGTGGTCCCAAAGAAGTAAATCACGTGCATAGATGCATCAAAGTTCGCAGATATCACGAAAGCAAAGCACAGTTCTACAACAAAAGAATATCTTAATGTTAGCCCTAAGCAAAGTCGAAGTAAAAAGAGAAGAGTTAGGGATAGCAGTTAATGAGAAGGTGGAGGCTTTCAAAGCCATCTCTTAGGCGTAAGATCCAATGCATCTTACAAAATAATACTCTTTAACGTCCTCTCTTTATAACCATATCATACGCATTCAACTCTCTCTCTCTTTGTGAGACATAAACACATATAGTTAGAAAAAAACACACCCCAAAAGTACAGCCAAAGAAGCTAAGAGAAATCACTAAAGAAAGAGGAAAAGATTGTGATTTCATTATTATATTTCACCCATTTGTGGGATCTCTACAACTAACCTCCCTAACTCCTCTCTTTTTTATCTTGCTCTTCTCCTTTGTTTCTCCTTCTTCAGCTGAGTTAGTTAGCTTCATGTACTCGGAAGTCCAGCATATCTTCTACTCAAGCATGTCAAATCCTGAGCTCTTTCATATCAAAGATGACAAAGAAGAGTTAAGCAATTTCGAGGTTTTGAAGAGACCCACGTTGAAGTTTCAAACTGAGTGCCGTGACAACCTTTCAAGCAGTTCCAAGTCTTACTCTCAAGACAAAAAGGAAGATAACAATGATCAAGAGAAAGAAGATGAAAAACACCTTCAGAGTAGGATAGTACTGTCCAAGCAATCAGATTCAGAGGCAAGCACCCCATCATCAAGAAAGCAGCACAAGGTGGAAGGTGAAGAAGATGATGGATTCAGAACTCCAACTTGTTTGGACCACAAAATCCCAGTGGCCAAGCAATGCCCACCTGCACCCAGAAAACCCAAACCATCTCTGAAAAGAAAAGCATCCCAAAGTTCCTGCAGCTGCAGATACCCACTTGATCTGTCAAAAGAGGTTGAGTTATTGTTCCCAACCCAACATAATCCATTTTCTGATTCACACCAAAGCACCAAAAAAGTTCGAAGAGAGGAGCCCAAGTGATGTAATTTTGGTGCAAAAACAACATGTTCCATATGGTTTCAGTGTGTATACCTCATAATGGGTGCAATGCAATTGCTAGCTTCAGCAAAAGTTTGGTTAGTATCTTTTTTTCATTTTTTGGTGGTTATTAACGTGCTTTGAACTTTTTGTTTTCTCTTGTTGAGATCTTAATTGATATTCTAAAAGCACTTGTTATGGTGTAAAGTTAAAGGTTTTCAAAAGACCACAATGTGAAGTATGGACAGAGAGAGAAGTGTGTGTGTCTGACTGTGGCAGTAGTAGAATTTTCTAACTTTTACTGCTCCCACCAGCTTCTTTTGTACCAATTAAGGTGTTATCAGCCATGTTCTAAAGGAAGAAAATTTATTCCGATAGATCTAACACTTAGTTAAAGTGTTAGATTTGGGGTTTCATTTTCGTTATTTTTTCTTCAGAAAGATTCTTCCTTCCGTTTTACGCTTGGAGAAGTTGCCTTCGGATTCCATAAAATATAGAGGAAAGAAGCAGAAGCAGTTGTTACGGTTGGAATGATTACATTCTTCTTGGACTGTGGCATGTAGTGGTTTTGTTCGTATATAATAATAATACGATTTTCCGCTCTTTTTAGTTCGTAAAGAAACATTCTATTTATTAATCCAAAGTATCAATTACTGATATTGATATATACATATATGTGCGCATGATTTGATGGAGAAAATCATATTCCAATGTTAAATATATTTGATTATGTATAGATATTAAAGTCAAATCAAATACGCATGCTACAACGTAGTAGACTGGTTTTCGAAGAGAGGCAAGCATACTCAATGATGAGTCCTATGTTCTCTTTGAATAATGTTTCATGTATATGCCTTAATTTGAGACTTCACGAGACATCGTATTTTTAGGTGAGTGAGGTTAAATACACCATATGTCATATACAAAGCGTAAATGAATAATATATCATATACAAATATGAATAAAGTTTTATTTAAGAGTTATATTATAAGAGTTCAAATAATAAAACTTATTCTCTATCCACTTTGCTGTCTCTCCAATTAAATGATGGGAAATGGAAATGCTTACTGTTACGAAAGTTTCTTTATGAAATATGATAACGATGAACCGACTTATCTTCTCTTTGATTGGTTATAAACTAACTCTATCGTAAATTTAGAAATGTGTTTTAACTGCTTTCATCCCATTTTTTCCTTTGTAAGGCTTTGGTAATCCCAGCAGTATTGCATGAGATTTTTTTTTTAAGTTTTAATTTTTGTTTACAATATAATTTATAAACTTAATTTTTAATATTATACATATGTAACATTTTATGAATTAAATTATTTGACTAGATAATATTTTATTTTAAATTTATATAGAAAAAAAGATAAGTGTTTTTAAATTAATTCAATTATGCATTAAATATTGTACGTATTAATTGTTGCCTTCTAGAAATATTTTTTTTTATGATTTCTAAAAATAAATAATTTAAAATATTTTTAAATAATCAAATAAATGATAATGGATTTGATCTTAGAATAAATCGGGATGAAGAAGAAATTATATACAATCAATTAAGAAAGCAATATAAAAGGAAGAATTGTGATGAAAAGGAATTATATATAGTCAACGACAACGTGGCCACTCGAGATAGAGTATGCAAATAGATTTGTTAAAATAAACATGATTTAAGGAGGAAAAGAATATTCAAAAATAAAAATTTACTCTAAAAAAAAGTACTCAAATCTATAATATCAATTCTTATATTCTTACATCAAATAGTGCATATATCTATTTTCATATTGTAACACCCAACTGGAGATGTCACATTTTTTAACGATAATAATAAAACTTTTACCTAAGTTATAAATCATTTTCTTAATATATAAAAATATAGGTTGTAAAAATATTCTTTTTGAACATTATATTATAAAATAAAATAAACAGAACATAAAATAAAACAAATCATTAGCACACACCATAATATATATATGATTTTGTCTTAAGTATATAAATAATTTACAACTACAAATATTTAACAAAGCAGTAAAAAGTCAACATAATACTAAAACATAACATGCCCAAGTGTACATCAAAGATTTCTAACCCTCCGAAGGATCACTCTCAGATGGATCATCGGATGACAGAAATCCTGGATGTCTCGCAGCTCTACGGACAGGAGTTCGTACTGTCGACGCACTACTGATCTCACTAGGCGCATGAAAAGGTCCTCTCCAATAGCGTCTAAGAGTCAAAGGCATCTCAAGATGTAAATACAGAGTAGTAGTAAAAATAGGCTCTCCATCAAACTCTCCACGTAGGATCACAGTCAGACGCCCCACGTAGACTACCGATCCTCTATCCTCACGCAGTCGTCAGGCCTTAGAACCTCCGTGAAACTCAAGTCTCACAAAACCAAGGAATCCAGGCAACGCCATAACCACAAGATCAATCCAGATGGTATGGGTGATCTAACGGCTCGCCTTCCTCGAACTGGTCGCTCGGTTGTTGCTCCTCAGGGTACTGAATATCAAGAGGTTGCTCCTCTTCCTCTTCCTCAAACTCTTTACAGAATATAACAATAATACAGAAATGCATACAAATAAAGAGGTGAGACGACCTACATCATTACCAGCATGGCAATAAAGAAAATGAAAATACACACAGATATCACAAATGAATACAGTAATGCATATCATCACATCATACAGAATATATCAAATTAAATAAAATAATTACATGAAAATGCAGACCACATATGCAATGTACACCGACTCAGACCTACTTCATGGAGCTAAAACACAACATCAAAGAGAATGATCCGTAAGATATATCAGTATGTCAGGTTGCCCAACCAAACTATTACATTGTCCAATGTCGTGTAAATAGCCCACAGTCAAAATCGTCGTGTTGTTAGTACACAGTCCAAACGTTGTGTATAACAGGCATTGTACTAGATAGTCTCCACAAGATCTTGATTAAGAATAGTGCTTGTCGAGATCATTAGTGTGTTGCCCATTACCACGGCCTAGAGGAGCTACCAACTGTCCACATGTGGGATCCTCCGCACATTAACGCCTCCAAGTTCACTAAATAAACCACACTACGCCTATCACACCCACAACACGGTGTAATTCATCTCGTCAGTTAATCGTCAATTTCAACCAAATTGACACATCTCTCAATGTATATATACGAACCATAATTACACAAATACCCTTATTAACAATATTTTCAAATATAATGAACTGTAATTACATAAATACCCTTATGATTAATATTTTCCAATGTAATGAACCATAATTACATAACTACCCTCATTATCAATATAATGAACCATAATTACATAATTACCCTTAATATCGAATTTCTAAATATAGTACATCTTTACTTGACAGTACTATTTCTCAATGTGTCTGGGTCCACCACTTTGGCTCGACAATAAACTTACTGCTCTTTTTAGTCGCGTAAAGATTTTATCGCGTTTTCACAATTGCGTTACCTTTTTCAAACGTTTTCAAAACGCATAAATATTTTTCAACGTTTTTGAAATCGCGTCATGTTTTTAAATCATTTTCTCAATCGCGTAGCTTAAAAATCATTATTTTAAATATGCGTAAGCTATTTCTAGTATTTTTCAACTACAAAAATATTTATTTTGAATACGCGTATTATTCGAAATTGGGTTTAGTAAGATCCCCCAGCTCCAAATAATCATACAAAGATTTTTTCTGGGCCCAAAAATTATTATTTTCTTGACTCGAAATAAATCACACAAAACAATCAAATACAGTCACAAAACAGTCAAATTTATTTTATAATACACAGAAAACAGAGAAAACAATACAATCAGAACAAAATCATAATTTAGTAAAAAGTTGGGAAAAGTTGGGGTGTTACACATGTAACACCCTCCGTAGGGCGTCACATTTAAAAAAATAAATAAATCTTAAAACTAATTAAAATTATTTTATAAAAGCTTTGAGTTTCAAAATATGGATTTTAAAATTTCTTGTCGCGGAAATACAAACTTACCGGAAATTTTAAGTAAAATGGAAATTAAATTTAACAGATTAACATACACATCACCAATCATATCATATAAGTTAAAACGTAATATTTACAGACTCAGAGAAATAGTAGCAAACCCAAAGACGGTACTACCAATAGCACGGTAAACAACACTAACGAGAAAAATTCAACCTACATAGTCCGTTTCTTCACCAATTGCATCTTGTTGAAACTTGAAAGACCACTCAATGACGCCGCCACCATCTTCGAATATTGTCTCCCTAGGGTTAAGAATGTGCTCCGCCTACTATATACGAATTCGAAGAATACAAACCAAACAAAAACAACACAGAAAGAGGTGTGATCCCTTTCACCAGTACCAGTACGGTAGTAAAGAATAATACGAATGACAAAGTCATTCCATACACACAGATAATCACAATTATAGTCATGTTATCAATTTACAAATATTTCTAACATACATATAACCTAATAAAATAAATAGTAATAACATTATCAGGATAGATATAACAATTCATACCATATAAAATATCATAACAAGACAATATAAAAGAAAGATCAAATGTTATAACAACATAAATATCACAAATGGAAGGTCACAGATATAAAAATCACGATATAAAAAGCATAGATAGAAATCACAAATAAAATCACAAATAAAAATATCATAGATAAAAGATGACAGATAAAAGAAATAACAAATAAAAGATAATAGATAAAAATAACAAATAGAAGATAATAATGCACCACATATCAACATATACAATAAGACACAATCCTACTCCATGGAGCTAAAGAAAACACAAGTATCAGAGAGCGGAATGACTCGCAAAATCTATTAGTACCACGGCTGCCCAACCAACTATTGCATTGTTGTCACACGTTGCGTCTATAGCCCCACGACACAGAATCCATCATCCAGGGCGTGGTGTAGTTCACGGTCTCACGTTGTGGCACTACAGGCAAATGTACTACTAGATTTCACAAATCTCGATTAAATATAGTGCGTGTCGAGTACCATAGTGTGCTATCGGTTTACCACGGCCCAGCGGAGCTACCAACTGTCCACATATGGGATCCCGTACACTAAAGTCTCCAAGTTCATTAGAACAATGAACCACACTACGTTTATCGCATCGACAACACGATGTGATTCGTCTCGTCAACCAATCCACCAAAAACTTGGCACACATAAATAGAAAGCCTCATGCGGGTTCACATTTTCCCGACAGCAGATAAACTCTCAAAAGCCTGTACGGGTTCACATTTTCCCGACAGCAAATAAATTCTCAAAAGCCTGTACGGGTTCACATTTTCCCGACAGCAAAAATAAATACAGTAACGTTTAATCGTGTAGAAATTTTATCGTATTTTCACAATTCCGTCATTTTTACAAACGTTTGCAAAATGCGTAAATATATTTTTCTGTTTTCAAAATCGCGTAGAATTTTTAATACGTTTTCTCAATCGCGTAAGATTTTTAAATCGTTTTCTTGTCCAACTTCCTTAAAATAACTGTTTAAAACAAACAGAAATAATATTTAGTACATTCAAATTACGTATAATATTTTTCAGAGCGTATACTATCTTTTGGACATCTTTTCTATCTTATTTATCCGTTTTTACTAAAAATTGACAGTATTTTGTTTAATAAATTATAATAATGGTTTCCTAAATTTACCATTTAAAAGTCCTTTTCATTTTTATTAATACCAAATAATTATACTTTTGAAAATTCCTAACGTGCTTCAAAACACACGATGAGCTATACGTTAGAAATTTTATAAAGCTACTGTATTTCTTCTTACAGTAAAAACCATTAGTATTAACCTCTTAAACTTAATTCTAACTACTTTATTTCTTTAAAACTCATTGTAGAAAATTTACTTTAACTTGTATTGCTTCTTCTTGATTGAAAATAGCTTGGAATTAATTTTAGAAATCATGAATGTCTAATTTGGCATGTTGGCGAATTTGATAAAAACTTTGCATTTGATTTCCAAATTATTTTTCACCTTTTAAATACATGTTTAATCTCTTGTATTGTCTACATTGATTTAATCCTTACCCTAGAAAATAGTTTTAGAAATCAAAGTGTTGAAGTTAGACATTTTGGATGAAAATGTAAGGTTATGCCATTTAATTTCCAAATTCATTTTTCTTAATCTAAACAAATGGATATCTTACCAATTCTCTTAGGTTAATTAGGTCACCTTTTAAGAAAATTAAGAGAACATTTTGGTTCCCCATTTGGATCATGGTCGTGAGCCTTGTTAATGTGTTCTTTGGAACACTCATGCAATCCTTGACATATTATTTGCATCCTATCTATTATCATGCATTTCTAACACATGCAATATTATTAAAGCTTGTAGACATGCAAATTATTACAAATATCACATAAGAAGGCTACTAACAAATACACAACAACCTACTAGCAAGCACCAAATTATCAAACATACAAATAACAAACACACAAATAATTAACACACCAAAACAAGCACACCACCGAATCCTTATGGATTCTACAAGCACAACCACATATATTCCTCACCACCAACACAAGGTTGATGAGGGTAATCTCCTCTTACCTCTTGTAGAAACCTCCAAGCCATTGTATATCTCCTTCAAGCAATTCCTCTCCACCAAGAGCTACTTGAAAAATCAAAGAAAACATACAATATTAATATCTAAGGCTTGAGTAAGGAAAACCATGAATCAAAATATGGTTTAAAAGGAAAGAATAAAATTAATAGTGAAGATTTCATAAACTTCACCTTAAAACCCTAAACCTTGAGCTTGGAGAACAAGGATGAAAATGGATGATTTAGGAAAAACTTCCAACATGAAAGTTCCTTAGAATGGTATGGAGATTCAAGATCTATGGTCATTTAGAATTTTAGAAGCTTGGAAGGTGATTTTTGGTAGTTGGCCGAATTCAAGAGGAAGAGAAAAAGGAAAGAAATTTGGTTGCTTGATCTTGGTTCTTTGAAGAAAAAGATATAGAAGAGAACAAATGAAATAAATTGATGAAGATTGTCTCCATTTGGGAGCTTTGGCCGTGAACACAAAGAGAGAAAAGAAGGAAGAATATTTGAGAGTTTGGCTTGATAGCTTTGGAGAAAGATGAAGACTTTGGGTTAAAAGCAAAGTCTCCTATTTTGGAATGCATGGCCGTGAATGGTCTTGAGAGAAAGTGAGAATGCATGGTCACAAATGCATAGGAAATGAGAATGAAATAAATGATTGAATATTGCTTTCCTAAAGGCATTCAATTGCCGTAGAAGCTTGGAGAACAAGAGTGAATTAAAACATTAAAATTACCTTCTTCCCACATGCATTTGTCGTAAATGCATCATGACAAGAAGCCATCTATATTGACTTTGTCATACTTGGGTAATTAATGAAAGATAGAGAGAAATCAATTGATATATTTTGCCTTGCAAAGTTTTAGCTTTGCCGTAGAAACACATGCAATAAATAAAGTCACTAAGATTGACTTGGTCTCACTTGGTGAATTAGATGAAAGATAGTAAGAATTGATTGTAATAATTGCCTCACCAAATGCTTGGCTTTGCCGTAGAGTGAAACCAAAGAAAAGCCACCAATGTTGACTTGGTTAACTAGTTGAAAGATAGGAAAGATAGAAATGTGATATTGGCTTTGCAAAAATTTGCAATTGCCGTAGAAGGAAAATCAAAGAAAAGAAACCAATGTTGACTAGTCTTCATTTATTCAATTTGGCTTTTCTACATGAATTCACTTTGGTGAATTTGGCTTTCTACGTAAACTTCATTTTGTAAATTTGGCTATTAAAGCCAATTCTCTTCTCTTCCACCGTAGCACCATTGCTTTTCAAGAAGTCCAACATTATTTGATAACTTATTTTCTATTGGTTCTTAAAAATTCAAACCATTAACCTTGACTAATTTTCATTGGTTAATTATTTACTAACTTAATTCTTATTGGTTGTTATTTTTGTTGACTAATTCCTATTGGTGCATACTATATATATATTTTATATTTTTTTTATAGTATACTTTAACCAATGAACAATATTTATTATTTATAAAGTCAGTATCTATTATCCAATGGATAATAAAATACACATAGATTTTTATTTTATACTCACAGAGTAGTAATTATTATTGATCATTTTTTTTTCTACTGATTACCCTTGATGAGTCATAAAGCGAGTCATCACAGAGAAATTTCTAGAACATGTGACTCACTACGATGAGTCAGTATGATGAGTCATCGTGGAATTTTCTAGAACGGGTGAGTCAACATGGCGAGTCAGCGTAGATATTTTCTAGAGCGAGATGAGTCGATAGATATTTTCCAAAACAGGGTGAGTCAAGCATGGCGAGTCAACATCTTGAGTCACTTGATCGCATCACAATTGCATCATTGGTTGCATCATCAATGGTGAGTCACAAATACCGAGTCATCGAGAGAAACTTCTCGAACTGGCGAGTCACCGGTGAGTCAGCGAGTCACACTTCGGAACCTTCTAGAAGCCTGCGAGTCATGATGCCGAGGTGTCACGCCACGTGTCATCGTCCTATTGGCCCGTTGTGATGAGTCATAGCCACCAATTTTGACCACTCCTCATTGGTCTACGTGTACAACACTCAATGACTAAACGTGGGTCCCGCAAAATATTTCCGGTCCGTCACTTATTTATATTGACTAATAAAATAATATTATAATAATATAAAATTATTTTATTTGACAAGTAAATCTAAAAATTAAAAGATTAATTTTAGGCTCATTCAATCGGGTTTAGTAAGATCCCCCGCCTCTGAATAATTAAAAACAGATTTTCCCAAATCAGGAAAAATATTATTTTCCTACCCCGAGCAAATCACACAAAAAGTCCATATAAAATCACAGACAAGAATATTGAAAGCATCAGTATCATGTAGAAAACAATTAAAAACAAAGAAAAAAAGACAAACAAAGACGTTCGGGACGTAACGATCATTTTTTCATTTTTTCCCACAACGTAGCTAATCATGCAAAACGTTCAAATAAAATTACAGACAAGATATTTTTGTCTCGTATATCAACCAGAAAAATTAAAACAAATGGATTCAAGAAAAATTTTATTTCACTTTGTCTTGAAGAAAAATACGTAAAACGATTATATAAAATACTAGACAAGATTATACATCTGTTTTCATACGAAAAATTTAAAACAAGAATTTGATAAAATTTTTATTTTATCAGTATCGAAACAAATTATGTAAAATGACCAAATAAAATAACAAACAGTATTATTTTTCTGTATTTCATACAGAAAAATAAGAAACAGTAAAACAAGGACACAACAGTCTTTTACCCAAAAGTTGGGATGTTACAACACACATCTCATCTAATATCATTCATTATACATACTTTTTCCTATCACTTTCTCTCACTCAATTACATCCATTGAAAATGGTGTGAATAGTACTTATACCCCTAAACCCTAAAAGGGGTGTAAGATGATTATTTTCCTTATAATATAGAAGTGAATGATTCATACCATATAGCATAGCTCTTAAATGATAACAACTTAGTAAAAAAAAAGTTATTTTAATTGATAATAACTTCTTTTTTAACTGTTAATTTTTTTTAAAAATAAATTGTGAACATTCAATTAAAAAAATAAATAAGGAGAAAAAAAAAGAGAACATAATATTTGAAATCCCTATTACAATACGAACTTTTTTACCATAGTGCCATTTGTAGTAAAACTAATTATCAAAATACTACTTTTTTTAAACTATTTATCAAAATATCACTCTTTTAAAATTATTTATCAAACTGCCACCCTTTTATCTTACATGACATTTTTTAATTTTTTTAGGGTCACGTAGGATGCGCCAAAGAGGCTGGCACATCCACGTAGATTGGGCCAACACGTTTGGCACAATTTACGTGGATACGCCAGCCTCTTTGGCGCATCCTACGTAGATACACCACACTACATGGAGCATCCTACATGGATACGCTATCCTACATGGCACATCCATATAAAAAACGCCATGTAGGATGGCGTATCCACGTCACGTGGACAAAAAAAAAATTAAAAAAAATGCCACGTTAGGTGTGCTTCTAAGGAACTTAACCTATTCCACGTGGATCTCACACTCCTCCCAAAGGCACATATATTTCACATGCCTATTAGAGAGTGCACCATAATCTTGGAAGACATCAATATTTATAGGTCAAGTATTTGCTTCTGATCCGAAAGTAGTCAATGTGAGACTTTGGTATTAGTAAGGTAAAGTAACTAAGTAAGACAAAAATGTACTTTTATTCAATGTGAGACTTTGGTAAATAAAACAAACATCTTATTGAATCAAATAAAGACTATACACTATTTTATAACTTATCCATTCCCCCTACTTATTTCAAACATCAAAACAAGGGGAAGTAAGCCCCCCTCCACCCTTTCCCCTCTCCTTTCCCAAACATAGCATAATAATAACATAATGTAGCCTAATTTACATCAAAGATTTTCACCTAATTTGCACATCCCCCTTCAAACAACCTGATTCAAGCATGATGTTGATCAAGACATCCACTAAACTTGATCTTCCTATGGAGTTGCAAGCTAAGAGACAACTCCCTGGCTCAAGTGCCACCTCAGAAGCACCTTCATATTATGAGTCACAACTTTCTTGCACTAACGAGCACTTTAAGATCAAAAGAAAACCACAGGATGCAAAATGCAAAATGGTGAAAGGTGCATGGTGCACCAAACAGCAAACAAACATACTTGCACTACCTCAGTGGTCTAAGTAAAAAGCTTCTTCAATTCCTCAATCCATGCAGTTCGAACTTCTTGATCAGTCAAGGCACCAGAAATCATTTGTTGTTTACGTGCTTGCACTGCCTCCATTCTCTCCTTAACTATCCTCATGATATTTAAATCTTGAATCTTTAAATGATAATGTGATACAAATATTTTGTTCTCAGACTAATTTATCCTCAATGAAGACTTGAGACAAGGTAATGTATTTGTTCCTAAAATTTTAAACTACTCTATAAAGCAACAAAAATAAACGAAAGTCAGAATTGTCTGGGCAGTGGGTAATAGTGATTTTTATTTTAATAATGTTGGAAGATCATATATTATATACTCAACTCAACTGATGATCATGTGATTTTGGTCACTATTTTAATTTTTTATACGCATTCAATGCTGGTAATTATAACTTTGTAGAGGACAAGCTTTTCGCAAAATAAATTGAATTAAAAACTCTCATCATGTATATCATACTCAAAATATTAATAGTAATCCAAATTCACTTTGACACTTCATATTTTATGGGAATATTTTCAAATTAATGCATAATATACATTTGAAGTAAAAAAAAAGTACTTTATTATATTAATTGATTTTAATTTTCTTAAATTTAACACTCAAGATAAACATGAGTTATTTATATTTCAATGGTGTTAAGTGCATGAAGTTTTACATCAGTGTTAATTGAACTCCAACTATACTTCCCAACTTCAAATTAGTCAAAGAACCATAACTAGATTATTATTTTTTTAAGGCAGGGGTTCTATTATTTGAAACCTTGTTAGAAGATCTTGAGATGAATCTCAATACTTTGTTTATGAGTAGCTAAGAAAGTAAAAGAAATAGTTTTAGGTGTGTAAATAAGATGTTTGTTTTATTTACCAAAGTCCCACATCGAATAAAAATACATTATTACCTTACTTAGTTATTTTGCCTTGCTAATATCAAAGTCCCACATCGACTACTTTTGGATCAGAAGCAAACACTTATCCTATAAATATTGATGTCTTCCAAAATTATGGTGCACTCTCTAATAGGCAAGTGAAATGTATGTGCCTTTGGGAGGAGTGTGAGACGTACGTGGAATGGGTTAAGTGCCTTAGAAGTACACCTAACGTGACATTTTTTTTTTGTCCACGTGGCGTGGATACGCCATCCTACATGACGTTTTTTACATGGATACGCCATGTAGGATGGCGTATCCACGCGTAGGATCGCCTACCATGTATGTATTACGTAGACGCGCGCTAAAGAAATGGCGATCGAGCGTCGTACGCGATACGTCGATCACGCGCCAACCTTTTGACGCATCGTACGTGGTCCTAAAAAAATTAAAAAAATGTCACGTAAGACAAAAAAGTGACAGTTTGATAAATAATTTTAAAAGAATGATATTTTAATAAATAATTTAAAAAAAATGATATTTTATTAATTAATTTTATCACAAATGACAGTATGGTAAAAGAGCCTACAATACGTATTAGAGATGGGTCGTTTTTACGGTCCTCCCAGCGGTCTATGGTGTATAGGTACTCACTGCAGGGTTGCCCGTTGATTATAAACTAAATAATATCAATGGCTGGTGTGCATTACTGGAAACCTGTCGTAACGTATTCTCTGAAATTTTGTAAATTAATCCTTTTAATTGATCTGAAAATAAGCCCTAATTTCTCTGAACCATTCTCCGACCTTTGTCCCTTTCTAATTGGCTACAGCCATCAATTTCAATTATTGCAGAACTTTAAAGGCAACAATTACTTCAAATTTTATAATTTTAACCACATTGAAACAAAATTAAATCTTTAATTGATCATCTGATGCTCAAGTTCCTCGCCGCAGCAACCATTCACAAACCAGCATTAACAGAACCCCATAGCCAAAAGTCTCCCCAATCTCTGAAACCCATGATCGGAGATGGTGCCAAACCCAACTAGCAACCACCGATTGAAGCCAGGGATGTGTGTACCTCCATCATCCTCCACCAAAACCTCCCTGCTACCATCGGCTAGCCGTAGAGCTACCGCACCCCACGTACCAACCAGCGTTGAGCCCAAAAGCCACCGAAACCAGACCCACAGAAGCCATCGAAGGTAAATTGGTTATAGTTAACTTCTTTTGAAATTTCAGAGTTGCAAGAATCTCTGGTTGTTGAAAGAGGAAACATTGACACACTTTTCAATTCTTTGAAAAAAATCAGAGCATGAATTGGGGCTGGAGTTTGAGCACTAACAGCACTGGGCATGGAAAGAGCAGTGCCACAAAAAATGAGAAATTGGGTTATCCTGCTTTTTTATAGATTCGGAAAAAGGAAAAAATATTATAACTTAATCATCATTTTGGTGCTTTTGAGTTTGGAACTCGAAACCCAAAACTGGAACAGATAGCAACAACGGAGACCATGCCTGAGCCGCAGCACCACCAAGACGCATCGCCGTCAGCAAGCCAGAACCACCGTTCCACCACCATGCCTCAACTCTGTGCTCTCTTCCAGCCACACAAAGCACCACCCCATAATCCCTTTGCCTTCACCCGTTTCACTAGAATGTCCCCGTTCCCAAAATGGGGTTCTTTAAATTTTGTTGGGGTTCACTTAAAATAAATGAAAATGTATTACATGCTAAAATTTACTCAATCTGTTAATCCCAAAATTTATCATATATCAAAATATATAAAGAATTTTATGATTATTTTGTAAAGACCGATAAGGAAATTATTGTTAAAATTCTTCAAAATTAATATCGATAAGAGAGATACTATTTATATCTCATAGTAGTCGCTCACGCATCAGTATCAATAAGACAATTGTACGTACTAGAGTGATTAGGAATAGGGGTTCTCCTTATATATATAGAATAATTAAAATGAGTTAAACTTACTCACTATGACAAACTCATATACAAAACCTATAAAACAAAACTTATATATGAGTAGTATTTTAACAATAATAGATTCATTAACAATACTGATCACAATTTAGATTAAAGAAAATGCTTTAATAATTTTGACATCAAATTAATCTGGGTTTTATGAAATTATAATATGATTTATACTAGTCCATAAAAAAATCTAACATTCTTTTACTTGGACAACATAAGTCATATTACATTATTTCAATGAGAGAGTAATTTTTTAGATTAAGCAAACAATATATGACCGCAACATGATGTCAAAATCGAGTAAAAACTCTCAACAACTGGTCCAAAATGAGAGTACAAGCATCTCAACAATGCAGAAAATCATACTCGAAGGAGTATTGATATCATATATGCAAGATACTCATATCTCGGTAACCTAACGAAATTTGATATATGTGTAATGAGAAAGCACATCCAAAAGGAACAGGATCCCCTACAGTTCTAAAAATAACTGCACCGGTTGTAGTTCCTCATCTAAGGGTGGAAATTGAAGGACTTAATTTTATCTTCAATATTTTATTATAAAAGAATTTATTTTTAAAGGCCAAGATCCCATCTTGTTCCAATAGGAACAACAGAGGATCCTGGTCCCATCCAAAATTACATGTCAATATGTGATCAAAATGTATTTCCCAATAAAATGACCCCAAGCATCTACCCAAGATGCTTTCTAAAATTTAACAAATATCTCAGCACAATAACAAAATGAGATTGGGTCCAAAATGTGAGTTTGAAACTCCTAAATCTTCTCTCTAACAAACATGTACTTTGTGTCAAAATCTTTGAGCGCTTAAAGTTGTTATTGATTTGAGAGAAGCATACCACGACAGAATTATCACAATAGATAGTAAAAAGCCTAAAAATACTCCCCACATTACAAAATTTAGTAATCAAAATTTTCAACCATAGCGCTTCACACATATTCTCAAAACAAGTTATATACTCCGCCTCTATAGTGGAAGTAGCTGTAAGTGTTTGTTTAACACTCTTCCAAGACACAACTCATCTTGCCAACATAAAGATGTACATTGATGTGAACTTGTAGTCATCTGGACAACCACCATAATCAGAATCAGAATAGCCTATCACCTCAAGGTGATCCGATCTCCTATAAGTAAGCATATAATCTTTGATACCCTACAGATACCTCATAACTCGTTTTGCAGCTTGCCAATGAGTCACATCAGGTTTGCTCAAGTATCTCCTAAGTACACTAATAACGAAAACAATACTGCTTCACACATATTCTCAAAACAAGCTATATACTCTGCCTCTATAGTGGAAATAGTTATGAGTGTTTATTTAACACTCTTCCAAGAAACAACTCCTCTTGCCAACATAAAGATATACATTGATGTGGACTTGTAGTCATCTGGACAACCACCATAATCAGAATCAGAATAACTTATCACCTCAAGGTGATCTGATCTCCTATAGGTAAGCATATAATCGTTGATAACTTGTAGATACCTCATAACTCATTTTGCAGCCTGCCAATGAGTCACACCAGGTTTGCTCAAGTATCTCCTAAGTACACTAATAACGAAAACAATATCAAGATGTGTACAAACTTGAGCATACATAAAGCTGCTAATAGCGAAAGCATATGGGACTTTCTCCATTTTAGCAACATCTTTATCATTTTTAAGGACACTAGGTATTAGAGAATCTTTCACCCTTTTGAATGAGTGCAGCACAATGATTACAATAATTCATATTAAAATATATTTAGAATCCTTTCAATATAAGCTTCCTGAGACAAGCCAAGAATACCACAAGATCTGTCACGGTGAATCTCAATGCTTATTACAAAAGAAGCATCACCAAGATCTTTCATATCAAAATGTGCTGTCAATTTCTGCTTAGTATCATACAAAAAATCATTATTATTACTAGCTGACAATATATCATTGACATTTAAAACAAGAATGATGAATCTGCTCTCACTAAACTTCAGATAAATGCATTGGTTAATAGTATTTTTTTTATAGCCAAGAGAGTCAACAATATAATCTAATTTCAAGTACCAATGCCTGGAAGCCTGTTTTAATCCACAAATGGATCTTTTTAATTTACATACCATATGATATTTACCATCTTCAATAAAATCATCAAGTTGATTCATATACACATTCTTATACAAATCATCATTTACGAATGCGGACTTAACATCCATTTGATGAAGCTTCAAATCAAAATGAGCAACCAATGTCATCACAACACAAAAAGAGTATTTAGTGGAGACTGGTGAAAAGTGTCCTTATAATCAATGTCTTCCCTCTGGTTATATCCCTCAACAACAAGTCTAACCTTATACCTCTTAATTTCACCTCTAGCATCATGTTTGGTCTTAAAGAGCAATTTGCAACCAACAAATTTACAACCAGTAGGAAACTCAACAAATTCCTAAACATTATTCTTTCTCATAGAAGCCAACTCATCCCCTATAGCCACCAGTCATTATGCACTATCAAGACTAACCATGGCCTCTTGAAAGGAAATAGGATTAGAATCCTCAACTAAATTAAACTCATGCTCCTACAGGTACACAACATAATCCCTAAATCTAGTAGACTCAATGAATATATGAACCCGCTCAGATCTTCTCAGTGGAGTCACAATAACATTTGGATTCTATACATTATTTTCGACTTGTTGATGGATATCGACATTATCAATAGGATCAACAACATCATCATTATAGATCAAAAGAGATGACATTATTCCTGGAAAGGGACCAACCGGAATATGAACAACAACATACTCATATCTAAAATCAGCAATACGCGGCTCCTGAGTTCTATCATACTCTAAGTCCCCTACAAAATAGATAGCCCAATCGGATTCAATAACTCTAATAGTATGAGAAGGACAGTAGAACATAGAACCCCTTAAGTAAATACAATAACCAATGAAGAAACTACTAATGGTTTTGGGATCAAGCTTCTTTAAATGTCGGTTATAAGGCCTCACCTCTGCCCTACAACCCCAAACACGAAAATACCTCAAGGTAGGTCGTTTTCCTGTCATAAGCTCATATGGAGTCTTCAGCACAGATTTACTTGACATATGATTTAATATATAAGTAGCAGTCTTTAAGACATCTCCCCATAAGAATTTTGGAAGAGTGGAATGATTAAGCATACATCTCACCTTATCCACAAGAGTACGATTTCACCTTTCTGCAATAGGAGTAATGGACCCACAAATATCTGTATGAATTAACTATAGTATTCCTTCACTCTTGGTAACCCCACTTTTCTTAGCTCTAGTTGTAAGTTTTCCTTTTATATAATCAACACAGGTATCAAAATCAGAGAAGTCCAGATCATGAAGAATACTCTCCTTGATCAACCTCTCCATTCTCTCTTAGAAATGTGTCCTAAATGTTTGTGCCACAACATAGAAGAGATTTTAGCAACCCTGTCACACTTGTTCTCAACAACATTGTTGATATCTAAATGTTATTAGATTAACAAAAAAGGTCAATATTTAACATATAAAGGCCATTAGACGAAACTCCAAAAATAACCAGAATGGAATCATAAGGTAGGGAAACTCTATTATCACTAAATAGACATGATAGTGCAACTATCCAAAATAGGAACTGAAAACCAAATTCCTCCTCATAGAAGGCGCATAAACTGTATCTTTTAAAACTAAAACATATCCAATACACAACTTTAAAGAAATAACGCCAATATACTCTACTTTGACACTAACTATATTTCCTACTATGACCATCAACTCTCCTTCACTTGGCTTTTGCCTATTTTTGAACTCTAACAATGAGCTTGTAACATGAGTAGTTGCACTAATATCTAAACAATAAGTGTTAGAAGGAACATTAACAAGATTGAATTCAAAACACATTAGAGTCATTGGTTCAATTTCCCTCTCCTTAATCCAATTATTAAACTCTATACAATTAACTCGTCTGAGCTAATCTGCAAATTTCGTGGCGCGTTCACAATCACCATTCACACCATCATGCTTAGTCTTGGTTAACACAGAGAGGTCACATGCCCTTCTAGATGTGTTAATAGCCTTACAAAATTAGTTGACATTATCCACTTCATGAAAACTCTCCTTATTGACTTTGTCCATGTTATACTTTATCATGAGACGAACTTTATTTGAATGATTCTACCTTTTCATATTTCACCCTAATCATAGCAGAAAACATATCTATGGGCTTCAAGGCTCATCCACAGTGAGAGCAACATCAATAAAATAGATTATCAGAAATAAACTCACTGACTCTACCCAATCCTCATAATTGGTCCCACACAACTTTGTCAAAAACATTTACTTTCATAAGCTAAAATGAATCAATATTTTAAAGGGAGATTTTCTTGTCGAGTATTTCAATAAACAAGATGAGCAAATGACCATAATGGAGCTTCCCCATGCAATTCCAATCCCGCCTAAGGGTCCCGAATTACAACACATGAGCAAACTTCCACAGATATCAAAATCATATCCCTAAAGCTAGTACCGAGAGGATACTGAGAACTCTAAGGGCACAATCTTAATTCCTTTAACAAATCATCAATAATTACATTAATAAAGGCAAACAGATATAGTAAGCACATTATCAACAAAATAGTACATCGCCACAATTGATCCTATGAAGGCGAGCTCACAGTCATACAAAGTGCCCTAAAATAGTACCACTTAACAAATCATCAGGAATTATATTAATAAAAGCAAACTGATAGGGTAAGCACATTGTTAATATAATCCTCAATGTCGCATTATTAACAAAATATCAACAAAATGACACTTCAAAATAATTGGTTTTGTAAAGGCGAGTTCATAATGATGCAAAGTGCCCTAAAATAATATTACAATACTTAAAACAACAACTCTCAGAATCAAATCACATAAATAAGAATAAAATAAATAGCTTTTAAAATATTACATATTAATTTATGCACAAAATAACACCAAAAATTATTTTAGTAACCAAATAACGTCAACTCTAAGAGTGTACAATATATATCATGCATAGAAACATCACAATAATACATAAATATTTTCAGAGGCAAAAGAGGATAATACCATATATTTTTAACAATTTTAATCTCTAGAAATTTTGGAATAAATAATATATAGGTATGAAAAAATAAATAAAATTCACCAAAAAATAAATCAGGGCGCGTGGAGAACAATGCAAAAAATGGAATTGAAAAATCATTTT
Source organism: Ormosia emarginata (assembly GCA_029884605.1). Lineage (NCBI taxonomy): Eukaryota > Viridiplantae > Streptophyta > Magnoliopsida > Fabales > Fabaceae > Ormosia > Ormosia emarginata. Next base: position 1,268,467 of record JAQQTP010000049.1, on the reverse strand, counting down.
TTTATAGATTACACTCTCCTACACTCTCCAAGACCGCGAGTGGGCATGAACGTGGGTAGAAAACCACCTTCTTCCTTACCCGTTTGATTGGAATTCGGGTCATTTGACCCAATTTCGACCTAGTTCATGGTGTGATGGGTTTTCTGTGATACCTCTTCCGTTTTACATCCGTTTGACGTGATTCTTGCGTCGTTGGATTTAGAATTTCAAGATCTACTAAACCACGTGAAAAAGTTTTAAAAATTTCGCATGAAATTTCTGGGCTTTTGATCGAAAAAGTAAGCACGAGAATATGGGTTCAAATGTGGTATTTTAGCAATTTTTCTATCGTTTCTCAACAAAAATCAACGATTCAAGTGTCCTTAAACTTAGAAAATTGAGATATATAGAACCCCTACGTCAATTTTCAGAATTAATTCACAAAATTTTTGGGATGTTCAAACCCAATCCGTTATAGCTTCATGGGCTTTCTATTACGAAATTCTCACTATTTTCTGAACTATTTGACACGATTCTTGTGTCTATGAAAATGAAATTTAGAGATTTTCAATAACCCTAAATCAATTTCTTGAATTGATCATCAAAAGAAAAATCAAATCACATATAGTTCCATGGGTTTGAGCAAAATTCTTTGTGAATTCACAACATTATAATATAATATAAATATTTTTAGACTTAGGATAACCTGATCAACAAAATCCCTCACCCAATTTTCAAAAAATCAATCATAAAAAAAATTGAATTGAACATCATATACATTAGGATTTTGGGTTTCTTCAATTTTAAACCTTACATGATTTTTAGGTAAAACAAAAAATTGATAGCCATAATTAGGATTAAAACCTCTCTGATACCAATTGCTAAAATTTCCTGAATCTATTAATCCCAAAATTTATGACATATCAAAATATATAAAGAGTTTTATGATTACCTTGAAAAGGTGCTGATGAGGAAGTCATTGTTGAAACCCTTAAAATCAATCTCGATGAGAGAGAGATATTATTCCTATCCTATAGTAGTCACTCACGAGTCAGTATCAATGGGGCAACTATATGCACTAGAGTGACTAGGAATAGGGGTCTCTCCCTATTTATATAAAAGAACTAAAATAGGTTAAACCTACTCACTATGGCAAAATTATAGGTTAAACAAAATGCTCTAATAATTTTGACATCCAATTAATCTGGGTTTTACAAAATTATAATATGATTTATGTTAGTCCATAAAAAGATCTAACATTTATGTTGGAAATTCAAGTGTAAGTGTTAAAGTCCCACATTGGTAAATAATAAGTTAAGTGAAGAGTGTATAATTAGGAAGACCCATAGACTTATTGCCTTAAGGTTTTGGGTCAAGATGTGGCGTCAGGCCCATTATTGTAGTTTTTCACTTAACTCATTGATGAATATCTCCCTTGCTTTTGGGCTCCCCCTATGGCCCAACAAGTGGAATCAGAGCCAATGGTTCGTCTGGGCCGAGTATTTAGAGACAGTGGTTGGTGCTCGGGTTCGACCCTAACCTATGTTGTGGAGCACATTTATAAGACTTAGGTCTTGGTTTGTAACTCCGTGAATACTCGTAATCGCTTCTGTTTGAGGGGAAGCATACTAATGCTAGGATTCACACTTGAGGGGGAGAATGTTAGAAATTCAAATGTGAGTGTTGAAGTCCTACATTGATAAAGAATAAGTTAAATGAAGAGTATATAATTAGGAAGACCCATAGACTTATTGCCTTAAGGTTTTTGGTCAAGATTTGACATTAGGCCCACTATTGTGGTTTCTCGCTTAACTCAATGATCGATATCTCCCTTGTTTTTGGGACCCCCCTATGGCCTAACAGGACAACCATATAATTGCTAGAAACTTATGATATCAGGTAAAATGAGTGAGTTTTGGTACTCTTTTGACTTTGATGAGTACCATAAAATGACCCATTGGAGATGGCAAAAGTCTTAAGTATAGTTGGTATGTATGGGAGTTTTCTCGACAATGGGGCAACTAATAAATAAGGGAATGAATAGGAGGTCATGATCCTTGTTTTAGGTAATGTATATATATATATATAGTTATTTGTTAAGTAGAGTTACCAAAAATACTTTATGTATATAAATATAAATAAAATTCTAAACCTCTAACTTATTCATTTTTTTTTTCTTTTAAAGGGATGAATTATCATATTAATAAAAGCCTAGTAGGACTTACAAATTGAACAAGAACATCATATCTAACAATAGAAATAAACAAATACACTCTACATTCTAAACTAAAATCTAGAAGAAAGTTTTGCCCATCTCTTGAAGACTATTGATGACTAAGCATCTTTCCCAATTAAGTCCAACACGAATAGTGCTGTAGTTTGAAGATTGTATCTCATTCCCTCCCAAAGTAGATTTGAATATATCTTCCACTTGCAAGATTGTGGAAACATAAAGAGCAACAAAAGGACTTATAGAAATCACCCAAACAATAGGAACAAAAAACACATAAAATAGGACACACAAAAGACAATAGAAACAATTCTGATCTAATAAAATTGAAAGAATTATTAAAAAGAAAGCTATAAAAACATAGAAACATAAACTTGAAGATGGTAAAGGCAATTGTTAGAGGAGAAATACAACAACTCTACCATTTCATAAAAGCTGCAGAGAAAACGGAGTTCAAAAGAATAAGAAAGGAGAAACATAAGAGAGAGAGAGAGAGAGAGAGAAAGAGAGAGAGAGAGGGCCTAAAAGTTACTCTTAACGTAACCTCTAACTTGCTTTTTCTTTATATTTGTCACAACAAAGCTTTAGTCGTTACTCCTTTAAATAGATTACATGCATTGCAAATATTTTTGTTAAACATTAATTATTTATGACTAGAATTTGTATTCTTAATTTTTTTTAAATAGACATGTTTTATACTGGAACTTGGGCTTCAATGGGCCAAGCCCACTTATAGTGGTGATAATGACCCTCCACAAGGGACAAAAGGAATGCCTCATGCTTAGGGACACGGGGAAGAGCCAACTCTAGGCTAGGAAGGTGCTGGGAAGTTTTTCTCCCCCAACTGAAATGAGCTCATTGCCTCTCTCAATCTGATGGTTCCTACGTACCTCCTCCTCATATAAATATGGCACTCTAGCTTCATGGTAAGGATCTTCTCCTTGTTATCTTACCCACTATAGCCCTAGCTTACTTGAGCGTTGGAGTATCTTTACAGGTATCTAACCCCCTTGTTCTAACGCTCAAGGGAGGTACTGTTGAGAGATTCTATAACCCAAGGAGTTCAACACCAATTCAAAGTTCAGAACAAAATATTGGCATTATGTATGAGAAGCGGGTAAATTGTTAATCATACCTTCTCTTTCATGGCTAATACGCGCAAAGGAAACACGAACCAAGACTAGCAGCGAGATAGTGCTAAAGCCTTCATGATAGCAAGCCAAGCTCATGGAGGATAGTCACCCGCTACTCGTCTGCATTCCACAGTAAACCGAGTGCAACCTGAGTCATAGGAGCCTTAACTCATCCTCAGCCTAACACAACCAACTCTAGGAGTGGGTGCATTAGCTCGACAGCTACCAACTAACCAAGAACTCAATGACTAGCTCACTAAGTAGCAATAACAGATCACTAAGCTCATGCAAATGATGTCTTGAGAATGGGTAGCAGAAAATAGTATAGGGGTTCGTGTGGAGCGCAACCCACAGGTTGACCCACATCCTGTTGGGAATCACAAACCACAACGAGAGCAGGAGCCCTTTGCAGCCTCTGGCTCCTCTCACCTTCAAGGGGACCCTATTATTTTAACCACTAATTCTTTAGCTTCATTGCGGGAGTCTCTTTGCCTAAAGGCTTTAAACTCCCACTTATAAAAGCATATAGTAGGTCTACAGACCTTGAAGAGCATTTAGACGCATTTATATCATCTATGCTTTTCATGGGAGCATATAACCCTATCATGTGCCACACCTTCCCCTCCACTCTCAAGAAATCCACTCTCAAATGGTTCTCTTCACTGCCAGCAAGGTCAATTAATGACTTCGGACAACTGTTAGTATGCTTCTTAACAAACTTCACCACTAGTAAGGTATAACCCAAAACTATCTCTAGTCTCCTTAGTCTTAAACAAGGAAAGAATATGCCCCTTAGAGACTTTATGACTCGTTTCAATAAAGATTCCCTTGAGGTTTGAGACCTTAATCTGTATATGGCTATGCATACAATCATACGAGGTCTCTGACTTGGGGACTTCACGAAGTCTTTAGCTAAAAGGACTTCTCAAAGTTTGGATGAGTTGAAAAATAAATATGAGAAATACATCAATATGGAGGGGGTTCTAAAAGCAAAAAGCAATGCCTACCGAGAGGTTGAGCTATCTCGGAAGAAGGATAAAGCACCCGAAGTCAGAGGTCCTAAGAATAATCCAAATCCAAGAGGTCCATGATAATCATATATTTTATAAATTAATAAACCCTCATTTTTAGTCATTTACACTCTTCATGTACTTAATTGATTAAGTCTGGTTATGTTTTGTAAGATTGGACTCCAATTGGACTTAACTGATTTTTTTAGCATTATTTAAGTCTTACATTGTTTCTGTATTTTGGACATATCTTGAGTTCTAGATGTCTAGAAATTATGAATTTTACCTTGTAGGAAAGCTGAGAGAAAGCTCTACAACTTTCATGAGAACTCCAAGTAAAATATGGACATCTAGAAGAGCTAAATGGGCTTGGAAGACAGAACATGAGTTTTGTGTCTGGAACCTGAACAATGTACAGTAATCAGAGTATAACTCGGGCTCTAATAATTATCTTGGGCTGAAATTTGGACATTTCAAATTAAGACCCAGATCTACAACTTTCATGAAGAACACAAGAGCTCATTCGAATAGCTTGGAGGTGATATTGGGTCTGGAAGTCAAAACAGAGGTGCCGAAACTGGGCCTGAACAGTTGCAGTAATTGGGCCATATCTCGGGCTACAGCTGATAAAATAAGCTGAAATTTGGACATCTGAAAGTTAAGATCTAGATCTACAACTTTCATGAAGATGACTTTTCTATTTGATGACAGAATCCATGAGTTAAGCAATGAATGATTTCAGAGACAAGAAATCTCAATAATTTTTCACTCTTATCCTCACCATTTGGCATTTTCCACTCATTCATCCACTCATCTACCTACTCTTAATCATCCTCCTTGTCATTTTGTATCCCTAATCCTCTATAAAAGGCACCATTGGCTAATCATTTAGAGCACTTGGTGTTAGGCTTAATTTTTTACAAGCTGTGGTTATGCTTGTTTATTGTTTTCCTTTGTTGTAATTTTTTCTTATTCTAAATTGAAGCTATGTTCATCTTTCTCTTCTCTCTTTTTGTCTTTTTATCTATGAGTAACTAAATCTTCATCTTGCTTGAGTGAAAGAGTAAAGCTCTTGGTAATGAAATATGGTTAAATTATTCTATTTCTTGTACTTAAAAGATATATTATTAAATGGACATTATATGTGTTGTATTTTGTTTCCAATTAATTTAGAAACCTTCTTTGTATAATGGAGATCTTAATTTATTGTAGACAATAGGATTGACACAGTGAATGCTTGAACTCATTTACAAATGTTGGTAGATAATTAAAGGAATCATAATATGATTGCATATATAATTGAACTTTGAATGTTATATTTTCCGATTGGAACCTCTGTTGTGTGTGGATTTCAATTGAGTTATAAAGAGAAATAATCTTGCCCTTAATTTATTACCAAGAATGGAACTTCTAACTCAAGCAAGTTCTTATATTCATTTGTGAACATTTTCTATTACTTTTGGTGTTGTGACAAATCCTTTCCTACCTCAATTAATTTTTCTTCATCAATTCCCTATGGATCGACCTCGGACTCCCGAGAAATTTACTACTTGAGACAACCTACACTTGGGTTTGCATCCTTAAATCCCACAGTCAAGTTTTTGGCGCCGTTGCTGGGGACTTGATTTGCAGTTTTAATTTATTGAGGTTCGTTTTCTTTAATAAAATCTATTCTCTCTTCTCCCTCACCGGAGCAAAAGATCGGCTTCTTGATCCTTCTGCTTTCTTTACTAACTCTCTAACTTACTAACTATCTAACTTACTAACCTACTAACTTGCTAACATACTAACTTTCTAACTTTTATATTTATGTCATTTATTTTCTGTTTACTAACTTTTAATTTATGTTATTTATTTTCTGCTTACTAACTTTTTATTTTCTCGCACTCTAACTTTTAATTTACGTCATTTATTTTCTCGCTTTTTATTTTTTGCACTTTCTAACTTACTAATTATTAACTCTCTAATTATCTAACTTTTTACTTTATCAGTTATCTAACTTTTTACTTGTTAATATTTAATGGTGGGTTACACCATCAGCTTGTACATTATTTTTGTTTATTTATTTTAAGTTATTTATGTATTTATGCTTAATTGGTATCGTGATTTAAATTTTGGTCGTTTAGTCAAAATTAATCCTGATACTTTATATATTGATTTGTTTGAATCACAATCACACACAATTGACACAATGGCTGACAATGAAAGTGTACATGATGAACCTGAAAATCAACCGTTGCGAACCATGCGTGACTATTTTGCAACCACCTCGAAATTCTAGTCCATCATGTTTTATCTTTCCACTCAATGCCTTCAATGATCAAAATTGCACTGAAGAGATTGTTAAGCTTAAATTGTTTCCTTTTTCTTTAAAAGATAAAGCAAAATCTTGGCTTAACACTTTGAAACCAAGATCAATTGGCACATGGCAAGAAATGCAAGGTGAGTTCTTAAAGAAATTTTTTCCAACACATAAAACCAATGCGACAAATCCAAAATTTTTCCCAAAATTCAAATGAAGCATATTTTCAATGTTGGGAACGGTTTAAAGATTTGTTAAATTCTTGCCCACATCATGGTTTTGAAAAATAGCGCACTATAAGCTTCTTTTATGAAGGTCACCTGAAACTAAATAATTTGTGGAAACAATGTGCAATGGTGAGTTTCTTAATAAAGAACCTGATGAAGCTTTAGACTATTTAAACCAGTTGGCTGAAAATTCTCATTTTGGCATAGTACTAATCCTTCTGAAAATTCAATTAGATCTAACCTTGCAAGTGCTAATAAAGGAAAATATCACCTTAATCAAGAGGAAGATCTAAATGCTAGGTTTGCTAGTTTGGCTAGAAAGGTTGAAGCTATAGAATTAAGAAAAGCAAAAGAAATCAAATCTGTGCAAAATGAAGAAATTTGTGGCATTTGTGATGACTTAGGACACTCAACACACGAATGTCCTAACATTCCTATTTTTAAAGAAGTTGTACATGAGCAAGTAAATGCAATGAATAATTTTAAAAAGCCATTTACTTCTTCTTTTTCAGATATATACAATCCAGGATGGAGAACTCACCCGAACTTCAGCTGGAGGAATAATACTTAGTCACAATTCGTACAACCACCACCTCCTCAGGCACAATAGGACTCTCAAAATTCTCAAGGATAAGCACTTTATGTCCCACCATATAGGAAAAACCTTGAAGAAATACTGCATGCTGACGAGCGCCGAACTCAGTCAAAATTATAACCGAAGTTATTACCTAAACTTGTAGTATAGTGAACAACACCGGATCGTCTCCTCAAGGATCGTAGATGCAATTTGATCAAATCAAGTGAAAGTTAGAAAAAAGGGGGGTTTTGATGGTTCAAGGATCGCAGTGACAGGATTTAAAGAGAAATAACAATTAAAAGAACAGTCAATTCAGAAATCTATCCGAGATTGGGTGGATTCAATCATAGACCTTTCAACAAACACCTGAAATACATTTGAATGGTTAACTTGGATCTAACCGAGATCTCTGCATCAGATCCAGAATTCATACTAGACAATCGTCCAGAATTCAATTGACAAGTGATAAACACAAATCTGCAATCGCACCATTCATGTAAATATATGTCAATTTAAGCACCGAATTCAATTAACCTAGGCACAAATCAGTAACCTAACCTCTTCAATTACGTGATTAGTTTAGATCAATCAGTTCTAAGTTTCATCACAAATCTCAATCTTCAGTTCATCACAATACTTAATCTTAAATCAAGATCAAATCAGATCAAACATAAACAGAATCACCATTCATGCATTCAAGATCAAGAGAACAGAAGAAGAGAAGAGGAATTCAAATATAAATCAAATACATTACATAACCAAGGTCTCAAGAATCCAAGCCACAATCTCTTCAAGAGTCCCGAATTGACTAGAAGTGACTTAGCTCTCCATTACAATGAAGGAAAAATATACAAGAACTATGAAAAGCTATTTCTAACACTAAGTGTATGTTGTGTTTAGAGCTCTCCTCATGCTTCCTTTTATAGAGGATTCAGAGTAGTAGTAGATGGGTAGATGAGATTAGTAGGTGGAATTAGTAGGTGAGCTTGGTAGGTGAACTTGGTAGGTGAGCTTCCTTGTCTCCGAAAGTATTCATTGCTGAACTCATTGATTTCGTCATTTTTGAGCCAAATGGTCTTCATGAAAGTTCTAGGAAATTGTCTAAGCTTTCCAATGGCTCTGGAAGCACCCAAAAATTCGTCCTACAGCCCAAGATATGACCCAATTACTACAAACTGCTCAGGACCAGTTTCAGCACCTCTGTTTTGACTTTCAGACCCAATATCTCCATCAAGGAGCCCGAATTAAGTTTTGTGTTTGTCATGAAAGTTGTACATATGGGTCTTAACTTTCAGATCACCAATTTTCAGCCCATTCTATAAACCCAAACTCGAATTATGTTCTGGTTACTACACACTGTTCGGGTTCCAGTTCACAAATCCCGTATTCTGATTTCCATGCCCAATTAGCTCCACTAGATGTCTGAATTTGACTTCGAGCTCTTCATCAAAGTTGTAGAGCTCTCTTTTATCTTTCCTACAAGGTAAAATTCATAATTATCAGACATTTAGAACTCAAGATATGGCCAAAATACAGAAACAGTGTAAGACTCGAATAATGCTGAAAAATCAATTAAGTCCGATTCGAGTTCAAACTTACAAAACATAATCAAATTCAGATCAATTAAGTACATGAAGAGTGTAAATGACTAATAATGAGGGTTTCTTAATGAATAAAATATGTGATTATCAAATTCCCCACACTTAGCTTTTTTTGCACTCCTGGGCAAAACATATAAAACTAAAGTTAGAAGACAAAGACAAACGACACAAACTTAAAAGTTAAAAACTCTAAAGGACTCAATGAAGCAAGAAGAGCAACAAGAAATTCAAGGGATCAAAGCATAAATGAGGTAACATTTCTTCACATCTCAAACCAAAATGCAAGGAAACTTCCGTTGAAAAGAATGAATTAAGAATGATGGATCTTCACAATATTCCTCTCAATCTCTCAAGTGTTTAAAAGGTAGGTATTTCACTCAATTCAACCCATGAAAATTGTACTACCATAAGCTTGCTTATCTTCTACTTCTCCACTACTCAAAACACATGCACACACAAATCATGAGGACTTTATTCAAGGTTGTAGTGAGGTCAAGGTAACAGAAGAGGATAAAATGGATATGAGAAGATAAATACTAAAGAGAATAAAAGCAAATGAGAGCTGAGTTCAAATAACGAGCATAAAAGTTCATCTCAACTCTAATGTATATCCCTTTACATATTCATTTCCCCATCCTTTTCTCTCTTTTTTTTTTTTTTTATATATATATGAACATAACTATATACATACATTTTTCTTTTTTCTTTTTTTTTTCTTTTTTTTTTTTTTTTTAGGCACTCTTTCTTTTTTTTTTTTTTTTTTTTTTAACAACCATTTTGTACACACACCCCCACACTTGTTCAAAAACTCATCCATTAACCAGGCTAATGTTCTTTTATTCCCTAAGGTACAGTAAGAACACGATTTTTCATTTAAGGCACATAATGAGCTAGAAACAAGGAATGGTCAAATAAGCTCAAAGGGGTTAAGCAAAGGAAAATATACAAGGTTGGCGGGAATTAGAGAATTTTCAAGAGGTCAAAAGAGTGCTTGATATCATATTGAAAACAAAGTTGGCTATTTGGTTAAACTAGCTAAGAAAGAGGGCCTATCATGTTCATGCATGCAAGTGAAATGTAGCCTCAAAAAGAATCAAAGCAAGTTCTAGAGTGGTCATTAACATGAGTGAAAATCACACAAGAAAGAAGAGAATGGCATAAATGTTGAATCCATCCATTAGGCTCAAAATCTCACAAGGTATGCATTCATCAAACTCAATTCATCAATTCAATCATCCATCGGCAAGCATATCAGTTCAAGAAGGGAGAAAAATTATTCAATCATGCAATGAACCTTTTTTTTTTTTTTTTTTTTTTTTGAAAATTTTTTTTTTTGAAATTTTTTTTTTTAACAAACGAAAAGAAACAAAACATGCTAAAATCTCTCCCCCACACTTAATATAAACATTGTCCTCAATGTGAAAGAAAGAGATAGAAAAGAGCAACACAACCTGATAAGAAGTGAATCAACGCTAAGCAGAAAAGAAACACACTGTCAATGCCGCATCAGACCCTGAAAAGAAATCAAACAAGAAAACGTTAGTACTTCCACAAGTCAATACTAATTAATTACTACCTAAAAACTCCTTACTCGCCACCGATTAAGATGCGTCTCAAGAGTAAAATTACTCCTTACTCTGCCATCACTAATTGGTTTAATAAGTCCATGACAATCATATCATACTAAACAAAACAACAAATTTTTTTTTTTTAAATCAAACCCATTAAAGAGAAAGTTTCAGATCGGGCTCTTGTTTCTTGTTACTTCCTTCGCTGCTTCTGTTGACCAATCTATCTGAGCTGATACACGATCAGTACATACTCAAAAGCTTCTAATTTATCAATGAGCTCATCAATAGTAGAGGCAGAGAGATAAGAAGTTGTCTTGCCGAAGGAGGAGTGATAAATTTTTGTTCCACGACTTTGTCAAGAAAAAATAACAGAAGATCAAAGAAATTATTAACATTCAACAAACCAATGGGTTTATGGTGGATGTTCGATTCGGCCAAGAGACAATTTGAAAAATTTCTTCCAAAGTACCAAAACCACCTGGTAAGGCAATGAATGCATCGAGTTTTCAAGCATTATCTTCATGCGTTCATGCATTGATGATACCTTAAGTTCCTCCCCAATTGTCTTTCCAAAGTGATGTTACTGTTGAGCTAAAGTTTCGGGAATGATACCTAGAACCTGATCGTCTCTTACAAAGGCAAAGCAAGTGATACAGACCCCATTAACCCACGACAACCTCCCCATATACAAGATGAATATTCCTCGCAGCAAGTGATCGACCAAGAGTGCTAGCTGCGTTTACAAACTCTAATCCCTTCCCATAACTCGACCCACAAAAACACAGACATTTTTGAGGTTACGAATAGAAGGCCCCATTCTATACTCTTCCTCCCTTTGAGTGTTTCGAGTTTGAAGGAAAATGGAGAAAATGGAGTGTTTAAATAGGAAAAAGAATGGAAAGGGGAATAATTGCACCTATGAGGGTAGGTTGGCGGTTGTCGAAAAAGGTTGAAATTAAGAGACACGAACCTTTTTTTTTTTTTTTTTTTTTTTTTTTTTTTGACTTCAAGAAAACCATCAAGGTAAAGAAGTCTAGAAACCCCCGAAGGACCCTTTGCTCAAAGGATCGTCTCGTACAAAAAATCAAAATACAACAAAATGATACAAAGATAAAAGAAATAGAAAATGATGACATACTGTATGTATGCAGTCTCCATGGCGTATCTTTATCTTTACACGTCATGAGTGCGATGAGACATCACGTCCCTTTTTTTTTTTTTTTTTTTTTTTTGAAATTGTTAAAAAAACTTGATGAAAGATGAGTGTATACTTACGTAAGATTGGGATGGAGGTAGTCTGCTCTTTCGGCTTTGTGCCAAAGCATTGTTGACCAATATTCGACCCATTCAAGACCAACAACATAGGGCTCCCAAAAGGGACAAGTGGCCATAATACGACCGGGTTGCCTCACATGTGGGATACAATCTACCTTCTTTGTTTTTCAATTAAGAAGGCTGGATCAGATGCATGCATTTCCCCATTCACGATTTGTGTTACCAAAGCCAACCCTAAGAAGTATACATTTTTTTTTTTTTTTTTTTTTTTGAATTTTTTTTTTTTTCATTTTTTTTCATTTTTTTTTTTTGTAAAATGCCATGAAGAAGAAGAAGAAGAAGAAGATATGTACAGATTGTTTGTGGATATGGCTCACATCTGCCTCTGGTTTAACGTCCAGTAACGGCTTAAACGTCTTCTATGAGTCGAGGATAAGCTTCCCATCCAATTTTCTTATAAATTGGCAAACAGGGTCTTTTAGAGTCAGATTCCCAAGACTGTAGCGTTGTTGTTCATCCTTGAAGAGATTCCACAATTTAAGAATTTCTCGATGCACCAATCCACAAGAATGCGTCTCAAGAGTCAATAAGATATCATCTAATGACTCCTTACTCAGTCCATTCTTAATGAAGAAAATTTTATCTTCTCTATTTGCGGAAACCATCCCCTTAGTACGACATCGCTTGTTACAGTTCCATCGTCCACATTTGTGACAGACTTGTAACCTTTTTGCTCTTCTCCTTTTAGAATATGAACTTCTTCCAAGACCGGGCATATATGATTCAAATGAAATTGAGGACTCACCACACTAATCGGACCTTTGCTTCAATTATCCAAATAGTACATCTTCTCGGCATACCCTTGTGCATTAACATTCTCAATCTCTCACATCGAACTTTGTAGATTTTTCTCAGAGCATTTTGAGGAAGAGAAGGAAAATGTTTTCTCAGGTTTGAAAAAATGACATCCATTTTGAAGGAGAAGAAGGGTTCAGTAATTTTGGGAAACTGAAGAATAAACCGACTTGAGAGTCACGAGTACCGTATCCGCCACTTAACCGCAACACAAAGAACTCAAGAACTTGGTTTTCCAAGAATGGTTGAGTCTTTGTCCATTAACTTAAGCGCAATACCATTCCTAGGATCCTCAATATTTACGTCCCCAGAGGATACACGTTTCTGACAACAAAAGAACCGCACCACCTAGATCTCAATTTTCCAAGGAGTAGGTGCGATGATAATCTCAAAGCGTAACTTTTTGACCAATTTCCGCAGCTTTTGCAAAAGGTGTAACGACCTTTAATAAAGTAGGCCAATAAAATCCATACTGCAAGATTTCCACAGTTGTTGGCGCTGAAGAAAAAATGACCTCCACATGACACTACCTACCTCATTGTCGGAACACATTTTTCTTTTTCTTTTTCTTCTTTTTTTTTTTTTTTTTTTTTTTTTTTTTTCTTTTTTTTTTTTTTTTTTTTTTTTATTCATAATGCGGATGGAGAAGGTTCATCACCTCCACTTCTGCATTCTCTGGAAGTTCATGATACTGTTTGAGGCGGTGTCCATTTACGATGAAAGCTTTGGCAGTGACCTCACTTTTAATCTGAACAGCACCAGAAGGAAAAACATTAGTAACAATAAATGGTCCATCCCATCTAGACCTTAATTTACCATGCATGAGTCGGAGGCGGGAGTTATAGAGGAGAACTTTTTGACCAATCTCAAATGTTTTCCTCAGAATCAACTTATCATGGAAGGCTTTGGTCTTCTCCTTATAAAGTTTGGAACTTTCATATGCCTCCAAGCGGATCTCCTCCAATTGCTGCAGCTGCAGCTTCCTCTCCAAACCTGCTTGATCTAGGTCCAAGTTGCACCTTTTCACCGCCCAGAATGCTCGATGCTCAATTTCCACCGGTAGGTGGCAGGCTTTTCCAAAAATAATCCGATATGGAGACATCCCGATTGGTGTCTTATAAGCAATCCGGTAAGCCCATAAAGCATCCTCAAGCCTCTTGCTCCAGTCCTTTCTGTTAGGTTGAACTGTCTTCTGGAGTATCGCTTAATTTCTCTGTTGGAGACCTCGGCTTGCCCATTGGTTTGGGGGTGGTAAGGTGTAGAAACCTTGTGTTGGACTCCATACTTCTTCATCAAAGCCTCCATGCTTCGATTGCAAAAATGTGAACCTTGATCACTAATGATGGATCTCGGGACTCCAAACCTACGTAAAAATCGTGATCTAATAAAATCCACAACAACTTTAGAATCATCGGTCCGAGTGGCCTTAGCCTCCACCCATTTAGATACATAATCCACAAAGAAGCGAGAATGTAAACAAAACCAAATGATACAGGAAAAGGACCCATAAAGTCAATACCCCAAACATCAAAAATCTCACAGAATAATAAGGGTTTCTGGGGCATTTCATTCCTACGAGAAGTATTCCTGTTCTCGGCATTGATCACAAGATTTGCAAAACATATATGCATCATGAAATAGAGTGGGCCAATATAATCCGAGTCTAAAACTTTTCTAGCAAATCCGTTGAGGACCGAAGTGGCCGCCACATGCAAGTTTATGACAAAAGCTAAGTATGGAATGGAATTCATCATCGAGCACACACCTCCTAATTACTTGGTCACCGCAAAATCTCCATAAGTAAGGATCATCCCACACATAATACTTTGACTCACTTTTCAATTTATCAATCTTAGCCTTAGTGAAATGTGCGGGTATTGCTTTAGCAACCAAGAAATTAATCAAATCAACAAACCAAGGGATGTTGCCTTGCGCTTGAAAAGCTCGCTCATCGAGGAAAACATCATGGATGGGAAAAACATCTCGCCTCCCTTTCAATTCGACTCAAGTGATCACCACCAAATTCTCCGCTCCACTCTTGTCACGGATCTCAATATCAAACTCCCGGAGGAGCAACATCCACCTAATCAACCGGGGCTTGGCATTGGGCTTTTTCGGAGAAACTTCAATGCTTTGCATGATCCGAAAACACAACCACTCGGAACCAAGCAAATATGATCGAAATTTATCTAAAGCAAAAACAATTGCTAAAAGTTCCTTTTCAGTTGTGGTGTAGTTGATTTGTGCAGGATCTAAAGTTCTCGAAGCATAGGAAATGACATGAGATACTTTACCGACCCTTTGTGCAAGAAACGACTCCCAATGCATAATTAGAGGCATCACACATCACTCAAATGGAAGTGTCCAATCCGGCGGTTGGATGATAGGTGTACTCTTGGTCAATGCCTGCTTCAATTGATTGAAGGCATCCTGGCACTTCTTGTCAAAGTGAAACTCCACATCTTTTTGCAGTAAGTTGGATAGCGGAAGTGCAATTTTGCTGAAATCCTTTATGAACCGCCGATAGAAACCTGCATGACCAAGGAAAGAACGAATCTCCCGCACGCATGTGGGGTAAGATAGGCATGAAATAACATCTATTTTTGCGGATCTACCTCAATACCCTCACGAGATATCACATGCCCTAAGACTATACCTTGTTCTACCATGAAATGACATTTCTCAAAATTTAGAACGAGGTTAGTCTTAATGCATCTATGCAAGACCCGAGCCAGACTATCTAAACATGCATCAAAGGAAGATCCATAGACAGTAAAATCATCCATGAATACGTCCATGCAATTTTCTAAAAAATCAGAAAAGATACTTACCATACACCTCGAAAGGTGCACTGGAGCATTGCATAGACCAAAGGGCATCCTCCTCGTATGCAAATGTGCCAAATGGACAAGTGAAAGTAGTCTTCTCTTGGTCTTCGGGGCTATATGAATCTGAAAATAGCCCGAATATCCATCCAGAAAACAATAATGTGACTTTCATTCTAACCGCTCCAACATCTGATCAATGAATGGCAGCGGGAAATGATCCTTTCTCGGTAGCCTGGTTGAGCCGCCTATAATCAATGCAAACTCGCCAACTGTTTTGAACTCGTGTGGGCACAAGCTCATTGTTCTGATTCGCAACCACTGTGACCCCAGATTTCTTGGGAACCACTTGCACGGGGCTCACCCATTGACTGTCAGATATGGGATAAATAATGCCAGCTTGAAGTAGCTTTGTAACTTCCTTCTTCACCACATCTAGAATCAGGGGATTTAGTCTCCTTTGGGGCTGTCTAACTGGTTTGATCCCTTCTTCCAATAAAATCTTATGCATGCATGTGGAGGGACTAATACCAGAATATCTGCAAGAGTCCATCCGATGGCTTGCCTATTCTCGCCTCAAAATCTGCAGTAATTTTTCTTCTTGATCGGGTTGTAGGTTTTTAGCAATGATCACCTAAGTGTCTCACCATCTCCCAAATATGCATATTTAAAATGGTCTGTAAAGTCTTCAACTCCAAGGATGGAGGTTGTACAATGGAAGGTAACAAGTGATCTGAAACTTGACTAACTCAAAGAACATTAATTTCAACATGGTACTTGACTCTCATTCTCAATTGTTGCATCATCGACAATATCATTACTCATAACAGAATAAATCTCAAAGACATGCAAAGACATGGTTCAACATCACAAGTGGCACATGTATCACAAGAAACAGAACCAAGATAGTCAACAATATCGTGGAATTCAAAGATATAAATCAGTATAGACATCATCAACCAAAGATCTCAATCATATCAACATGGAAAACAGAATGCTCCTCTAGGGGGTGTCTCATGGCATCAAAAATGTTAAATTGTACCAAATCGTCGCCAAACTCCATAGAAAGGGTGCCAGCATGCACGTCTATCTTGGTCTTGGCGGTCTTGAGGAATGGTCTCGCCTAGAATCAATGGAGCATGGTTTGTTGGAGACTCATCTTCCATGTCCGAATGTAGAAATCTGCTGGAAAAATCAACTCATTCACCCGAACTAACACATCTTCCAGCACACCTGCAGGATGAGCAGTGGCTCTATTCGCCAACTGAATCACGATACCAAGTGGGTTGCAAAGTACCGATGTTTAAACACTTATACACCGACATGGGCATGACATTGATCGAAGCACCCAAATCTAGCATTGCATGCTCAAATCTAGAGTTGCCAATTGTGCAAGAAATTGTGAAGGTTCCAGGATCTTTGCATTTACGTGGCATGCTTGGCGAATCATTGCGAAACATTTCTTCCCATGCTTGATCTTCTCATCCCCTTTCAACCTTCTCTTATGAGTGCACAACTCCTTGAGAAATTTAGCATATTTTGGAATTTGCTGATTGCATCTAGGAGGGGAATATTGATTTCCACTTTCCCGAATGTCTCCATGACTTCTTTTTCCATTTCTCGCTTGCATTGTTCTCTTGGATTGTGTGATCCTATTTGGAAAAGGTAATGGAATGGCAACATCTGAATTCTCTGCAATTTTCTTCAAGGGCAATGCATTTACGGACCGAATTATCCATTTCTGCCGTTTTTGGTCAATTTCGATTCTTTGTAAAGGTTGGAACATCAACTTCTTTGCCACTTCTCAAGGTAATTGCACTTACGTTGCCTCTTGGATTGTTGATTGTTTGTGAAGGCAATTGGCTAGAACCTTGACTCTTTAGCTCGCTCACGGTGGTTGCCACCGCCCAATTTGAGTTTGTAAATTCTCGAATGTTGGCACCGACGTTCTGCTTTGGCCGAATGTTATTTGTGGCCATTTGTTTCATCGTCTTCCAATGATGGCTCACCGTGGAGTGGATTGACAGATCGCTATTTGAATGTTCTTTGTTATTGTCTGAATGCGGGGGTATTTGTTGGTATTTGTTGCTTGGACCTGCAGCTTGGTATCTAAATTGTTGTTCTTCTTGGTGGGGCCGTTGTTGTTCTTCTTTGGTGGGGGCCGTTGTTGTGTTCTTTGGCTAGGATTCCCATATCTCAAATTGGGATGGTCTCGCCAACCAGGATTATAAGTACTAGAAAATGGATCATATCTAGATTGTTCTTTGTTGTTCTTTGATATTGGGGTCTACCAGAAAAACACCACCGCAAAGAACACATTGATCCGGAAAGGCGGGACCATCTTCCCGAAGTGTAGGGCATGAATCGGTAGGATGAGATGAATTAGAGCAAATTCCACACACCGATGCGATCATCTCGCATGGGTGGTTGTTGACCCACCGCTATCTGTCTTACCAAAGAAGTCAATTCATCTAGTCTGTGTTCCATTCTTTGTTGGTCCATATGAGATGCTTGAATTTCATTAACTCCTCTGGTTGCGGTGATGATCCGCGAGCCAAACATTGGGTATTGGTACGCCATGTTTGCTATCGAGATCTCTTGCGGCGTAGGAGTTTTGTCTACTAAGGCTCCTCCGGAGGCAAAGATCGATCATGCTTCTATCATTTGGCAAAGAAGCCCTCATAAAAGTATTGAATCAAGAGTTGGTCACTAATTTGGTGATGAGGGCAGCTCGAACACAACTTCTTGAATCTCTCCCAGTATTCATGCAAAGTCTCACCAGACATCTGTCTGATGCCACATATATCCTTCCTAATTGCAGCAGCTCTCGAGGCGGGAAGAATCTCTCCAGGGAACAACCTCTTCATGTCATTCCAACTTCT